>OZ010729.1:28145645-30545645 GCA_963932275.1 Andrena praecox | reverse complement strand
TTTTGGTCCTTCGAGCCGGATTGTTGTGAATAGTGCAGACTCGTTCTCTAAACTCAAAGAAAGTCGCGTGTGTGTGTGGCGATAAGAGTTAACGGTTATTCTCTCTCGCTCTTGCTCTCGCGTCATCTCACCTCTAACCACGCGAGTGTATTCGCAAGTGTACGTTCGCGCTCTCTCTCAATAGTTGTGATTTTCACGCGTGAAACGCAATTCGTGCACGTGCATGCTGTGTAAAAATCGTATCATCGTTGTACGGAAGTGTCGCGAAGTTGATAAATCTATGTGTTAGTACGGTACAAACGATTTGAATCATGTCCGCTACGGTTGCTGCTATTGTTGACAAACAAACCACCCAATACGGTCTGATCAGTCGAGCCGTCACGAATGTAAAGAAATTGGAACTCAAAAAGCGCACCCCCGAACAAATACAAACCAGAATCGAAATTCTCGACAGCAACTGGAAGAAGTTTCAAGAAAATCACGATCTTCTCTCATCCTTGAAAGCTGAAGAACGATCCGCGCTACCGTACTTCACAGATCATCAATATGAACAATGCGAAGAAGTCTATGCCGATCAAAAGAGCGAACTTGTGACGTAGCGTCCCAGCGCGAGGAATCGAGGGCGCGGCGGTACGACCGGGAGTGAGCGAGAAGCCGAGCGCACGCGGGCGACCGCGACCGAACCTGACCGAACTCGCCCGAAGCGTGCCGGTTCCGCGACGCGTCAGCGCGATGACGCTCACTCCCCACTGCGCCGCTAGATCGCGTCGGTTTCTCGCTGCTGGGAATTTCCGAGAATCGGGACATATGCCGCGATGATTCCGAGGCAAGGCAGTTCCAGTGGGGAGACGGACCCCCACCACCAGACTTGCCTGGATGTTGCCCGGTGCAAACCTCGGTGAAACGACTCCGTATATCCGGCGATCACCAGATCGCCTCCTATCCCAGTTCCTACCACCTGTCCCGGTAAAGAGACGCAGGAAGTTGCCCGGTCTCTTTCCCGCTCCCGTGTTGAACAGAGACGCCCGGATGCTGCCCGGTCTCTGCCGACGCTTGTCCCGTTAAAGAGACGCAGGACGTTGCCCGGTCTCTCTCCCGCTCCTCGTGTTGAACAGAGACGCCCGGATGCTGCCTGGTCTCTGCCGACGCTTGTCCCGTTAAAGAGACGCAGGACGTTGCCCGGTCTCTCTCCCGCTCCTCGTGTTGAACAGAGACGCCCGGATGCTGCCCGGTCTCTGCCGACACTTGTCCCGTTAAAGAGACGCAGGACGTTGCCCGGTCTCTCTCCCGCTCCTCGTGTTGAACAGAGACGCCCGGATGCTGCCCGGTCTCTGCCGACACTTGTCTCGTTAAAGAGACGCAGGAAGCTGCCCGGTCTCTCTCGCTCCCTTACCGTCCCGATACGGAGACACCAGGCGCGGAGCGACCGAATTGTTCCGTGAAGCGGACGCACGCAACGTAGACCGAACGACGCCGTACCGCGAACCGCCCCGCCGCGCAACGACGGCTTGACCGCGATTAACGCGAAGTACCCCGCGTCTAAGTACTGTATATAGTGTACATAATTATTGATAGTGAATAAATCTAATTTAACCTACCACGGGAGGACTTAATTAAACCCTGGCAAAGCCGACTGAGACCAACCTCCCGACCGGAGTGACGACCGTCACAAATTTCTGTCGTATCTCAACCAACTCAAGAGCAAGACAGGTCAATCGGCGTCCACAGCATCAAGTGCTCCAAGTTCATCTCATGCGCCGACTTCTCGACAGCTCCCTCGACTCAACGTGCCTAGCTTCTCAGGAGCGTACCGTGAATGGCGATCTTTTCGTGATCTCTTCACAGCAATGATTGTCAGAAACAAGGAAATCCCTGACGTCGAAAAATTGCAATATCTAAACACGAGTGCCACCAGTGAAGCAGCTCAACTCATAAGGAAGTACGAAGTTACCGATGAAAACTTCGCGCGTGCGTGGCAAGAACTCGTTGACCGCTACGAGAACAAGCGAGTGTTCATCGATACGCATCTCTCCACGTTATTCTCTCTTCAAAAGGTAACTGAACAATCGCCTACCGAACTCAAAGCTCTGATCGGCGACGTTTAAGAATCTCTGGGAGCTCTCAACGCTCTCGGGTGTCCTACAGACGCTTGGGGCAGCATCATTGTATACATGGTGACGCGCAAACTCGACGCGGAATCTCTACTCGATTGGGAAATGCAAATCGGTGCAACGACCGAACCCGCGACGTTCGCAAAACTTCAAAAGTTCATCTCAGGCAGGATACACGCTCTCGAGGGTTTCGCGCGCGCAATCGCTAACCCAAAATCGCGTTCGGCCGTTCCCGCAGCAACGAAAAGTAAGTCTAGCGTGAAATCACATCAAGCTGCCATGCGTTGCGACAAGTTCATCTTCGTTCACGTGCTCGCTATGCAATTCCGCGCATTACCTCTCTGCATGTCCAGCGTATCGAGGCAAAACAGTCGAAGAAAAACTAGACTTCGTCAAACAAAAGAATCTCTGTTTCAACTGCCTCGGTCCGCATCAATTCCGTAACTGTCGGACATCAAAACGCTGCCGAGTCTGTGGGAATCCTCATCACACGTCGATCCACCAGACCACCAACACGTCAGATGGTCCAGCTCCTCGCGCGTCAACCACTAAGGGGATGAGTTCACAACAACAACAATCGGTATCCGTCGCTCCCAGGAGCCAAATAAGCGCTTCCGTGCTTCCGCGCAATGAGGATACTCACTCGGACGCGTCCGCCTCGACCAATATCGCTATGACCACCTCAATCAAGTACATGCCAGTTCTGCTCGCGACAGCTCTCATCAAGGTCACGTCATGCTACGGCAACCAGTACGAAGTTCGGGCCCTTCTCGACCAAGGATCAGAAGTATCGTTCATCAAGGAATCTCTCGCGCAACGTATCAATCTGCCGCGTCAACGAGTCTCTCTCCCAATCCACGGGATCGGTGCGCAACGATCGACTGTCTCTCGCGGATTTATAAATCTCAGCATCGCGTCACGTGTCCATCCTACATTTTCGCTCTCGATAGGTGCGTACGTGCTCGCGAAGCTCACGTCGTATCTGCCTTCGATCCGAGTGGTAAAGAAACCATGGCCACATCTCGACGGTCTCGAGCTCGCCGACCCAGAATTCTCGTCAACAACTCAAATCGATTTAATCATCGGCGCCGAAGTCTACAGCTTAATTGTCGAAGAAGGGCTACGCCGGGGCGGCCCCGGGAGCCCAATCGCTCAACAAACCGCCCTAGGGTGGATTCAGGATCCGTCGCATCCGAATCGACGTCACACTCGAGTGTTCGCCCTGCTCAAGGGCTACAGTGTTCTGTCGATCATGACCTTCTCGATCTCGTCCAACGATTTTGGGCACAAGAAGAAACGAACGTTGAATCGAGCAGTACTCACCCCGACGCGGAAGCCCAGTGTGAAAAACACTTCATCCAAACTCACTCTCGCCAGCAGGATGGACGCTACGTCGTCCGGATACCTCTTAAACGTCTTCCAGAAGATCTCGGCGATTCGTATAAACCCGCGTTCTACGCTCTCTCGCGACAAGAGAAAAGATTCATTGCAAACTCTTCCTTGAAGTCGGCATATTCCGAATTTCTCAACCAATATGAAGCACTCGGTCACATGGCTCTCGTTCCGAAATCACACGTTCCACCGCGTCGCGTATTTTATCTTCCTCACCACGCAGTAGTGCGGGAGCTCTACTCCAGCTCTACTCCACCAGCTCAACCTCAAGGATACGCGTCGTCTTTAATGGATCTTATCGCACCAACTTCGGAATTTCAATCAACGATCTGCAACACATTGGGCCGAAACTTCAAAATGATCTCGCCGATGTCATCACTCGTTGGCGTCGCTACGCGTACGTCTCCTCTGCGGACATTGAGAAAATGTACCGGCAGATTCGCGTACACCCCGAAGATTGGGATTTGCAACGAATCTTATGGAGAGACAATCCAGAAAATCCTCCACTCTCGTATCATCTCTGCACTGTAACCTACGGCCTCGCAAGCGCTCCATATCTCGCAATCCGTGCACTTCGACAACTCTCAATTGACGAAGAGCAGCGCTTTCCTCTTGCGACGAGCATCATTCTACATGAAATTTACGTTGACGACGTGATCTCAGGTGCCGACGACATTGAAGAAGCGCAAGAGAAAATTCGACAAATCGATGGATGTCTCAAGGCCGGATGTTTTACACTGCAAAAATGGACCGCCAGTGACGAAAAGTTGTTGGCACTCATCCCGTCAGAAAGATGAGAGAAATCATCATCAGTGCTACTCGAAGACGCTCAACTCTTCCGCGCTCTCGGACTTCTCTGGCAACCAAACACAAACTCATTCGTATTTGCCTCGCGCATCCGCGACGAATCGCCTCGTACCAGTAAACGCACCGTGCTTTCGCGTGTCGCGCAACTCTTCGATCCTCTCGGATGGATCGCGCCTGTCGTCGTTCGCGGAAAGATCTTCATCCAGGAACTCTGGTCAGCGAAGCTCGGCTGGGACGACCAGCTACCTGAAGAACTCGAATGCCGCTGGAGAACTTTCGACAAGGATCTGTGTAACGAGTATACCGGTGGGACGACGATCTTACCCCCCACCATGCCTCCGAGCGAAGCGGAGCGTACCGTGGCGCGTCAACGGTCTTGTCCCCCACCACTCGTCCGCGCGTTTCCAAGAATCGACACGAGAGGGTTGTGTACTGAGCAACTTTCTCGCTGCCGAAGATGCGCGGACGAGGGCATAGGTCGCGGGGGCATAGGCCTATTCGGCAGAGTCAGCCACGAGCGTTACGAGCTATCGGTTGTGCCTCTCCCAGCGATCTCTTGCATACCGCAAGCTGTATCACTGCGTATTTTTGATTCCGCTTACCTCCACGGCTCCCAAAGGACAGCGAGTTCGCTTACCTTTGGACGCAGGTCGACATCCACCGTCAATCTTAGGGACAGATTTTGTCTGCCCCGAAGGACATCCTACAGTCTCCGTTTCTCCCGCGGGTTTTACCCACTGGGTGAGCGGACTCAAGACTTCCTGGTCAGGGCCATTGGTGGAGACCATAGCCAAGGCACCAGTACGACCAACACCCCCCTCTCCTTGCACCACCGCCGACACGCTCCACCGCCGAACCTCGCGCCGCGACGCGCCGACCACGCTCCGCCGCCAGACCTCGTGCCGCGACGCGCCGACCGCGCTCCGCCACCAAACCTCGCGCCGCGACCGCGACGCACCGACCGCGCTCCGCCGCCGAACCTCGCGCCGCGACCGCGCTCGCCGCTCTACTCTAAGTCGTAGTTCTAAGCCTAGAATAAGCTCCGTTTCGACTGTTAGCCAGCAAAGACCTGGCCGGGCCCCTCTGTACTCTAGTCAGCCAAATAAATCCGTGTTAGCCAGTTTACTCTGCCTCTTTCACTCAACCACCCGTCCCGTAGTTGACCTCCTCGGAGTGAGGTTACATCTGCAAGACGTCTCTTCAATCTCAGTGCCCCGATGGCTCGGGTCTCGTGCATCATCGTGCGCCGTGGAGTTGCACGGATTCTCGGACGCGTCTCAAGTTGCTCTCGGTGCAGTGATCTATTTACGCGCGATCGCGGATCTCGACGATGTTCGCGTAACAATCGTCGCCGCGAAAACTCGGGTTGCTCCGCTGAAGCCAGTGACCATTCCTCGACTCGAACTCTCAGCCGCACTCCTCTTAGTTCGAACTATATCTCACGTACGAAAAACTCTCGATATCGAAGAAGCTCCGATTCATCTCTGGACGGATTCCACGGTCGCGATCGCGTACGTTCGCGGCGATACCCGCCGGTGGGCCGATTACGTTCGAAACCGCGTAACGAAGATTCAGGAGCTCTCAAACTCTCAGTGGCACCATGTCCCAGGGAAGGACAACCCTGCGGACTTTGTATCGCGTGGAATCTCTCCGCGGCAACTCAAAGACGAGACTCTCTGGTGGAATGGCCCGACATGGTTGTGGAAACATTCAACATCTTGGCCATCATCGAATCCATCGCTTGATACGGACGTCGCTCTCGAAATTCGGAAAACTCCGGTCGCGATCGCTAATACGGACGAGCCTCCAGAACTCTGGACTCTCGTTGAGCGGTTCTCGAGTCTCAGGACTCTTCTTCGCGTGACGGCGTTGTGTTTCCGAGCCGTTCACAAATTCAAACGCATCCAGGGCGCTCCGGATCGAGCATCGCCATTTACTCCCGAAGAACTCAACACCGTTCGACTTTTCTGGGTAAAGAAAACTCAAGTCGCGTACTTCGGGAACGAAATTCATCAACTCTCGCAAGGCACGCAGCTCTCGCGGTCTGCCGCGCTCATTCGACTCGCTCCTTTCGTTGATTCTTCGGGATTCTTACGCGTCGGAGGCAGACTCCGGAATTCTCTTCTCAACTATGAGAAACATCCTCTTATTCTACCTCGAGAATCCGCACTCACGACTCTTATCATCCGTGATACACATTACCGCACACTTCACGGAGGAACGCAGGTCACTCTCGCCACGTTACGACGTCGATATTGGATCGTGGGAGGCCGTGTGCCGATTCGTGCATTCATACATCGCTGCATACCGTGCGTTCGACAACGAGCCGCTATCAGTCAGCAACTCATGGGACAGTTACCAGAACCTCGTTCGACTCGCTCGCGACCGTTCCTCCACTCCGGAGTCGATTACGCTGGGCCTTTGATCCTCCGGACGTTCCGAGGACGGGGCGCCAAATCTTACAAGGGATACATCGTCGTATTCATCTGCTTCTGATCATCCGCCGTTCACTTGGAAATAGCAACCGATTATTCCTCAGAAGGGTTCCTCGCCGCGTACAAACGTTTCACGAGTCGACGCGGCATCTGCGGAACGCTCACGAGCGACTGTGGAACAAATGTCATTGGCGCTGACAAGGAATTGCGCAAGCTTTTTCAAGCTTCATCCGGACAAATGAAAGATCTCGCTAACATCCTCGCAAACGACGGCACAAAGTGGAAGTTCAATCCGCCATCATCACCACATTTCGGCGGCAAGTGGGAATCCGCCGTTAAATCAGTCAAATTTCATCTCAAGCGCGTTATCGGAGACACCGGACACCTACGAAGAATTCTCTACGCTGCTCTCACAAATTGCAGCCGTCCTCAACTCGCGTCCTCTCTGTCCACTCTCGGATGATCCAAACGACATGACCGCGCTCACACCGGGTCATTTTCGTACGGGATCTGCTTTAAATACGATTCCAGAACCTACTCTCATCGATCTTCCAACATCTCGACTCTCTCGATGGCAACTCATACGCCAAATGTTGGAACACTTCTGGCAACGCTGGAGCACCGAGTACCTTCAACATCTTCAAACAATCACGAAATGGCAACAACGATTTCACTCCCTCAAGATCGGATCGCTCGTTCTTGTCAAGGGCGAACGATATCCTCCGTCCAAATGGGCTCTCGGCAGAGTCACCGACGTTCATCCCGGCCAGGACAACCTCGTGCGCGTCGCCACCATTCGGACTCAACACTCGGTGTATCGGCGGCCCATCGTGAAGCTCATCCTGCTACCAGTCTCAACCAACGAGGACTACACCTAGCATCTACGCGTTCGATCCATGATTCATTTCACTTTTCGCCAATCTACTTAAGATTGGCAAGGCGGGCGGAATGTTTCGGCAAAGTCATCTCTCTCTCTATCCATCTCGCTTTCTCTCTATTTCTATCTATCTTTCTCTTTCACTCGAACAGCTGATGGACTTCTTATTTACTTCTCGCGACATTATACATACATACTCTTCTACACATACACACACACACACACACACACACACACTCACGCTCTCGTGACCGACCTGAGTGCTCGGTTATACAGAGCAGTAGTATCTCGACAACATTCGAAATCGTTACACCTCTATCGTATTGTATCTATTCTCTCTCTATATCGATCAATAAACTGTACTATTCTCAGCATTTTTTTAGTTCTCTCTATACAGATTGTTTACACTGTTAGAAAGTCGTTCAGTTCGTGTGTTCATAAGTATGTGTCCGCCGATGTATCATAGGTAAACACTACAAACTCCAGTATTTCGAGTTATGTTCACCTTGGCGAAACACTGTGACCGTCTTCGGTTTGCGAGACGGTCGCCGGTGGGACGGAGAAGGAGTTTATTGCCGACTCAGTCGGTAAGGCCGGGTTCGTCAAATGAGTAAGGCGTGTTAAACAATAACAATGTTTATTCAGCTGTAATTATGTTTACAATATCTTCCGCGTGACGGTTGCGGGGGCGGAGACTCGACTCGGTAAATCGCGACGGCGTGGTTCTCGCGGCGGCGCCGCTGGCGACGAGCTGGGGGATCAAGGATGTGGAGTTTTGTGGAACGTTCTACTCGGAAGGGCCTTAACAGGCACGATCGTACGAGAGTCGTATAGTGGCGTTCCCGTGTGCAATAGGGCTCTGGCCGATAGCGGCGCGGAGACACCTTACAGGCGAGGTAAAGCACAAGATCTCTCTCGGCCTATTTAGGAAAGAGGCTGGTTACTGGCACAGCGTGACGATAGGTCAAGCGTGCACACCTCACGGAATCCAAAAATATGAGCGTCTTGGCGGACGGTACGGCGGCGTCAGCGGCTAATCCGTGCGGAACAAGAGCTATCAGTTTCGCTCGCCGCGGTCCTTATATCGCGAGCCCGTACATCTTCGCCCGCGAGACAGCTCGCGGCCGCGCGGCCGCCTAGCGGCCGCGGCGCGCACTCGGCTTCTCGGCGCGGCGCCGTACGCCTGCGCGGCGCGTGACGTGACTTCGTCACAACACAAATATTCAGGAAACCATTATATAAATTACACTTTCAAAGTACTTGATGAAAATCATTAAATTTAATATGGCTTTCATGATACAGTTCCTGAAAGTTTAATTATCGCTGTGTTCATAAGTATACAGGGTGTCCCAAAAATGTCGGGTTTCCTTGACAGGGGTGACTCAGGGGGTGATTTGAAGCAACTTTTTCCTTAGCGAAAATATTGTCCGAAGCTTCGTTAAGGAGATATTAACCAAAAACCCCGACCAATCAGAGCGCGCGCCTTCCGCCTGAGCTCCCGCGGTAGCGTTGGCTACGCGGTAGGCGACCGCGCTTGTACTTTTTTTTTTTTTTTTTTTTAGAGAGGGGGAAAATGCAATTACGCATACCCTGGATTACTCCAGGGTTATGTGGGACTCGGTGTGCAAATGTTACCCACTAAAAACCCCCCTCTTAGATCTACATTCCTTGGTCACCTGGGACCGAACTCGGAACTAGCTTCGACTACTTCGAGTCGGCCCCCCAGCCGGGAGGTGATTCGCCTTCTTCGCCCATAGTCTATTGTTTTATGGGTGTAGTCCTCCTACTTATACCTTTTTTTTTTTTTTTTTTTGAGAGGGGGAAAATGCTTTATGCATACCCCGGCCACAGTATTGCCGGAGTTATCTGGGACTCCCCAGGTTACCGGGATACCCACTAAAAACCCCCTCTAAGTGCCGCCTTCTCGCTCCAAACCCCTTGGCTGAGGGAGGGGCTTATTATATTACTGCTCCCTAATCCTCCTACTTATACCTGTATGTACTTATTTACAATGAATTCCTCCTCTTTACTCCGTTATACGGGTTCACTGTCCTTTTATTCCTTGCGGGATCGTCTCTTAGGGCTATAATAAATAAGAACATGAAGTTGTTATCTTACAGCAGCACAAATAAATAAATAAATAAATAATTAAATGAATAAATAAATATGTCGTTATTTGTCCAGGCAGTAAATACACTCCGCGTCAAAATTAAGGGAACACTATAATTTCCCGAAAATTTTGGTCATTTTCAAATGGCTGTATCTCTGCGAAAAATGGTCGCAAAAAGTTTTTGAATCAAGTACTCAATTTTTTTTCTTCGTCCATTATGATACTGTTTTATCAAGATGAAGCGCAGGAAACAAAGTTTCAGAAATTTTTGCCAAGTTTGGAGGTATGCACGGGCTAAAAAATTTTTTTTCAGATAAATCCAATGGAGGGCTCTTATAGAGCAAACATTTCTCTTTAATTTCGTTTTTTTTATTTTGTTGTATGATTTTTATTGACCGAGTTATTCGCTATCAAAGCAAAAAAGGAACTTTCTACGTTGAACGCCTATAACATGCGAACGCATGATCGTAGAACATTGTTCATGAGTGTTTTGGAAAGCTAAGACAGTTTCCTTTCAGAACCTTTAGTTGCCAATTCAATGAGATTTTTTTTTAACCGTATTAAATTCATTTTAAAATGATCCCAAAAATTGCATATTTACCATTTTCTAGAAAACATGATGCCACTTCAAGGAAAATCATGGAATCATTCAAGTGTCCACGTTTTTTCTGAGGTGAAACTACCCCTTAAACACTGTGCAAAAGGCCGGACCGATCAGATTTTTTTTTCCGTATGTCCTCGATGGGCAAACATGCGATACGGTCTGAAAAATTGAAGGATCACCTGTTTTACGTTATGTTTCTCTGTAAAACCCTTTCTTTTGTTCTCGCGGCTCTTGGACACTTGTTGCACGTTTTTTTTTTGTTAGTTCAACGTCATTTTAGTAAAAAGAAAAGATTTCAAAAATTTAAAAAAAAAAATTTACCCAAACTCTTCGCAATGACGAAAACTGTACTTCAATAACTGGCATTAGCACCGTCTAAAGCGCGCCACGAGTTGGCGCATGCGCGGTCGGATTTACACTTCATTGTATGTGCGTCAGCATGGAGAGATGAGACCCTGCGGTTCGTCACTCCCGCAGTATTTTTTTACTCCAAACTCACTCTCCGATGCGTGTGTGTATGAGGGCACGTGCGTGCGTTGTGTATGGCTGTGTGTATTTGTGTGTGGTCTAATAATGTGTGTTGCCACCTCTCCGCATGATGACTTCCCTCAATCGGTTGCGCATGTTAATACAGTTACGAATTTTCTGTTGGGGAATTCTCTGCCAAATTTGGCGGAGGGCGTGTGCTAATTGTCCCAAATTCGCCAGGTTCGGGTACTGTTGTCGCAAACGTCGCCCAAGAATGTCCCAAACATGTTCAATCGGATTCAGATCTGGGCTCACTGCTGGATGGCCAAGAACTGATATCCGATTTTGCCGCAGAAATCGTAGCGTATGGCGTGCCGTATGCGCCCTTGCATTATCCTGCATAAGGACGAAGCGGTTCCCCATACGTTGACGCAGGGGGAGTACAGCGGGGCGCAGAATCTCGTCCACGTACCGCGCAGAGGTCAACCCACCAGGTGGTAGCACAATTAATACCCCGGCCCAAACCATAAGCGATCCACCATTGAACGCAACAACCGGCCTTGTATGGTTGCCATTATGGCGTTCACCACGACGACGCCAGACCCGAACACGTCGATCATTCCCGTGGAGGCAAAATCGGGACTCGTCAGTAAAAAGTACATTTGCCCATTGTCGCTGGCCCCAGTGCACGTAATGGCGAGCGTATGCCAAACGCTGCTGTTGATGTGTGCGAGTGAGCAACGGGACCCGCACTGGACGCCTTGAACGCAAGCCAACGTCCCTCAATCGACGTCTGATGGTACTGCTGGAGATCGGACGTGGCGGATTATGTCTGCGGTTCATAAATTGTCCCGCAATAACGCGTGCAGTGACGATTGGCTCCCGAAGAGCATGTCGCGTAATCCATCCACGTCCAGTCTCACGAAATCGAGCATACAGACGGTTGACAACCGACGGACTAACACCAAAGGAATTGGCAACGTGTCGCTGGCTGTGGCCCTCCTCCAACAGAGTCACAAGCCGAGCGACTTCGAACTCAGTTAGGTGACGCCGGGGCATAACTCGATGCAAAAAAAGAAGTTCGCTAAAAGTTGAATTTAAAGTCGCAAGTTGTAGCGAGAGTAGCTGTGGCGCGGCGTCTCGTCTTGCTGCGTTGGCGCATGCGCAGTGAGGCGTAGGTTCGACCGCGCATGCGCCAACTCGTGGCGCGCTTTAGATGGTGCTAATGCCAGTTATTGAAGTACAGTTTTCGTCATTGCGAAGAGTTTGGGTAAAATTTTTTTTTTAAATTTTTGAAATCTTTTCTTTTTACTAAAATGACGTTGAACTAACAAAAAAAAACGTGCAACAAGTGTCCAAGAGCCGCGAGAACAAAAGAAAGGGTTTTACAGAGAAACATAACGTAAAACAGGTGATCCTTCAATTTTTCAGACCGTATCGCATGTTTGCCCATCGAGGACATACGGAAAAAAAAATCTGATCGGTCCGGCCTTTTGCACAGTGTTTAAGGGGTAGTTTCACCTCAGAAAAAACGTGGACACTTGAATGATTCCATGATTTTCCTTGAAGTGGCATCATGTTTTCTAGAAAATGGTAAATATGCAATTTTTGGGATCATTTTAAAATGAATTTAATACGGTTAAAAAAAAATCTCATTGAATTGGCAACTAAAGGTTCTGAAAGGAAACTGTCTTAGCTTTCCAAAACACTCATGAACAATGTTCTACGATCATGCGTTCGCATGTTATAGGCGTTCAACGTAGAAAGTTCCTTTTTTGCTTTGATAGCGAATAACTCGGTCAATAAAAATCATACAACAAAATAAAAAAAACGAAATTAAAGAGAAATGTTTGCTCTATAAGAGCCCTCCATTGGATTTATCTGAAAAAAAATTTTTTAGCCCGTGCATACCTCCAAACTTGGCAAAAATTTCTGAAACTTTGTTTCCTGCGCTTCATCTTGATAAAACAGTATCATAATGGACGAAGAAAAAAAATTGAGTACTTGATTCAAAAACTAGAAACTTCAAGCTTTAAAATGCGTTTTTTAAATATTTTTTGCGACCATTTTTCGCAGAGATACAGCCATTTGAAAATGACCAAAATTTTCGGGAAATTATAGTGTTCCCTTAATTTTGACGCGGAGTGTAGATAAATAGATAGTGTGGCCCGGGGAATTAGGCCCATTTATCTTTTCGCATTACATATCATCCTGCCCACTCCTTTTAAGCTCTTCTTTTTATTTTCTTGGCAAGTCTTTTCTTTGTTGCAGCCCTGGTTGCGGCCTCTTCTTTCGCTCTTCTTGCCCGCTCCTGTCTCTCCTTCTTGTTCTCCTCTATTTCCCTCTCCATACGCATTTCCATCGATGCCTTCGCAAATATTCGTAGGGCCTCCCATGCCTCATCCGTCTTCGTGGCTTTTTCAAGGAACGTTTCTGGATCCACTTGCCCCCCAAGCGCCCTTGCCAGCGCTTCCCTTTCCGTATCGAATTCTCTGCATGTAGTCAGGACGTGCTCCGCATCATCTAGGACCCCACATATCGGGCATAAGTCCACCTCCACCTTTTTAATTTTTTTCTTGAACGCCATGAATACTCCATGATTGGTCAATAGCTGCATGAGGAAATAATCCATGTTCCTCTTTGCAGCTTCTTTTGAGGCGAAGATATCCACCTTTTTGTGATTCTTTTCGTCCACGTGCTATGGGTATATCGGTCCAATTCATCCTGCCAGAGTCGCATGGCCTTTTCCAGCGCCCTCTTCCTATGCTCCTTTTCCTTTTCTTTTAGGGCACCTATGTTCCCCGCCATTTGCGGATCCCTTCTATCTTCTTCCCTCGCTTGAAATACTTCTCTTGCCATCCGAGCCTTAAGACCTATCGGCATTCTGCCCGATAGGACGCACAACGCCTGATGGGAGACTGTCCTATATGGTGTCGTTGTTTTTGTCAGGGCCGTTCTTTGGGCCCTTCTCAGGATCCTCTCACAGGCCTCTCTCTCCAGTGCCGGTGCACACACTGGGGCCGCATATAGGATCACTGACTCCCATACTCCGTAGTAGAGTCTACGGGCACTCTGTGATGGGCCTCTGCTATTAGGAAGGAGAGCCGACAATGCCCCTGCCACTTTACTGGCCCTGGTCGTCACATTCTCTAGATGTGGGCGGAAGCTCCTCCGGTTGTCAATTATTACCCCAAGGTATTTTATTTCCCTCGTTGTCGTTATCATTTCGTCTTGCATCGCAAACTCTATTGTCGAATGTTTCCTGCTTCCTCCTATTAAGATCGCTTCGGTCTTCTCCATTGCCATTTCCAGCTTGTTCCTTTCTAACTATGTTTTCAATTCTGTCGCAACTTCGTGAAACCGTACCCTAAACTGTTCGGCGTCTTTTGCCGAGAACAGTATCGCCAGGTCATCCGCGTATGCAATTGCCTTTATGTTTTTAATCTTATTCAATCTCTTTAAGACACCATCGTAGACCAAATTCCAAAAGAATGGTCCAAGGACTGATCCTTGTGGTACTCCCGCTGTAGTGTCCATCTCGATGGTTCCTTCTTGCGTGTGCACCACTACCTTCCTGTTACTAAAGTACGCTTCGATAACCTTGAGGATACATTCCGGTGCTCCTCTTCTTCCCAGCTCCTTTAATATCAGTCCCCATTTCAGCGAGTTGAAAGCGTTCTTGATGTCTATGGTCAGTAGCACACATAGCCTTTGTTTTCTCTTGCACATTTCCGAGAAATTGGTCACCGCCATCACCGCATCAACCGTCCCTGATCTTCTCTTGTACCCGTACTGGCATGGGTGGAATGGATCCTTACCTATCATTTCTTCAATGACCTCCTTCATGATATTGTTGCGTCGGGGCGTTTCCCGTACCGGCCACCCCGACGCAACGGGCAGAATAACTACACACGTATACTCTTTAAGCGACAGTTATCTATATTTGTGTACAGTGATGTTATCCGTACGTCCGAACGCTAGGACGTACGGTGACGGACTCCCTCTTGTCGGCCTCCTGATCGTCCTCTTGACGGAGGCCGACCGTCTTCTCTCTTCGGCTGCGAGCACCAGTAGGCTATGCACGGGCCTATACCCGGTGCTCGCAACAATATACTCCCAGGCCTTACTGAGTGCTGGGAGTATACTGATCGGTCTGTGTGCTCCTTGGGTCATCGGGTCCTTTCCCGGTTTCGGGATAAGGACCACCCTCGCTTTCTTCCAGTCAGACGGGATCTCCCCTCTCTTCAGTGTGTCCCTGACCGCATCCCATAGATCCTTCGGATGCGTCCTCACAATTGTCGATGTCACCTGCGACGGGACAGCGTCCAGGCCCGGTGCTTTTTTGCCCTTAAGTTTTTTTATTGGCACTTCCATCCTCTCTGGGTTAATCATATCCATGACCCTTCCCTCCCTTGTGGTGCACCATCTTTGCATGGAGCCTCCTACTTGCTGGACATTTTGTTCCGGGACCGTAATGAAGAGCTGCTTCAACGTCGCCCTCACTTGTTCCTGGGTCATAACCTTTTTGTTGCTTCTTCCTTTAAGCCTGGCCATTACTGCGAGGTACGGTTTTCCCCATGGATCATTGTCTACCGTACCTCACAGTTCTCGCCATTTTGCTTCCTTAGCTTTCCATATAGAGACTTGTACCTTCTTCTTCGAGTCTTGGTATCTCTCGATATACATACTTAGGTCTTGGGTTCCCCTTTTTCTGGCCCTTTGAGAGCTTCTTCTCTCTCCATGCATCTTCCTCCTTAATTCAGCGATTTCTGCTGACCACAAAGAATTAGGTTTTCTAGTTCCCCTCGGGAGTTTCTTTCTTACTAGCTATCCCCTCGTAACCTCTTCCAGGGCCTTTTGCAACCTGGAAGCAGCCGGTTCTGCTATCTCATTTGGGGGATTGCGGCTGGACCTTCTTCCCTCACTTCCTGATACGTTTTTAGGATCCCAGCTATATCCATATCCTTGGTCTCATATGGGGTCCATGGTGGAGCCATTCTGGTCCTGGGTTTTTGTCTGATTGTATGAAGGACATACAGATGGTCCGACTCTGACTGTCTCTTCAGGACTTCGCTTCTACTGATTCTTGCCATCGTCCCTTTATCGACCATCATAATGTCGATTACTGATGTTCCTTTATGGTTGTGCTAGAAGGTGTACATCGTCCTCAGTCTAACCGGGACTAGGTCGCATCTATCCATCATTCCCATACTCATTTGTCCTCTCTTGTCGGTTTTTCTTCCTCCCCACACCGGAGACTTCGCGTTGAGGTCCCCCGCCACAATCAGGCCTTTATTTGGACTCCTTAGTTCGGTTAGGATGCTCTCCAGGTCATCTAAATATTCTCCGTAATCCACCTTCTTGTTAGGTGAGCAGTAGCAGCCAGCGATCAGTGTCCCTTCCACTTCTACTGCTACTATACCTCTCGTTGCTACTAGTGGTGTTAGTGTGGCAAATCTTCCATTAAACCCTGTGACCCATATTGCTGCATCTCCTGTAGTATCGCAGCTCCATTCAGGGAGCATTCTGTATGGTTCCGCGATAATTACTATGTCGGCACTAAGCTCACATGCATTATGTATCATAATGTCTTGTGCCAATCTACACCTGTATACGTTAATTTGTAATATTTTCACCATTACCTTGTGTTTTTGTCATCCCGGCCCTCCGATACCCGACCGCGCTTGTACTACGAACGTACGAACCAGCAAGTCGGCATGCATCGGAGGAAACCGCGTTACACAGTTTTTTTTTTTTAAAGCAGAATTGTTTAGTTATGTATATATTGTATATAGTAGACTTAAGTTACTTTGCACGTTTTAATAGTTTTAAGGACATTTTCTCGTCCATCGACATGCGACAGTTCGCCATGGCTGTCGTGATCCGCGACCACGGGTGATTACGGTGTCACCATCTCTACGATTACCGGCGAAACAGCTGCTCTCTCCCCACTCTTCTCAGCGAGCTCCGTTTCCGCGATCTCGACGAATACTGGCAGTCGATCTTCTGGAATCGGTACTTGACAACCGCTAATTGCTTACTTACGCTTTGATACTCGAACTCGCTCGAAAGAGAACCGGAGAGAACAGCAGTGTTCGACAAAGAAAATATTCTCGCTTCTTACTAGTTTCCTAGTGCTAGTTTATGGTGATTAAAGAATTCGCTGTGACTAAACCGCTAAATACAGTGGCGATACTCGTGCTTGTTAAAACCAAGAATTCTACTTACAATTAATTAAACCTACTTATCCTATACTTAGAACTACTTAAAGTTAACTACGCTAGAATCAAAACTAGAACAAATTTTACAACGAACAAAGTGGTCCTTCGAGCCGGAGATTATCGCGGTGATTGAAAAATCACTCTTATAGAACAAAGGAATACGTTACGTAATCCGTTGTTCCACGAGGCTTCGAACGTTCTCGACCAGTTTGAACTCGTAAACAGTGCCGGTCGTAGCAGTTTTTCAGCGACCGAACGTTCTTGAACCTGAAAACAATGGATAAGCTTATAAACGAGCAGTGTACTTTGTTCAAACGAATTTCAAATTTAAAAGAGAATATGATGAAGCTCGGGAAAAAGAAGATAACGAGAGGCGCAATCACATCTCGGGTGGACCTCTTAGAAACATACTGGACTACGTTTTGCAAGAACGATGCAGGTGCCACCGAAAACCAAAAGGAGAGTCTGTACATCACGGAAGACTACATGAGCCTCTGCGAAGATGCGTACCTCAACCAAAAGGCTGACCTTCTCGACATTCTGGACTCTCTCCCTGTCCGAAGAAAGGAGACAGAACAATCTGGAACCGACTCCGACGGAAACGACTCTTCTCATGGTAGGACGTTTCAAAAGATCGCACTTCCGATCTTCTCCGGCGACTACCAGCACTGGCCAAGTTTTCGAGCCCTTTTCCGTTCTCTGATTATAAAAAACTCGTCCCTCTCGGCAGTAGATAAACTGCACTATCTGAAAACAAGCCTCTCGGGAGAAGCTGCACGTTTAATTCAAAACGTGACGATCACGGCGAATAATTTCAAACGCGCGTGGGCAGCGATCTCCGATCAGTATGATGTGCCACGTCTATTGATTCACGTTCAATTAAAGGCGCTCATGTCCTTGCCCTCAATGAGCAATGGATCCGCGCAAGAATTGAAGAACTTGTTGCATGGAACTCGAGATGCAGTGGAAGCGCTGGAAACACTGCAGCTACCGGTCCAGCACTGGAGTGCGTGGCTAGTATTCCTGACGGCGCAACGTTTAGACGCCGAAACGAGGAAGAAGTGGGAAACGTCCATCGGACCTTCAAAGGAGCACCCCACGTTCGCGCAGATGCTGGATTTCCTCAGCACTCAAGTCCTGGGCGCTGTGGCGTCGGAAGGCAGCGCCAGCAGATCAGCTGGCCAGCAACCCACTGGATCATCCAGACCTCGAGGAGGAGATCGACGAATGCAGCCGGCCTCCAACGGGGCGACGCGTCGCCCCAAGACGCACTGTGTGACCAGCAACGAGAAGAAGAGTCCGAAGTGTGCGCTGTGCGAAGGAGAACACTTCATCCTGTTCTGTCCGTCGTACAAAACTCTGGGTCCTCGGGAGAGAAAGGATCGGGTAATACAAAAGAATTTGTGCTTTAATTGTTTAGCAGCACATTCTTCTCGCGACTGCAAATCAAGCAAGCGCTGCCAACTCTGTCTGGGTAAGCATCATACTACCATTCATATTCCCTTAGAACAAGGTACTGGTTCTGGAACTAATTCACAGGTAACTCTGCAACCGGGACTTGCTAGCCAAGGTGTACCTCCCTCGCTGAACTCGACCTCTCCGACAACACATTGCGCTCGGACTCAAGGTATGGGCGCTGCCATACTTCTCGCTACGGCCTTGGTTCGCATGGCTTCCGTGACAGGTGAAGAAGTGACTGTCCGGGCGCTGATCGACCCGTGCTCCGAGGTTTCCTTAATTGGTAAGAGTATCGCACGACTATTAAGGCTTCCCAGGTCTCAATCAAATATTCTGGTAATAGGCGTGGCGAAAAGCAAAACATACTCGAAGGGTTCGGTAAATGTAACGGTCTCTCACCGAAAAAACGAGTCGGTGAATCTCTCTGTACAGGCCCTGGTACTTCCACGACTGTCTTCCTACCAACCCAGTCCCGCTCAATTGTCTACTTCTATGCCGCACTTGACGGGTCTCGAACTTGCTAACCCGGAATTCTTATCCTGCAGGAAAGTAGAGTTACTCTTAGGAGCGGAAGTATACTGCCTCCCTTCAAGAATCTTAAATAAGAATAATTTGAAGTGGGAGGACAAGAAGTACGTAAATTTTGTTTTTAAATAAGGCATAAACGAAAAGGTAACGTAACAGAAAATGTACGACAAGTGATCGTAATTCGTTATTGAGGTAAAAATACGTAGTTTAATAACGGCCAACACAACTAAATTTAAAAAATAATATTAGGTGTATGAATAAATTCTTTCCGACTGGAATTTCTATCGCGGTGGTATTCAGAAGCTGCCAGAAAAATGGCAAAAGGTAATTAACAATAATGGAAATTATTTCGATGATTGAGTTGTTTTCATATTTTTTAAATCGAACTGTTATTGTTCCCTAAAATCGGAACGAATTTATTTTCACACCTAATAATCACCAATAAATTAAATAAAACTCACCCTTTCGGACATTCCTTTCCTTGCTTTCCTTCCCTTTTCGGAAACCTGTGTCACTGATCACTGAACCGATCCTGGTCATCGATGGACGAGCCCAGTGCACAGCTAGTTTCAGGTACACGACACCATCCAAGGTTAATGTGCCGAATATTCACTTCACTGCACGGCTACTAACACTGATCACTGAATTTATTTTTCACGGAACGTGTCATTCCTACGTTATAAAAATTGGTGGCCCCGAAAGGGGCCGATTGTTTTCAATTGAGCAGCTGCTCGAAGTGCCCGCCCTCCGCGTCTATGCACGCCTCGGCACGTGCGATCAGCTGGCTCTGCACGGCCCGCAATGTTTGCGGCGTGATGTTGGCCACCGCACCGTGAATTCGCGCCACAATGTCGTCGAGTGAATCCACTGGCTGACGGTACACCTCATCCTGAAATGATTGTTGTGCAACAAATACAAAACGTAAGTAAAAACAGAATACAGTACTCCCTCGCCGAAGGGTCGGTTTGGCGTACACGATCTGGACTTTTCGCTATTCCCACCACTTCTGTCTCACTCTTGTCCGGCGAAGGTGAGAGCGAGTGAAGACGGTAGGAGCAGACGACGCGTTGATGTTTTGTCTCGCTCCCTCCTTCTGACGCCTGTCACTCCGTCCTTTGCGTGCGCGACGGTCGGAGACGAAATCATCGTAGAGACGAAGACGGCTTCCGCGAAAGTTGACGCAGGCCCGGCTCAAGTCTTTTTTGCGTCCAAGACGAACTTGTCAAATTGCGCCCTTTATTATAATACATTTATTTGAGATTATTTGTGACATTACTGTGAAAAATTAGGCAACTGCCTAGGGCATAAGATTGACAGGGGGCGCAAAATGGTCTTTTCATTGTTGACATTGTCGAAAATAAACTTTTAAATGAAATACTACAAATTGTACTGCAACTGTTTTAAACCACGAATAAAAATTCAGAGTAAGGTCATCAATAATCTCAAATAAATGTATTATAATAAAGGGCTCAATTGGACAAGTTCGCCAACGGCACAAAAAAGGCTCGTGCCGTGCCTGACTATCTGACCGTGGCGCGCATGCGTCGAGCAGTCACGATTTTATCTGAGCGCTCGCGCCCGCCGCGCACGCCAAACTTTCCATCTCGCTCCCCCCTTCGGCCAGAAAGAAGGGAGAAACGAACACTCAGAATTAGGGCTCCGTTCACGATACAGGCTCAACGCCGGTCCCGACCAGCGAGCCCTCGGCGAGGAAATACTGTACCTATAAAAAAGTCAGAGTAATAATAAAATTACCTTCAGGTAGCTCCAGAAGAAAAAATCCAGCGGGGTCATATCCGGTGACCGTGGGGGCCACGCAACAGGACCGCCGCGGCCGATCCACCTGTCCTGGAAGGTTTCATCAAGGTAGTCGCGGGCAATTGTGGCGTAGTGAGGTCCAGCCCCGTCTTGCTGATAGACCATGTTCTGTCGGATCTCATTTGGAATATGGTTCATGAGATCCGGCAGAACATGTTCTAAAAACACTTTATACGCTGGGCCGTCCATCCTGTCCGGCAGCATGTACGGCCCAACGATAAACTCACCACAAATGCCGGCCCATACATTAATCGACCAACGGACTTGTGCTGCGCGTGTCCGAAGCGCTAGTGGATTCTCGTCGCTCCACACGTGCCGATTGTGGGAATTAAAGCACCCTTCCCTATTGAAGAGTGCTTCATCCGTCCACAATATGTACTTGCAGAACGACGGATTCCGCTGCACTTCTCCCAACAGTCACACTGAATACTCAACCCGCTGGTCGCCATCTCCGGGGTGCAAATGTTGCACCCGTACATAGCTGTACGGATGCAACATGTTTTCCTGCAGGGTTCGGTGTACCGCCATTCTGCTGACACTAGAAGAAAATGCAGAAACATCCATTATTAGATAACATTAGTTTTCCTTAATTAATACTTTCTGCAGTTATCTTGTACTGTGACTTACTCTAGGCGGCGGCTCAAGTCGCGGACACTGACGGTCGGGTCCTCGTCTATGGCACGCAAAACGATTTCTTCTGCCGCGACGTTCCGCGCGGCTCTGGGTCGACCGATGTCGCTGCCTCGCGGCATCATCGACCCCGTCGAGTATAATCGTGACGCTAACCGTCTAATCGTACCCAGGCTTGGGGTTTCCATGCGCGGGTATTCCCGTGCCAACGCTCGCACAGTAGCCCTTTGCATCCCCGTTGTTCCGGGCGTACACCCAGAACATCGCGTATTTTATTTATTTTTTTTTTTATTTTCCGTCTTTATTTCACCAATTAGTACACAGTAAGGTGAAAAGGCGAGGCTCAGCTAAAGCTGTTATTAGGCCTAACCTCGTAATAGCGTACAGACCAAAGCGCAAACTTGAAAAACTTGAAGAAAAAACTAAAAACTAAGACTAAAGACAAAAACAAAACTAAATTAAGCATAGAACTAAGTAAAGTAGAGGAGGTGAGGAGTAGAGGTAGTACAAGGGAATGTTAAATAAGTGGATGATCTATTAGATAAGCGCTTGCCGCAGCTTTGAAGGATGACAGGGTAGGAAGTGAACAGATACTCGGAGGGAGAAGGTTGAAATAACGAGAAGCAGCATAAGAAAATGAGCCGCAGTATTTACATGTGCGATGTATCGGTACGGCCAGCAGAGATTCCGACCGCGTAACACAACTGCCGGTAGCATAGAAGTCAGGGTTCCTCTTAATTAGCTCACGCAGGTAAGGAGGGGTGCCATCACGAATTATTTTATAGACCAGGCAACACAGATGAAGAATCCACCTGAATTTCATAACCAGCAACCCTGATTTCTTAATAAGCGGAGTTACGTGATCGTATTTGCGAGCCAAGAAAGTGAAACGAAGACAAGAGTTTTGGACAGATTGGATTCTTGCGAGCGCCGCTTTTGTAAGGCATGGACAATAAACAACATCGGCATAGTCAAATAAAGATAGGACAAGAAGTTGCGAGACGAGCAGCTTTTGACGACGCGAGAGAATTTTCCTGAGTGGGTATAGGAGTTTGAGGCGAAGCCGAGCACTGTTTATTTTGGATGACACATGATAAGTCAATTTCCACGAGGAATCAAACGTAACACCAAGAATTTTCACAGAGGAGAACACTGGAACCAGAATATTGTTTATTTTGAGACGGAAGGAGTTGACGCATTGAAGGATAGGGGTGGAGCCAGCCAGAAGGATAGATGATTTGGAAGGATTAAGACGAAGTCCATGGGAAGTAGACCATTCATGAATCTTGGCTAGATCAGTTTCGATTTGAGCAGCAGCCATAACGGCATCGCCAGGATGGAAAGATAAGAGTAGTTGAGTGTCGTCCACATACATGTACGTTTGACAGTAGGTAGCAACACGCGGGAGTTGAGACACATAAATGCTAAACAATATCGGACCAAAAACCGAGTCTTGTGGAACACCCCATAACGTAGATCGCACGGTGGAATAAGTTGGTAATGGATTAGTAAGAACAACTTGCTGCGAACGACCCGTAATAAATGAGCGAAACCAATCCAGAGCAGTATCATAAACACCAATTCCCTTCAGCATAGCCAAAAGCAGATCGTGATTAATCGTGTCAAATGCCTTAGTAAAGTCTAGAGAGACTATGCAAGCCAGGCGCCGCGAGTCAAAAGCATTTAAGACGGAGTCAGATAAATGTACTAGCGAGGTTGTCGCATTATACCCTGAGCGAAAGCCTGATTGGTACTTCGGAATAGATGCTGCGGCACATAGATACTGTGTGAATTGTTTATGGCAGTGTTTTTCAAAAGTTTTGGAGAGGAAAGGAGTGACCGAAATGGGACGTAGTGCATTGAATGAGCTAGGATTCGCGGCCTTCGGGATTGGGTGAACAGAGGAGTGTTTCCATATAGACGGGAATGTGCCGGCGGAGAGAGAGGAATTAAAAATATGCACAAGAGGATCCAGAAAGGATGGAAAAATATAGGAGAGCATCTCAACCGTAATGTCAAATGGACCGGACGACGTGGGTTTAGTGGCCCGCAGTACCGCCCAGATATCGTTGCCAGTGAAAGGTTTGAATTTGAACTGAGACCCACCAGCAGCAGGAAGCGAATACTTCGCAATAAGGTCCGAGCTAACCGGAGTTGCAGGGATGGCGTCAATGAAATAGTTGTTAATCGCCGTGGGGTTAGAGAAGCGTGGCGGAAGTGAAAGCGATCGAGAGGAAGAGTGAGCACCAGAACAGGAAAGAAAATTCCAAAAGGATTTAGGAGAGGATCGGGTCGAAATGAGTTGGCAGAAAGCCGACTTTTCAGCCTTAACTGCAAATGTCGCGTAGTTTCTCAGCTGCTTATAGTAGTTCCAGTGCGTCTCTGAACGAGTACGCTTAAATCTGGGTAGAGCTTTATTCTGAAGTACCACGAGCCTCTTTATATTCGGTGTAAGCCAAGGCGCTCGCGGTTTTGTAACGCGTATTCGCTGTACTGGGGCGTAGGTGTCAAAGACATTAGTTATAATGCTCGTAAATGCTAAAAGTTTCAGATCAACATTGGGCGAATTGTAGACCTCATCCCAGTTAATTCGGGCTACAGAACGATTGAATTGTTCTTCACGCATCTTTCCCAGACTACGCCGCAAAACAAAGCGTTGCGTAGACTGAGGCTTAGAAATGTCCAATACAGCGTAGACTAAGCAGTGGTCACTAATGTCACTGACTTCAAGGCAACCAGAAGAGATGATTTTAAGATTTTTGCTAACCATAATTAGATCCAGAATGGTAGCACTAGAAAGTGTTATACGAGTTGGCTCATTAATTAACTGTTTCAGATCAAGGGAATGTATGAGGTTACTGATGTCAGTGAAACCAGTCGAGCATGTATTACCTAGGTCAATATTAAAGTCTCCCATGCACATAAGAAAGTCGGTTGACAACGCACAATCGCAAAGAAAAGACTAAAGTAGCTATTGCAGCGGGAGGGCATTTCGGCGGCTTGTAAACAGAGAAAATTGAGAAGGATGAGCGCGAAATAGTAACCCTGATCCCAACAACATCAAGGGATTTATCGCAATTGTATGACTCAGGAATCTGAGTACAAAGCATTTTAAACCGCAGGCTTGATTTTACGAAAATAGCCACCCCACCCCCTCTAACTGAAACATCCATCTTTCTATCCCCTCGGACTAACGAATAACCATCAATGTCGAAGCTCGTCGAAGGATCCCTCGGACAGATCCACGTTTCACTTAAAGTTAAAATATCAATATTAGTGCAGGAAATGAGATCAATGAGGTTATTAAGATGACACGCAAGAGAGCGAACGTTCAGATGCGCGATAGAGAGATGTGGACAAGCGTTTGAGTTAGAGAAGATAAGACTATGATTATCATTGACTCTTACTCTTGAGCGGTGTACATTTCTGGGACGAGATTTCTACTATTACCCGGAGGCTCGTGGCTGACGGTCTCGGGCGAGAGCGATCTGTAGCCTACGCTATTGTTTTGTTTTCACGATCGTCGGTCAGATCGCTCTATCTCACTCGGTCTCGATGTGTTTCGTTCGATCTCTTCGTCGCGCGGTGCGACAATGTATGTGGCAACTCGTTTTGACGATCGTCAACTCGACCAATCGTCACAGCAGCGGACTGCACAGGCACGAGTCTTCTTTTCGCCGGGTAATAGTAGAAATCTCGTCCCAGAAATGTACACCGCTATATACAGGCTTTTTTTTTTTTTTTTTTTGACGTCGAGAAATCCCTAACGGATACCCCGCCCCCCGGGGGAGGGACGGGGTTATGTGGGACTTGCACCCACTGAAACTCCACGGTGGACGTCCTCGGGCGCGGAGTCGCGCGATCGAGGGGGAGGACTTTTTGCGGGAGCAAACTAGCGATTCATCCGCTACCTCCCCCTCAGCGAAGTGCAAACTCCGCGCTCAACAGCCCCACGCGGCAACGCGCGGGGTCTTCCCAAAACTCCGACGACGCGAGACGGACCACGTCGCCACTTCTGGAGGGGTCGCATGATGTTGTGGAGGGGTGAGCGTGCCACCCGGCACCCCCACCCCGCGACTCCCCGCGGTCGAGCAGTGACCCGGACGCGGCCCGAAGGGTCGCGGCCGGGCGGGGAGGCGGCACTAGGTCATATGGTCATTTGACCGCCGCACTCACCCTTTACCTGCTCGACCGCCTTCCTCGGGAGCGCGCTAAAAACGGCGCCAATGGCGCGGCTCCCGGGGGAGCAGCAGATGGTCGGCTGACACGAGGACCCCCCCCTGATCGTATCTCCGCCGTGGCGCGTCGCGCCCTGCCACATAGCGACGCCGACGGCAACTCGCGGCTAAGGCCGCCTGCTTCCCGAGGCGCCCTGAAAAGGGCGCCTCCGACCCGGGGTAATGCCGACGGGGAGCGGGGGTGACGCACGAAACTACGTCACCGCCCTACCTCCCCCGGCTCCGGGTCATCTCCTTCCCCTCCTCCTTCCGGCACTCCGAGGGGCGGCTATGCGAGACGGATGCCCGGTGCGGATCCGGTCCCGCTCGGCCTCCTCCTTCTCGTCCATCACCGCCTCCGCAAAAGCGGAGCCGGCCCTCCAACACTCCCGGTCTCCCGCCATCCGACGCACGACCGTCGGCAGCGAGAGATCGGGGCCCAGCTGCGCCTCGAGGACACGCCGATCGTTCACCCACTCCCGGCATCTAGCCAGGGCGTGGTCGGCCGTGTCCTCGTCGCCCGAGTCGCAGCTGAAGCACTGCGACGACTCCTCCCGCCCTATGCGACGCAGGTATGTGCCGAAGCAACCGACACCTGTTATGACCTGCGTCAGGCACAAGGTCAGCCTGCCATACCCGCGGCCCACCCATTCGTCCAGAATGGGCAGAAGCGCCCCGACAACGCGACCCTCCCGATGTTTCGGGAGGGCTAACCACTGGTGCCATTTGGCCACCATGCGTTGCCGGGCCGGGCCCGGCATCACTTCATGTCCGCCGGCATTCGGGCCCACAGCGTCGCGGAGATCACGGACGGCGGAATAAACTTCCGCCTCCATCTCCGCGAGCAGGTGGAATGGGGGGGACCCAGCCAAAGCGGACAGTTCGGCGGACAGATACGCTCGCACGGATCGGAGGACCGCCTGGCGGTGAACCCTTGCCAAGAGCTCACGCCCGACGCGGCAGTCCTCCAGGACGCCGGCCCATATAGGCGCGCCGTACAGCGCCATGGACCGGACGACCGTCACATATAGCCGCCGAACCTCCTCGTGTGGTCCACCCAGGTTGAGCATGATTCGCCTGCGAGCGAATACCTGCTTCTCCAACCTGGGGGCGAGGGCTTTGAAGTGGCGCGTGAATCGCCAGTAGGTGTCCAGGGTCAGACCGAGATACTTCATCTCTCGGCCGACCCTGATGCAGGCGTCCCCGATCCTCAGGGACGCTCCGTTGGGGACACCGCTCCCAACCCTGTCCGCGAGCCACATCGCCTCGGTTTTCTCCAAGGCGACTCGCAGACCGAGCGTCCCGATCGAGGCTATTACGCGTCGCAGCGCTTCCTCGGCGAGGCTGATCGCCTCCCTCCAATTTTGCCCGGAGGCCACCACCAGGATGTCGTCAGCATAGCACACCAACGAAACCCCCAGCGATGGCATCACGACCCGCAGTACCGCGTCGTAGGCGAGGATCCACAACAGGGGCCCTAAAACGGACCCCTGCGGGACTCCGCGGTACACATACGTCACCCCGTCGCCCTCCCGACCGACGTACGAGACCACACGGCCGTGGAAAAAGTCCCAGACCAGGCGGCGAAGGTAGAGCGGGACGTTGTGATACAACAACGCCCGCTCGATCGCCGCCCAGGAGACGGTGTTAAAGCCGTTGGCGATGTCCAGTGACACCGCCACGCCCACACCGCCCCCCTTGACCGCCCGGCGCGACAGCGATCGTACCATCTGGATGGCATCGATGGTCGATCGCTGCCGCCTGAAGCCGTATTGGCGGTCGGACAGGTCCGGGCCCACGGCCTCCAGGTGCTCGCACAGGCGGGCAGCTATTACTCTCTGGAGTAGCTTGCCCGCCTCGTCCAGGAGGCAAATCGGCCGATACGCCGAGGGTGACTCCGCGGGTCTACCGGGCTTCCGGAGGAGAACCAGCCTCGCCTCCTTCCAGGCTGGGGGTATCTGCCGGTCTTCAAGACGGCGTCGAACAACCGCTTGAGACCGGTTCCTAGGGCGCTCAAAGCGCAGGCCCACACTCGCCCGGGCACACCGTCGGGACCCAGAGCTGCGTTCCTCTTGCGCATGCGCGTCGCAGCGGAAGCGAGCTCCTCGTCACTGACCCCAGGGGCGTCGGCGGTGTCCGCGCCCCTGTCCAACCACGGATCTCCGAACTCGTCGACGCCACCTTCCCCCCGGGGCAGGGGGGAACAGCGCCTCTAGAACTTGTTCTAGGAGCCGGGGATCGAGGCCCTCCGTGACCGGGGGCGCCCAGGGTCCGAGTTTTATGGACACGGCCCTGTATGGACGCCCCCACGGATCCTCGTTGAGGGTCGCAACGAATTCCCGACAGGACTGATCTTATGTCCGGGCTATGGCCCCCCGAAGTTCGCAGCTCGAGGAGCCGTTCCTCCGAGACCCGTCGTCGATCTTGAGGACGGGCCTTGGTATACTGGCGTCTGGCCACGAGATTTGCCGCGCGGAGTTCAGCGATCTCAGCCGACCACCAGTACACCGCCTTCCGACCCCCACCCGGCGGCCCGGTCCGCGGCATAGATGCGTCGTAGATAGCCCGGCAACGGAGGCCAGGCGACGACGGAGGAAGCGAGTAGGGCCGCGTCCACATCAAGTTTTTTCAGCGCCCATCGCGGGGGATGCCTTCCGATTCGGGTAGGCGGCGGGAGGGGGGGGGGGGCGGAGGTGGCCACTATCACGTACATGTGGTCTGACGTCGGCTCACAATCCTCCGCCATGCAGCGGCTCGACGTTTTTGCGGCGGCCGCGGGGTTAACCCAGATCAAGTCGATAACCGACTCGCCCCGCGGGCCGCGGTACGTCGTAACTGCGTAGGGGTTCTTTAGAGAGAACCCCATCGCCGCCGTCCACTCGAGTAGCACCTCGCCCCTGGAGTCCGTTCTGGGAGCGCCCCACTCTATAGCGTGGGCGTTGAAGTCTCCCAGAAACACGACCGGCTCGGCACTCTGAGGGGCGATAAAAGCCCCCACCTCGTGCAGCCGGTCCTCGAACTCCGGGACGGAAAACCTCGGTGCGAAATAGCATCCCAGGTATAGGACCTACTTGAACCTGCAGCAGGAGTTTGAGCCTTCTTCACCTGAGCAGCTGCTTCCATCCGTTCCAAGGCGACCACCTTGGCCCTAATGAAGGACTGCTTGAAACGGGGATATTCAGTGGATGAGGCCACCGATATCTCCCATGCCTCTCTGGTGATTTTGTCCAGGCAGTTGGTCGCTCGACGCACCAGGAGACAATTATATATGTCTTCCGCCGCTCCCAGGGCGGTGAAAGACTTGTGGACCTCGTTCATAGTGGACACGAGCTCATTGAGCGTGTGACGTAACGTCCCAGCGCGAGGAATCGAGCGCGCGGCGGTGCGACCGGGAGTGAGCGAGAGGGCCGAGCGCCCGGGCGACCACGACCGACGGATACCGAACCGGGCCGACTCGCGCCGGTCTCGCGACACGTCAGACCGATGACGCTCACTCCCCACCGCGCCGCTAGAGCGCGTCGATTTCTCGCAGCTGATATTTACCGAGAGTCGGGACACATGCCGCGACGATACCAAGGCAAGGCAGTTCCAGTGGGGAGATGGACCCCCACCACCAGACCTGCCTGGAGGTTGCCCGGTGCAAACCTTGGTGTGTAAGTCTCCGTGTAACCGCCGATCGCCTGATCGTACTCCATCCTTATTCCTACTACCGATTTGACAGAGACGCCCGGATGCTGCCCGATCTCTTCCAAATACCGTTCCGTTAAAGAGACGCTGGAAGTTCCCCGGTCTCTCTCTCTCCCATACCATCCCGTTACGGAGACACACCCGACGCGGGCCGACCGCCCCCGTTCCGATAAGAGGACACCCCCGACGCGAACCGAACGCTGCCGTACCGCGAATCGCGCCGCCGACCCGCCGCTCGACAACGGCTTGACCGCGAGTAGTGCGGAGTATAAATATATTTATCATTCTGTACATAGTGTAAATAGTAGCAAGAGTCAATAAACCAACTTTAGTCAACGAGGGGAAGGAATTAATAGAACCCTGGCTAACCGACTGAGATCATCCTTCCCTAGCTCACCTGCCGGAGTGACGACCGTCACAAGCGTTTTTGAGCTTCGTGTTGAAATCGGTGCTAGATTGAAGTGCTTATCGAGCTGCTCTTCGGTGAGCACTCGTTTATTGCTGTACTTCTTGGACAGCTCCTCCCAGCATGACTGGAATGACGCACCAGTGAGCGGGTATGAGTTTACCAGGCGTGAGGGCTCACCAGTGAGGCTTGATCGCAAATAATGAAGTCTATCGATCTCCATTAACTGCTGGTCGTTAATAATAAGCGACACGAACAGCTCGCTGTACGCTGGCCACTCCTTGTATGAGCCCGAAAACGTGGGCAATGCGATCTCCGGCAGCTTGGAGGCCCTCGACGGTACTGCACTCTGCGCTGCCTGTGGTCGCTGCTGCATCGCCTTCACGTCCTCTCTCAGCCTGTTGAGGTGAATTTTGATCGACAGCGCCAATTGCGCTTCCTGCACTGCCATGTTAGACGCAAAGTATTCATAAACAATAAGTGGTTTCGGCGCACTGGTTCGGTCAGTTAAATAGTTTAAAAGCTAATTTGCAATTTTAAAAATTATAAATTTCCGACGTTTCGGTCTGCGATTTAGACCTTTTTCAAGGAAAGATATTTATAAAGTAAAATGCGTTCGCTTTAAAGTCACACGTTTGATACGACGTGTAAGACACGAGTCGGTTGTAGCGTGACTGAGGTAAACATAACTTGGGGGACCATTTAAAGGTGAAACAAAACTGTGGCTAAAACGGAGTCAAAAGAAACACCATTAAATATTAAGAACGAATTTAATAATTATTGACCGAACGAACATTTTCAACCTCCCAACAACTGTCAAAATACTACTAATTGATGTTCATGTGGTAAAAGCCCAACGTATTATGATATATGACCAAATGATTACATAATATAATTTTATTATGTATAGATGAACTGGTTATACTGGCCACAATTGAAGTGAAGACTCTATTGGAAGAATTACATCATAAAGCCTTATTGCTTTAATAAAGTTGCGTAGTACTCTTGTATTTTAGGTGTTTCATACCTAAGGTTTACGCTTGGTTGTTTAATCATATGCAACGTCTCCAACAGAATTCTGCGACTCCAATTGGCCTCTCTATCAATAATTTTAACATTATCAAAGTCAAATCTGTGATCAAATTCCAATGCGTGTTTCGTTAGGGCAGTATGTTGGGGGGGGGGGGGGGGGTGGTAGGAAAATGTTCCTTTTGTGTTCGTAGATCCGTCTTTCTAAAAGTCTAGACGTTTGCCCAATGTAAACTTGGTTGCAACCCATGCAAGGGATTGAGTAAATGATGTTCGAATTCTTTACCAAAGGTATTTTATCTTTAATTGGAGGGAACAAGTTTTTAGTATAAACTGGCATTTTAAAAATGGTGTGTATTCCTATTTTCCTGAACATTCTTTTAATATCATTAGAAATATTATAGCTAAATGGTATGACCGCGGTATTCTTCCAACTAATCGGTCCTATTTTATTGGCTTTTTCCTCCTTACGTTTTTCCATAAATGCCGGATGGTAAATCTCAAAAACGCGGTCACGGATTATTGTTGAGACCATTTCTATGGGATAACCATTACGTGTTAGAGTATCTTTAATGAGGAGTAGATTAGCTGGTCGAAATTCAGGGTCAGAGAGTAAAATTGCGCGATCTATTAATCCCTTTATTAATCCCACCTTATGTCGGACCGAACGTCGGAAATTTATAATTTTTAAAATTGCAAATTAGCTTTTAAACTATTTAACTGACCGAACCAGTGCGCCGAAACCACTTATTGTTTATTCTAAAAATACGGTCGATATCTTAACTACTTTATTGCAAAGTATTCATGGTCAATGCATTTGACAGGCTACGTTGTTTCAAAGTATGCATGTTCCTTTTGGAATGCTTTGTGCAGGTCTTCAGTGTGAGCCGTGAATAATTGCACCTCGTCAAAAGACGTTGTGTGTGCGTGAGTGGGGAGCTGATTCTTCAACGCCGATAGGGAATCGTAGCGTCCCATCTGCGTTTTGGCCTTGAATATCAGCTCTGATGGTAGAGTCGTTGGTGACGTGGCTCTAGTTTTGCCCTTTTCCCCACTCGTCCCTGGGGCCTCTGTGGGAATAGTGAGCACGACCGGCGTCCGAGACGCCGTCCTTGACGAAGCTGCTGACCTTGTGGATTTCGGCTGCTCTTGGTCCGCCATCGTCAATTACCGGGGTTGAGCTTGTGAGCCCTCTAAAACTTACACAGCACTGTGGTGCACTATCGCCGCTCCGGCTCGAAGGACCAAAATGTAAAATATTCGCGATCTACTCAGAGCACGAGGTTGCCGGTGAGGTTATGAGCCACCAAAACACTGCTTTGAACAACAAAAGGTCTTTATTCACAGTTTGTGCACAAACGGTTTAGCCGTGATGCACGCTAAGAAAGGAATGAGCCCCCGTACACTCTATCGTACAATGATTGCACAAACACGTTGCAACACATGAACACGCACAATCGCGAATACACAATCAATCGACTTTGTACGCGCAATTAATGTCGTGCACTCCGTGAACGAGCCTACAAACTTGTTGATAGGGTGATCTGAGCACAAAATCAGTAGGGTGAGCAAAAGCTTAAAGACGATAGCAAAAGGCTTTTATCTTTGCACACGGTTCTGAACAGAATGAATCAAGATGGATGCGAATTTCCGCCCTGGCGTCGTCTCGAACATTCTCGAGCATCGATCGACAGGACGAAATCTGATTGGTCGATTGATTGCGGATCGACCGCTGTCCAGGAGGTGCTGCGGTGATCGAGCGTGCGGCGGCAAAGCGAACTATTCATTCCCAAACACCCTGCAAATTGACCGTGCAGTCGTGGACGTGCGGAGTCGGGTACCTGTCTGACGTGGTAACCGCGTTCAAATTGCGATAATCGCCACAGACCCTCCACGTCCCGTCATTCTTTTAGGACCAAATGAATGGGACTGGTCCACGGACTGCTGGATGGGCGGCAAATACCAGCCGCGACCAAGGCCCTGAACTCAGCCTTCTCCGCCTTGAGTTTCTCCGGCGTTAAGCGCCGCGGACGCTGCGCGACAGGCGGTCCTGTCGTCATAATATAGTGCAGGACGTCTCGACCCACCGGGGGAGCTACCCGAGAAGACCCTGAGGTCTCCAGAAATTCCGCAAGCAACTCGGCAGAACTCGAGCCGGGAACGACCGAACTAACCGCCTGGAAGGGGACGGCCCTGGCGACTGCCAGAGTGTACAATCTCGTCACGGAATCGACGAGCCTACGTCTCTTCAAATCTACGAGCAGACCATAGTGCTTCAATAAATCGGCACCGATTATCGTGTAAGGCACTGCCGCAATACAAAAATTCCAGCGGAACGGACACCGAAGACCCAAATTCAGCTCGCGGAGAGACTCGCCAAACGTATCTATCTGCGTCTCATTCGCAGCAAAGAGCTTGCGACCCGAAGGTTTAACGTCGATCCTCGGGTTAGCCGGGAGCAAGGAGATGTCCGCCCCAGTGTCGATCAGAAAGGACTGACCCGTTACGCGATCGCGTACGTGGAGACGATTCTGTGAATCAATTCCTTCGCTGGACGCCTCCGAGCAGGAAGGAACGTTTAGTTTTTTCCCTTCCAAATCGCGTACTGCGCACACCATTCGCGACATGATGTCGCGTTATTCGGAAATTTCCGATGCGCGTAGCAAAGCCCGGATTTGTGCTGAGACTGGGAGCGCTTCCGACCCGCGCCGCCTGAGCGCAACTAGGGACGCGACCGCGGACGTGACCTACCTGAATTCGACGGTCTCGACAACATGTTCCACCTGTTTCGACAACGCCGCCACGCAGATCGCAAGGCGCGCGACCTCGTCTTCCAACGACGGGGGTGACGAGGCTTTAGAGGCCGACGCAACGTGTATGTACATCACCGGTGCCCGCGTTAGCGGCAATTTTATCTGCCACTGTAGCTAGCCGGTCTAAGTCCTCCGAGCCCGTCGCAGCGAGGATCGCCCGGTGGTTCGACGGTAATTGTTAAAAAAATATTGATCTAATCACCGCGTCGCGTCGTCACACTGTCCGCCGTTAAGATTCCGGAGACGACTCAGTACGAGCGACGGCTTGCCGTCCGTGAGCATCTACCCCTTGAGCAAGTAGCGCTGGGTGCTTTCCGCGGACATCGCGAACGTCGCATTAATGCGAGATTTAATCCGCTGGTAAATGTCCGCCGACGGTGGAGATGTTAGGATAATGTCTTTGACGGTGCCGACAATCTCAGCGTCCAACGCGGCAAGTACCACATCCGCCATGGTGCTTTCTACGCTAATCCGCGCATTACGCAATGTCGCTTCGACCTGTACAAACCACAGCAAAGGGTCGGACCGGAAAAAACTCGGAATCATTGGAACCAGGAATCTTTCAGCCTCCACAGCGGCCAAGCGTTGTTGTGTCTCCCTTAGCTGGACCTCGACCTCGCTTACGGTATTCCTAGTATCCTGATCGGGCATAATGGCCGAGACGCTCGCGAGACCCGGGACGAAGTCTTTAACACAAGAGAAGGAAAACGCAAGTCTTATACTAACCGGAACACGATGATGACACATCCTTCGCGTTCCGTGCTGTCACGCGGCCGCCGTGAATCGGCCTGCCTACGGAAAATCCCGTCAAAGACAGGGCACCGCACGTTCAAAATGGCGGTACTTCACGACCAACGCCACTCGAACGATCCCGCGCCACGCGCTAAACACAAAATGGCGGCACCTCCGATGAAACGCCATTTGGGGACGAGCCACCACGCAAATACCTCGCACGGACGCTACTCGGAGACCACCCCAGTGGAGACCGCGACGCCGTGACCACGGCGAAACTGTGTCGTAGAACGGCGACGACGTCGATGTCTTCGGCGACTGGATTCCCACCCGGGAATAGGAAGGCGCCGGTGTCGTTGGCTTCGCGCAAGTCGGCAATCGAAGACCCCCTGCAGCTGCGAACAGGCCCCGATGTCGATGATCGGCTCGGTGCGTTGTGTACCACAAAACGAGACCACGTGGTCGCTCGTCATCGACGAACTCAGCGCATCAGCGGATGGAAGCTCCGCCAGGAAACCGCCACGTCGAGCAGGACCTGGGCAGCGAATGTTCCAGTAAAATTGCTGCCTCGCAGAAGCACGGCATCCACTCGTGAGATGTTCTCACAGATAATGGCACAATCCAGAACTGGATGCTATTATCACGAGGATACGTGATCACGTCGGGGTCACCACTGTTGGCTTACACCAAACACCGTTGGGCTGATTACGTAGCCACTTATCCCAACGGAAAGAAGGACGTGTAAGGATTGAATAATTTTGAGGACCACACATTAAACTCAATACGTAATATATTTCACACTCTGCGAGAGCTGGAACTTGAGACTCGTTGCGCCTCACTGGTTGGAATCTAGCTAACCGGCGTTGCCTTGTCGAACCCGCCGTTACGCTCGACTCCCCACTCTCCACATGCCGGAAGTGGGGGAACAGAGTAGAGGGAGACGGACGAACGCGCTTCCCCACAGACTGCCAACGTGGAATCATAGCAAAACTGAAGCGTTAGCTGGATACATGTGCCACAGTAAAAGCGTGATTTATTTATTTATTTATTTATTTATTTATATACGGGAAAACCCTTTGGTGCATAGAATAGAAAAGATCAGTAGAAAAATAGTATATAAAAGTAGAAAAATAGTACATAAAAGTAGACACACGAAAACAGAACACATAAAACCAGAATGAAATGGTGCCAAGATACAGTACAAGCAAAAAGAATAGGATAAAATACAACAGAATAATAGAATAATAGGAATTAGCGGGAACTAATAACCGCCTTATTCGCAGCGCGCTTAAAAGAGTATAATGAATGGCAGAAGAAAACAACTAAATGCGCAACAGAATTAGAGGTTCTACATAGTCTATCCACACAGTTGTTCATGCCATAAGTGGTAGAATGTTTACACAGCATAAACAGTGGTGTATTCCTTAGCGCTCTGGGCGGTACATTAAGTTTAAATAAGCTTAAAAGCTCCGGACAGTTGATGTGGTGATTTATAACTTTAAAAGTCAGTATTAGATCGGATAAAAACCTTCGCTTTTCAAGAGGAATATAGCACAGAGTGGAAAGGATATGCTCGTAATCATGAGAAAATCTATCAAAAGGGATACGCAGCTTATATGCTGCATATCTCAAATACCTATGCTGGATGCTCTCCAAAGATTTGATGTGACATATACGGTAGGGATTCCAAAGACTAGAACAATATTCCAAATGAGGGAGAACAAGGGTGGTGTAAAGAGTGTTAAGCGTCTTTGGGGTCCTAAAGTCAACGGCAGCTCTCATTAAAAAACCGAGGGCTCTAGAGGCAGTAGCTCTAATATGGGCATAGTGTCCTCTAAAATCCGCCGAAGCAGAGAAGATAACTCCCAGGTCGCGAATGGAATCCACAGAATCAAGAGACTTCCCATCAATGTTGTACTGAAACTGAATATTAATATTCAAACTGCGGTGGAATTGTATCACATGGCATTTAGAGAGATTCAACTGCATACGATTTGTGAGACACCACAAGGCAACATTAGATAGGTCCTCCTGCAAAAGCTGTGCATCCATAGGGGACCGAATAGAGCGATAAATTTTTAAATCATCGGCAAACAGTAGAAATTTACTATGCACAATTACCTCAGAGATGTCATTGATGAAAAGAATAAACAATATCGGACCAAGATGAGAGCCTTGAGGAACACCGGATGTAACATCAAATACGGTAGAGAGAACATTAAAGCATTTTACAGACATCGTCCTGCCGCGGAGGTAACTGGCCAACCAAGCCAACGCAGTACCACCAATTCCAATCGATGCAAGCTTACTTATTAAGATAGAGTGACTGACAGTGTCAAACGCTTTGCTGAAGTCGGTATAGACAGCATCCACCTGGCTACCCACTTCCAGTTCATGTGAGATGTAATGGTGATAGAGCATGAGATTTGTGGAAGTAGATCGTCCAGAGACAAAACCATGCTGTTCGTTAATTATGGTACTTGTTGACAGGGAGGCCAGTTTGTCAGCAATTATGGAATCTAATATTTTGGGCATAACATTCAATATAGAAATAGGTCTGTAGTTGGAGATTAACATTTTGTCGCCAGATTTAAATACGGGGACAACTAAGCTAGATTTCCATCTCGTGGGAAATACACCCGATTTTAAAGACAAGTTGAAAATGCGCCACAAAATTCTGGCAAAAATAAACTTACACGACTTAAAGAATACTGGTGGGATGGCGTCGTCCCCAGCGCCTTTGTTAACATCCAAGGAATTTAGTTTCGCAAATACTTCACCTATGCCAATAGTAAGATTATTTAGATCTAATGTAGAGGTACCATTAAATGTAGTAGAACAGTCACGCGCAGCTTGAAAGGATGACTTGAAGTGATTCGCAAAGCCATTCGCAATTTGAGTCGGACTCGTCAATGGTTGATCGTTAAACAACATGGTGCTAGGTAATCTATTGGAAGATCTAGTTGAATTTATAAAATTCCAAAAGACCTTCAGATTTTCAGGTATCGCGACTTCAACCTCAGAGGTGTATCTAAGCCAGCAGGCACGAATGACTGATTTACTTTCAGCTCTGAGCTTGGAAAAAGCTAAGTAGTCGCAGAAGCGATTGCTACGCTTGTATACCTTGTGCGCGAGTTTTTTTGCCCTGATTAGTCTAATAGCGTTCTTTGAATACCAACGAGGATACGATGACCTTATTACAGTGTAGTGCGGAACAAAAGCACCGATAATGTCGTTCAAGTATGCATACAGAGTGTCAACTGCCGAATCAACGCACGGTCCGTCGAGAACACAGTCCCAATTTACGTGATTAAGGTGATTTATTATCGAGACGTAATCGGCAGCCTTAAAGTTGGCTCTGGTAGTAACAATAGGATTACTGATACACGACGAAACGGGGTGCGACAAGACTACCTCAAATTGAAGGGGCGGATGGTACGAATCAGTAGATAAGAGTGGATCCACGGCACTAGAAGTAGTAATGGACCTATCATTGCTAAACATTAAGTCTAAAAAGGAACCGTAACAATTGGGAATAACATTGTGTTGAAGCAGACCCGCCATGTTAAAAAAATCGCACAAGATCTTAGCAGAACCGAGCATGGATGAATTTACGGAAATCACATCAAGTAATCCGTCCGTGTTTTCAATCCAAAAGACGCGAGGTAGGTTATAATCGCCAATTAGGTAAATACGTGTGTCCTGATACGAAATTGACAGATTCGCAACGGTTCTACCGTAGTCAGCAAATAAATCAGAGTTAGAGGCCGGAGGTATGTAAACAGAACCAAAGATGTAAGAAACGCCGCTAATCCGAACCAAAACATAAAGTTGCTCAATATGCTTAAATTCGGTAACAATTAACTGACTGCGATATGTATTACGGACAGCAATCAGAACACCGCCTCCACGCGCACATTGACTAGTTATAGAGTTCCTATCAAGTCTATAAACTAAGAAATTGGTAAAAATAGAGTCAATTTCCGTAAATGAGTCGTTTAACCACGTTTCCACTAGAATAATTATGTCGTAAATCGAGGAACTAAGAGCACAACGTAATTCACTTAATTTTGTCCTAAGGCCGCGCACATTTTGAAAGTACACCAGAGGGTTACGTATTAGTTTTTTTGTTTCGTAAAGTTTACAATTTTAGGCACGCCATTGACGTAACGGATGGTTTTATCAGAGACTCCGGCGTCAATAAGTTTATTTAACTCAGCTCTGACATCGCGCAGGTGATTTCGTTGTCGAAGAGTAAGATCCTCGTGGATGAAAACAGGGCCAGTGTACTTCCTCTTGTTTTTCAGCACTGACAGGACATCGGATCTAGAGTGAAGAGTAACACGAACAGGCCTGTGTTTATTCGGGATCCTCCTTCCAAGTCTGGTGACATTTATCCCCGACAACACAGCTGGTTGAATCTGTGTTAAGATTTCCTTCACAGAATCGGTGTCGAAAGATGAATCCCCAGAGGTAGCCGGTGGTAAGGAAGAGGATGATTCTTCCTCCAGATTGAAGAGAATGATATTCTTCGATCTATTTTCTCTTTCCTTCATCTCCGACAACATATCCTCAAAATCAGAGTTTTGAACAGAGGATGCAGCCAATGTACTAGGAACTGCTGGGAACTGTATACGTTTACTAAATTAACGCTTTTACCGTGACACACACCTATGTTACGTCCCTACTTTTGATGTTACTGTAGTTTAGACACACGTAGTTGGAGTTGAATTAATTTTCCGCTTTTGAGCAAGTCCAGGGACTTATCGCTCTGGGATAGTTTAGAGAGATTAAATATTATTTTTCGATAAGGACTCACGAGGTTCGTTGGCCTCGTCAATTATCGCGATATATATATATTAATCCTAATTACCTTTATATATATATATATATGTCGATAGGAATTAATTTCCAGAACGCAGGCTCCTCGAATCCCGCGACGATTTCCTTTTCGGCGGAGTCAACCCTCGGTTTGACCCAGTCGCCTGGCTCAATTTCGAGGGTGCAACTTCTGTGAGTGGAAATATGGCCACTGGTACCCAACACTTCACAGTAGTCTTGCCGGCATGCACTTATAATTATATGGCAAACGTCGTAATTGGATTTTACGCCCGGCTCGATTGCTTTTGGGCATTTGGAGGGTTATTTGATTCTTTCAAATATATTTACGAATAGGATCCGTTTTGCGCTTGATTTCGGAGGACACGGTGGGCAGCTGTCTGCTCGCCAGTGATTCCGTCAAACAGCCCTAAACGGAGTTCATTAAATATTCACACTTTGACGATTTGAGGGATCGATTATTATAAAATTAATCACGTAATCCAGTTTTGCCCTCTAGTATCCATCGACATAGTGGGCAGCTGTCTGCTCGCCGATGACGCTATCAACGGAGGAAAATCTGGATTTCTTCATTGTCATTTTTGTGATGGTACTTTAATAAAAATACGAATGCCCAAAAGGTTTGGGAGAGAGTGCGTGGAGAAACACTTGGAACACGCAAAATCTAACTTTAACACTTTTATTGATAATAAATAACTTCACTTACAATCGTTTTTTTTGTCACTGGTTGAGCTTTCAAGTATTTATTGAATTTTAGAAAGTTTTAATAATCACTGATGAATATCAATATGAATGTTAATATAATAATGATATAATAATGATATAATAATGAGCTCCGTGGGTGATTTGTCCCTTTTTATAGGGCTGTCGATCATTCCTTCTTCAGGTTTTGTCACATGACAATTAGGATGGTGGGAGATGAAATCTCCCAATCATCTGCCGTGGGATCCACCTGAAAAATTCGTTCCGGCGCGTTATCCGAGAGTTTTATTTACTGCAGAATTTGAGCTATTGCCACCTATTCCGGTGTCTTGATCGTGACTTAAGACGTTTTTCTGCCGTTGTATGAAACTCTCAGTAGCGTCGATAGTTAAATTCTTATTTTAATTCATATTTTAGATTTTTGCGCTATTGGGTTTTCGATGTGCTGTGTACGATTAATTTCGCTTTCGAATTTATATTATAATTATATGGCCACATTATTTAAAGTAAAAAAAGAGAGATTGGAACTTTTTTACTAATACTGGAAATATTGATTTACTGATATCATACTTTCAGAATGTGGAAGTTACAGCAATTATTTGCAATTATTGCTCTTATTATTATTATTCCGACTATTGAATAAAACGTATAACAAGGAAAAGTCTACAAACCGGTCAACAGTTGACTCGTTGATTTTTTTGGAATTCTTTACGGTCCTATGCAGAGATGGGCCTTATTTAAATAAAAGGATATACATCCGAATGGCCCCAGTGGCCGATCGACACGAGGTTTAGGGGAGGGGTGTGTACCCTAAGTCTAAAATTCTATTTAGATTCGGGTATTTATTAGTTTCCATTGTTTATTTGAAGGCCTTTCATCCGTCGGCCATGAATAATTTTCTCGTATTTATTCGTATTTTAGTTGAGAAACATATATTTAATCATTTTTTTTATAAAAGAGTACAATCATTTAAATAAAAAAAATCGTTACTCCTCTTCCTCCTCTTCCTCTACTTGCTCCTCTTCCTCCTCTCCCACCTCTTTCCCCTCCATATTTGAATTGTCTAAGCTCTTTTTTTAGCTCGCTGTTCTGTAATATGAAAAATAAACATAAATCTTATGTTAATTACTGTAATAATGTCTAGATGTTTACGCACTTTCATGAGAATGTAATAAATGTTTGCGTGAGATCGCCTACGTATCTACATACCTGCTTTTTGAATAGGAAAGCCAATTCCATCCAGTGGACGGAGTTGGAGGACGGAATCTGGCTACTGTTTGGAGTCCGCCTACTGCTTGGCCTCCGTCTTCGCGACGGAGCCCGGCTTCTGGTTCGACTCCGTCTTGGGGACGGAGGCTGCCTGCTGTGGACTCCGTCTTCGCGACCGAGCCCGGCTTCTGGTTCGACTCCGTCTTGAGGACGGAGGCTGCCTGCTGATTGGACTCCGTCCCCCAGACGGAGTCGCTTCCTTTTTTCCTTTCGGATAGTTAATTTCTTTTTTGTCAGGCATCTAAAAACGAATAGAAGAAACAGTGAAACTATTGAACGTAATTAAAATGGATTTGAAAGTGCAGTAGAAGAGTACACGTTTAACAATTTGGCACATTCAGGTAAAATATAGGCTTCCTTTATCCAAGATTTAGCGCAGGAGGAGAATTTTCAGATTTCTAAATGCTGGAATTTCCAAGTTCGAAAGCTTTGAAATTCAAACATTTCCAAAATTTGTAATTGTGAGGTTACCAAGTTTCAAAATGTCTGTATTTTCAAATGTCCAACATTTGTGATTTTAAAATGTCCGATTTTTCCACTTTTGATGTTTAGAAACTGTTCATCACTTGTCTTCGGTTTAAACTAAAGGAAGCCTATATTGCACCCGAATGTACATACCTTTTCTAGATATTTCGCGGGTAAATTATAACGTAACTTTCTTATTCTACGTGAGAATGAATACACGAATCTCTGAACGTAAGAAACACCCGGATACTCAAACAATCACAGTTCACTCGATAGATTTTGCTCAAAAAATTAAACAATACTATAACGGTAATGAAACTTCACACGGAATATGTCTAAATACAGTCTTGGGTTGAAAGTAAAATGTAGAACCGTGTCAGTTATTATAAAAGTGGCGTCAGTCGATATTAAAAAAAAAAAGAAATTGAACTTTACGTTTATTATGTATCATGTTGATATAATACGTAAAAAATAAGTGAAATGTAACAAACGAAAAATTTGGACTTAGACCACTTTTATAATAACCGGCACATATACATAGTGAAAATGACAGGGGTAGTAAGCGTGAAGGTACTTACGACGTGTCCTGCTCGACAGTCGCTTTTTTTCTGACGATTGAATCTTTGCTACCCTCAACGGTGGACAGGGCCCAAACTGCCTTTCTCGCTCCCTCAGTATTTTGTATTTCACTTGCACCAAGGACCGAGCGGCACGTCATCGGCCCGCGTAAAAGTTCGAATGCGCAAAGTTTTGAAAACGCGGGGCGCGCCCGTCAGGCAAATGGAACAGGATAATATTGTAGAACGAAATATGAATTCTTCACTAATAAAGTCGGTGAGTAGTATGTCTAGGAGAGTTCCAACGCAGGTCCTCTGAGGGGAGCGCGGGGGCGGGGGGAAGTCAGGGCGCGCGGGGGAGTCCGGTGGAGGGAAACATGGGCGCGGGGGAGCGGGGAGTGGAAGACCGGATGCGCGCGCACGAGCCGCGGAGTGGAGGGGGTCAGTCCAGGCCAAACCGCCGCGGAGACCTCTCCAGACCTGGCCCACCGCTGGAAATTTGTTTTTAGAAGGGAAATGACCCCCGAAAATATTTTCATACCTAACCGATGAAGCGGACGACCCCCAAATATTTTTTAGACCTGGCCGAGGAAGCGGACGACCCCCCAAATATTTTTTTCAAACCATTATAAATGCTGAATCTTAAAATTATGAGGAAAGGGAGGAGGACGAGTAAATAAAATTGAGAAATAATATATCGTTAAGAAATATATATATATATTGTTACAAAAATAATAAAAATATGAATATAATAAAAGAAAATAAAAGAATATGAAATAAAATAAAAGAAAAATAGAAAATATAAAAATGTAAAAAAATTAAAAACTACGACGATGGTGGCGATGGCGGTGATGACGGCCGCGGCACTCAATACGGGGCCGACCGCGACCCGACATTGGGCTCCTGTCGCCGTCGTCGCCGCACCCTCAGATCAAGTGCCACCATGTCAGCCAGCGAGACGTCTACATTGCGCAGCGGCATGTCCTAGATCACAAACACAAACGTTGATATAACACTGATACATTAAACATATTAAACATGAAGCACACAAAACACTGCAATGTATTGCATACCACTTGCGGCGGCAACGGCTGCGATGGCGGTGGCGGTGACGGTGATGGCGACGGCTGCGGCGGTGGAGAAGGCGGCGATGGCGCATCACCCCAGTCCGCCGACCACGTAGGTGATGGTGGTGGCGAGTTCTAAGGCCCACAATAATCGATATAATATTGATGCATTAAACGTAATAAATGCCATAAACATTGGTATGTACATACCACTGAGTTGTCTCGGCATGGCGAGGTGCTGCGTCGAGGAGCGATGCGCATCAGTCCCATTGTCCCGTACTCGTTGCACAAAAATACAAATTCAAACCACTGTTGCCTGTCACGATTTGAAGACAACTGGTCTCACCGCATCTCCAGACTCTCGCATGTAAACCCATATCTTGAAAGATGCGTAGCTTTGCAAAGTAAGATGTTATTGTTCTCCACCTTCATCTTCGCTGACCACCCCATTCTTCCACACACTCGTCATCATTTTCGCTGACAATCCTCTCCTTATTCACACGCATCTTCTTTCCCTTCTTTGACACATCATTTCGCTATACCATACCACTCTGAACGTAAATCGAACGTGAATCGTACCATTCTGAACGTAAATCGAACGTGTATTGAACGGCTTTGATCGGGTATCGAACGGGTATTGAACGGCTTTGAACGTGAATCGAACGGGTATTGAACGGCTTTGATTGGGTATTGAACGTAAATCGTACCACTCTGAACGTGAATCGTACTACTTCTACATAATTATAAGTATCGTCTTAATCTAGCGTACACCGCATATAGGAGGTTGGGGAGGGTGGAAAAAAAACATTTATGCATTAAAAATTGATCATATTTTATTTATGAATTTCTCTTTGGTGTTTAGACCACCAGTTGAATATTTTAAATACATTTTGCATGGCACAATGCTTCGCGTGTCTGCCACATCGCAGAGTATTAACTACATTTAGCTTATTTAGAGATTTAATATCCTCGTAGTCAATGTCCAGCGTCTCGATGACCACGTCCGGTCTTGTATTTTCATCGAGGAAATCCGCAAGCTAGTCGCGTTTCTGCAACTCTTTAACGTATACGATATGGGATGCGTCATCTTCTTCATCGATTGCATCAGCTACAGCTTTCGAAATTAGCTGTTTAGCCATACTGTACGGAACGTCTCCATCGTCCCATCGTAGTCCATGATGTTTTGCCACCAACTATCGGATGCTTGATTTGTCGGATTTTGTAAGAAGATATTGCGGCGTCGAACTCCCAAAAATATAGTGCGAGAGAATTGTTCCCTTTCGTACGACAGCCACTTCCTTGACGACAAATCTTCCATCAACGATGAACCCTTGCAGGTCAGCAAATGTTGGTACGACCATTGTCGATACAATTTTAGAGGTCTGCTCGCTTCCAAGACAGATGAGAGAATGCAGTCTTTCTCGTAAAGCATCTCGATTTTTACGATGAAATTTGTGTACGAATATGACACAGGAGAGGGCGGGGCAAGTAGTATGGCAATTTAATTTATTTTGCGCACCACGTTTGTTAGCGGATTGTATTCAACCACCCGATCGTGCAGAATCAAACAGTAGGCCGTAGTATTTGCAGGTACATTCTCTTTACACTCAAAATCTATGCGCACGTCCACGGTACCATTTTTAATCGACTCATTTTGTCGCGAGCAATCAATCACCACGAGAGGACCAAATTGTAAAAATTCAGCCACAGTGAATAATGCCTCGTTGCAACTATGTCCATAATACGATTTATGGAAATGTGTATACATGTGAAACAAGATGGCATGCTTATTCTTATCAAAGTCCAAGTTCAAGTCATCATATGGATAAAAATCCGAGTTGAGAAAAAGTTTTACATTGGTCAATTTGCAAATGTTAAACTTAGTAACATCTTCGGTCATCACATTCTTTCGAGCAGTCTGTAGAGCAAAGATAACGTATCGCGGCTTCTCCAGCTGTGCAGCTGCCTTCACGGCCTACGAATGCTTGGTTGTGCTCTGTAAGAGAGGATACTCGTGCTCAGGTTTTGTCCACTTTCCAAAGCATGCAGCAACGATAGCTTATTAACATCGTTTAGCGTCACATGAGGCATTCGCCATTGCACTTTAAGTAATTCAATTTCTGGTTCCAACATCGGCGATCCTATTAGAGAATTGTTATCGTTGCGCGATCGTATTAAAATCAATTCGTGGCGCGCATTAATAATCATGCGTTTGTAGTCCTCGCAAAATCCCAACAAATATTTTAGTGGGATGCAACAAAATTTAAAAAAAAAATTAAAACCGACTTCAAAAAAATAAAGTTCCACTAAAAAGTAAAAAATAATTCTTTCCCTTATTTAATCTACGACTCATATTTTTTAAGCCGGCGCCAGATTTACACAGTGCAAATGATGAGGCACCGACTTGAAAAATATGAGTCGTAGATTAAATAAGGGAAAGAATTATTTTTTCCTTTTTTGCAACTTTATTTTTTTGAAGTCGGTTTTAATTTTTTTTTAAATTTTGTTTATTTTTAACTTTTTAGTTTTATATATATTGACACAACATGCTGAGGAGATATGCGCGTACGTACATAAAATAATAATAATTAGGTGACAATAGTCTTTATTATTAACCATAACGGGCAAAATATTGGGCCAATGTTGATGCCGTGTAGGATGGGACCACCGGGGCATCGCCCTCTTTCGAATAAAAAAAGATCCTCAAAATCGGTCCATATGCTGAGGAGTTATGAGGGGACAAACATAAAAAAAAACATACATACGGGTCGAATACATAACCTCCTCCTTTTTGAAGTTGGTTAAAAATTGAAATGATATTCCACTATTAGTCCATCATGTCGTTTCAATCCCCATCCGGCATTCTCCATATTTTTATCTTCGTCAGATGTCAGCGATACATAGTTTTTAAGCGTGCTAGTTATTCGAACGTTTCTGTTGCGGTCAATCTCCACGCCATTCAGCTCATATCGAATCTCATCAAATAAGAACGCCATGCAATTATTTCCCAACGTCGTCGTTGATGCATCGTTTGGTTTATTTATCACCAATTTCCCCTCCACGTAGAGGAAACTTTCACACGGTAATGTGTATAAATCCTGCTGCTGTATAGGTATTCTTATCTCATCACTATATCCAAACGTCGTGTTGACGTATGGGTTGTACGTGTGAGTCTCGAGCTTGACGATGCGATCATCAAACGTCGGCATCACACCAATGCTTAGAATGTCGGCCATTTTTTCAACTTATATGCGTACAATAAATCCCAATGATTTCAAAAATGCAATGTTCGCAGCACTGAGTCTCTTCTTTTTAGCGTAATCAGAGCTGTTGCAGGTGATGTTGTTGTTGCAAACAATTCCACTTGGAAGAAACGGATTTCTGGAGTCGTTCAACACAAGCATTTCTTTCGTTCACACCACACGTATTATCGTTGATGCCGTCGTACATGCAGTCTGATGGTGATTTCTTCACCTCGAAAATCGAGCAACCGTCCGTCTTGATCCACAACGCGTATCGTTAGATCTGTAATGACCCGTGCGGTGATCGGAAGGTAAATGATCTGCGCGGGCGTTTCCGATATCTTATATCCTGGTGGAACTCTCGGAGAAAATTCATGTATCGTATGTACACGCCTCCCATTGTTGTACGCGCCAGCGGTCACACTACATTCTATGCGAATAATGTTCACGTTCATGATATTAATTGGATCGTCCGATTCGTGCCACCGCCCTGGTTCTAATACCCGATTCATCGAGAATCCCAGTAGCGATCCAATGTTATTGCGCTTCGAAAAATCTACGATGAATGAGCAGTACAGCTCGCTTTTCATGGTGTTGTTGTTGGGATGCAACACTATAGGATACACATCGTTGTCATCATCAGTGTCATCGAGATTTTTAGGATACCGCTCGAGTAATCGCTGCCTCAAATACTTAGCAATGGCGTCTAGTTCGTAGGAGCCGTGTGGAATCATAATAGTTTCAGGAGTGGTGTCAACACTGCTGTTTTTGATGCCATAGTTTGAGGTGAAGTAGAAATCATCGTCGCTCAAATCTATGGGTGGAAAGTAGCTCACCGCGAGGGTGCTACTCTTGCCGGTTAGAGTGAATGTTAACGACATATTCCGAGCTGCACGACTCGAGTAGTACTGAATCATAGCGGTGGGAAGTCAATCCTTAAATTTGCGGCCGATCGTTTGTAGAAAGCATAGACAGAGTTGTCCACAATTGCTCTGATTGTACTTCTGATACGACGTTCGATTGTATTCGATTTTCACAGCATCTTTATCCAGATATTGTACCAATTCCCTAGGCGGTCGAAGATTCCCAAAGCTGTCGAAATATATAGCTCGACACCCTCTCTTCATATATGTCACCCAATGAGTTCCCGGCCCCTCGACATTGTCCAAATTTACGATACCGCTCTCGTTTCGATGTACTCCTCCGGCTGGTAGTGCATTGCGCATAAAAACACCTCTAAATAATGGAATACGCATACGTTGTGCCAACTCCTCCAATTGTGCATCGGTAGTTACACCGACAGGCATTGTTATTTTCTTTTCGACGTTTTTTTTTTCGTTTCAATATTCCCTGTCCGCGCATGTACGGTGCGAGAGAAAGTCCACGACCTTCCATGGAGCGATTATGGCGTTGCATTTCCTGCAGCTGATGCTGCGCCGCCTTATTATCGTTAACCGCCTTGGCGATCCCCGCCGCTCCACCAGTTAATGATCCGAGAACGCTTAGCAGCGCGGAGAAGTGATAATATACCACCCGGTTTTGCCGCTGGAAGAATCCGCTTTTACGATGCTCTCTTTGGTGCCTTTTTGCGGGTTTTTGTTTTCATCCCCATTCCGATTTTCGTCTTGGCCTTCATAGCTGTCCAAACAGCCGTAGCAACACCTCTTTCACCCAGAGTCGAGTCTCGCGCAACGATGCGTTTTCGCGCTTTGTCAGCGAGAACGTTATATGCGGCGTGCCTTTCACCGAGGTCGTTGCTACGCGAATACGCAATATCGTGTTCGCGACACGCTGCGTCCAACGGATTGATGCCTTGATCCCCTCTAGCCAATCGTTTTGCCAGATGAGTTCCTGGACCGCAAAACTGGTATCCCGGGATGTGTAATTCGATAGGTAGCGCGTTTATCATGCGATTTAACAAACCACAACCTTTCTTTACTCTCGTCGGCGACATTCGCCACAGTTTTTAATCAATGGTGCTGGACCGTCGATATGCGTTCGCTGCCAAGGACTATTATAATGTTCCAGACACCGACGATACTGCAGAACCTCAGAATCGGCTTTTATATGCTCCGGGAGTCTGTCCCACAACTGGTCAATGTGTCTGCCAAACTCTCGCAGTAGAATTATCTTTGGTATATATTTCAACTGCTCAGAGGTTAGGTCTCGAATATCGCAATTATCCGACAGGATCAGAAGCATTTTGAATACTGAGCTGTCGTGTTTCGGCGCAGACCTATAAATAGGTCGCATCGCCGCTTAGATGTAGCAAAATCATTTTTCACAGTTCACGGAGAGGATGCGATTCGTGCGACAACCTGTAACGATACGCGTGACAAATTTTGACGATAAATCGCGAGTGATGTGTCCGAAAACAAGACGCAGACATGGTAGCATGCTACCAAACACTATCCGCTGCCTGATTTGTGGTCCATCAAATTGTGGAAAGACCAATGTGTTGGTGAGCTTGATGGAAAGTCCACACGGCGTCCGCTTCGAGAACGTGTATGTGTATTCCAAGTCGTTGCAACAGCCGAAATATCAGTATTTGGAGAATTTATTGACTCCGATAGATGAAATTGGCTACTTTACGTTTTCGAATAACAGTGACGTCATCCCACCGAGCGAATCGCTTCCGAATTCTATTTTTATCTTTGATGACGTGGCATGTGACAAGCAAGATACGATAAGGGAATACTTTGCAATGGGGCGCCACTCGAACGTTGACTGCTTCTATCTCTGTCAGACATATGCAAAGATTCCCAAACATCTTATACGTGACAATGCGAATTTATTGATTCTGTTTAAGCAGGATGGTACCAACTTGAAACATGTGTACAACGATCACGTAAACACTGATATGTCATATGTAAAAAATGTGAGGTTAGATTGAGCACAAGGTTGCTGGATAGGTTAGGATCGGCGATTGGCACTAAAACACTGATTTGCACAGTAATGTGAGGTCTTTATTATAAAACAATGCGCACACCCGGTGTATCCGTAATGTGCGCTAATAAATGTGAGCCCCCGTACACTCTATCGTACAATATCACACGTGTGAAAACGTGCCCACGCGGACACGCACAATCGCGAATACGCCGTCAATTGATTGAGTACACGCCGACTGTGTCGCGAACTCCGTGTTGAGTCTACTTTTGTGATTCAAACGTGATTTGCGCACTGAATTTGTATGTAGAGCAGAACTTTTAAACAATGAACAGATACATTGTTCGTTGCGCACGGTTGTGAACAGAGAGTCGTTAAGATGGATGCGCGTTTTCCGCCGCGGCGTCTTCTCGAACATTCTCGAGCGACGATCGACAAGACGGACGCTGATTGGTTGATCGATCGCGGATCGACCGCGACTTCCGCCGCCCAGGAGGTGCTGCGGTGATCGAGAGTGCGGCGGCGCAGAGAACTATTCATTCCCAAACATGCTCCCGCCATCAACAGCTGATTGAAGATGTTGATGATGAATCTGTAACAGGCAAAATTGCCAATTTTGCAATTGGCCTGATTAGTGTTGTTGTGGCGGTCTTGAGCGTCACGACTCGGGTGAGTCCATCCTTCCCTGGATGTAAGGTGATGATCCTTGCAAGTGGCCACTTGCTGGGTGGAAAACGCTCATCTGTGATGAGCACCAGGGACCCGATCTTCAGGTCGTTGGTTGGATGATGCCATTTGGTGATGGATAGTTGTCTCTGCAGATAGTGGGATGACCACTGAGTCCAGAATTGTTGCATCTTCTTTTGAATGAATTGCCATCTAGCTGATGGCAAGACTGATGAATTCTCCACAGACGGTTCCGGAAGAGCAGAGAGTGGTTGTCCAACAAGAAAGTGCGCTGGTGTGAGTGCTGTGATGTCATCTGGGTCATCACTGAGGGGCTCGAGCGGTCGTGAGTTGAGCATTGCTTCTATTTGTGTGAGAAGTGTGCTGAACTCCTCGTATGTGAGCACCGTCTCACTGATTGTGCGCCGGAGATGGTGTTTGACTGACTTCACGACCGCTTCCCACTTGCCTCCCATGTGTGGTGCGGCTGGTGGGTTGAAGTGCCATTCTGTCTTGTCATTGACGAACAGCTGGTTCAAGCGTTGATGCGCCTCAGTCCCCTGGATGAACATTCTCTTGAGGACGGTGTCAGCTCCAACGTAGTTGGTTCCGCAATCAGAGTGAAGAGTGAGAGGAATACCTCTCCTGGAGACAAATCTCCTGTAGGTGGCGATGAACCCTTCTGTTGTATAATCTGTCACCAGTTCTAGGTGAACAGCTGATGTGGTGAGGCACACAAAGACGCAAATCCAGCCCTTTTGAGTCTTGGCACCTCTTCCTCTCCACGTCTTCAGTGTGATTGGACCCGCATAATCGGTGCCAGTATTGTTGAACGGTCGTGAGGGTGTAACTCTCGAAAGAGGTAGTTGGCCCATCAGTTGATGGGCACGGATCCCCCTTTGTCGAGCACACACAACACACCGCAGGATGTGCGATTTTACTGGCGCTCGCCCTCCAATGATCCAGTAGTTTTGTCGAATCTGGGCGAGGGTGAGCTGGGTCCCTCCATGGAGAGTTTGTCGATGAGCATGGTCTATAATCAATTTAGACAAATGTGAATGACGAGGTAGAATTGCAGGGTGCTTACTTTCGTAGCTTGTGCAAACATTGTTGAGTCTGCCTCCAACTCTAATGACTCCACTCTCATCGATGAACGCGGTGAGTCGATTGAAGACATGAGCGGCTGGCAAAGTTGAGCCTGAGCTGAGCATCTTCATCTCGCTGGAGAAATAAAGCGCCTGCGTTGCTTTGATCCAGAAGATCCTGGCCCATTCTATGTCGATGGGCGACAAGGTGAAGAGCGGCAGCGTGACTGGAGCCTTCTTCAACCTTGAAACAAATCTGAAACAAACTGATGTGATGCGAATAAATTTGTTGAGAGATGAATATTTGTAAATGAGGTCCCAGTGATATTCAATCTTTTGAATATTGAGCAGCTTTGAAATGCCTGGACGAGCCTCTAGTGCACTCAAGTCTTCGTCTAGCATTGGTTGTGATGGCCATGTTTCACTGGGCTGCGCAAGCCATGGTGGTCCCGTCCACCAAAGCTTATGATGTTCAAGCTGCGATGTTGATAAGCCTCGTGATGCGCAATCAGCTGGGTTTGAGGTCCCTGGAACGTGTCTCCAATGTGCGCCTTGGGTGATCTCTTGAATTTGAGACACACGATTCCTTACGTAGTCCTTCCAGCGTGATGCTTGTGTTTTGATCCATGTTAGTGTCACTTGTGAGTCCGTCCACAGATATGTAGTAGCAATGTTGAGCTTGAGCGTTGCTTGAACATATTTGGTGAGCTTCGCCAGCATCAATGCTGCAGTAAGCTCGAGTCTCGGGATTGTGAGCTTCTTTAGTGGTGCTACCTTAGTTTTGGAGCACACCAATGTCGCGACCTTGTGAGTTGTGGACGGTGATGATACGGTAATGTAAATTACCGCTGCCATGGCGAGTTGTGAGGCATCAGAAAAGCCGTGTAGTTCCACTGTCGAGTTGCTGAAGGTGTTGAACCACCTTGGACATGATAGCTTGCGCAAGCTTGTTAAATCTTCTCTGATGATGAGCCATTGTGACGTTACTTGGGAAGGCAGTGGATCATCCCAGTTGAGCTTGTGTAGCCACAACTCTTGCAACAGTGTTTTTGCTCGAATTATGACCGGTGCTAGAAAACCTAATGGATCAAATATTTGTGCTACTTCTGATAAGATGAGGCGTTTGGTGAGCCTTGAATTTGAGCTTGGTTTTGAGGTGAAAGAAAATTCGTCGTTGATCACATTCCATTGAAGTCCGAGAATTTTGGTATTGCAGTCGTCTAATGATATAAGTGAGCCTTGGGCTCGTTGGGTTTGAGAAATTGCATCAAGCAACGGAGGAAAGGTTGAATGCCATTTGGCTAGTGGAAACCCTCCCGCGTTGCACAGATCTTTTAATTGGTGAGCAATTGTAATGAGCATCTCACCTGTGTCTGCGCCTCCAAAGATGTCATCAACGTATCTGGCATGTGTGATTGATGGCACCGCCAGAGGAAAGCGATGACCTTCGTCTTCCGCCAATTGGAGCAAAGCTCTGACCGCCAGAAATGGAGCAGCCTTGGTCCCATATGTGACCGTTGTGAGCTTGTAGGGCACCTCCTTTGAATCGTCATCGATCCACAGTATTCGTTGGAGATCTTGATCATCCTCGTGAATCTTGACTTGACGATACATTTTCGTCACGTCTGTGGCAAAAATGTACTTGTGCTGGCGTATCCACAGCAGCACGTCGGTGATGTTAAGGAGCAGATTTGCACCCGTATGCATCAAATCGTTGACAGAATACCCGGATGAAGTAGGGCTCGATCCATTGAAGACGACTCTCAGTTTTGTCGTCTGGCTGTCAGGCCTCAATACTCCATGATGTGGAAGATAAAACACAGAGTGAGTATTAGGTGAAAGGGATGGTGCTCTTACCATGTGACGGAGCTCCTCGTACTCTTGCATGAAGCCTTGATAGAGGTTGCGATACTCGTTGTTCCTGTTGAGCTTGACGAGCGTACGCTTCAAGCAAGCGTGAGCTGCTTGATAAGAATTACCCAGCAGCTTTGGAGTCTCCTTCAGAGGAATGCGCATAGTGTATCGTCCTGTAGAATCACGAATGTGTGTCGCTCAAAAGTGATCCTCACATTCTTGTTCCTCAGGTGTGAGCTTCAGGGATGCATCTGTCGGGAGCTCTTCTTGAATCCAAAATCGTGTCAGCATGTCTTGCAAAGAAGTGTCAGCATGCTGCACGACGGCAGAGTGATGTGCGGTGGCCTTGCGCAGGTCCACTGTAACTGGTCCAAGAATGAGCCACCCAAAAATGGACAGCTGTCACAACACTCATTAGGTCTTGTTGAACCATAATGGATGCGATGGAATACAGAGGCAAAGTCGTAAATTCTGCCTCTCAGTTGATGAGGGCGATGTCCTGCAGAAGCAAAGTCGTAAATTCTGCCTCTCACTCTTCAACTTTAATGTGACTGTAGTAAAGCTCTTCAGTAGGCGCGCTCGTATAGGATCTATTACTGAGATTGCCTGCTGAGAGCTAGATCCCAAGAGTGAGCTTAAATGCGAGTGTGTTGAGCTCCCAGGGAGAAATCTGAGAGACTCCAGAATGGCTGATCTTTAGACAGTCCAAATCTGTCACTGAGGCTCCAGTTCCGTGGCACTCTTGGTGCCACCCACAATAGAGTAGATTCCTGGGCTCCAGCTTCGATGATCATGTTGGGTGATGGCATGCACTAAGGATTGAGGCGACGGATGAATCCTTCTTGACGAAGGTGATCTCAGAGCTTTCTGCTACTGAGTGGTTGATACTGAGTATTGACTGCACCGACTGTATTTCTTTTGATCTGTAAACAGGCGTACCTCGTCGAGGAGCGAGCTGTGAGCACACATGGGAATGTGGCCATCAGTGGCTTGTAAAGTATTGAAACGACCCACCTGAGAATTGATGTGAAGATTGGTGGGTCTGACTTCTTCAATGTGATACGTTGATCCCTCCAATCTTGAGGCTGGACCTTATTTCCTTATGATCAGGTGATGAACACTGTGATATTGATGGTTGCCCCTTCGGGCAGCTGGTGAGCCATAGGCGTCACCTGTGCATCCTTGGGCTGAGGTTGGGCTGGTGCCAGATGCAGCATTGTATGATGCACTGCACCACAATTATTGCACCGAAGATGTCTTACACCTTGCAGTAGGATGCCTCCCACAGCAATTGTGACACAGCTCTAGAGCTGTGATGAGGTTCCGGCGTTGAGCCACAGGCAGCTTCCTGGACGATGGACATGTCACTATAAAATGGGCTGCTTTACAGCAGTCGCAGGGATGCTCTTGATGAGCCCGCTGACTTTGTGCTTTTTTGATCATCTTGATCAGCCATCGCGAAGCACAGGAGTTGAGCTTGTGAGCCCTCTAAACTGAACTACACAGCACTGTGGTACACAATCACCGCTCCGGCTCGAAGGACCAAACTGTAAAAATGTGAGGTTAGATTGAGCACAAGGTTGCTGGATAGGTTAGGATCGGCGATTGGCACTAAAACACTGATTTGCACAGTAATGTGAGGTCTTTATTATAAAACAATGCGCACACCCGGTGTATCCGTAATGTGCGCTAATAAATGTGAGCCCCCGTACACTCTATCGTACAATATCACACGTTTGAAAACGTGCCCACGCGGACACGCACAATCGCGAATACGCCGTCAATTGACTGAGTACACGGCGACCGTGTCGCGAACACCGTGGTTGAGCTTACTTGTGAATTCAAACGTGATTTGAGCACAGAATTTGCTTGTTGAGCAAGGCTTTTGAACACTGGACAAAACGCGTTGTACGTTGCGCACGGTTGTGAACAGAGAGTCGTTAAGATGGATGCGCGTTTTCCGCCGCGGCGTCTTCTCGAACATTCTCGAGCGACGATCGACAAGACGGACGCTGATTGGTTGATCGATCGCGGATCGACCGCGACTTCCGCCGCCCAGGAGGTGCTGCGGTGATCGAGAGTGCGGCGGCGCAGAGAACTATTCATTCCCAAACAGATGCGCATTGTGTCGTAATTGTTGGCAACGGGAGTATGGTTTCATGGTAATAGACAAGGATAGCACGATGTCCAATGGACGTTGTAGAAAGGGATTTAACGAGTTTGCCATACCACGAGATTGTCAATTGTCGTCGACACGTCGGTGGGAAAGCAACGTCTGCAGTACAACGATGATTGATATCGATAGTCTGGAGATTAAGGATCGCGAGAGAATAGTGAAGGAAATTGCAAAAACCAGCGAAGCCATTCGCAAGAAATATCTGGCTTTGAAGACTGGCAAGATGGAGGAAGATTTCGCGTTGGAGAGATACATTAAATCTGTTGTCGGACCCTTAAAACATATTATGCAAAATATCGCAGCGGCAGAAGTTGACAAATCGTCGCTGATGAGCACAAACATCGAAGAGAATGAAACATTAACGCCTAAAACAAAAACTCATCCGAATGGGAACACACCATGCAAGGCAAAGAGGAAACCACACACGTCATCGGAATATTCACTCGTAACCTCCACACCAGTTCAATCGAAGCGGACACGACAGAATGTCACGTCAAACGATTCTCCGGTTCCACCAACGCCAATAAATACATTTCCTCGTGTACAATCGCTCTCAACCATTGATGATGACGTTTTCGAAACTAGTCCCAATGAGTCGTTGGCAACATCTGTTAGACAACAACTCCAAACATCCGAGGGGCAACAAACGTTTCGCAACCATTTCGGTCCGCTGGGGCAAAAATACATGAGCGCAATCCTAAGTAGTGATAAGGATACGTCAATGGACTATGTGTACGGCGTATACTTTGGTGATAGTGGAACGATGCTTGGGGATAAGGCTTTCGATATAGACAAGGATGACAATATAATCATAGATGGTGTAAGATATGGAGGAACACCCGGTCCTTACGAACTGATTTTCAAGAGAATTCCCGACGATACCACATACACCGATGCCGATAAACAAAAATACAAAAGTATACTGCTGGCGACGAATGCTCACAGACGCGGTCATAACGCTCAAAATCCCATTTTGGGCAACAAGGGATACAAGTACAAACATGTAATTGCACCGCTACTCCCCCGTGTATCGGTTACTAGGACAGGGAAAGGTCTAGCGACACCGCGAGTCATGGTGGTAAACAGTAACCCGTCAAAAACTTCAAAAAAGTAAAAAAATTACGCCAAGTACATCAAATCAAGTAAATCACAAAATATAGGAGATAATAATAAGTACAAAATTAAAAAAAGAAGTGAAATCAAAATGAGCTGCCAGTACATAAAGATGCTTTCCAACTGCGCTTTAGATGACACAGCTACATATGCACAGCTAAAATTCCATTACTCATAATGGTTATTTATTCAAAGAAAAAATGTATTAAATAATATTAAGCAGATATATTTTTATACAAATAAATATTTTAATACGAATAAATATTTTATTCAAAATACTTGGCGCTGCGCAACCGAAAAAAATGTTAATTGTCTAAGTATTAATTAATAATTTACAATAACTCCCGTACAATCTAAAATACATAAACATATACATATTACAAACGCAGTCAGATTTATTCTACATATATACTCGAGCTCATTTTAGAAGGAACTTATTTCGCGCATGTTGAATGAGCTATTCAACTGTCGCGAGGTCTCTGTTCCCCCACTTTACCATGCGCAGCCGAAAGACCATTGGTGGTGGCATAGCCAATGAGCGCCAACTTGCGCAGAACCGATCTAAACTCGTCGGTCGGCAAGTTCCTTCTAAAATGAGCTTGAGTATACTTAACTCTCATATCATACGTAGCATATGCAAACGCACACATACACACATTAACACATTCACGAACTCACGCACAAGAAAGAAAGAAGAAGATTAATGCAATTTATACATATGTATTCAGTTTAGCATAACCAATTCGGGGCGCAGCGCCAAGTATTTTGAATAAAATATTTATTCGTATTAAAATATTTATTTGTATAAAAATATATCTGCTTAATATTATTTAATACATTTTTTCTTTGAATAAATAGCCATTATGAGTAATGGAATTTTAGCTGTGCATATGTAGCTGTGTCATCTAAAGCGCAGTTGGACTGCATCTTTATGTACTGGCAGCTCATTTTGATTTCACATCTTTTCTTAATTTTGTAATTATTATTATCTTCTATGTTTTGTGATTTACATGTTTTCTTTGTATAAATAGCCATTATGAGTAATGGAATTTTAGCTGTGCATATGTAGTTGTGTCAGCTAAAGCGCAGTTGGAAAGCATCTTTATGTACTGGCAGTTCATTCTGATTTCACATCTTTTTTTAATTTTGTAATTATTATTATCTTCTATTTTTGTGATTACATGTACTTGGCGTAATTTTTTTACTTCATTGAAGTTTTTGAGGGGATCTCACTTCTTTTTTCAAAGATTAATTGTACTATTATTTGCAAATTCATATTCATACACACGTATTAATTGTTTATTTATCCTGAATGCATGGAAAATCTTCCAGACGATTAGATCGAAACATTTGCATCAAATGTTGACGCATTAACGCATGATTGTACATTACTTTGTCTGGTAATTTATTGATGAATAATAATGAAACAGCAAATGCACTCGCAACAACTCCGCAATCCCGACTGTTAGGTTGAGCTTGTAGGGGAAGGTGGGACAAGATGGGGTAGTTAAGGTTTGATGATGAATAAAACAGGTTTTCATAATCAACTAATCATTTTTTTTTGTTTGAATCATTCTTTGGTAACAAGTCTTTCAGTTTAACTATGCATCAACCTAATCTCTATACAGGTTTTAATAGAAAATTTCAGAAAAAGTCCTTTCTCCCGATTGTTCGGTTGAATTTGTACATGTGGACATTTAATAAATTCTTCGTCGATTTTTCCGCCATGTTTGGTCAAAAAAGGGTATAACTTCTTAAGGTAAATTTTAATTTGTGCAAAATCTGTATGTGATCCTGATGAAATGAGGATGTTATAATTGCGGTGTTTCCACGTTTTCTTGATATATGAGTCTTTTGCTCTGTGATTGGCACGAGAATCAATTATTTTGGTCTAATTATTAGAAAAGAAGTATCATTTTCCTCGGTCCGTCTTACGTATGTAGTTTAAAACCATCCTGGAACAATAAGAAACTTTGATTTTTATATCTAGGTTTGTGAGGGGCATGATGGGTAACTCTCATTTTCATTACCCTGTCATGCCTCTTCTCGTCTGACTATAATAATCCCCTCAAAAACTTAAAAAAAGTAAAAAAATTACGCCAAGTACATCAAATAAAGTAAATCACAAAACATAGAAGATAATAATAATTACAAAATTAAAAAAAGATGTGAAATCAGAATGAGCTGCAAGTACATAAAGGTGCTTGCCAATGTATTAAATAATATTAAGCAGATATATTTTTATAGAAATAAATATTTTAATACGAATAAATATTTTATTCAAAATACTTGGCGCTGCGCAACCGAAAAAATGTTAATTGTCTTACAATTAGTATTAATAATTTACAATTACTCCCTTACAATCTAAAATACATACACATATTAGAAACGCAGTCAGATTTATTCTACATATATTTATTTATAATATAATACGCAGCATATGCACACGCAGACACACAGTTACGAACGCACCCACAAGAAAGAAAAAGATTGATGCAATTTATACATGTTTATTCAATTTAGCAACACCAATTCGGCGCACAGCGCCAAGAATTTTGAATAAAATATTTATTCGTATTAAAATATTTATTTCTATAAAAATATATCTGCTTAATATTATTTAATACATTGGCAAGCACCTTTATGTACTTGCAGCTCATTCTGATTTCACATCTTTTTTTAATTTTGTAATTATTATTATCTTCTATGTTTTGTGATTTACTTGATTTGATGTACTTGGCGTAATTTTTTTACTTTTTTGAAGTTTTTGAGGGGATCTCACTTCTTTTTTCAAAGATTAATTGTACTATTATTTGCAAATTCATATTCATACACACGTATTAATTGTTTATTTATCCTGAATGCATGGAAAATCTTCCAGACGATTAGATCGAAACATTTGGATCAAATGTTGACGCATTAACGCATGATTGTACGTTACTTTGTCTGGTAATTTATTGATGAATAATAACGAAACAGCAAATGCACTCGCAACAACTCCGCAATCCCGACTGTTAGGTTGAGCTTGTAGGGGAAGGTGGGACAAGATGGGGTAGTTAAGGTTTGATGATGAATAAAACAGGTTTTCATAATCAACTAATCATTTTTTTTTTGTTTGAATCATTCTTTGGTAATAAGTCCTTCAGTTTAACTATGCATCAACCTAATCTCTACAGGTTTTAATAGAAAATTTCAGAAAAAATCGTTTCTCCCGAATGTTAGATTGAGTTTGTACATGTGGACATTTAATAAATTCTTCGTCGATTTTTCCGCCATGTTTGGTCAAAAAAGGGTGTAACTTCTTAAGGTAAATTTTATTGCACCAAAAAGGGTGCAAGGGTAAAGGGTGCAAGGGCAAAGGGTGCAAGGGTAAAGGGTGCAAGGGTGAAGGGTGCAAGGGTAAAGGGTGCAAGGGTGCAAGGGTGCAAGGGTGAAGGGTGTAAGGGCAAAGGGTGCAAGGGTGCAAGGGTGCAAGGGTGCAAGGGTGTAGGGTGCAAGGGTAAAGGGTGCAAGGTAAAGGGTGCAAGGGTAAAGGGTGCAAGGGTAAAGGGTGTAAGGGTAAAGGGTGTAAGGGTAAAGGGTGCAAGGGTAAAGGGTGCAAGGGTGCAAGGGTGCAAGGGTGCAAGGGTGAAGGGTGCAAGAGCAAAGGGTGTGTAACCTCTCCTCGTGGAGGTTACTCGGTGTGCGGTGGAGGAACCGCGATTATGCCGGCTCAGACCGGGTGTCCAGGGCCGTCGAGTGATTGACTCAGGTATCGAGGGTAAAACGGGCTTTATTGGTAATGCTAGCGCGTGTACAAATGTCCCGGCCAGGTCCAGCTGGCTTACAGGGTCTGTGCGGCTTAATCTAACTCTTAGTCTACGGTGCCGTTCGCGTCGTCCGCGTCGTCCGCGTCGGTCGCGTCGGTCGCGTCGTGGAGTTCGAATGCTCGAGCGGTTCGGCGGTAAGGTAAGGAGTGGGGGCAGTGGTCGTTCTGGTGCCTTGGCTGTGGTCTCCACCAATGGCCCTGACCGGGAAACCTTGAGTCCGCTCGTCAAGTGGGTAAAACCCGCGGAAGATACGGAGGCTATGGGATGTCCTCCGGGGCAAGCGAAGCTTGTCCCTAAGATTGACAGCGGATATCGACCTGCGTCCAAAGGTCGGCGTACTCGCGTTCCTTTGGGAGCCGTGGAGGTAGTAGGATTCAAAAATACACAAAGATGCAGCCTGGTTATACAGGAAATCTTTGGGAGAGCTCTAGCCGGTTGCCTGTACCGCTCGTGGTAGACTCTGGCTAATGGGCCCATCGCGCCAGCTTATAGGCGGTCGCGCGCGAACTTCGCGAGCGAGAGCGCCGCTCGGCGCGCAGCCATCTCGCGGCCGCGCTAGGCGCGCGTGGTGGCGGAAGACCCGCGTCCCACCGGTTCTAACTCGTTACATCTCCCCCCCCCCCCCTCGGAGGACGCGGTCTTCCCCTGTCCTTGGTTTATATACATATGCTTACTTACTAATATTTATGATGTACCTTACAACTACTATTTACAATCTTATGACCTACCCGCCACCTTGAACAAACTTAAAACTAAATAGCCGCCGGAGGGCTTGCCTTATGGCGGAGGTTGGGGGTGAAAGCGGAGCCGGAGCTGTTGGCGCCGCAACATCTTCACCTCCGTATATCCCCCGGGGGTGGCCACTCGACATTTTTGGCCTTCCCTTAGGGCCGGGATGTCGATCCGGAGCTCTGGGGGGTGGGGGGTGTACCTCCAGGGCAGTCCCGGGGTCGGGGGGTGGGAGCTGCCGGCGCTGGTGGTGGGCGTGGCTTGGGCGTTGGTGGGAGGTCTGCTGCCGTCTGGATGTCCACCAGGGCCAGGGGGTGCGAGGGGAGAGAGGGGGGATGTGGCTTCGGTGTCTGCGTCCGTGGCGGCTGCGGTCGTGGCTTCTGCTGCGACTTTGTTGGTGGCGCCTCCGCCTGTGGCCCTGGCATAGGCTGCGGCGGTGTCCCCATTGCTGGCCACGGTGGCGGCGGCGCCCGCAGTAGCGTCTCCAGGATGGCTGCTCCGGGGCATCTCGTGTCCGGTGGTGGGGGGCGTAGGTCGCTTACTATTTGCGGTCGCGGCCTCTCCTTCCCCGGCGCCTCCGGCTGGGGAAGCCGACTTCTCTGGACGGCTTCCACAATCGCCAGCTTCGACGCCGCCGTTGGTCGCGGCGGTGGCCTCTGCTTCTGCGGGGGTCCCCGTACTGGTGGGGGAGGGCCTCCAAAATCCAGCCTTCTCTTTGCGGCTGGGGCGGCTGTTTTGACCCCGGCCTCCGCCGGGCTTCTTACCCGGTACTCTAGCGGTCGGATCGCGTTTTCGCGCCTCAACGGTACCGCTGTCTTTCAGACGGTCTCGTGGGCTATACGCATTTTTCCAGGCATTTTTCTGTTTCGCAAACTGGCTTGCTTCTGTTTGGCAAGCCCGTTGCGCGGCCTTAACTATGTCCTGGCGATAATTTCGCCAGCGCGAAACTGGCATTGTATTGCTTATCGCCGTGGCCCCCTGGTGTCGGCGATCGGTGGCTGCGGATGTACGGGAGTATCTCGCGGTTGTAGCGTCGTTTCTTTCCGCGGCGGTATCCGCGGCCGGGCGTCCCGTGCCAGTGCTGGTTCCTGTGGTCGGGGAATCTTCCTCCTTCCCCCGCAGGGCTTGAGGTCCTGGATATGCGCCCTCTTCGTCTTACGCCCGTACCGCAGGACGACCAGGTTTGGCCCGACGTATTCTCGCACTTTGTGCGGGCCGGAGTATTTGGGCGCTAGTTTGGCCGCGAAATTCTTCTCGGCGGAGGATTGGGGATGCTCTCGGGGCATGACGGATTCTCCGAGGCGTGGCCGCCAGTCCCGCCGGCGGAGGTTGTAGGCCTTCTTCTGGGCCTCTGTGGCCAGGGCTTGGGCGTGGCGGGCGAGACGGATGGCCTCCCTCGGGCGGTCCAGGTCCTCGGATCTCGTGCCGTGCGGGTCCTCGTTATCCTCGTCGGCGATTTCCGTGGTTGGTTGGTGGAGTGCTCCGGGGATGGCCGGCTCCCTTCCGTAGTTGAGGTAGGCTGGCGAGTATCCCGTGGCGTCGTGGCGGGCAGAGTTGTATGCAAAGCTCACCTCGGGTAGCCATTTGTCCCAATCCCGATGGTTCCCGTCGGTCAACTGGGCAATCATGGTTTTAATGACCCTGTTGACTCGTTCGACGGGATTGCATTGAGGGGTGTACGGAGGGGTCTTGCGATGCTCGATCCCGTACCCCCGGAGCATCTCTGCGAAGTCCTTACTCTCGTACTGCTTCCCGTTGTCCGAGATCACGCGTCTGGGGCAGCCGAAACGGAGTACTACCCTCTCCTTGAAGGCCCTGGTGACGGCTGGGGCGGTGGCCTGTCGTAGCGGTTGGAGTTCGACCCACTTGGTGAACTTGTCCTGCATCACGGCCAGCATGGTGAAGCCTTTTGCTGACCGTGGCAGGGGTCCTACCAGGTCGACCGCCACCACGTCCCAAGGGTTTGCCGCCGGTGTTGTGTGCATGCCCCCTGCGGGTGCCTGCTGGAGCACCTTGTGTTCCAGGCACTTCTGGCAGCGCTGGGCGTGCCGGGTTGCGTCGCGGACCATTCCGGGCCAGATGTAGCGTTGCGTCAGTCGGGCCGCGGTTTTGCGGGCGCCCAGGTGGCCCGCGGTAGAGGCGTCGTGCGTCTCTCGGAGTACCGCTTCTCGGAGGGGTTGGGGAACGCACATTCTCCATTCCGCCTCTGCTCGGGGACCGTGGGTGTCCGAAATGTGCCGGTATAGCTTCCCTCCTATTACGCGGTACTCCGGGTAGCGATGTGGCTCGTCCTGGGCGGCGGCCCTCATCTTATCGTACCAGGCGCACCCGGTTGGCGTCTCCACGCTCTCGACTTCCTCTGGGAGGGGGGTTGATTCTTCCTCTGGCTGTCGGGAGAGGGCGTCTGCTACGACATTGCTGGTTCCTCGACGGTACTGGAGCTCGTAATCGTATTGTTGGAGCTCCAGGCCCCAACGGGCCAAACGGCCGGAAGGGTTGTCCATCGTGTGTAGCCACTTGAGGGACTGATGGTCGGTGAGGACTGTGAACTGGTATCCTTCCAGATATGGTCGCATCTTGCGGATGCCCCACACTACCGCGAGACATTCCTTTTCCGTCACCGAGTAGTTGCGTTCCGCGGGGTTGAGCGTGCGACTTGCGTACGCTATTACACGTTCCTCTCCGCCTATATTCTGCGTGAGTACGGCCCCGAGGCCTTCGTTACTCGCGTCGGTCTGGAGAGTGAACGGCTGGCTGAAGTCCGGGCACGTCAGGATGGGGGTGGTGGCCAGCTGTTGACGGAGAGCGTCAAATGCTGCCGTTTCCTCGGGGCCCCAACTCCACTTCTGTCTTTTCTGCAGAAGTCGGGTTAGGGGCGCGGCTAGGTCGGCGAACCTAGGGATGTACCGTCGATACCAGGATACCATCCCCAGGAACCGCTGTAGTTCCTTGACCGATGTTGGGGGGGGGGGGGGTATCCGGGCGATGGCCTGTACCTTTTCGGGGTCGGTCGCCACGCCTTCACTGGTGATGGTGTGCCCCAGGTACTGCAGTTTAGGGCGGCAGAACTGGCATTTTTCCTGATTTAGTTTCAGGCCCGCCGCCCTCAGTCGCTGTAGCACCTCCCTCAGGTTATCGAGGTGTTCCTCGAACGTTGCCCCGAGCACGATGATGTCGTCGAGGTATGCGAACGCTCTAGGTTCTAGCCGGGGGCCGATAACCTGGTCCAGGAGGCGTTGGAAAGTTGCTGGGGCGGAGTGTAGTCCGAACGGCATCACTCGGAACTGAAAGAGGCCTCGTCCCGGCACGGTGAAGGCGGTGATTGGACGACTTTCAGGGTCTAGGGGCACTTGCCAGTACCCATTGGTCAGGTCCAGGGTGGAGATGAATCGGGCTTGTCGCAGTTTCTCCAGTGTAGCCTGGACCTGGGGCAGTGGGTACGCGTCCTTTTCCGTGGCCTCGTTGACCCGGCGGAAGTCAATGCAGAACCTCTTCTTGCCATTTTTCTTCCGGACGATGACCACGGAGGAGCTCCATGGGCTGTTGGATGGCTCGATTACTCCTTCCGCGAGCATCCGCGTGACTTCCTCATCGATGATGGCCTGTATGGCCGGGTTGCGCGGGGTGTACCGGTGCTTTATTGGCTCTGCACCGGTTTTCAACCGGAGGCGATGCGTTGCCATGTGGGTCCGCCCCGGCAGCCGCTCGAAGGGTGGCAAGTCCTGTGCGAGGAAGGCTTCGAGTCGTCGTGCTTGCTCGGGGGTACACTCTTGCAGGCCGAGCGTTTTTTCGATGGTGGCGGCCTCCTGTGTCGACGTCCATTGATGCCTCCGGACCTGTATCGTAAATCCGAGGGCCCGGAGGGCGTCTATCCCCAACAACATATCCTGTGTTAGGTTAGGGAGTACCGCACACGGGAGCGTCAGGGTACAGTCTCCCACACGTGCCGTGATTTCCAGTTCTTCCTCCAGTGGTACGGTGGCTCCGTTAGCTACCTGTGCCCACCTATCCGTGGGGGTGCCAGGGTTGCCGTGTTGGTGACACCAGTCTGCCACTGCCCGGTTGACGTAGGACAGCGACGCTCCGGTGTCCACCAAGGCCTGGAACCACCGACCGTGGATTTGTACTGGCAGGAATGGCCGGCTGTCTCTGCCTAATTCTGGCGTGGTCGGGGGAGTTGCAATTTGAGCAGGGGTCGTGGGGGTGGCAGTTGGGGTTGGGGGGACCGGCCGTAGCCTCTTCCGCCGGTCTTCTTCTTGAAATTCTGTATCTGGTAATTTGGCACTCAGCAATAAATCGTGCGATTGTGGTAAAACAATTTCTGAGTATAGAGGATTATTGGCTTTCAACCATACTAAGGCATTCCATACTTTCTTCAAGTCAACTAACTTTTCCCAAACTATTTTAGATTTTGTTGGAACTCCCCGCACCAATATGTATAATTCATGATTTTGATTTAAACGTTCGGTCGAAGGACAGATTTTTTTTAAATTTTCTTGTAACGGTAAAGGAAGGTGAAATGTTCTCCCCTTTACTTTTAGAAACATATGTTTATGTGGCATATTTTTACGCATTACTGTATCCATTCTCACAACCGTTTGAAACGGTTTAGCTCTTTGAATGAGAATTCGTTCGTAATCGTTCAACACTGCTATTTCTGGAACTGAACGTACATCAAGCTTATTTAAAATACATTTTGGTGGTATGGAATCTTTGCGAATTTTATCGTGACAATATCTGCAAATAAAATGCATGTAAAGGTTAGAGAAAATAAACACACAGGTGGATCATTTAGAAATAATAAACATATATATATAAACTTGGAATAAATGATTTATACAATAGAATATAAAGGAAACGAAAAATGATAATAGACTTTGCTTATCGGTACACCCGCTCGCACGTGTCGGTTCCGAGTGGAGAGCGAGGCGTTCAAGAAAAGATAAATGCTACGTTTTGTGCCCCAAGGCCGGAAGTACCCGTGCTGCCCTCTCTATGACTGCACACAGTGAACCGCTTCAATCCCCCGCTTTCACTGTGTTCAGTTTTAACATCTCCACACATCTGTTGTGAGCTATCCCCTTTAATCCCTTCGTCATTACATCTGCAGGATTCTCGTTTGATGGGACGTAATTTACATTAACCCTTTTTGCTTCCACATGCTCTCTCACGATGTGATATGATATATCGATATGCCTAGTCTTATAGTTATCTATCCTATTCTTTGAAAAATGTATCGCAGAACGATTGTCACAGTAAATTCTGCAATCACCTGCAACATAATCGATTAATTCTAATTCTTTAAGGAACATTCTTACCCATACTGTCTCTTTTACGCCGATGGACATTGCTATGTACTCGGCTTCCATGGTTGATGTGGCTATACATTTTTGCTTAGACGAACGCCAATGTGTGACGTTTGATCCTATGTACACAACCAAGCCAGAAAAAGAATGTCTATGATCTACATCTCCCGCCCAATCAGCATCGCAATACAATTTCATGTCCGTTATACCGCTATGTCTATATACCAAACCATAGTCCTTGGTTTTGTTTAGGTATCTAAGTACATGCTTTGCTTGATCCCAATGCGCCCCGCCTGGGTTCGCATTGTATTGCGACAATTTAGTCACAGTGAACAGTATGTCGGGCCTAGTATACAATGCCAGGTACATTAATGAACCGATTAGTTCTCTGTACGGTACCTGGGCCATTGCCTCTCTGTCCTCTTGCGTCGTTGGCCCATCTTCTTCCGTCAGCAATACTCCAGGCTCCAAAGGTGTGGCTGCCCTCCGACACTCCATCATGTTATATTTATTCAATAGCGATTCCACGTATGCCATTTGCGATAATCTTATGCCTCCGTCTGCATTTCTTTCGACCTTCACCCCCAATACATGACTCATCGCACCAAGGTCTTTTGCCTCGTACGCAGTCGAAATCTCACTCACAACTTGCGTTATCGATGCTTGATCATGTGCGAACACGAGGATATCGTCGACGTACACGACTATTATCGTCCATCGTCCTCTAATATATGTACAACTTGATGATCTCAATCTTCGAAACCCTCGTTTAGTTAAGAATTCGTCCAACTCTTTGTTCCAGTTTCTCCCTGATTGCTTTAATCCATATATTGTACGTAATAGTTTTACGACCTTTCCAGTCTCGGTCCCGATTGGCGGTGGTAACCGCATATATATTTCTTGTTCGAGCTCTCCGTATAAGTACGCACATTTGATGTCTATGTGCCTTGTGCACCAGTGAAATTCCGCCGTTAGTGCTAGTAAAAGTCTAATTATTGAGAAACTTGCCACTGGAGAGTATGTTTCGGTGTAATCGACTCCTTTCTTCTGCGAGTATCCTTGAGCAACTAGCCTTGCCTTATATCTAATGACTTTTCCATCTGGGTTTGTTTTTAATTTAAACACCCATCTGCTGCCGATGGCTGTCTTTCCTTCCGGCAGTTCTGTCTCCTTCCATGTGTCTCTGCTTTCCAGGCTGTTGAGTTCCTCCTGTATAGCATCCTTCCATTTCTCCGCTTGTGGCGAACTTAGCGCCTCGATTAACGTTTGCGGCTCTATTATTTCCACCAGATTCGCTTCGATGTCGCTTTCGGTATCAGCTTCTACAACATCGTAGTCTGGTTCATTATTAGACGGCTTTGGCTTACCTTTACATCCGTATGGATTCCTAATGACCCTTTTTGGTCTCCCCACTTTCTTAATTGATTTGGGAGTAGTGACCCCCGCTATTTTTGTACCACCTTCATTTTTGACATCATCTTCCACTTTCTTCTGCAACGGTTTATCTGGTGTGTCCGATTGTTTTACTGGCATCGTCACCTCGTTGGTGTCCTCAGTCTCGTCACCTGACCAAGCTTCGTTATATCTCCAATTATTCGTGTCTGTTTTGTATATCCATTCGTAACCTATTTTTTCCTCGACGAATCTCACATGTTTCGTCGTTACTACATCTCGTAATTTTGGACACCACAGTCTGTATCCCCTCGTGTGACTGCCATAACCTACAAGCACACACTCCACTGCTCTATTATCTAGTTTGCCTCTTCCTTGTCTTGGCAACCGAGCGTATGCCAGGCAACCGTATACTCTTAAGTGCTGTACACTTGGTGTGCGGCCAGTCCACAAGGCAAGTGGTACTTCGTTGTCAATTCCGCTGTGACAAATTCTATTCTTAACGTATGCCGCCGCTGTCACTGCTTCAGCCCAAAATTTTTGCGGTGGGCAGGCTGACGTGAGCATTGCCCTTGTCATGTTCAATAGGGTCCTATTAATTCTCTCGGCGACGCCATTCATCTGTGGCGTTTCCACATTGGACCTCTCGTGTTTTATCCCTAATTGTTGGAAATAAGTTTCTAGATTTTTATTACAAAATTCTAATCCATTATCCGTTCTGAGCCTTTTCACCTTTTTACTCTGCTCTCGTTCTACCTTTGATATATAGTTCCTGATGTGAACTTGAGCTTCATCTTTAGTCTTCATGCATTTCACAATCACCTTCCGTGAAAAGTCGTCGATGAACGTGATAAAGTACCTACTTCCACCAATTGAGTGGACAGGCAGAGGGCTACAGACATCAGAATGTATCAGTTCACATACCTGGCTCGTCTGCCTCTCTTTTAACCTTGTGCATGGAAGCTTTGTCGCTTTTCCAACGCAGAATGCATCACAGGCATATTTGGTTTCCTTCGTATTGTGCAAGCCTCGCACCTTATTTGACTCGGCCATCATCTTAATAGTATCATGGCTCGTGTGGCAAAAACGCTGATGCCAAATTTCATCTGTATTCAAATTTAATACATGTGACTCCACAGGTTTGCGTGCTCTCGTATCTAATTCAGCTTTGACTAAATATAGATCATTCCTTCTGGTGGCTTCGCATACCGTCTTCCCAGTAATACTGTTTATTATCAGTGCTCTCCCCTCTTTGAATAGTATTATTTTGTTTCTCTTCTCAATTTGTGAAACCGACATTAAATTTTTTCGAATGTCTGGAACATAGTATACATTATATAGAAATATGTTGTTTTGCTTACCATTGATAAAGGTTCTCAGCATTATGTTCCCCATTCCCTTTGCTTTCAGGGTAGCACCATTCTGTTTTTCTGGGTCGGCAGCTGTATTCACCACCTCGGAGTCCAGTCCACGAAAATCTGTGAACCAATCTTTTCTCTTGCATACATGGTGGGTACATCCACTATCCAACAGCCATGAGTCGTCCATATCTACATTGTTTAGGGACACCAAGTATGTTCCATAACCTTTCCCTGATTTGGATTCGTGCCCTTTCCAGCTTCTATTTTGTTTTAAGCGACAATCCCTTGCAATATGGCCACTTTTCTTACAATTAAAACACACAATCGATTTCATTCGGTCATTTCGCATCGGCTTGTGTTTCCTCTCATCCGCACCTTTGTCGACGTATAACGCTTCTTTGGTCATTTCACCCACAGGGTTTTCTCTGGAGACCCTTCGATTGTATTCATCTAGTAGGACTCTTTTTACTTCTGCAGAGGTGAATTTCTCATCCGGCAAATTCGCCAGTGACGTGTTCAGATTTTCGTAGCTATCTGGAAGGCCTGATAATAAAGTGTATGCGAGGTCTTTGTCACTTACCTCCGCTCCTGCTTCACGCAGGTTGGTCGCAGCTATCTTAGCTCTGGCTAAGTAAGCCGGCATGTTCTCATCATCTTTCATTTTCAGATGGTAAAATTCCTTTTTCAACTGCATGATCCTCACTCTGGACTTTGGCTGATGAACTTGCTCTAATATGAGCCATGCCTCACGTGCGCTTGAGCAATCTTCTATATGGACTTGTTGATCAGCCTCAACATTTAGGCCAATGGCAGCAATCGCCTTATTTTCATTTATGATATGCGCTCTCCTCTCTGCATCCGTGGCTGCGGCTCCTAATTCGACCTTACTCACCACGTGCTCGAGCAGTCCTTTACCCCTCAGGTACCATTTCATTTCGATCTTCCATGATCGGTAATTACTATCCGACAATTTTGTCACCCGAGTCTCGTTTTTATCTTCGTTACCCATTTTGAGCAATATTAGGCTTTCTCTCGCTTAGCTGTGAGTCCCGTTTCCACGCTACGGTTTTAATTCCCTGTTTGAGGTTATGTTCTACGCCACGTGCCTGGGCCCATAACCATTGTAAAGGTTAGAGAAAATAAACACACAGGTGGATCATTTAGAAATAATAAACATATATATATATAAACTTGGAATAAATGATTTATACAATAGAATATAAAGGAAACGAAAAATGATAATAGACTTTGCTTATTGGTACACCCGCTCGCACGTGTCGGTTCCGAGTGGAGAGCGAGGCGTTCAACAAAAGATAAATGCTACGTTTTGTGCCCCAAGGCCGGAAGTACCCGTGCTGCCCTCTCTATGACTGCACACAGTGAACCGCTTCAATGCATGTCACCAACTTTGTATCCAATATGATTTAACAATGTTTGCATTACATTTCCCTTATATGTTCTTTTAGAAATATCAAACTTACGAACCTCTCTTTGAAAACAGAGTTTCTCGCAGGAAACGCACGGGATGCGTGGTGTGTCCATAGACCGCTTTGTGAAAGCTTTAAATGCTAAATAATATCGAGATATAATCTCTTCTTCGTTCAAACTTACGTCAGTATTATTTTTTTGTAACGCTTCAGCTTCTTTCCGAGCTTGCAGTGTTATTCGTTCAAGTGTTTCAAGGTCATTATCGTTTAAGGCTTTGTCTAAATTATGTAATTGGTCTTTATAAATGCTCGCTATTTTGTATATCATTCTCTTCAAATTTCGTAACTCCGGAAAGTGAGGTGCCAGTATCTCAAAGGCTAAAAAATTGGACTTACATAGTTTAGGGTTTATGTAACAACCATGAGAATGGCCAACTTTTTCAGCATGCAATTTATTAGAACAGCTACTGATATGGTTGTTCAACTTATGTACCTTTTTAATGAGCATTCTAACAATCGTTTGAAGAAATCCTGTAAATTATTCAGCATTTCAACATCTTTTGTTTTACAAAGATAACTACAATGCCATGCTTTTGTCGTCTTCTTCGATTGCAATACAGGTAGAACGTTTATAGCTTTCCCTTCCGAATTCAGTATGATTGATTCAGAACCGGTGAAAGTATGGTACGAACTTTCCGCAAAATATGATTCTGAAGAAGATGTATGTCTGGATTGTCCACACAAAGCATTAATCCTGTCATCAACTTCTAAACATTCTGCCTTTATTATTAAGTCTGCGATATAGTTTTTAGCGCCCCCTTCGACTGGCGCCCTTATGCAATGCATTACCTGCATAATGGGTTCCGCCGGACCTAGTCCTAAATCGCATGTGTCCTAAATTGTATGTGCACTATAACATGGGCGTAGTCTTCACTTGACCCCCCTGACCGGAAAAAAAATAACTTAAACGTTCATCCAAAATTAAATTAGACTATTATAAAATAGAAATAAATTCAATTGTGACCTAATTCCGCATTACACGACCCCGGTTATATTGGTTCCACCATTAGTACATAAATTCAAAATTCAGTGCACAAATGGCCGAATTGGAAGCCGCAGGAGTCTTTTATTCCCCCCCCCCCCTCCTCAAATGAGAGGGGCTTTAGGCCCCCCGTCCCCGAATGCAATCCTAGCTATGCCCATGATAAATCGCATGTGTCCTAAGTCGCATGTGTCCTAAGTCGCATGTGTCCTAAATTGCATGTGTCCTAAATTGTATGTGTCCTAAATTGCATGTGTCCTAAATTGTATGTGTTCTAAATTGCATGTGTCCTAAATTGTATGTGTCCTAAATCGCATGTGTCCTAAATTGTATGTGCACTATAAAAACGAATGTGTAGTAAATTGTATGTGTTCTAAATTGTATGTGTCCTAAATTGTATGTGCACTGCAAATCGCATGTGTTTTAAATCGCATGTGTCCTAAATTGCATGTGTCCTAAATTGTATGTGTCCTAAATTGCATGTGTCCTAAATTGTATGTGTTCTAAATTGTATGTGTCCTAAATCGCATGTGTCCTAAATTGTATGTGTCCTAAATCGCATGTGTCCTAAATTGTATGTGCACTATAAAAACGAATGTGTAGTAAATTGCATGTGCACTACTTTCTGTGCACTGTTCTGATGTGTCCTAAATTGCATGTGTAGTTTTGTACTGTGTAGTTTTGATATGGAGCCTATATATGCAACTTTATGAAACTATACATTATTTCGATACGAAATTTTCAAATTTTGTGAGCGTGTTACAGCGGTGCGATGCCGTCGATGAAACTTTAGACTCATGCTGCGCTGCTAAAGCTATATGCGATAGTGAATATTTTGATGGTAAATCTCTTGTTGATTGCAAACTGCTGGCGTGTGCCTTGAATGATATTATCGATGTCGCTCGCAGCAAATCGATACGAAGTGTTACAGCGGTGCGATGTCGACGAAACTTTAGACTCATGCTGCGCTGCTAAAGCTATACGCTATAGTGAATATTTCGATGGTAAATCTCTTGTTGATTGCGAACTGCTGGTGCGTGTGTCTTGAATGATATTATCGAAGTCTCTTGCAGCAAAATGTTAAATTGTACAATTATTCTTTGTAACAATATATATGTAAGCTTTGCGTATGTGTTGGCGAGCCAGATATGCTCGAGAGAGGTCGGCACTGGAGAGGACAGGAGAAGTAAACAGATAGATGGGTAGAGTGACAGTTACACTCGTCTTGGAGACAACATAGGGAAGCACGAACATCAATCGTTGATTCTCTATATTTTAGGTTAGTATAGCACGTGGGAGTTTGCAATAAACGCTACTATGTAGTAATAATAAAACTCTATATTTTAGACGAATCAACCGTGTGTTTACTCAGAAGGAACCCCCTTTATCATATTATAAATCAACGATTGCCACGTGTGGACAAGAAACGCGCACGAGAAGAGAAATTCGTTACGCGACATTATGGAGAGGTTAAAATTCCAGTTCGAAGTCATTGCAGCGGAAGACCCCAAATCAAATATCATAGTCATTACATCGATAACAAATGAAGAAGAGAAAAAATTTAATATCCCAAGTAACTTGGGGCCGCTAAAACATCATGCAGAGCTCACAACTCTGCCCGAGTTCAAAAAAGTTGCAACGACTCTCAAGAAACGTGGACAAACACGAAGTGTATGGTTCAATCTAGGGGAAAAACTGATGGATTGATAACACTAAAAGCTAGAATACTGGATGAAGAAAAAAACATAAATGCATTTATATTGGAAAGTAAAGATTTTGATAATGATATGATATTGGGACTAGATACAATAAAAAATTTTGGATTGACTCATGATGAAAATTTAAATATAAAAAAACTAAAAGAAAATATAAAAGATAATCAAAATAAAGAAATTATAAAAAAAGAACAGGAGACAGAAAAATCAATTCAAGAATATGAAGTAAATTTCAACGAAGGAATAGACACCAATCGATTTGCTATTGACACTGATCACTTAAATTCAGATCAAAGAGAAGAAATAACCGTCCTAATAAATAAATATAAACAGATTTTCGCTAAAGATAAATATGATGTAGGCAAAGTAAAAAATCACGAAGCATTCATTGACCTACAAACAGAAAAATATTGCTATAAAAGACCGTATAGATGTTCAGTCAGAGATAGAATTGAGATAGAAAAACAGATCGCGGAATTATTAAAACATAATTTGATTGAGGAGTCATATAGTCCCTTTGGAGCACCAGTGACATTAGCCTTTAAAAAAGATGAAGGGGAAAGAAGTCGTTTATGTATAGACTTTACAGAATTAAATAAGATAATAGTCCCTCAATCTCATCCATTTCCTTTAATAGAAGACCTAATGACTGAGACCATTGACTGTAAATATTTTACCACTCTAGACATAAACTCAGCCTTTTGGTCCATACCTCTAAGAATTCGAGATAGACCAAAAACAGGATTTGTGACTCAAGAAGGTCATTATCAATGGACATGCCTTCCCTTTGGCCTAAAGGCGGCTCCAGCAATTTTTCAACGAATTTTAAAAAGTATTATAAAAAAATATGGTCTATCGGGGTTTGCAGTAAATTATATTGACGATATATTAATTTTCTCAAGAACATTTGCTGAACATATAGTACATATTAAAAGATTGCTTGACGCTATACAAAATGAAGGATTTAGACTAAAACTCACAAAGTGCAAATTTGCATCTAATTCAGTGAAATACCTGGGACACCTAATAAAAGATAATACAATTACACCTCTAAAGGATAACTTAAAATCAATAAGAGAATTTCCAACTCCACAAAACAAAAAACACGTAAGACAGTTTTTAGGGAAAATTAATTTTCATGGAAAATATATTCCAAACGTTACAATAATACTTGAACCTCTACACAATCTACTCCGTAAAGATACAAAATTTTATTGGTCGAATGAATGTCAAAAAGCATTTGAAATAATAAAAAATCATCTCTGTTCTAGACCAAATCTTGCAATTTTTGATCCGAAGTTACCGACATTTGTTTATACGGACGCCAGCATACATGGTTTAGGATCTGTCCTAAAACAAACCCAATTAAATGGAGATCAGAAACCTGTAGCCTATTTCTCAAAAAAGCTAAATGAATCTCAAAAAAAGAAAAAAGCCATCTTTTTAGAATGTTTAGCCATAAAAGAAAGCCTGAAATTCTGGCAACATTGGTTACTGGGGAACTGCTTTACGGTATATACAGATCATAAACCACTAGAAAAGCTAAATGTTAAAAGTAGAACAGATGACGAATTAGGGGATATGATTCACTATTTGTCCCAAAATAACGTTACAATAAAGTATAATCCAGGAAAAACAAATATAGAAGCAGACTGCCTCAGCAGAAATCCAGTTTTTGAAAACCACGAAAATAACGAAGATAACCTGAAGACGGTAAATATTATTAGTCTAGAAGATATAAAAAGTGATCAAGCACAAAATAAACAGTTAAGAGAGAATGCAAAATTTGTTATGGAAGATGGGATCTACTACAAAGAAGATAAAAGAAAGAAAAAAAAATAATACTTAGTGAAGAATATAGTAAAATTGTGCTGAAGAAAATTCATGAAAACTACGGTCACATAGGAATAAATCAGATGGAAGCTAAGGTAAAACCTTTTTACAAGCCACAGAATATAACGAAAAACATTAAAATGCTAAGTAAAAACTGTGAAGTTTGCATAAAAAATAAAACAAGAACAAACAGAAAATATGGTCTAATGTCACAATTAGGTCCAGCTGAAAAACCCTTCCAGATAATGTCTTTGGACACAATTGGTGGATTCGGTGGCCGAAGATCAACAAAGAAATACCTACATCTATTAGTGGATCATTTTACAAGATTTGCATACAGCTTATGCTCGAAAAATCAAAGCGCTCAGGACTTCATAAAACTGATTGAGAAGGTTTCGAAAGAAAACACGATTGAAATATTGCTCTCGGATTAATATCCGGCTATAAATTCGAACGAATTAAAAAATTATCTCGAAAATCGAAATATACAATTGATTTTTACAGCAGTAGATACACCTTTCTCTAACGGCTTAAACGAAAGATTAAATCAGACGCTGGTAAATAGAATACGCTGTAAACTGAATGAGAAAGAAAAAAAATCAGCATGGCCCAAAATAGCAGAAGAATGTACAAAAAAATATAACGAAACAAACCACACAATTACAGGATTTTCACCAAAATACCTGCTGAGTGGAGAACCTACTGACTTGTTACCACCTGAATTAAAAGAGAAAAATAAAAATACAAAAAATTTGGAACAAGATAGAAAAATAGCACTGCTCAAAACAAAAAAATCCCATGATTATAACAAATCTATATTTGATAAAAACAGAACACAGTATAAGTTTAAAGAAGGAGATTTAGTTTATGTGATTAATGGAAATAAATTAAACAGAAAAAAAATGGATGAAATCAGAATTGGCCCCTTTAAAATAATGGAGAAGGTATCAGATTCAATTTATAAAATAAACATTGGCCATAAAAAAAAATCACTGGGTTTGTATCATATCACAAAGCTCACACCTGCATCTACTGATCTATGGTAAACGCTAAATTTGCATCTCTAGAAGAAAATTAAGCATCTTGCGGAGGGGAGATGTAAGCTTTGCGTATGTGTTGGCGAGCCAGATATGCTCGAGAGAGGTCGGCACTGGAGAGGACAGGAGAAGTAAACAGATAGATGGGTAGAGTGACAGTTACACTCGTCTTGGAGACAACATAGGGAAGCACGAACATCAATCGTTGATTCTCTATATTTTAGGTTTGTATAGCACGTGGGAGTTTGCAATAAACGCTACTATGTAGTAATAATAAAACTCTATATTTTAGACGAATCAACCGTGTGTTTACTCAGAAGGAACCCCCTTTATCATATATTTTTATCTTTTATTTATTTATTATTATGTAACAATATATATAATTTCTTGAACATACATTACTTCTCAATTTTATTTACTCGTCATCCATCCTCCTTCTTTCCTCTACATTTTATTTACCCACCTTCCTCCTTCTCTCGCCACCTAATTTTAAGATTCAACGTTTCTAAAAAGTAGTATTTCTCTGCGTTTGGGAAAAATTTCTATCATATATATATATATGTATGGAAAAAAAACATTTCTGCCGACGCCGCATAATTCTTTCTGTGATTCGTACGTTCTTCGCGCCGCGAAAATGACATCCTGCACGACTGCTCCAGAGGAGCCAAATTACGCGTAATCGCGCGATACGCTGCGATGTTAAATCGGAACGCTTTAGAATGCTGCATATTTGTTTGAAAAAAAATTTATTTACTCGTCATCCATCCTCCTTCTTTCCTCTTCGCATAATTTTAAGATTCGACGTTTTATAAAAAAGGATTATATTTCACTCATGCATTCTTCGCACAGTGAAAAAATGGTATCGTTTCGCGCGACTGCATCAGAAGAGTCAAATTACATGCGTTATCGCGCGAGATGATACCATTTTCACAGTGCTATGATGCATATTTGTTTGCTAGAGTTTGAAAAATTGTTAACTTTAGAATGTATGATACATATTTGTTTGCTATGTTGGTTTGGAAAAAAAAAATATTCTGTTGGTAGATCTGATTTATAAAAATATTTAGGGAAACAATTTCTGGGGTTGGATCGAGTCTGAAAAAATATTTTTTCATACAAGACCCAACCCCAGAAATTTTTAGAGGGAGGGGACGACCCTCTGCGGAAATTTCTGCCGGCGGGTCAGGTCTGGAGAGATCTCCGCGGCGGCTCGGCCCGGACTGATCCCCTCCACGATTGCGGCTTCCCCCGCTCCGCGGCTCGTGCGCGCGCAACCGGTCTTCCACTCCCAGCTTTCCCCGCGGCCATAGTTCCCTCCACCGCACTCCCCCGCGTACCCACAATTCCCCCGCCCCCGCGCTCCCCTCAGAGGACCTGGGTTAGAATCGGCTTTGCCTTACTACTTCACGACACCGTGTCGTATTCTGTGTTCCATTTCGACCTAGTGTCAAACCCTTTTATTTGAATAAACCATTTTTGTTACTTATTGTTAAAAGAAGGACTCTCGTTTCATGAAATTCATTTCTTTATCGCACGCCACCCGAACCAATCCCACAATTCCACGAGTAAACCGCTCTATTCGTAGAATCTCCTGTATCTAACGGCAACGTCTCGTTCGAGAACGTTACAATATCATAAATATTGCCCGGGCTGGGACAAAGGTTGCCAGTGAGGCCTGGAGAATGTTTCGAAGACTGCGCTTTTCAATGAAACAATTTCGCTGGAGGTACACATGGACGTACATATGTATTGCGGACAAAATTCCACAAAAGAAAAAGCAATGTGTATTTCGTATTCAACAATGCTGAACATCGAATCGCAAATCATCGATGACTGTTGCTAATTTTAAACATTATCTCCTACATCACATAAATAAAATCTAAATTACATGTTTTATCCATTCAAAACTACGTACAACGATTGAAACAATCGCAACTGCATTATAAAGGAAGCATACCTAACGAAACGCGTATAGTTTGAACGTTTTATACTAATAAAACGCATATAGTTGAAAATAAATTTTGTACCGCTTTTCAAATGAGAACAAAATGCTGCATTTGTGTTGTCTGAACATATGTAAAGAAGAAAAGGTAAAGAAGCGTACAGACATGTTGTATATCGTATATAACGAAATTTAAAATTTCTGCATTCCGTTGTGATGTCCCACTATTTTTGGCGCGGTATTATAACGCCACTTCCTCGCAAATCAATCCACAACTCCATATAAAAACCCCGGAAGTGCTATTGCGCCGCATATTTACCTTAGTCATCAACACGTGATAATTACTGCGACGCATATTTGGCGTACGTGCCATGGTGCACATCGCGCATACCCTTCACCCCTAACCAGTACAAGACAAGGCCACATAAAACCCCTAAACACCAAATCTATTAATAAATTGTATTGCGACGCATATTCGAAGATAAGTCAAGGTGCATACCGCGCATACCCTTCACCCCTAACAATCTTGAAAATAGTATAAATACAAGGCCCCGAGAAGCCAGAGCTCTCTTCTAGTGAACCTCTTCTACGGAACTCAGTGAACCAAGAGTTACCTCACAAAGTTTTATTAAAACACATTAAATCTATATTTAAATTCAGTGACCAACGATCATTAACCATCAATCATTGTAAGCTATTATAATTACCATTATTACCACGGCGTATCATATTCATCTATACATCTTTTGTATTATTAAGCTTATTGTATTTCATATATTATTTTCTTGTATTAATCTCATGTATTTCATGTTCATACAAATACTACGCTATTGATAACCATTTATATAAATGTTTTGTGTCGATGCTAAATGTCCAACGCATCATTATAAATACTTATTAGAGTGCTTTAAAAATAAACAAACGCTCTTGTTTATAAACAACGTTTCAAGTTATTATAACGCTCCTCCGGCTACGAAAGCCACCAAACCAAAACAGATTGCTGTAACAGTTGATTTCGGCTCGCGATACGCGAGCATAGAGTTCTTATCGCCGTGCGTTACGAAAAGTAGTACATTTCATTTGTCTTACGAAGACAAGCACTCTGCTCATTCTGATCACGAAAAACAGAATGTTTCGATTCTGTTCTCGAAAAGTAGTATGTTTTCATTCATCGCCACGAAGAATAGCATCTTATGCTCTTTCGCGACGAAAGGTAGTACATTTCGGTACTTTGCTGCGGAAAATAGCACGGTTTGCCTTTAGCTGCGAAACATATCACGTTTCGACGCGCGTTATCAAGAGTAGCACGTTTCATTTTTTCTTACGGACAACTGCATGTAGAAAAAATGAACCGTGCTACTTTTCGTAACGCAGGTCGGTTTCATAGATTGCCTATGACTGAAATATGCTACTCTTCGGAAAACAAATAAAACGTGCTACTTTTCGCTGCAGCGTTTGAAATGTGCTACTGCTCGTGGCGAAATGTAAATCGTGCTTGTTCTCGTGGTATATTCGAAACATGCTTGTTATCGGCAGAAACATTGAAACATGCTTGTTATCGGCAGAAACATTGAAACATGCTTCTTCTCGTGATAGATTGAAATGTGCTGCTCTTTCTAAGACAAATGAAATGTGCTACTTTTCGTAACGCACGTCGTTATAGTGTTTACACGGCGTACTTTCACATAGGCAGCGTACAGCCATATGTCTAGACGTATTTCTCGGAAATATTCCATCTAGCTTCTTAAATAAGTGCCACGTTAAAACCCACCAAAACAAAAACAAAGTGCTCTAACGGGTGTCACTACCGGAGGGATTACGGTCTAAACCTTCCATGGTCGTTCAGTGCTACGAATCTGGCATTCGCGCCTGAATCCTACACACCTTAGTGCTACGAATCACGTATTCGCGCCTAACTTCCAAATCGCCCTTAGTGCTACGAAACACGTATTCGCGCCTAAAATTCCACTTCACCTTTAGAGCTACAAATCACGTATTCGCGCCTGCATCCTACTCTCCGCAGTGCCACGAATCTGGCATTCGCGCCTGCATCCCTTCGAACATTCAAAGCCACGAATCTTGCATTCGCGCCTGAATTCATACTCTCCGCAGTGCCACGAATCTGGCATTCGCGCCTGCATCCTACTCTCCGCAGTGCCACGAATCTGGCATTCGCGCCTGCATCCTACTCTCCGCAGTGCCACGAATCTGGCATTCGCGCCTGCATCCCTTCGAACATTCAGTGCCACGAATCTTGCATTCGCGCCTGAATTCCTACTCTCCGCAGTGCCACGAATCTGGCATTCGCGCCTGCATTCCCTCATATAAAAGCCCCATATGTCATGGTCCCCAAGGACCTTCACCCGGGACGTGACATAATTTTGGTGACAGCGGTGGGATCCGTTTACTGTTGATAGAAAAAGATTCTCGAACATACGGTACCCACAATAGCCCTACATCTAAAATGTTCATTACACGCCCACAACAGATCGCAGTAGCTCACCACGGGCTAGAAAGCACAGTTGCACATATGCAAACGTTAATGTGTATAAAAGGGAGTTTAGCGACAACGTACGAAGACGACGAAATTTGTTTGTGCTGCTCCCGGTTGGACCCAGTAAATACGGTGGCAGTATATCTTATTCATTATTATCAAACGCCTTTTTCATTTCCCCCTTGCCTTCGGTGCAATAACGTAATATCTGTGGTTGTAAGGAAAAACGCCGCATGTCACATGTTTTCACTTTCGAGATATTGCCGTTGAAAGATCTAAATACCAATTCTTCTTATTAGCAATGTTTCCTTGTTTTCTTCTTACGATATAAACGTATATTTCCTGCACTTTGCATAATATTCAATATTCGTATAATTAACGTAAATAATAATAAACAAAATAGTAATAATTTACATACACTTTAGGCAGAACGACACAAGTCCACTGGACTTGTGTTGTTCTGCTTGACCGTGTCGCAGTTAAGTAGTTTTTCCAAAACAAAATATAAACATTCACACGTCTAAAGCATTAGTGCGTTCCCGTTCAGTAAATGTGTTAAAGTTTAATAATCACGTTCATTAAAATTTAACTATAGTTACCACAGTTGAAAATGGATCTCGTTGCCCAGTATTCCTCAGATACGGATTTAACGGATACAGATCAATTTTTTGAAGGTAGGTACATTATAATTATTGCCCACTAAACTAAATAATATATCTTCACATCGTACATAATCTCAATGTGTGTTAAATATGAATATTTTATCTGCAAACAAAAATTAAATGTTTACGGAATTACGATACAGGGTAAAGGACCAAATTATACTGACACTTTAAGCGTTGACTCTGACATTATCTTATAGTTTTGTACTTATAGACTAAATGTATATGTTGCTCTTGTTATTTATTATTGTTTAATACGTTTACTTGATGAAAAAAATTTGGTGGATCTTAAAACTTTGATTTTTACGTATAAATTCATCAATATTTCATAGTGTGCTGTTTCTAGTAAAATAAAAATATGAAATATAATTTTGCTCATATTATTTTACACAAAATATGTTATAGTATATGCAGATAAATAAAAATAGAAAATAAAAAGCGATCACGAAGGAAAGATACGTCGTATTGTGCAAATTTTGTGGACTTACGTTGTTTTGCCAAATGCGTATTAATTGAATATTGGACTTCGGTTAAATTGCATTATTTTTTCAACGTATAAAATTCGTTTTTATGCATTTTTTTCTGATAAAAACATACATCCAATATTCTACAGTTGAATTAATGCATAAACTCAAATTTTTTGAAATTGTGACATGGGTCGTTTTTCCTTACAACCACAGATATACCAAACTCGTCCCATAAATAGATGCGCCGTGAGTAGTAACACTATGCCGATTCTAACTCAGGTCCTCTGAGGGGAGCGCGAGGGCGGGGGGAAGTGAGGGCGCGCGGGGGAGTGCGGTGGAGGGAAACCTCAGTGCGGGGGGAGCGGAGAGTGGAAGACCGGTTGCGCGCGCACGAGCCGCGGAGTGGAGGAAGCCGCAATCGTGGAGGGGATCAGTCCAGACCGAGCCGCCGCGGGGGCTCTCCAGACTGGACCCACCCCCGAAAATTTCCACAGAGGGTCGTCCCCTCCCTCTAAAAAATTTCTGGGGCCGGGTCTTGTATGAAAAGGATTTTTCAGACTCGATCCGGCCCGAGAAATTTTTTCCCCCCAAATATTTTTACTACACCAGATCCGCCGCCAGAATACTTTTTACAAACCAACAGATACTTTCCCCCAACACAGAGAAATAATTTTTAATCAACGATCTATCGAACCATTCTGTAGAAAACAGACTTATTTTTTTCAAACAAATATGCAGCATTCTAAATCGTTCCGATTTAACGTCGCAGCGTATCGCGCGATTACGCGTAATTTGACTCCTCTGGAGCAGTCGTGCAGGATGATGTCATTTTCGCGGCGCGAAGAACGTACGAATCATAGAAAGAATTATACGGCATCAGCAAGAATTCGGAAACATCGAATCTTAAAATTAGGTGGCGAGAGAAGGAGGCGGAAGGCGGGTAATTAAAATGGGGAAATTATATGTTTTAAATGATAATTTATTGCCACATATAAAAATAGAATATAATAAAGAATATAATAAAGAATATAATAAAGAATATAATAAAGAATATAATAAAGAATATAATAAAGAATATATCATAATAAAGAATATAATAAAGAATATAAAAATAGAATATAATAAAGAACTTTGAGCACATCACTCAACTAGACTATACCACTCTGAACGTCTATCGAACCACTTTGAACATCTATCCAACCACTTTGAACGCGAATCAAACGTGAATCGTACCACTCTGAACATGAATTGCACGTGAATTGAACGTGAATCGTACCACTCTGAACGTGAATTGAACGTGAATCGTACCACTCTGAACATGTATCGAACGTGTATCATACCACTCTGAACGTGAATTGAACGTGAATCGTACCACTCTGAACGTGAATCGAACGTGTATCGAACCACTTTGAACATCTATCGAACATCTATCATACCACTCTGAACGTAAATCGAACATGAATCGTACCACTATGAACGCGAATCGAACGTGAATCGTACCACTTTGAAGGTGTATCGAACGTGAATCGTACCACTTTGAAGGTGTATCGAACGTGAATCGTACCACTCTGAACATCTATCGAACATCTATCATACCACTCTGAACGTGAATCGAACGTGTATCGAACCACTTTGAACATCTATCGAACATCTATCATACCACTCTGAACGTAAATCGAACATGAATCGTACCACTATGAACGCGAATCGAACGTGAATCGTACCACTTTGAAGGTGTATCGAACGTGAATCGTACCACTTTCAACTTGTATGGTACCACTTTCAACGTGTATCGAACGTGTATCGAACCACTTTGAACATCTATCGAACATCTATCGAACCACTTTGAACATCTATGTAACATCTATCGTACCACTTTGAACATCTATTGAACATGTATTGAACGTGTATGGTACCACTCTGAACGTGAATCGAACGTGTATCATACCACTCTGAACGTGTATCGAACCACGTCTATACTTGGGCTCATTTTAGAAGGAACTTGCCGATCGTCGAGTTTAGATCGGTTCTGCGCATGTTGGCGCTCATTGGCTATGCCACCACCAATGGTCTTTCGGCTGCGCATGGTAAAGTGGGGGAACAGAGACCTCGCGACAGGTGAATAGCTCATTCAACATGCGCGAAATAAGTTCCTTCTAAAATGAGCTCGAGTATACATAATAATTAATTAAGTTCATCACATGTAGGAGGTTGGGTTTGGGGAGGGTGATGAAAAAACATTTATGCATTAAAAAATTGATCATATTTTATTAATGCAATTCTCTCTGGTGTTTAGACCACCAGTTGAATATTTTAAATACATTTTGCAAAGCACAATGCTTCGCGTGTCTGCCACATCGCAGAGTATTAACCACATTTAGCTTATTTAGAGATCTAGAGACGCGGTAGCGTCTCGACGCCAAGTACAAGAAAGACACCCTGTATAGATGAAAGACACCCTGTATACATGGAAGACACCCTGTATATGAATGTCGACTGCCCCTGCCATGTATTTCCATATTCCGAAATCCGAAATTCCGAGCCCTGCATATATTCGTATCGACTGTCGCTACCGCTATCCTTTACTCGTCGCCAGGCTATTCTGAAACTTATTTCATTAATATCTCATCATCCCTGCAATATTTTTTAAATTTAAAGGCATTTTTCTTATGTAAACCGCATATAAGCTTTCGAATAAGACCAATTCCGAAAAAATCGGTCCACGCATGCTAGAGATATCGTAATATCGTCTCATGAAATTGTCAGAAATGGTAAGAGAAAATTTTTCTTCTCCAGTCGAAAATTTGTCGACATAATACGTATACACACACACACCTATCAGTTTCGCACACATGTTTCGTTCGTCGACTCTCGGAATCATTCCGCAGAGTATAAACCCTTATATACTCCTATTCCCTTATACCCTTATTACCCCTATACCCTTATACCCTTGTACCCTTATATACCGGTATACCCTTATACCCTTATATACCGGTATAACCTTATACCTTTATACATCCTTATATACCGTTATACCTTTTATCCTTTACCCTTACACGCTTATATACCCTTATACCCTTATGCCCTTATATACCCTTATACCCTTATTACCCCTATACCCTTATACCCTTATTACCCCTATACCCTTATACCCTTATTACCCCTATACCCTTATACCCTTATACCCTTATACCCTTATATACCGGTATACCCTTATACCCTTATACCCTTATATACCGGTATACCCTTATACCCTTATATACCGGTATACCCTTATACCCTTATACATCCTTATATACCGGTATACCCTTATACCCTTATACATCCTTATATACCGTTATACCCTTATACCTTTATACCCTTATACCTTTATACCCTTATACCTTTATACCCTTTTACCTTTATACCCTTATACCTTTATACCCTTATACCTTTATACCCTTATACCTTTATATACCCTTATATCTTTCTGTATTTTCTAACATACTTATGTTCCGTCACAACTTTGTAATAAAGGGTTTTTACCCGTTGATATATATAAATAAATAATAATAATAATAATATACCGTTACACCTTTTACCCTTTACCCTTGCACCCTTTGCCCTTGCACCCTTTGCCCTTGCACCCTTTGCCCTTGCACCCTTTGCCCTTGCACCCTTTGCCCTTGCACCCTTTGCCCTTGCACCCTTTGCCCTTGCACCCTTTGCCCTTGCACCCTTTGCCCTTGCACCCTTTGCCCTTGCACCCTTTGCCCTTGCACCCTTTGCCCTTGCACCCTTTGCCCTTGCACCCTTTGCCCTTGCACCCTTTGCCCTTGCACCCTTTGCCCTTGCACCCTTTGCCCTTGCACCCTTTGCCCTTGCACCCTTTGCCCTTGCACCCTTTGCCCTTGCACCCTTTGCCCTTGCACCCTTTGCCCTTGCACCCTTTGCCCTTGCACCCTTTGCCCTTGCACCCTTTGCCCTTGCACCCTTTGCCCTTGCACCCTTTGCCCTTGCACCCTTTGCCCTTGCACCCTTTGCCCTTGCACCCTTTGCCCTTGCACCCTTTGCCCTTGCACCCTTTGCCCTTGCACCCTTTGCCCTTGCACCCTTTGCCCTTGCACCCTTTGCCCTTGCACCCTTTGCCCTTGCACCCTTTGCCCTTGCACCCTTTGCCCTTGCACCCTTTGCCCTTGCACCCTTTGCCCTTGCACCCTTTGCCCTTGCACCCTTTGCCCTTGCACCCTTTGCCCTTGCACCCTTTGCCCTTGCACCCTTTGCCCTTGCACCCTTTGCCCTTGCACCCTTTGCCCTTGCACCCTTTGCCCTTGCACCCTTTGCCCTTGCACCCTTTGCCCTTGCACCCTTTGCCCTTATATATTTTCATATTTCACTGTTGAGCATCGAAAAATATTATTCGAGAAATTCGATTTGGAAAAAATGCAAATTTTCAACTTTGAACATCTTTTGAGTTCAAACAGTAATAGTTATTCGGTTGCTTGTTACGTAAAATTATTCTATGAACTCTCGCGATTACAACGATATAAGTTATTATTGCATTATTAGACGCAACCCCAGACGCAACTTTTTGTCCTAGGCTGTTTCGAGTTTCGAAAATTTGATTTTTTGGCCCACCCTACCACCCATACCGACAAATGAAAAGCATATATATATGTTTAATATTTAATATATATTATTTATAAATAACATTAAAATATATATATATATTTATAAACTACGGCGGCCGCCACGACCGCAACCACGACCGCCACGACCGCGACCACGGCCCCGGCCACGCCACTGCGCCAGGACCAGCGCTTGGAGCGTGCTCGCTTGCGCGCGGAGGCTCCGAGCCTGCTCCCGCACCACCTGAAGGGCGGCCCAGTATTGCTGCTGGGCTCTAACCCTGCGGCCACTTCTTTTGTGGCGCGGGGTTGCATATCCTCCTGTAATTAGTAAAAATAAAAGAATTGGAGTCAATTTTATTTGATCTGTTATGTAAATAATTAATTAATGCTCAAATCTGGTTAATTCTTATGAAACTCTATCTTAATTTTTAAACTTGTTTCAATCAAATTCTGCAATGGTTAATTTTCTACTAATTTTTTATCTAATTAAAGTATTAAGGATTAATACCATATGCCGTGGCCGGGGTCTCCGCAGGCTGCTGTGGACAGGCGGTTGTTGGTGGCGGCGGCGCGGTAGTGTCGGCCAAATTATGTACAGCTGCCACCACGGCAGCCGAGTGGCTGCCACTACTGGCATCCACCATAATTGGATCATCTTCAGAGTCCGGAAAAATAAATTTGATAAATGTATATATAAATTTTTTTATTAATAATTAATTAATTCTTGTGCAGGTTTATCATTAATAAAACTTACCAGGCAGTGGGGTGGCCTCCTGTATGTTCTACAAAAATTAATAAACAATTAATTAGTAAAAAAGATCAAGAGTTCATAAAAGCTGCGTATACAGGGTGTCCCAAAAATGTCGCGTTTCCTTGAAAGGGGTGACTCAGGGGGTGATTTGAAACAACTTTTTCCTTAGCGAAAATATTGTCCGCAGCTTCGTTAAGGAGATATTAACCAAAAACCCCGACCAATCAGAGCGCGCGCCTTCCGCCCGAGGTCCCGCGGTAGCGTTGGCTACGCGGTAGGCGACCGCGCTTGTACTACGAACGTACGAACAAGCAAGTCGGCATGCATCGACGGAAACCGCGTTACACAGTTTTTTTTTAAAGCAGAGTCTTAAATAAGAATTATTTGAAGTGAGAGGACAAGAAGTACGTAAATTTCGTTTTTAAATAAGGCATAAACTAAAAGGTAACGTAACAGAAAATGTACGATAAGTGATCGTAATTCGTTATTGAGGTAAAAATCCGTAGTTTAACCACGGCCAACACAACTAAATTTAAAAAATAATTAGGTGTATGAATAAATTCTTTCCGACTGGAATTTCTATCGCGGTGGTATTCAGAAGCTGCCAGAAAAATGGCAAAAGGTAATGAACAGTAATGGAAATTATTTCGATGATCGAGTTGTTTTCATATTTTTTAAATCGAACTGTTATTGTACCCTAAAATCGGAAAGAATTTATTTCTACACCTAATAATCACCAATAAATTAAACAAAACTCACCCTTTCGGACATTCCTTTCCTTGCTTTCCTTCCCTTTTCGGAAACCTGTGTCAGTAGGCCACTGTACCGATCCTGGTCATCGGCGTCCAGTGCTCAGCTGATCGCAGGGTCAATGTACCGAATATTCACTTCACTGCACGGCTACTAACACTGATCACTGAATTTATTTTTCACGGAACGTGTTGTTCCAACGTTATAAAAATTGGTGGCCGCGAAAGGGGCCGATTACTGTTAATTACTGGGACGAGATTACTACTATTACCCGGCGAAAAGAAAACTCGTGGCAGACTGTCTCGGGCTGTGCAGTCCGCTGCTGTGCAGCGATCAGATACGGATCCGACCGACGATCGTCAAAACAAAAGCGTAGGCTACGCTTGGTCAAATCGCTCTATCCCACTCGATCTCGTGTTTCGTTCGATCTCTTCGTCGCGCGGTGCGACAATGCATGTGGCAACTTCAGCCAATAACCAAAAACGTGTGCCCCGTCTGTAAAAGTGTGCCCAAATAGGTGACTCGACCAATCGTCACAGCAGCGGACTGCACAGCCCGAGACCGTCTGCCAGGAGACTTCTTTTCGCCGGGTAATAGTAGTAATCTCGATCAGTGTTAGTAGCCGTGCAGTGAAGTGAATATTCGGTACATTGACCCTGCGATCAGCTGCACACTGGACGCCGATGACCAGGATCGGTACAGTGGCCTAGTGACACAGGTTTCCGAAAAGGGAAGGAAAGCAAGGAAAGGAATGTCCGAAAGGGTGAGTTTTGTTTAATTTATTGGTGATTATTAGGTGTAGAAATAAATTCTTTCCGATTTTAGGGTACAATAACAGTTCGATTTAAAAAATATGAAAACAACTCGATCATCGAAATAATTTCCATTACTGTTCATTACCTTTTGCCATTTTTCTGGCAGCTTCTGAATACCACCGCGATAGAAATTACAGTCGGAAAGAATTTATTCATACACCTAATATTATTTTTAAAATTTAGTTGTGTTGGCCGTTGTTAAACTACGGATTTTTACCTCAATAACGAATTACGATCACTTGTCGTACATTTTCTGTTACGTTACCTTTTCGTTTATGCCTTATTTAAAAACGAAATTTACGTACTTCTTGTCCTCTCACTTCAAATAATTCTTATTTAAGACTCTGCTTTAAAAAAAAACTGTGTAACGCGGTTTCCGTCGATGCATGCCGATTTGCTTGTTCGTACGTTCGTAGTACAAGCGCGGTCGCCTACCGCGTAGCCAACGCTACCGCGGGACCTCGGGCGGAAGGCGCGCGCTCTGATTGGTCGGGGTTTTTGGGTAATATCTCCTTAACGAAGCTGCGGACAATATTTTCGCTAAGGAAAAAGTTGTTTCAAATCACCCCCTGAGTCACCCCTTTCAAGGAAACGCGACATTTTTGGGACACCCTGTATACCACAATAAGATATTAGTCACGTTGAAGTATATTTTAAAATTAATTTATTACACCAACGATTAGAAATATCACACATTGTACGAGCACGTACGAGCACGAACGCGGAAGCTTCTCGCGTTCGCGAATTAGTTGTAGGATTAGTCTTAAGCTAGTGGTTAAAAGTACGTTAAGAATAGTCGTTAAGTTTAAACTAAGGTCACGGTCACTTTGTATTTACAGGACGACGCACAGAAATATATTTACAAGAGTATTTAACAGCTAAGCACTATTAATACACGTTTTACGGAACTCAACTTGCGTATAAGACCGCGAGTTAAAGCACGAAACGGGAAGTTCGGTAGCGGTAGATCTGGAACGTTCCAGTTTTGCGCGAGCGCGCGAGAGATTCCAACGGTACTTGTCTAGTCGACGTTTCCAGGAAGAGAGAGCGATCGCGGTGACGAATCGGCCGGTTTTGCCGATTCCTCTGTGACGTCAGTCCCCCACTCAACAGCTGTTCGTCTCGAGTCGGGCTAGACCGCGCCGGCGAGACAAAGCCTGGCGCGCGACAGAGCGAGACGGCTGACCAATCAGCTGGGTGACGCGTCAACAGAGGGCCCGACCGACCTCATCACCGCGATCGCGCATACATTTCGTGGTTTTCGTTAGCGGTTCAAATCGCGCGCGTCCAGCGGCGAATCCGCGCCGAGTTTGGCCTGTGGCCGTTTGGGCCAATCCCAAACACACATATCTGAGTTAAACATAAACGAACATGTAAACTACAACATTGTGAACGTCTTAGATAGGCGCTTTGCCTACGTTAAGTATCAGTGGACGTAGACCGTAACTGTATAAATAACAGGTAATACAACACGAACATATTGGATACATAGAAGCATATTTTAACTCAGATGTGTTTCATATTTATAATCGTTGGCGTTACAAGTTATTAGAATATGTTTCAACGTGTCTAATATCTTCTTGTTGCTTTACTTGCTATATAAATATGGTCTACTTCCACTTATACTTAACATAGGCAAAGTGCTTACTCAAGGCTTTCAAAATGTTGTTGCTTACATGCACATTCATTAGTTTTATTCGTGACATTTATTCATCACTTTTATCGTGGGAATTTATTCGTTAGTTTTATTCGTGACACAGAATAAATTCAGATTTCCCCCGGAACTAGATGCTCCATGACAAAGGATCTTGTGACGAATGAATTTCACGAATCACGAATAATAAATGTCTCACGAATAAAACTAACGAATACAGATAACAGGACTAGAGTATATGTATGAATAATAATAATAATCTGCTACGAGTATACACTTACTGACAAAAGTTAAGAAAGAAAATAGTCGTTTAGGATTTACTGTACATTCTTCATCTTCTGAGATACATACATTGGAAATAAAATTAGCACAAAGAGATAATATTTCATACGTCAATATACAGTAAATGTTTTTTCGAATATACGTGTCTAAAGACTACAATTAATTTTGGTCGCCGAAACGAAACACACGCCTTGTGACAAATGTGAAGAAACATGTGTACTTCTCGAATAAGTCAAGTTCGCAATGTAAACAAACATATTTGGAAACGGTCACTGACCGTCGGTCAGTCTCCTTCCTGATATCATCGAAAGTGGTTTGTATTATAACCTGGATTGAATATGGCAAAAAGGCAACATTTAACTGAAACCGTGAAAGAAAGAATAGTTAAAATGTTTAAAGAAGGTCAGAGAAAAGTTGACATTGCAAAAGTGTTTGGTGTGAATCGTTGCGTTATCACGAAGATTATAAAACGATTTCAAGAACACAGAACTATTAAAACGGCGCCACGAACCGGTAGACCGTGAAAAACAAGTAAATTTGTTGTTAAAATTGATTATAAATTATGTTTCTTAACTTTTGTCACGTATGTTTCTTGCCTTTTGTCACAAGGCGTGTGTTTCGTTTCTGCGACCAAAATTAATTGTAGTCTTTAGACGCGTATATTCGAAACAACATTTATTGTATATTGACGTATGAAATGTTATCTCTTTTTGCTAATTTTGGTTCTAATGTATGTATCTCAGAAGATGAAGAATATACAGTACATCCTAAACGAGTATTTTGTTTCTTAACTTTTGTCAGTAAGTGTATATGAAAATAGTAATTCTAGTACTTACATTGTCTTGCTTCGACATGATGATATTTACTGATCGTTTGAAGACAGGGATACGTTAGTTAGCTTCGCTGATGGATGGGGAAACACCTACAAGGAGGCTCCTGTAGGTATTTCCCCCTCCATAAGCCCGCCGATCCCTGTCTGAAGACGCGAAGAAGAACCACAACAAGCTGAAGGTGGCCCAGATGCTAGTTAAACATTCGAAACATTCGACAATGCAAGAGCATTGTCAGCCATACAATCATAACAGTAAGTATTTAGTGAATATCGATCTATCGATTGAAATTCTTCATTACGTTTCGCGTTAAGGATGTATTGGACGTACAATATCAGACAAAAGTTGAAATACTTGAATAGCTACGTCTTACGCATAGTAAATCTAGATGTAAGGAATTCGGACGACAGTTGGAGTCTTATTTTTAATCCTGGGAAGGTATTTTTCACTTTACAAATGCTTTCTCAAGCATTATTTGCTAAACTTTTGGCAGTGAAAATGCCCAGAATTCACAATTTTCTCAAGTTATAATTTATTTCTTTAAAACGGTGTAGAGAAAACAATTGAAACTCGGCAGATATTTTCATCTACCCATATACTGCATGTACAAAAAAATTTAAAACATTGGTACTATTTCTTCAACATTTTTTCAGATGATTTATTCGTCAAGATCGTCTCTTTCCATAAGAGCACGTGTAAAATGAGTGAAAATTAAAATCGTTATAACTCAGTAACCGTTTCGTGAATTCGTTTAAAATTTTTGGAGCACATCAGGAAGGTTAAAAAGAACAATCTCACGAATTTTCATCAAGTTGGAACTATTTTGAAAATAGGTCCAATACATCCTTAAGTAACATTATATATATATAATGACAATAAAACATATATATATAATATCATATAAAGCGAAGTTATAACAAGGCTTTTTACACGGTTAAATTTACAGTTGAAAAAAAAATTAAAAAGTTGAAAAAGTTAATATAAAAACATGTCCGCAAATAATTTATTAGTCAATTATAAGATAGCAGCAATTTGTTACATCGTAAGCGAAGTTGTACAATGCTTCTCCGTTATATGGGTCTGTAAAGTTGCTGATTGATAAAAAAATGAAGAAATTTTTATTTGCCTTTTAAAAATGCTGTATTAATTTGACATCGGGGCACCTTGTATATAAATTGTCACTGCTATTCCAAGTTTAATTTCTACCGCTTATAGCGCTGCACTCTTATTTCATACTTAGCCGTTAACGTTGGTTGCGACACGGAAATGGTAATGGGGTTCTAGAGCCCCAAAATCGGGGGACACCGAAGACAATAGAGTGAGAGGTCTATTCTATACCTGGTCTGTGGTCCCAGGTTCCGAAAATTTTTCCTTATTTTCTTACATGTAAGTGTGCTTTATTATTATTATTATTTAATTAAGCTGTGCACATAATGAAACGAACATAAACGAATATAGGTTATTGTTTCATTACACGTGTATACAGACATTATTATTAATTATTAAGCTGTACGCATAATGAAACGAACATATTTTCAACGAATAGGTTATTGTTTCATTACGTGTATACAGATTACGTGTATATCATTACGTGCATACGCATAATGAAACGAATATATTTTTAAGGAATAGGTTATTGTTTCATTACATGTATACAGACATTATTGTTAATTAAGCTGTACGCATAATGAAACGAACACATTTTTAACGAATAGGTTATTGTTGTTTCATTACACGTGTTAAATAATAGTCTGCGCAGTTTTTTGCTAATTTTTTTAAAGAAATGTGTATCTTTTTAGTATCAAGACCCTTGGAAGAACGTTTTATTCTCCGTAGTAGGAGAAACAAAAGTGTTATTAAAGTTAATAAGGGATCAGTGCTAGGAATGGGTAAAGGGCACCGAACGAAACTGAGCTGCACAGAGTCTTCGTGAGACACCACAAGCGATTATAATTAAATCTATATGTACAGAGTCACTAGTAAAATTACACTATTTAACAGAAATGTCTATGTGGTTGAGCAATACTTAATTTAAGCGAAGCTTAGCAAGGAAGCCAGCGCGTAATTGAAGCAAGCACTAATGCTGGTTACAGAGCAAAGAAGTAACGTCGCGAGGCAAGGGCGCGATTAACAAAAGTGCGTAAAGTGTAAGCAAAGGTACAAGTGTTACGTAGCGTAGTCGCGAACAGAGAGCGATCCAGGAAATCGCGATCTATTTCCTGGAAGCAAGAGCAGTCCCCCTTCCATCGATTGTAAGTCGATGGAAGGGGCCGTGATCGACGCTCCACATGAGTCAGCGCGCAGACGCCAAGTGCCTAATTAACGGTGGGCCTTGGAGATGGCGTTAACATGCCGCATTTCTCCAACAAAAAGTAAAAATATTATATTTGGTAAGTGACCTTTACATTTATTTATAATAGTACGTATGATATTAATGTTTATTACAAATTTCTCGTTTTTTTATAGGTTGGAGTATTCCAAAAATACATAAAGTACACTCGAGCAGCTGCTGTGCGCTATTCCGAGTAAGCTTTATTGGCTGCATACTTACGCGCCTTATCTTACAACATCACTCGATAGGCTGCAGTGCGCCGTGTCTCGAGTATAACCACTTTCAATAAAGTTGGTCATCCGTGAGCGCATAACCGCCACGCTTATATATATATATATATTATATATTATTGAATCATAACCAAACCACCTTTTATTATATATATAAATAAAAGTATAATTCGTCATGTCTGTAATGAATCGTAGAATTAATATCTCACCGCTCAGTGTTAATAACATGCAAATTATCAGTAAAGGGGAATGGTTAGCAGATGATCATATCGAATATTTTCATAAATTATTAGAAGCTAACTCCAATTATAAACCACGCGAGACGTGGAGAGTCCAATTGCCTGGTACAATTCAACCAGTTCCTGAAAATCAGGATCACATACAGATTTTGCACCAAACCGAAGATTTTAAAACCAATGCAGACGGACATTGGGTTTGTAGCTTCTATAAACATGATGAAAGAAGAGTTTATATTTATGATTCTCTTAATTCCTCGAAATTGCATAATCATCATAAAATTTTTCTTGAGAAGTTATACCCTTTTTTGAACAAACATGACGGTACAATTGACGAAGAATTTATTGAATTTCCACGTGTACAAGCTCAACCTAACACTCAGGATTGCGGAGTTTTTGCGATTGCATTTGCTGTCTCGTTATTTTTCAAAATATTACCAGACAAAGTAACGTACAATCATGCATTGATGCGTCAACATTTGATCCAAATGTTTCAATCTAATCGTATAGAACATTTTCCATGCATTCAGGATCAACAAATAACACGTTGTATATATGAATATGAATCTGCAATTGGTAACACAATTAATAAAAATCTCTCTTGTGGAAATTATCCTGCATTTAAAATTGGTCAAAGTGACATTACTCATGAAAAAAATGATGAAATATCCCCAGTTCAAAATGTACCACTTAGTGGCAAAGAAGTCACTATAAATACAAAAAATATAATTCAGACAGATCCACCATTTGTTTCGAAGTCAAAAATCACCAATGTATGCGTACCATGTAATAGGACAGAATACAAATCTAATTATTATAAAAGGCATAAAGAGGAAATTAGTTTAAAAAGAAAAGCTGTTTATAAAGCAAAGAAAGAGGAGTGGAATATGAAAAAAGGCAAAGATTGTAAAAAAGGGGAGAAAGACAAAAAACTTTCTAATTATGAATATTATATCGCACACAAAGAATGTATATTAAAAAATAAAAAAATGCAGTATGACGCAAATAAAGAAGTGATATGCGGAAAGCGAAAAAAATTTTATCAGCTAAATAAAGAAGTTATGTCCAAAAAGCGGAAGGTATATTATCACGAAATGCGTAAAGGAGATGATTATAATAAAGTAGCAAAACGTCGTGCTGCTCTGCAAATAATAAAAAAGTATCGTTATATTGCTGTAACAAATAACAATATAGCAACCAAAAATAACAAAGAAACTTATATTAGAAAACTTTCAAAAATTATTAGCATGCCGTCCAGAGAAGCAAGTAGATTGGAAGCTGAGCGTATAATAAAATGGTGTTTTCATATTAGGAAAAAGTACATTTTGAAAATGACGAAACTGTTGAAAGATTGTAAAGAAAAAGTGGAAGTTTCTTTAATTGGGTTCTTTAACATTCTGCTGCGCGCGTTAAATTGGGATCGTAAAATTTTTAATTTATTTGTGCTAAGAAAAGATGCTAATTTATCGAGACTGGTATTGAGAAATTTGTACGAATCGATGAATCGCAATTTAATACAATTTCGCGGGTCTGATTCAACCTGATCTTCGACATTTTTTGTGAAAGAAATATACTTTTCCTTAGTTATAGGCAGTACGTCAACACGACCTTTGAAAGCGGTAGATATTTCTTCGATAATGAAATGTGAATCATAGCCGGATAAATTATGAAAAACTATGGGGATGTAAAACGCATTTTTATATTTTAAATTGCACTCCGAATGTGCAGGTCCTCTAAACCGTCCGGATAAATGGCAATGATCGCGAACTCGTTTATCACCAACCTCAAATGGCTCTTCGCAAATATGACAATGTGACGCATTGCGAAATGTCGCCCACTGGTCATTCGTCAACTTTTCCATGGAAGCATTATTGGTTAGAATGGGCTTGGCAAAATTTGAAATTTTTTTTAATTCGTCGACGAACCATGAAATACAATTCACATCGCGGCGACATCGATATATCGACAGTGATGTATCATACGAACAATGCATATAATATGCAATGCTATGCACTTTATGGTGTTGATATGTGTGTAATTTATCATCACCCATTCGATTGTCCCCCGTTTTCTCGATGATGCATTCGAGATCTGCATAAACCACGAAAGGGAGCCGCTCCTTCATGCAGTGGTTCTTAAAACTGAGCAAGTTGTTGTCTTCGCTGGGCAGCAGAATTGCACAATCATTCATTTTTCCACAGTCTAGCGAATGCATCTCCAACTTCTCGACAGATCCAAAGTAATGCAGACATCTGCAAAAACCAAAATTTTTTCTTTAATTTTTCGCGAGACATTTCAACATTTCAACATTTCGCAAGTTTATATACATACCGATCACAGATGAATTTCTTTTTCCCATGCTTGCTCAGCTGCATGCTCACCAGCCTGGACAAATCCTTGATTAGTACAAAGTGCCCTACATCCCCATGCTCTTTATTTGGTGTGTAGAGCAGATTGATATGTCGATCCCTCTTGCAGCTAGTGAGATGCAGCGGAAACACTGCGACAATTATCTTCTCGGTCTTCTTCTCCAATCGCTCCTCGAAGCTGTACACATTGACCGAGATGTTGTTCAGCTGTTCAAACTTCCCAATCTGTTTCATGGACATTGGAAACTCAATGCCATGGAGATTTAATATGGTGTCATAATTGGGGTATGAACTTGGACGATCAACATGTCTTTCGACTGGATGTAGTGCAGCAACCACTGCCCACGCGAAACAGGCGTTGTCTGAGGATTGTATGCTAATCGTCGCTTTCTTCAGCAATAATTCTCGTGGCAACTTGTGATGACACCCCGCATGCAGTGGATTATACTTGTTGACATTGACGGTCAGATTGAGGATTCTCGCCAATGCCCATCCACTGTCGCGTTCCTGGAACTCTTCCAGCGATGACAGGGTGGGTTCGATGACCACTCATGTAGATCAGATGTACCGAAGAGTTCACAGTTTCGAGTATTGATGCTTTTACAAGCATGCTTGTCCCCCGCAACAAATTCACCGTTGAACATAGTATTCACTTTGAGGTTCAGATGTTTCCTCAAAGCATCTCGTACATGTTCCAACACAATGGTCTCCGCATCCTTGAGGAAGTTGCGCGGTTCGATATAGTTGGAATTTAGCACGACACCAGTTAATATGCGGCTTTCGAATGCAGTGTCTATTTCACGCCATGAAAGTCCTGTGCTCGAATGCCCGGCACCTTCATGCATGAAACGTCGACGCAACGATAGCTTCAGCCCTTCGAGTCGCGCGATTTGAGCAACCAATGATTGCCGAACACCAATCGATAATCGAGGACGTTTTACTCGGCTGTGTTCTTCCAACGATTCGATACACTCGTTGCATCGTTCTTCCCACGTGAGGTATTCTTCCCGTGAAATCAATCGTTCAGATTGATCTGACAATTGGCGTTCTACTTGCGCGAATTCTTCCATGATCATAGATGGAGTGTAAATGTAATGTCTTTTTCTATGCAACACGATGCAACGATTTGAGGCTTTGTGCAGAGTAGAGCATGCTTTTATAGCTTGTGCAGCGATTTGGCATCTCTGTTGAACTCTTTCTGTGTTTCTCCCTCGAATGCATTGCATGCAAAAACGAAGATTCTATGTGACACACGTATGACGAATTAGTGTGCAAAAAAATCATCCGACACAGTTTCTACCAACATCGCATAATTCTAAGATTCGACGCTTCCAAAAGTATTATATTACATTCGACACGTGTCAAGTCTTCCATCCTCCTTCTGTGACACACGTATGACGAATTAGTGTGCAAAAATCATCCGACACAGTTTCTACCAACATCGCATAATTCTAAGATTCGACGCTTCCAAAAGTATTATATTACATTCAACACGTGTCGAAACTTTTAATCTTGAGGATGGGGCTGAAATTGCAATCATGTGATATGCTATGATGTTCTCCCTCGAATGCATTGCATGCAAAAAACTGATGACCCATCCCAGCATTTTATGGAGGGGGGCACCTCTATTTAATCCAGCTCCTCGTGCGGTATTACATTAATCGCTCAGTAGCTCTCCAGTGACGTTCGACATATACAAACCCAGTGCTCCAAAAAAAAAAAAAAAAAAAATGTATAACGCTAGTGTTGGGAATTATTACACTCCAATAATTGCAGACGATAATGCATGTTCAAACATTACGACTACATCTAACAGGTATGATATAATTTTTTTCATATCCTCTCATGATTTTTCGTTGTGTTTTCTCGATAGTAGTGATCATTTTCATAGCTTTTATTGTTCTTTTTAGCTCCCATTACACAGCTCGCATCATGGTTAGAAGATATGCGCTAACATCTACAGCATATAAGTACCTGTGTTCGGGAAATGGACAATGCTGCGCCATCTCCCGAGCTGGATCATTAACAAACGGCGAAGATTCAAGACACGGCCTGCCTGCTCACGTGGAGCGTCGATCGGCGCTCCCTTCCATCGATCGGCTATCGATGGAAGGGAGATTCGATCAAGATTCCCGGAAACCGACGCCGGTTTCCTCGATCACTCGCTTTGGAGATTCCGTCGCTTACTCAATTTACGCTTCTCTGTGCTTGCTTGCCGTACTTGCTTGCTAAACGGCTGATCGCTTTCCGCAAAGTTTCGCTTAACGCGCCGTAGTTAAACTGTAAGAGTGCTCTCCTCTAAAACTGCAGTGCGGGTTGCTGTTAAATTAAGAACGTTTTATTGCTTGCCTAGTGTATTCATAGAAAATAAGACAGTGTACATAGTTAGAATAAACTTATAGAATAAGACGATTTCTCTCGATTTCTGCCGCGAGTAGTTCCTCGGTAATCAGGCGCGATCCGAAAAGCTTAATTCTAAACAACCTGGAAATCGGAATCTGTGTGCGGCCTATAACACAAGTAGAAATCGTTCTCGGCGACAATCGAGGGAATCAGTTGGTATTGTCTATTCCAACATGGAAAGGATTAATTGAAAAACGTACCGACATCGAGCAGCGCATGCGGTCAAGCGGATCATCACTACGGATTAATGATTTGGCGGTGGAATTTTGTATAATGTATAATTCGCAAATGGTAAAGATGATGCGATATAATAAGTCGCTATATTTCAAACCTGCCACATTAATCTGTTTATTTAATCTCGAGCACTGTATCAATCATGTATATATGCAGCTTTATGAAACTATACATTATGTCGATACGAAGTTTTCAAATTTTGTGAGCGTGTTACAGCGGTGTGATACCGTCGATGAAACTTTAGACTCATGCTGCGCTGCTAAAGCTATATGCGATAGTGAATATTTTGATGATAAATCTCTTGTTGATTGCGAACTGCTGGCGTGTGCCTTGAATGATATTATCGATGTCTCTTGTAGCAAAATGTTAAAATTGTACAATTATTCTTTGTAACAATTCTCTTGTTGATTGCGAACTGCTGGTGTGTGTATGTCTTGAATGATATTATCGATGTCTCTTGCAGCAAAATGTTAAATTGTACAATTATTCTTTGTAACAATATATATTTTTCCTTTTATTTATTATTATTATGTAACAATATATATAATTTCTTGAACATACATTACTTCTCAATTTTATTTACCCGCCATCCATCCTCCTTCTTTCCTCTACATGTTATTTACCCACCTTCCTCCTTCTCTCGCCACCTAATTTTAACATTCAACGTTTCTAAAAGTATTATTTCTCTGCGTTTGGGAAAAAATTTCTATCATATATATGGAACAAACATTTATGTCAACGTCGCATAATTCTATCTATTATTCATACGTTCTTCGCGTCACGAAAATAACATCCTGCACGACTGCTCCAGAGGAGTCAAATTACGCGTAATCGCGCGATACGCTGTGATGTTAAATCGGAACGCTTTAAAATGCTGCATATTTGTTTGAAAAAAATTATTTACTCGTCATCCATCCTCCTTCTTTCCTCTTCGCATAATTTTAAAACCAAACAAATATGTATAATGCATTCTTCGCACTGTGAAGAAATGGTATCGTCTCGCGCGACTGCGCCAGAAGAGTCAAATTACACGCGTTATCGCGCGAGATGATACCATTTTCACAGTGCTATGAATGCATGATGCATATTTGTTTGCTAGAGTTTGAAAATTGGTAGCTTTAGAATGTATGATGCATATATGTTTGCTCGATTGGTTTGGAAAAAAATATTCTGGCGGTAGATCTGATTTAGAAACAATATTTGGGGAAAAAAATTTCTGGGGCCGGATCGAGTCTGAAAAAAAGATTTTTTCATACAAGACCTGGCCCCAGAAATTTTTAGAGGGAGGGGGCAACCCTCTGAAAATTTTCCAACAGCGGGTCAGGTCTGGAGAGGTCTCCGCGACGGCTCGGCCCGGACTGATCCCCACCACGATTACGGCTTCCCCCACTCCGCGGTTCGTGCGCGCGCAACCGATCTTCCACTCCCAGCTCTCCACGCGCCCATGGTTCCCTCCACCGCACTCCCCCGCGCGCCATCACTTCCCCCCCGCCACCGCGCTCCCCTCAGAGGACCTGGGTTAGAATCGGCTTTGCCTTACTACTTTAAAACGTTTTCAGGACGTTTTCTGGACGTTTTTAAAACGTTTTGCAGGACCTTTTCTGGACGTTTTTAAAACGTTTTCTGGACGTTTTTAAAACGTCTTCAGGACCTTTTCTGGACGTTTTTAAAACGTTTTCAGGACGTTTTTAAAACGTCTTCAGGACCTTTTCTGGACGTTTTTAAAACGTTTTTAGGACGTTTTCAGGACGTTCGACGGGGCTGGTTCGATTTAATAAAAATTTAAGCAAGTAAATGGTTTTCAAAATGAGATCAAACTCGATAACAATTTATTTCATTTATTTACAATAGATACAAGAACATGATAGTAGGAGGTCGAATATACAGAAAATACATTGAATTTTACAGTAATCAATATTGGGAACAGTAAAATAAAGGTGATAGTTACATATATTAAAACCGTTGCTACGTTTAATTTATGGAAATCTTCTTTCCCTTTTCTGCCGAGGCCAACTAAATAGCAATACAATATCCATTGGGCATCAACGACGTTAACCTAAAATTGAAAAATTATTCAAACCCTAACCTAGAACTACATACCTTTGACCGCAAATACTGAAACAAATATACAAAAACTGTACAAAAACGTTATGAAAGCTGTATAAAAACTGTATGAAAACAATATAAAAACTGTATAAAACCGGTTTGCAAACATTCGGTCAGAAACATTTAAACAAATGCCTCTGTGTTTTTGGTTTTCCATTGTTTCTTTCAGCAAATGTTCATAAACATTTATATGTACCAGTATGTATACTTATGTATATATGTATGTAGATTTAATTAGGCTTTACCTGTACGATCTATCCATATTTCGTGGATGGTTGGGTTAGACAGTGGTTACAATCCCTGGTTTCCTTCAACTAATGTATCCTAATCTAACGACATTTCTCAGATGGCGCACAGCCTCTTTTGAACGCCTGTTTCGGACGTTTCTAAAACGTCCAGAAAGCGTCCATAAAACGTCCAGAAAAGATCCAGAAAACGTTTTAAGAACGTCCATTTTCACAAATCAAGCCGTGGACGTTCAGACATAAAATGGACGTAAAATGGACGTTTTTAAAACGTCCTGTGCTATCTGGGAGTAGCAACAGTAATTATGGGTAAACGTATCGATACTGGCGATATCGATACTTCGCTTTCGATATTTTATCTGTCTGATACTTTGACCATCAATACGTATCGATACGAAGTATCGATACAATTGGTATGTATCGCCCATCACTAGCTCGATTCATGCGGCAGCGACTTCTTTAGGCCCGGATGCAGACGAGCGGCTTGCGGCAGTTTGCCGCCCGCGTTTTAGCAAAACATAAATTTATATGAAGCAGTTCACACGGGGCGCAAAGTTTTGCGGCTACTAGGCGGTACGTTTGCGTTCGTTTTGACGAACGCACGTATCGCTTCACCGCGAATGAACGCAGCGGCAAACTGCCGCAAGCCGCTCGTCTGCACCGGGCCTTATCCGGGCGAAATATGATTCACGATAGTTGCTGAATGACATTCGTAAGGCTACGTTGATGTCGGAGCTGCGATAAACGATCAGAACAGTGATGGAAGCGATGCGTAGAAATCAGGGTTGCCACCTTATCACCATATAAATCCCGGAGTGCCACACATTCCAACCCGGAGATGGAAAGAGCAAAAAAGTTTTGTTCTCGAATATCCGGAAAACAAATGTGCAATTCTTTTAAACCCAAACAATTCAGAATTTGAAAGTATCTGTTTTTTTAATTAATAACATTTATTGTATACAAAATCGATACCACTGTATAATACCACAATTTCTTATTATCTCATTTTTGTCTGCAACCTGGACATTTTTCCAGTAAAACCGGAGCCCGGAGATTTGCTTCAAAACCCCGAGTCTCCGGGCCACAACTGGAGAGGTGGCAACCCTGGTAGAAATACGTTCTATAGTTTGGTAATGGAAGTGTTTACATTGAAGCAGCGAGCGGAGCTACGCTTAATAGATGACCAACGATACAAGCGTCGAGAATCAAATATTACTTTTTCTTCGTCGTCTATTATCGACGTTTTGATCGTTGATACCTACATAACAGATTTGTTTTAAATAAGTTATGAGACGAAGTAGCCGTTAAATTAAATACAACACAATGTTTGCGTTTACTGCGTAGACTTTTTCCGATGAATCTCTCATGTTTAAATGGTTCATCTTTGCGAAAGCTTAAGGGGTCTTTCCACTGTGACACCCCGATAAAGTACCGCTGTTTGGAACTTTTTTTTGTCACCAAAAGAATGTGTTTACTAAATTGAAGTTTTTTCTATTTATTAATACGTGCTTTGAGAATAGAAAATTATTTTTTCATATTTTTTTAATGCTTACTTGCGCCAAAATAAATGGGTGTAATGTGCGCTGTAAAATAGAAGACGCCTCGACTGCGTGGTCGATTTTGGAGGAACCGTGTGTCTGAAACAAAACAACCAGAGAGATTTGTAATCAGTATGACTGCCACGATGGCAGGGACTAAGATTAATTAGATCGATGAAGAATTAACAAAATGGTGGACGTCCGAAGTTGAACTATCGAAATTAGCTAAATTTTTTCAGCATTCTGTGACGCATAAGATGAAAAAGAACGAAATTCTGTGATTCTAGTTCGGGCCATAGCGACAGTCATGCTGATTAGAAACCTCCCTGATACCACCGCCCCAAATACGCAGTCAAGACGTCTTTTTTCCGGGGTATTGGAGCAGGCCAATTTTTTATTTGTTCCGTTCCTGCGCCGCTCCGACATCAAAATACTTGCTCCAGCTCCGCTCCTGCTCCGCTCCAGCTGTTTTTTTTTAATTAAAAATTCTTTTAGTTCTTTCAAACAGCGGCCTTTCCTTTGCAACAAACCCCATATTTTTAGCTTTTCATTTTCATATAGAAAAACATTCATAAAAAATGCTTAATTTTCGGGCAAAGAAGAAAGTACTATGCCTCCTCAAGACCGAGATGCGTGGCCCTACGATATATTTTCTCAACGATGAAAAATTGAGAATTGGTATTTATTAAAAACATTTCATTCATCTGCTCTTATAACATGAAAGAAAATTCAAATAATAAAGAAAAATTTGGAGCAGTGGAGCAGTAAAATTTTTCCGTGGTCCGGCTCCGCTCCTGCTCCGGGCAAAACCCCACTGCTCCGCGCTCCAGCTCCGAGCTCCACTCCAACGCTCTGTTTCTTTTTCACGGCGCATATTACACCCCTTTATTTGGGGGCAAGCAAGCATTAAAAATATATGAAAGCATTTTTTTGTATTCTCAAAACACATATTATTAAATAGAAAAAATTTCAATTTAGTAAACACATTCTTTTTGTGACCAAAAAAGTTCCAAACAGCGGTACTTTTGTCACGTCCTGGGTGGCGGGATTTAGGACTGAGACACGTTGGGGAAGTACAGGAATTTTAGGCTTCGAAGACCAGCTTCGTACCGCAAGGTAAAAGGAATTTGGGCTTCGAAGACCAGCTTCGTACCGCAAGGTAAATGGGAATTTGGGCTTCGAAGACCAGCTTCGTACCGCAAGGTTAAAAGGAATTTTGGCTTCGAAGACCAGCTTCTTACCGCAAGGTGAATGGGAATTTTGCCTTCGAAGACCAGCTTCGTACCGCAAGGTGAATGGGAATTTTGGCTTCGAAGACCAGCTTCGTACCGCAAGGTAAATGGGAATTGAGGCCTCGAAGACCAGCTTCGTACCGCAATCAACCAGGGAGGGTTTAGCAATGATCGCTCACCAGAGTGACACCCGTTAGAGCACTGGTGGTTTTTGTTAAGCTAGGTAATTGGATTTACCACTGCATTGAGATAAGGAGCCAAGCTTAGTATTTCTTTCTAATAGACGTGCGAGACGGTAAGCGAAAGTAAGGCTTGTAATCACTGTAAGAACTCCCGGCGCTCGCGACACAATATCTGCCGTTGCGATGGTTTGTTATGACTTGGATATTTGCTGGAGTGATGTAATAAGTCGATAGTTGTGTAAAATAAAAGCGTTATTTATTTAAACGCTTATGAACATGACTTGCGTACCTCATGCGATAGCGGTAGAAGTATTATACAAAATGCGTGGGACGTTTAAACATTAGGACAAACATTTATATAAACGGTATTAATAGTAATATATATATGAGCATGAAACGCGTAAGTATTAGAATTAACGCAGTTGACGTGAATGCAACAAGCTTAACCAATGCGTATAAGTAATACAAAGCAATTTAATTGAATAAGCGTTAGCAAAATAATAAAGCGAAAGAATATAAGGATAACAAAATAAAGCAATAAGCGCTAGCAATGAATAATAATGGAGGCGATATGCACTTATATTATGGTTAATAATAACGTAGTAATCGCTTACAATTGTTGAGTAGAGGAATAATCCTTCACACACACACTCACTGAAGTTATATAATAACTGGATTGATAAATTCGATATAAGGTGGCTGTTGCCGAACTGAAGATTTACTGAATTAAAAGGTGTTTACTGAATTAATGGTGCGCGGTCCATGTGGCGCTTGTATTTATAGGAAACGCTGGAATGTTTGGTATGCGTGGAATTTGAGGTATGCGCGATGACTCATGTTTAAAATATGTTCTATAATTAGCTCGTGTTGATGAGTCATGCGCGAAATATGCGCCGCAATAGCATATTCGGGGGGGGGGGGGTCCTTTGGGCTTTGAACGGTATACTCAACCGTTGGATGGAGTTTGCGGGATTTTGATTGGTCATAGAGAGGGGTGAGACGTGGTCTCGAGTAATGTGGGTTTTTAGGACGAGGGACTTGTTTAGATAAAATATGTGTGGGAGAAGATCGCGCCTCTAAGGCCGAAGAGGGGAAGGGGATTGCGTGTTTGATCATCTAGAGATGGGGACCGCTAAGGTGCATCGTCTAGATGATCTGCCGGTTGGGAAAATGGGTAAGAGTTGAAGTTAGAGGTGGTTTTGGTGGAGTTGTGGAGTGATTTATAGGGAAGATTCTAGTTATGACCGCGCAAAAATAGTGGGACGTCACACTTTATCAGGGCGTCACTGTGGAAAGACCCCCTAAGCTCCACTATAAACACACCAAAAAAGATATTTTTGAGCAGCTTTTATCGCCGTCTGATTGACGCTCTTATAGTTTTTATCGCAGCTCCAACATAAACGTACCCTAAGTATAGTCATGGTCGAGGCTATGCGTGCCGGATTATCGGAATTCTACTGTTTTTACCTTATTTTAACATAATCCTATTTAACATAATACCAACCTTATTGCATCTCTATTTTGTACACAAACAGCTAGGATTCCTGAATTCTAACGAAATCGCATCATTAATGAAAGCATTGGATGAGATACCTTGGGAAGCATCTCAAAGTGGAAGAAGGAAACAGGTATTCATACAAAATAATTTAAACGTATTCTTTTTTTTTTTTTTTGTTTTTATTTTAGGTCGCATCAACTCCGTGGTTATTAGCGACCACAGTCGGGGATTATTTTATATTTCACAGTATATATTTAGTCTACGGGCAAGTTCGAGTATTTTCTTCAGGTTTTCTTCTGTTTCGAATATCTTTTTTAAATTATTAGGTAGTTGGAGCTGCCTTCTGACGTCTTCTGAATTTCTGCAATCTAATAGGATGTGTTTGATGGTTAAGTTTTGTTGGCAGGTTTCGCAGCGTGGTGGGATTGATTTGTTGAAAATGAATTCGTGTGTAATCTTAGTGTGTCCAATCATTAGTCTGTTTAGTACTATGTGATCTTTTCTGTTAAATTTAGCTGTGGCGTGGTTTGTATAAAAGTCATCCGTAGTATCACATATTTTGTCCGGGATAACGTTAATCCATTTTTCTTGCCACTTCTGCTTGGTACGGTAGTTAAGGTATTTCGAAAAATCATGGAATACGGCTGAGGTTACTTCGGTGGGTTGCATATATAGTGCTTCTTTGGCAGCCTTGTCCGCTTTTTCGTTGCCCGATATTTCCTGGTGGGCAGGGATCCATATAATTATCACCGATATTTCTTTGTCTAGCAGATCATTGTATAATTCCAGAATGTTCCTCGTTATTGTATTAGTGGTTGTCACATTTTGTGTCTCCTTAACTGCATTTAGTGAGTCGCTGAGAATGATGCACTTTCTATACTGCATATCCTCAATATGTTGTAGCGCTCTAAGTATTGCATAACATTCAGCCGTAAATATGTTGAATACATGTGGGGTGCTGGTTTTGAAGATTCCAGATGGTGTCACTATTGCTACACTTGTCTTTTGTTCCGATTTAGATGCGTCGGTGTATATTGGTAGATATCCTGCATATTTCTCACACATTTCATGAAATAGGGATCTGTACTCTGCTGGGCTGGTTTGTGATTTATCGTGTGTAGCTAGGTAAGTGTTAATAATTGGGAGTTTGATGGTCCATGGTGCTATTTCATAGCATCTTCGTTCAAGAAATGATGGGAAGTGGATGTCTAGTTCGGTGCAGTATTTGCGGATTCGTCTGTAGAAGGGCAACGGATATTTTGGGTGATCATTGTAGGGTGTTTCGAATCTGTTATCGAACGTGTTTTTAAATGCTGGGTTGCCAGGCGTGGTTGCAATTGAAGCGGCGTATCTGAGGCTGAGTAGCATTCTTCTGTGCTCTAATGACATTTCTTTTGTTACGAACAGGATACTATTTATAGGGCTAGTTTGAAAAGCGCCAGAGATCATTCTGAGAGCTGTATTGTGTACAGAATCGAGCGTTTTAAGAGTTTGGGTTTTGGCTGAATTATATGCGATGCACCCATAGTCAATAATAGGTCTTATGATAGCTTTGTAAGTCTTAAGCAGGGTTAGTTGGTCAGCTCCCCATTTGTTGTGTGCTAGAATTTTTATGATGTTAAGTCTTTCCATACATTTAATTTTCACTTCTTTTAGGTGTGCAGCCCAAGTGAGTTTCTGGTCGAAGTAAACTCCTAGTAGTTTTATTTTTTTGACGAATGTAAGTTCACGGTTGTCTATGAATAATTTTGGTGGAGTTTGAGGCTTTCGTTTTCTTGTGAATAAAATGCACTCTGTGTTTGGGGCAGATATTTTAAGCCCAGATCGGTCTGACCATTGTTGGATACTATTCAGTGCAATTTGTAGAAGTTCCTGGATAGTATTGAGGTTCTTTCCTTTACATATAATCGTAAGATCATCGGCGAATATGAAGTGTTTTATGGGGTTTCTGATATTTTTGACTATATCGTTTATCTCGATCAAGAATAGGGTCACACTTATGACCGATCCTTGTGGAATGCCATTTTCAATGATAGTTGGGTTGGATAGTTCGTTATATAATCTGACCTGTATCCATCTTTCTTTTAAGAAGTTTCGGATGAAATGGAACATGTTGCCAGTGATTCCTAGTTCCTGTATTGTGCTAAGTACTCTACTTCGACATACCATATCGTATGCTTTTTCGATATCTAAACATACGGCTACTAGGTTCTCATTGTTAATAAATGCATCGCAGATATTGGTTTCTAAGTTTATGAGGTTATGGTAGTTTCGGAAACCACTTTGAGATGGAGATAATACTTTATTAGCTTCAAGATACCATCGTAGTCTCAGATTAATTATTTTCTCTAGTAGTTTACACATGGTGCACGTTAGTGATATAGGTTTGTAACTTTCTGCCTTATTTTTGTCTTTACCCGGTTTTAGGACGGGGATAACAATAGCGTTCCTCCAATTGTCTGGGAAGACTTGCTTAGTCCAGATTATGTTATATATCTCTAGGAGAAGCTCTTTCCCTAGTACCGGTAGGTTATGGAGAAGCAGATTAGGTATCCCGTCTGGTCCTGGTGCCGTGTTTTTTGTTCGTTTGAGAACCGTTACTAATTCATCATACGTTATTTCCTTGTTAAAAATTTGGGAATTTTCTTTTGTTTCTTCACTATCGATAGGAGAAGAGTCAAGTTTACTTTTATATTTTAAAAAGGTTGGTTTGTAGTTGCTGTCACTTGAATTTGTTGCGTATCTTGCGGCTAGAGTATCGGCTAGGTCCTTGGGCAGGAGAGCAGTGGTATTGTCTTCTCTGATGAGTGAAATAATTGTGGATGATTTGCTTCTTCCTGATATACGTTTTAGTTTGTTCCATATTTCTGAGGCGGGTGTACCATGTGTCATTGTAGAGGTGTAGGTGATCCAGGATTGTTTCTTGCTCTCTTTATTTATTCTTCTTGATATTGCACGTAATTTTTTGAACTCAATGGAATTTTCTACAGTTGGATGCTTTTTGTATCTATTAAATGCATGGTGGCTCTTACTGCGGGCAGTTTGACACTCTTCGTTCCACCATGGAACAACTGATTTCCTTGTCTTAGACGATGTTTTGCCAATAGCTATTTCTGCAGCTTGTGTGATTATAGTTTCTAATGTGTCGATTGTTTTATTGATATTGTTTGGATCTGGTAAGATTTGGTTCTTCATTTGCAGGATATTATTGGTGGCTACAGTTTTGTACAGTTCCCAGTTGGCTGATTTAAATTTCCACATGGGCATACGGTGAGGTATTATTGTTGGAGCACAATCCTCATATTCTATTTTAATTGGGAAATGGTCGCTATCATGCAAGCTTGGTAATGGGTCCCATTCGATCCTGTTCTTCAGTTGAGTGCTGCATATTGTTAGATCTATGGCACTAAACGTGTGGTGTGCCAGGTTAATATGAGTTGGTTTTTTATTGTTAACGAGAATGAGCCCAGGGTCCTCTAGTAGTTTTTCTAAAATTCGTCCCCTACCATCAATTCTGACAGATCCCCACAGTGGATGGTGGCTGTTGAAATCACCTAATATTATAAACGGTTTTGGGATTTGCCTTACGAGATTTTGCAACTCAGTAATATTTAGATTATAGCAGTTTGGTATGTAAATATTACAAACATGTATATTAGACATTTTATGTGGGATATGTAGAGCAATTAATACAGCTTCCATATTTGTACTGAGCGGGATTTCCTTGGCGTTATGTTTGTTATTTACTAGAATGGCTACTCCACCACTTGCATAATTTGGATTGCATCTATTCTTGGAGTAGATGGAATAGTTTTTTAACTTGACTGTTTGGTTTTGTTTAAAATTAGTTTCCTGCAGGCATAGAAGGTCTGGCTTATAGTCATTAATTATCAGCTGTAATTGTTCATAGTGGGTGAAATACCCGTTTATATTCCACTGTATTATAGTTTTCATGGTTGTCTTCGTAAGATTTTGTATTATTCTTAATTATTACCCGCTGAATCTACCGCGGGCTTACTGGTTTCGATTTCTGTGAGGGTCTGAGTACTGTGCTGGATTGTTGCTTCTGTGGTATTGATGTTCGTTTTCAGTTTCTTGGACAGCCTGCTGAATCTATTTTTGATACCACGATCCGTAAGAAGAGGGTAGATTTCAAGGATCATCTCCCTTAATTTCTCGATGTTAGTAGTGTACTCGATAGCTATTTCATATGGATTGCTTGATCCGAAAACATTTTCTAGAAATGATTTAAACTGGGTAAAGTTTAAAATGTAGTAGTCTGGTTTGCCCTCAATTTCTGCTCTCGCTGGGTCGAGCAGGTAATCCAGAGGTATGCCAGGTGTTCTTTTTGATTCATTACATTTGATCTTTTTCTTTGCCTTGTTATGGTCTTTGAGAAGTCTACTGTTACATGCTGCATTGTTTTTAGTCGTGGGGTCTTCTTCTTCTTCGCTTGTCTCTTCATATTCAGTGTTCTGGGTACTGGAGTTTTCGAACATATGTATCACGCTTTTAGTAGAGTTAGTTTGAGTCGATAACGGTCGTTTTCTGTTTGTAGGTTGTATATTTTCTGTATCCATGACTTCTGTAGTGAAAACCTGAGGAGTGCCTATTGTAGTGGTTTCCACTTGAGCAGAAATGTTTTGTGCTGAAATCACTGGTTCATTACTATTCTTATGGGTTGTATTTTTACAGTTTTGTGCTATGTGGCCTATTTGTTTACAGGTGAAACAGGTCATCGTATCTGTCGAAACGTATATCCAGTATTGCGTACCATCAAACTCTATTGGGATTTTGTCAGGGAGAAGCAGTTCGTCTCCTGGGTTGATGTACAGATGTCTTCTAAAACTTAGAATGTGGGAAAAACCTGGGTCGGAAATTCCCGCGCGTAGAAATGAGATTTTTGACGTAGGGTTTATTTTTAGTTTCTTAAAGTGTTCCTCGATTATATAGTGTGGTATAATTGGACACACATTAGATAGTACAATTCTTTTGTGTTTGTTAAGTAGAGGTCGCAACTCCACCTGTGTGTCACGAACTGTTAGTGAATTATACTTTTGAGTTAGATTGTTGGCTACTTCTTTGCTAGCCATGAATATGCATATACGGTTATTTGATATTCGCGAAACGAATCTGATGTCGTTGGGTTTGACTATCTTTCCTAAGGCGGTGACATACTCCTTGATGGTGATGTCGTTTTTAGCCTCTATAACTATGGCTTGGTCTTTTCTGGGAAAGGTATCGTGTGATGTTGCATGTGCGTAGGTTCTATTGTTAGGTGTTACATTCTCCTGTGTCAATGGTTTTGTATAGTTGTTCGTAGGGTTAATACAATCGGTTTGGAGACTCCTGTAGTCAGAGGTCTTTTGTAATAGGTTTTCTTGGTTATATGGGCCTCCATGTGTAGAGGCATTCATATTGCTGTCGCTGGGAAGCAGCGCTTCCGCTGTTTCCGCAGCCACTAGAAGTGCCACCTCTACTCACTCACTCGCGATCACTAATGTTCTCACTTGCACCACTTGCAGAGTCACGGACTAAACGAAAACATAAACACGTAGTCGTTGTCAATACGTCTGTTCTCGTCAACGGCCAGAGTGGAACTGTAAACGTATTCTTGTGTTTCGAAATACCAGTAATTAGTTATTAATTCAAGTATTAAGTTAAAGAAATAAAAATTCATCTTGCAACTCTAAAAATTGCTTTCGTGAAATACGAAGGGTGTTTAAATGAACGAAAGGATAATTTTAATAATTCAGAACTTCGGCCCGAAATGCAATTTCAAGAAGAGAAAACTTCGTTTGGGCTCTTTCGATGGTTTCCCGAGATCCACTCGAAAGTTCTCCGAGGTACCTGTACTCAAGGATTTTCAAACAGTGGAACAATGTACTTTAGAGTACAACCCATCGCGCGGAGCTTCGATAGACCCGCACATCGATGATTGTTGGATTTGGGGTGAAAGAATAGTTACTGTCAATGTCACGGGTGATTCAGTTTTAACGATGACACCTTATCATGGTCCAGATTCAAAATACAATTTGAAAAGCGTTGCGCAATATCCTGGAGCATGCAACACTCTGCAATTTAATGGAAATAGTGAACATGGAGGTGTTCAAGATGTAGCCGTAAGATTACCAATGCCAGAGGGATCTCTTATGGTGCTTTACGGCGACGCAAGGTAGAAGAGTTTTCATGCATTATGTGTAGCAGATAATATATTATTATAATAATGTACACTAGGCGTCAAAACCGGCTTCCCTTCGGAAATTTGGCAACGTTGCATGTCACTAGGCATAACTCAGCGGTTCTGGTGACATGCAACGTTGCCAAATTTCCGAAGGGAAGCCGTTTTGACGCCTAGTGTACACTAAGGGACAGAATCGGCTTCCCTTCGGAAATTTTAGCAACGTTGCATGTCACTAGGCATAACTCAGCGATTCTAGTGACAAGCAACGTTGCCAAATTTCCGAAGGGAAGCCGATTCTGTCCCTTAGTGTACGTGCAATGTAAATACTTGTTTAAGACAGCTGTTTTTACGCGACATGATGAAATGATTGCTTAAACTGAATTATTTAAAATATAACTTACTCGTCTAAGTAAAATCTGAAACAAATTTCTAAGAAACACTTTGCATACCAAATAAAATAATACATAAATAACAAATTGTGTTACATTATCACCTGTAAATATTTACTGGATCGGTCTAACAAGTATTAAATTCTTTTCTTCTTCTTTTTTAGGTACAAATGGGAACATTGTGTCCTGAGGGAAGACGTGAAATCTCGGCGAGTTTGCTTAGCTTATCGCGAATTAACACCTCCTTATATAAATAATTCAACGCAGAACGACGAAGTCGAAGAGATTGTACGGAAAGCCTTGATCTTCCGAGGAGCGTGCAGTATAAAGTTGGGAAATAAATTTTTCCAATAAAATGTATAATTGTAAAATAGTAAAAGACTTTTAATTTTACAATTCACTGTTTGATACAGAAATATATTCAACCTTTTTATACACATTATCTACAATTAAAGGTTTGTACAGACATGTCTAGAATGGAAAAATGTGGTACTACGAATTTGAGATACAAAGTACTATTTGCAAAATTGTAAAGAAAAAGCATAATTCCATACATGGAAGGGATAGATAGAAATAGATTTCAGACGGAATAAATCAAAGGAGTAAAATACGAAAGTAACATTTTTCCACGAAATAGATGTATATACTATTTTTTCGAACACCAAAGTGCACAAAAGTTATAATACTTTTGTTACGAAAATGTAGAAATATTGTTATATAACAGCACATGACGAGTTATTAAGTAAATGAATAATTGATTAAAGATTTATGGTAAAACAATACTAGGGGCTCTTCGAAGCATCGGGGGTCATGTAGACGGGAAAAGTAATGAAAGGGTCTGTTTTTCCTAATGGTTGATATCCATTGACCAAACTCTCTCGTAATTCCCATCGACGTCTCTCTCTTTCTGTTTTCTGTCTTCGAATTGCTTTGCCCAGCATGCAGGCGAACATTATTCCCGTCAACTGAAAATGAAGAACGGGAATGAATTTTTCGGTTTCAAGTTCTTTGGTGCACAAGAAGTATACTATCACACAAGGTGATTAATAAATGCGTGGCAATACATCGCGTTAAATTTTCACAGTAAAATGAGGAAAAACTGGAATACACATAAACGTAAATCATATAATATACCATAGTTTCTCACGAGGGAACATCCCGAACCCAGAAATTCAAAAAATCCTGAAACTTCGTGAATATGTAGGGAATTTCCTCCTGATTGTAACGCAATTTTTGTTTCCTGCCCAAATTCACTCTAAGCGGGTATAATTGATCCCTGAAAATCCGGGTATTTTCCGAATTTGTGTTAGAACTCGTGAACTGTAAAATAATTTTTTTACCAAATGATAGATCTAATTAAAAGAAATAACTTTTGTCTCGAAACTTTCTTTCTATCTCTTACAGTTCGCGAGTTATAACACAAAATCAGAAAATAGCGGAATTTTCAGGGGTTAATTTCACCCCTTCGAGTGAATTTGGTCAGCAAACAAAAATTGCGTTGTAATCAGGAGGAAATCCCCTACAAACCTATTCAAGTTTAAGAATTTTTTTAATTATCGGATTCGGGATCTTCCCTTGTCAGTTATAGAAGATTAAAGGAACTGCTCGAAGTAACTGTCTTGCATGCCAGTAATTTATATAACAAATTTTAAGTTCTCCCCGAAGAAAGCTATTGGGAAACCAAGTGGAGGCGAGGCTTAGATATCAGCGCTGCGGTGTTAAGTTGGCAAACTATTGACAGTAGGCTGGATCCCACTAAACATTCCGAATAAGTATTCATTAATCGAATAAGCAAAAATGTAGTGTTCCAAAAAATTTAAAAACACTCGTTTTTCACAACATGTCTATATAAACACTGATAATCATATGGACCTCGACGGATTTCAGCCTACTCTGAGTAGTTCAATTTTTGGTCACTAGTTGGCGTATCGAAATTCTTGGTTTCCCAATATTTATGAAACATTTTGAAAATTAAATTCACTTAAAAATTATGTTTGGTGAGATTAAAATATATACATCTAATTTTGAAGTGCTAAAAGAAAATATCCAAAGTTTATAACGATCAAAAAGATCGTAAGTTTTGTTTTCGTGGATGTATTAATCTCTTTAAATAGATTATATAATTTTCTTGAACTGCGGCGAGTGTAGAAAGCTAAATGTGATAAATATAAATACCTGAATGAGAGCGATGGCCACAGCTCCAGTGCCAATGTAGAGCGCACTCCTGTGAACGATATCTGAAAGGCGGCTGATACATCCAGTTACATAAGGATGGCTTATGATGTCTTCGCTATCAGGAGAGCACGCAATATCGTCACTGAAACTTGCCCCGCGACAGCAGGATTTTGGGAATTCTATTCCAGTGTCTTGTATAATAGCTTGCCAATCTTCGTATCCATTATATCCGCAACAATGAAGCTGTAGTTATATAAAATATTGCATTGCATAGAATGTATCGTGCAATAAACATAAAGAAGTATGTATCCCCAACGAGTATTTTTAAGTATAACCGACTTGACAAGTACTTATGATGCGGAAGAACTCAAAGGGGCTGTATATTAGGGCTGGGACTATTTGTCGAATTTTTCGGTATTTGAATATTCGAATACTTCAGCTGCTCAATTATTTGGCGAATATAATTCGAATATCCAAGTATCCAAATACTATTCGAATATCCAAGTATCCAAATACTATTCGAATATTTCCGTATTCAAGTTCTTTAGGTTCATTTTTTTACAAGCCTTTACTTAGTTTCAGTTGTGAGTTCGTTAGTTTGTCAGGGTGAAATCTTGTAAGTTAATTTTTACCCAAAATTGAACTATGTATGTGTGCAAAGTTTCAAGTCGATCGGATATGTTGAAGTGGATCAGTATTCGAATACTGAAATATTGGAATACTGAAATATTGGAATACTGAAATATACGAATACTGAAATATTGGAATACTGAAATATTCGAATACTGAAATATTGGAATACTGAAATATTCGAATACTGAATTATTCGAATACTGAAATATTCGAATACTGAAATATTCGAATACTGAAATATTCGAATACTGAAATATTCGAATACTGAAATATACGAGTAGTATTCGAATACTGAAATATTCAAGTAGTATTCGAATACTCAAATATTCGAAGTTTATTCATAGCATTCGAATACTTGTAAAATATTCGGATATTAAATTATTCGAATAGTCCCAGCCCTACTGTATATGACAAAAAACTTCATTCTTCATTTGTTGTTAATGAATTAATTTTTATCGAAAGTTAAATCATGTGTTATATGTATTCTAAGAATCGGAATATTACCCGGGATTGCAGAAAGTCAACGGCATCTGTAGTTTCATTATCTTTTCCATAATCCTGCATGGTATGCTTAATGTTTACAGCTACGAAACCTTTTATTTCGTTCTGAAGGGTGAAAGCTGTAATCGCAGCAGCTAACTCCAATGTAAGGACTATTGAAAGCGATACTGCGAACTGTAAATATAATTATGTTTTATTTGTTTTCTACGAAACTAGTTGAAAGACAATTTATAAATCCTTTTTCTTTTGAAATTCTAATAAATAGCGTCGCAAGAAAAAATGTTCAGAGCAGAATTCATATATGTGAGATGCAGAGACAACGTTAAAGTAAACAGCCCGAATAGGGAGCATAAAAACAAGGGTGCTCGAAATGTTTATTGAAATAAAGTGTTGAACGATAATCACGTAACCCGTAGATAATAATCGTAAGATAAATTGCGAGGTACTCACCACGAGAACCATACAGGTGCTTTCTTTAACAGCTCCACAACATCCTAGGAAAGCTATTACGAACACGAGAATTCCAGTAACAATTAAAAGAGTTGCTGGAGACACGTGGCTTAGGTAAGGAGAACGAATGAAGCCTTTGTTCACTGCGAAAATAGTTGTCCCAACAGATATTATCATTACTCCCGTTATCTGTAATGTTAAGGAGTTAAGGGTGAAAATTCAAGATCCATAAATCAGCTTGGAAATTAACGAGTCGTTACGTTAGTAAGTATCGTGAAATTGCTAAAAGTTATGGAGAGGCAGAAAAAAGTTGTAAAGAAAATATGATTTTCTTTCTACTTTTGCATTAAATTTTACTTTACGTAAGAGATTCACTATGAAAGAAATATTTTTTATTTTGCAGTTTCGTAATAACAGATTCATAGAATTTAAGTACACCATCAAATTTCCAATTAGATATTCTTATTATATAATGTGCAACACAACATTTAATTCGATTCATTATTATCGGGAGCAATTAAAGAACTATATATAGCTTCGATCAAATAAAGCGACTAAATTAATCTATTCATATAAATATATTTTTTCGTTCTCTATCTCTATAATTAATCTTGTATTTTTTCTTTTCACACAGAATTTTCAGTATGTTTAAATCCCTACGATTAATTAATGGTACCTATTTACAACTCAAGGCGAGTGGCGTCCTCACATCTCAATTAAATACGATTTAAATTCAAATGCCACGTGAGTACAGTCTGTCTAACAAGAGCGTCACCGGCATAATTTCAAAACCGTTTATTATAATAAAGTGTAAATGATGCAGAGGGGAAAGGAGGGATAGTTGATCAGCGGGGATACATAGGGCGCTTTCACAGTCGCTACTTATTCTTAAGATCGTCTTAAGCATTCGGCATCCTCTACTAGTCTACTGGTTCACATCAGTTTTTTAATTAACATATTGGCGATTTGTGCCTGCTGTCACGCTATCGTGGTAATGTTTGCATCATCGCAACATTTCAAGTTGCAGTTTTCTTTTGGGAGCATAGAATAATGTTGTTAGAAGTGTTGTGAGTTTGCCGGGGCTGAGATTCTCCCTGAGAATCTCGTCGGTTGCCGTGGGCTGTCCTCGGAAGGGTCGTCCTCCGGGCTCCGATAATTCGGGTGTAGGTGCCGGGAACGGGGATTCGGGTTGAAACCGAAGGTAGTGGATCCTTGGCCGGTTTAAGAGTTGCAACTCACCGTAGAGTGAATAAAGGATTTATTGAGCCTGAACTGACACTGGCGCGGCGATCACGGTAGTGATCGCTAATCGATTCGAAAAAGTGAGAGCGCGCGCCCCGTTTTGGGCGGTGATTATATATGGTCGTTTTGGGTCGTGGCGGGGGCCTAATGGTCGCCGTCCGATGACCCGTGGCTGCGCAACGTTCGTTGACCGTTGCGTCGTTTGCGGATTCCTTAGCATTGATGCACATCATGCTGGCTCAATGCTATTCGGTGGTTGTTTCACAACATCCTCCCCCCCTTGAAAGAAGAGTGGCTGTATCGGGATAATTTTGTCCTATTTCTATGGCTCAGCGTCAGTTCGTTACATAGGTTTGTGACGACCACTCGGCGTGGGCGGCACGCGGGATCGGGAAGACTCGTTGAATAACTCAGCCGGGTCGCAGGGTTCAGAGCGATTCGAGTCTTGATTAGCTTATAGGCATTTATTTAATATGTACATTCCTTATCCCTAGGTGCTTATTCTATTGTGCTATTAACTATGAGTGCTATTAACTATGAGTGCTATTAACTATGAGTGCGCGGCTATTGGCCGGAGAGTATCGCGGGCTTGGTGCCGAAGAGTCGCTGTCGGTCGAGGCTCGGGGCAGCGTCCAGTCCCCTCGATCTCAGTACGGAAAGGTCGGAGGCGCCTCCAGAGAGCCCGGGCAACGTCCAGTCGCTCTCTGTCGGTGGTTTGGAGGTATGGAAGTACGGTCGGTCGAGGTCCGGGCAGTGTCCAGTCCCCTCGATCTCAGTACGGAAAGGTCGGAGGCGCCTTCAGAGAGCCCGGGCAATGTCCAGTCGCTCTCTGTCGGTGGTTCGGAGGTACGGAAGTACGGTCGGTCGAGGTCCGGGCAGTGTCCAGTCCCCTCGATCTCAGTACGGAAAGGTCGGAGGCGCCTCCAGAGAGTCCGGGCAACGTCCAGTCACTCTCTGTAGGCGGGACAGAGGTACGGAACAGTTTCGGGGAGCCCGGGCAACATCCAGTCGCTCCACCGAAGCGGGTTTGGTTACGGAGGAGTCACTCTACTGGCGTCCACACAGGTCGAATCCGGGCAATTTCCAGTCCTTCGTTGTGTGTGGTGAGGGGGCTCCTTAATCCGCACTCGGAATGCTCGCCTTCCGTCGCCGCGGGTCTTATATTCTAATGCGCGGTCAATTTCACTTGCGAGAAGCGGACGCGATCTAGTGGCGCGTGGCGTACTAAGTGTACCGAGCGCGGATCGCGTTGGGGAGGGGGGTACCGTGGGCCGTTACGCCTCGGCTCGGGTCGGCTTCGCTCGCTTCGTGACGTTTCGTCACACCCCCCTCTTTCCTCGGGGACGCGAGAGTGTGTGTCTACCAGAACGCGTGGTGTTTATATGGTAAATGCTACTTTATTTCCACCTTACATTTCTTATGCCTAATCTTAGCCTAACCTTACTTTGTTAACTTAAATCTAATATCGCCTCCCCGTAGGCGTCGTAGTTGGATGCGGTGGCTTCCGAGTGCAACTCGGAAGCGCTGGCCCTCTCGTAGTTGGCTCCAGGGCACTACGGTCCATTCCGTGGTGGAGGGTTGTTCTCCGGGTGTCATGGTGGGCCATGGGTCGGGGAAACTAGGGGTCTGCGTGGCGATGGCGGATGACGGTGGCTTATGGTCCTCGGCTCCTGCTGGGCTTGGCGTCGCCGTGTGTCCGGACAAAGGACCTTGTCCGAGGGTACTGGCGGGTGTCTGGCCGGTTGTGGTCCTCGGTGTTGGCTGCTTCGGTTTGGCGGGCAACAGCCCGCGTCCGTGGTCGCTGTGCGGCCGCTTGGTCGGCCTGCTGGGCTCGTGCGATGCTGGCCGGCGCCTCTTCCCGGTGGCTTGCTGGCCGTCGGCTGCGGCCCGGTGCGGTGCTGGTGGTCTCGGGCATCTGGTCGGCTCCCGGCGTGGCGGCACCTGGGTCATGCCGGACGGTCCTGGTGTTGGCGGCGGCAGGCCCTTCCCCGGCAGTACCTCCATTTTCGTTATCCGCGGTAGTGCCTTGGCCGGTGGGGGTGTCTGCCCTGTCGACCTCGGGAGCGGCGGCGTTTTCTCGGGCGTCCGGCGGCCAGGTAAAACCAGATCGTTGCCTGGTGTCGGGGGTAGGGATGGACTCGGTCTGCGTCGGGTCGACACGATCACTTCCCGTTCTGGAGATTCGCCGAACAGTTCTCGAAAACGGCGGCGGAGTCGTGGGGTGTCCAACTCGGGAAGATCGTCCACATATAACACGTCCTCCATCCTGGGTTAGTGACGGCTCGACTGCGTGCTGCTCGTCGTTGCCGTTGTGCGTATCCTTGTCTCCGCGGTCGTCCGGTTGTCCTCTGGGCGGTTGTGTATTGTTGACGTCCTCCGTCTCCGGGCATGGTTTCAAATCTTTAACGTGTACTCGGGCCACCTTCCGATTGTTTTGCTGGAGTAATACGATTGTTGGACCCAACAGTCTGAGGACTCGGTACGGCCCTGAAAATTTCGGGGCGAGTTTGGCGTTGACGCCGTCGATTGCTTTCGACAGCGGGTGTTCGCGGCGCATGACGAGCGTGTTGACTGCTGGTTGCCAGTTGCGGCGATGTTTATTGAAGTGTTTCCGCTGGTTCTCGGATGCACGCGCCTGGTTTCTTCGGGCCAAAGCGAGTGCATCCTGCAGCCGACCGATTACCTGCTGTCGTTGCTGTAGGTCGGTGTCGCCCGTGGCGACCGGCGTCGGGGGTTGGTAGGTGGCTCCCGGAGGGGAAAGTTCTCGGCCAAAATTTAGATAGGCGGGGGAGTATCCCGTAGAGTCGTGTCGAGCCGTATTATACGCAAATGCAACATCGGCTATCCACTGATCCCGGTGTCCGTGATTTTCCTCAGTGTACTGGGCGATCATTGTTTTAAGCACGCGATTTACGCGTTCCACCGGGTTGCATTGCGGCGAATACGGGGGCGGCTTAATGTGTTCAACCCCCGATTCTCGTAGGAGACTGGCAAATTCCCGACTTTCAAATTGTCGTCCGTTGTCGGTGATTACGGCGCGGGGGCACCCGTGTCGTAGAAAGACACGTTCTTTCAGGGCTTTGGTTACGGCTGGGGCGGTGGCTTGACGTAGTGGCTGGACCTCCACCCATTTCATGACTTTGTCTTGTAGTACTACGAGGACCGTATGGCCCTTGCTGGACCGAGGTAGGGGTCCCACGAGATCGGCGGCTACCACTTCCCACGGTGTTGTGACCGGCATTGTGTGCATTAGCCCGGCCGGTGCCTGTTGCGATACTTTATATTTTAAACATTGATGACAACGGCGTACGTAGCTGGCTGCCTCTCGAAACATCCCGGGCCAGTAGTACCGCTGGGCGAGTCGGGCCGCGGTTTTCGTAATGCCTAGATGGCCGGCAGTGGAGACGTCGTGAGCTTCGTGCAGCACGGTCGGGCGGAGGGCTCGTGGGACGCACAACTTCCATTCCGTTTCGCCATCCTCCTGGAGGCCCGTTTGGCTTGGAAATCGCCGATATAAACGGTCTTCGTAGCTGCGGTATTCCAGATATTTGTCCGGTTCTTGCTCTATACGGCTCCGCAGGCTCGTTATCCATGGGCATACGGTCGGGGCTTCCACAGCATCCAGGTCTTCCGGCTGTCGGGACAGTGCATCGGCGATGACGTTGGCGGAGCCTTTTCGATACTGGACGGTAAAGTCATATTGCTGGAGTTCCAGACTCCAGCGGGGAGTCGGCCAGATGGGTTTTCCATCTTTTGTAACCACTTGAGAGACTGGTGATCGGTCAGCACGGTGAAATGGTATCCCTCTAGGTAGGGCCGCATTTTCCGGATGCCCCATACCACGGCGAGGCATTCTTTTTCCGTCGTGGAATAATTCCGTTCGGCTCGATTCAGTGTTCTACTGGCGTATGCAATCACTCGTTCCCCTTGGCCGGTTTCTTGCGTTAATACGGCCCCTAGGCCGTCCTGGCTAGCGTCGGTCTGCAGTGTAAAGGGCTTGTCGAAATCTGGACAGGTCAGCACGGGTGCTGCGGCCATCTGTTGGCGTAACGCATGGAACGCCTCGTTCGTGTCGTCTTCCCATGACCATTTCCGCTTCTTCTGTAGGAGTTGCGTGAGGGGGGCCGTCGTATCCGAGAAGTGTGGTATGAATCGGCGATACCATGAGACCATGCCCAGGAAACGGCGGAGTTCTCGGATGTTGGTGGGGGGTGGTATCCCCAAGTTTGCTTTTACTTTATCGGGGTCTGTTTTCACTCCCCGGCTAGTCACTACGTGGCCTAGGTACTTGAGTTCCGTGCGGCAGAATTCGCATTTTTCCCGGTTAATACGGAAGTCGGCGTCCCGTAGCCGTTGGAATAGTTCCTGCAGATTTTGTAAATGTTCTTCAAAAGTATTACCCAGCACGATAATATCGTCGAGGTAAGCGAAGGCCCTCGGTTCGAGTTTGGGGCCGATTACCTCATCCAGTAGCCGCTGGAACGTAGCCGGTGCCGAGTGCAGGCCAAAGGGCATGACCCGGAATTGGTACAGTCCTCTTCCCGGGACGGTAAAGGCGGAGACGGGGCGGCTTTCGGGTGCAAGTGGTACTTGCCAGTAACCATTGGCTAGGTCAATTGTTGATATAAAACGGGCCCCGCGGAGTTTGCTCAAAGTGGCTTCGACTTGTGGCAAGGGATAGGCGTCTTTTTCCGTGACCTCGTTCACGCGGCGGAAGTCAATGCAGAAACGTCGTTTTCCATTTTTCTTCCGGACCAGAACTACGGGTGAACTCCACGGACTCTGCGACGGTTCGATGATTCCATCGGCCAGCATCTTATCTACTTCCTCGTTGATTATTTGCTGCATCCGGGGTTCCGTGGGGTGTAGCGTTGTTTAATCGGGCGCTGGGTTTTGAGACGAATTCGGTGGCGGGCCATTCGCGTCGGCCCTTGGATGGTGTCGAACTTGGGCAGCTCTATGGCGAGGAGTTGTCGTAGACGCTCCTCTTGCGCGGCGTTGCATCCCGAGAGCAGCGTAGCAGGTTCGACGGCGGTGGTTTCCGTGGTCAGTGGCCGGTCGTTGATCAACACTTGGACGCCTAGTTTTTGCTGCGCATCTCGCCCGAGGATGATGGCCGGGGTTAGTGTGGGCAGAATTAAGTACGCTTGCCGTAGTGCTCGGCGGGTTACTTTGGCCGTGACGATTATCTCTCCGTCCAAGGTAACTTCGGTTCCGTTGGCTACGCGTGCTCGTTGTCTGACGGGGGTGGCCGTGATGTCGTTTCGGCGGCAGCGCTCGGCCAAGTTGCCTCTCATGTACGAGCATACGGCTCCCGAGTCGATGAGCGCCTGGTACCGGCGGCCGAATAATACCACTGGTACGTATAGCCGGGTGTCTTGTTCTACGGTGTCGAAGGGGGCATAGAATCGGTGTTCGGCCGGGGTGCACTCTTTGCCCCGGCCCCTGCATCGTTTCCCGACCCTTGTCGGCAAGTGCAATTGCGAGTTAGGCGGTCCATCTTGCCGCAATATGAACAGAAGAGTATTGCGGGTTGTCGGCAGTCATGTTGTCGGTGCCCCCTCTGTCCACACCGCCAGCAGCAGGTGTCTTGATTATAGGCGGGATTTACTTCGGCGAGGCTAGTACGCGGTGCTCGTTGTTGTGTAGCTGGATTTGCTGGTAGGCGTGGTTTTTCTTCCTTAACCATCGTTTCGTACTGCGTAGCTAATCGTAGCAAGGCTGGAATTGAGGTACATTCTGCGACACGTATGTATTGTTTGTAATCCTGTTGTAGGTTCCGGTATATTCGTTCGAGCTGTCGGGCGGGCGAAAGATGGCCGTGTCGTCTGATTAGTGTCTGTATGGCCGTTAGGTATTCGGCGGCGCGTTCGCCTGTTTTCTGTTTTCTCTGGATGATTTCTTCTTCGAGGTCGCCTTCGCTGAGGTCCGGCAAGTAGTACAGGCGAAAACAGTCCTCGAATTCCTTCCATTTCCCCCATCCGCTCCGGTTGTTGCGGTACCACAGCAGCGCTTGACCCTTTAATACTTCCGGTAGGCATCGAAGCATCTGGTCCTCGGACAGCCCATAGCTTTCTCGGAGTTCGTTGATTCGTTCTAGGAAGTTTAGTGCATCTCTCGACCCATCGAAGACGCAGCCCCACTTCCGGACGCGGTCCATGGCGGTCGTGATTGGAGGCGTAGCTTCGTCGTGGTCGCTACGCTGTGTATCCTCGGTGTCCTTCGGCATGGTTGCTTTAAGTATGTGTCGGCGGAGGCGTGCTCGTAATTCGTCGAAGTTTCCGCTCGTGTCTTCGCCGGCTTGTTGGAGCGCCTGGGTGAGTGCTGTTTTATTTAATTGGTATAGCTGGCTTAACGGCGTGCTCATCTAGTCCTGTTCCCAAGCACTGGTCGAGTCCCTGTTCGGGCGCCAAATGTGACGACCACTCGGCGTGGGCGGCACGCGGGATCGGGAAGACTCGTTGAATAACTCAGCCGGGTCGCAGGGTTCAGAGCGATTCGAGTCTTGATTAGCTTATAGGCATTTATTTAATATGTACATTCCTTATCCCTAGGTGCTTATTCTATTGTGCTATTAACTATGAGTGCGCGGCTATTGGCCGGAGAGTATCGCGGGCTTGGTGCCGAAGAGTCGCTGTCGGTCGAGGCTCGGGGCAGCGTCCAGTCCCCTCGATCTCAGTACGGAAAGGTCGGAGGCGCCTCCAGAGAGCCCGGGCAACGTCCAGTCGCTCTGTGTCGGTGGTTTGGAGGTATGGAAGTACGGTCGGTCGAGGTCCGGGCAGTGTCCAGTCCCCTCGATCTCAGTACGGAAAGGTCGGGGGCGCCTTCAGACAGCCCGGGCAATGTCCAGTCGCTCTCTGTCGGTGGTTCGAAGGTACGGAAGTACGGTCGGTCGAGGTCCGGGCAGTGTCCAGACCCCTCGATCTCAGTACGGAAAGGTCGGATGCGTCTCCAGAGAGTCCGGGCAACGTCCAGTCACTCTCTGTAGGCGGTACGGAGGTACGGAACAGTTTCGGGGAGCCCGGGCAACATCCAGTCGCTCCACCGAAGCGGGTTTGGTTACGGAGGAGTCACGCTACTGGCGTCCACACAGGTCGAATCCGGGCAATTTCCAGTCCTTCGTTGTGTGTGGTGAGGGGGCTCCTTAATCCCCACTCGGAATGCTCGCCTTCCGTCGCCGCGGGTCTTATATTCTAATGCGCGGTCAATTTCACTTGCGAGAAGCGGACGCGATCTAGTGGCGCGTGGCGTACTAAGTGTACCGAGCGCGGATCGCGTTGGGGAGGGGGGTACCGTGGGCCGTTACGCCTCGGCTCGGGTCGGCTTTGCTCGCTTCGTGACGTTTCGTCACAGGTTTTCCCGATTATAATGTTTTATACAATCGTTTCTTATTTTAATTTAGTTGTACATTGAGTTCTGATCGTGTTACTTTCGGTTCTGGTACGGTATATATGGCTTGGGCCTCGCGTTTCGTTGGTTTTTTCCGATAGTTTACGAAGTATATTATAACTGCCAGTACTATTACTATTACAATTAATATTGTTGTGGCACTCGGGTACAATATGTGCCATATTGGTATGCTTACATGTTTTGTTTCCGCAGGTAGTTCGTTCTTGATTTCGTTAAGTTGTTTGTACAATTGTGAAAATTCCGACGGGTCTTTTATTATTCTATGGAGTTCGACATGTGTGAGGGGTTTTGTTCGTGTACTGTTAACCAATCCTGCTATATTTGGGTCTGCGGTTATGTTGTAGAGGGGTGATGTTTTTATTATAAGGTTTTGCTCATATAATGCTTTTTGGTTTCGCAATAGTACCTCTTTACCGGTTACTTTACATTTGTCTTTTAGTGTGATAGTTCCCGAATGTGTGAGCGTTGTTTTGAATGTTTTGCTATTTGTACATTGGATTGTAATTGTTTCTGGTTCATGGGTCGCGTAGATCCATGTCGTTGGTTGTGCCGTGGCGATCCATAGGCTATTGTTTGCTGTTAAATACTTTACTTCGCAGTTTTCAGAGAATTTGTCCGTTGGTTGTAACCATAAATTAACCTCGCACTCGCGTGTCTCCGTTAGTTTATGTACGACCATCGGCTGTTCGCAGTAATATTGAGATACTAATTTTTTACATTTTTGCAATTCTTGTTCGCTCGCGATTATGTATTGGTCATCGTCTGCGTCGGGTATCATGATCGGCGAATGTGTGACTAACAATGCATATATATTATCGCGTACATGTATTGGGACCGGGGTTGCTTCTATTACACTGTAGGTCTGGGAAGATATGAGTGGTATTTTGATTATAGTAACAAGTGTTTGTCTTTCATAGTACGCTACGACTGATGCTAAACGCTCGATTAAGTGCGCGTTCTCTAACGTAGGTGCTATGGGGAATGCGAAACCGTCTGGTAGCCGCGATACCGCTGTCTGTAGCAATTTTATTATCTCCGCGTTTGATAATACGCTTGGGTCTATGCTCCCGCTCTTTAGCTGACTACAGTATTGTTTTACGTCCCTTACGTCATCCGCTAGGTCGACTAACAGCGAGTTCAATGTCGCGAAGTGGTCCACTAGGTCAGTACGTATTTTCTGCCGAGTAAACTCCGTCTCGACTTGCACTCGCAGCTGTCTCGTCTGTTTTGCTAGTATCTTTTCGTTGTCCTGTATCGTTCGTTCAATGTCGTGTAAATGATGTAAGGTATTGTTTGTAAATTGTATTTGTCGTTTTATTGTTGTCTGTAATGCGTCTTGTTTACTGTCTACTTCCGCGAAGTGTGCGTTTATTTCTTCCGCGTCGCTCGCGTCCATTGTTCCGAACAGTGTTTTTGCTATTGAGCCTATTCCGTTTATTAATCCTCTTCGTTTGTTTTGCGTATATGACGGTATTTCGTAAATGTGTTGAATTTGTCTGTTTAATTTTTCTGTTCGTCTTACCAAAATACCAAGGTAGTTTTGGCAGGTTGATTTTAACTCTAGTACGTACGCTGGTAAGTTGCATAGTGTTTTTACTTCCTTGATGTATGGTTTCAATTGTTCATACCTTCGTATCAGTGGCTCCGTGTCTAATCGTGTCACGATCTTCCACGTATTGGTGGCCAGGTGTAAGTCGCCGATGTGGGTAAAGTGGATTCCCGCGCTATGGTTCGTGGGTTCGATTATGTACGGTGATGTGTCGCTAGCGGGCGTCGCCTGTGAATTTAGGCACTGCAGCCCGATGCACCTGTAACATGGGAGGTCGAATCTATCCCTTCCTACTTTTCTTTTTTGCGCGTCTATATATAACTTCGCTCCGCGATTTTTTCTCATTACCAATTGTGTTATTCAGTTATTACAATCAAGAGCAATCAACATGTATCCTGACACACTGTGCGCTGTAAGTACCGTTATTGCCTTTGTTGTTTCTTTCTTTCCTGTATCTAATATGTGTGTCACTATAGTGTTCTAATGCTATTTTCTTTTTCGTTTTTATTTTTATTAGTGGTGGTCGGCGAACGGCATATTAGGGTATGTGCCCACTCACATCATGATCCAAATCCGTCTTCGGCGTTCGTTGGACCGTTGTTTTTTTTTTATGTTTTGTGGGAGGAGCATTATCCCATGTGGGCCCGCTCCTGCGACTTATTTGGCCTGCGTCGCCTGTTCGCCTTCGACCCCTCCGAGGTGGAAGTAAGTATTTGCTTCATTGTTTTCCTTTTATTTTTTTTTTCTGTGCTGGTTTACCACTTTCCTAATCGTCATTGTTTCTTTTTTGTTATAGGAGGAGGACTGGGGGCAGCACGCCGTTTGATTTTTCATTCTTTTTCAATTTTGTTTTCTTATACTATGAGTTTGTAACTCTTTTGCTTTAGAATATATTTTGGTTTTACCCAATTTTTGTATTTCCCCACTTATTTTCCTTCATTTCCGTTCCTCTCTCCCGCCCGTAGCGTTTAAGATGTCTATAAAATGTTTTATTCTATTTACGTGGACGGTTAACGTCCTTCTCCCCTTTTTTATCATGACGTTTACTTTCGACTTTTTATCTATTATTACGTATGGTCCTTCCCATTTAGAATCTAGCTTTTTCGATCTTCCCCGCCTCACGGACTCGTCATATAGTAGTACTTTATCGCCTATCCTGAATTGGATTTCCTTCGTCTTCTTGTCATACGTAGTTTTTGAGCGTTGTTTCGCGTCTAATAGCTTTGCTCGCGCTACTTCGTTTGATGTCCTTAGCCGTTCTCTGGCCTCTTGCGCGTAATCGTCATAATTATAGGTAGGGTTAGGCGTGATTTTTAGTGCGGTCGGTAATTCCGCTTTCTGACCGTAGACCAATTCGTGGGGGGTGTAGCCTGTCGCTGTATGTGGGGTTGTATTGTAAGTAAACATTGCGTAGGGTAACCATTTATCCCAATCAGAATGGTCTCTGTCTATGTAGTGTCTCAAGTATTCTACTAACGTCCTGTGGGACCTTTCGAGTGCCCCGTTCGATTCAGGGTGGTACGCCGTTGTCTGTATTTTCGTGATTTTTAATAGTTTACATGTGTCTTTGAACATTTCTCCGACGAAATTTGCTCCCTGATCGGTTAGTATTTTGTCCGGTATTCCGTGCTCGCAAATTATCTTTGTTACGAACGCTTTTGCTATCGTTCTTGCTTCTTGGTCAGGGATGGGTATTGCTTTACTAAATTTCGTGAGGTGATCCTGGAATGTTAGGATGTATCTATTTCCTAGCTCCGTTACTGTGAGTGGTCCTACAATATCCAGTGCGCCCTTTTCGAATGGTCTCGTAGGCGTGTCGGATATCACCATTGGTGCTTTGGTTCTTCTGCTGGCTTTATTCTTTTGGCACCATGCGAATTTTTGGATGTACTCCTCTATGTCTTTATCCATTCCTGTCCATCTATACTTCTGTTTTATTCTTTGCGCTGTGCGCTGAATTCCTTAGTGTCCGCCTAAGGGTGCTAAATGGTACTCATACAGTATCTGTTGTCTGTCCCTTTCGGATTCTACTTCCGTTACGTTTGTTTCTTGTTTTGCGTTTTCACCGTTTCTTCTTGTTGGTTCTGGATTACATTCACGTTTCTACTCAACGCGTCTGCATTTGTGTTGACTTTTCCGGCCTTATGTATTATCTCGTAGTCGTGCTCCGCTAGCTGTATTCGCCAGCGAGTCAACCTTGATCCGGGGTCTTGTACCTTGAATAACCATACTAATGCTTTGTGATCTGTTACCACCTTGAAGTGTGTTCCGTATACATATGGTCGAAATTGTTTCGTTGCCCAGGCGATAGCAAGTAACTCCTTTTCTGTTGTGTTATAGTTCCTTTCTGCTTTGTTTAGTACCCTACTTGCATATGCTATCGGTCTGTCTTCTCCTATCTCACCTTGTGACAGTATTGCGCCTACCGCTACGTCCGATGCGTCGGTTGTGATTATGAATTCTTTTGAAAAATCTGGGTATGCTAGTACTGGTGCTGTAATTAAGCAGTTCTTCAGCGTCTCGAACGCGTATTCCTGTTCGGTTGACCAGACAAATTCCGTTTTGTCGCTTGTTAGATTGGATAAGGGTTTCGCTATTTTTGAATATTGTGGAATAAATCTTCGGTAGTATCCTGCCAAGCCTAAGAAGGATTGTAATTCTTTTAGTTTCGTAGGCACGGGGTACTGTTCCACCGCCCTTGTTTTCTCCGGATCCGGTTTTATGCCTTCAGGCGTTATTATGTGTCCCAAAAATCCTACTTCCTTACATAGGAACGAGCATTTTTCCGGTTGCAGTTTCAGATCGTACTCTCGTAGCTTTCTCATCACCCCTCGCAATCGTGCATTATGTTCCTTTAGGGTCGCCCCGTGTATCACTATGTCATCCAGGTAGACGAAGCAGTCTAATCCTTGTAGTCCCATGAGTACGGTGTTCATCAACCTTTGGAACGTTGCCGGTGCGTTTTTTAGTCCAAAGGGCATTCGATTGATCTCGTAATGTCCTTGCGGGGTTGAGAATGCTGTTTTGTGTTTGTCTCTGTCGTCCATGGGTATCCGGTGATACCCCGACGCGAGATCTAGCGTGGTGAAATATTGCGCTTTCCCTAACTGGTCAAGTATCTCGGTGATATTTGGCAGTGGGTATGAATCACCTATTGTGATTTCGTTTAGTTTTCTGAAATCTAAAACTACGCGGTTTTTTCACGTTTCCTTCCGCATCTGGTTTTTTCGGTACGACCAACATTGGTGCGTTGTACGGGCTGGCGCTGAATTGGATGACATCGTCCTCTAGCATTTGGTTAACTTGTGTTTGCACTTCACGCTTATGTGTTTCTGGCAACCTGTATGGTTTGACATTGCAGGGCATCTGTCCCTCCTTGATTGGTATTCGATGCGTGGTCGCATTAGTGGTCGTCAAACGGTCTCCGGCTAAATGGAAAATATCGCAAAATTCTCGACCGATTTCTTGCATGCTATTTTTTTCTTCGTCGTTTAAGTGGTTTAATTTCATCATTTCTAAAACTCCTTGCCCACTGTGGCGCGGAATGCCGCGACAGCGGAATGCACCTTCGTTGTCACATTGTCTGGCACCGCGGTTAATTCTATGTGTGGCCGTGTCAACGTGCGCGGATCGTTTGTTAGGTTTATTATGCAAGCTATTCCTTTTCCGCGGGCCGGTTTAATTAGGCACTCGCCCAGGAATATTCCTTCTTCTAATTCTCGTTTTTCTACTATTCCTTCCTTTTCTCCGGCTACGTCGATTTCCACTATGGTTTGTGCGCGCGGGGGAACTGTAATTTTATTTTGGGCCTGGAGGGTTTTCCAGGGCTGACCTCCTATCGAGAGGGTTCGAGTTTTGTAGTCGATTCCTGCCTTGTGGTGTTTGAGGAAATCTACCCCCATTATCCCATTGTCCCCAAGTGGAAAGGTGGCTTCTACCTTTCCCAACGTGTTTATTGGGTCTCCGGACAGGGCTACTAATTGCAATTCGCTTTCTTTTATCTCTACGTCGTCGCGGAGGCATGGTTTGGTTATTACCGATACTTCGGCTCCTGAATCTACCAACATCCTGACGGTATTAACCTTTGTTTCCTTAATATCCACTTGAATTTCGTCTGCGACGTAATCGGGTGGTTCGTCCGCTCGTGTCCGTATTTTCGCTATTCGCTTAGGTTTTCGGTTTTCCTCACGGTTATCGCGTTGCTCGTTAGAGAGGAAAGAGAGGTTCGGGCCTCTCGGTTGCGGATATGCTGGGTTAGCATTGTACGGTCTCCGTCCTTGCTCGCGTGCCCTGTCATTATGGTACGGCGGGCGTTGCCCACCTTGCGTCTCGGGTGTCCCTCGCGGCGGATATCGCGCGACTTCGCTTATTCTTTTTCTATTTCCGGTTTCTGGATAGGTCTTGATCGAACCATCTCCGTTACCTTGATTATTTTTCCAACATTCTTTAGTGAGATGTCCCGATCTCTTGCAAGTATAACAATATCGCGGGGCTCCACTGCTCGCGGAATTCGCGCCGCGGTTAAACGCTGACGCTGCGAATCGTTTCTTTGTCGAGCGCTCTTCTTCTATCGCTATGGATATTGCCTCTTGTAACTCGGCTGACCGTCGTGATTTGACCAGAATTTTCAGGTCGTCGCGAAGCCCTTCTTGGAAAAGTGTGTGCGCTAGCCTCTTAAACATTTTAATTGCCGCTGTTTTTTCTACTGGCGTATCCTTTTCGTCTAGCCCTACTTCAATTAGTTCGTTAAGTAATTTGGCTAATCGGCTACCGTAGGAATGGGCATCTTCATGCGTTCCTTGGGTGCATTTCAAAAGTTCCATTAATACGACCGCGGACGTACGCGCTGGTTTGTAAATTGAGGTTAACACGTCTTCCAGGTCCTGGAACGTCCGTATGTCCCTAGTCCGTACTTCTGATCGCGCTGTCCCGGTTAATCGAGTCGTCTTTATTCCATTTAGAATCTGGGCTCGATGTTCCGGTGTTTTATATGATCTCAACACGTATTTGGCAGTGTCGAGGAAATCGACTATGTCCTTGGAATTTTTTCCGTCGAACTTGGGTATCATTTTCAATGCGCTAAAAACTCGTCGTTCGTCCAATTCTATTGAATCGTCGGGCGGTTCTTCTACATCGAATGTGGGGGGTACGAAAAGGCTAGATCGTCTAGGCTCATCGTTTAATTCTTCTAGTTCGTCATGGAAATGTACCGCGGTTCTGTCCCCTGGGCCTTCCCCTGGCGGAGGTGTTTCCAGCGCTAATCGCAGCCTATCGATTTCTTCTTCTACTTCTCCGGGCATAACCCGTATTTCGTCTTCTGTTCTCCGCCTTTGTCTCGTAGCGTCGGTTCTCGGTACGTCAATCAGTTTTTGTATAGATTCCTGCAGTAGTTGTAATGTGTGTTCGATCGCGGGCATTCTACCTACAGTTTGCTCTATTGCCGCGATCCTAGCTTCGGAACTCGCATTTCCCGTATTAGTTTCCACTCTCGAGGTCTCTATTCCGGCTATGCCTTCTCCCGAGGGTCCTCCTGACGGTCGCCCTACTGGTGATCTCTGCATGTTGCTTACTGGTCTATCGGACAACCTGAATACTTCGCTATCGTATGAGGTGTACGCAAACCCGCTTGTTTCTGTGCAGGTCTCGTCCAAAGTGTCTGTCACTATGGGGGGAAGTAAACTCGGATCTAATTCCTTGAAAGGGAAAAGTCGTTCCCAAACTATGTGTCCGTCGGTATCTAGTGACCTTTGTAGGATCTCAGCTATCGAACTATCGTGCCCTAGTGGTTGATTCGGACCGGCTACCGCGCTCTCGTTGAGTTCGATGATCGCATCGACCGCCGCTGCGTACTCTTCGTCGCTGGGTGCGTTCGCGGGTACGCTTCGTCTCCTGCGCGGGGAGCCTATGTAACTTAGGTCCGGTACTACGATTTCGCGTCTTTCTGTTACGCCTAGATTTCGCTCGAGGTTAGCTCCTAAAGATATCGCTTGGCGCATGGAAAAAAATTTTTCGACGTGATGCTCGGCTTAGGTATTAAATTTCGCAATTACAATACGAGTAGTATCGGATGCATCGTAGTTGTCGTTAAGTGGTCGTTGACGTCCTCTCTTGGCCGTTGACAGCACTGTTAGTTGATCTACGGCCTTCCTGGTAAGTCGGTATTGGCCGTGGTAGATCTGCGTTGCTCCAGTCGATCGGCTCACCTGTTCCTCTACGTTGGCTGGATCCCACCGCTGCCACCAATTTTGTTGCGAGGTTGCCGGGGCTGAGATTCTCTCCGAGAATCTCGTCGGTTGCCGTGGGCTGTCCTCGGAAGGGTCGTCCTCCGGGCTCCGATAATTCGGGTGTAGGTGCCGGGAACGGGGATTCGGGTTTGAACCGAAGGTAGTGGATCCTTGGCCGGTTTAAGAGTTGGAACTCACCGTAGAGTGAATAAAGGATTTATTGAGCCTGAACTGACACTGGCGCGGCGATCACGGTAGTGATCGCTAATCGATTCGAAAAAGTGAGAGCGCGCGCCCCGTTTTGGGCGGTGATTATATATGGTCGTTTTGGGTCGTGGTGGGGGCCTAATGGTCGCCGTCCGATGACCCGTGGCTGCGCAACGTTCGTTGACCGTTGCGTCGTTTGCGGATTCCTTAGCATTGATGCACATCTTGCTGGCTCAATGCTATTCGGTGGTTGTTTCACAACAGAAGCTTCGATCTTATTTGCAAGCCAAAAAGTAAATATTTCGGTCGCGCTTGTCCTTCCTCCTTTTCGAGTAAATGTTGCATTTTCAAGGATTTGAAATATATTAAGTAAAAACAGAATTTTCTGGTCTATTAATGCTATTTATTGATTGATCTAAATATTTAAGGTAAGATTAATTTTTCATCTTTTTTTGTCAAATCGAGTGCGTTGAGGGATACTTGATCAGTGTGTGAGGCAGTGATGCCAGAATCGTGGGACGTGGGACAAATCCTTACCCCCACTATGACCTACCGTCGTCTCCCACTATGGCCTACCGTTGTCCCCCACTTTCTTCCCATCGCACTGTACACAAGCATATCCCTACTCCTGTCCGTGTGCGCTGCTTGTTCGGCTGCCGAGCACATGGACAGGAGTAGGGATATGCTTGTGTGCAGTGCGATGGGAAGAAAGTGGGGGACCACGGTAGGCCATAGTGGGAGACGACAGTAGGTCATAGTGGGGGTAAGGATTTGTCCCACGTCCCACGATTCTGGCATCACTGGTGTGAGGTGGGATACTAGAACAGCTGAAAATGCCCCAAAAAGAACCACAGAACGGTTAATGCAGGGTTGCCAGGCGTACTGGGTAAAGCCAGGAATCCACCGGGAAGCTAAGCTATGCTATGCGTGGCTATGCTGTCATGCTACGTTTTAAAATAAAATTAGTTTCAATACATTCTTATGGAACCGTTTCCACCAAAAGCTAAGTTAAAACATTGCATCGCACAGCATAGCTTAGCTTAGCTTCCCGGTGGATTCCCGGCTTAAATGGCGGCGTGCTGGCCTATATGACGTCATACGGTGTAGGAGAAGGGGAATGCTTATATTTGGTTGGTGACGCCGTGACGTCATGCCAACGCCGAGCCAATCCAAGCTAAGTGACGTCATATATGCCAGTACGTGTACTGGATCGCCTGGTAACCCTGGGCTAATGAAACAGAAAAATACGGCAAAGAAAGTGAGAAGGAAAATATTTTCTTCGTCATCATCTTAATCAGATGATATCTAAGTGAAACGTCTTTTAAGAATTTATATTTATGTTGTTTTATCTCATAGAGTTTAATTCTTCGGTTTTATTTTTTCAGTAATTTTTCCAAGTTAGTTATTGTTTACTTTCTTTTTATGATATTCCCTTTATTTCATGTTACTGACGAAGATAATAAATATTTTTTAGAACGCTATTGTGTTATTTACTCTTAAATTTCGCTGATCGAGTCTCCCTAACCTTTTGATCAAGTCTCTTCAGTGGGGGATACCTGTGCATAACGCCACTGGCAGAAAATGTTGAAATTCAGTCATTAAAATGAGTTTTCACCGCTCAGATTTGTACAAATACATTGAGAATACTCTAAGAATCACAACTTACATAATTAAATACAAACAAAGCAAACCATTATTATTTAATAAAAAAGCAAAACTGTGATCAACTATCCCACCCTTCCTACATATTCTACCCACTTACAAGGGAACACCGCGAACCCGGACTCACTGATTGGAACGCAACTTTGTGGGTTTTTAGAGTGACTCAAAACAAGAACAACGGTGTGTTTCATTTGGGCCCTATCGCCCTTTAAGGGGGTGAAAGCTAACCTCAAAGTCAAATTGGTACTTTCCCTTTTTTGCGTATATCTCCCAAAGTACAACAGATAGAAAAAAATGTTTCAAACAAAAGTTTAACGGTGCAATAAGCGCTACAATCTTCTGTTAACAAAATATTTGAAAAAGTTTTTTTTCATCGGATATTTTTCTTTTTAAACTCTTTTCAAAATTTTGATAACGCAAGTTTTCAGCGCTTATTATACCATTAAACTTTTGTTTGAAACATTTTTTTCTGTCTCTTGTACTTTGAGAGTTATACGCGAAAAAGTGGAAGTGCCAATTTGACTTTGAGGTTAGTTTTCACCCCCTTAAAGGGCGATAGGGCGCAAATGAAACACACCGTTGTTCTTGTTTTGAGTCGCTCTAAAAACCCACAAAGTTGCGTTCCAATCGGTGAGTCCGGGTTCGCGGTGTTCCCTTGTTAGTACTACAGGGTGTCCCAAAAATGTCGGACTTCCTTGAAAGGGGTTACTCAGGGGGTGATTTGAAACAACTTTTTCCTTAGCGAAAATATTGTCCGAAGCTTCGTTAAGGAGATATTAACCAAAAACCCCGACCAATCAGAGCGCGCGCCTTCCGCCCGAGTTCCCGCGGTAGCGTTGGCTACAAAGGAGGCGACCGCGCTTGTGCTACGAACGTACGAACAAGCAAGTCGGCATGCATCGAAGGAAACCGCGTTACACATTTTTTTTTTTAAAGCAGAATCTTAAATAAGAATAATTTGAAGTGAGAGGACAAGAAGTACGTAAATTTCGTTTTTAAATAAGGCATAAACGAAAAGGTAACGTAACAGAAAATGTACGACAAGTGATCGTAATTCGTTATTGAGGTAAAAATCCGTAGTTTAACAACGGCCAACACAACTAAATTTAAAAAATAATATTAGGTGTATGAATAAATTCTTTCCGACTGGAATTTCTATCGCGGTGGTATTCAGAAGCTGCCAGAAAAATGGCAAAAGGTAATTAACAATAATGGTAATTACTTCGATGATCGAGTTGTTTTCATATTTTTTAAATCGAACTGTTATTGTACCCTAAAATCGGAAAGAATTTATTTTCACACCTAATAATCACCAATAAATTAAATAAAACTCACCCTTTCGGACATTCCTTTCCTTGCTTTCCTTCCCTTTTCGGAAACCTGTGTCAGTAGGCCACTGTACCGATCCTGGTCATCGGCGTCCAGTGCTCAGCTGATCGCAGGGTCAATGTACCGAATATTCACTTCACTGCACGGCTACTAACACTGATCACTGAATTTATTTTTCACGGAACGTGTTGTTCCAACGTTATAAAAATTGGTGGCCGCGAAAGGGGCCGATTACTGTTAATTACTGGGACGAGATTACTACTATTACCCGGCGAAAAGAAAACTCGTGGCAGACTGTCTCGGGCTGTGCAGTCCGCTGCTGTGCAGCGATCAGATACGGATCCGACCGACGATCGTCAAAACAAAAGCGTAGGCTACGCTTGGTCAAATCGCTCTATCCCACTCGATCTCGTGTTTCGTTCGATCTCTTCGTCGCGCGGTGCGACAATGTATGTGGCAACTTCAGCCAATAACCAAAATACGTGTGTCCCGTCTTTAAAAGTGTGCCCAACTAGGTGACTCGACCAATCGTCACAGCAGCGGACTGCACAGCCCGAGACAGTCTGCCACGAGTTTTCTTTTCGCCGGGTAATAGTAGTAATCTCGTCCCAGTAATTAACAGTAATCGGCCCCTTTCGCAGCCACCAATTTTTATAACGTAGGAACAACACGTTCCGTGAAATATAAATTCAGTGATCAGTGTTAGTAGCCGTGCAGTAAAGTGAATATTCGGCACATTAACCTTGGATGGTGTCGTGTACCTGAAACCAGCTGTGCACTGGGCTCGTCCATCGATGACCAGGATCGGTTCAGTGATCAGTGTTAGTAGCCGTGCAGTGAAGTGAATATTCGGTACATTGACCCTGCGATCAGCTGAGCACTGGACGCCGATGACCAGGATCGGTACAGTGGCCAGGTTTCCGAAAAGGGAAGGAAAGCAAGGAAAGGAATGTCCAGAAAGGGTGAGTTTTATTTAATTTATTGGTGATTATTAGGTGTGAAAATAAATTCTTTCCGATTGTAGGGTACAATAACAGTTCGATTTAAAAAATATGAAAACAACTCGATCATCGCAATAATTTCCATTATTGTTCATTACCTTTTGCCATTTTTCTGGCAGCTTCTGAATACCTCCGCGATAGAAATTCCAGTCGGAAAGAATTTATTCATACACCTAATATTATTTTTTAAATTTAGTTGTGTTGGCCGTTCTTAAACTACGGATTTTTACCTCAATAACGAATTACGATCACTTGTCGTACATTTTCTGTTACGTTACCTTTTCGTTTATGCCTTATTTAAAAACGAAATTTACGTACTTCTTGTCCTCTCACTTCAAATTATTCTTATTTCAGATTCTGCTTTAAAAAAAAAAATGTGTAACGCGGTTTCCTTCGATGCATGCCGACTTGCTTGTTCGTACGTTCGTAGCACAAGCGCGGTCGCCTACCTCGTAGCCAACGCTACCGCGGGAACTCAGGCGGAAGGCACGCGCTCTGATTGGTCGGGGTTTTTGCTTAATATCTCCTTAACGAAGCTTCGGACAATATTTTCGCTAAGGAAAAAGTTGTTTCAAATCACCCCCTGAGTAACCCCTTTCAAGGAAGTCCGACATTTTTGGGACACCCTGTATACAGCGCTTTTATATTAATATGCTGTCCAATCGCCTTGCATCTTTTAGGCATCCTCTCGATTAAATTGACTGCACACTCTTGAGGCAAGGACCTCCATCTTAAGCGAATTTGTCGGACAAGTGTTTCACAATCCATATACGTTTTCCTGGAAGCTTCGCCTTCACATATCCTCAAACATATTCAATTGGATTCGCATCTGGTGACTGGGATGTCCAATCCAGTACGTTGATGTCCCATTTTCTGCTTTCCACTGTGTGCAGGGACGACTCCTATGCTTGGGGTCATTGTCCTCTTGCAAACTCTTCGATTTTCCTTGGAGACAACTTTTTTCCAGATGCTAGTAGACCTCCTCTATAAATTTTCACCATCCTCTCTGCGTCTAAAATACCCGTAAAGATGCATAATGTTCCAAATCCTTGTTTGGAGAAGCAACCCCAAACATGGATCTTTGCGGGATGTTTGACGGTCCTTTGGACAAGTCTATTCGTAGATAAAGACCAGGGTACGATGGTTGGTAGTTTGTGCCCGAAAAGAAGCTTCATCTGAAAACGCCACATTGGTCCAATTTCGGTCGATGTTCGCGCACGCCTAAGCGTTCCTTTTCTGCGCGTGCTTCTCAGTCAAGAGAGGTTTCTTAATTACACTCCGGTATTTTAAATTATGAGCACATAAACGACTCCGAATACTTTCGCAGGATATCCGTAAACCCTTTTCCTTTAATCTGGCCTGTCCTTGTCGTAAAGATAATCCAGGATCTGAGGAAAACATGTTCACAACCTGTTTCTCCTTCTCATCTGTCGTCTTACGTTTCACACCACGTTCTGGCAAATCATCAACGGTTTTTGTCTCATCAAACCGCTTTAACCACTTGTTAACAAACGCCTTCGACTTTTTTATGTACTTCGCAGCCGCTTCTCGTGACATTTTAGGTCCTCCCGGATGCGCACAGAGGAAGACGGCTTCGAATCGCTTAGCGTAGTCGGCACTCATAGTTACAATGTCGGGAAGAATCTGCGGCTTTCTCTACAACGCGCCATAGAGGAAGGGTGCGTTCCGTTATTCACTGCAAGTACTGGCAGTGCTGACAATAGCGTTCCGATATGGATAGCAGTTCACTGCGAAAGCACTGCTACAGATGTATGACGTCACGAACTTCGACGTCACTTCCTGTTGTAACTGCTTCAGCCGGTCAGGTACAGCAGTCGCAGTGATCACGTGACCACACAACGTGACCGATTTCAAAATGAATCCTGCAATTGATGTGGACATGGAACTTATAACTATAATTGACGAAGAAAGTAGCCAGCATTTTACGTGTAAAATGACTGCAGAAGAGGCGGAGCGAGCACGGAATGGTACAGTGTTCTTTATTTATATACATGATTTATAACCAAGATAACCTTAATTTGGAAACCTTTCTATTACTTTAATTTACTTACGTAAATTTGTTTAATTGTTTATTAATTTGTTTGATCTCTATCTTACTGTTACAGACAGACAATTTGCAGCAGCAGTGTTGAAACAAATAAAAGCCACCGAAGTTAAGGCATTCCAAACTGGTAATGTATAAGATTAAAGAAAAGAATTGTTGATAATTAGTTGTTTCGTTATATTTAAAATTAATGACACTTTGCAGAGATTTATCTGTGACATAAGTTCTAAATCTTTCCTTTATATAGGTTGTTCTAATGAAAGAATTGCAGAGGCAACAATATCTGAAAAATCAGACAGTGATAATAAAGAAAATAAGGAGGAAAATAATAACAAATCCAGTGGTAAGTTGACAAAAAATAGTATAGACTATAGTATAATCTAATAATAAATTTTTTTGTTTTAAGATCAACATATCTGGACGAAACAGGAAACATTATTATTGCTGGACATTTATACATCCAGAGAAGAACAATTTCACAGTGGTAACATTACATTAAAAAAAAACTGGGAAAATGTTGCAAAAGAAATGAAAAAAATGGGGCACAATTTAAGCGGACAGAAATGTTCTACAAAATTTCAAGCAATGAAAAGGACATATAAGACTATCATAGATCAAAATAATAAGTCTGGCAATCATGCCACAAAGTGGGAATATTTTTATGTAAATATCTTTTAATCTATATGTAATTTATTATATATATATATATTATATTATTATAATATATATTAATATATTATTATAGCAAATAAAACTGTTGAAAATATTTACTAAATGAATATAAATTACATTTAAGTTTTTATTACATTTAATTAATATAAATTACATTTTCTTATAAATAATTCGTGCGTATGTGTGTATTTCAGCGTATGGATGAAATATTTAATAAGAAACCATGGGCTCAACCACTCGCAGTTGCAGGGACGAGCTGCAATAGCGAAACTAATAATACAGAAGAAACTTCAAAAGAATCAAGTAATGGTACCTATCATAATATATACATAGTTTGTTAGAAATGCATCTCTTACAATTAGGGCGGTATTCATAGTCCGTTTTTAGGCCTAAGATCGTCTTAAGCATTTTCTTAAGTACAACACAAGCTTAATTTTGCATGTAGATGAGGCCTTAAGCAAATGCTTAGGGTGATCTTAAAATAAGAAGTGTCTATGAATACCTTAATCTAATTATTACAAATATATTTTTGTCATAGCAAAGAAAAGAAAGTTAACCACGGAAACATACTTAGAAAGCATACTACATGAAAAGCGATTGAAACGCGAAGAAGCCAGCAGAAGGCATGAAGAAAAGATGATGCAGTTGGAAAGTTTGAAAACTCTATTAGACAAACTTATAGAAAAATAAATTCATGGATTGGTTGGGCATGAAATAAGTTCGTTGGGCAATCTTTGAGAATATATATATATATTTATTTTGTTTAGAATATTCATAAATATATATCAATATATTAACTATGTATTAGGATTCATTAAACTTTGTGCAATTAAATTTCGTTTTTCAATACCCTCTCTATTCTGTATATCACCAGCGTTAGGATCTGCTACACGTTGTGTATTGTTTACAATAATTGGTATATCATTTAACATGTCATTCTGCAACAAACATATGTTGTGCAAAATGCAACAGGCTACTGTATATCTGGGTATTAAATCGGTTCTGGTCATAGGTAAATGATTCAGAATACTTCTGAACCGCCCTTTCAAAAGTGCCAATGATCGCTCTACTATCATCCGTGCAGAGGAGTGCACTTTATTATAATGCATTTGCGTTTCAGTTAGGTGTCCATTGTCTTTAAATGGAACCATAATATATTTTTGAATACTGTACGCACTATCCCCCAAAATATGGCTGTTTTCCGGAAAATTGATTTCTGAACACATGTTTTGGAAGCCTGACAGTCGAAACACTCTCATGTCGTGTACCGAACCAACTTGCCCAGTATAACAGTGTATGAATTTAAGGCTTGAGTCACATATAACCTAAAACATTATTATTTTAATTATATTTAAATGTACAATATGTATAAACTTATATGAGTATATATGTATTTATCCTTCTGTACCTGTAGTTGTATTGAATGATAGCCTTTTCTATTTATATAACACTCAGCATGTAATTTTGGTGCTGCTATTTTTATATGAGTTCCATCTATTGCACCAATGACTTTTGGAAATCCATACTTTTGTTGAATATGTGTCCATGTAGTTTCTGCTTCTTCAGGCGATGGCCATTTAATAAATGTATGTAAATGACTATATAAGGCAGTAACTACTCTTCTAACACATCTCCATGCTGTTGCCCTCCCAACGCCGAATCTGTCACTTACACATCTGTTAAAAAAATATTACATATATATCAACTATACATGGTATTTTAAATACAAGTTTAAAGAAATTCTATTTGAAATTGTGAAATACTTACCTATATGAATTTGGTGTTGCCATAACCCAAATAGTCAATAATAATTGTTTGTTTGGCATTATTTGATGACGACCAAAATGAGCTGAATGTTTCACTAAATAGGGTGCTAATAATTCTAACAAGAATTTAAAAGTAGTGCGCCTCATCCTACGTATAATAGATAATGAATCTGACATTTTTATTCTTTAATATTTTATTACGTTCTATGTTTGACTACTTACCGAAAATGAGTTTTAAATTCTGCATCCGAATATGCAGAAACAATATTTTCTACATAGTTTGTACATCGTATTCTTGGTACTCTAGTTCTTAATCTTCTACATATTTCTATTAATTCATCGTCGCTGGAACTACTACTTGAGTCCTCAATATTTTCAGTATTTATTTCCGTAAGTAATAACGCAACTATTCTATTTGTGTTATTTGTATTTCTTCCACTCATTTTGGTTATTAGAACAAATGTCATCAAATAGATGACAGACGCTATGAAGCTGAATGCAACCAACTGCAGCTGCGTTCCGTTTTACAATTTCGCAGCAGCTTCGAAATGCACGAAATTAAAACGGAACGCTGTTAGCAGCATACTCACGTGACGTCATATAAGAAGTACTTGCAGTGAATAACGGAACGCACCCGAAGAATCCAGGTACCTGCACGTTCATGAATTTTACCGGTGATTACATCCAGGTAAGATTGATGGCGGTCACGCTCTTGTTCCCATACAGCACACCCTCGTTGCAGCAAAGTTGCAGGATCGTTGCAGTGCAATATTGCAACGCAACATTGATGCAACTATGCAGCAACAATTCTATGTCCGCCCCGTGCAATGTTGCGCGGCAACGTCGCAGCAACGTTACATCGACATTACGCTGCAACCATCCTGTAACGTTGAGTGTAGCTGTACGAAGTGTGCTGTATGGGTTAGACAGACTGTATATAGTATGTAATTATTCGTTGCTGACAGTTTGAATAAAAAATCAATCAATGGAATGTTAGCTTCTAAGAATTGATAAATATATTGTGAACACTCGTTTATTTAATTAATTTTATTTATTGGCGCAATAATTCCACAATTCCCTCGAAAAGAGGTTGTCGACCCCATGTTGTTTGAAAAGTGCTATATTTTTCCACCTAGTAGAGATATCTGCGTGAAAAAGACAGTAGAATTCTCTTATCGATATCAAAGAGATTACAGACTTATCTAAACTGATAAAACCAGCCATTTACGTTGACGTTGAGGTTATGAAAATGAATTGTTCATTTGCTTCATTATTTTCCGAATTACGTCGTTCTTGGTGTCAGTTTCATCGGAAAAGCATAAGGAATCCATTGGCGTCACTTCCTTCTCGATACGATGAAGAAAAGAAGCAAACATTTGAAATCCTGTACATTTTTCACTTCTTAATGATATTCCAATGAGGGTCGAAACCCTTCAATTCGTTACGTTCGGCCCAGGATTCGTACCTTTTTTTCGGAAAAAGCCATAAAATTCGATGGGCACTGCGAGGTGTTGTCCTCGCCACGGGGTGACGGGCCGCATCTCCGTGACGGGCGTTGCTCCAGAATTACCCTGTATCATTTGTGCAGTGTGTGACACCCGACTATCCTCCGTGTAATCGGTCTGCGCGAAGGGGAGCGCAAGTCCGATTATTATCAGTACTCCTACCCGGGAGGAATACGATTTACTTTAATTATAGTACATGTGTGTTTTGTAATAAAGTGTTTCTATCGTCTCCTGAATTTAATAACTGGCATTCAGACATCTACGCTCCTACAATCCACCGGCAATACTCCTCGTGGAGAGACACAGGAAGAAAAGGCGTAGCCCGCTGTCGACGCGTGGTCCTCTCGAGTATAACACGAGCTTCAATATCAAAACAAAAGCATGCGTTAACGTATTCCGTGCGAGAGAAGGTGCGCATTGCTGTGAAGAGTGCCTCTTCAAGAGAGCAGCCGTTTGTAAGGGATGCAAATCCGATTGGTTCTAATACAATCTGCTCCCTATGGTTGAAATTTAGTCTAGCAACTTTCACACCTCCTAACCTAACCAATCGAACTTGCATCCCTCCCAAAATAACCGGCCATCCGAGCGTAGAAGCAAGTGTGAAATAAAAGTAACGGTGCGCTTCTCGATACCGCAGATGTACCTACCAAAGTAGCATTTCTGACGGAAAAGAATTGTCCAGCCTTCGGGTCGGCGTAGACCTTTGGCAGGTAGGTATCTATTTCAGCAGGCAATGCCACCCGTGGCGCCAGCAAGACCGACCCCGGTCCTTGCTCGTTCAGCGGGTTTTCTTCCAGTGAAAATCAGTATATTTGCAAGCGCAATATCTCAAAAACCAGTGGAAATCAAGTGTATACATTAAAGCTTATTGAATTCGTCTTGGAACGCACTATCAACTCAGGACTTCAAAAAAGTTAGTGCCATTTGAAAATCCGAACTTGACCATCGTATCTTTTAAAAAAATAACCGAAAAAAAAATCCGTCGCGGCTAATTAAGTAGCCCCATCGAACCATTAATTTACATATTTTTTTTATTTTTTTATCTCCAACGTTACAAGATATCCCGCTGTCCACTCTCCGGTGGGACACCCTGTATATTCATGTGCCAGTGCGTCAATGTCATCCTTTAGTGGCCAGAAAAACGAACATTTCGAAAACGAAAAAAGAACCAGCAGTTCTTACGAATTTTATTCTTACCTCTTCATCACCTGTTTCCAGAACTTGCCCTACAAAATGTTGACTTGTATTTTTTTTAGAGGTATACTTGGCAACAATCCATACTCCACTTTGTATTTTTAATCTTTGACCTTCCATTGTAAACCTTGTCTGAGGCTGTAAAGGCTCGTATAGACCGGGCAACAATCGCCGGCAACAATCGACTCACTGCGATGCATCGGCTTGTCTCCAGCGATTTTTACCGAGCGGCTGGTATCCAGCGACTTGTGTCCGGCGACTCGGCAACTTGTGTCCCCCACCTTATGACCAAGACCCTTCGGCGTCCATTCCAAACTCTATTTAGTAGCCATGGATCCGTCAATAGCTATGGGTGTTGGCGCCGCGTTCATTGTAATAGCATCGACCAAAAGAAAAAGAAAAAGGCGTTGGTGGAAAAAGGCGTTGGTGGAAAAAGGCGTTTTTGAGAAATGGAAAACATTACGGTGATGATTTAATGTCACAGTTACTACTAAACGACGGAGGTAGTTTTATCAATTTTGTACGAATTTCTTCGATTATTATTTTAAGAGATACGATGGTCAAGTTCGGTTTTTTAAATGGAACTATTTTCTTTTTAGAGATCACTTGATAGTGAGTTTCCAGGCAAATTCAATAACCTATAATGTATATGTCACGTCCCGGGTGAGGTCTTTAGGAACGATGACTATGGGGAAGGAAAAAACAGGCGCGAATGTTAAATCCAGCACTCTGAGGACTTTTGGAGGAAAGTCAGGCGCGAATCTAGAATCCAGCACTTTGCAGGGGTACTTTGAAGGAATTTAGGCGCGAATATTAAATCCGTCACACTGAAGGTACTTGAGGAGGAACTTAGGCGCGAATATTAAATCCGTCACACTGAAGGTTTTGAAGGAACTTAGGCGCGAATATTAAATCCGTCACTCTAAGGTTTAGAAGGAACTTAGGCGCGAATATTAAATCCGCCACACTGAAGGTTTTGAAGGAACTTAGGCGCGAATATTAAATCCGTCACTCTAATCGACCAGGGAAGGTTTTAAAGCGAATTAGCATCTGAGGGTCACCCGTTAGCACTCTTGTTTTGATTTGGCTCGATAATAGGATTTACTGTTGCATTCTCGTAAAAGTTATACGTAATGTTTCCGCGAAATCCATCTGGACATACGGCTATACGCAGCCTATGTAAAAGTACGTTAGTAAACACTGTTAGCGGCATGCGAGATCAGCTGTTGCAGCCGTCTTTTTTGACTAGGAAGTTTCGTACCCAAAAGGCATACACAATAATATAGAGAGATTTAAAAGCAAAGAACGATTTATTACTTCAAGCACGTCTGTATGCGCTTGTCGTAGGTGACATGATATGCGTTGGACAACGAGCATAGGCACATAACATTTATATAAACGGATGTAAATAATAGAACTTCTGTATGGACATGAAATAGAATATACGATAATAAGATAGAAATATATACTAGTAATAAGCGTGGATAACGTACAATAATATGAAAACCAATATGAACAATAATATAAAATGTAAATGATTAATCGCAATAAGCGTTGGTAGACAAGAATAATATGAACATAGTAAGCGTTAATGATTTAACGTGAAATAATATGATAACGTAGTAATACAAAATAATATATAGCAATAAATGTTATTAATATGAAAGAAATAGTAAATGATATGAGGGTGATATGCAGTATATATTAATGAATAATAATAAATTCTTACGGTAGTTGCCGTAGTTCACTGAATTTAACACTTTTGAAATATATTTTATATGCGTTCTGTCACTGGTAACTTTCTATATATGAAAGAGAGTCCTGGCCTCTCGATCCTTCGTATTTATATGATTTTACAGGAGTATTGCGGGGGTACGCGCGATAAAGACCTTGACACATTTCGGAAACAAAACGCAGTAGATTTCTGGGGTTTTTGTAAACGGTATGGCTATTATTAGACGTATTTATGTCACGTACGCCAAATATGCGTCGCAATTAGATTTCTGGGGTTTTTATGACTGCGGAAGGAGATACTCAACTCGTCGAATGGATTTTGTGTGTTTTATAGGAAAGGGGTTAGAATGGCTTGGACTCTGTGAGTCGTATAGAGGGGATTGAGACGTGGTCTCGATTTAAGAGGGTTTTTGTAACGAGGGACTTGTTTGAATTCGTTTTAAAGGGAAGGATTCGTGCCTTATATGGCGAATAGGCGAAGGGGTTTTGTAACGATCATCTCGTGATGGGGATCTCTAAGATACATAATCGAGGTGGAGTTTTGTACAGGTTATCTTGTGTTGGTGACCGCTAAGGTACAACATCAAGGTAATCAGCGATTGAGGAGAAGGGGTAAGAGTTGAGTTTGAGGGATTTTGGTGGAGTGATTTTGAGGTTTACTAATGGATTTTTTGGAATAGAAACGCGCGAAAAATAGTGGGACTTCACATATACACCTTATTTCAGCTGGGTTTCGAGATATTGCGCTTGCAAATTTACTGATTTCCACTGGAAGAAAACCCGCTCGAATAGAAAGCACCGGGGGCAGGGGCGTCCGCAAACTTTTTTCCAGGGGGAGGGCCAACTTTGGAATGACTGTGTGACCCGCTTTCGCGGGGCACGGTGGACTCGAGGAATAGTTCCGTTGCCGGCTCAGTCGGGATGTCGCGGGTCCGTCGGAATGAACACTCACGTGGGCTGGTATAATAGCTAGTTTATTGTGTCCTGGTCCTTAAACTAACCGAACGCGAGTTAGACTCGCGGCGCGAGACGGCTTATTTCTAGGCTTAATAACTAGGCGGCTTATTACTATTCTTACTTCTAGGCGTCTTAACGGCTACGATCTTAAGACTAGTTGCTACGAGCTAGCGGCGGACTTATCCTAAGTATTCCTAATGGCTACGCGGCTTTTGGCGGCGGGCGTCGGCTACTGGCCGGTCGGCGGCCTCGGCGGCTGGCGGCGTTAGTCGGCGCGAGTCGGCGGCACTCGGTAGTGTTCGGCCGTGTTCGGGGACAGGTCGGAGTTTACTGCCGGGCGAGAGAAAGCCTCGACCCTAAGCAGTCCACATGGAAGGCCTTATGTGCGGTGGGCCAGCTATCATTGACCGCTGGTTGACCACCACGGCCGGACGGTCCAGCGCGAATCGAGATTCGGCTGATGTAGCGACCAAGGAGCGGGCTACTAGCGGTCAGACGGTAAGGCACTCGGCGCGCTAGAATTCCCTTGGAGGAGGAAGACAACCAAAAAGAGCTTCTACCGTAACAGCTTAGCATGTAAGGCGAAGCCACGGAGCAAGCTGTCCTCGGTCGCTCGCGGCCCCGGTCTTATCCTCTGCGGCGCGAAAGTTAGCCGCGAGAACGTTATCAGGCCCGCGGCCGCCTATCGGCCGCGGCGCGAGTGAGGCTCGCGGCCGTCGGGCGTGGTGGGGGTACCCTCTCGCGTACCGCGGGCTCGCTTCGCGCGTCGCTACTCGAGTGGGGGGGAGCGCCGTAGTGACGAACGTCACAACTGTGTTACGTTCGGAACGAAAAATTTTTCTTTTGGTCAGGGTATGCTTCAACAACGCGTAGCGTTATGGGAAATCCCTCGTTGATCATACTCCTACCTATTAATTAATAATATTTTTAATAGAACATCCTTTCTTTGGAGAGTCGTCGCCTCGACGCATTGCCGTTCCACGAAATAGATAAGGCGGTGCTGACGCAGCGGCGTTCTCACGAGATAGTAGCGTTCGAAACGACCAGTGGTTCTCCTGTTGTACCGAGTCCGTTCTGTGTAAGCGGCAGGGATGTATTTCAACAATGCCTTGCAGCATTGTGGGAGAGCCCTCGTTGAGAGCACCTCTGACCGTCGCGTTAAAAATGTAATATGACCACTAACGGCTACAGCAGGAATGCACAGACTGGATCATTTCTTAGAAGATTGACAGAATTGAATACCCTACATCCGGTGCAGGGATCTGCGCCTTCCTACGGTTTTGTCGCACGTGCGAATTATTAATTAATTAAAAATTGTTGTTAAAATCAAATGCCTACTACAATTTCTGATAGTCCAACGACTGTGGGATTCCCCTAGTCAGAAATTGTGTATGAAATTATGTTGTGAAATTATGAACATTGAGGGAGAGCCCTCAGCTGTGCGAGATTGTATGTTTTCCAAGATGTGGGAAGTATGTTTTCCTGTACGTGCGAATGTTCCGTAGAGATTGATCGAATGTTTGAATCGGGAGTCTGATGGTTGGGCGTGAACGCGCACACCGTCTCGTCAAGTAGACGGGCCCACGGTAGCGCCGCCGAGCGATAAAATGCAGCGTAAGCATTTTCGGTACGGACCCACTCTGGTCGTGGCCGAGCGCATGAAGCTGCGACACTCTGTGACGATAAATCGTGAGGTGCGTGTCGCCGGGTCCGCAAAAGTTTTAGAGCAGGAGTTCTCCGGGTTAAACTGTGTGAAAGACTCGACTTTGCGAAACTAATTATTCTATTAACTTTGAACCATTCATTCTATTATCTTAATTAATTCCAAATAATTTATTCAGTTAACGATTTAATCTAAATTCTACTATTTCAATTTCTTTTTATAATTCAACTCGTGTCCATTTCCTTTTTAATATCAGTGTGTGTGCGTGTCCACGTTTTCATCTCTTTCTCTGATTTAGGTTTATCTTCGAAAAGCAGGAAAATCTACAACATTACAAGTGAAAGATAAAAGTATTTCCGATAAATAATTGACTGTCTGGTGAGTTGCACCTCTTATCTCTTTCTGTACGCGTTATTATATTATTATAATTGATCCGTATCCAACGACAATTTCTGACAGTCAACCGACTGTGGGATTCCCCTAGTCAGGAGTTATCCGCGATAGTACAAGTACTTATATTTTGTAAAAGATTGATTGATCTTTTTCATAATCTATTTTATTATGTTCTTTCGCTTCTGACCATTATTCAGCATTAAATCTTTATTTATTATTAAATTTTTACTCGTTCATTACCTATCTGATTCCTTTGAAAAGACCCGTATGGGTCTAGAGCACCAACGATCCCAAAATCTACCCCTTATCCTCTGATAAGGTATTTAGATAATTAAATAAAATAATTCACTGTTACGAGTGCGGCGGGCCTCCTTGCCATTCTATACGTAAAGACAACTAATTCTGATAATCAAATGATTGTGGGATACCCCTAATCAGAATTTGGCTATCTAAAAAGCGCCGCTCGAACATCAAAGGTCGCGGCACGTAACAACTGTAAAGAAAAATATACCCCTCTTGCTTTTTTAAACCCATTTTATAGTGCCAATTTAATTCAAAATTTAAAACCGAAATTTAAAAATATTCCCTTTTTTGGTATAAACTTAATAAAGATCAGTTTTGAAAAATTATCGATTTTTTCTCAAAAGCCAGGGGGGCAACTGCCCCTTTTGCACCCGTCTCCGGACGCTAATGACCGGGGGTGGTCTTGTTTGCGCGACGGGTGGCACGAGGTACCTACGCGTCCGAATTCAGTTATCTTTTACAGCTGGCAATTTATTTTTGAAGCGAAATTTCTTCATTTCTTTCCGACTGGGGAATAGCTTGTTCTCGAAGCGTTCGTTGGGAAACATTTGTCTGCCAGATGTCGATAATGGGTGGTAATAGGACCCTCTTGAGGAGGGCACAAAAAGTGGCGCTGGCAAGATCCACTATAGCGTATAGGACGGTGGCGTACGATGCACTATGCGTCCTTGCGGGCAGAATGCCCATTCATATCAAGGCGGAGATGCTTAGTGCCCGGTACGAAGAGAGGACCAAGGAGGGGTCAGGCGAGAACCCTGAGGCCCGGGCTAGCAGACTGGCCGACCATAGGAGAACGACCCTCGAGGGAGCAATTGAGGAGTGGCAGGGGATCTGGGACCGGTTCGACTCGGGAAACTGGACCAGGAGACTGTTCTGCTCAGTCAGGACCTTCCTGGACGACGCTGGGCAGTGCTGCCAGCTGAGTTACGAACTTACGCAACTCCTGACGTCCCACGGATCCTTTGCATCGTACCGGGTCAGGATAGGGAAGGACCGGAACCCCGGGTGCGCGGACTGTGGGGCGCAGGTGGGTAACGCGGGACATGTCCTGACGAGATGCACAACGTATAACCAGGAGCGGATCAGGCTGGCTCAGGCTCTGGGGGCCCCGATTCAGGTGTCCTCCCTGATAGACCTAGCCACAAAGTCACCCGAAAACTGGGCGGCACTCAGGGCCTTCGCGGCAGAGGTAATGAAGGATAGATGCCGGAAGGAAGTGGCTAAGGAGAAGGAAGCCCGGGCGGAACGTGTCAGGGGGATTAGAGAGGCGGCGGCGAGGAGGGCCCTGGACCGCAGAAGAGCCGCAAGACAGAGAAAGGGAAACCCGTCGGGCCCCCCACTCCGGCCAGACAGAGGTATCGCGGTTGTTGCCCCCAGACCTGCCAAGATTAGGAGGGTCACACCCTAGCCAGATCCTAGGCATTATTTATGTATTTTATGTATTTTATTTATTTATTTATTTTACATATTGACCTCTGACGCGCATATAATGCTATACTGTTAACTTGGATTGGACTGGACTATTTACATCCTACATCTTTTAACCCACATTTGGACGTGCATCTACGCAAGCACAACGCGGGATCTAGGTCCTGAGCTGGAGCCCGGGAATCGAGGCAACAATGAGGAACGGCTCACGGGGACCCCAGCCTAGGGGCCCATAAGCCGGTGAAAGGGCCCCCCCCTGCGGAGGGGGCAGGGGGTAGAAGTAGTACTTCGAAGTACCTCCCCCTGCTAAGCGCGGGCCAGCCGCAGGTGGCACCTAGAGGGGGTTTTTAGTGGGTATCCCGACCAACGGGGAGTCCCACATAACCCCGGTAACCATATCCGGGGTATGCATAAATCATTCTGCCCCTCTAAAAAAAAAAAAAAAAAAAAAAAAAAAAAAGGTTAGGATAGTTTTGGTTAGTTTTGGTCAGTTTTGGTTAGGTGCCAGGCCCGACAACGCATGGGAGCCAAGTGGCTCGAGTGGTTAGCCCTCCCACGACATCGGGAGGGCCGCGTTGTCGGGGCGCTCCTACCCATCATGAACGAATGGGTGGGGCGTGGGTACGGCAGGCTCACCTTCCGTCTGACGCAGATATTGACCGGAGTTGGATGCTTCGGCAATTATCTGTGTCGCATAGGGCGGGAGGAGTCGTCGCAGTGTTTCAGCTGCGACTCGGGCGATGAGGGCACGGCCGACCACACGCTGGCGGTTTGCCGGTCGTGGTCGGACGAGCGGCGTGTCCTCGAGTCGCGGCTGGGTCCCGATCTCTCGCTACCGACGGTCGTGCGTCGGATGGCGGGAGATCGGGAGTGCTGGAAGGCCGTCTCCGCATTTGCGGAGGCGGTAATGTTGAAGAAGGAGGAGGCGGAGCGGGACAGGATCCGCACCGGGCATCCGTCCCGCGTAGCCGCCCCTCGGAGATCCGGTAGGATCGGGAGGAGGAGATGACCCGGGGCCGGGGGAGGTAGGGCGGTGACGTAATTTAGTGCGTCACCCCCGCTCCCCGTCGGCATCAACCCCGGGTCGGAGGCGCCCTTTTGAGGGCGCCTCGGGAAGGAGGCGGCCTTAGCCGCGAGTTACGAACAGGGGGGGTCCTCGTGTCAGAGGGCCGCCCGGGGAGCAGCCGACCATCTGCTGCTCCCCCGGGAGCCGCGCCATTGGCGCCGTTTTTAGCGCGCTCCCGAGGAAGGCGGTCGAGCAGGTAAAGGGTGAGTGCGGCGGTCAATTGACCATATGACCAAGTGCCGCCTCCCCGCCCGGGCGCGACCCTTCGGGCCGCGTCCAGGTCACTGCTCGACCGCGGGGGGTCGCGGGGTGGGGGTGCCGGGGGGCACGCTCACCCCTCCACCACATCGTGCGACCCCCCCAGAAGTGGCGACGCGGCCGCGTGGTCCGTCTCGCGTCGCCGGAGTTTTGGGAAGACCCCGCGCGTTGCCGCGCGGGGTTGTTGAGCGCGGAGCCAGCATTTGCGCTGAGGGGGGGCAAGCGAATGTATCGCTAGTTTGCTCTCGCAGAAGTCCTCCCCCTCGAGCGTGCGACTCCGCGCCCGAGGACGACCACCGTGGAGTTTTAGTGGGTGCAAGCCCCACATAACCCCGTCCCTCCCCCGGGGGGCGGGGTATCCGTTAGGGATTTCTCCACGTTAAAAAAAAAAAAAAAAAAAAAAAAAAGTTTTGGTTAGGTTATTTTTTTTTAATTCGATGGAGATGTTTTTTTTGCGTGAATTTTGAAAATCTTAGTCCAAATTCGTTGTTAGCAGTCAGCAAAACCCCTGGAAATATTTATTTAAATTATCAGAATGACATAAAAGCATACATCGAAGCGTATCGTCTGACGCGTTAATGAATTTTCTCTTCTTTCACCTCCCACATCTCAGAAACAAATATTTCCAGGGGTTTTGCTGACTGCTAACAAGGAATGTGAACTTAGATTTCCAAAATTCACGCAAAAAAAATCATAGGTTAGGTTAGTTAGGTTTTTTGTTTAAAAAAAAGAATGGCGAAACTTCGAAAGGTATGAGGAAAAAAAAATTATTCTTTATCTACTTGTTAACATCTTTAAAGTGTATAACATAACACATGGCATGAATTGCTCTGTTACTGCAAAAGGTATATCTTTTAATTTTAAAATTCAAGGAGTTTAAATATGTTTTTATATGTCAACGGTAATTACCTTGTATTCACCTTTCTGTAAGCAGACGTTTTGTTCATGTATATGTCAGTCTTTCTCCAACCGACTCGCGATTCACACGTAGTGCCATGACACTGTGATTGAATATTAATCGAATATTAATAGCAATAGCAATACAATTTATAATTCTTTCCTGAGGATGATCTAAATCCAGATCGAAACGTCGAAAGAGTATAAGATATAATTTGCAAAATAGCTGTTTTAATTATCAGTTCAAATTGACCGAACCATTGCGCCGAAACTAAAAATCTACCATAGGTTAGGTTAGGTTAGGTTGACTTCCGTTTCCGGTTGCGTGTGTGACAGGTGCGTGTATAAGAAGCGGTTAGGCGAGGTGAAAGAAAGGTGTGTGAGGTGGTGAAGGAGGGCTGGAGAGTGTGGGTGGACGGTGGTGGAGTTGCGAGGAAGGAGCGAGGGAAAGAGTAGAGGGCAGGCGACTGGAGGTGATAGGGATACAGGAGGTTGTAGGGAGGTTAGAGGTTAGGTGGTGGCGGTAGACGGAAAATGGCGGGAAGGAGCGTGGAGAGAGCAGCGTAGTGGAGAGTGGTGCCGCCGAGCGGGAGAGAAGCGAGGTTGGGAGAAGAGCGTGCGGGCGGGAAATTTGAACGGGCGATAAGGCGAAAGGTTGAAGGATAGAAGAGAAAAGGAAACTGGATAGGGAGGAGTTGAGAGGAAGGGGGAAGGTTAAACTGCTGAGGAAGAAAAGAGGAAGAGATGGAGGAGGGAACGGGAAGGGGTACCAGTGAAGAAAGGAAAAGAAAAGAGAGTATAAGTAGTGTGTGCAGCAGCGTGGGGAGCGTGGACAATCTCTGGGGAAAAAAGCGAGTGAGGGAGGAGGACGCGGGGGAGGAGGCGAGGGAAGACAAGGAGGTCGCCGGGGAAAAAGGGGGAGAAGGCGGGTGAGAAAGATGTGGAGGAGGCGGGTGGAGGTCTAGTGGGGATGATGAAGGAAATCATGCTGGAGATGAGGAGGATGAGGGAGGAAATGAAGAGAGACAGGGAGGAGAGAAAAGAACTGAAGGAGGAAATAAGGGAACAGAGGGAGGAGATGAAGAAGGAGAGGGAGGAAAGAAGAAGGACGGAGGAAGAGTGGAGGGTGGAGAGAAGGAGGTGGGAGGAGGAAATGAGGGAGGAGAGAGGGAGGAGAGAGGAGTGGGTGGAAAGGTTGGGGAAATTAGAGAAAAGGGAGAGAAGGATGGAAGAGGTGATGGAGAAGGTGGGGAGATGGGAAAAGGAGAGAATCGGAAGAGAAGGGAAAGGGGAGCTGGTGGATGGAGTAGAAGAGGAATGGAGACTGAGAATGAGAAAGTTAGAGGTGGGGCAGGATAAAAAGGAGAGAGAGAGAGGAAAATAAGTAATGTAGTGGTAAGGGGGATGGGGGGAGAAGGCAGGGACGCAATGGAGGAGGTGGGGAAACTATGGGAAAAATGGGGTTGGGGGTGGGGGGGATAAAGGAAGTAGTGAGACTCGGAAGAGCGGGAAGGAGGGGGGTGGAATGGTGTTGGTTAGGCTCGAGGGGAGAGAGGAAAAGAGGAAAGTAATGGACGCGAAAAGTAGGTTAAGAGGGAGAAGGGAGAGGGTGGAGGATGACTTCACGGAGGAGGAAAGAAGAGCGAAGTGGAAGATAGAGAGAGAGGCGCAAATGGAGAGGGAGAGAGGACGAAGGGTGCAGGTCGGTTACATGAAGATGTGGGTGGATGGGAAGGTAAAGAGGTGGGACGAGATAAGGGAGAAATGGTGTGAGGAGCAGGGAAACGAATGATGCGGGGAGGGGGAATGGGTGTGAAAGAGAAAAGGGGGAATAGAAAGGAAGGGGGGGGAGTTGGAGGGTGGCTTTCTGGAACGTGGCAGGATTGAGGAGGAAGGACGACGAGTTCTGGAGGGGTCTGGTGGAGTGGGACGCGATGGTGCTGTGTGAGACCTGGGTAGAGGAGAAAGAGTGGGAGTATGTGGAAAGGGAGGAAGAAAAGGAGGCGGGGGTTAGAGTGGTAATAGGTGGGGATTACATCGCGCGTACGGGGGAAGAGGGGGGAGAGGTTTGGGAAGGAGAGGAGGAGGAGGGGAGGGAAGAGGGGAGTAGGAGATCCAAGGATAAGGTGATGAACGGGGAAGGGAGGAGGTTGTGCAGGTGCTTAGAGGAAAGAGGGTGGGGAATAATGAATGAAAATACAGAGGGGGACGAGGAGGGGGAGTGGACATTCACAGGGGGGCGGGGTAATACTGTGATTGGCTATGTGTTAGGGAACGAGGAAACAAGAGAGAAGGTGGAGAGAATGGAGGTAGGGGAAAGGATTGAGTCAGATCACCACCCGGTGGTTGTGTGGCTGAGAGGGGAGGGGGGAAACAAAGAGGAGAAAGGGGAGGGGGCAGAGGAAACTGGACGGAGGAGGGAAGGATGGAGTTTTTAAGGAAGTTTGGTAAAAGGGGCGGGGGGAGAGGGGAGTGGAGAAGGAATGGAGTGAGTTGCAGGATAGGATAAAGGGCGCGATAAGTAAGATGGGGAAAGAGGGGGAGAGAGTAAAGAAGGGAGGGTGGTGGGATGGGGAGTGTAGGGAGGAAAAAAGGAAGGTGAGGAGAGAGCCGAGGAAGTGGAGGAGGGAAGGAGGGGAGGGAAGAGAATATAAGGAGAGAAAGAGGGAGTATGGGAGGCTATGTGAGGAAAAAAGAAAGAAGGGGGTGGAGAAGTGGGTGAAGGAAGTGGAAAGTGTAAGAACAGAGGGACAAGTGTGGAAGGTGGTAAATAGGGGGAGGAAAAGGAGGGGGAGGGTGAATGAAGGGATAGCAATGGAGGAATGGGACGGATACTTCCGGAGACTGCTAGGGGGGTGGAATGGAGAGTGAGAAAAGGTGAAGAGATAACGAGGAGAGAGGACGGGGAGGCAGATATAGGAAAGGAAGAGATGGGAAGGGTCATAAGGAGCTTAAAGGATGGGAAGGCGGGAGGGGGGATGGGATCCCAAATGAAGTGTGGAAGTATGGAGGCGCGGAAGTGGAAGAATGGTTGCTGAGGATCTGAAATAGGGTGTGGAGGGGAGAAGGGTGGCCGGAGGGGTGGAAGGAGGGGTGGAAGGAGGGGTGGAAGGAGGGGTGGAAGGAGGGGTGGAAGGAGGGGTGGAAGGAGGGGGTGGTCGTCCCGGTACTGAAAAAGGGAGGAGGGGGGAAGGTGGACGATTTCAGGGGCATAACCCTAACACAGACGGCGTACAAGGTGTACGCGTCTGTGTTAGCGGAGAGGCTGAGGGTGGAGGTGGAGGAAAGAGGACTGTTGCCACCGAGTCAAACGGGGTTTAGGAGGGGGGTGGGGTGTATGGATAACATATATGTTTTGAATTATTTAATAAATAGGCAGTTGGGGAGAAAGGGGGAAAATATGGTTGTAGTGTTTATAGATATGAAGGCCGCGTTTGACTCGGTGGACAGGGAGGTGTTAGTCAAGGCAATGAGGGCGAGGGGGGTGTGGGAAGAGCTGGTGGTAAGATGTGAGGAGGTGTTGAAGGAGACGATATGTAGGGTGCGGGTGAGGGATGAGGAGGGGGAGAGATTCTGGACGGCGAGAGGAGTGAGGCAGGGATGCCCGCTGAGCCCGAGCCTCTTCACTCTCTTGTTAGCGGATATAGATGATGAGCTAGAAAAAGGAGGGTGGGGAGGGGTGAAGTTGGGGGGGGGGGGGAGAGTATACACGTTAGCGTATGCTGACGATGTGGCGGTGTTGGCCGAGGACGAAGAAGGGATGAAAGGAATGCTGGGGAAGCTGGAGAGATATGTAGACGGGAAGGGGTTTCAAGTAAATATAGGGAAAACGAAGGTTATGAGGTGTAGGAGGGGGGGGGGGAGGGAGATGGAAGAGTGTGAAGTGGAGATGGAAGGGCAAGGAGCTGGAGGAGGTGAGGAGTTTTAGGTACTTGGGCTACACAGTGATGGGGAATGGGGGGCAAGGGGGGCATGTAGAGGGGTGGGTGAGGAAGGGAGCGGCGGTAATGGGAAAGGTTTGGGGGATTGGGAAGAGGCTGTTTGGATAGGACTGGGAAAGAAGAATATGGTTATTCGACAGATTGGTGTGGCCGGTGGTGGGATACGGGGCGGAAGTGTGGGGGTGGAAGGAAAGGGAGAATGTGGAAAGGCTTCACGATAGATTTCTGAAAGGGGTGCTGGGAGTGGATAGGTGTACGCCGGGGTACCTGGTGAGGGAGGAGGCACAAAGGGAAATGATAGAGGGGAGGGCAGGGATGAGGGCCTGGGCGTACGAGAGGAAGCTGGAGGAGGGGCAGGAGGGGTACTAGCGAGGAGGTGCTGGGAGGAGGTGAAGGGGAGATTAAAGAGGGGAAAGGGGCTGGAGGGGTGGGAAGAAGAAATGAAGGAGTTCTTCGAGAAGAGGGGGTGGAAGATGGAAGATATGGAAAGGATTAGGGAGGCTGGGGGAATAAGAGGAGAAGAATTGGTGAGTACGGAAAGGAAAATGCAGCAGGAGAGGTGGGAAAGGATAGGGGACTCAGGTTACAATAGGTGGTACGGAAGGGTGAAGGGGGAAGGGTTGCCTGGCTACTTAAAGAAGGGGTGGGGGAAAGTAGGTGGAGAAGGGTGGATAGGTTTAGATTGGGTAACGAGATGAGGGGGGGGGGCAGGTACTGGGAGGATAGAGAGAAGAGGAGGTGTAGGGTATGTGGAAGGGGAGAAGAGACATAGGAGCATGTGTGGGAGGGGGGTGGAGAGGGGGTGGCAGGAAATGGTGGGAGAGGTGCTTGGTGACGATGGGGAGGGGGAGGAATGGATGAGGAAGTTAGAGAATTGGAGGCTGTTGTGTGGAGGAGTGGAGGTGCATGAAAAGGAATGGAATGAAAGGGGAGACGAGTGGAAGCGGAGGTCCGGGGTCGGATAGGTGCGGAGGGGCGCGGAGGAAGGAAGGGGAGAGCGAGTGAGCGTGCGGGCGGATTGCATTGGCAATCCGCTATTTGTATATATTGTATATAGAGTAATATTAAGATTAGGGTAAGCTAGGTTAAGTTAAATTAAGATAAGTTAAGTTAGGTTAAGGTAGTGTATGAGGGAAAGATGTAAAGAGTGGAGGGAGCGAGGTCGGAAGAAATTGTAACCCCTAGGGGCGCAATAAAGAGAATATATAGGTTAGGTTAGGTTAGTTTTGGTTAGCCTCCGGGGCCGACCACCTTGAGCGTGGTGAGGGGGCTCTGGGAAGGCGGCTATGTTCCCCTTCGGGAGCGTCCGGGGTGATTCACCTCCACGCGACCGGATGGGGGATGCCGACTTCCTGGCTAAGGGTTGGCCAAATAGGTGTCTGTGGTCCCAAGGGGCATAAATAAAGGGCAAGTAGGAGGAGTGGACAGAGGAGTGATTGGTTCAACCAATCTTTTAACTGCTTGGAACGTTTCTGTCTTCATCAAGTGAACTCCGCAGTGATGGATGGAGAGTTCCCCTCGGTCTGGTGAGGGCTTTAACCTGTAAGTGAGGATCCATGAGACTAAAGGGGGAGTCCGATTTATACCTCAGATGTGCGGAGCGTTACTCACCCGATAACGGGAATTCTGTCTTCTCTCAGATAACGACTGTGGATCAATAGATCTCCCGCTGTATTTCCTCTGCACCGATCCTGTAACAGCACGGAAGAAGAACGAGGAAGATGAAAAAAAAAAGAAGAAAGAAGAATGAAGAATGAAGAAAGAAGAAAGAAGATAGAAGAAAGAAGAAAGAAGAAAGAAGAAAGAAGAAAGAAGAAAGAAGAAAGAAGAAAGAAGAAAGAAGAAAGAAGAAAAGAAAGAAGAATAAAGTAAAGAAAGAAGAATAAAGTAAAGAATAATGGGGGATAATAAGAGGAGTGAAGAAGAAAAGAAGATAGAAGATCGAAGGAAGGATTGCCCCTTCCCCCTTTTGGGCGCACAGATAGTCTGTGTTTGCGGGCCTTTGCGTGCGGTTGAGAGGCCCACCCGTGATCCGGGAAGTGACCGCTAGGCTATAAACAACAGAGCCTGAGTTAGGAGAAAACCCGCTGGGCGGTAGGGCCGTCGCCCTTAAGACACTTCATGATTCTATGTCTTTTACAAGCCAAGCCTCGGATGTTAATTCGGCGAGTACTGATATAAGATCAGTCCCTGACCGTGTTGTCGGCAACGCTCAGGGTACGTATAAGCCCGATGACGCCGAGCTGATGCTTCGGGCCGGCGTCACTGCGACAGATGCTTCGGCATCATTGCACGTCGTAGAAGAAGCCACAGAGGCAGGACTAAGGCTTTCGAATTTGAAAAATGATACTGATACAGAACGGGACGTGGAAGGACCCTGGCTGGACTCGAAGAAGACCGGGAAGGATGGAGGGATTAAAGGAGGTCCCTCATTATATAATATTTTCAAGGGTAAAACCTTAGCCCGGTCACCCCCCTCGGCTAGAGGCCCGGCTGCGGTTCCCCAGGAAGAGTTGGTGGTGTTAGAGGATCCGGAGGAGGCCCCACAACAACTGAGCGGCCCCAGGTCCAGCGGAAGGGACGGCTACGTAGCCAGTCGGGGCTGCCCGGATGCGGAGTCCACTTTTAAAATAAGGAGATCAGCGTCGGCGACTAGGGTGGAGGACGCCCCAGGTAGAGGCGGCAGGGAGGAGGGGTTTAAAGACCACCAATTCCTGACTCCAGCAATCCCTGGGATTAAAAGCAAGAAGAGAACTGAAGTGGGCGCACCGTCAGCTGAGAGCTCTCCGGAGTCCCGGACTGGTACCCTCTTGGCAACGGTGGCGACTCTCTTGGAGAATCTGTCCGCCAAGTCTAAGGACCTCGCGGACGCTTTAAGAACAAAGAGGCTGTCGTCCACCAAAGCGGTTTTAAGGTTTGCAGAAGAGATGGCTGGAAGCTGCGAGAAAGCAGCGGAATCGGTCGCGGAAGCAGCTGCCTCTAATGCTATTGCGAGATGGAAGAGGAAAAAGGGGGTCTGTTAGAGAAATTCTGCATGTTAACGCCATCTTCTTGGCCCACCGGTAATTAGGCGCTTGGCGTCTGCGCGCTGACTCATGTGGAGCGTCGATCACGGCCCCTTCCATAGTCTTACAATCGATGGAAGTGCTCTTGCTTCCAGGAAATAGATCGTGATTTCCTGGATCTCTCTCTGTTCGCGACTACGCTACGCTTAACACTTGTACATTGATTACTTTACGCACTTTTGCTAATCGCGCATTTGCCTCGCGAAGTTACTCGTGTGCTCGGTAACTGGCTTTCGTGCTTACTTAACTAACGCGCTTGCGTCTTTGCCAAAGCTTCGCTAAAATTAAGTATTGATTAAACGCATAGACATTTTCAGTTAAATTGTGTATTTTACATGTGACTCTGTACATATATATTTAAATTATAATCGCTCGTAGTGCTTCAAAAGAATCTGTGCTGCTCAGCCTTGTTAAGTGCCCTTATTCCGTTCCTAGCACTGATCCCTTATTAAATTTAGTAACAGGGTGAGTAATAACCCTCCCCTAACCCCGATCCCGTACCGGTCTAACGAGAAGGCACCCAAAGTGGACACAAAGGATGCGGAATCGCAGTGCGACCTCCTCTATGGGTCCAGTATGGAGGGTCCCCCTAGACCCCATACACAAGATCGAATACCCAAGGACGGGTATTCGAATAGCAAAAGACAGAGATCATCCCCACAGCTGGATGAGAAAGAGCGTAAGATCGCGAGAAACATGCCCCCCCCCCCTAGCGGAGTAGGGGGCGGGTGCTTCAGACCCTCGTGGTACCCCAGAAAGCCGCAGGACTAAGGTAGGTGCTGTAGCAGGTGGTCCGGAATATTGTATTCCGATGGTGGGCACACCTTTAAGTCCACTGGGAAGCGCGGGGATTTCCTCTAAATCCGAGGAGAGGCAGGCAGAACTGCGGCAGCCACAGCCCACTAAGGGCCAGTTCAGGGGGGCACGCAGGGAAAAGAGGAGGCAGGAGCTTCTGGCTCAGAAGGACTCTGGGGCTGCGTACCAGTCGTCCCCACTGGGTAGAAACCAGTCCCCGCTGCCCCCTCTACAACAATGGCCATTGTTGCCTCAAGTGTGGCAGCAACAGGGACAGTATCAGCAGTAACAGCAGCAACAGTACCCACAACAACAACAACAGCAGCTGTACCAGCAGCAGCAGCAATGGCAATGGCAGCAGGTTGGCGGTGGAAGGCCCAAGGGCAAGGTGGACTCCGGGACCAAGCGCATAGGGGGAGGGGTTAGGTATGCGGGGGGCACCAGTGGTCCGGCCACGGCATGAAGGAGGCCCGAGGCGATTTTGGTGAAGGTCCCCGCAGGGGGAACCTACATTGATACGTATAGGTCCCTGCTTACGGCCGGGAAGGATACCCTGACCGGGATTAAGGGCGTAAAAATGACTCGACTGGGCCATGTCCTGCTCGAGGTAGATAAGAAGGCGTGCGCGACCACCCTGGCGAACATGATTATGGACAAAAACAAATCCCCCACTCCAATAGAGTGCACCGCGCTGCAGGACCGAATGACCCTCGAGATCAGGGACTTAGATCCCATAATCGATAAGGAGGAATTGGAGAGAGACCTGGCTAAGGCCCTGAAAATGGAGACCCCGAGCGTAGAGGTCAAGTCCATGAAGATGGGGGCAAGGGGTCTCCAGATGGCCGTTGTGGTCATTCCGACCAATAAATGCACCATTCCCCTTGATGGGTTCAGGTTTAGATCTGGCCTGAGTACGGCTAGAGGCAGGGTTCTCCCGAAGGTGGTCAGATGTTTTAGGTGCCACCTGCTTGGACATCTTGACAAAGATTGCAGAGAGGTGGCGGTCGGCAAAGAACGCTGCAGGAGGTGTGGGGCAGAAGCCCATAGCATCGAAGCCTGCATTAACAAGCCTAAGTGTGCGATATGCAGTGGAAGGGGGGGCTACGGGAAATGGAGCCGCCCACGTCACGGCCTCCCTGGCCTGCCCCGCGAACCGACAGCCACTCAGAACAGTTGGCCAGAGAGGGAAGAAGGGGGGGGAGCGCCCGAAGGGTTGATAAATGGAACATCCCCTAAATGCCCTTGAAGCTACCGAAGCCACTAAAGGTGTTGCAGTGCAACTTAAATAACTGCAGGCTGGCCCAGGATATGCTGACCCACAACGCCTCCACCCTGGGAGTGGATATGGTAATAATATCAGAACCCTATAGGCAATTAAGAGGCTGGCACAATGACTCCGCGGGCTTGGCCTCGATCTGGATTACTGGAATTAACGGACGTCTCCCGGATCTAGCCCCGGTGTATGCAGCGGATGGAGTGGTGGCTGTTAAAATGGAAGGCAGGGTGGTGTTTAGCACTTACTGCTCACCCAGACACAAGATCCCAGAATTTGCTGCCTACCTTGCTATGGTGGAGGGCTTGATCGTGGAAGTCCGGTCCCCCGGCATGGGGGTTATAATTGGAGGCGACCTCAATGCAAGATCTCCGGTATGGGGCGGCAAGAAAAGCGATCGGAGAGGTCAACACGTCTTAGACCTCCTAAGTAGGCATGGCCTGGCTCCGGTAAAAATCGCTGGGACGCACACATTTTCGAGGAATGGGAGGAAGTCATCGACCTAATGTCCACCCACCAACCTACCGTGAGTCGGGTGAAGAGTGTGGTTCTGGGACATTACACCTTCTCGGACCATCGTTATGTCCTCCACTCGATCGGGTCCCGTACCCCATGTCCCTCCCCCTCGGTGCTGGCACAATTTTCGGTGAAAAACATCGAAGAGGATCTAATTCTCCGCGAATTTGATTCCAGATACAAGAGCGAAGAGGACAGGGATACCCCTGTGGCTTCCAGGGTGCAGCGCGCGTTGGAGGAGGCCACGATACGCTGTCTCCCAGCGAGAGCCCGCCCACGTGGGAACAGGCGGCCTAGCGCTTGGTGGTGCGAGGAGATAGCCACGGCAAGGAAGGTTATGTTTAGTGCCAGAAGAGTCGCCCAAAAGGCTAAGAAGAGGGGGGCCCAGGATTCTGCCCAGCGGTTCGAGGCGTACCAGGAGGCCAGACGCCGTGTGCGATTTGGTCGGCCAAGGAAAGGCTATGGGGCGAGATGTCCTCCCTAGTGGAGGTAGACCCATGGGGGAAACCCTATAGGGTCGTGATGGTCGCCGCTAAGGGTAGACCTCTGCCATACTTGATGTCTCCGGCCCAGGTACGAGCCGTGATAGATAAACTTTTCGTGACCTCCCCTCCTCCTCCCCTCTCATTGTGTCCGCGCGCACCAGGAGGATGGGACGCATAAGCATAAGTGGATGGCTGGTAAGAGGCACCAACACCAATACTATGGATGGCTTGGATGATCAACTCATCGGGTCAATAATCCCCAAAATTAAGAGCAAGAAAGCCCCAGGTATGGACGCGGTCCCATCCGAAGTGGCCGCATGTATGGCGAGGACTAGACCGGGAGTCTTACTCGAGATGGTCCGGGACACCATAATCCGAGGAAGGATCCCTCCTGTGTGGAAGGTTGCCAGAATGGTCCTGATTCCCAAGCCAGGTAAGGACCCATTGACTCTGGGAGCATACAGGCCCATAAGTGTCCTTCCAGCCCTGAGTAAAATCTGTGAATATGCTGTTAAGGCCCTTATCGAAAAAGAGATTGGACAGGACCCATTTCACCAGGCCTAATATGGGTTTAGGAGGGGGATGGGCACAACCGAGGCCACCTGTGAGGTAACCAGGTTGGCGGAGATGGCCACTGCTAAGAGACTGAAGTGGGTGATGGTGATGGTGGACGTGAAGAACGCGTTCAACACCCTTCGGTGGGACGTAATCGCGGAAGTCCTGGAAGACAGGGGTGTGTCGGCCTCTATCCGCGAGGTGCTGCGCGATTACTTTACGGATAGGAGAATCGCCGCACATACGTCCCGTGAACTGATTGAGGTATTAGTCTATGTGGGTGTCCCACAGGGTTCAGTATTGGGCCCCTTCCTATGGAACCTCGTCTTCGACGGGGTATTTAAGGCGATTGGTGTCAGCCCCCGGATTAGGCCAATCGGCTATGCCGACGACCTGGCCATTGTTTTTCTGGGAAGGGACATGGACAAAATCAAGGCCGATATGGACTCCACCATGGAAAGGGTCGCCAGGTGGTTTGCTGGAGTCGGTCTTGTCATGGCCGAGGATAAAACAGAGGTGATCGTCCTTGCAGGCCTTAAGGGTCAAAATAAGATACAGGATTTCCCCATGGCTGGCGCCGTGGTCAGGTCTACAGAAATGGTCAAATACCTGGGGGTGCGTTTTGACTGTAGGCGCAATTTCAGGCAACACCTCCAGGAGGTCACGATACGTGGCGACAAAGTGGTGGGGGCCCTGTCGTCATTACTCCCGAACGTGGGTGGCCCTAGAAGCATGGTCAGACTTTATTATTCGGTATGGGAGATTATAGTGATATATGCCTCCCCGGTATGGGTAGCGGCGGCGGATTCAGTCGCCAATGAGGCGACTCTTAGGAGGGCCCAAAAAACGTCGCTGACGAGGACCACGACGTCGTACAGGTCTGTGGCGTATATGGCCCTTTGCGTCCTGGCAGGCAGAATGCCGATCGCGATTAAGGCCAGGATGTGGAAGGAGGTGTTCGAGGCTAGGGCAAAGGATAGGGCCAACCCGATATTTGCAGGGAACCCAGATATGGTGGCTACGCACTATCGGGAGCACAGGAGGAGAGCACTTGAGCGGGCAATAGCAAGGTGGCAGGAAAACTGGGAGACCTTTGACCCCCGGAACTGGACGAGGAGACTGTTCACCTAGGTTGATACCTTTACGGGCGATACAGGGAAAAGATTCCAGATTGACTACTGGACGTCGCAGCTTCTGACCTCGCACGGATCCTTCGGCGCATTCAGGTAGAGGATCCAGAAAGCTGCGGATCCTTCATGTCGGGACTGCGGCTGCACGGTCGATAACGCGGAGCACGTTTTGTTCGAGTGCCCCGTGTATGCTGAACAAAGAGGAATCTTGACCGCGGAACTAGGTGGTCCGATAGGTGTGGAAAGTCTGGTTCCTCTGGTTACTGAATCGGAGTCTAAGTGGGCTGATTTCCAGGCCATTGCCCGACATGTCATGGGGGATCGTGCCAAAAAGGAGCTGGCCGTGACGAAAGCGGCCCGGGAGGCTAGGGTCGCGGCAGTGAAGGCGCAGGCGCAGGAGAGAGCGAAAGCCCGCAACCGCGCAAGAAGGAAGAGGAAGGTACCTGGTAGGGTAGCAATGGGGGCTAACCCTCCCCCTCCGGCGGCGAAGAAAAGGAGGATAGATCCCGGGGGGCGCTGTCCCCCGTAGATACCCCCTCGGCATAACCCTTGGGGTACGGGGTATAGTGAATTGTACATATTTAATTGGGGTAGTAACACCTCGTATGGGCGGCATCGCTTCCCACCTGTTTGTACATATTTTCGTTAACTATTTATTTATTTATTTATTTATTTAGTTATGTACGATAGGTGGCGGTGTGAGCCACAGAGTTAGGAGTGTCCACAATATTTATGCGAAATGAATTGTACATAACATAACAGTATATAGTTGGCATATCAACAGCTATATTCGGTCCAGAAGAGATGGGGGCGTATTTCCCCGTGTAATCTGGGTTAATATACCGCGGTGTTAAGCAAACAAGCTGCATGGAGATGTCTCTCCCCCCCTGCCAGTCAGGACCCTACGGCGAAGTATTCGCGATAGTACCAAAATAGGTACGGGGAGAAAAATGAGGAGAACGCTAAGAGGGGGTTTTTAGTGGGTATACCATGTAATTGGGAGCCCCACATAACCCCAGGTCATCAAATGCTGGGGTATGCGTAATGCATTTTCCCCCTTCTATAAAAAAAGGTTAGTTTTGGTTAGTTTTGGTGGGCGGGGGTCGGAAGGCGGTGTACTGGTGGTCACTAGATATCACGCAACTCCGCGCGGCGAATCTCGTGGCTAGGCGCGGGTCTCGGAGGAGCAGCTCCTCGAGTTGCGCCACGCCTTTGCGGCGGCGCGACACGAACTTCGAGGAGCTATTGCCCGGGCGAAAGACGATTCCTGTCGGGAGTTCATCGCTACCCTCAACGAGGACCCTTGGGGGCGTCCGTACAGGGCCGTGAGCATCAAGCTTGGACCCTGGGCGCCTCCCGTCACAGAGGGCCTCGATCCCCGGCTCCTGGACCAGGTTCTAGAGGCGCTATTCCCCCCTCCCCCGGTACACGGGGAGGGTGGCGCCGACGAGTCCGCGGATCCTTGGTTGAGCAGGGGCGCGGATACCTGGGGTTAGCGACGAGGAGCTCGCGACCGCTGTGGCGCGAATGCGCAAACGGAACGCGGCTCCTGGTCCCGACGGTGTGCCCGGGCGGATGCTGGCCTGCACTATGGGCGCCCTAGGAGGCGGCCTCAAGCGGATATTTAACGCCGCTCTGAGGACCGGTAGATTCCCCCCTGCTTGGAAGGAGGCGAGGCTAGTCCTCCTTCGCAAGCCCGGAAGACCCGCTGAGTCACCCTCGGCGTACAGGCCGATATGCCTCCTGGGCGAGGCGGGCAAGCTGCTCGAGAGAGTTATAGTTGTCCGCCTGTGCGATCACCTAGAGGCCGTGGGCCCAGATCTATCCGACCGCCAATACGACTTTAGGCAGCAGCGATCGACCATCGACGCCATTAAGATGGTACGGTCGCTGTCGCGCCGGGCGGCCGAGGGAGGCGGTGTCAGCGTGGCGGTGTCACTAGACATCGCCGACGCGTTTAACACCGTCTCCTGGGCGGCGATCGAGCGGGCGTTGCTCTATCATAACGTCCCGCTCTACCGTCGCCGCCTGATCTGGGACTTTCTCCGCGGCCGTTTGGTGACGTACGTCGGCCAGGAGGGCGACGGGGTGACTCTCGTGTACCGCGGAGTCCCGCAGGGGTCCGTGCTAGGGCCCCTGTTGTGGATACTCGCATACGACGCGGTACTGCGGGTCGAGCTGCCATCGCTAAGGGTGTCGTTGGTATGTTACGCCGACGACACCCTGGTGGTAGCTACCGGGCAGAACTGGAAGGGGGCGATAAGCCTCGCCGAGGAAACGCTGCGACGCGTCATCACCTCGATCGGGACGCTTGGTCTGCGAGTCGCCTTGGACAAAACCGAGGCGATGTGGCTCGCAGACAGGGTTGGGAGCGGTGTCCCCAACAGTGGGTGCCTGAGGATCGGGGATGCCTGCATCAGGGTCGGACGTTCGATGAAGTATCTCGGTCTGACCCTGGATACCTACTGGCGATTCACGCGCCACTTCAAATCCCTCGCCCCCAGGTTGGATAATCAGGTATTCGCCTTCGGGCGAATCATGCCCAACCTGGGTGGACCGCACGAGGGAGTTCGGCGACTCTATGTGACGGTCGTTCGGTCCATGGCGCTGTATGGCGCGCCTATATGGGCCGGCGACTTGGAGGACTGCCACGTTGGGCGTGAACTCTTGGCAAGAGTTCATCGCCGCGCAGTCCTCCGAGCCGTGCGAGCGTATCGCACGGTGTCGCACGCCGAACTGTCCGCTCTGGCTGGGTCCCCCCCATTCCATCTGCTCGCGGAGATGGAGGCGGAGGTTTATTTCACCGTCCATGATCTGACCAGAGGTGATGCGGGGTCAGGCTCGACAACGCATGGGAGCCAAGTGGTTCGAGTGGTTAGCCCTCCCGCGAGATTGGGAGGGCCGCATTGTCGGGGCGCTCCTACCCATCATGAACGAATGGGTGGGGCGTGGGTACGGCAGGCTCACCTCCGCCTGACGCAGATGTTGACCGGAGTTGGATGCTTCGGCAATTATCTGCGTCGCATAGGGCGGGAGGAGTTGTCGCAGTGTTTCAGCTGCGACTCGGGCGATGAGGACACGGCCGACCACACGCTGGCGGTTTGCCGGTCGTGGTCCGACGAGCGGCGTGTCCTCGAGTCGCGGCTGGGTCCCGATCTTTCGCTGCCGACGGTCGTGCGTCGGATGGCGGGAGATCGGGAGTGCTGGAAGGCCGTCTCCGCATTTGCGGAGGCGGTAATGTTGAAGAAGGAGGAGGCGGAGCGGGACACGATCCGCACCGGGCATCCGTCCCGCGTAGCCGCCCCTCGGAGATCCGGTAGGATCGGGAGGAGGAGATGACCCGGGGCCGAGGGAGGTAGGGCGGTGACGTAATTTAGTGCGTCACCCCCGCTCCCCGTCGGCATCAATCCCGGGTCGGAGGCGCCCTTTTCAGGGCGCCTCGGGAAGTAGGCGGCCTTAGCCGCTAGTTACCGTCGGCGTCGCGTCGTGGCAGGGCGCGACGCGCGACGGCGGAGTAACGATCATCTGCTGCTCCCCCGGGAGCCGCGCCATTGGCGCCGTTTTTATCGCGCTCCCGAGGAAGGCGGTCGAGCAGGTAAAGGGTGAGTGCGGCGGTCAATTGACCATACGATCTAGTGCCGCCTCCCCGCCCGGCCGCGACCCTTCGGGCCGCGTCCGGGTCACTGCTCGACCGCGGGGGGTCGCGGAGTCGGGGGGCACCCTCATCCCCTTACAACATCATGCGACCCCCCCAGAAGTGGCGTCGCGGACGCGTGGTCCGTCTCGCGTCGCCGGAGTTTTGGGAAGACCCGTCACCGCGCGGGGTTGTTGAGCGCGGAACCAGCATTTGCGCTGACGGGGGGGGGGGGGGGAGCGAATGTATCGCTAGTTTGCTCTCGCACAAGTCCTCCCCCTCGAGCGTGCGACTCCGCGCCCGAGGACGACCAGCGTGGAGTTTTAGTGGGTGCAAGCCCCACATAACCCCGTCCCTCCCCTGGGGGCGGAGTATGCGTTAGGGATTTCTCCACGTAAAAAAAAAAAAAAAAAAAAAAAAAAAAAAGTGTTGGTACATTAACCGAACCTAATCTAACCTATGATTTTTTTGCGTGAATTTTGAAAATCCAAGTTCAAATTCGTTGTTAGCAGTTAGCAAAACCCCTGGAAATATTTGTTTAAATTATCAGAATGACATAAAAGTCCATACATCGAAGCGTATGGTCTGACGCGTTAATGAATTTTCACTTCTTTCACCTCCCATATGTCAGAAACTAATTGTCACCTCAACTTGAAAAATTGTTGTGATTGATGTCTCATCACAAGCTATCATTTGGCACAAAATTCAGTTCCAAAATCGTGGGCCTAAAAAGAGGCTAAAAAAGGCCTCATTTTTGGGTCACTCTTTATTCGATACATCGATGTATTTCATTCGATGCATCAGAAGAGCCTGATCAAACCAATGACCCAGGCTGCTGGTTGATCATGTCGTGATTTTGCTCGACTTCGGGAAAAAATTACTCATTTGATCCTCCTTGCCTATGGTCAATACAATGTTTGATATTGTAGCAAAAATAACATGGAAAGAACAATTCAGAATCAAATCTATTTATTATCATTACAATAACAGTATTTTATTTAAATGTCCCAGTGTTCCTTTTGTAGGCGTAGTAAAAGTAATAGTTTGTTGAATCGTTTACCGTCCAATCCATTTCTTTGCTGGAGGTTAAACGATTGAGCAAGCTATTACTTTTACTGTGCCTACAGAAGGAACACTGGGACATTTAAATAAAATACTGTTATTGTAATGATAATAAATGGGTATGATGCTGAATTGTTCTTTTCGGTTTTTTAATTTATTTCACTAGTTATGGCCTGCTAATTAATTCAAAACGCAGAAGTATTCGATGTTAAGATTCGATTGTACAGATTAAAAACAATACAGGGCGTGTTGAAGAAAAAAAAGAAGAAATTGATAATTAACTGTAAAGTATTGAAGTACATCCTATAAAATAAACATATACATATATATGTGTGGTGTGTTGCCACAGAGCCGGCGATGTTTCCCATTCGGAACGGGAAACAGAATACAGGCACTAGACACTCGGGCGATGTTGCTTACCGACCACTTGAATACAGTTTTTCGGGAACATGTGGCCAACAGTCATTTCTAGAAGGCCGTTTGAGGCAAGGGTCGAGTTGCTGTATCCCACAGAAATTGTTGCAAGTCGCTGGCAACTTGTATCCAGCGAGTGCGCCAGGTCTATTCGTATCTCTTAACCTTTAAAGGACGAGTCGCCACACACAAGTTGCCGGACACAGGTCGCCGGATAAAAGTCGCCGGATACAAATCGCTGGAGACAAGTCGGTCATCCCACCGACTCGCCAGCGACTCCAGCGACAAAGTTGCCGGCGATTGTTGCCCGGTCTATACGAGCCTTAAGTCATCGTCTCCTGTATCTGCGACCACTATTGGCATCTCTGTGTCACCAGTGAACTTTTCATTCGAAGAAAACAGACATTTCTTCCTACACATTTTTTTTTTTAAGAAGGCCCTGTCGTTATATTGGTGTTATTTTTTACTTGGCTGTCATCAGCAGCCACAGATCGCCCAGGTATTACTTCTAATTTCTTTCTCTTTTTCGGATTATTAACATTTGTTCGTTGTAAAAATTGTTTGTTAGGTTTAGTTTTAGTTCTAGAGTAGTTAGCTTTAAGTAGTTCTAGGTAGAGAATAAGTAGGTTTAATTACTTGTAAGTAGAATTCTAGTTTTAACCAACACGAGTATCGTCACTGGTATCTAGCGTTTTATTCACAGCGAATTTATCTTTTAGTAAACAAGCACTTGGCACCGCGCGTAACAAAGCGAGAATATTTTTCGAGCACTGCTGTTCTCTCCTGTTCTCTCACGAGCGTAATCGAGTATCAAGTAGTGTTGTGAAAGTACCGATTTCAGGAGACCGACTGCCAGAATTCTTCGCGATCGCGGAAACGGAGCTCGCTGAGAAGAATGGGGAGAGAGCAGCTGTTTCGCCGGTAATCAGAGAGATGGTGACACCATAATCACCCGAAACAGATTGCGACAACCATAGCGGACTGTCGCATGTCAAGATACGAAAAAAATGTCCTTATCACTAATAAAACGTACTATGTACCTTAAGCCTACTATTTACAATATCTGGAGACGCGGTAGCGTCTCGACGCCAAGTACAAGAAAGACACCCTGTATACATGAAAGACGCCCTGTATAAAACACCCTGTATAAATGTCGATCGACTGCCCCTGCCGTTTATCCATGTTCCGAGACCCTGCATATATATGTCGACGTCGCTACCGCTAACCTTTACTCGTCGCCAGGCTATTCTGAAACTAATTTCATTAATATATCATCACCCCTGCAATATTTTTTAAATTTAAAGGCATTTTTCTTATGTAAACCACATATAAGCTTTCGAATAAGACCAATTCCGAAAAAATCGGTCCACGCATGCTAGAGATATCGTAATATCGTCTCATGAAATTGTCAGAATTGCTAAGAGAAAATTTTTCTTCTCCAGTCGAAAATTCGTCAACCAAATACGTATACTACGCGTTACACACACACACCTATCAGTTTCGCACACATGTTTCGTTCGTCGACTCTCGGAATCATTCCGCAGAGTATATACCCTTATATACCCTTATACTGTTATGTACCTACCCTTGTACCCTTACACCCTTATACAGGGTGTCCCAAAAATGTCGGACTTCCTTGAAAGGGGTTACTCAGGGGGTGATTTGAAACAACTTTTTCCTTAGCGAAAATATTGTCCGAAGCTTCGTTAAGGAGATATTAACCAAAAACCCCGACCAATCAGAGCACGCGCCTTCCGCCTGAGTTCCCGCGGTAGCGTTGGCTACGAGGTAGGCGACCACGCTTGTGCTACGAACGTACGAACAAGCAAGTCGGCATGCATCGAAGGAAACCGCGTTACACATTTTTTTTTTAAAGCAGAATCTTAAATAAGAATAATTTGAAGTGAGAGGACAAGAAGTACGTAAATTTCGTTTTTAAATAAGGCATAAACGAAAAGGTAACGTAACAGAAAATGTACGACAAGTGATCGTAATTCGTTATTGAGGAAAAAATCCGTAGTTTAACAACGGCCAACACAACTAAATTTAAAAAATAATATTAGGTGTATGAATAAATTCTTTCCGACTGGAATTTCTATCGCGGTGGTATTCCGAAGCTGCCAGAAAAATGGCAAAAGGTAATGAACAATAATGGAAATTATTGCGATGAACGAGTTGTTTTCATATTTTTTAAATCGAACTGTTATTGTACCCTAAAATCGGAAAGAATTTATTTTCACACCTAATAATCACCAATAAATTAAATAAAACTCACCCTTTCTGGACATTCCTTTCCTTGCTTTCCTTCCCTTTTCGGAAACCTGGCCACTGTACCGATTCTGGTCATCGGCGTCCAGTGCTCAGCTGATCGCAGGGTCAATGTACCGAATATTCACTTCACTGCACGGCTACTAACACTGATCACTGAATTTATTTTTCACGGAACGTGTTGTTCCTACGTTATAAAAATTGGCGGCCGCGAAAGGGGCCGATTACTGTTAATTACTGGGACGAGATTACTACTATTACCCGGCGAAAAGAAAACTCGTGGCAGACTGTCTCGGGCTGTGCAGTCCGCTGCTGTGCAGCGATCAGATACGGATCCGACCGACGATCGTCAAAACAAAAGCGTAGGCTACGCTTGGTCAAATCGCTCTATCCCACTCGATCTCGTGTTTCGTTCGATCTCTTCGTCGCGCGGTGCGACAATGTATGTGGCAACTTCAGCCAATAACCAAAATACGTGTGTCCCGTCTTTAAAAGTGTGCCCAAATAGGTGACTCGACCAATCGTCACAGCAGCGGACTGCACAGCCCGAGACAGTCTGCCACGAGTTTTCTTTTCGCCGGGTAATAGTAGTAATCTCGTCCCAGTAATTAACAGTAATCGGCCCCTTTCGCGGCCACCAATTTTTATAACGTAGGAACAACACGTTCCGTGAAAAATAAATTCAGTGATCAGTGTTAGTAGCCGTGCAGTAAAGTGAATATTCGGCACATTAACCTTGGATGGTGTCGTGTACCTGAAACCAGCTGTGCACTGGGCTCGTCCATCGATGACCAGGATCGGTTCAGTGATCAGTGTTAGAAGTCGTGCAGTGAAGTGAATATTCGGTACATTGACCCTGCGATCAGCTGAGCACTGGACGCCGATGACCAGGATCGGTACAGTGGCCAGGTTTCCGAAAAGGGAAGGAAAGCAAGGAAAGGAATGTCCAGAAAGGGTGAGTTTTATTTAATTTATTGGCGATTATTAGGTGTGAAAATAAATTCTTTCCAATTTTAGGGTACAATAACAGTTCGATTTAAAAAATATGAAAACAACTCGTTCATCGCAATAATTTCCATTATTGTTCATTACCTTTTGCCATTTTTCTGGCAGCTTCTGAATACCACCGCGATAGAAATTCCAGTCGGAAAGAATTTATTCATACACCTAATATTATTTTTTAAATTTAGTTGTGGTGGCCGTTGTTAAACTACGGATTTTTTCCTCAATAACGAATTACGATCACTTGTCGTACATTTTCTGTTACGTTACCTTTTCGTTTATGCCTTATTTAAAAACGAAATTTACGTACTTCTTGTCCTCTCACTTCAAATTATTCTTATTTAAGATTCTGCTTTAAAAAAAAAATGTGTAACGCGGTTTCCTTCGATGCATGCCGACTTGCTTGTTCGTACGTTCGTAGCACAAGCGCGGTCGCCTACCTCGTAGCCAACGCTACCGCGGGAACTCAGGCGGAAGGCGCGCGCTCTGATTGGTCGGGGTTTTTGGTTAATATCTCCTTAACGAAGCTTCGGACAATATTTTCGCTAAGGAAAAAGTTGTTTCAAATCACCCCCTGAGTAACCCCTTTCAAGGAAGTCCGACATTTTTGGGACACCCTGTATACCGTTATACCCTTATACCCTTATACTCATATATATTCCCTTACACCCTTATACTCTTATATATACACCCTTCTATACCTTTATTATTATAACTTTACACCCTTATATATTTACCCTTATACCCTTACACCCTACTCTTATATAATCCTACACCCTTATATACACTTATACTCTTATACTTTTATATACCCTTATACCCTTACACCCTTATATACCGTTATACCTTTATACTCTTATATACCCTTATATCCTTACATCCTTATGCCCTTACACCCTTATATACCCGTATACCTTTATATACCCTTATATACCGTTACACCTTTTACCATTTACTCTTATACCCTTTACCCTTACACCCTTTACCCTTATACTCTTTGCCCTTACACCCTTTGCCCTTACACCCTTTGCCCTTGCACCCTTTGCCCTTACACCCTTTACCCTTGCACCCTTTACCCTTGCACCCTTCACCCTTGCACCCTTCACTCTTGCACCCTTTACCCTTGCACCCTTTACCCTTGCACCCTTTACCCTTGCACCCTTTACCCTTGCACCCTTTACCCTTGCACCCTTTACCCTTATACCCTTTACCCTTGCACCCTTTACCCTTGCACCCTTTACCTTTGCACCCTTTACCCTTGCACCCTTTACCCTTGCACCCTTTACCCTTGCACCCTTTACCTTTGCACCCTTTACCCTTGCACCCTTTGCCCTTACACCCTTTACCCTTGCACCCTTTACCCTTACACCCTTTGCCCTTACACCCTTTGCCCTTACACCCTTTGCCCTTACACCGTTTACCCTTCACCCTTGCACCCTTTGCCCTTGCACCCTTCACCCTTGCACCCTTCACCCTTGCACCCTTTACCTTGCACCCTTCACCCTTGCACCCTTCACCCTTGCACCCTTCACCCTTGCACCCTTTGCCCTTACACCCTTTGTCCTTACACCCTTTGCCCTTACACCCTTTGCCCTTGCACCCTTCACCCTTGCACCCTTCACCCTTGCACCCTTTACCCTTGCACCCTTTACCCTTGCACCCTTTGCCCTTGCACCCTTTGCCCTTGCACCCTTTACCCTTGCACCCTAAATATTAAATGTCCACATGTATACACTCAATCTAACATTCGGGAGAAAGGACTTTTTCTGAAATTTTCTATTAAAACCTGTAGAGATTAGGTTGATGCATAGTTAAACTGAAGGACTTATTACCACAGAATGATTCAAACAAAAAAAATGATTAGTTGATTATGAAAACCTGTTTTATTCATCATCAAACCTTAACTACCCCATCTTGTCCCACCTTCCCCTACAAGCTCAACCTAACAGTCGGGATTGCGGAGTTGTTGCGAGTGCATTTGCTGTTTCGTTATTATTCATCAATAAATTACCAGACAAAGTAACGTACAATCATGCGTTAATGCGTCAACATTTGATCCAAATGTTTCGATCTAATCGTCTGGAAGATTTTCCATGCATTCAGGATAAAGAAACAATTAATACGTGTGTATGAATATGAATTTGCAAATAATAGTACAATTAATCTTTGAAAAAAGAAGTGAGATCCCCTCAAAAACTTCAAAAAAGTAAAAAAATTACGCCAAGTACATCAAATCAAGTAAATCACAAAACATAGAAGATAATAATAATTACAAAATGAAAAAAAGATGTGAAATCAGAATGAGCTGCAAGTACATCAAGGTGCTTGCCACTGTATTAAATAATATTAAGCAGATATATTTTTATAGAAATAAATATTTTAATACGAATAAATATTTTATTCAAAATTCTTGGCGCTGCGCGCCGAATTGGTGTTGCTAAACTGAATAAACATGTATAAATTGCATCAATCTTTTTCTTTCTTGTGGGTGCGTTCGTAACTGTGTGTGTGCGTGTGCATATGCTGCGTATTATATTAGAAATAAATATATGTAGAATAAATCTGACTGCGTTTCTAATATGTGTATGTATTTTAGATTGTAAGGGAGTAATTGTAAATTATTAATACTAATTGTAAGACAATTAACATTTTTTCGGTTGCACAGCGCCAAGTATTTTGAATAAAATATTTATTCGTATTAAAATATTTATTTCTATAAAAATATATCTGCTTAATATTATTTAATACATTGGCAAGCACCTTTATGTACTTGCAGCTCATTCTGATTTCACATTTTTTTTTAATTTTGTAATTATTATTATCTTCTATGTTTTGTGATTTACTTGATTTGATGTACTTGGCGTAATTTTTTTACTTTTTTGAAGTTTTTGAGGGGATATACATAACTAAACAACATTTGATTTTTTAGTTCTGCTTTCTCTCAAATTCTGCAAATAATTAAGAACTACATTATTCATTCTTTCTCTTAAGTCTTCATTTTCAGTCTTGTTTCTTGTCATTTTAATCTCATCTCTCGCTGTCTTCTCAGTAACTTCAGTCTCGGTCGTCCCTGTCTTGTCATTAACTTCAGTCTCACTCGTCCTTATCTTCTCACTTACTTCAGTCTCGTTCGTCCCTGTCTTCTCATTATTTTCGACTGTTCTTGAATTATCTTTATTTTTTATTGTTGGATCTAGCAATTTCTTCAATAATCGTTCTTTATTTAGTGGATAAATGCCACATGCAGCAAAACCAGCTGTTATGTTTTTACTCATAGTATTACCTATTTCGTCAAAAAGCTTTTTCAGCAGACCAGAGAAAACAGTTTTTCCTACTGCGGATTTTCTCACATGTATTTTCTTCCAGTCCTGTAAAATTTCTCGCCACTTCTGCTTTACAGGTGCAAAAAAACTTACATCAAGAGGCTGACAAATGTGTGTCGAATTTAGTGGCAAACACTTGAATTTGATTTCATGTTCTTTGCATAATTTCAGTACTTTTTCGATAAAATGTGATGATAGATTATCCCCTATTAATGCTTTAGGAGCAGCTATGTTTTTTGCATGAGGTAGAAATGTTTTCTCAAACCAGTCTGTAAAACAGTCTCCGTCAAACCAACCACTGACAGACCTGTTGTATCGACTCCCTCGTTTGCAGCACCTACTGTTACAACAGGGATTTCCTTTCGGGCCATTCTTTCTCCATTCGTCATATAAATGAACCGACTTGTAAACCACATACGTCGGTAGAGAAACAGCAGATGCAGACACGCATGCCATTATACTTACATTACTTTTGGAATGATGCAGTATATTATCTGGATATTTTACTCCCCTTGTAAATATTAATTTTCTGGATCCAGGGTTATCTGCTAGATTACTTTCATCATAATTGAAAATTGCCTGCGGTAGTAGGTTTTTGATGGATTTGACGAGTTCATCGTGGTACCGTGATAGGTCTTCTCGGCTAAGTTGAGCCTTAGCTGGTTTTATATTGTTGGTCAATCGTTGAGTCAATTGTTCTTTATGGCGTTTGAGAAAACAACTAGCCCAATCCTGGCCAGGGAAATTTGATGGAGGAAAACGAGGAGCAGGTTCACCCAAACTATCTAGATACGATTTGGCAATGCATCGTAATTCATACTTATCAAGGGGAAAACCCCATTCGCCACATAATAAAATATTTTCGAGTAATAATAGTTCCTCCACATTCGAAAATTTTGTCGGTTTTCCAATACTGCTGCCATGCCGGCCATGAACTCTATTAATTAATGTCCCTTTAGAAATTTTATATTCCTTACTTGCTTATATACTTACTCGGTTATACTCATTTTCCCATCCAAAATTTTGATTAGTGCTTCTTCCAGCTGGTTTTCTGTGTACCGCTTATAATTCCTCAATGATGGTCTTTTCTTTGGATTTCTTGGCATCTTGATATTTGAAGAAATGTTTTTCTATGGATGAGCAGCAACCACGCGAAGGATTCACCGTGGATAACACTCCAAACTATATTTAAACAATACTATTCTACGGTCGAATCGTAGAAAAGACGCGGAGGACTTCCTTAACCCTTATGTCAATAACCGGGTACCCGGGTGCCCACCTGGGCATGTTTTACGAAAAAATTTTATGTTCCCGTGAAAATTTCGAAATTACCGTTTGGATCTTCGTTATTTCAACATTTTGAAAGAGGAATATGCTTTCAGACTTCGTTTTTTGGTCTTGGAGTCGGGGAATTATCCCGTCAAAGTTTACATGCTGGTTCTCAATAACCAGGGTACCCGGGTACCCACTTATAGAAACGTAAGATTTATGAACGAATTCCGAATGAACGAAACAAGTTACAATAAGATATCTTTGCAGGGTTCAATCAGTAAATAAAACCAAGTATTTTTGTGCAAAAAAAGCCGTAATTAGTTATTTATTTATGCATTCTTTACATTTTGTAAGCGTGACTGCATGCTCATCGCAGACTGGTTTATTGCATACGATGCAAGATTTCCTGGTTTTCCTGCGTTTCCTTATAGTTGATTTATAACATATGTGACACGAGCCTGTTATAATCTTTCTTCCCGACTTATCTAACGCTTGAGAAGTCCCAGGCTGAATGTCCGGAGGACTGCTCGACCGGCCAAGAATGCTCTCGACAGCAAGTTTAGTGGTGTAATGCCTCATAATTTGCGCATTTTGAACCCGACATTCAATATTAGGTGTAGCGAGTTCTGTACCCAATTGTCGCAAAAATAGTCTACGCTGATTAGTTTTCTTGGGCAACATTTTATTATTTTCATAGTAAATAATGTATGCAGCAAGACTAGCAATATATACCATATTATAAAAAAATGCGAGAGGCCACCCGTTTGTTCGTCGACGAGTTGTATATCTACCTAATAATTGGTCCATAGTATCCACTCCGGCCTTATACTTATTGTAATGCAGGATAATTTCAGGTTTTTTTCTCATATCATTTGCCACATCCTTATCGGAATGCATCGTGGAAAGTAAAGTTACTGCTTTATTCTTTTTGGGTATGTACGAGCAAATTACTACTTTTTCATGAAACCCGAAGAGGGTCGAAAATTCTTCCCTCGTTTTAGAGGGAGCCATTGATTTTGGTATATATGATTTATTTTTCCTCAATGTACCAACGATTGTTAACTTCCATGATAAAAGATGTTTAGCTAATGGCAAAGAAGTGAAAAAATTTTCCATACAGATATTTCTTCCCGAACCTTTATAGTTTGCTGCTAGCTGCTTCACTACTCTTTCGCCTTGATTAATTTCACGCGTATTTCCTGTTTTGCCGGTGTAAATTAAACCATTTAGTGGGTAGGCATTTTCGGCGTCGCAAATCCACCATATTTTTATCCCATATTTGGCTGGCTTTGATGGGATGTACTGAGTGAATCTTGTTCGTCCTCTGAAAGGATAAAGTAGCTCGTCGATTGTCAAATGTTCTGTTGGTTTATACATTGAAGATAAATTTTGTGACGAAGTCACGTCACGCGCCGCGCAGGCGTACGGCGCCGCGTCGAGAAGCCGAGTGCGCGCCGCGGCCGCTGGGCGGCCGCGCAGCCGCGAGCTGTCTCGCGGCCGAAGATGTACGGGCTCGCGATATAAGGACCGCGGCGAGCGAAACGGATAGCTCTTGTTCCGCACGAAATTAGCCGCTACCGCCGCCGTACCGTACGCCAAGACGCTCATATTTTTGATCTCCGTGAGGTGTGCACGCGTCGACCGATCGTCACGCTGTGCCATTAACCAGCCTCTTTCCTAAATAGGCCGAGAGCAATCTTGTGCTTTACCTCGCCTGTAAGGTGTCTCCGCGCCGCTATCGGTCAGAGCCCTATTGTACACGGGAACGCCACTATACGACTCTCGTACGATTGTGCCTGTTAAGGCCCTTCCGAGCAGAACGTTCCACAAAACTCCCCATCCTTGATCCCCCAGCTCGTTGCCAGCGCCGCCGCCGCGAGAACTACGCCGCCGCGATTTTACCGAGTCGAGTCTCCGCACCCGCAACCGTTACGCGGAAATCAATGTAAAAATAATCCTAACAGCTGAATAAACATTGTTATTGTTTAAAACGCCTTACTCATTTGACGAACCCGGCCTTACCGACTGAGTCGGCAATAAACTCCTTCTCCGTCCCACCGGCGACCGTCTCCCAAACCGAAGACGGTCACAATTTGAATTCAGCATATTCCAAATATCTCGAATTGGAGCAGCTTTATCCTCACGTATACGTGCTTCGCGTGTATTAGAGTCGTCAAAACGTATAAAACGCACAATCTTCCAAAACCGATTAATTCCAAATGTTGCGCGGTATAGAGGATATGACGAGGCTTTCCACATATCAGTTGTGTGGTCAGTATTTGAGTTATTAACACCTGCACATATTGAAACACCCAAGAATGCGTACATTTCACTAGACGTCACGGCTGTCCATGTTAACGTTTTTCCGTGATTTTGGGCGTTATATTATTCGTACATTGCCGATGCCTTTTTGTTGGTGTGACGAACTATTATATCTATTTTTTCGATAGTGAATATTTTTTTGAAGGTATCAAAAATTGATAAGGATTCTGTACTTCTATGTGGGCCAGCTCTTTGTCGCACGATATTATGAACAGCTGTCTGATATTTCCTAGGCGGGCTTTTCTACCACGCTGTTTTGTCTTTCGCAATAAATGTGGTCACAGTTTCGGCTACGTCCGCCGCTTCAGTTTCGGAGCAAGTCTCGGCCTCTGAATCGCTTTCCGACCCGGTCTCTGCTCCACCCTCCGCTGTACTTTCCAATGCAGCCTCTGCTTCGTCCTGTATAGCAGCCCTTGGTTCACCTCCTTCACTTTGCTCTGTTACAAATATTAGAATATGAGTATAAAGACAGTAATAAAATAAGTATAATTCCATGGCACTGTTCAAACTTACGATTTTCATTGGTGTCTACGCTGTCAGAAGACTCCATATTTTGCGACTGTCTTGTTGCGCGCGGCACAGGACACCAGTCGTCGTCGTAGCTATCTGAAGGCACAGTGCTGTCAGCATCTGTTTCGCCCAGTAATTCTTTCAAATACAGATCCTGTTCTTCACGATTTAATCTATAGAACAAATGTACATCGCCAATAATGCTATGAATGATATCCTTTTGTAAAAGACCAAAGTAACATTCCACAATCATTTCTCTTACCTTGCAAACTCTGCTTTCGATAACTCCTCCATAGCACTTCTATTTGATTTTGTTGTCACAAAAATTGCGTACACAATTTGTCCAATATCACTGAAGGGATAGGAGAGTGTCTATGTTCCCTTATTGAAATACACAAATGCTAAGTCTTTATTTCGGGTGTTTTATACCGAACAAGATTATATATCCCGTCGAGGTGTCAGCGAAGACTGGCGTCTGCCGGCCACACAATTTTCCGGCGAGACGCGCGCGACAGGAAACGCCTCCTAATTGGTTGACCCGGTGCCGGTGTCAACCAATAGGTAATTTTCCTGGCCCAAAATCGAGCCCCCTATTTCGCGCGTCTTTGGGGCGCTTCCATCGGAACGGGGGTGCGACGATGGCGGGAGAGACACTTCTGGCGGAATCTGGCAATGCAGCGGGATTTCCCCCAGGCCCGAGGCGCGTGACGCGGCCGGTCGCAGGCCGCCCGGCCTCGCATCGTGGGCCCTTCGGACACTCGGGGTTTATGATACCCGCAATAACTATTGAGGCCGTAAAAGAAAGTCTCGAAAGAAAAACATGCTTTGTTCAAAATTCAATCACGAAAAGAACGGAAAGCGGCATACTCAAAAATAGCTTGGCTGGTGCATGTGTCATAAACCGCGCCGACCATTTATATTACCTGGCCGCGTCTTTCTGGCTAGCAGAGGCCTTGGAAACTTGGATCTAGGTTGCAACTATCGACTAGAAACGTAAAAACCCCAAAAAGACGCGATAGAAAGCGTTTATTTAAAAAAAAACCGGAGGTGGGTACCCGGGTACCCTGGTTATTGAACAACGTAGGTACTTTCGGTTATTGACATAAGGGTTAATAGCGACCAGCGTGTCTAAAAATCCGTACAAGAGTGTCGCGTCCTGGCGGCGAGGTCATAGCGTCCTTCTTGTGACAATAGGTATCGGGTTTGGGGTTTTCCCAGGTTCCCCCGCGCAAACGGTCCCAGCCAGTGTTTTTGGCCTTCCAGGCGGTAGGCCGATGTTCAGGAACGCCATTCAAATATGAATATTCGTAATTCATACATTTGGGTTTTCATTCACTTGGTTCACACTGTTACGCGTTACATTTATTATTACGTTTACCTATATCATATTATTGTTAGGCTAGTTTCCATGAGTACGTGAAGTCCGGATCTTTTATAATTAGCTCCGGAAATGACTCGAAGGAAGGCTAATCCTTTAATTTATGAGACTGCCTGGCAGACGTTGGGTCTGTCGCCGGCACTCCCCTGACATTCGGGACCGTTGGAGGGTGGCGAGTGACGTGGAGCTACAATGACCCTCTGTCAGTCGACTCCGGCGGTCCCGGGGTTTGGTGATATTGGCCAGGCATCCTGTTTACCTTTCGACGATGTCTTCGAGAGGCCGTTTAGCCATAATTCATTAAGCTATATTTTTCAAAGTTTTCCCTCTCCACGGGGCTGGGTGGGCCGTTCCTTTGGCAATACGGTGACCAATGAGGTATTGAAGAATCGTATGGCCCACCAAGTAACCAGCCTGGAAGGGAGGATTTTATCTTGAACGAAGAAGAGACTCGGTCGCGGGGTCAGACGTTATCGAAACAGACTAGGTCTCGGTATCCTCCGGAGATGAGGACAGTTTAAATATTAACACTTTCACAAACATATTTTCGGCGTCAACTGTATCCATATTAACGAACATTGTTTGTGATCCAATACATTGAATCTTGTTATTGTTACATCCAGTGTCATTTTATTTACCTTAATCACGGTAAAACGTCGTTAGGGTATCGCGTTCTCTTAGTGTCGGAATTACCGTAGCGGGAACTTACGACTCCCGTTGACCCGTCTGCAGTTCAGTCGGGCTCATTAAGAATACGCGAAAAACATTGGTCCTTCGAGCCGGATCCAGTTACGTATGGACTGCTACAGTTTCGTAGTGCAACGAACTTAGTGATTGTGTGTTTGGATATAAGACCCAAAACATTGTGTCCATCCGCTTAAGTTTAGCGGATTAACAATTGGATAGCAACAGTGCACGTGCAGCCTGGAGTCGGCCAGCCTGCATCGCCGTTGCAGCATCATTCAAGGATTCTGGATATCGTGGTGGACCAAGCAACGAAGGTCCTCGCATCGCTAAGGTAGGCTCGTTAATTGTTTCGCACTCCTATCCTGCCTCCTTACCCGTGTCCCACGATGTCACATAAAAAGAGTGCCAGTTCCCCAAAAGGTCAGCCGCCGGTAGACACAACAGCGGCTGAAATTAGTACTGTGCGACGGAAACGCGAAAATATCGTAGGTCAGATTACCTCGTTCCATAATTTCCTGAAAGGCATCCAGGAATCAGGTCAAGTTAATGTATATCTGGTTGAGACTCATCTCAAGGGCCTCAGCGACCATTAGGATCGGTTCGAAGACATTCAATTCGAACTCGAGGATCTGGATCCGTCGGAGGCTGAGCGCCGGTTCGTGATACAGAGTAATTATTACACCGTAGTAGCCAGCGCCAATAAAATTATTGATGGGGCGCGAGGGGCGGCTCAAAATACAACGGTGCATCACCCGACGGCTATCGAGGCACGGGGTATAAATCAGTCACCAGTACTGACTGTAGCGGCTCCGCTTGCCATAAAACTTCCAGAAATGCGGTTGCCGACGTTTGATGGTTCTATTGAAAAATGGTCGACATTCTTCGAATTATTCTCATCAATGATCGACCAGAATGAAGAGTTGACTCCGGTGCAGAAGCTGAATTATCTGCGGTCGGTCCTTACGGGAAAAGCGGCTGCGAGTATCGCGTCGCTGCGGACCACGGATGCTGATTATGTGGACGCGATCGAGATATTAAAATCAAAGTATGACAATACACGGAAAATCATATTAAAACACTGTAACGCGATTCGGGAATATCCGAAGCTTGCGAAGGACTCTGTTGAGTCATTGGGTGATCTCGTGGATGCCATGAATCAACATTTACGGTCACTTAAAAATATGGGAGAATCGATCGCGGGATGGAATTCCCTTCTGGTATCCATTATATTATCAAAGGTCAACGCAAACACGCTGTGGCAGTGGGAGCTTTCGTTAAAGGACAAAAAGATGCTATCATATACGGATCTTTTAGCGTTTTTGGAGAAACGCGCGGACTGCGCTCCGGACGCCGCAACGGCCGTAGCACCGAAGTCGGGAACAGGTAACGGTAGTCGTGGGTCGACGGGGCAACAAAGAAACAAACCAGGACCACAAAGGAATGCGTTCCTCACGGTGAAGGGGTCAGAGTGTCCCGTCTGCAAGGATTTGCATGGCGTTTGGAATTGCGACACATTTAGAGCGCTGTCGTTAAAGGAGCGTCTCGCATTGGTTGCAAAGGTTTCGTTATGCTCGAATTGCCTTAAACAAGGGCACGCTGCTAAAGGGTGCAAATTTGGGCCATGTCGTGTGTGTCACAACAGACATCACACTTTGCTGCACAATCCTGGAGTTTTACGAAACGAAACAAACAGCGAATCTTCGGTAGCTGATAAGTCGAACGCGTTTGGACCGTCGGAGGAAGAACGACCTCCGAGTCCTAAATGACTAGATCAGCAAGATGATCTTCGGGGAACGGGATGTCCGAGGGTTTTTGTGGTTGACTCGGCTACCAATGAGTTATTGGTAACGGCGCGAATCAACGTTATGGATAAGGATCAACAGTCAGTAAGCTGTCGAACACTAATCGACACATGTGCGGCATCCAACTTTGTGACGGACAGTTTCGCGAAAAGGCTCGGTCTACCGCGGAAGACATGCTACGTTCCTATCGGAGTCCTCAACGATCTTTCAACGGTTGCAACGCATACCATAAGGGCAACCATCAGGTCGCGTGTCGGCGATTACCAGAAGACGTTGACTTTTCTTACGGTCCCCAATATTTCATCGTTGGTGCCTGATCAGCCTATCGATCGGTCAACCATCGCTATTCCAGGTGGAATCAACTTGGCTGATCCCAACTTTCATCGACCTGCACCTGTCGACATGTTATTGGGATCTGGAACGGCTTTATCAATGTTATGCGTTGGACAAATTGATTTGACACCGCCCGACCGGGCGGACCTTTTTCTTCAAAAGACAAGGGTCGGTTGGGTCATCGGGGGGAGCGCGCCAGCCGCTCCAACGGCAGAACGCAGGGTCTGTCATTTGACCGCTGCTCTTCAATTCGATCTCGCGCAGTTCTGGGAGATCGATGAGGGTCCTCAAATCCGGCACCTGTCGGATTCGGAAGCGGCTAGCGAGCGGCATTATAAGGCCCATACAACGCGGAATGTGGATGGGAGGTACGTCGTGGCGCTCCCGTTTAATGAACGACTCTCACAATTGGGAGAGTCAAGGTCCAGAGCTCTGAAGCGATTCGCTTCCCTTGAACGAAAGCTGCAAGGGAATGCAGAGTTGCAACAACGATACCACGCGGTAATACAAGAATATCTGGATCTCGGCCACATGTCCGAGATCACAGATGTTCAAGTATCCATGAATGGATATTATTTGCCGCATCACGGTGTCAGTAAGGACAGTAGTCAGACTACTAAACTCAGGGTTGTTTTCGACGCGTCAGCAACGACCAGTACGGGGGTGTCCCTTAATGATGTTTTGCATATCGGGCCGAAGATCCAAGACGATCTGTTGTACATACTTTTACGGTTCCGTACTCACCAGTATGTCATTACAAGTGACATTGAAAAAATGTATAGGCAGTTTCTCGTACAACCAGAAGATCGAAAGTATCAAAGGATTCTTTGGCGCGACAACGATGGTGATGTTAAAACTTTTGAGCTGAATACCGTAACGTTTGGAGTATCGGCGGCACTGTTCTTAGCCATTCGTTGTTTGAAGCAATTGAGTCAGGATGAAGGATATCAATATCCACGAGCGGCTGAAATTCTTCAGCGGGACTTTTATGTAGATGACGCGCTTACCGGAGCGTCAACGAGGGAAGACGCACTTGCATTAAGGAAGGATCTCACCGACCTTTTAAAATTAGCCGGACTGAACGTCCGACAATGGGCTTCAAACGACCGGAGTCTTTTGCAGGACTTGCCACGGGAATCCATAAATAGCAAGCTTCACTTCGGCGAAACGTCTACGGTAAAGACTCTCGGTGTTATGTGGAATTCTATGGACGCTTCCATCACTTATTCAGTCAAGATTGGAACGGTATTATCGCGTGTCACGAAGCGCATTATTACTTCTGAGATCGCAAGGATCTATGATCCTCTGGGACTTCTTGGGCCTGTTATTGTCACCGCAAAGATCATGCTCCAGCAGATCTGGAGTTTGAAAATCGATTGGGACAAGTCCCTGCCTAGGAACGTCCATACCGAATGGGCTCGGTACTATTCAGAATTGCCATTATTAAATAACATTGTATTTAAGCGTAAAACAATAATCAGCTCGGCGTCACGCATCGAGTTGCATGGATTTTGCGATGCGAGCGAGAAGGCTTATGGAGCGTGTGTGTATCACCGTACGATTGACGCGCGCGGTCGCGCGCAAGTAGAACTCCTGTTGGCGAAATCAAGGGTTGCTCCGTTGAAGCAACAAACGATTCCGCGGCTTGAGTTATGTGGGGCGCTGCTTCTCACTTCCCTGGTTTCAACTGTTCGACGGGCTTTACCCTTCGAGATGGATCAAACCACCCTATGGACCGACTCCACTATTGTGCTTTATTGGATCAACACCTCTACGCATACTTTAAAGACATTCGTCGCGAATCGCATTGCTGAGATTCAGACGAAGACGAGGGTCAAGGATTGGCGTCATGTCCGGACAAATGATAATCCGGCGGACCTCATTTCACGAGGTCAAACTCCAGAAGAATTTCTTCAACCCTCAATCTGGCAGCATGGTCCGGCATGGCTCGTCAGACAAGAGGTCCATTGGCCTACTTGGGAGATGGTCCGACATGTCGTCATTCCGGAACAAAAACAGATTCCCTGTTTTGCAACAAAACCGATCGACGCTTCCCTCCTGGATAGGTATTCATCGTGGGGGAAACTTGTCCGGGTTGCTGCTGTATGTTTGCGTTGGAGACGCAAAAGCGCAAGGGGGGTTCTGACAGTTTCAGAACGCAACTATGCACAGTACGCGGTCATCAAGCTTTTGCAGCGTTATCATTTTTCGGAAGAGTTGCGCTGTATCATCAAGAATAGGGATGCAACAACCAAGGGCAAACTGACAAAATTAAATCCGTTTATAGACAAGGATGGTATTTTGCGGGTTGGAGGTCATCTGCAGCATTCGGCAATGTCGTTCTTTCAAAAACACCCTATTATATTACATAGATATATTCTATAATAATAGAAAACGAGCACCGTATTCATTTGCTCGCGGGAGTGCAAGCTACATTGTACGCTATAAGGCGTCGGTACTGGCCTATCGATGGTCGAAGCCAGGTCTGGAAATCTAATAGGAGGTGTGTACGTTGCTGTCGCGCACGACCACCACCCGTGGAATACGTTATGGGCAATTTACCTGAAGCAAGGGTAATTGAGTCGCGTCCCTTCACCAACGTGGGAGTTGACTACTGCGGGCCCTTTTATATAAAGGAAAAAAGACATCGGAACCAGAACCGGGTCAAGGTATACGTAGCAGTTTTTGTATGTCTGGCGGTCAAGGCTGTCCATCTCGAACTTGTCAGTGATCTGACCACAGAAGCATTTATCGCCGCCCTTCGACGTTTCATCGCTCGACGAGGATTTTGCGTAAATTTGTATTCCGACAATGGCTCTAATTTCGTCGGAACAGACAACGAATTGCGCGACTTACGACAGTATTTACGGTCAGACGACCATAACAATAAGGTCCAGACCTTCCTTGCGGAGAGATCCATTGAGTGGCATTTCATCCCACCATTGGCTCCTCACTTCGGTAGACTATGGGAGGCTGCGGTAAAATCGTTTAAATTCCATCTTAAACGCGTCGCAGGGGCTAATTTATTTACTTTTGAGGATTTCAATACACTGATTATTGAAATAGAATCCATTTTGAATTCCCGTCCTCTTACCTCCATTTCATCTGATCCAAACGATCTTCTGGTCCTTACACCTGGACACTTCCTAATTGGCGACTCAATGACGAGCCTTCGCGAGCGCGATTTCAGGGACACTCCTGTTAATCGTTTGTCTAGCTGGCAGCACATACAGAAAGTGAAACAACACTTCTGGACCCGATGGCACCAGGAGTATTTGAACGAGCTGACGAGTCGCAGAAAATGGACCAGCGGTAGCCATCCCATCAGGGTGGGCACTGTTGTCCTCCTGCGAGATGACAAGGTGCCATCTATGCAGTGGGCTTTGGGCAAAGTCCTCAAGGTCCATCCAGGCGCTGACGGCATCGTGCGGACGGTGACGCTTAAAACGGCTACAACCGAGCTGGACCGGGCGGTCAAGAAGCTCGTGCCGCTGCCCAATCATCTGGAGGACGATGTCGGAGAGGAGGACATCGCGAGGTCGCCAACATCCGTCAAGGGCACAAGACAACCCCTGTCCCCTTAGTTTTAAGTACATATACTTACACACACATATATCGTGTCCCGCGTATGATTAAGTTTTCTTTGTTTGATCGAGATCCCCTCAACGGGGGGAGGATGTTACGCGTTACATTTATTATTTATTATATCGGTTCCATAACGGTCATATATCGGTTATACAGTAAACCAGCGCTGTCCAGCATAGGGGCCCCTCACGCGGCTGCTTCTCCTACCAATCTTTCTATCGCACAGCGTGCCTTCCGTTGTCAAGGAGACCGCGCGACGCTAAGAAGGCTGCCATGACGGGCTAGCCGGTCTAGCGTCTTCGCGGTTAGCGGACACTTGCAGTACAATCACAAAAGATGCAATGTTATAATAAGATACGTAAAGCAAATGTGATAATGTTAACTTTTATATTATATGTATAACAAAATGTTACAAAAACCTGCCAATGTTCCTCTCGTTTAAGTGCGAACCTATAGCGAGAGTTTAGTATAATACATATAGGTTTGTATATTGGTTTTGCATTAGTCAGGTATTAATAAATCAATAATACTCAATTGTTTATCAATCCGTTTATTAGTCATTGCTTGTCATCTTCTACAATTTTGTTATAATTGAAACGTATAATTAATATATTATCAATGACGTTTGAATTGAGTTTAGACCGATGTGGGGTCAAAATGAACTTTAGTCCTGAAAATAGCCGTTCTACGCTCACCTGCGTAGGTGCAACAGCTAGAATCATATTTGCCAAATTTCGTTGTTAATAAAGTTGCTGAGGATCAGTGCTAGGAATGGATAAAGGGCACTGAACGAAACTGAACGGCACAAAGTCCTTGTGAAACACCACGCGTTATAATTTAAATATCTATGTACAGAGTCACAATTAAAGTACACTATTTAACAGTAATGTTTATGCGTTTACACACTACCTATTCCGGCGAAGCTTAGCAAAGAAGCTAGCGCGTAATTGCAGTACGCACTAATGCTAGTTACAAAGCAAAGAAGTAACTTAGCGAGGCAAGGCGCGATTAACAAAAGTGCGTAAGGTAATCAGCGAAACAAGTGAAGTGTAGCGTGGTCGCGAACAGAGAGAGATCCAGGAAATCGCGATCTATTTCCTGGAAGCAAGAGCAGTCCCCCTTCCATCGATTGTAAGTCGATGGAAGGGGCCGTGATCGACGCTCCACATGAGTCAGCGCGCAGACGCCAAGTGCCTAATTACCGGTGGGCCAAAGAGATGGCGTTAACATGCAGCATTTCCTGAACATTCGTAATTCACATTGCTTACTGTTTTTATTGTTTCAAAAAGCTAAAATGTCAGTAGAAGGTTTCACACGTCGTTGTTTTATAAAATCATCGATTTCGCTTTCTATCGAATAACGTGATGTCATACTCCTTGATCGGTTCAAAGTGCGTGTTGTTTCCGCATATCTTAGAACCCTTTCAAATTCGTCTTCATCGCTTCCGGCAGATGTTTCTTCAACTACTTCGTTGTCATCGATTCTTGTTCCTTCTTGCTGTGTGTTAATAACTTCTATTCTTGCGTACGTATTTACAAGACAATTTTTTGCACTACGTATTGGCTCATCTGTTAAGATCACGTTGAAACGTGGATCTAAATAAATTGCTGCCAAAAAATTTAATTTTCAAATAACATATCTTGACGTTTGTTCATGTTATGTACCAATTCATTTGTAAATTCAGTTTCCACTCGTTGTATTTGTATCAAGCAACGTTGCCATAATGCATATACATCGCCAAGTATTAATTGTTCGCTTTGTAGACGCTTTGTTGCGAGCTTAGCAGGTTTTAGGACACTAAGTAGTGTGTCAATTTTTGTCCACAATGCCGATGACAATTTTAAATCTTTGTCGTCCAATTGGTTACAATAATCTTTTAATTGAACTAATCTTTCTAACATGTCCACAGATGAATGCCAGCGTGTAGTACAATCTAATATAGCATTTTTGTCGCATAATGCTAACAACGCAGAGTTTATAAGCGGTGTCTGTAATTTATTTACTACCTGTTGGGCTCTGTCTACTATTTCCGCAACCTTTCTTCCTTTCAATAAGTCATTCATCGCTAACTGCAAAGTATGCGCCGCACATCTAACAATCCTAGTTGTAAAAACTGAAGGCCATAAGGATTCGTTGTTATTTTCTTCCTCACTGTTTAAATTTATAATTTCAGTATTTGTAAGTAGTACGTCTGCTATTTCCGACCCTATGATATTATCGTCAATGTTGTCCTGAATCTCGTCATCGTTAATATCATTTTCATTTTCGTTTAGAATACGTATTGTTTTCAGCATATTTGCTGCATTATCTACAGTTACTGTGAATATCTGGTTCATAGAAATTTCAAATTTTGCGCACACATATATAATTGTTTCCTTCAAATATTCGGCAGTATGAGTCTGGAAGAGCTCCACAACGACCAACGTCCGAATTTGTATTTTGTTATTTTTGATAAATTGCATATTAATGCCGAGAAAGGAGCGACTCATTCAAGTTGCGGCGTCAATTTTCAATGATACAACTCGTCCTTTTATCTCTGCTTTAATTTCATTTATTACTGAAATTACTTTTTCTGCAATTACATCACGCACCTTGTGAGCATTCAATTGTTGCGACTGTTACATGGGCCCTTCTGGTCCATCCCGTGCTCGCTGTCCTCGCGTCGCTTTCCTCCGAATCGGCGATTCAGCGGAGGTTCGTCGTAAGCGCAACGTGACCGTTGACGGCCAAGGCCCCGATATTTCTAAATAGGAGGCAGCGACCGCCAGGTGCCGACGGGGCGATTTCTCCCCCCGATCGATTTCGAGAAGGCGAGGCGCGGTCCTCAACCGCGGACTTGATAGCATTCATTCGATTTTGTGACTTCGATCTAGGGAGTAGCGTCGGCCAGCCGCGCCGTCTAGATCGCGTCTTCGCTTCAGTGTCCGGTATCGCGAATCGCGCTCGGTCGATCTGGTTAGGCGGAGCGTATCTCCATCCGATACACAGGAAACGGCCTCGCCGGGAGAGCACTCACGCGCCGATACAGACCACCGCGATCGCGAAGAACCCCGACGGAGCGAGCGCAGCGAGACGACGGACGCCAGGTACAGCGACATCCCTGCGTCACCCGAGCGCGAAACGCGAGCGAACACGACCTACGACAGGTCCGGCGGCAAAGCGAACGCCCCGAGAACAGCAACGGACACGGAGCGCCGTCTCCTGGTATGTACTTAACCACTAACCTTTATTAAGAATATATATGCGATTATTATTGTTCCTCTCAATTCCCTTGTATAAGCCTTATTTCAACCCCTTTCTTCCTTTCTACCCCCCGGTAAGTATAGTCAAGGTGGGCCTTAGCCCTTTGACAGAGCAAGAACCCGGTAAGTCACTCCAACCGCTCGGGGTGATTTACAGGCTGTCCCTTCAGGACGTAACACGACTGTCCGGGTATCATATTAATGATGTCGCGAAAAGCTTCATCATCTAATAGTGAAAATAGTCTCCCATGAATCACTAGTCGCACACAAGCGTCCATCAAGTCAAATTTGGCTCTTTTGCGATTTGCATTGGACTGCTCACCGGCACGATGTGTTTTTTTAACTTTTTCTATCATTACATGTGAAAATTCATTTGGATGATTAGTTTCCAAATGTTTTTGTAAAATTGTCGCATGATCATATAAGAATAAATTTATAAATGGACACAAACTTAGGATTAAAGGAGCTCGCCATCGACATAAAGTTGAAAATAAGCTGATATTAAAAAAAGTTTATTCCAAACTACATTTCAGAACTAATTTATTATTTAGAGATAGATTATTAAATCATAGTTTAATATTGACTCCGAGTATCACACATCAAGCTTTATATTAATTTGACACTTAATTTAAAGTATTGCTGACACTAACAGCAATAACTTTCCTAATATGTACAAACTTACTACTAATTTTATATTAATTATGAAGATTATTAACTTTTTTTTTTTAATAAACACAGTGTCTCGTGGATGAAAACGTGTCTTGCTGCGAAGTATAATACTTTTTGTATTAAATTCAACGTGGTCGTCACTAACTGAGAAATACAAGTGACTCTGGCCCATTGGTCTTAAACCCTCCGACCCAGAGAATCGCTCTTCGCGTTTGTTTATAAGATTGTAACGTCCAGTTGCTTTGGAGCGACTGAGCGCCAGCAAGTTCTCGAGAGGAGAGCGGCGCCGCTTCGAGTGTAGGATAGGTGGGGCTCGTTTGTACAGAGTAAAGGATTGAAATCCGGACTTTTTAAACTAAACAATGGCTTTTATTGACAACATTTAATTCTACTTTAACTACAATAACAACTTAATATTACCTACAGCTAAGAATTTTATATTTTTTGGGTTTTTTTGTGTTTTCTTTTATATGTTAAATTATGTGAACTAGATATACAGGGTGTCCCAAAAATGTCGGGTTTCCTTGAAAGGAGTGACTCAGGGGGTGATTTGAAACAACTTTTTCCTTAGCGAAAATATTGTCCGAAGCTTCGTTAAGGAGATATTAACCAAAAACCCCGACCAATCAGAGCGCGCGCCTTCCGCCCGAGCTCCCGCGGTAGCGTTGGCTACGCGGTAGGCGACCGCGCTTGTACTACGAACGTACGAACACGCAAGTCGGCATGCATCGAAGGAAACCGCGTTACAGAGTTTTTTTTAAAAGCAGAATCTTAAATAAGAATAATTTGAAGTGAGAGGATAAGAAGTACGTAAATTTCGTTTTTAAATAAGGCATAAACGAAGAGGTAATGTAACAGAAAATGTACAAGTGATCGTAATTCGTTATTGAGGTAAAAATCCGTAGATTAACAACGGCCAACACAACTAGAATTAAAAAATAATATTAGGTGTATGAATAAATTCTTTCCGACTGGAATTTCTATCGCGGTGGTATTCTGAAGCTGCCAGAAAAATGGCAAAAGGTAATTAACAATAATGGAAATTGTTTCGATGATCGAGTTGTTTTCACATTTTTTAAATCGAACTGTTATTGTACCCTAAAATCGGAAAGAATTTATTTTCACACCTAATAATCACCAATAAATTAAATAAAACTCACCCTTTCGGACATTCCTTTCTGTTGCGGCCGTAAGAAGCGCGTTAAATCACCGGTTCAAACGAGTGCCCGCTGACTCATCCTCAACAGCTGACGAGTCAGCTGAGGCCGTTGGCATTGTTTTGATTTACGAGGCCGAACGTTTCGGAGCGCTCGCCCGGCGACCGTTAGTCGGTTGACAGCATCGCACGTTCTAGCACGTTTTGAACGCTTCGCCTTTTGCGCCCATTGCGCTACGAATACCGCAGAGTTTGTTCTGTGCGCGAACCTTCTTCGCCAGCGCCCACGCGTTCTGTGCCGTACCTTGTATTATATTCCTTGTGTGTTTTGTTGTCCAAGGGTTTTGTGACGTTCAGTGGTCAAGTTGGACCACTGAAATAAAATCGTGTCAGTCCCAAACGGGTCGTTTTGCTGCTGCGTTTTCCTTCCCACCGAGTCATCCCTGCACCGGCATTAAATCCGCACTTGGCGGAATCACTTTCCTTGCTTTCCTTCCCTTTTCGGAAACCTGTGTCAGTGACGCGCGGGGTCTTCCCAAAACTCCGGCGACGCGAGACGGACCACGCGTCCGCGTCGCCACTTCCGGGGGGGGGGGGGGTCGCATGATGTTGTGGAGGGGTGAGCGTGCTCCCCGGCACCCCCACCCCGCGACCCCCCCCCCCCCCCCGCGATCGAGCAGTGACCCGGACGCGGCCCGAAGGGTCGCGGCCGGGCAGGGAGGCGGCACTAGGTCATATGGTCAATTGACCGCCGCACTCACCCTTTACCTGCTCGACCGCCTTCCTCGGGAGCGCGCTAAAAACGGCGCCAATGGCGCGGCTCCCGGGGAGCAGCCGACCATCTGCTTCTCCCCGGGGGGGGGGGGGGCTTTGACACGAGGACCCCCCCTGATCGTATCTCCGCCGTCGCGCGTCGCGCCCTGCCAATGGCAAAAGGTAATGAACAATAATGGAAATTATTGCGATGATCGAGTTGTTTTCATATTTTTTAAATCGAACTGTTATTGTACCCTAAAATCGGAATGAATTTATTTCCACACCTAATAATCACCAATAAATTAAATAAAACCCACCCTTTCGGACATTCCTTTCCTTGCTTTCCTTCCCTTTTCGGAAACCTGTGTCACTGGATCACTGTACCGATCCTGGTTATCGGTGGACGAAAAGATTTATGGTTAGGTAGCGCCCAGTGCTCAGCTGATCACAGTGCGTCCGGGTTAATGTACCGAATATTCACTTCACTGCACGGCTACTAACGCTGATCACTGAATTTATTTTTCACGGAACGTGTTGTTCCTACGTTATAAAAATTGGTGGCCCCGAAAGGGGCCGATTACTGTTAATTACTGGAACGAGATTACTACTATTACCCGGCGAAAAGAAGACTCCTGGCAGACGGTCTCGGGCTGTGCAGTCCGCTGCTGTGACGAAGAGATCGAACGAAACACATCGAGACCGAGTGGGATAGAGCGATCTGTAGCCTACGCTATTGTTTTGTTTTGTCGATCGTCAGTCAGATCGCTCTATCCCACTCGGTTTCGATGTGTTTCGTTCGATCTCTTCGTCGCGCGGTGCGACAATGTATGTGGCAACTTCAGCCAATAACCAAAATACGTGTGCCACGTCTTTAAAAGTGTGTCCAAATAGGTGACTCGACCAATTGTCACAGCAGCGGACTGCACATCCCGAGACCGTCTGCCACGAGTCTTCTTTTCGCCGGGTAATAGTAGTAATCTCGTCCCAGTAATTAACAGTAATCGGCCCCTTTCGGGGCCACCAATTTTTATAACGTAGGAACAACACGTTCCGTGAAACATAAATTAAGTGATCAGTGTTAGTAGCCGTGCAGTGAAGTGAATATTCGGTACATTGACCCTGCGATCAGCTGAGCACTGGACGCCGATGACCAGGATCGGTAGAGTGGCCTAGTGACAGTCGGAAGGCATCCCCCGCGATGGGCGCTCAAACAACTTGATGTTGACGCGGCCCTACTCGCTTCCTCCGTCGTCGCCTGGCCTCCGTTGCCGGGCGACGTGCTGGATGACCCCGTTGCCGGCGCGCTCTGGTTCCGCGGCGCGTTGCAGTCTATCTGCGACGCATCTATGCCGCGGACCGGGCCGCCGGGTGGGGGTCGGAAGGCGGTGTACTGGTGGTCGGCCGAGATCGCGGAACTCCGCGCGGCAAATCAAGTATACCAAGGCCCGTCGTCAAGATCGACGACGGGTTTCGGAGGAACGGCTCCTCGAGCTGCGCTCTGCCTTTGCGGCGGCGCGCCGCGAACTTTGGGGGGCCGTAGCCCGGGCAAAAGATCAGTCCTGTCGGGAATTCGTCGCGACCCTCAACGAGGATCCGTGGGGCCGTGTCCATAAAACTCGGACACTGGGCGCCCCCGGTCACGGAGGGCCTCGATCCCCGGCTCCTGGAACAAGTTCTTGAGGCGCTGTTCCCCCGTCTCCCGGTACACGGGGAGGGTGGCGCTGACGAGTCCGGGGATCCGTGGTTGGACAGGGGCGCGGACACCTCCGACGCCCCTGGGGTCAGCGACGAGGAGCTCGCTTCCGCTGTGGCGCGCATGCGCAAGCGGAACGCGGCTCCGGGTCCCGACGGTGTGCCCGGGCGAGTGTGGGCCTGCGTTTTGAGCGCCCTAGGAACCGGTCTCAAGCGGTTGTTCGACGCCGTCTTGAAGACCGGCAGATACCCCCAGCCTGGAAGGAGGCGAGGCTGGTTCTCCTCCGGAAGCCCGGTAGACCCGCGGAGTCACCCTCGGCGTATCGGCCGATTTGCCTCCTGGACGAGGCGGGCAAGCTACTCGAGAGAGTAATAGCTGCCCGCCTGTGCGAGCACCTGGAGGCCGTGGGCCCGGACCTGTCCGACCGCCAATACGGCTTCAGGCGGCAGCGATCGACCATCGATGCCATCCAGATGGTACGATCGCTGTCGCGCCGGGCGGTCGAGGGGGGCGGTGTGGGCGTGGCGGTGTCACTGGACATCGCCAACGCCTTTAACACTGTCTCCTGGGCGGCGAACGAGCGGGCGTTGTTGTATCACAGCGCCCCGCTCTACCTTCGCCGCCTTGTCTGGGACTTTCTCCACGGCCGTGTGGTCTCGTACGTCGGCCGGGAGGGCTACGGGGTGACGTATGTGTACCGCGGGGTCCCGCAGGGGTCCGTTTCACGGCCCCTGTTGTGGATCCTCGCCTACGACGCGGTACTGCGGGTCGTGATGCCATCGCTGGGGGTGTCGTTGGTGTGCTATGCCGACGACACCCTGGTGGTGGCCTCCGGGCAAAATTGGATGGAGGCGATCAGCCTCGCCGAGGAAGCGCTGCGACGCGTAATAGCCTCGATCGGGACGCTCGGTCTGCGAGTCGCCTTGGAGAAAACCGAGGCGATGTGGCTCGCGGACAGGGTTGGGAGCGGTGTCCCCAACGGAGCTTCCCTGAGGATTGGGGACGCCTGCATCAGGGTCGGCCGAGAGATGAAGTATCTCGGTCTGACCCTGGACACCTACTGGCGATTCGCGCGCCACTTCAAAGCCCTCGCCCCCAGGTTGGAGAAGCAGGTATTCGCCCTCAGGCGAATCATGCCCAACCTGGGTGGACCGCACGAGGGAGTTCGGCGACTCTATGTGACGGTCGTACGGTCCATGGCGCTGTACGGCGCGCCTATATGGGCCGGCGACCTGGAGGACTGCCGCGTCGGGCGTGAGCTCTTGGCAAGGGTTCCCCGCCAGGCGGTCCTCCGATCCGTGCGAGCGTATCGCATGGTGTCACACGCCGAACTGTCCGCGTTGGCTGGGTCCCCCCCATTCCACCTGCTCGCGGAGATAGAGGCGGAAGTTTATTCCGCCGTCCGCGATCTCCGCGACGCTGGGGGCCTGAATGCCGGCGGACATGAAGTGGTGCGGGGCCAGGCCCGGCAACGCATGGTGGCCAAATGGCACCAGTGGTTGGCCCTCCCGAAATATCGCTTCGGGGCGCTTCTGCCCATTCTGGACGAATGGGTGGGGCACGGGTATGGCAGGCTGACCTTCCGCCTGACGCAGGTCATAACAGGTGTCGGTTGCTTCGGCACATACCTGCGTCGCATAGGGCGGGAGGAGTCCTCGAGGCGCAGCTGGGCCCCGATCTCTCGCTGCCGACGGTCGTGCGTCGGATGGCGGGAGACCGGGAGTGTTGCAGGGCCGTCTCCGCTTTTGCGGAGGCGGTGATGGAAGAGAAGGAGGAGGCCGAGCGGGACACGATCCGCACCGGGCATCCGTCCCGCGTAGCCGCCCCTCGGAGATCCGGTAGGATCGGGAGGAGGAGATGACCCGGGGCCGGGGGAGGTAGGGTGGTGGCGTAGTTTTGTGCGTCACCCCCGCTCCCCGTCGGCATTACCCCGGGTCGGAGGCGCCCTTTTCAGGGCGCCTCGGGAAGTAGGCGGCCTTAGCCGCTAGTTACCGTCGGCGTCGCGTCGTGGCAGGGCGCGACGCGCGACGGCGGAGTAACGATCAGTGGGGGTCCTCGTGTCAAAGCCCCCCCCCCCCGGGGAGCAGCCGACCATCTGCTGCTCCCCCGGGAGCCGCGCCATTGGCGCCGTTTTTACCGCGCTCCCGAGGAAGGCGGTCGAGCAGGTAAAGGGTGAGTGCGGCGGTCAATTGACCATATGACCTAGTGCCGCCTCCTCGCCCGGCCGCGACCCTTCGGGCCGCGTCCGGGTCAGTGCTCGACCGCGGGGGGGGGGGGTGCCGGGGGGCACGCTCACCCCTCCACAACATCATGCGCCCCCCCCCCCGGAAGTGGCGACGCGGACGCGTGGTCCGTCTCGCGCCGCCGGAGTTGTGGGAAGACCCCGCGCGTTGCCGTGCGGGGCTGTTGAGCGCGGAGTTTGCACTCCGCAGAGGGGGAGGTAGCGGATGAATCGCTTGTTTGCTCCCGCAAAAAGTCCTCCCCCTCGAGCGCGCGACTCCGCGCCCGAAGACGACCCCCGTGGAGTTTTAGTGGGTGCTAGTCCCACATAACCCCGTCCCTCCCCTGGGGGGTGGGGTATCCGTTAGGGATTTCTCCACATAAAAAAAAAAAAAAAAAAAAGAGGGGATAGATGAAAGAAAATATTGACATACGAATCAATTATGTATTATAATCAAACTATAGTGAAACTTGTCTATCGGATGGCAACTTACTGCCAGTAATTTGATGGGATGTATATCCAATCAGAAAAATCTTGTCTTTTTACCTGGAACTTACACCACTTGTAGATGTAGAGGACGAAGGCAATGGTTCCGAATCCATTATTACTTACAGCTTTGGAAAACAAGAAATGTAAGCTACCCACACACGCACGAAAGGTTTGTCCCTTTTCTCGAGGTCGTAAGGCCGGATTAACTCCGTGGTACGCGGTGCTAGCGGCTTTATCACTCGCTGAGGGATGATTACGAAAAAATGATAGTCTTTTTCACCATACACAACTCGCTGATTAACAAATCACCCGATTATACAGAAGAAGCCAAAAGAAGCGAAAACTCTACCTAAAACATGGAGGCATGCTAGCGACGAAGCCGCTACACAACAAATTAATTATAAACGACTCATTTGAATCGTGACGAAAACTAAACTCGTTGGGTCGACTGTTGATCAGACGAGGTGTATGAGGTCTATGACATGAACGTTTGACTAGACCAGGTGATGTTGTCTGAACGACGACTGTATCAAAAGGCCACCCTTGCTTGAAGAGCGCTGATTGAATTCTGGTCTTTGTCCACCTCTTCGACGTTGAAGGTAGACAAGACATCAGAATTGTGGGAGATGCCAAAATTGTTGATTAGCTAGCTTTACTCGAAGAGGAGAAACCTTTCCTCTGCGATTTCGGCGGTGGAGGAGGAACCCTCTCCTTCTTGGTGACGTCAGCGGAGAAGAACCAGACATCTGCCTACCAAACCTAGTCAGATTGCTCGGTCAAAGCGTCTTGCCGGGGTCGCGGTTTATGACGGTATTGTCCCGCGGGTCAGCGGTGGATGGCGGTATATATCGGTCCGATGTCACCGTGTACCAGGTACCACCCGCTGACAGAGTAATCAACCCAGGATTATCACGGAGCGAAAAAGGTCGAAATCCAAGAAAAAAAAACGGCACGGTGCCGATTGCCCCGTATTCGATATCTGGCAGGCAAATATTTTCCAGTGAACGCTTCGGAAATAAGCATTGCCCGATCGTAAACGAATAAAAATGAATTTCGCTTCGAAAACTTCGAAATTACCGACTGTAAACGAAAATGAATTTTCGTTTCGCTCCGATCCCGCTTTTGTTCCGTAAGATGGAACAAGAAATATATTTTAAAAAATATACATTTAAAACACTTATACTGAAACATTACTTTGATGTATTTGAATGCAAAGAATTGAACGAACAACAAAAGCATGGTTAAAAAGTAATTTTATCACGTTTATAGCGAATTTTTACATTTTCTTGAAAAAGTTGATTTTCCGGATCCGGCCCACGACAAAGCCAAATATCTTCCGATCTGTACGTTTGTCAAACAAGTTGTGGCAATGAAAATTGAAGCCAGGAACATTCTCTACAAAACTAAAAAAACACGTCCCTAGACTAAACCGTTCTAATTTTATAGCGGAAAAACCCCGATTTTTTTAGAAAAATAGCTGTTTTTTAATACTTTAGGGCTGATGAAGCAGGTCTTAACGTTATTCGATCGAGCTGAAACTTTGACAATCTTATTTTCACACCAGTTGGCAACTTTTTGGGGGTTGCCGTCAAAGAAAATCGGACATCAATTTCTTGCGACCACCCTAATGTCGCAGTGTACGGCCGCTTCCGTCGCCGGGGCGAGCTCGTACTCTTGGCAATGATAGCTGTAAAGGCCCCCATACACGAGCGAGCATGCTCGCCGAGCCGCTCGCGTCAAGCTCGCGTCAAGCTCGTCGATATGCTTGCGGGAGCCCACACACGATACGAACATTAGACGAGCCTCAGTTGTGCCGAGCGCGTGGCGAGCTCACGTTCAGAATGAATTTTAACCAAACCATTGCGCTTATAGGCGGCTATTTATTGATAGATGAGGAGGTTCATGTTGAAAAAAGGCCATGGACGAAAAAGTGGCTTGCAAAACGTTCGAAGTATAGCCATATTAATTTATTGCGTGAATTAAGATCAAGTGAACCAGCCGATTTTAAAAATTATTTGAGAATGGATAATGATTCCTTCCATTCTCTCTTAAATATGGTTACACCACTAATTGTAAAAAAATACACAACAATGAGGGAATCAGTGAGTGCGGAAGAACGTCTGGTGGCCACATTGCGTTTTCTAGCTACCGGTCGTACATACGGAGATTTGAAATTTACGTGTGCGACATCACCACAATTATTAGGAAAAATAATACCGGAGACATGCCAGGCCATATATGAAGTTTTGAGACACGATTATCAAGAGACACGGTAGTGTCTCGCGCCAAGTATATATATAGGTATATGCGCAGCGCGAGACACTCTGTGGCTATATTACGCCGAGACCCGCTATCAAGAACACTGAGATTATCGAATTTCAATAACGGCTGATCCGATTAGATTTTGAATGGTCTTAATGGATAGCTTGGGTTTGATTTACATAAGAAAAGTGTCTTCGTTTTGTTCCTACGTGTCATATGAGCTGAGATATATCAATGCAAAGTTGGAATTTGCCGAATTTAATGTTAAGCGATTTTTCTCCATCGTCAAGTGTGGGCAAGAGGGGAACATGAAAGGGAGAGGAAATGTCTCCAATATGCACGTTGTTCATTCGATGAAGGTTTCGGCACTTTCGGCCAATCGCGTAACAAACACGATTTGTTGTCGCGTTTGTAACGTTCCGCGACGAGCCGCCATAAAAATTTTCTTCTTTTATTATATTAGTTCCCATTATTCTATGTTATACTATATCATATACCTAAACATTTGTATTAGCAATAAGACACGAATGCACGTATGGATGAATGCAATCTAGTGACCAGCGAAAGAACTAAGTGAAGTGAACGCATGCGCAGTGTCATTCAGTCGAGCGAGTGAACCAAGTGCAGATCGAACGCGCGTGCGCGAAACACACGGTCAACCGGACGCCGAATAAACCGCGAGTGTAGTGCGCGACTGGCGCGAACCGGATATAGAATCCGATAAGTGCGCGTACCGCGCAGCAAGTGATTGGCGCGGGCTCAGTTTCACAAATGAGTATTGTACGGAAAGGCAGCATGCCCACGCCATCTGTGTGAGCCCGCGGCTAATTAGACGAATAGTGACATCGGCCCGCTGACTCATGTGGAGCAGCGATCACGGACCCCTCCCATCGACTCGCGATCGATGGAAGGGGGACTTCTTCCTTCCAGGAAATAGATCGCGATTTCCTGGATCTTGTCTGTTCGCGACTCTGTTACGGTTAGCACGTTTCTTTGCTCGCTTTATCCGCTGCCTTGCTCACAGCTTTCTATATCTGCGCTTGCCCATTTGCTGGGAAATCTGCGTCGCGCCTGTGCTCCTATTAGTTACTAACGCTGGTGTTAAGTGAATTGTGACTAAAACGCTTAAACATTCTTTGTAAATAGTGTATATATTCTCGGTGACTTGTACATAAACGCCAACGGTATCTGTAACCTTGACTCTCCTTATTTAAAGAGAATTGCCCTCGTGCTCGCGAAATACACAAAATTCCAGTGCGCCTTAATCCAAGTAATACTTCCTCACTACGCTTCTTTAATCCGCTTTCTGAACATTTTGGTCCTTCGAGCCGGATCCGGTGCCTGTGGAACAGTTCGCGAGTGCTCGAACATTCGTTAGTGCCGTCCAACCGTCGCGCGTGACCTCTATACCTGCAAACAATATGAGTCACCTCGTAACAAGCCAGCGCGATCTCAACGGACGAATCACTCGGGCGTTCGATAATTTAAAAAAGGTCGGCATGAACAATATTACAAAGAGTAACGTGATCTCCCGCCTAGAGACTCTCCGAAAGAACTGGACGAAATATGAGTTGCAACATGACCAGCTTCTCGCGTTAGCGGCGTCGGATTTAGCTTTTGCCGGCAACGCCTATTTCCAAGAGAAGGCCCTGACCCTTGCCGAAATGGAGGAGGTCTTCACCACGCAAGAGGCCCTTCTCATGGACAAGATAGAGGACCTGACCAAGATGGAAAGGGCTGCCGCTCTAGCCATGGAACGCCCTTCCGTGGATAACGGTGGGGCCGCTGCGGAAGTTGCAACCGTTCGCTCCAAGGCCTCTCTGCCGCGCTTGCCCTTGCCGACCTTCGACGGTAAACACAAGGATTGGCCGTCGTTTCAAGGGTTATTTCGCTCGCTAGTGATCAAGGACACGACATTAACAGATGCCGAACGCTTACATTACTTACGCGGTACGCTTACCGGGGATGCTGCTTTACTCCTGCGCAATATGCCTGAGCGGGAAGAAAATTTCGAGGCTTCGTGGGAACTGCTACAAGACCGCTACGACAATCAACGCCTGATGGTAAAGGCCCAACTGAATACTATCTTCGCCCTACCTTTCATTCCACGCGAGTCGGGACCCGAGCTTAAGCGGCTCTTCTACAGCGTCTGCGACTCCGTTAAGGCCCTTGCCGCCATGAAACGGCCATTCGATGCCAGTGGCGACTGGCTCGTCCACCTAATCGTGGATCGCATCGATCCCCAGTCCAGATACGAGTGGGAAACGCTCATCGGGAAGACGAAGCTGCCTCCTACCTTCGACGAACTTCAAGTCTTTCTGGAAGGACGCGTCAACACCCTGGAGGCCTTGGAGGAGCAACGGAGGGGAGGCGGGAGCCGATATACGAAGCCACCTGCAACGCAAAAAACGGCCAAGGTTCATCAGGTGAGCCAAACTAAGCGCTCACCTGAGCAGTGCAGCCTCTGCAAGGCCAATCATTTCATACTGCGCTGCTTAATGTATAAGAACCAGTCAGCCTCTGAACGTCGAGCTGCGCTGCAGGCCGCGAACTTGTGTTATAATTGCTTAGGAAAACACCAAGTACACGACTGCCAATCGGCGAAGAGATGCCAACGATGCGACGGTAGGCATCACACTACGATCCATGAGGCCAGCTCGGGTACTCAAGAGGTCTTTGCTAACACCTCCAGCTGTGAGTCGACCAGCTTACCTGCTGTACTACTGGCCACTGCACGCATCAAGATCCTACCGCCCGGCGGCCCGCCCCGGCTCGTGCGGGCTCTAGTTGACCAAGGCAGTGAAGTTTCCATCATCACCGAGGCGGTGGCGCAACAGCTACGACTGCCACGGCGCTCCGCCAATGTTCGTCTCCTTGGCGTCGGGAACCAAGCACCTGAGCGGGTAAAGGGCAAAGTGACACTAGAAGTCACCGCTCATTTCAACTCCCCAGAGAGACATACGATTTCTGCGCTGGTGATGCCTCGGATAACAGCGTATCAGCCACGCATAACACACCGAGCATCGACCTGGCTCCATCTTACTGACCTCAACCTGGCGGATCCCAGCTTCGACTCCGACGGGCCGATTGAAATGCTGCTGGGAGCCGACGCCTTCGCCTTGGTCCTGCTCCACGGCATAGCCAGAGGTCGCCCAGGGGAGCCCATAGCGCAGAACACCACTCTGGGCTGGATCGTTTCCGGACCGGCCACGTCGGAAATGGAACGCGAAACAGTTGATGGCCGCGAGCTATCATCCCTCCAGTGCACCACCGAGGAACTCTTACCACTTGTGCGTCGCTTCTGGGAGCAGGAAGAACTGGTAGTATCCAATGCCTATACCCTTGAAGAGCAAGCCTGCGAAGACCACTACCGGACGACTCACCAGCGATTGCCCTCCGGCCGCTATATGGTTCGGCTGCCATTCCGGGACAGGGTAGAACTCGGCGAGTCGCGTCACGGAGCTCGACGCATGCTGCAGAGAATGGAAGCCAAGTTCAACAGGGAACCGGCGTTCGCTCATGACTATCAGGAGTTTATGCGTGAGTATCGTGAATTGGCTCACATGTCCGTGGTTCAAGGTGAACGCTCCGGGCCCTCGTACTACCTCCCTCACCACGGAGTCTTGAAGGAGAGCAGCACAACCACCAAGTTGCGGGTGGTATTTAACGGCTCTCACGCCACGACGTCGGGGCAATCACTGAACGACACGCTGATGGTGGGGCCGAATCTGCTGCCGAGCCTCCCTCAACTGCTACTGCGATGGCGTCTCTTCCGGGTCTGCCTCACAGCCGATGTCGAGAAAATGTATCGCCAGATCTTACTCCATCCAGACGATCGCCGTTACCAACGGATACTATGGAGGGCGAAGGAAGACAAAGCCATAAGTGAGTACGACCTCAACACGGTCACCTATGGTCTAGCCTGTGCCCCATACCTTGCCATCCGCACACTACGGCAACTTGCTCTGGACGAACAATCACGCCATCCTCGAGCAGCGGAGCTGCTGCAACGCGACGTCTATATGGACGACGTCGTGACCGGTGCCGACTCTGTGGAAGAAGCCCTGGAACTTCAGGTCGAACTGCGCCAACTCTGCAAGGCGGGCGGCTTCAACCTGCGAAAATGGGCCTCCAATGAACCGTCGCTGATGGACCAAGTACCCAGCGGTGACACCATCCCTGAGTGCAAATGGCAGAGCTGCGAGACACACACGGCATTGGGGGTCCACTGGAGCCTGGCCGAAGATTGCTTCCGGGTTCGAGTGCTGCCGACACCCACGGACGGCGGCGTAACTAGGCGCTTGGTTCTGTCTACGATCGCCAGGATATTCGATCCTCTGGGTTTGGTGTCCCCAGTTACAATTAATGCCAAAATATTTATGCAATCTCTGTGGTTACTTCAATTAGACTGGGACTCACCGCTGCCGCCGACGGATGTCGATTATTGGACCCAATTCCTCGATGAGCTGGCCGACCTGAACCGCATCGCTGTTCCCCGCTGGCTCGGCGTACGACAGGCCACTCAACTACAGGAGCTACATGGATTCGCGGACGCCTCGGAGCGGGCATATGCTGCCGTCCTCTATCTTCGGGTCGCCGATCACGATGGCACCTACCGGAGCCAGCTGGTCACTGCAAAGACCAAGGTGGCCCCGTTGAAACGGATTACGCTACCTCGGCTTGAACTGTGTGCGGCTACCCTGCTGACGAAGCTAGCCGCCTTCACCTGCGAGAGTTTGGGTCTGAATGGAATTGCCGTTAATCTGTGGAGCGACTCCACGGTCACCCTGGCCTGGATCCAAGGACATCCCTCACGCTGGCAGACTTACGTGGCCAACCGGGTGTCCGAAATACAACGCACGGTGCCGGAGGCCAAATGGCATCACGTGGCCAGCCAGGATAACCCCGCGGACTGTGCCTCCCGAGGACTGCCACCAAGCCAGCTGCCGAGTTTTGCTCTCTGGTGGACAGGGCCGAAGTGGCTGACGTCACCGAGCGACTGGGGCCACGCCGATCCGCCGCCTGTAACGTCGACCGATCTGGAGGCCCGGACGACCAGCAACGTGGCGGCTGGTGAACCTGCATTGGGCGAGACCCTATTGCAACGTTACTCCAACATTTCTCTGCTCCTTAGAACCACCGCCTGGTGTCTGCGATGGCTGCGGAGGAGTCGAACCAGCCCGAGAGGACGCTACCTGCTACCGGTCGAGGTCGACGCCGCCTTGACCTGCTGGCTCCGCCTCATCCAGCCTCAGGAGTATTCTTCTGAGATCCAGCAGCTGCAGAAGGGACAACCACTGCCGAGCCGCAGCCGACTACTGCGCCTCAACCCTTACATAGACGACCACGGCCTCCTGCGTGTCGGGGGTCGTCTACGGCACGCTGCACTACCTCTGGACGCCCGACATCAGATCCTGCTACCCAAAGACAACCGTTTGACCGAGCTGCTGGTGGATGAGGCCCACCGCCGAACACTACACGGAGGAACACAGCTGACCTTGGCCACCTTGCGCCAACGATATTGGATCCCCCAGGGTCGACAACGGGTCAAGGCCATCCTCCATCGCTGCGTTACTTGCCTTCGCTGGCGTGCTGCAACAGGACAGCAATTAATGGGGGATCTACCCGCAGTCCGGGTCACACCGGCCCGACCCTTCCTGCACGTGGGAGTGGACTATGCCGGACCAATTACGCTCCTGATGTCCCGCGGCCGAGGTCAACGCACTCTGAAGGGCTACGTGGCGCTATTTGTCTGCATGAGTACGCGCGCTGTCCACTTAGAGCTCGTTTCCGATTGCAGTACGGAGGCCTTCCTCGCCGCTCTGCGGCGTTTCACGTCTCGGCGAGGCTGCTGTGCGGTTATCCAGAGCGACCGAGGTACAAACTTCGTGGGCGCTGCCAGGGAGCTACGAGAGATGCTAGCTCGCCGCGACTCCCGACGAGAGATGATCCATTCCGCCCTGCTGCGGGAAGGTATCGAATGGCGCTTCAACCCGCCGGCAGCCCCTCACTTCGGAGGACTATGGGAGGCTGCTGTGAAGTCCACCAAATATCACCTTCGGCGGGTGATCGGGGAACAGCACCTCACCTACGAAGAACTGTCGACCCTGCTGTCCCAGATCGAGGCGTGCCTGAATTCCCGACCCTTACATGGAATGAGCGATGACCCTGGTGACTTAGCCACATTGACACCAGGACACTTCCTGATCGGGGACGCTCTGCTAAGCGTGCCCGATCCACTCGTGGACGACGTCCCCACTTCGCGGCTGTCTCGGTGGCACCTCCTGCAACAACTGCGGCTGCAATTCTGGAGACGTTGGTCCTCCGAATATTTACAGTTCCTGCAGGCTCGTAACAAGTGGACCCATCAGCACCCGCAGCCACAGATCGGCGACTTGTGCCTGTTAAAATCTGAATTGACGCCACCTACCCGGTGGCTGCTAGCCAGAATCGTTCAGCTTCACGCGGGTGCCGATGGATTAACACGCGTGGTCACCGTCAAAACTGCGCGGTCCGAATTCGTACGACCAGTCTGTAAATTAGTCTTCTTGCCTTCTGCACAGGTACCGGAACACACACCTTCACTTCCTGCCTCAACGACACACTAACTCGCTTCACCTGAGTTGCCCGACGCTTCCACATGAGTCCAGCGGCGCCACCGTCTAGGAATCGGATCACGCCATACCAACCGCCCAATCGCCTGATCAGCTTCGGACGCGACAAATTCGTCGGTCGACGAAGGCGGGCGGGAAATGTACGGAAAGGCAGCATGCCCACGCCATCTGTTTGAGCCCGCGGCTAATTAGACGAGTAGTGACATCGGCCCGCTGACTCATGTGGAGCAGCGATCACGGACCCCTCCCATCGACTCGCGATCGATGGAAGGGGGACTTCTTCCTTCCAGGAAATAGATCGCGATTTCCTGGATCTTGTCTGTTCGCGACTCTGTTACGGTTAGCACGTTTCTTTGCTCGCTTTATCCGCTGCCTTGCTCACAGCTTTCTATATCTGCGCTTGCCCATTTGCTGGGAAATCTGCGTCGCGCCTGTGCTCCTATTAGTTACTAACGCTGGTGTTAAGTGAATTGTGACTAAAACGCTTAAACATTCTTTGTAAATAGTGTATATATTCTCGGTGACTTGTACATAAACGCCAACGGTATCTGTAACCTTGACTCTCCTTATTTAAAGAGAATTGCCCTCGTGCTCGCGAAATACACAAAATTCCAGTGCGCCTTAATCCAAGTAATACTTCCTCACTACGCTTCTTTAATCCGCTTTCTGAACAAGTATAAATAGAGGCCCGCCAGCAGAGAGAATTCAATTCCTGGATCTTCGACCGAACCAGTATTATACTGAAGACGCTTTCATTAGCCCCTCAGTCCTCGGGCCGCTTTCAATAGCCCCTGGGCCGCGAAATATCTACAGTCCAGTCTACCAACATCAGGCCTACCATCTGAAGTCGCTTTCAGTAGCCCTGCAGCTTCCATCTGGGGACATCTTAACCGATTACCTGGCTACCATCTGAGACGCTTTTACTAGCCCCAGCTTCCATCTCAGCCGCTTTAATTAGTCCCTGAGCAACGTGATATCTACAACTGACGCCGCTTTTAATAGCCCTTCAGCTTCAAACCTAGAAAGCGTGGGCCAGCTGATAGGCAACAGGAAGCCATTCAAATCCGAGAGAAGGAATCCTCTCAATTACTCAACTTAAATATTCTGAATTGACCAAGCGTCAATTCCTCTATTATACATTATACCGACTTCGTGTCGAGTTTCATATCTAATCAGCGATTTAGTATCGCATCTTTACATTATATTTTCTATATTAATTAACGACTCAATTCTAATTATCAAAAGAGTCAACTATCTCTATATTCCGTTCTACCGACTTAGCGTCAATCCAAAATCGAACGATATTCTTTATTACCGACTAAGCGTCATTTTTCGTTAACATTATATTCCGTTGCAACGGCCTAGCGCCGATACCGAAACCAACGATATTCTTTATTTCCGACCGATACGTCGTCACGTATTATTTAACGTTCTATTAATTTACCGTTACGGTTCACACGACTCCGTGTCTTATTATGTTATTTTCCGACCTAGCGTCAACTTTCTTTGAATTAACTATTTTGTTACTTGTTGTTAAAAGGAAGGACTCTCGTTCATGAAATTCATTTCTTAATCGCACGCCACCCGAACCAATCCCACAAATTCACAGGTAACCCGCTCTGCTTGTGAAAACTCCTGTAACTAACGGCAGCGTCTCGTTCGAGAACGTTACACGTTACAGCCAGACAGAGAGCACATCTGTCAAGGTAAACGTAACCTAGCTAGTGTCACGGGGAAATTACCCGGAATATAAAAAAATTGACACTGACTCGATAATTCACTCGTGTCCTGCTGGACGGCTCGGAAATGCACGAGGAATTCTTAGTTATATGCTAACTCTAGTGGGGCGCGTATATTAGGAGCAAGGGATAGGAAGAATAACTGTTACTCGGCAGAGTGCTGGTCAAAGAATGATCACTTTATTGTCTCCACAGCCGGACTGGCAGGAGAAATGCAAGATGCGCCTTCTTAGAATTTTTAGAGATAAAATACATCGGAGCGTCCGGTCTTCCTAGGAGGAAGATAGGCAGACCGGACGACAGGGCCGCATAACATCCCCCTTTCTAATTTAAACTTCGTCCTCGAAGTTACCTAATTAGCGAATTTGATTCTTTTAGTCGGCGAGGTGATAGCTCTTAGTTTGGGAAGTTCCAATTCGTCTATTGCGTCCGCTGGGGTATAATGCACGGCTGTGGGATTTGTCGTACCATAGTGGTGTTGATCGCTCGTATAAAAGTTACAAGGTTTAACTAAACATAATAATAATTTCCATAATCTAAGCTTAAAAATAATGTAGAGTATTGCTCCTATAACTAACGTGCCAGAAAGATACTGCAGGAAAGACCAAGTGGTTTCGGATCGATGAAGGGTTCTAGCGTGTGTGGAGATTTCAAGTGCTTCCCTTGAGATATCGTCCAGTAATTTGGTTTTGTGTAGTAAAGAAGAAGATGAGATAATTTCATCCTGTAGTTCAGGTATCCGACCGTAAATTGCTACAGTATCAGTAATCTCGGGAAGAGTGAAGTTGGATATTCCAAAGGAAATACGCATAAGTTCGGGATTTGTTCTTTCTGTACTGGAGTATAGAGTTACTCTTCGGGTGTGAGCTACACAGCCGGGTCTGATTTTAAAAAGGTTTGTCCCTGTTAGATGAGTTGTGGTAATTTCCATTACGTTAGGGCAAGTTGTGCGAAGTACGATTCTGAAGTATGACGATTGAATCCAGGCTTGTTTGGAATGTAGAGGAATCCATATAGCTTGCGAGGTTGCTAGTATTGATATAGGGCAGGTGTTCGTATCGGCTGACAGGTTATCTAAAGCTAATCGTAGACACGGGTCGGTCGAATCGAATTTTAACGTAGGGCGTAGATGTTCGCAAATGTGTAGTTCGTCGAGTGTAAGACACCTATCTATTTCGCGTTCTGAGATATCGGGGTGCTGTTGCTGTTCGTGGTCGATAAGAATGAATTTTTCTGTGTGGGAGATTGTGTGCAGGTGATGCTCAGTCACTGATGGAACAGTAGCCAAGGCGTATAACGTATAAAAGGTTTCTTCCACAATTGGGATTTGAATTTCGAAGCAAAGCTTATTACCGTTTAAAACAAAAACATTAGTTCTGACAATCTTGAGAATTTTGTAAGCAAATTCGTCAGGATCGCTAGTGAGTAGATGTTTTACGCCAAAATTTGTCTTTAAAACTGTGAGAAGAGATTTGATTTGTTCAGAATCGATGAGTACTGGATCAATTTTGCCTTGTCTTCCGTTTGTTACAAGAGATCGGAGATTTTCTATCATTTCATTATGTTCTGACACAATTTCTGAGAATTCGAGTAGGTATTGAAGAGTTAATTCGTGCGCTTTTAGTTTTTCTATGGCTATGTTAGTGGAGTTGGATAAGTTTTGAATAAATGTAGTTATCTTAAACTTAAAATTCTCATTATCTCTAAGTGTAGTTTTTAGGATTGAAGTTTCGTTGGCTATTAAAGTACTAAGTCTACGGTTGTATACGTACAACTTTTCGATCTCGGCGTTATAATAGTTAGCATCGCTTTGGCTAAGTGTGCCGAAGAGTATATTAGATAGTTCTCCGATAGGATTAAGTATGCCTCGCTTACGACGAGTGTTACGTTCTAGGTTAATTGGTTTGCTGTATCCTAAACTAGTCAATAGGGTATCTCTTTGAGCTAAACTACACTTGAGCCTATTAATAATATGAGTCAAAACTGACGTGGTTTGTGGTCCGGCTTGTGTGAAGAGCGGATGATGCAGCGTTTGTGCGATTTGAAGCTCAGCTTGTCGAACTTCTCGCAAGTCGACATAGACAACGGTTTTCCATTGGCGATGATACAGCCTTGTTGGGCCGATTGCGTCCAGGTAGAGATTTGGAGTACGTTCAAATCGGGTGACGGTCACTGGCGACTGGACTTCGTTACCTGAGACTCCGGAGAGTAGGAGGAGAATGTGCAACAGCGTCATCACGATCTGTAACAGTTTCAAAGTTTATCGTATGTACGGTTTAAGCCGGTTTCCATGGACCTTATAACTCCGATTGTCCTTTAGTATGTCGTAATTGGGTGATGCTGATTTGATGATAGTATATGGTCCTAGCCATTCTGCATCTAATTTTGATGTAGGGCTATCGTTGTGCAGCATTACAAGATCACCTTCGTTAAATATTTGCTGAGTTCGAATAAGTCTACTATCTTGCTGCGCTTTGTGTTTCTGCTTGTTGGTTTCAATCCGTTTTCTTCCTGCTTCCAGATAAGCATTGTGTCTCTGCTTCCAGGAGTTGAATAGTTCTAATTTTGAAAGTGCAGGGGTGGTTGATATGGTTGAGGGAAGATTAGCCTTCCTTCCGAAAGTTAGTTCGAATGGTGTTAAACCTGTGCCCTCGTGACAGGCCGTGTTGTATCCCATGCAAATCATGTTTAGTCTGTTATCCCAATTATTATCCTTGCCGTGGAGTGCGGTTCGAATAAGATCTTTTAAGAGTGCATGAGTTCTTTCTAATGCTCCGTTGCTTTCCGGGTGGAAGGCAGTCGTACGAATGTGTCTGATATTTAAAGTGTTTTCGAATTCTTGCATTAACTTACTAATGAAGTTCGTTCCATTATCCGTTAATATATGTTTTGGAGAAGAGAATATATAGATATAATGGTTAATCAGTCCATTGATAATGTCGGAGGTCTGTGTCTGCTTTAGGGGGATGAGGGTAAGATACTTTGTCAACATATCCTGGATAGAAAGTATATATGAATTTCCTTTAGCTGTAGTTACTAAGGGACCATAGATATCCATTGCGATTTTGTCATTTGGTTCCATGGGAGTGTCTGAGATCATAGCTTCTTCTCGGAAGCGGACACGAGTTAATTTGTTTCTTTGACAATTGTCACAAGCTTTTACGAAAGCGGATACATCTTTTTCCAAATTTGTCCAATTAGCTTTTTCACGCACCTTTGCGATAGTTTTATTTTGTCCCAGGTGTTGCCCTACGGTTGAATTGTGGCATTCTAGGATTATTTGTTCTTTCTCCTCGGCTGTGAGTTCCGTGAATCGCGGGTTAGCACAAAATATTACTTTAGCTGCAGGTGTGTATTTGTCATCGAGGAATCGTAGGTATTCCTTTATCCAAAAATTTTCTACTTCCGTATAGGGATCGGACGAGAGTTGAAATTTGATTTGTTTGAGTTGCTTGTCGGGTCGGTTATCAATCATTTCTTTAAGACGGACAAGCCAAGCGTGATTATCATTGTTCCCTAAGTCTGCGCGGAATATGCGCAGCCAATTTGAACCGTGAGTGTTAGGCTCTATGCAGAGAAGGTTTGAAGAGAGGCCTTGCCAAGCGTCGAATTCGCGAGCGAGTCGTTCCTTAGAGACCTCAGGTTCTGAAACAGTCGTGGAAGCGGATTCTGTATCGGAATTTGAGAGGTCTTGACGTCCGGCGTGTTGCGGCAAATCGTGGAGTTCCTCTATTAGTAAATCAGCGTCCATGCGTCGGTTAATCAGTACTCTGGAAAGGGCATCCGCAGCGGTATTCTCTTTACCTTTACAATGGTCTATCGTGAAATCATATTCCTCCAAACGCAATCTCCATCGTAGGAGTCTAGATGAGGGATCCTTAACGCTGAATAACCATTTGAGTGCCATATGATCTGTGATAATTTTAAATTTTCTTCCTAGCAAGTATTGATGTAGGCGTTTCACAGCCCATACGATTGCGAGCAATTCCTTCTCTGTAGTGGTATAATTCTTCTACGCGCTGTTTAACGTGCGTGATATAAAACAGCACGGGTGTGCGTCCTGCGATAAGATAGCACCGAGACCCTCGTTGGACGCGTCGGTCGTTAACGTGAACGGCCTTGTGTAATCGGGGTAACATAATACCGGCTCCTCACAAAGTTTAAAGCGTAACAGTTCGAAAGAAGTTTGACACTTATCTGTCCAGGCAAATGGTACATCTTTACGCGTGAGTTCGGTGAGTGGTTTAGCTATTTTTGCGTAATTACGTATGAATTTACGGTAATAGCCTGTCAATCCGAGAAAAGAGCGAGTTTCGTTTATATTAGTTGGGACTTTAAAATTCTTTACGCCTTCTAATATGCGTTCGTTGGGTTTTACGCCATGCTCCGTTATGCGGTGGCCAAGATATTCCAATTCCGGTCGAAGAAATTCGCATTTGTCAGGTTGGACTTTGAGTCCGACCTCTCTTAATCGCTGGAATATTGTCGCCAAATTTTTGTTGTGTTCCTCCAGTGATGATCCAAAAATTATAATGTCATCCAAGTACACAAAGCAATATTTTCCAACAAGTCCTACCATTGCCTTATCCATTGTGCGTTGAAAAGTCGACGGTGCGTTTTTAAGACCGAAAGGCATACGGGTATATTGGTAATGTCCGTCGGGGGTTGAAAACGCGGTGTATTTTTTTGAATCGGGGTGCATGGGAATTTGATGAAAACCTGATTTTAAGTCAAGTGCCGAAAAGAATTTTGCCTTTCCTAGACTGTCAAGGATATTGTCGATGATAGGTAGTGGATATGCATCCAAATTGGTCAGTTCATTTAATTTTCGGAAGTCGACAACGATTCTCCATTTAATCAATCCGCTCGCATCTGGTTTCTTCGCCACGACATGTAAAGGTGCGTTGTAATCAGAATCGGATTTCTCGATTATGCCTTCCTCGAGCATTTTATTTTCTTGTTTCTCTACCTCTTTCTCATGGCATTTGGGTAGCCTATAAGGTTTCACGAATACAGGTTTATCACTATTTACGGTGATACGGTGTGAGGTGAGTTTGTTTTGTGGAAGCGGATCGTCTTTAAGCGAGAATATATCGGAATATGAGAATATGATCTTTTCGATCGATTCACGTGCTACAGTATCTAAGTGTTCCGTACGAATATTGTCGGTTAGTTGCAGGAATCGATTCGTTATCGGTGTTGTCTTTTCCTCGAGTACAATTTTATTGGTTGGGATTCGTATGTCGGAATCAAGAGGATTGATAAAGAGTACGCGATGCGTGCCTGCTTCTGTCTCGATGGTGTCTGAGACAGTTTGTTTAGACGGTATTACTAATTCGCTGAAGAGTGGTATAGAAAGATCGCTAATCGTTAGGTTGTTACTAGTGATCGTGAAATTATGAGCATCGAGATACGGTAGTCCGATAATACCGTCCTCCAATATAGGAAAGTCGTCTGGGATTTCATAAAAATCGTGTTCCTGTCCGAGACTGGTTAATTGAACACGCTGGTGTAAGGTATGCAGATCGCGACCCATGCAAAAGTCCTTTCTCTCGGTTATACGTTCAACAGACGGGTTGAGCAGCGATGCTTTAATCAAATTCATTCCTGACCCTGTATCGACGAGTAATCTTCCTTTTTGTCGCATTCCCCCCAGTTGGGCGAATATATGTCGCAATCGACCGGTTGTTCTGGACACTCTTGGGGTTGCGGATCCGTCTGAAAATTCGTTAAGACCTGATTGACGCGAGGTGGAAGTTTTCCCTGCTGACGCGATTGAAAATTCTGTTGTTGATAATTACGTTTTCGGCACTGATTAGCCGTGTGTCCAAGTATACCGCAGAAGTTACATTTTAAATTTACGCGTGATGACAAGGGCACCGAATAGTTGGGAGCGTTCTCTTTAGGTGCAGCTGTCAGCTGAGATCGGTTTGCGGACGATTCTTGCGCGGGACGCGATAGTGGAGTCGGACGTCTCGGCGCGTGTACTGTACGAGTTAAGGCTTGTGAACGTCCCGATGCTTCACGTAACCATGTTTCTGTTTCTGCAGCACATTGCTGAGCGAGAGTCAGGTTCGACGGCTGTCGTGCGTATACGAGCTGGCTAACATCAGAACGGAGATTCTGTATGTATGTTTGATTGGCAGATTCATCTTCTGCATCTAGCATGACCTTACGGGCCTGAGGTTTAGAATAATTGTATTGGATTGCGTAGCGGAGTTCGCTATATTGCTGGCGAAAACGTAGGTTATATTATTATTTTCAAAACATTTGATGAATCATTACAATTAAACAACTCTACATTGCAAGCAGTACGCCATTTTCTTAATTCTTAATGCTACGCTAATTTGAAAAATTTACCTTATTTGACAAATTTCCAGAAACTTGTGCGAAACAAGATGCTTCTCTGTCTATCTACCTTCTTCGGACAACCTCCAAGCCTGTGCGTCCCCTTCATTTCTATCCAAGGCTGTGCGTCCCCTTTATTTCTCTCCAAGCCCGTGCGTCCCCTTTATTTCTATAAGCTTTATATAGAAACTCTAAATTAAAAATGGCTTACTGGTATAAAAATATCTGGCAATTTAAATGCAATTTGTTACAATATATTATTATTTTGTACATACCTGGTATAAATTTCTAGAAACTTGTGCGAAAGTAGATATTTCTCTGTCGAACCTTTTCCGGGAACATCCAAGACTGTGCGTCCCCTTCGTTTCTAGAAGCTCTACATAAAAAATGTATTAAAAAATTTTGGCGACTTACCTTGTTAATTGAGACAATAATTCAGTTTCCTATACAGGGTGTCCCAAAAATGCTGCGGTTCCTTAAAGGGGGTGATCGGGGGGGGGGGGGGTGATTGCAACCAACTTTTTCCTTTGCGAAAATGCCCTCCGAGGTTTCGTTAACGAGATATTAATAAAAAGCACCGACCAATCAGAGCGCGAGCCTTCCGCTGGAGGTCCCGCTGGGTTTTAGCTGGAGAGGGGTGTAAGAATAAAATTTAGCGTGCATATTTTCGAGGATTGCCTTCATTTTGTTGAAGTGATCTATCTGTGTGACACTGACTGTAGTGGTGTCATTTCCTATGTCCTTGAGAGTGATACCAGTCCTTGGTATTTCGTTCGTAATAGCCTGTAGTATGCTCTTAATGGAGACACCAATGCAGTATATAGGGGGGAGGGGGGGGGGGGGTCTGAGTTTCTTACTCACACGCTGCGAGGGGACCTCGGCTGCTTCTTCAGGTTGGGTCAGCGTATTATGGTCGGCGGGGAAGGAACTTGTGTTACCTTCTAGGGGTACTGTGTCGATCGGAGCTCCATTCACTGCGCCTGCGCACTCAACACTTAATACATCGAACTGATGATGAGTATTGACCGGTGGGATTGTTTTCCACTGTTTTGCCAGGGCTTGAGGACTGATGGGCCTTTTGGGGGTGGACCAATGCGGGACACTTTGGGCATCTTGAGTAGTAGCGGAGGGGCCCTGCGCAGGATCTGCATGCAGAAAACCGATTTCTAACTTTTTCCTCTTCACATTGAGGTTAGGCTTGACAGAGTGAGGCGGATTTAAGGCCCCAGGTTCTTTCAGGACTTTCTTGAATTCTTTATCCGCCGATGATGTGAGAGGTTGAGAGCTAGTTCTTTTCCGCTCCTTTATTGTCCTTGGATTTTGCGTTTTACGGTAGGCTTGTGAGGACGATGGGAGCGACGCCATTGTGCCCACGCTGGGCGACGCTCCTGCGAGGTTACAAAGGATGTAATTACTCAGCCGTTGCGAATTGGGCGTAGTTCAAATCAACTTTAGCGATGAATGCACTCCACTGGAACTCACAATAGCCACACACTATGAAGACACGATGCGTGATCATGTAATCGCGCAACAGAGGGTAGCTCATAGCTATCAGGCCCTTTCCCGTGAACACTGCATGCGCAGTCGTCTACCGCGTAGCCAACGCTACCGCGGGAGCTCGGGCGGAAGGCGCGCGCTCTGATTGGTCGGGGTTTTTTGTTAATATCTCCTTAACGAAGCTTCGGACAATATTTTCGCTAAGGAAAAAGTTGTTTCAAATCACCCCGTGAGTCACCCTTTCTAAGGAACTCCGACATTTTTGGACACCCTGTATTTATATTTCCCATACGGGGTTATAAAAGTGCAAATGTCGGTGCTCTCTTCGTCAAGCTTGATCTGATGAAACCCATCTTTCATATCCAAAACGGAAAATATTTCCTTTCCCGTTAACTCATCAATCGTTGGGATCGGAAATTTCTCCGTTTTCAAATTTTTATTCAACACTCTCGGATCCAGACAAATACGTATTGAACCATCCTTTTTCTCGACTATTATGACGTTATTTATCCAATCCGTCGCGTCATCAACCTTTTCAATTATTTCACGTTTTTCCAACTTGTCGAGAGCGTCTTTCAACCTATCTTTCAGCGCCAACGGTATTCGTCGAGACGAGTTTACAACTGGCTTTGAGTCATCTTTTAAAATTATTTTGTACTTATCAAGGTATGCTCCGATTCCCTCAAACAAATCTTTATTATTCTCTACAACACTCGACCTACTGTCGTTCCCATTACTTAACCCTTTCTCCGGAGACTTACATTTGACCTCCTCTACTTTTGCATTCATTCGTGTCACCAATTTCATTTTCTCGCATGCTTTGCGACCTAAAATCGGTAAACTATCAGTCTCAAACAGAACAAACTTTACCTGCCAAGTTATATCACGCAATTTACATTAAAGTATAACATAACCACATGCTTTCCTTTTGTTCTTAAAATAGCTTTCAAGTGTGATATTGGCTTCTTTTACATGGGGTTGTTTGGCATTTTCAAATCCTTAAAGACTTTAACCGGCAAGACATTACAATCAGCCCCAGAAGTAGTTAGGCTATGAGAGTTCTGGATCAAGTGTGGGCGAGGGGGTGAGGCGGGGCGGGGGGGGGGGGTACCGCGCGCTCTTCGGCGAGGGTGAGGGGGTGAGGCGGGGAGGGGGTACCACGTTCGAGGTGAGGGGGATAACGTCACAGGGGAGGGGGAGAATTTTCAAAATTTCAAGATGGCGTCGCGCGCATTTCGTATTGGCGCCATCTATTGGATGTTTAAGGTACTTTGGATCCACGTCGATATTTGGGCATGCGTTGATAAATTTCCTAGATTTTTAGTACATTTCGTATTGGCGCCACCTTTTGGATGTTTAAGGTACTTTGAATACGAGTCGCCGCCGCGCAATCTCCGCACGCGTGTGGGATCGGGGCGCAGGCGCGAACGCGAGCGAATCGTGGAATTTCGAATTTCGTCTTCGATGCTGATTTCTGAGAAAGAGGGTGGTATAGAATTTCTGAGAAAAGATAATGAATCATGGCGTGCGATAGGATTGAACACGTTTTGATACCTATGTGCACACCATTCATGCAGGATGTTTATATCGTGACATAAACATAGAACGATAATTATTATAAATCAATCGTCGCGGCAGCCCATGGAGTAAATATATAGCGATACGTATTCGGTGGAGAGTTCCGAATATTCATAGTTCCGAGTATTTAATTTATGTAGTAAACATAACATTGCACCGCGCCATGGAGTGTGTTTATATTTGAGCAGGATTGAACGCGTTTTAATCTTTGAATCGTGGGATCGATACAGCGCACGTGCAATGACGTAAACATATAGCGATAATTATTCGGGGAAGAGTTCCGAGTATTTTCACGATCGAGAACAGGGCGACGTCTCAAGCATCCTTCTCGAGGGGCTGTAAGGTGAGTGGCGTGGGAGTGTGTAAGGGTAAAAGAATTCGTACATAGATTTTCAAGATTTTAGTAGTTTATTTAACTTAGATATCCCACTCGATAACATCATCGTTGAATATAGCATCGTCGATATCGTTCGTGAAGAATGCATTGTCGATGATTTCAGTAAATAAATCAGCATCAGTAAAGAACGCATCAAGTTGCGTGGGCGCAGTCGTATGAAAATCAGACTCGTCAACCTGAACTGCATTATCACGAACGTTAATCCCCGATATCGCATTATTATCAACTGCGATATAGTCGATTTGTTTCGCATTCACACATTTCCGCCAAACCACACTTTTTGGATCCGTCGAACTGTGCAGATGATATATATCATTATAGTCAACATCTAAACGATAATCATCATCGTCGACATCACTAAGATCTAAAAAGAATGGTTTTTGCCGCGTATGTCTATTTAACCAATATTGCTTGTCCCCGTAGTTGTCAAACAGCGCCTCGCCGTATAAGCCATCAGCATTATAAAACACCTTCAAATAAACATCTTCATAGTAATGAACTTCTGCCTCATGAAATTCAACATTTCGAATTTCTCCGCATTGCACAGCGACATCCAGACACGTCACATATATTTTGGGATGGGATGCGTGACTGGGGATCGCAGCGGCAACTTTCCGATTCAAATCCGCGGGTAGAGACATAATCTGAAACCGATTTTTCTTATAATTCTCAAAGTTGCTAACACAATGATTCACTAAAATATGGTAATGGAAACTTACGTTATTAATCGATTGTATTTCCGTGCGTTGAACGGTGGACGATATCATTCAAAGCGATCTCGCTTACAACAACAACAACAATATCACTTTGATGCAACAGTCTTTGATGCAACTGCAGTCCACTCAGATGCAATAAATTTATAAAAACGTTTCTTGTAGTAACATATGACCTGACTGATGCAGAAGCATGAGAGAACTGATTTTAACGTGGCCGGTCCATGATCGCACATACGAAAACATAGAGCAATAATTATTCGACATTGCATTCGTGTAAGTAACCATTGGAAGCATGGAGTAATAATTATTCGGGGTAGAGTTCCAAGTATTTTGGTGATCGAGAATAGAGCGAACGTCCTTATCGAGGGGACTGTAAGTCAATCGTTGCGATAGCCCGTGGAATAAACATTACATTGGACCGCGCGATGCCGTATGTTTATATCTGAATCGTTGGAGTACTGTGACGGTTGTCACTCCGGTCGGAAGGTTGGTCTCAGTCGGCTTCGCCAGGGTTTAATTAAGTCCTTCCGTGGCAGGTTAAATTAGATTTATTCACTATCAATAATTATGTACACTATATACAGTACTTAGACGCGGGGTACTTCGCGTTAATCTTGGTCAAGCCGTCGTTGCGCGGCGGCGCGGTTCGCGGTACGGCGTCGTTCGGTCTACGTTGCGTGCGTCCGCTTAACGGAACAATTCGGTCGCTCCGCGCCTGGTGTCTCCGTATCGGGACGGTAAGGGAGCGAGAGAGACCGGGCAACGTCCTGCGTCTCTTTAACGGGACAAGCGTCGGCAGAGACCGGGCAGCATCCGGGCGTCTCTGTTCAACACGAGGAGCGGGAAAGAGACCGGGCAACTTCCTGCGTCTCTTTACCGGGACAGGTGGTACGAACGGGATCGGTGGCTACACGGAGTCTTTTCACCGAAGTTTGCACCGGGCAACATCCAGGCAAGTCTGGTGGTGGGGGTCCGTCTCCCCACTGGAACTGCTTTGGCTCGGAATCATCGCGGCATATGTCCCGATTCTCGGAAATTCCCAGCAGCGAGAAACCGACGCGATCTAGCGGCGCAGTGGGGAGTGAGCGTCATCGCGCTGACGCGTCGCGGAACCGGCACGCTTCGGGCGAGTTCGGTCGGGTTCGGTCGCGGTGGCCCGCGTGTGCTCGGCTTCTCGCTCACTCCCGGTCGTACCGCCGCGCGCTCGATTCCTCGCGCTGGGACGCTACGTCACAGTACCGTTAAGGAACTAGTTCTTGATCAGGCACTAATTTTTTATCAGTTCATGAAATAAATCGTTCTTTTGAGTTTATGTCAATAAATAATTGTTTGAAATAATTACTAACATAAAAATTGATAATTCAAAAATATATGTGTTGTCTATGAAAGCAGTTAGTATTTTAGATGATTAAAAACTAGTTCCTAGTCACCTTATTATTCCATACCTTATAAGTATTTAAATTATATATTTATTTTCAACTTTTTAAAATTTTTCCTTGAAGTTTAAACATTAATTGAACTTTTAGTATAAAAAAAGTCTATGATTTAATGTTTTATTAGGTTAAAAATAAATATTAAAGCGGGAAACCTTCTAAACTGATCAGAAACTAGTTCCTTTTAACTAGTTCCGTTAACGGTACTACAGCGACCGTGTAAGGGCGAGAAAAATTTGAAGATACGTTCGAACCGCAACTAACGTAAACATAGTACGATGGCGTCATAAGGATCTCGGATAGGGTAGGCGACTAGTATATTAAATCCTGCAGTCGCTCGGTGAAGATCGTGAAATACGTTACGCGTACATAAGTATCACGAGACATGGAATTTTTCGTGAATTCGTACAAGTTGTTGCGGGGGATGATCCCGCTGTTGCGTACCGAAGAACAGTGCGACGAGTGGTTCATATCGTGTGACGAGTACCTGCGTCTTATACACGAGCATTTTAAAACCCGAAGAGTATCAGAAACTGAACAACAACGTTTGACATTACTTATGAGCAGTGTTGAAATAGTGCGACCGTGTGTCCGAAGCAAAATAGCGTGAATACTCGCTGAACTGGACGCTCGAGACGCATTGCTCGCGTCATCGTCTTCCGATGACGATACCGATGGTGGGGCGAGCCCTTTATCGACGTCGCTGCAGTTGGATGACGAATCACTGACGATTAAGAGGCATATATATAAAAGAATGAAATAATATATACATATATAAAAGAAGGAATATATATATATATATACAACCCCTGGCAATAAGTTTGGAACCGAACGCAAAGATACGAAACTGACGAGAAATACCAATATTTTTTATATATAATATGCAACGGTATACATGTGTAACCCATGGTAATGTTAAATTGGTCTATTTTAAAGTAAAAACACATAAAATAATTAAGAATTTCGTTTATTATGTAATACAAAATATAGAAGAAACAAAATGTTGTTTGGAAATAAGTATGGAACGGACCGAAGGTCTGGAAAAAGTATGGAACATTATAAATTTGCAAAGATATTAACAATAATTTTTTCAGTATTTATATTACCTAGTATTTTCTGACATTTATACATGCATATTAGTTAGTTACTTCATGGTTTTCATTTCATTATTCTCTTTTCAATACTCTTTTCCTGAAATCAGAATCATAACGAATCCAATGTCAAAGTTAATACTCTAATGTTTATGTTTTATCACTGTTTACTGCACTCGCTTACTCGCGAGTGTTGTAACCCAGTCAACGACCGCGTGTTACAACCGTCGCGCATTCCGAGGGCACACGCGAGCGCCAAAGCGCGGGCAACAACCCGCGAGCACCGTCAGCGTTCCCGACGAAACGCCGAAAAGCGAGCCGAAGGCGGCGACCCCGCTGGTCCCCGCTTCGCCCCGGACTAACTATAAGACACTGTACAAACTACGAGCGAGGAGAGATGAATAACAGACATACGCTATAGTACTCCTGTCACCCAGATCGGGACAGAATAAACTTGTTAACCTTACGGTGAGTTCTAACTCTTCAACCCGCAACGATCCCCTACCTTCGGTTTCTAACCGAATATCCTCGTCCCGGCATTATCACCCGAACCTTTCGGAGCCCGCTGGACGACGACTGTGAAGGACGACCCGGAGCACCCCGAGATTCTATCCAGAATCTCGACCCCAGGCGCCTTGGCATAACAAAATTGGTGGCAGCGGTGGGATCCTGCCAACGTAGGGAACAAGCCTGACCGACGGAGACAACAGGACATAGCGGAGACAACGACCCACTTAATAGAAGGGCAATCCACTTCGCGGTACCGACAGACGTCTACACAGGACGCCTCCAGGAAACTCTAGGACAACGCAGAGACCAGCGATGCATCACCTGATCCACGTGCTGTAAGTGCGAAATACCACTCTCAGCAAATCCAGGCCGTACGCTGCTATTCTCATGCGCCGAGCGAAATCCCTGGATGCGAATATCGAGCGCGATCTAGAATTAATTGAGCGAAAAGAAATCCGTACGCCTATACCCTCTAGCCGAGGTAATCCGCGCCGATTCGGTAACATACACCCGCGACAACCCTCCGAGAAATCTCTCTTCGACGCGACATTCGAAGCATTTCGGGAAATCGGAGAACGTACGCAGAATACTCTAGACGCAAACACTAGCGAAGAACTTGACGTTCCAATTGTATTTCCGACTGCGTCAAGCCACTCCGGACGTTTAACCGCCCGACGACTATACCCGTTCGACGAATTAGATTATAGTTTAATTCCGAGAGTAGGCTTAGAAACCGACATCAGAATGCCGTCCACCCCCTTAGCAACCGCGAGCGATAACGCCGAGCAGGGTCCCGCAGGAAGCGAAGACCGCCTAGCGAACATAGAAAAAATACTCGCAGGAATAACCTCCACCCTGGCTAGTATGGCCGACAGCATGATAGCGACGAACGATAGAATAGGGGCATTAGAGGCAAAAGAGGGCCCACCACAGGATTCGATAGACCGCGAAATAGAAAAACTACGGGAAACAATGAACACTACGCACGCAACCCCCGGCCCCTCAGGCAGGAACGCGGTCCACTTTGACCCCTCTTGCGAGCCAGAGGAAGAACCGAGGCGCGCTAGTCTTTTCGTCCCTCCTAATTTCGAGATAGACAACCCACCCGACGTACCGACAGAAGTAGACAACCAAAAATTCTTTCACGCGATAAGAGCCATACCACCGTTCGATGGAACCGACCCCAAAGGGTTACCCGGGTTCCTGACCGCCTGTAAGTACGTGTACTACTCCTACCGAACGCCGATGGAAAGGGCCCAGATTTTAAAAGGGATCATATCGATGAGAGTCCAACGCGACGCCCTAGCCGAAGTACAGACGCGCCAGATAATGTCCATACATGACCTCGAGGACGTACTGACTTCGGTATACAAGCCTCCCCGCACGCACTCGACCGTACAAAGGGAATTGGTACACTGTAGACAGGGCGCCCACGAAGACGCACACCACTACGGGAGTCGAATATCCACTTTATTAAAAGAATTAATAGCAACCGGGATCAAAAACAAGGCTAGCATGATGGAAAAAACCATAACTGCACGGGTATACAAAGAGCAAACTTTAGACCTATTCGAGGACGGACTTCGCGACGACCTTAAGGTCCTAGTAAAATCACAAAAACCCGCCGATCTACACGAAGCAATCACGATAGCTATAGATGAAGAGCGGTCAATTACAAGACGACCAGCGACGTCAGTAGGAACGCGCAGGGCATACTCCCCTTCCCGCACTTATCAAAGTCGGGATAGGGCAGCACCACGGTACTGCAACGATTGCAGACGATCGGGACACGACACCAAGGAGTGTTGGAAGACCCAAAATAGGGACAGACCGCCCAAAAAATTTTTCCCCTCAGAAAATAACCGGCGGATGCAACCCATAGCAACCAACGAAGAAAGTTGGGAATCGACAAGGCGCGAACCGGGAAACACCCGATCCGCCTACGAAACAGAATCACAGCCACAATACAGAAACGCTGATCATGCACATTCCGCGCAAGGCAGCCGCGATTACACCGGTCCGCCGAGACGCGAGTCACCTACCCGAGGAACCGCGAGACCCCTCCGTATGGTTGAAATAGGATCCCTCTTTAAGAATGGACACACAGCAGATAAGATAGAGGTAGAAATAAAGAATACCAAAAATAAAAACACCATAATGCTGATAGATAACGGGGCAGAAGTATCCCTAATCAAAAAAAGCGCCCTCCCCAAAGACGCAATAATGGAAGAAAGCGACATCCTTCTTATCTCATTTTCGGGGGATAAAACAAAAATGTTAGGGAAAATTGAGGCCACGTTCTACATAAACGGAAAAGAAATCGTGTACCCCCTACATGTCATAGAAGAAGACATCCTAACGAACGCAGACGGAATACTAGGAGTAGACTTCCTCACAGATAACAGGACAACCATAGACTACCCCAGCAAGAGCCTCCTAGCAGATAGAAAACCGTGGAAAACCCTACATAGAAACACGGAAATAACAATACCCGCGCGCACACAACAATTAATAATGGTCCCAACAAGTAGTACGCGAGACGGGATAATAGAAAAACAACAGCTAGCGGAAGGCATATATTTAGGAGAAGGACTAACAAGACCCGAAAATGGGAAATGCGTAGCGTGCATTATGAACACAACCGCAGAAGCAAAAACAATAATCGTACCACAAGTGCAATTAAGCGAAATGATGGACAACGAAATAATCCACAGCAACGATAGCGCCGCAGCTGTTCGCGCCTTGACCGTGAACGAATCGCTGACTACGCGCATTGCTCGGGTAACAGACCAGGTAGATAGCATACACATGAATGAAGAAGAAAAGAAAGCCACGAAGGAAATATGCAAAGAATATCACGATACGTTCCACTTACCGGGAGACCGACTAACCACGGCCACCGTAACCGGCCACCGGGTCCCTGTAAAACGCGACACAACACCCTGTAATGTCAAGCCATATAGATTACCAGACATCCACAAGCGAGAAGTGCAAAAACAAGTGGAACAGATGCTGAAAGACGGCATCATCCGACACAGCTCCAGCCCGTGGAACGCACCCCTACTGGTAGTACCCAAAAAACCCGACGCAGAGGGAAATATTAAATATCGCGTAGTAGTCGACTATAGAAAACTCAATGAAGTTACCATAGGTGACTCATTCCCACTACCTAATATCACAGACATACTAGATCAATTGGGAAAAGCACAATATTTTACCACCCTCGATCTGGCGTCCGGATACCACCAGATTCCGATGGACGAACGCGACAAATGCAAGACAGCCTTTTCAACTCCACAAGGTCACTACGAATTCAATCGCATGCCTTTCGGACTGAAAAATGCACCTGCAACGTTTCAGCGAGCCATGAACGCCGCACTCATCGGATTACAAGGAATAGACTGTTTCGTCTACCTCGACGACATTGTCGTCCACGGAGCAAGCCTAAAAGAACATAATACAAGACTACGAAAAGTTTTAGACACACTTCGCAAATACAACTTAAAACTACAACCAGAAAAATGCGCGTTTCTAAGAAAGGAAGTAGGTTTTTTGGGACACATAATCACGCCCGACGGGATCAAACCAAATCCCGAAAAAACGAAGGCCGTGAAAGAGTTTCCTGTCCCCAAAAAACTAAAAGAATTACAAGCATTCCTGGGACTAGCCGGATACTACCGTAGATTCATTCCGGAATATTCAAAAATAGCCAAGCCCTTATCCAGCATCACGAGCAGCAAAGTCGAGTTCGTCTGGACCGCCGAGCAGCAGAACACGTTCGACACACTAAAAGAGACATTGACCACGGCACCCCTTCTAATTTATCCAGATTTTACAAAAGAGTTTATAGTAACCACAGACGCATCAGACGTAGCAATAGGCGCGATACTATCGCAAGGAAAAATAGGCGAAGATAAACCAATTGCTTACGCCAGTCGGATACTAAACAAAGCCGAACGAAACTATAGTACAACAGAAAAGGAACTATTAGCCATAGTCTGGGCAGTCAAACACTTCCGACCGTACGTTTATGGGACTGCATTCAAAGTAGTCACCGACCACAAGGCACTAGTATGGTTATTTAAAGTACAGGACCCTGGATCCAGACTAACAAGATGGAGAATCCAACTTGCCGAACACGACTACGAAATCATTCATAAATCAGGGAAGAATAATACCAACGCGGACGCGCTGAGCAGGAATGTGCACGCGTTGCAGAATAGCGAGAAAGAAAAAGGACAGAACAGAAAATCAGTAGAAACCAAACCGATCGAAATTAACGAAGAAGCCGAGAAACAACAAATTCTCTACGAATACCACTGCACACCCACGGGAGGTCACCAAGGTATTCAACGAACCACGAAACGAATAAAGCAAAAATACAAATGGCCTGGTATGAATAAGGATATTGAGGAATACATAGAAAAATGTAGCCTCTGCCAAAAGAACAAACTAGGCCGGAAAACGAGGGCCCCAATGGAGATCACGGATACACCACGAGAACCCTTTGAAAAAGTCGCGTTAGATATAGTAGGGCCACTCCCCGAAAGTAACCACGGAAACATCTACATTCTAACATTTCAGGATCTCCTTACGAAATTTAGCAAGGCGATCCCCTTGCCGAACCAAGAAGCAACAACGGTAGCCAAAGCATTCGTCGAAAAAATTGTCTGCGAATACGGCATCCCCGAAAAGATACTAACGGACCAAGGTACAAACTTCCTAAGCGAGATGTTCAAAAACATATGCAAATTGCTACGAATTACGAAACTGCAAACAACCGCGTATCACCCAGAATCGAATGGGGCACTAGAAAGGTCACATAGAACCCTAGTAGAATACCTGCGACACTACATAGACAGCGATCAGACTGACTGGGACAGATGGTTACCCTACGCGATGTTTACTTATAATACTACACCCCATACCGCGACAGGCTTTACCCCGTATGAATTGGTTTACGGAAAGACAGCATTGCTACCGACCGCGCTGAAAAGCCCGCCTAAACAGACATACAACTACGACGACTATGCGCAACAAACAAGAGAACGCATAAGAACAACGAACGAAATAGCGAGGGAACGACTCCAACACGCAAAAGAAAAATCAAAGAAAGACTATGATAAAAAAGCACGCGAAATAGAGTTCAAGATAGGCGACAAAGTATGGCTCTACGACGAATCCGTACGACGCGGTAGATCGAAAAAGTTAGATAATAAATGGGTAGGCCCATATGAAATAATAGGCAAGAATTCAAAGGTTAACGTAACCTTAAAAAAGGGGAGAAAAACACTGCACACGCACGCGAACCGACTAAAGCACTTCATCGAATAAAGAAACCACAAAATATAATAAAGTCGGCATACAAAATATATATATATAAATAATAATAAGAATAATAATAAAACAAGATCTACTCAAACAAAAATAAAACGACAAATCTTAACTACACGAGATTAGGAAGGGATAGAATCCGAATTCACTGTTTCAGGATGATCGCACTGACACAGGGACTAACCGAAGCGGCGCCGACTGGCGGCCAAGCTTCGTATACGATATCACCGATTAAACATAAGGCAGGAATCCACTTTACACACCTGGGAGAACTGTATATGGTAACCGATTCCTGGAAGATCGTGACCCACCTAAAAATGGACACCCTCCTCGAAAGGAATCAGCAGGTAACTTCCTATGTAAACGCACTACAACGACGGTGCGCAAACGAGGTCGCGAACATGGAAATAAGACGGACGTGCGGAAATCACTTAGACACACTACTTAGAAGAGCAGGAAAACTATATAAAAGAATAGAACAGGTGTCGGAAATGCCGACATACACGCACAAAAAGCGCCGAGGGTTAATTAACGGAATAGGGTCCTTAGCAAAAACCATATTCGGTACTATGGACGCCGACGATGCCGAACAAATTAACCAGCACCTGTCGCGACTAGACGACACACAAAACACGTTAATAACGGCTATGAAAAAACAGATCCAAATCACCAACAATACGCTACACCACTTACACGACGCGGAAACGACAATAAAACACAACGAAAACATATTAGCAGAGCAGATCAGAATGTTACGGGTACAAGTCGAGACGACCTCCACCAGACAGACACAAAGAGCTGACATAGTTGATCATTTCACGACTTTAAATGCCCTGGTGACCGACTTGACTCAGGACGCAGACGACGTATTGCAATACTACACCGGTCTCAAAGGAGGCATCATCAGCACTAACGTACTAGCGAGCGCACAGATCACTAAATTGCTACAGACCGCCGTACAACACCTTCCGAACGGACTCGCGTTCCCAATAGCCCCAAACCTAGAAAATACGAACGTAATCGAAAAATTGTCATCGATCGTCGCGTATTTCGATAAATACACGTTAATAGCAGTAATAACCATCCCGCTAATATCCTCACAAACATTCACAGTGATCGAGGCAACCCCAGCCCCAATCCACACCTACGACAACATGTACGCGCTATTAGTCGTAAGAACGCCGCTCCTCGTCATCGACGCGAACAGTAATCAATATGTGCTCACCGACCACAAAGAATTAGAAGAATGTAAACAGATAGCCGCGCAATATTACTGCGAACAAACAATGATCGCGCATAACATAAATAACGATCTCGAGTGTGAAGCAAGCCTGTGGCTGCAACCCTCGGACGAATTCCCAAAAAATTGCGAAATAAAACACATCGCGGTAAACCACACGATGTGGATAGGCACCTCGCGCGCAGATACGTGGATTTTCGCAGCACGTCGACCCGAGACGCTGACCATCCAATGCGACGAACGACAACCTGAACGCGTCACAATAGATAGGTCAGGAATCTTAAGAATCACAGGAAATTGTAATATCCGAAGTAAGGACGTAGTACTAAGGAAGCGGAAAACTGCGAATAGTCAGGACGTCGAACTAATGACAGCACCGCGATACGACATTACCGCGGCGATAAATGAAACACAAAAGGGCAAAATAGCGCACCCTCTCACGCGTTTTCAACTCCATAACCTCTTAAAGAATCCGTCCGAATTTTCCGCACTGTATAACCAACTAAACCAAGTGGAAAGCGACCTAACAGTCGATACTAATAACTATCAATCAGGACTGGCGACCTGGCAACTTGTACACCCGACGGCGACGACTACGGTACAAACAATAACTATCGTACTCGTCATTTATTTGTTAATACGCGACTACCAACAGCGCCGAAAGGTACAAATACCCAAACCGGCGAAAACACGGAAAACAAAAAGATCAGCGTCCACGTCCAACGTTGCGCCCATCAGAGAGGCCCCCACGGACCACAAATATGCCGTAGTAGCCGAATCGATATAAGGGTACAGGGAAATTTCCGATAATTGTAAAATTCCCCTAAGCACCCTTCTCTCAAGGGGGGGGGGGGGATGTTGTAACCCAGTCAACGACCGCGTGTTACAACCGTCGCGCATTCCGAGGGCACACGCGAGCGCCAAAGCGCGGGCAACAACCCGCGAGCACCGTCAGCGTTCCCGACGAAACGCCGAAAAGCGAGCCGAAGGCGGCGACCCCGCTGGTCCCCGCTTCGCCCCGGACTAACTATAAGACACTGTACAAACTACGAGCGAGGAGAGATGAATAACAGACATACGCTATAGTACTCCTGTCACCCAGATCGGGACAGAATAAACTTGTTAACCTTACGGTGAGTTCTAACTCTTCAACCCGCAACGATCCCCTACCTTCGGTTTCTAACCGAATATCCTCGTCCCGGCATTATCACCCGAACCTTTCGGAGCCCGCTGGACGACGACTGTGAAGGACGACCCGGAGCACCCCGAGATTCTATCCAGAATCTCGACCCCAGGCGCCTTGGCATAACACGAGTCTCGATCATGTGCCACAGAGTACGAACAATACTGTAAACATAAGTTTACGACATCTACCGACATCTACAGTGTATCTTGAGACATTAATCAAGCAAGTCGAATGAATAAAACATGCCGCCACGCAAACATTTATCTAACGATTTAAAGTTACGGATAATTGCATTATTAGAAGAAGGCAATACTCAGCAAAAAGTAGCTGCAATTTTGAATTGTAGCCGAAGTGCAGTGAGTAAAATAAAACGAAAATTTAACGAGACGGGCAGTGTGGTGAATCGCAAAAGAGGCGGACGTCCGCGCTCAACGTCAAGAAGAGATGACAGACAATTAAGACAGATCGTAAAGAAAATGAGAAGAGCTACATCTCACGAAATTAATGAAAAGTGGGCACAGAACGTATCCGATCGAACTCTACGAAATAGATTACATGAAATGGGGTATTCTTTCTGCAAAGCAAAGACAAAGCCATTTCTGACCAAGGAACACAAAAAGAAACGTTTAGAATGGTGTAAGAAGTATGCACATTGGACTACAGAAGATTGGAGTAAAGTTGTTTTCAGCGATGTATCGCGTGTATGCATCGGAGGAGGAGATGATACAGGACACTTTGTGTGGAGAACACCAATTGAAAAATTTAGTGCAGATTGTTTGAATTTTAAAATAAAATATCCAAAGTCGTATATGGTCTGGAGCTGTATGACAGTTCAAGGAGTTGGACAAATATGCATTTTGTTTAAAAATGTGAACTCTGAAGTATATGTTCATATATTAGAACACTTTTTAATACCGAGTTTAGATCAGTGGTTCGAGGATTCGGACGATTTTTATTTCCAACATGACAATGCAAGTTCTCATCGAAGCAAAATAGTTCAAAACTACCTTCAACAAAAAGGCTTTCGAACCATAAAATGGCCAGCAAATAGCCCAGATTTAAATCCAATCGAAAATTTGTGGGCACTGTGGAAACAATTTATACGCGACAAAAAACCAAAAAATTAAAATGAACTTTTGGAAGCCATTAAGCTGTCATGGAAACAAATTTTGCCATCACAGTGTGAAAACTTGATTACATCGATGCCAAAACGTATACAAGCTGTGATACGTGCACGTGGGAATGTCACAAAATACTAGGTAATATAAATATTAAATAAATTATTGTTAATTTCTTTGCAAATTCATAATGTTCCATACTTTTTTCCAGAACATCGGTTCGTTCCATACTTATTTCCAAGCCACATTTTGTTTCTTCCATATTTTTTATTATATATAATAAACGAAATTCTTAATTATTTTTTATACTTTTACTTTAAAACAGACCAATTTAACATTGACACGCGTTTCATATGTGTACCGTTGCATATTATATATAAAAAATATTGGTGTTTCTCGTTAGTTTCGTATTTTTGCGTTTGGTTCCAAACTTTTTGCCAGGGGTTGTATATATATATATGTATATGTACCACGAATACCCAAAAACAGAATATTTCCTCGTAGACTGTAAGCAATATTAATTAATTGTTATTATTAGAATAAGTGTTGCTGAATAAACAGTCATTGTTAAGTTAAGCCGTGGATGCCAATCCTTAACCATAGAAGTAGAACCCCACCTATCCTACACGCGAGGGGACGCCGCTCTCCTCTCGGGGATCTGTCGACGCTCAGTTGTTCCTGGACAGTTGAACATTACACAGTCGTACTCACACCAAGGAGACCAGTGGACACCAGCTGAAGAGTCAGAGGCCCCTTCCGCCAGCGGAGGCGACATCTTCACGAAGCTGCGCTCCTGATCATCGCCAGAAGTTTGCCCTCCCATTATTTCTCGTAATTCGAGCTCCAATACGGAACCGATGTATATTAACTTCAATCCCTAGTATGTGGTCTGTACGAAACCAATCGTACAGAGCACATCGAAAACCCAATAGCGTAAAAATTTAATATATGAATTAGAATAAGGATTTAACTATCGACGCTGATCAGGGTTTCGTATAACTGCAGAAATACGTCTTAAGTCACGGAGAAGACACCGAAATAGGTGCGCAATAGCTCAAATTCTGCAGTAAACAAAACTCTCGGATAGCCCGCTGGAAAGAATTCTTCAGATGGATCCCATGGCAGATGATTGGGAGATTTCATCCTCCACCGTCCAGGTTTGTCATGTGACAAACCTGGAGGAGTGACCAGCAGCCCTATAAAAAGGGACTGATCACCCGCGGAACTCATTAATATTCATTGTTTAAAGTTAATTACTGTTCTTTACCGATATATATATATATATATATATATATATATGTATATATATATATATATGCTTTTCTAAGTCTTTTAGATGTTCGTAGCATATATATATATAATGCATAACGAAACATCAGAATAACGAAACCGTAAGTGAAAATAAAAGTGTTTTTAACATTTTAAAAGTGAGTGAAGTGTGTCCACTAGGGTGGACCTTATTTTTCGACCATCAGATTTTTTTGGTCCCGCCGCCCAGAAATGTGACACTTGTTTGGATAATGATCTGGAAAAAATTTAAGCCCGATTGGACCACGGGGAAAGGACGCGCCACGAATTTGAAAATTTTAAACTTTTTAAACCTTGACATAAATATACGTTATGATATATCGTTGAATTTGTATTTTTTTTCTGTTTAAGAATACATACATAGCATATACGATTGTTAACAAAAAAACGTCCGTGACCTTGAAAACTCGAAAGAGTGACATTGAAAAAAAAAAATTTTTTTCCTTCCATTATACTCGCATCTTTATATACTACAACTTTTGTCTGAAAAGTTTTTTCATATATCCATAAACGATGGAGATATTAAACATTTTTTATTTTCATTATAACGCTCCATTATACAGAAGAAAAACAGTTCGAAGACTGAAAATAAGTTATTATAGCTATTATGTAGATTACGAATAGAAATATCATCAAAGTATTGCGTCACAGATCTGCTCGTGGACGTTCGATTAGACCAAGCAGATCTTGCCCTAGACGCGACTGTGTTAACAAACACAGTCTTAAATGCGTCTCAAAAATTCAAATAGCCACGGAGGTATTTATTAGGGGTTCCTTTACATTAAAAATGCTTTAAAAATCCTTTGATAAATTCTCTTTTGTGACGTCAGGATAGTGCTTTCTATATTCCATCACATTCTGCAATGTAAATTGTTTCTCCTCTTCATATTTTGATAATATTTTGTTATAGGTATACTTCTATAAGTTTAACCCCACGCTCAGCGGTGTCATTTACCACATTTAATCCGTTCACGATGTTTCGTCCAATTTGGAAAGCCTCGTCATCATCCCATGTAGAAGGGTCTTTTTACAAAATGTGGTAGGTATTAAAAACCTTTCAAAGAATCTTTTGGAATCAGGAGAAATAAAATGTTCCATTTTTTTTTGTTGACCAATTGTTCCACATCCTTTGAAAGGATTTTATATTTTTTAAGGCATTCGTTGTCGTCACTGCCTACATTGACATTTATTGCCTCTATCATTTTTATTTTAGTGTCATTCCCAATGCCACTATCCAAAAATGATAATGCGGCAGTTTCTGGTGCCAAATACCACAAATGATTGATCATTTTGTTTATTGCAGTGCGGCTTATTGTATCGTTAATTTGACGATAAGCCTATAAATTGTTTACAAATTCCAAATTTTATCGCGGGTCTTCCGTTCCGATTGGAGCTTGTATCCACGCTTTTAAATACAAATTGGTGAGGAAAATACAAATGTCGCGAATTCCAGTTGCCTTTTTCGGTAGTCAAAATAAATTCTTTTCGAAATAAATATATTTTTATACAATATGTCGCCTTGGCCATCCATCGAGCGTGATGAAAAGCTCGTGGAACTCGAAATGTATAATTTTTCTAGGAGTTCCGCCTAAGAAAAGAACTGCAAGGTCCAAGAATTCTCCATAATCTTCTCGTGGTTGTTTGATGTTTTTCAAGCTTAGCATTGCAAACTTCAGCACTTCAGTAATATTTACAATTGTAGATTGGTGGACGTACTCGTCTTCAATTCCTGTCACAAAATTCGATTTATTGATCTGGGGCCAAGACTGCTGAAATTGTTTAAAAAGTGGAATATTTGGACCCGATGATTTCTCTAACTTTACATAAAAAACACTCCGTAAAATAACTTCATATATGTGATGCCGGCAAGGAAAATATAGCAAATCTCTTTCAAATTTTTGTTCGAGAAGGATTCATGCGCCTTGGAAACGTCTCGTGTTCGATGACGTTGTGTCACAGACTTAAGATTTAATTTCACATTCCGTAGATTGAAATATCGTAGTGAAAGTGAAATGGAAGGTACAAGGAAAAAATTATATTTACTCGATCATAACGAGAGTCAAATTATCGGTGCAAAATTTCCATCAAACGGGCAAGTCTCAACGGGCGAGTCCTATTTCGGATAATTTGACTTTCGTTATGATCGAGTAAATATAATTTTTTCCTTGTACCTTCCATTTCACTTTCACTACGATATTTCACTGTTACCTGGCTGAACGCTCAGATCATAATGACCCAACTATGAGTTTTCGGACCTTCTGTCCCATCCCTTCATGCGCAGGTAGAATTCTAACGGTTTCTGAGGGGTACAAACTGATTACCTGACTCAGTTGTAGCTGCATTTCGAAGGCTTTCAAAACTCGCATTTCAATACATGTACGAATTAAATATTTAAGAAACTGTAGTATTGCCAGAAATGCAACTATTTCACATGAAATTTAAAATGCACCTTTATATACCATTGTCTACCTTTTTTCTACAAGCTATATTGGCGTTTCAATGAGAATCTTTAATATCTCCATCGTTTATGGATATATGAAAAAACTCTTCAGACAAAAGTTGTAGTATACAGGGTATCCCAAAAATGTGGCGTTTCCTTGACAGGGGTGACTCAGGGGGTGATTTGAAACAACTTTTTCCTTAGCGAAAATATTGTCCGAAGCTTCGTTAAGGAGATATTAACCAAAAACCCCGACCAATCAGAACGCGCGCCTTCCGCCCGAGCTCCCGCGGTAGCGTTAGCTACGCGGTAGGCGACCACGCTTGTACTACGAACGTACGAACAAGCAAGTCGGCATGCATCGAAGGAAACCGCGTTACACAGTTTTTTTTTTTAAAGCAGAATCGTAAATAAGAATAATTTGAAGTGAGAGGACAAGAAGTACGTAAATTTCGTTTTTAAATAAGGCATAAACGAAAAGGTAACGTAATAGAACATGTACGACAAGTGATCGTAATTCGTTATTGAGGTAAAAATCCGTAGTTTAACAACGGCCAACACAACTAAATTTAAAAAATAATATTAGGTGTATGAATAAATTCTTTCCGACTGGAATTTCTATCGCGGTGGTATTCAGAAGCTGCCAGAAAAATGGCAAAAGGTAATTAACAATAATGGAAATTATTTCGATGATCGAGTTGTTTTCATATTTTTTAAATCGAACTGTTATTGTACCCTAAAATCGGAAAGAATTTATTTCTACACCTAATAATCACCAATAAATTAAACAAAACTCACCCTTTCGGACATTCCTTTCCTTGCTTTCCTTCCCTTTCCGGAACCCTGTGTCACTAGGCCACTGTACCGATCCTGGTCATCGGCGTCCAGTGCTCAGCTGATCGCAGGGTCAATGTACCGAATATTCACTTCACTGCACGGCTACTAACACTGATCACTTAATTTATGTTTCACGGAACGTGTTGTTCCTACGTTATAAAAATTGGTGGCCCCGAAAGGGGCCGATTACTGTTAATTACTGGGACGAGATTACTACTATTACCCGGCGAAAAGAAGACTCGTGGCAGACGGTCTCGGGATGTGCAGTCCGCTGCTGTGACGATTGGTCGCGTCACCTATTTGGGCACACTTTTACAGAAGGGGCACACGTATTTCGGTTATTGGCTGTAGTTGCCACATACATTGTCGCACCGCGCGACGAAGAGATATACATTGCGTTACACAGTGTCGCCTTTGCACGCTGCGGGAAAGCACCTTTATCTACTTGCAGCTCATTTTGATTTCACATCTTTTTTTTATTTTGAAATTATTATTTTCTTCTATTTTTTGTGATTTATTCGATCCTCTTTACTCTCAGCTTAAAAATTCTAAATCGACCAATGCGTCATTTTTCTATATTATATCATACCGACGTAGTGACTTTATCTTCAATTATCGATTTTTTATTGTAACTTTATATACTATATTCTCTATTTTATGTTATACCGACCGAAAGCGTCATAATTTCGATCAATCGAACACGATCTTTTCGTTCTATTATACAGACCGAAGCGTTATGGTCTATTTCTTTCGACTTAGCGTCACACTGTATGTTTATTCTTTCGATCCAGCGTTGTATCGAAATTCTTACTGACTACAGCGTCATTTTCGTTAATTAATTTTACGTTCCATTATACTGACTTAGCGTCATAACCGAAATCGAGCAACATTCTGTTTTACCGACCGATGCGTCGTTACGTAATTATTTCACGTTCTATTATATACATTTAGTGTTACAATTCTCACGACTCCGCGTCGTATTCTATGTTCCATTTGTAACGTTCTCTGACGAGACTGTGCCGTTAATTACAGGAGATTCCACGAATAGAGCGGTTTACTCGTGGAATTGTGGGATTCGTTTGGGTGGCGTGCGATAAAGAAATGAATTTCAAGAAACGAGAGTCCTTCTTTTAACATTAAATAACAAAAATCGTTTATTCAGGTAAAAGGGTTTGGCGCTAGGTCGAAATGGAAGATAGAATACGACACGGAGTCGTGAGAACTATGACGATAAATAGATGGAACAATAGATAATTACGTAACGACGTATCGGTCAGTAATAAAGTAAATCGTTTCGGTTTCTTTGACGCTAAGTCGGTAATACAGAACGTAAAGTTAAGTAACGAAAATTATGCTTAATTGCTAATTGAACATAGAATCACGACGCTAAGTCGGCCTTAATTAATATTAAAGATATAAAGGTTCGATACTAAATCGTAAAGTGAACATAAAGTCTCGACACTAAGTCGGTGTATAATACAAGAATGACGCTTGGTTTAAATGTTTAGTTGAGATATTGAGAGGGTTCCTTCTCTCGACTTGGCTTCCTGTTGCCTATCAGCTGGCCCACGCTTTTTAGGATGGAAGCTGAGGGGCTAATTAAAGCGGCCGCAGATGGTAGCCAGGTAACCAGTAAAGGTGTCCCCAGATGGAAGTAGATTTTGATGATGATTCCCTCTCCTAGACTAGTAGTAGCTTCTGGTGCCTATCAGCTGGCCCACGCTTTTTAGGAGGGAAGTTGAGGGGCTAATTAAAGCGGCCTCGAAATGGAAGTTGAGGGGCTAATTAAAGCGGCCTCGAAATGGAAGTTGAGGGGCTAATTAAAGCGGCTTCGGAATGGAAGTTGAGGGGCTAATTAAAGCGGCCTCGGAATGTAAGTTGAGGGGCTAATTAAAGCGGCCTCGGAATGGAAGTTGAGGGGCTAATTAAAGCGGCCTCGGAATGGAAGTTGAGGGGCTAATTAAAGCGGCCTCGGAATGGAAGTTGAGGGGCTAATTAAAGCGGCCTCGGAATGGAAGTTGAGGGGCTAATTAAAGCGGCCTCGGAATGGAAGTTGAGTGGCTAATTAAAGCGGCCTCGGAATGGAAGTTGAGTGGCTAATTAAAGCGGCCTCGGAATGGTTGATTCTGTGTCAGGATCGAGTCTTAGATAAACTTGCTTTGCGAAACTAAGGGGCTAACTAAAGCGGACTCAGTTCTTGGTTCGGTGGCAAAACCAAGTCTGCTCTCTTCTGCTGGCAGGCCCATATTTATACTGTTCTGTGGTGCTTGGACCGCACCAATCTCTTGCTGTCGATCTCGCGTACCAATTAGAATTAGCATCCGGTTCCCGCCGGTTCGCGCACTACACTCAGTTTATTCGGCGTCCGGTTAATCGCGCGGTCTGCGCACGCGCGCTTGAGTCGTTCACGGCACTCAGTTCGCAGTTGAATAGGTGGTTATGCGCATGCGTTGCGCGTCGCTCGCATGTGTCCTTAATACTAGTATTACATCTTAGGTATATATATAATCGAATGGAAATAACAACTAATATAGTGTTGCGTTTCAGGTAGGGCATAACGAAAGTTTGATGTATAACAAGAAGAACCGAACATTAACAAGAACAAGAGTAGTAGAACAAAGGTAACAGAATACAATCTTCAAGGGTTTGCAATGCTAGAATCGATACGTCTGCACGTAATGGCGTCTGGCTATCGAGTGACAGCTTGACAGGCGATCGGTCCGATCGCCTTCTTCTCGCTGTCCTCTTGTCTTGCTCGCGAGCACCAGCGGGCCATGGATTCTTATCCATAGGGTGCTCGCAACAATAGACAGAAAAAGGAAAAATGTATAACGGTTAGTAGCGGTACGTTACACATTCCGACCTAGCGTCATAACCTTTCTGAATAAACCATTTTTGTTACTTATTGTTAAAAGAAGGACTCTCGTTCTTGAAATTCATTTCTTTATCGCGCGACACCCGAACCAAATCCTACAATTCCACGGGTAAACCGCTCTACTTGTGGAATCTCTTGTAACTCGCGGCAACGTCTCGTTCGAGAATATTACAGCCGTAAAAACGTGGCCAAAGAGAATTTGTAGCATAGGTCAACTACATCAAATAGCGGGCGAGGTATTGGTGTTGGTAGCAGTGCACCAGTTAAAAGGACGAGTTTTAACCCTTTCGCTACGGCGGTCCGGTCCGCGGGAGCACTACCACTGAACGAGACCTCCCGCCACGAGTGTACACATTTCGCTACGGCGGTCCGCTCTGCCGAGTGACCTTTACTGAACGGGACCCCGCGCCCAAAGTGTACACATTGCGTGTGGACAGTCTTAGACGTTCAGGTTTACGTCTCACGCCTGAGCAACACCGCCGTGACATGTTTTTGGAAGAAAAGGGACTTTTCTATAAAACAAGATATTTATAATTTCTCCACAAACAAAATTTTAATTAAACATTGAAATTAATGTTTTTACACAACAAAACACAATAGTAACATAATGATAACATAATATTGAACAATAACTTTTTAATAAAAGTATTCTGTATGAAAATTTTCAAAACAGGGAGACACACATAACCCAACATCTCAGATCTTACACTCGAATCGCGAGTGACGTCTTTTATCATTTTTTGTACATACCACACATTTTCTTAATGGATTCTTTCCAACTCGAGATGGAATTTTGCCATCGATATATGTTTACCAGTTTTTAACTTATATAAGCAATAAGCATTCCATACGCATATGTCCAATAGATGATAGAAATATTTCTTATACCACTTCAGATTTTTTCTTTGGGAATGAATGGTGCTTATAACCATGTCTGTTTTGTCCACAGCCCCCATCAAACGATTATAATGCACGACACACTTTGGTTTTGTGATCATTTCTTTTGTACGATAATGAATTTTCGTATCAACAAATTCTTCGGTGTGGAAAGTAGACAACATATTTACATCCCTGTAACATCCCACGGGGACTCAAACCGTTAGAAACCGACTGTCGGTAAAGTAGGAACCAATCTTTTTTTTTTTTTTTTTTTTTTTGAGAGGGGGGAAAATGCATTTACGCATACCCAGACTGGGTGTCTAGGTTATGCGGGACTCACCGAAGTGCACGGTATACCCGCTAAAAACCCCCCTCTATGGACCCTCCACTTGATCCACCCTAGACTATGGAGTACTGGACTAGACTACTTTCACACAGTCCTGCATATTGCGGTGGTCCCTCGTCGGCTCACCTGCTATCCGCGAGCTCCTCCATTTCTCGGCTCGTGGTTACGCCGCTGTGCGCTCGCCCGTCGGCCTCCTCTCTTCTTCATCCTCCTCCCATACATCCATACTCTATTATTATCGCTAAGTAGATAAATAAATAAATAGAAATAAATAGGTAAGTAAAATAACGTTAAAAAAGCGTTAATCATTAGGTAAAATTCGCCTGGGAATTGTCAGGCGAGTCGGCCGCTTCCACTACTGGAGCTGGCCCTCCTATGCGAGCTCTCCTCCGGTCTCTTTGCTCCCCTAACCCGGTTATGGCACTCCCCTTCCTCTTCCTTTTCTTAGCCAGTCTGGCCCTGATTGTCTTCCTCCTTGCCATCTCTTCTCTCCTTATACGGAGTCGCTCCTCTCTGGCTACCTTCTCCAGGGCTCTCTCCTTCTCTTCCCTGTCCTTCATAACATGTGCCGCGAATCTTTTAAACGCCGACCAGCTCCGCTCGTTCTTCGTAATTAACCCCACCAGCGTTTCCGCTGACGGTTCCTCCCCAATCTCTGTTGCCAAGGCCCTTCTTTCTTCCGTGTATGTGGGGCATGCCATGATGACATGTTCCGCATCATCTCTTATGTCTCCGCGGCAGTCCAGGCACGTGTCCCTTTCAGCTTTAGCAATCCTTTTTTTGAAAGCTTGGAATACCCCATGTCCAGTAAGGAGTTGCATCGTGTGGTAGTCCATACTGAGGCTCGCCTGCCCCATTTTGATGAAGGTCCCCACCGACTCCACGATCCTCCTCGTCCAGTTCGTCCGGCTAACCGACTCCCACTCCTCTTGCCATTTCCCCATGGCATTCTCCAGGGCCCGTTTCCTGTGGATCGCCTCTCGGGCTTTGAGGGCCTCCTTATCTCCATTACAAACTGGGTCCCTCCTGTCTCTATCCTTGTTGGTATACACCTCTCTCCACATCCCTGCCTTCAGGTATATGGGCATTCTTCCAGCCAGGACGCAAAGGGCCTGGTGTGAGACCGTCCTATACGCGGTAGTTGTCCTCACCAGCGCGGATCTTTGGGCCTTTCTAATGATACTTTTCCTTGTTTGCACCGCCAGGGACGGTTCCCAGACCGGGGCCGCGTACAAAACAATGGACTCCCATACGGAGTAATAAAGCATCCTAGATCTCTGGGACGGCCCTCTCGTATTCGGAAGGAGTGCCCCCAGTGCCCCCACCACCAGGTCCGCCCTATTCACCATTCTCATCAGGTGTGGTCTAAAACTACGCTGGTTATCGAGGGTCACACCTAAGTAGTTGACCTCTTTTTTGATAGTGACATCCGCACCCAGAATTTGCACGTGATCCATCCTACCCTTTTTGTTGCCTCTCAAAAATACGACCTCCGTCTTTTCTCTAGCAATCTGAAGTCCTGTTCTATCGAACCACCGAGCCAGGGTCTCCATGGCCCTTTGCATGAGGGTGTCGAGCTGGCCTTGGTCACTGGCCGTAAATAACAAGGCCAGGTCATCAGCGTAAGCCACGGCTTCGGTGTTTTGGAGACGATTTAATTCTTCCAAGATTCCGTCATAAACTACATTCCAGAGGAACGGCCCCAGTACCGATCCCTGAGGCACCCCTGCCGTGATATTCGCTTCAACTGTTCCATCCTCCGCATGTATTATGATTCTCCTCTCCTTCAGGTAGTTTCGCATCACCTCCAGAAGCGCGTTGGAGATACCTCGCCTTTCCAGCTCCTTTATTATAACCGACCATCCAATCGCGTTAAACGCGTTTTTCACATCCAACGCGACTAGGACGCACTTCCTTTCTTTCATTCTACATCTATCTGCAAACCTTATAACTTCCATACAGGCATCCACCGTGCCCAGCCCTCTCCTGAATCCGTATTGATTCCGATGGAACGGATCCCGACCCAACTCCTCCTCCAGCAGGGCCTTGATGGTATACTCCCACACTTTACTTAGGGCCGGCAGTATACTGATGGGCCTATACGCCCCAGGATCCATAGGATCTTTGCCCGGCTTGGGGACAAGTATAACCCTTGCAGTTTTCCATGCCCTCGGGATCTCACCTCTCTCGATAGTATCCCATACCATTTCTCTAAGATCCTCCAGATGGTTGTTTCCAATAATTTTCACAACAAGTAGGAACCAATCTCCATTACCATGTAACCTATTTTCTGTTACGGCGCAAATGTATTATAAGACTTTTATGTATAATTTATAATTTAGATAAATATTAGAGAAACAATTATTATAGGAACATTAGGAATAATTAATTGTAAGTATTAGCAAAAGCACAAGACAAACTGTTCGCGAAATAGGTGTTGTTCGCGTGCCGGAATTTGAGGTTAGGGTGGCGAAGTCGAGTCAAGAAGCACAGCGTGATGAAAATATCGTACGTCGTTTATTAAAACCAAAGATGAGCGATGGATGAGCGGTGATGAGCTTGATGCTGAAGAGATGAGCGTGAGAAACTTGAGAAATGCGCGTTTGTGCTGAACGAAGAGCTTGAGCGCGATGCTATTCAAAGTACGTTGCGAACAAGAACGAATAATACCCGAAGCTAGCTTCCGCCTTGGTGTCTTCCAGATGCTTCTGGAAGACGCGCCAAGCGGAAGCGAGCTTTGATTGGGTGATCGCGCGGACGAGTGGTCCGATTGGGTGATAGCACTGGCGGCCAGATCTGATTCGGTGATCGATTGTAGATCTGCCGTCGTGCTCCGCTGCCCGTGAGGTGCTGCGGTGAGATGAGCGCGGTGGAGAGAGGAACTACTGCTCGAATCGCAAACACAAACTATAATGTAATAAGCGAACAAAACATGAAATAACAAATAGCGATTCACTGCGCATGCGCCAGCCCGCCAATTTTCCAGTATAAAAGGAGGCGCACGCAGCACAGCGGGACATTCAAGCTACGAATACGCTCAAGTGACGAACGAATGCTCAAGCCTAGAGGCAGCTTAAGTTTCAACCAGTGAAATTCAGCTCACTCCGGAAACGGCAGCGGCGAATCTCCAGTGTATAAAAGTTACTGGTGCTCCTCTTTGGTTTGCTCATTTGAGAGTCATAGAACCTCGTTCTTACAAAGCCATCGAGCTCGCTCCGGAAACGGCAGCGGCCGAAGTGCTTGGTAAAAACAAGGTCTGTAGAGCATAGAACAGAACTCTGTCAAAAGAATCGAGCTCGCTCCGGAAACGGCAGCGGCCGATCTTACTACAGAAATTGCCAAGAGTATTCGAGCTCGCTCCGGAAACGGCAGCGGCCGAGCTCTGCAATATATACATATACATATTTACATATTACGTAGCATTAGAATCAGAAAACATAGAAAACCAAAAAAAAAGAGAGTATATATAATCGTAGACTGTAAGTAATATTAGTTCATTGTTATTGTTATTAGAATAAGTTTTACTGAATAAATAAGCATTGTTAAGTTTAGAAGCCATAGATTTCACTCTTTAGTCTGTAGAGTGGAACCCCCACCTATCCTATACTTGAGGGGACGCCGAACAGTTGAACGTTACATCCCATTTAGCATACCATTTCATTGCTAGCAAATGTTTCGACGAGCGGAAACTCGCTTCGCCTTTTTTCAATTTATTATCTATTTTTGGCATCCCTCTGCGTTTTTTTTGTACTGTTCCACAGGCGTTGGTACCATTTTCTTGTAAAAAAATAAACAGAGCTGGACTTGCGTACCAGTTGTCGACGTATAGTGTATGGCCTTTATCTAAATAAGGTCTTAATAGCTCTACAACAATATTCCCAGATTTTCCAATATTTGCAATTTCGCAGCCAACATTTGATAGAGATCCATCGTAAATAATGAAGTCCTGAAGAAATCCGGATTTAGAATCACATAAAATAAAGGATTTAATCCCAAATCTGTTTCTTTTTGATGGAATATGTTGCTTAAAAGACAATCTGCCGTTATATAAAAGCAAACTTTCGTCGATGCATAAATCTTCGAATGGATAGAATGTATCCCTAAAATTTTGTCTAAGCATAGCAAAGATTTCGCGTATTTTATATATTCTGTCACTACCTACATTCATATCATTTGTATTGAAATGTAACATTTTTAATAAATATAAAAATCGATCCCTAGACATTATGGCCAAAATTTTGCTTCTCACAAGTTCGTCATTAGACCAGTATTCATAATGCGATAATTTTTTGTTTCGCGACATCAATAGTTTTATAGCAAGGAAACAATACATTTCCGCAAGAGAAGTGCCTCGTGAATCACTCAGAGTGTTATTATTTTCTACGCGGTGCTGATAACTATTTGTCATTTCAACAATAAAGTTGACAAAGTTCTCAGAAAAGAATAATTGAAAATAATCTAAAATTGATGCAGAATAATTTATTGTTATCCCCGAATGCCGCCTAGAAAATTTATGAATTTTAGGTTGAGCCGGTTCAGAAGTCCACGTAATATCCGATACATTTTTCTCTGAGGTAATTAAATTTTGTTCTTCGGATTCGGATTCGGATGTACTTAATATATTTCTTCGAATTCTTTTAGACGATCTAATTATGTCCTCTTCCGTTTGCTCTTCATTATTATGCCGCTTTGTTTCGTTACTTTGACGTTTATTATGTCTAATCATTTTGAGAAAGCTACAAAATCTATAAAAATATATTACAGTTAGAAAAAAATATAAAAGTTAGAAAAATAAAAAGTCTTACGTTTGGATTGGTACAGGTTTTGTATATTTTATTTATGTAGTTATTTAGTATAGACTGCTGTTCACTTGAATAGCCTCAGATAAAAATATGTTTATTCGAATAAATACAAAAAGATTATATGCGATGTTTTTATGCTATAAGTTAGTTTGATGGCACTTGTTTATATTGGTGTGAATATGGCTGTGAATCATAACAATCACCTTATCATGGAAACAGACGCTGTGTTTACACGAATAACCGCACATACGAAGACAGAATCATTCAACAGTAGTTCTACAGCTCGAATTGAAAGCCTTATATCCATTATATTTTGCATTATTATTACAATTGTATTATTATGGGATGCGGATCGTTGTTGATTGTGTGACGTCCCACTATTTTTCGCGCGGTATTATTTCACCACTTCCTCGTAAATCAATCCACAACTTCATCAAAAACCGTCAAACTCGAGTCATACCCCTCTTCCTCACCCAACTGATCGTTTGGACGATGTACCTTAGCGGTCCCCATCTCGAAACGGTCAATCAAGAAATCCCCTCCCCCTCTTCGGCCTACGAGGCACGATTTCCTCCCTCTCTTTCAATCTAAACAAATCCCTCGCCCCAAAACTCACTAATTCGAGACCACGTCTCACCCCCTCTCTACGACCATCAATTTGAATCCACTCTTACCCCTTTACCCATTGAACTACTCCAAATCCGTCGGGTTGAGTATTCCCTTTCAAAAGCCCCATATAAAAACCCCGGAAATGCTATTGCGACGCATATTTTGCGCCTTAGTCATCAACACGTGTTAATTACTGCGACGCATATTTGGCGTACGTGCTATGGTGAATTACCGCGCTCACCCTTCATACCTGACATTCCAACCGAGGTTATAAGTATAAGGTCCACAGAGGCCGGAGCTCATTACCATTTTTGCGAACAGTGTGATTACAATATACGGATTCACTATGATTTCATATTATTTCAAACAATTGTTACTGTGCGTATTCAATATTCATTATATAAAATCAGTGCAACTCCTCTAAGAAGGATCGCCATTCTACGGCATTCATTGTAAGTCATTATTATTATCTATTATAAACATTGTACATCATCCTCATTTATATTACTAACGCTTATTGCGTATTACGTATTACGCTTAACGCTTATTCACTTTAACTAATTATTCATTTATATTGTTTCATATTGTTAAAGCTTATTTTTGTATTATTTGCTTATTGCTAAAGCTTATTGGCCTATTTTGTATTATTTGCTTATTGCTAAAGCTTATTGGTTAATTTTTGTATTGCTTGCTCATTGTTAATATTCATGTGCATCATATTCATACATAAATGTACTCATATAACTGTCTATATACATACAAATGCTAATCGTCCAACGAATTATTACAAACTTTAACCGCATTTGCATAACGGTACATGTCACAACCGGTACATTGAAAATAAACAAACGTTCTTATTTCAAACCACGCTTCGAATTATTGCGTGGATCCTTCGATTGTAAAGATTCCAATCCATAACAAGCCAGTGCAACAGCTGATCTCGTCTCGCCAACGCGAGAGCTCTTGTTATGTTTACAATGTTTACTTTCACATGACTGTTCTGAGACTGTTTGGGAATGAATAGTTCTCTTTGCCGCCGCACGCTCGATCACCGCAGCACCTACTGGGCAGCGGAAGTCACGGTCGATACGCAATCAATCGACCAATCAGGTTCCATCTTGTCGATCGACGCTCGAGAATGTTCGAGAAGACGCCAAGGCGGAAATGCGCATCCATCTTAACGACATTCTGTTCACAACCGTGCGCAAAGTACAACGTGTTTGTTCATTGTTTTACAAAAAGCGTTGCTCACCTAGCAAGTTCGGTGTTAAAGTCACCATCTATTCACAAGTAGACTCAACACGGAGTTCGCGACACAATTTGCTTATATAAAGTCCACGGATTGCGTATTCGCGTTGTGCGTGTTCACGTGTCCCCGTGTTCAACCGGTGGATTATTGTACAAGAGAGTGTACGGGGACTCAATCCCCATTGTTCTAGTGTGCACAACGGCTCAGCCGTTTGTACACCTTTTATAATAAAGACCATATTTATTGTGCAAAGCAGTGTCTTGTGTGGCGCATCGCCGAACCTAACCTCACCGGCAACCTCGTGCTCAAACCTTAACACAATATTTTACAGAGACCATACGTCTAAACGTATTTCGTGGAATATTGCGAGCGGTTCTTTGGATTAATGCAACGGTAAATTCAAACCAAACTATTAGTGTCCTAACGGGTGTCTCTCAAGTACACAACAATCATTTGGAACCTTCTCTGGTCGCTTTGTGCCGCGAAATCAACTTTCGTGCCAAGACTCCTACCCAACTTTGTGCCGCGAAATCAACTTTCGTGCCAAGACTCCTACCCAACTTTGTGCCGCGAAATCAACTTTCGTGCCAAACCTCTTACCCTGTTTTGTGCCGCGAAATTTACTTTCGTGCCAAAACCTCCTCTCAATCTACCCCAACCCCAACAATGTCATTCCCCTAAAAGACCTCAACCCGGGACGTGACAATTGTTGAATAGATTGGGAAAATAAAATAGTTTTGTGGAGGGCGACTATAGTCGCCCGTCGTATGTACGTGGCGTTTTGTGGAGGGCAACTATAGTCGTCCGTAGTACGGAAAGGGTTAAATTGGTATAACAGACAGGAAATGGAATCAGTTGTAACCTGGGAGAATTTCAAGCTGCAAATACGTGCGTATTTTCAACGCACCGAAACTGTGATTACAGCCTTGATGAGAGTGAGCAACCGTATTTGGAAGTCACAATCAGAGGAGTTTCAGGATTATGCAGAGAACAAATTAAAACTAATGCAATTTCTTAATTTGTCTGAGAAAGAGAAAGCGGAGCTGTTACCAGACAGGGTAAAGGATCCCTCTCTAAGGAAGTTGGCGCTGAATACCTGGGCGTCGAATATCCCAGAATTCATCGAGCACATTGGAAGAATCACAGAAGACAGCGTGGTTCGCAGGACAGAGACGGAGGCCAAGGGGACTTTGAGGCCTACGACCACTCAATAGGACAAGAAATGTCAACACTGCCAAGGGATCGGGCATTGGGCAAAGGATTGCCGAATCGCGGGGATGACTTGCTTCAGCTGCGGGCAGAAAGGACATTTCAGTACCACCTGCACGACAAAGAAGACAGGGACGGCGCCAACTCTCAACCTGCTGACGAAGAAGCTGTCACCCAAGGCCGAGGCATTCACCAAGGATTTGATCGCGGGGGAGTCAACAACGGAATTTTCGTTATGGGATGCGGTACACCTGGTAGAGGAAGGTTCGCCCTGTTTTTCTGTATACAGGGTGTCCCAAAAATGCTGCGGTTCCTTAAAGGGGGTGATTGGGGGGGGGGGGGGGGGGGTGATTGCAAACAACTTTTTCCTTTGCGAAAATGCTCTCCGAGGTTTCGTTAACGAGATATTAATAAAAAGCACCGACCAATCAGAGCGCGAGCCTTCCGCTGGAGGTCCCGCGCTAGCGTGGCCGCGCGCCGGGCCGCGCTGCGACTACGAACAAGCAAGGCGGCATGCATCGAAGGAAATTGCGTAGAATGGCAAATGAAAAAGACGTAACAAAAAAATCGAACCTTTTGCCATGGATTGTTTGCCATTTAAAGCGAATAATGAATAAAGGATAAATGGATTAAAATCACGTGTAACGTAAAAAGACGAATACACGTTTTTTTTAGAAGATTCGAAAATAATAATTATTTGAAGTGGGAGGATAAGGAATACGTAAAATTCCTTGTGTTAATAACATATCCACGAAAAGGTAATGTAACAGGAAATTAACGAAAAGTGATCGTACTTCGTTATTGTGATAAAAATCCGTAACTCAATAACGGCCAGCACTGTTGCTGATAACGAATAAGTCTGTTTAAAAAGGCCGAATAAATATTTTCGTACGAGAATTTTGAGAATTATCGCCGGAAATAAGCCATAGCTTGCGTTAAATTTAAAAATGAATGATCACCATTAAAGTAACTAAAACTCACCCTTGTAGAAAATTCACCTGCAACTTGAAAACTTGTGTCACTGGGTCACTGAACCGATCCTGGTCATCGATGGACGAGCCCAGTGCACAGCTGATCCCAGGTATACGACACTACCCAAAGTTAAGGGTCGCAATGTCAGGTGCGTCCAGGTCAACGTACCGAATATTCACTTCACTGCACGGCTACTAACACTGATCACTTAATTTACTTTTCATGGAACGTGTTGTTCCTACGTTATAAAAATTGGTGGAAATGAATTTTTACTTGGCGTTCGGAGCCGTGGGTAATCCCCGCGCAAATTCTCACGCTGCAGCACTTGCGTCCTCGTTGTTCGGGGGGTACACCCAGAACATCGCGTAATACTCTTGAGCAGAGAACATTTGTCTGCGACGCGATTGCTGACTGCTGACTGACAAGATTTTTTCCAAGCGACTTCTTCTACCCCCAAATAGTTTCTCTCGTTCCATTATGAGTTGACCCCCACCAGGCCAAGAGGCTTCAGGTAAAAAGAAGCCAGCACATTTTCGGAACACACGTGTTTTGCAGAAGTGCAACGAAAACTTTCACAAAAACCCGCGCTCCGTCCTTCTACTGCCAATGTACCCATTGCTTCGAGATAGAAAACAGACACCACGTGTATCGGTTCGAAAGGGTCCGAAGGGAAGAGACGCAGAAAGTCTTCGAGTTGCTATAAAGAAGAAAATGCATACCATTCCTGTTTCCCCTTTCTGACACCCTGAGTTCACGTCTGCTACGAGGCGGAACCAAGTAAGTCATAAATTATCCGAAACTGTAGGAAACCGTTCCTACCGCCGACTTGCGGGACAATACGGTCATAAACCGCGACCCTGGCGAAATTTTACTGGCTGATCAGCCTGATTAATTTTGGAGAACTAGAAATTACAGAGTATTATCCAGCATCAATACGTCTCGCGGAGAGACACAGGAAAAGAAGGGATAGTGCGCTGACTGCGCGTACTCCCGCCTGCTTCGTCCTACCCTCCAATTAAAGACGGATCCCTTATCTCTCGAGTATAAACAAGTGCTCGAATTTCAAAACACAAGCACGCGTCGACGTATTCGGTGCGAGAGACTGTGGGCTTGAGGTCCGATTGGGCCCAAACTAACACGTGTGTTCCGAAAATGTGCTGGCTTCTTTTTACCTGAAGCCTCTTGGCCTGGTGGGGGTCAACTCATAATGGAACGAGAGAAACTATTTGGGGGTAGAAGAAGTCGCTTGGAAAAAATCTTGTCAGTCAGCAGTCAGCAATCGCGTCGCAGACAAATGTTCTCTGCTCAAGAGTATTACGCGATGTTCTGGGTGTACCCCCCGAACAACGAGGACGCAAGTGCTGCAGCGTGAGAATTTGCGCGGGGATTACCCACGGCTCCGAACGCCAAGTAAAAATTCATTTCCACCAATTTTTATAACGTAGGAACAACACGTTCCATGAAAAGTAAATTAAGTGATCAGTGTTAGTAGCCGTGCAGTGAAGTGAATATTCGGTACGTTGACCTGGACGCACCTGACATTGCGACCCTTAACTTTGGGTAGTGTCGTATACCTGGGATCAGCTGTGCACTGGGCTCGTCCATCGATGACCAGGATCGGTTCAGTGACCCAGTGACACAAGTTTTCAAGTTGCAGGTGAATTTTCTACAAGGGTGAGTTTTAGTTACTTTAATGGTGATCATTCATTTTTAAATTTAACGCAAGCTATGGCTTATTTCCGGCGATAATTCTCAAAATTCTAGTACGAAAATATTTATTCGGCCTTTTTAAACAGACTTATTCGTTATCAGCAACAGTGCTGGCCGTTATTGAGTTACGGATTTTTATCACAATAACGAAGTACGATCACTTTTCGTTAATTTCCTGTTACATTACCTTTTCGTGGATATGTTATTAACACAAGGAATTTTACGTATTCCTTATCCTCCCACTTCAAATAATTATTATTTTCGAATCTTCTAAAAAAAATGTGTATTCGTCTTTTTACGTTACACGTGATTTTAATCCATTTATCCTTTATTCATTATTCGCTTTAAATGGCAAACAAACCATGGCAAAAGGTTCGATTTTTTTGTTACGTCTTTTTCATTTGCCATTCTACGCAATTTCCTTCGATGCATGCCGCCTTGCTTGTTCGTAGTCGCAGCGCGGCCCGGCGCGCGGCCACGCTAGCGCGGGACCTCCAGCGGAAGGCTCGCGCTCTGATTGGTCGGTGCTTTTTATTAATATCTCGTTAACGAAACCTCGGAGGGCATTTTCGCAAAGGAAAAAGTTGTTTGCAATCACCCCCCCCCCCCAATCACCCCCTTTAAGGAACCGCAGCATTTTTGGGACACCCTGTATAGTAGAGCTCTTACTACCCGACACGCCGGGTACCCGTGAGATACCCGACTACCCGGGTACCCGGGTAGACAAGAATTACCCGGCTACCCGAAGTAAATGAGATGTGATGAGATAGTTGAGAATTTCGATTTGACAGCCGATCGTCTTTCGACTTTCGATCATTTTCGGCTAACATCAGTAATGAACGGAATAAACTTCAAACAATTAAATGTGGTATTGTCCGCAGAACACATTCTGTATCAGAATGTGAAAATTGCGAACTGTCAACGTTCTTTGCACTTACAATAGGGTAGTGCGCCCTATTGCAGTATCTGCCCCTATTAGTGTGTCTCTATATTTAAATAAGCCATACTGTTACTGTAAAAGCCCGAATCTAACTTAAGATTTATCAATCAACGTTGGTAAAAGCCCGATATAACGTTTCCCACTGGGGAGTATGATACACCATTGAAAAGCTTAAAAGTAGAGAGAAAAATATAGAATAAAAATGTAGACCTGGCATTGACGCACGCTTATCTAATCCCAACCAACTCCTTCAGTCGATGTAAAGCAAAACTCGGAAAATCCTAGGAAAATGCACTCGTTTTGGGTCAATCTGCTAGAGGAAAAGCTATGTGCGACGAAGGACATCGTCCGGACAAGACTGGATATCCGCTCCACGACCGGAGAGAAAATGAAAGTCTTCGGTAAGAAGAGCTTGGAAGTCAACGTTGGAGGACTGTCAAGCACCGAAGACTTCTACGTGGTCGAAATGGTCAAAAAATGCATATTGGGAGCAGGGTTCCTGAAGAAGCACCGTTGCAGCATCGATGTGTCCCGGAACGTGCTGTGCACTCCCGGCAAACAGGAGATATGTCTTGGGGAACCGACCGTCGAGCCGAAGAAGCAGGAAGAAGAAAAAGGAACACTCGTACCACAGTATTTGGAAGAACTGTACACCCGTTGCTCGACAGGTTGGTCAGAAAGGCAGAAGGAGGTCTTTACTGAATTACTTTGTGAATTCCAGAATGTTTTCGCCACGGATTCGAGCCAGATCGGGAACTGAGACCGAGTGAAACACACCGTCGACACAGGAGATAGCCGGCCCATAAAACAGGCACCACGGAGGTTGCCTCTATATCGCCGAGCAGAAGTGGAGGAGCTGCTTAGGAAGATGTTGGCTCAGGGCGTGATCGAGGAATCCCGGAGCCCGTGGTCTTCACCGATCGTCCTCGTCAAGAAGAAGGACGGGACCATCAGGTTCTGCGTGGATTTCCGACGTCTGAACGAGATAAAGAAAAAGGATTCATATCCTCTGCCCCGGATCGAGGATACCCTGGACGCCCTCGCCGGATCATCGTGGTTTTCGACCGTGGACCTACAGAGCGGATACTGGCAGATCACCATGGACGAAAAGGACCGAGAGAAGACCGCATTTTCAGTAGGAACGGAACTCTGGCAATTCAAAGTGATGCCTTTTGGACTGTGCAACGCCCCTGCAACGTTCGAACGCCTGATGGAAGACGTACTTCAAGATTTGACCTGGAAGATCTGTTTAGTTTACTTAGACGACATCATTATCTACGGGAATGACTTCGAGCAGGAGCTCGAACGCCTTCGAACAGTGTTCTCACGTCTACGTCAGGCAGGAGTGTTAATGAGCCCAAAGAAGTGCTCTTTCTTCTGCCGAGAAGTAAAATACCTGGGACACATCGTCACCGAAAACGGAGTCAAAACGGATCCAGAGAAGAGTAAAGCAATTTCAGAATGGCCACAACCGAAGAACGTCACGGAATTAAGAAGTTTCCTAGGATTATGCACATACTACCGGAAATTTGTGAAAGATTTCTCTAAGATAGCCAAGCCCCTGCATCGCCTCACCGAGACCAAACAAGATTACCAATGGACCGAAGAATTCCAAGGAGTTTTCCAGGAGCTGAAGAAGAGACTCGCCGGAGCCCCGGTGCCAGCCTACCCAACAGTGGAAAAGGATTTTATATTGGACACGGATGCTTCTAACTTCGCCATAGGCGGTGTCCTCTCACAGGAACATGAAGGACAGGAAAAGGTCGTCGCCTATTTCTCCAAGACCTTGGGAAAAGCTGAAAAGAACTACTGCGTCACCCGGAGAGAATTACTGGCAGTGGTGAAGTCCATCGAACACTTCCATCACTACCTTTACGGACGAAGATTCCTCGTAAGGACGGACCATGCAGCACTTCGTTGGCTGCTAACCTTTAAGAACCCCGAAGGACAGGTCGCACGTTGGATCGAACGATTACAAGAGTATGACTTCGAGATCTGTCACCGGGAAGGAAAACACCATGGAAACGCGAGCTGTCACAGTGGCAAGGACTCTTTTACAAAACGTAGTGTGTCGTCGTGGTGTACCTTTAGAGATACACTCGGACCAAGGAAGAAACTTCGAATCCTCCGTGTTCAAGGAATTACTGAAGCTGCTCGGGATCAAGAAGACAAGAACGACTCCCCTGCATCCCCAATCCGACGGGCTGGTAGAACGTTTAAATAGAACATTGCTACAATACCTCGCAATGTTTATTTCAGAACACCAGCGGGATTGGGACGAGTGGATCCCCATGTTCCTCCTCGCCTACAGATCGGCACGGCATGAGGCTACCCAATTAACGCCAGCGATGATCCTGTATGGCCAGGAACTTCGTCTACCTTTACAACTATGGAGAGGATTCCCTCCAGACATCAAAGAAGAAGAGGACGTCGAACAGGGCTACTCAGAATGGATACGAGGAAAAACGCAGAAGATCCACGAATTTGTTCGACGCCGGCTGGACATCTACAGCTCAAAGATGAAATCGTGGTACGACAACCGTGTCCACGCGGTGGAGTTTCAACCCGGAGACCGAGTGTGGTTGTTTCAACCAAGAAGAATCAAAGGAAAATGCCCGAAGTTACAAACGGATTGGGAAGGCCCCTATGTAATAACAGATCGGATCCACGACCTCATCTATAGGATTCGACGTTCATCCAGGACAAAGTGCAAGGTAGTGCACATACGCCGCCTTGCGAAGTACGTAGGCCGACTTCAAGAGGAATGAAGACGTCGAGGAAGAAACCGGACGAACTTCAAGAAAGAAGATTAGTTATAGACTAATCAGTGGACGGGACTACGAAGTTGTCTACAAAAACCAGGAGCAGTTAGGCTTAAGCTTTAAACTTTAAGGAGTTAGGCCACCTTAGAGGCATGAAAATCAGATGTATGTTTAAGAATTTTTTTGGGTGAAATTATAATGTAACTGAAAAAACTGTTTAAAGGGCTTTATTCTACATGCCTTATGGTAGATAAAAAACTTTACCTACTTTTTTAAACAAAACGGCGCAACTGGTGTTCTTCTATTCTTGCAGTTTTTGAAAAGACACTCCACGGTTAGAACTGTTAGAAGTCGTATACGGGAATTCTACTGCTAGACGTGGAGTGTCTTTTTGAAAACTGCAATAATGGAAGAGCACCAATAACGCCGTTTTGTTTAAGAAAATAGCTAAATTTTTGTATCTACCACAAGGCATGTAGAATAAAGCCTTTAAAAAAGTTTCTTCATTTACTTTATAATTTCGCCCCAAAAAATTATCATACATACATCTGATTTTCATGCCTCCAAGGTGCCCTAACTCCGTAAGTCAGGCTTGGGAATTAATTGAACGCGGCAGCCGATTTTCAGAAGCAACGCTTCCTTTCTCCCGCCGCGCGTTGTTGTAACCCAACCGACACCCAGCGTAACGACACCGCGACACATTCCGATTGCTACAATCGAACAGCCGAAATCCGGCACAACCGCGTAAGGGATTTCGGAAGCATACCGAGAACCGTCAGCTTATGGTGAAACACCCAAAAGCGGGCCAAAGACGGAGACCCCGATGCCCCCGCTTCACCCCGATTAGAGTATAAGAACCATGTATGAGCAATGCGAGCTCAGACTTGTTATAGACCTTCTACCAGACTCTATACGAGACTCACGCGTGATTGTCACAATGTCCATGTAACCCAGATCGGGACAGAATAAATCTTGTCTAACCCTACGGTGAGTTCTAACTCTTTAACCGGCCAAGGATCCATCCTACTACCCTCGGGTTCCAACCGAGTATATCCGTCCCGGCACCCTCACCCGAGTATTCGGAGCCCGTCGGACAACAGCGAAGGACGACCAAGGAACACCGCGAGATTATCCGGGAGAATCTCGACCCAGGCGCCTTCCACAACAAAATTGGTGGCAGCGGTGGGATCCAACCAACGTAGGGAACAAGCCTGACCGACTGGGACACCAGGACAATAGCGGAGATAACGACCCATCTAAAAGTAGGGCAACGCACTCCGCACTGCTGACATCCGTCTACATAGGACGCCTGCAGGAAATTCCACGGCCGACATCGAGACGACCATGCATCGCCCGCTCTACGTGCTGTAAGTGCGAAATACCACACTCAGCAAAAAACGCGAGCCGAGCACCGCCGTTCTCATGCGCCGAGCAAAGTCTGTAGACGCGAATATCGACCGAAATCTAGATTTAACCAAACGGATAGAGCTCTCCACACCTAGCGTACTCAGTCGGAGCAACCAGCGTAGATTCCGACGACCGCGTCCGCGAAAGTCAGAAGACGATCCTCTTATTTTCGCCCTCGAAACCCTCCGTAAATCCGGAGCCCGTGCGCGACTAGCTCTCGAGCAGAAATCTAATAGCGACCATTTCCCTCTGGAAGCGATCCAGTCCGTATTAGCTAATACAGGACCCGTTGTGTCCGAGCGACGATTCCCGTTCAAAGAATTAGATTTTAGCTTATTCTCGCGTGCTGAACCCACAACCGAAAATCAACTAACAGATCTAGGAAGCCCGGGTGACCCAAGGGAAAGCACCCTATTAGACCAGACCGATCTACAAGACGTAGACATGTCCGTCACCGCGGCGGTACCCGCACGCGATACGGTCGCAGCAAGCGTCGCGATCCTGACCGAAAAGATAGCGGCAATGGATCGGTCCCTCGCCCGGCTAACAGCGACAATGGCCCCATTTGACGGGAGAGCAACGTCGACAGACGCCAAACTAGAGAGTCTGAAAGAAACGGTAGAAGCAGCATTAGAACCGCACCACGATACATTGAATCAAGACGTAAACCAAGGGCAAGCGGCAGCGACTCCGACCCCCGCCCCTGACACTCCAGCAGCAACTAGGACCGCGGTCCGATTTAGGGACGACGCCGTACCTAGACGTTCGAGCCTGTTCGTACCCCCTCTGTCAGACAGAGACCCTAATCGACGCGCTCCGCCAGCGAAGGCGACTGCAGCCTCCGAAAGAGCCCTAAAGGGCGTTCCGAAGTTCGACGGAACCAAGCCCGACGAATTAACCTCCTTCCTCAATCACTGCCATTACGCGATGACATCATACGGCGCAGCCGATAACGAACCTGCCATACTACGCGGTATCATCTTAACGCGATTCATGGGTCCAGCCCTCGCAGAAATAGGCACGCGAAAGATACAAACGTACGAGGAATTAGAGGATTTGCTAAACGCGTTTTACAAACCGTCGAGGACAGGCACGACCATCCTGTCGGAATTGTTCCAATGTAGGCAAGGGACTCATGAGGACGCACACACATACGGAAACCGTGGAGCCACTTTAGTCAACGAACAAGTGGCAGTGTCACGTCCCGCGACGTCGAGTCAACTATTATTTAACCCTTTAAATCATTCTTACGTACTATTTCGTACTTTGGTATATTATAACTACCACAAATAAGTTATCAACATAATACATAGCCGATAAGGCACTGTAATCGAAACTCGCGATAAGAAGAGCTCGAGCCGTGAATCTACGGATGGCAACAGGGAGCAGGAGAGCAGCTATTACGGGAGGTAGCGGCCAGCCGGCAACACAAACACTAGGAAGACCCAGCCAACACCAGCTGACGTTCAGCGTGGGACGGAGGCCCCTATCAGCCAATGCTGCCGACATCCTCACGGATCTGCGCTCCTGATCAACGCCCGAAGCTTGCCCTCCCTTTATTTCCCGTAATTCGAGCTCCAATACGGAACCGATGTACATTAACTTCAATTCTTAGTATGTGGTCTGTACGAAATCAATCGTACAGAGCACATCGAAAAACCAACAGCGTAAAAATCTAAAGTATGGATTAAAATAAGAATTTAACTATCGACGCTGCTGAGAGTTTCATATTACGGCAGAAAAACGTTCTAAGTCACGGAGAAGAGACCGAAATAGATGAGAAATAGCTCAAATTCTGCAGTAAATAAAACTCTCGGATAACGCGCCGGAACAAATTCTTCAGGTGGATCCCACGGCAGATGATTGGGAGATTTCATCTCCCACCATCCTAATTGTCATGTGACAAACCTGAAGAAGGAGTGATCGACAGCCCTATAAAAAGGGATAGATCACCCACAGAGCTCAATTGATTATTAAAATCATTCAGTACTAGGAGTAGTAGTACAAAAACGACGAGTATTAAAATCATTATCAGTAAATTGAATTATTATAAAACATATACTTAAAGTGTTTAAAGGTGTAAAAACCTCTAGTGATAATAAATGTTTTGTTAATATTTACAAGTGAGTGAAGTGTTTCCACCAATAATTCCCCATCCTCCAAATCGAGCGTTCGTCTTTTGAAAAACCCATTAAATTACGAAAAATGCCTATTGACAGGTCACGGGTCGCGCTGATTAATGGTATTACCTATGAGCAGAACGTTGCCCGCGATCTTACCAGAGATTATGCGTAAACCGTGATCGACGCGACAGATTTAAATATTAGGGAAATCCTAAATAAATATTGCGAATATGGATAAATCACTATTGCCTCCGCCAATGGTGCCGCTGAAGAGCAGAACGTTGCCCGCGGTAGCACCGGGTGCGGAAGGTGATGAGTGATTTTGTTGGCCAATTAATAATTGATATCAAAAATTCCAAAAGACGAATGCCTCGAAACTGTTGGGAATATTGTCCGAGCAGCGTCATCTTTCGGTAGGAAACAATAGACAGGGACATAGTCCCCACTCCTATACATGTAGCCATTACTAGCGCCGCGTGTGATAATGAAATCAGAGCGTCTCGAACCCACAAAGAGAATACATCGTCATTTACGTATACTATCTTATGTTTATACTTAGTAATAAAGAATATAATTATAAATCAAATAAACAACAATCTGGTAGTAGAGCGTGGTTCCTAATAGTGCGCGAGTCAATAAAGTGATTCGGGAACAGTGATACGTAATTACCTGTTGCGTGGTTCGTTATCGAGAAAGGTCACGAACAAAGCATGGAGAGGAACGCGCTACCAGTCGTTCCATTGCTAACCGTCATTAATTATCTGGTTTGGGCAATGAAAATGGAAGCGATTCTCAGTTTACGGAAGATAGACAGCGCAATAATAGACGATAAACCTGAAGGAACGGCAGATCAGAAAACAAAGACAGAATTGGAAACCAGAAATCGAGACGCAGTGGCGTACATACGCTTACACCTGTCGGACAAACAAGCATTACAGTTTGCCGCAGAAAATAACGCCAAGGTCCTATGGGCTAAAATCAAAAGTTCTTACGTAGGAGCAGCAGAGGACCAGAAGATAGACGCTAGCAACGACTTGAGATTCCTGCGCATGGAAAGCAAGGAAACCGTGAGCAATTATATAGCACGAGCACGTGGCCTAACGACAAAGTGCGCGTCGCTTGGTTTGGACGTGACGCCGCGTGAACTTGCTTATTACGCAGTGTGAGGATTAAGTAGCCAATTCAAAGACATTCGAGAAATGCTCAAGACGCAACGGGAGAAATCACTGGACGAAATTCACGAAATCCTCAAAGAACGTGAAAAAGAATTCCAACGGCGAGGAAGCAACCACACGGAAGCGGAAGGCGCCTATGCAGTACAAAAAAGGGGCGACAAGCGATGTTATTCGTGTGGTAAACTTGGACACATCGCGAAGATTAGTTGGCATCGCAACAATGGCAGAGACGACTTCAAGGTTAGCAGCCACAACAAAGGGTACAAAACAAAGGACGTTGCTACCACGAGAGGGAAGGACGTCGAGAAGAAGAAAGCTGCGAATAGCGTCATGAAAACTGTAGACAATATTGGTAATATGTATGCGTTTAATATTGGTAATTCATCACATAAAGGTAATATCGAAGAAATTTGGTTATTCGATAGCGGAGCGACCAATCATATGGTAAATAATCTAAAATGGTTTACAGATATTAACTTAAAGAAGGGAGAGCTTTGCCAGGCAGGAGCGAGCTCAAGATTGCGTTACGAAGGCGTCGGTACAGTCAAGATCCAAGTTCAAAACGAAAATAATGAGGAAATCACCATCCAGATGGAGGAGGTCTTGTATGTACCGGAGCTAAGAGAAAATTTGTTATCAACGACAACGCTTATGTTAAAGGGATACAAAATTATACAGGAAAGCGGTTCTATCACCGTATCGGATAAAACAGGTAACGCAATCTTGACTGGCGAGCTTACTGGTAGACGATTAGAATTCAAGGCTAGACCTGGTGTCGATGAACATTGCGAACACTCTTACAATGTTGAAAAGTCTACTAGTACCGAACATGAACTCTGGCATAAAAGATTAGGGCACATAAATGATGCATATTTGTCGAGAATGTGTAACGACAGGCTTGCGGATGGCCTTAGCGTAGTGATCGGTGATGACTTTGTCTGTGAAAGTTGCAATCTTGGTAAAATAACCAGAAAGTCGCATAAAACAATTACCAGAGATCAAAGTAAAAACCCGCTTGAATTAATTCATGGTGATGTATGTGGCCCTATGCCATTAGAATCTTTGAAAGGGTCCAGATACATGCTAGTGTTAGTAGATGATTATTCCGGAATGTATTTCACATATTTCATGCAGTTCAAAAGTGAAGTTTTCGAAAGATTTATGTCATTTAAAGAGAGATACGAAAACTTGCTTAATACTAAAATCAAAAGATTTAGAACATAACGGTCGTGAATTCGTGAATAGGGAAGTAGATACATTTTTGTGGAAAAATGGAATAACTCACGAAAAGACGATTCCTTATAACTCCGAGAGCAATGGAAAAGCTGAAAGAGCTAACCGAACGATCTTAGAACGTGCAAGGACCCTATTGCATAACAGTAAATTACCAACCAAATTTTGGGCAGAGGCTGCAGCCTGTAGTAGCCATGTGAGTAACGTCACGCCTCGCAGCGGTAAGCAAAAGACACTTTTTGAATTGTTTTTTGCAACAAAACCCAATGTTAGTTATCTGCGTGTTTTCGGGAGCGTTGCATACTTTCACGTTCCGAAACAAAAACGCAACAAATTAGAGGTACCGGGCAAAGTAGGAATAATGTTAGGGTATGCACGCGAAAGACGCGGTTATAGAATATACGATCCCGAGACGGGGCAAGTGTTACAAGAGGCAGCAGTTAAGTTTAACGAAAAAACACTAGGTGTAGAATTGCTTAAAGGTAATAGCCAAAATGACCAGTACCACCACGAAAATATACTACCACTTGCAGAACGAGAAGAGGGCAATACCGATATAGAAGTAGAAAGAATACCAGACGAGCGCAGAGAGGTAGGGGGAAATATAGGTGTGAACGTTGAACAAAATTTGTATGGAGAAGACATAAGCTCCGATAGTGAAGACAACGACGAGACTAGAGAAGCAACGCAATCGAAAGGTAGACCTCGAGGTACGACTCAGGGAGTAATGGAAGTGAGAGATTATCTGCGTCGTATTGAAGCAGAAGAAAGCGAAATCGATACGGGGGCTCGCAGATCGGACAGACTTCGAGAAAAGACTAGAGTTAATTTAATAGGAGAAAATAAAATACCGTCTAATTATAGTGAGGTGAAAGCAAGCAGAAATTGGCCTGAGTGGGAGAGAGCAATGAGAGATGAGTTGCAATCACTCGAAAAACATTCAATGTGGGAGGTAATTAGCAAACCAGCCAGTGCTAAAATTATTGCGAGCAAATGGGTCCTAGCAATAAAAGATAATAAAGAAAATAGTGGCATTAGGTTTAAAGCAAGATTAGTGGCTGCAGGGTTTAATCAGATTAAACATAGGGATTATGAGGAATCGTACTCCCCAGTAATATCTATCGAAGCATGGCGGTTGCTAGTGGCATTGTCTAGTAAACTAAACTGGAATTTGCGATTCTATGACGTTAAAACGGCTTATTTATATGGCGATTTAGCAGAAACCGTTTATCTTTCGCCACCGCCAGGATTCGAACAAGAATATGGGGAAGACAATGTTTGTAAGCTCAAAAAGAGCATATATGGACTCCCACAATCGGGGCGCAACTGGCACATCAAACTTAAGAACACACTAATACAGATAGGATTCACGCCATTAATGTCAGAAAACTGCGTATTTATATTATCATGTAGACAGGGATTTATTGCTATCGCCACGTATGTGGATGATCTCTCGGTAGTAGATAACAATAAAATATTATGTGACCAAATAATAACAAAACTAAGAGTAACGTTCGAAATTAATGAAACAACGAATAACGGAACTTTCCTAAACATGAAAGTGGAAAAAGTTGAAACGGGCATTGCACTCTCCCAGACAGAGTACATCGAGACATTATTAACTAAACATGAGATGGCCGATTGTAAACCTACTAAATCTCCAATCATTTCGGGAGAGGACAGACCGTTCGAACCAACGGAAAAATAAGTTGATATAAATCTATACCAACAATTAATCGGCGAATTATTGTATCTTGCGAATCGAACAAGGCCGGATATTGCATTCGTAACTTCGTACCTTTCCCAATTTAATCATCGACCAGAGCAACGGCACCATATATTAGCAAAAAGGGTATTGAGATACCTGCAAGGTACGAAGAAGAAAAAACTCATTCTTAGTAAAAACCACGGCACGTTGCTGGCATACGCGGATGCCAGTTGGGGAAATGCAGAAGGAGGAAAGTCCTTCTCAGGGGGAGTAGTCATGTTAGGAGATTCGTTAATACTATGGAACAGTAACAAACAAAAATGTGTTGGACTGTCGACATGCGTAGTAGAACTGTTTGCGTGCTCAGAAATTGTAAACGATGTTACTTGGATATCAAATATTCTAACTGAAATGAAACTGAAAAGTTTCTTGAAAAAACCTATTGTATTATTTTGCGATAACACAGCGGCCATAGAATGGATGAAAAATGTACGTCTAGCAAAACAAGACACGTAAATATGAAATTCCACTTTGTGCGTGATGAGGTAGAAAACGGGGAAATTTATGTTCGTTATATCGACACTAAGCATATGACCGCCGACTTCCTAACGGAGGCAGTAACTCATGACAAATTGCTGTGGTCATTAAAAGAAATTAATCTAGTAGATGTCACAATCGAGAGTACGACGACTTAGCTCGTAGGGGGAGAGTGTTGGGAATATTGTCCGAGCAGCGTCATCTTTTGGTAGGAAACAATAGACAGGGACATAGTCCCCACTCCTATACATGTAGCCATTCCTAGTGCCGCGTGTGATAATGAAATCAGAGCGTGTTTAGTCGTACGTTAGCAAGACCACCGTGGTCGTGGCATATGTTTAAAGAAAGTTCGTTCCCATCCGTATCTCCAAGAGGGATGCGGACACATAAATTGCAATAGACTAAGAAGTCCTTGACTCGCGCTATCATCCTCGGAGCGCCGAGTCTTGACACACCCCAGACCGTGAAATTGGGCTCTTGACGAACACCATGGGTTCGACCGTTCAACGGTTTTCGCCAGCTAGTGGGCCGCCGGTGACGTCAGGGACCGAGGGTTTTTCCCATGCAGTGCCGAGTCAAATAAACAATCGGAGGAGGCCAACGCCAACGCCAACGCCAGGGCGCAATGGAAGGGTACGACCAAGACGCGGAACACTGATTGGGCAGGGCCCATTTTCCGGACTGGGAAGGAGGGATAAGAGATTTGAGGGAAGCTCGACGACGGGCGGATAGCCAGAACTCGAAAAACCTTAGAGAGATAGACTCCTGTTCGTGCGAACGAGGACATTGAAATTATATCATGAACTCTATAGTTCCTTTGGAATTACTCTGTTATCTTCGTCTAAGTTAAGTTTGTTAAATAAACGTTTTGGAAAAGTGATTGAACATTGTTCCCTATTTGAGGGTGGTCCTTCATAGTCGGCACTTAGTTGCAAAATAACAAATCCCGAACGAGTTTCATCTCAACCTGGGGAATTAACATTGGTCCTTCGAGCCGGATTATTTACCAGTGAAGGAAACAACCAAGGACATTGGAGTCCGTGTCTGGATATTGGATGCTCACAGCAGCACTATTTCCACAATTCTCGAGATTGTGAGCAAGGACAACATTGTGGGTGAAGAACGCATCCCTTGTGCGGTAGCAGAGGCTGAACCGACATCCAGTAGGCAGCAGTGCACGTCATCATTACGAAGCGTCACCGCCCTGGACGGTGAATCAAGCGGCACCGGACGAGTCGTCGATAGCGGTCTTCACAGCGAACGTGGACGGAACGAGCCATCGTCGCCAGCAAATAGCAACTTTCCTTTCGTAAGTCCTTTCCAAGTTATCTATTGCGTAAATCGTATACAATGGAGGGTGAATTGAAACCTCTCGTCGCTGCACGCGGAACCGTAAAGTCAAGACTGACAATGTTTAAAAAATTTGTTGAGTCGTCGGCTAGTGAAACTGATATAATTGCGCTTGAGAAACGGGTAAAGGCAAACGAAGGATTGTACGAAAAATTCGATGCCGTACAATCGCAGATTGAAGTATTAGTGGTAGATTCATCTGTAGAGACGGCGCATTCCAATGAACGCGATGCATTCGAAACAACATTTTTTAATGTAATGGCATCGGCAGAGAGATGTATTACAAATAGACGTGGTCCTCCAACCGTACCTGCACCTTCAAGTGCGTCAGTAACGGATGCTCCGTCGCCGGTCCCTGGTGAAACTCAAGTCTTACCGTGATTACCAACAATTGCACTACCCACATTTGACGGGAGTTATAGTAAGTGGGTACGGTTTCGCGACACATTCCTGTCATTGATTCATACAAATGAAAAATTGACAGATATGCAACGGTTTCAATATTTGAGCTCTGCACTGAAGGGTCCGGCGGCTCGAGTTATAGAATCATTAGGTGTTTCGGAGGCAAATTATCGGGTTGCATGGCCAAGGCTGAAGGATAGGTATGAGGATTCTCAAGCGCTAGTGCACCATTACACTAATGCACTGTTAGATTTGCCGTCCATAAAAAAGCCGTCAGGTACCGTGCTTCGAGAGTTTGTGGACGACATTCAGAACCATATCGCTGCATTGGGTGCTCTTGGTCAACCTGTTAACTCTTGGGATACTATTGTAATATTAATGTTATCCAAAAAACTGGATTCGACGACCATGATGGAGTGGGAGAAGTATCTCCTCCAAATGTCGGAAGGTCCGCAATTCAGTGATTTCGTGAAGTTCCTGGAAAAACGGTCAAAGCTCCTCGAGCGAACGGTTAGTGGTAAACAGGCGACAGGCGACGGGCCTCAGTCAAGCAACAAATTCGAATCTCATAAGCAGAAAAATAAGCACCAATTAGCAGTATCAGCACATGTCGCGAGTAATTCGGATAACTGTTTGCATTGCAAGGGTGATCATTTGCTGCAGCACTGCGCTGAGCTGAAATCCATGCCACATACTGAGATGCATGCTACAATTAAAAGGTTAAGATGCTGTTTCAATTGTTTTCAACTAGGACATAGTGTCAAGGCATGCACGCGCGGGACATGCCGGAAATGTGGGCGAAAACATAATACATTGCTACACCGGAGTGACTTAGTTGAAGGTAGTACAACCGAGATTAAAGATCAATCTGGGGGGTCAGAATCTCAGTCCGATGATAAGGAGCCGACTGTACATGCCCACATTTCGAATTCGCGAACTTCCGAACTAGAATTCACAGTGCTATCAACAGCATTGGTATATTTGGAAGATGAAGTGGGAAATCGGCATGAGTGTTGCGCGTTACTAGACGCTGGGTCACAAGCCCATTTCATTACGGAGCAATTTAGCAAAAGGTTAGGGCTTAGACAATCGAGTGTCACCACTACCGTGGGCGGATTAGGCAGGGCAATCAACACAATTGAGGCAAAGACGCAGGTAGTAGTACACGCGAGATCAGGTAGCTTCCGTTCAAGTTTGTCCTGTTTGATTATACCGAATATAACTGACCGTATGCCGAACGCGCCGCTAAGGCGGGCGGATATTGCCATACCAGCTGGCATTACGCTGGCCGACCCGCGGTTCGCAGAACCTAAACGCGTTGACTTGTTAATAGGGGCTGCGCTTTTCTGGCAGTTATTGTGCATTGGGCAGCACCAGGTAACTGCGGGGCTGGTATGGCAGAAGACTCGGCTTGGTTGGGTGTTAGGAGGTAGTTTGAATTGGCCGGTGAGTGTTCCATCAGGGAATATCACCGCTTGTCATGCGATTGTAACCGATGAATTACACCACGCGGTCGAAAGGTTTTGGGAGATCGAAGACGGATATTCGACTCCGCGCGACCAGGCAGACCTTTTACAGGATGCCTGCGAACGGCATTTTAGTAAAAACACGGTACGCGACTATGATGGACGGTTTGTTGTAGGCATTCCGTTCAATGGTAGCATCGGCAAGTTAGGAGAGTCCAGAGCCCAAGCTGAGAAACGCTTGCTGGCAATGGAACGGAAATTCGTTAGGCAACCAAACCTACGACAGCAATATGTCGAATTCATGAACGAATACGTGGAACTAGGTCACATGACGCGTATTGACGAATCGACGCGTGTAGTAGAACCAAATTATTACTTGCCTCATCATGCAGTCTTTAAGGAAGCCAGTACAACGACAAAAATGCGGGTTGTTTTCGATGGTTCCGCGAAGTCGTCTTCAGGGATCTCGTTAAACGAGACCCAGATGGTAGGTCCAACCGTTCAGAGTGACCTATTTGCAATTTTGATTCGTTTCTGTAAACATAAATTCGTGTTATCGGCCGATATAACAAAACTGTACCGGCAAATACGCGTACGTCGAGAAGATCGGAGGTTTCAGCGGATTCTTTGGCGCTGCGATTCCAAACTTCCTATTGACGCGTACGAGTTAAACACCGTCACATACGGTACTGCTTCCGCTCCGTATTTGGCAACACGCGTGTTGAATCAAATAGGGCGAGAACAACTAGAACAGTCTCCAGTAACCGCGCAAGTCATTATGACTGATTTTTATGTGGATGACTTGTTGACGGGATGTGAGACTTTGACAGAAGCACGTAAGCTCCGGGACGATTTGACGCACATTTTGGGACAGGCAGGGTTCCCTTTACGGAAATGGGCTAGTAATGACCATAGGACGTTGACGCGGACACCTGACTCGCGAAGTAAAATCGAATTTCTTACCGGGGACAAAGATCCAAAAACATTAGGGTTACTGTGGCTAACACATCCAGACGAGCTTGGGTATACAGCAAAGGTCTCCTTACAGAAATCGATAACCAAGCGTAGTATCCTGTCACAAATTGCTCAAATTTTTTACCCGCTCGGTCTAATAGGACCGGTCGTTGTAAAGGCTAAGATGATCATGCAGCAATTGTGGCAAATACAACTAGGCTGGGATGAATCTCTACCGCAGGACCTGCATACAGAATGGTCAATGCTTCAAACGGAGTTAGATCGGGTTCGTGAAATAAGGATTCCACGTCGTGTCTCATGTGATAATAGTGAGGTGGTGGAATTACATGGATTCGCAGATGCATCGGAAAAGGCATATGGGGCCTGCATCTACCTTCGATCTCTGAAAAAAACAGGCACGTGGGTGGTTCGGTTGTTATGTGCTAAGTCTCGTGTAGCACCTTTAAAGTCTGTCTCGTTACCTCGATTAGAGTTGTGCGCCGCGTTAACGTTGGCGCAACTTGCAGATAGGGTTAAACGCGTGCTCCAACTTGATCTGAAACATGAACACTATTGGTCTGACTCCATGATTGTCTTAGCATGGATTCAGAACCAGCCTACGAAATGGAAAACGTTTGTGGCCAACCGTGCTGCCGAAATCCAACGATTAACACCTGTCGAGAACTGGAGTCGTCGCTGAGTGGCTCTAGCGGTCGTGAGTTGAGCATCGCTTCAATCTGAGTGAGAAGAGTGCTAAATTCCTCGTAGGTGAGTACAGTATCACTTACGGTGCTCCTGAGGTGATGTTTGATCGATTTCACGACCGCCTCCCACTTTCCACCCATGTGAGGTGCGGCAGGGGGGTTGAAGAGCCATTTGGTGTTGTCATTGACAAAGAGCTGTGACACAGAGTGATGTTCCTTCGTGCCTTGAGTGAATAGCCTCTTGAGCGCGGCATCTGCACCAATGAAGTTGGTGCCGCAGTCAGAATGGAGTGATTGAGGTATTCCTCTCCTGGAGATGAATCTGCGGTACGTCGCGATGAATCCTTCTGTTGAGTAGTCAGTCACCAATTCTAGATGAACTGCTGAGGTGGTGAGACAGGTGAAAACGCAAATCCAGCCTTTGTGAGTTTTGGAGCCTCGCCCCTTCCACGCCTTGAGTGAAATTGGTCCGGCGTAGTCCAGTCCAGTGCGGGTGAACGGCTGTGAGGGTGTGACCCGCGCAAGAGGTAGTTGGCCCATCAGCTGATGGGCACGGATCCCCCTTTGCCGAGCACACACCACACAGCGAAGAACATGAGTTTTGACTGGAGCTCTGCCTCCGAGGATCCAATATCGTTGACGAATGTGAGAGAGCGTGAGCTGAGTCCCTCCATGAAGGGTGGTTTTGTGAGCATTATCTATGATCAGATGAGAGAGGCGTGAATTGCGAGGTAGAATCACAGGATGCTTACTTCCGTAATCCATATGAGCGTTGTTGAGTCGGCCTCCAACTCGAATCACTCCTTGCTCATCGACAAACGCCGCGAGACGATTGAAGGCGTGAGATGGTGGCAACTTGGAATTGAGGCTGAGTGTTTTGAGCTCTTGGTTGAAGTAGAGAGCTTGCGTTGCCTTAATCCAGAAGATTCTAGCTCTCTCCAGGTCCTCTGGTGAGTGTGAGATGATTGGCAATGAGATCGGAGCTCTCCTTAGCTTGTCAAGAATTCTGAAACAAACTGAGGTGATGCGAATGAGTTTGTTGAGAGAAGAATATCTGTAAATGAGATCCCAGTGATATTCGATTTTTTGAACGTTGAGCAGAGTTGAAACTCCCGGACGAGCCTCCTGTGCACTGGAGTCGTCCTTCAATTCTGGTTGAGATGGCCATGAGTCACTGGGCTGAGTGAGCCATGGTGGTCCCGTCCACCACAGCTTGTGTTGTTCAAGCTGAGATGTGGTCACGCCTCGAGAGGCGCAGTCCGCTGGATTTGAGGTTCCTGGAACGTGTCTCCATTGTGCATGTTGGGTGAGCTCTTGAATCTGGGAGACACGATTCCTCACATAGTCCTTCCAGCGTGATGCATGAGATTTGATCCATATGAGTGTCACTTGAGAGTCCGTCCACAGGTGAGTAGCAGCTACATTGAGCTTGAGAGTTGCTTGAACATATTTTGTGAGCTTTGCAAGCATCAATGATGCCGTAAGCTCGAGCCTCGGGATGGTGAGCTTTTTGAGGGGTGCTACCTTTGTTTTGGAGCACACTAGTGTCGACACCTTGTGATTTGTGGACGGTGAAAAGACGGTAATATAAACTACCGCCGCCATGGCGAGTTGAGAGGCATCAGAGAAACCATGTAATTCCACTGTTGAGTAGCTGTAGGTGGTGAACCACCTAGGAACTGAGAGCCTGGCCAGGCATTGAAGATTTTCTCTGATGGTGAGCCATTTTGACGTGACCTGGGATGGCAGTGGATCATCCCAGCTGAGCTTGTGCAGCCATAATTCTTGTAAAAGCACCTTTGCTTGAATGATGACTGGTGACAAAAAGCCGAGCGGATCAAATATCTGAGCTACTTCTGAGAGAATGAGGCGTTTGGTGAATTTTGAGCTCGTAGCCGGTTTGGCTGAGAATGAAAAGCTATCCTTGAGCACGTTCCAATGTAATCCGAGAACTTTGGTTTTGCAGTCGTCTAGTGAAAGTATTGAGCCGAGAGCTCTCTGAGTAGGGGAAATTGAATCAAGCAACGGAGGGTGAGTTGCATGCCATTTGGCAAGTGGAAAGCCTCCCGCGTTGCACAGGTCTTGTAACTGTTGAGCGATTTCAATGAGTTTCTCACCTGTGTCGGCGCCGCCGAATATGTCGTCGACGTATCTGGCTTGAGTGAGCGATGGCACTGCCAGTGGGAAGCGATGGCCTTCGTCTTCCACAAGTTGAAGTAGAGCCCTGACAGCCATGAATGGAGCAGCCTTCAATCCGTATGTGACGGTGGTGAGCTTGTATGGCACCTCCTTCTGATTGCTCGTCGAACCACAGCACCCTTTGCAGGTCCTGATCGGCTTCATGCACCTGGACTTGACGATACATCTTCGTCACGTCCGTGGCAAATATGAATTTGTGCTGACGTATCCACAGCAGCACGTCGGTGACATTGAGCAGGAGATTTTTGCCGGTGTGCATGAGATCGTTGATTGAGTGTCCGGAGCCCGAGGGGCTTGAGCCATTGAAGACGACCCTGAGCTTTGTTGACTGGCTGTCGGGCTTGAGCACTCCATGGTGTGGCAAATAGAAAATGGAATGAGAATTAGGAGAGATTGATGGTGCTCTTACCATGTGCTGGAGATCTTTGTACTCGTTCATGAACCCTTCATAGAGTTCACGAAGTCCAGCATCCTTCTTGAGTCTGTTGCGTGTACGCATCAAGCATGCGTGAGCCGTGTTGTATGAATTGCCCAGGAGCTTTGGAGATAACTTGAGCGGGATGCGGACGATGTATCTGCCTGTTGAGTCACGCGAGTGAGTCGCTCGAAAGTGCTCCTCGCACTCCTCTTCTTCAAGCGTGAGCTGAGTGGGGGTATCACCGGGAAGCTCTTCTTGAATCCAAAACCTCGTCAGCATTTCTTGGAGATCATTGTTGCTATGCTGTACCACAGCAGAGTGATGAGATGTTGCGATTTGCGAATTGTGAATGGTGATTGGTCCAAGAATGAGCCACCCAAACATTGATAATTGAGCAATTGGCATTGACGGGTCTGCCTTGATGAGGTTAGGTTTGATGATCTGTCCGTATGTGTCTGCGCCGATGACCATGTCGATGGGCCTGGGCGTGAGAAAATCGGGATCAGCCAGTATGATGCCGTTGAGATGTGGCCACTCCTGATGAGGCGCTTCAACCGATGGCAGATTAGAGGTTAATGTCTTGAGTACATGAGCTTGAACATGTATCGTTGTCGAATCGTAATTCGAGCGCAGTGTGAGCAGTGCGATTCCTCTAGTTTGGAGAGAGCTGGCGCCTCCAAGGCCAGTGATTGAGATGGATGATTGCACACGTGGAATGTTGAGCTGGCTGATGACCTCCTCCTTAACAAAGGTGAGCTCGGAGCCTGAGTCGATGAGAAGCCGAACTGGAGAGAATGATACTGGAGTGATGAGCTGAGCGTTGGCCGTGGCCAAGAGTGACATGGTTGAGAATGATGTGCGAACAGCTAGCGGGTAACGTGGAAAACCCTTTGAGCGTGAGCTTTGAGACTGATGTGTTGAGCTTGAGCGGGGTGCGACGACTGCACCAATTTCTCATTGAGCTGAGCCTTGAGATGAGGATTGAGCTGGAGCGGGGGTTTGAGATGGTTGAGCTGGGGTCCCCTTCAAGTGCAGCATCGTGTGATGCCGAGCCCCACACGTCTTACACTTGAGGGGCGATTTGCACACTTCTGTGTTGTGTCGTCCACAACAGTTACGACACAGCTCGTACCTGGTGATGAATTTGCGCCTTGCTTCCACCGACATTTCGCGGAACTCCGGACACATCACCACGAAATGCGGTCCGTAGCAGCAATCGCACGGGTAACTGTTCGCTGAGATGACAGACTGTGAGCGTTTCTGAGGCTGTGTCGCTGCGTGAGAGGTGGCTGAGCGTTGAGATGGGCGACTGGGTGCAGCAGAGGGAGGTTGAGCCTTTTTCTGTTGAGCTGGTTTTTGAGCAGAGGCCTCCAGTTGCTCCAACGCGACAATCTTGTTGTCAATGAAGGCTTCTAGTCGCTCATACCTTGGATACTCGTTTGCAGAGCCCACCGAGGTTTCCCACGCCTCTCGGGTGTGCTTGTCGAGACAGTTGGTTGCGAGATGCACAAGAAGGCAATTGTGCATGTCCTCTGCGGCACCCAGCGCCTTGAGCGTTTTGTTGGCCTCGGTGATGGACGATCTCAGGTCATCCAGGGCTATTGAGCTGCGAGTGGATATGTGGGGCAGGCTGAACAATTTGTTCAGCTGCTCCTGGATGAGAACACGCTTGTTAGCGAAACGCTTGGTGAGATACTCCCAGCAAGCTTGAAAGGATGAGCCGGTGAGAGGGTAGGCGTTCACGTGCCTTGCTGGCTCGCCTGTCACGCTGGATCGCAGATAATGCAGGCGATCGATCTCCATGAGCTGCGTGTCATTGATGATGAGCGAGGTGAAAAGTTCGCTGTACGCTGGCCAATCCACGTAGCTGCCTGAGAAGGTCGGCAGCGCAATCTCGGGCAGCTTCGACGCTCGAGAAGATGGTTGAGCGGGTGAGACGGCGACCTTTGCTTGAGCAATGGCCTCCACGTCTTCACGAAGACGGTTGAGCCTGAGTTTTGTCCTTAGATGGAGCTGCCTCTCCTTAGTGACGAGCTCTGAGGTGAAATACTCGTGATCGAGGCACTTCACTGGCCAGGTGATCTCAAAATATGCGTGCTCCCTTATAAAGGCCTGATGCAGATCTTCCACGTGAGAACTGAGCACGCGTACCTCGTCGAGAGATGTAGTGTGAGCGAGTGTGGGGATTTCAGATTGAAAATCATTGAGCGAGTTGAACCGACCCACCTGAGTCTTCGCCTTGATGAGGAGCTCTGCCGGAATGAGTGAAGGTGATGTGGCCCTCGTTCGACCCGCAGCGGCCGTTTCTGAATTCCCCGTTGCCTCGTCGGGGATGGTGAGCGTGAGCACCGACATCGTGGGCGTCGGCGTGGGCGTCGTTGGCCTGGACGACGCCGATGAGGTGGCAGCTTTACTTTCCATCTCTGAGCGATGAGTGGTGAGCGGGTGAGCGGGTGAGCTGGTGCACTTTCACTGCACTTTGATGCACTTCAGATCCGGCTCGAAGGACCATCCGGCTCGAAGGACCAAATGTTCGCGAGTAGATGTTTTTCGCGTGCCGGAATTTTAGGTTAGGGTGGCGAAGTGAATTCAAAGCCCAGCAGTTCAGCGTTAGCCACGATGTTTATTTACAACTAGGTTGTTGAGCGGATTAATACGCGTGGTGAGCCAAGAACGCTTTACATGAGCGGTGAGCGTTGAGAGAATGAGATATTGCGCGTTTGTACAGAACAATGAGCACGTGCGCGATACGTTTGATTCGGTGAACGTTGCGAACGAGAATGGACAATGGCCCGAAGCTAGCTTCCGCCTTGGTGTCTTCCAGAAGCTTCTGGAAGACGCGCCAAGCGGAAGTGAGCTTTGATTGGGTGAGCGCGCGGACGGCTGGTCCGATTGGATGAGCGCGCCGACGGCCAGATCTGATTCGGCCATCGATCGTCGATCTGCCGTCGTGTTCCGCTGCCCGTGAGGTGCTGCGGTGAGATGAGAGCGGTGGTGATGGGAACTATTGCTCGAATCGCAAACATCACTCAATCCATTTTTAGACGGCACTGGGATTCTCAGGGTGGGCGGGAGACTCATAAATGCGCCTATAGTATATGACCACAAGCACCTAATGATATTAGCGTCGGATCATCCGCTCACTACTTTACTAGTCAAATATGAGCATTGTAGATTATTACACGCTGGTTGCCAGCATACATTAGCTTCATTGCGCACGCGGTTTTGGCCAATATCAGGCAAACGTGTGGTAAAGAAGGTTCTCCATCGATGCCTAAGGTGTTTTAAAACAAATCCCACTGGCACAAAGTACCTGATGGGCAACTTGCCTAGCGCTCGGGTCACTCCTGCTCGCGCTTTTACTACCTGCGGAGTAGATTATGCAGGTCCGTTTCTTATCAAGGAAAAGGGACGTTCACGTGTAACGCATAAGATCTATATATGTTTGTTTGTCTGTCTTGTAACCAAGGCGGTACATATCGAGCTGGCAACGGATTTGAGTACTGACGCGTTTCTGAATTGTTTGCACCGTTTTATAGCACGACGGGGACGAAGCCATTGTATTTATTCGGATAACGGAACCAATTTTATTGGAGCCCGAAACAAGCTTAATGAATTGGGAATTTTGTTGCATGATAAGCATCATAATGCTCAAGTGAAATCATTGCTAACAGGGGAGGAAGCTCGACGACGGGCGGATAGCCAGAACTCGAAAAACCTTAGAGAGATAGACTCCTGTTCGTGCGAACGAGGACATTGAAATTATATCATGAACTCTATAGTTCCTTTGGAATTACTCTGTTATCTTCGTCTAAGTTAAGTTTGTTAAATAAACGTTTTGGAAAAGTGATTGAACATTGTTCCCTATTTGAGGGTGGTCCTTCATAGTCGGCACTTAGTTGCAAAATAACAAATCCCGAACGCGTTTCATCTCAACCTGGGGAATTAACAGAGCGTCTCGAACCCACAAAGAGAATACATCGTCATTTACGTATACTATCTTATGTTTATACTTAGTAATAAAGAATATAATTATAAATCAAATAAACAACAGAAACCACCGTGCGGGACGACGTGTCCAATTAAGAAAACTATACAAACAATATCAAGAAACGCCGGTAACCGGTGACGAGCTTTTCGGAGTCGTCGCGACTCTGCCAGTCAGGGAGGACACAGGACACATCGAGTGGAAATTAATCCCGATAGACCTACCGTCACCGCGGCCAAATTAAGGTAAACATAGAATAAAAATGTATCCTAATCTACATCCTTATCACTCTCAACTATTCCAGAGCGTAAAGTCCCAGGACTAGTTTTGTTGCAGCCGAGATTCACCGCTCAGCTGTTGCGCGGATTTAAATGTGCGTGCGAGAGCGTGTAAACACGGTGACACACCGTCCGGTAAGACGGTTAGCTACGTCACACGTTTTTGCCCGGATTCGAGCGTTGCGCGCTTCCAAGAATCCGGCCGTTAGTCGTGAGAACACCTGCCGAAGATAAACACGCTCTCGCACGCACCAACAATATCGTTCCCTTTGTCGCCCCGCGACCCACAGTTTTCGAAACGATTTAAAACGGCCCTTCGAGCCATTCGCGCCCAGCGCCCACTGTACATAGTTTTGTACATATTTTCCGTTGCGTGCTTTGTGAGTCGTGTTTGTTCGTGTTATCTGTCTGTGGAGTGCTCGTGTTTCTTGTAAACGACGCCCACTTCGGCCAATAAACGTGCCGTTCTATCACCGTCAAAATCGTCGTTGGAGTGCATTCCCTTCCCTGGCCATACCAGTGGCGATCCACACCGCCTCCACCAGGCATTAGAGTAAACATTTTGGTCCTTCGAGCCGGATCTGCCTTGAAGGATGGCTCCAACGAACCGGGATGGAGACGATGAGGCTCCCCGACATCACCTCCAAGATGGCAGGCGTTGGTGAAGGAGATTCGCCTGCTCCTCCAGGGATCCGTCCGCCTTCTCGCCAACTTTAAGAAGATAGGGAGGGCGAAGTTCACGGAGGAGAATGCCGAGGACCGCCTGGCCAAGCTGACCGAGACGTGGGCCCGGTGCGAGGCCTTCAACCTGGAGCTGGAGCTCCTGCTTCCTGACGCCGAGAGGACGGCGTGCCCCTTCGTCGCGCAGGAGGAGTTCGTCCGGGCTGAGGACGAGTATTGGGCAGCGCGGGGCTTCCTGCGGGAGGTCATCCGGTCATTCAAGACGCCGCCAACTTCGGGAACGTCGGAGCCGACCAGCGGGGAATCCAGCAAAGGCCTGGCGTGCCTTCCGCACATCGCGTTGCCGAAGTTCACCGGTGAGTACACGGAGTGGCCGAGTTTCCGCGATTTGTTCACGTCGTTGGTCATCGGCAACGCGACCCTCAGCGACACGACGCGACTGCAATATCTGCAGTCGGCGGTGGAGGGTCAGGCGGCCGAGATGATCGCCCTTATTACCATCACGGAGGCCAATTTCGGCACCGCGTGGGCCCTCATGACCCAAGAGTACGAAAACAAACGTGCGATCGTCTCGGCACACCTGCGTGACCTTCTCACTCTACCGCCGATGGCGGCTGCGTGGGCCGAAGAGTTGAAGCGGTTGCGTGGCCCCACCAACCGAGCGCTCTCCCTCCTCGCCAACCTAGGGCGCCCCACCGAGCATTGGGATGACATCATCGTCGCTCTGACGACGATGAAGCTCGATCCCGAGCTGATAGAGGAGTGGGAGCTCTCGCTTGGCGTCAGCACCGACCCCCCCCCCCCCTCTTACGCGGAACTAGATCGGTTTATGAAGACACGAATTCATTCGCTGGATGCCGCGCGACTCGCGAAACAAGCCGCCGTGCCCGATACTACCAAAGCGGCGAAATCATCGCGCGGCTCCGTGGCTCGGGTATGCACCACCAACCCTGCGCCAGACCCTTTGGCGTACGGGACGAATTCCCAATGCCGTGTGTGCCGGGCGCGACATGCTATGTATCGGTGCCCGGCGTTTAAAGCCCTCCGCCTCGACCAGCGCCGCGAACTCGCGGCTGACAAGCGCGTATGCTACAATTGTCTTGCGCCCGGCCACATGGCCCTGTCCTGCCCCGTCGCAGCCACGTGCTCGTATTGCGGCCGGCGGCATCACTCGCTGCTCCATCCGTCGAACACCGAAACAGTACCCGATGCCCACGATGCCGACGAGGTCACTGCGGGCCCGTCGTCAAACGGAGAGCAGCCCCGCGAGGCTGCGATAAATTCGATCGCGTCGCCCGCGAGTACGGATGGAGCGCCAGTGGTGCTCGCCACCGCGATCGTCGGCGTTCGGTCATCGGGCGGCGATTTGCTGACCATCCGCGCACTGCTGGACCAAGGAGCACAAGTGTCACTCGTGTCGGAGTCAGTGATCCAGACGTTGGGTCTCCCCCGACAACCGCACGTGACCAACCTTGTCGGCGCTCTGGATGGCCAACTGGGAGCCTCGCAGTCGCAGGTGAGGCTGACCTCGACGCCGCCTGCTGGAGCACCCCCGGCAGCCATTACCATCATCGCCCATGTTGTGCCCAAGGTGTCCTCGTACGTGCACGAGTGGACTCCGACTACGCAGCGGAAGGATTTCGCCGGTCTGACGTTCGCGGATCCAAATCCGTCGGCCAGTCGCCCGATTGACCTGATCGTCGGCGCCGACTATTTCGGAGCCCTGCTGCTCCCCGGGCTTCGTCGCGGCACCCCTTCGGCCCTGATCGCGCAACAGACAATATTCGGATGGATTGTCTCCGGTCCCACCGGTCCCAACGGTCGTTCGCCCGCCGCCGGTGCGGTGCACCACGTCACGGCCCAGCCCGTGACCGTGGAGACCGACCTCCGTGCGGTACCACCGAAGGTTCTGGAGGGTCGACGAAGCAACCGTGCCCCCGACCCTCGATCCAGACGACACACGCTGCGAGCGGTTTGTCGTGAGCACGTGCCCACGGCGGGCGGACGATCGCGACCCCGTCCGACTCCTTCTGAGGGCCGGACGTCCGCTCGATGTCGGCGAGTTTGGCCTGCTCGCGATCGCCCTCCTGAGCTCGCTCGACGGGCGCCTCCCTCGCTTCGTCCTCAAGGCCGACATCGAGGCGATGTACCGACAAATCCTCGTGCACCGAGCGACGCGACCCTCCCGTGCATTCGGTGGCACCCCTGCGAATCCCGGCGTCCGATCACTCGCGTCGTGCTCCTTCCGTGTCCCCCCGCGCCTGCTGACGTGGCCACGACGTGAACAACACTGTATACCACCGCCACCAATGTAACGCGCCACTCTGGTCCACCTTGTCGCGTCATTGCGTGTCACGGCGGGCGGACGAGCCGAGGCGGGCGGAATGTTGCAGCCGAGATTCACCGCTCAGCTGTTGCGCGGATTTAAATGTGCGTGCGAGAGCGTGTAAACACGGTGACACACCATCCGGTAAGACGGTTAGCTACGTCACACGTTTTTGCCCGGATTCGAGCGTTGCGCGCTTCCAAGAATCCGGCCGTTAGTCGTGAGAACACCTGCCGAAGATAAACACGCTCTCGCACGCACCAACAATATCGTTCTCTTTGTCGCCCCGCGACCCACAGTTTTCGAAACGATTTAAAACGGCCCTTCGAGCCATTCGCGCCCAGCGCCCACTGTACATAGTTTTGTACATATTTTCCGTTGCGTGCTTTGTGAGTCGTGTTTGTTCGTGTTATCTGTCTGTGGAGTGCTCGTGTTACTTGTAAACGACGCCCACTTCGGCCAATAAACGTGCCGTTCTATCACCGTCAAAATCGTCGTTGGAGTGCATTCCCTTCCCTGGCCATACCAGTGGCGATCCACACCGCCTCCACCAGGCATTAGAGTAAACAAGTTTGAAAGCGGATCCAAAATATAAACTCCTTAAAAATCCCACTTAAATAAGGAAGTAGGGACGTAACAGGCAGTAACCACCGCAGGCGGAGACGATCCGATAGCCCGAGGAGGCGCTATCGAAGCAATCAAGCAACAAGGTCACCATGTTTTTCAAGTAGGGCTTCACAACGAATTAACGGTTTTAGTCAAATCACGAAGGGCCGCCGATCTCCCCAAAGCGATTGCTATAGCAGTAGAAGAAGAACGGACCACCCGAAAACGAGCCGTCACCTCCTCTGGGGCACGTGCCGCAAGTAGCACAGCGACCTCGAGTACCACGACGAGTAAATATAGCAACAATTGCAAACGATCAGGGCATTATACTAGAGACTGCTGGAAGGACCAGCCTAGAAATAACCAGCGAAGAAGCTTTCCTGCACCTGAAAATAATCGGAGAAGACAACCCATAACGGCCAACGACACTAGATGGGCATCGCCCCGCCGAGAAGCGGGGGGTCGCCGACCGACCTCCGAGACTAGGCCATCGACGCGATATGAAAACGCTGATCGAACGCATTCCGTAGCTCGAGACAACTACGAGCGCGCCGGACTACCGACACGAAATTCGCCTGCCCGAGAGCAAACGCGGAAAAAATCGAAAGATTAGAGTAGGTTGACAGGGGACAGGGCGCACACATTAGGGAAAATAGACGCCACTTTCTACATAAACGGAAACGAAATAAGGCACCCATTACACGTAGTAGAAACCGACACTCTAGAAGAAGCAGACGGACTCCTAGGGCGGTATTCTCAGTCGTTGCTTAAGCAAGCGCTTAAGCATGTCTTAACAAAGTTCGCCTTATTCGAATAAGACGAGCTTAAGACGTCATGTATTCGCAGTCCGAACTTAAGATTTGCTTAGTTAAGAAGCTGGTGCTTAAGGCTTGCTTAGCCAAGCAAATGCTGAAGCAAATCTTATATTACGTTCGGCAAGCATCGGAAACTTTCCAGTGTAGCCGAGCAGCATTATCCAATGAGGAATGGTTTTGAAAATGCGGCTGATGTGTTTGCGCGGTATTCCCCGTTATTCCTCCTTACGCGCCTGTTAGTAGCACGTGCTATTCTTCACTAAAAAATGGCGAAGAACGATAAAAAACACTACAGCGATGTAGAAAAACGTTTATTTGTAGAATTGTTAAAAGAATACGGGCCTATTATCGAGCAAAAGAAAAGCGATGCTAGTTGTAATAGCGCTAAAGAAGAAACTTGGGACGATATATGCCAGAAATATAATGCTTCGCATTTAATATCCGCTAAAGTAAGGAATTTGTTTATATAAAAATGGCAATGAAACTATACCCGAACGTAATTATAATAAAGAATTGCAAAATATAGTTCAAAACAGTTTCATTATTTTAAGAGCTGAAGGTGGTCAATTTTGAAGGAAAGAAAGATATTTAATTTTTTATAAATACCTCCAAACTTCGGTACCTCGCACTGACTCTGCACTGGTGCCAGAAAGTAACTTGGATTGGTTGTTTCTGATAGAAACGAAGAAGCTCTATAAAGAATCAACCAATCCAAGTCATTTTCTGGCACCAGTAAACTAGAAAACTGAATTCTCTACGTGTAGAATAAATAGCTTAACTTTATTACGTTCATTTAATAAACTATTTTATATAATCATTGCAGAGAACTGTTCAGCAACTGAGAAAACTCTGGAGCAATGTAAAAGCTGCTCAGAGGGGATTGCTTACAAAGGAAAGGCAGGCAACAATGGCCTGATGTGGCGCAGGTAGCGCCTCACCTATTCACTAATGCCCCGATATTATTTTCCTCGAATACAAACAACGAAATGATACACGGTTAGTAATGTTATGATATTAATAAAATGCTACTGAGATTAGACGAAATGAATAATGAATGTTTTGATGATTAGACCGACATGATGTCATGTTTAGTACGAACGCAATGGCAATAGAAGCCATGGTGGAAGAAGTGGAGGAGTCCTCTGCTGGGGCACAGACATCCCAACCTACAGGAACATTAGAAGTTACGCAAACTATTGGTAAAATATGTATTTTTTTTATCTTGAGAAGAGTATTTATAGTAGGAACATAATTTTTTGTAAGTTCATTATCTCTTATTTCTATTATCTTCAGGTTCTGTGGCGAAAAGAAACAGGAAAGCAACCACTAGTAATTCCGAACTTGATGACTTAAAACTAGAAAGAATCAAGTCAATCATAGACGACGAAAAAAAACTAGCTCTTCTAAATTATGAATATCAGAAATCAAAAAATGAAAAATAATCAGAACTTCTGACCAAAAAATACGAATTGGAGTTGCGGAAATCGGTCGCGGAAGCGGAATTAGCGGAGAAGCTATTAAGAAATTCTTTATACTAAATTTAGTATTAATTATAGAACTTTAATGGGCGATTGCAAGGCTATTATAGTCTGATTTTCGAGAGTTGAGACCTGAGGCGAGATTGCCTGCGGCGTTGCAATCCGTAGCGTACCATTGGTTCCTCCTTAAGCCACGCTCCGTCCAGGAACTCGCCTCAGGTCTCAACTATCGAAAATCAGACTATAGTATCGATGATGTGATAAGTAGCTCAAACATGTAAAAAAATATCATACGTTTAATTTAAGGAGAAATGTTCAAAAAGGCGAGGAGAGTCATAGTTTTTGTCAAGTTTTAAATGTGTTTATTTTAATGTGTAACGAGTTACGCCGGTGGGACGACGATCTTACCCCCCACCACGCGCCCGACCGAGGCAGAGCGTACCGCGCGACGCCAACGGTCTTGCCCCCCACCACTCGTCCGCAATACCGAGAACTGGCGCGAGAGGGATTCACAGAGAGAGACTCTCTCGCTGCCGAAAATGTGCGGACGAGGACATAAAGGTCGAGGGCATAGGCCTATTTGATAGAGACCGCCTAGAGCGTTAGTACGAAGTACGCCTCTCCCAGAGACCTCCTGTGCGATTCCACGTTCTTGTGCCGAAACCCTCGTTCTTGCGAAAGCCAAGCGCCCGTGTTTTGCACCAGTCCTTGTGCGTCCACAGACTGAGTCTCTGTGCATTTTTCGCCTCCACACCTCCACGGTTCCCAGAAGGACAGCGTGAGCCATCCTCTGGACGAAATACCGATAACCGCCATCGATCTCCCGAACGGAGTTATCTCTGTTCTCGAGAGCGTCCTTACAGTCGCCGACTCACCCGCGGGCCGTGCCCACTGGGTGACCGGAACCCCCCGACTCTCCGACCAGGGTCCATTGGCAGGGTTGGCCCGCCTGGACACCGAAGGGTCAAATCGTCTTTCCTCTCCACTCTCGCCGAATCGACCATCGAGACACGCACCGAGATACGCGCCGCGATACGCACCGCCGACCAACGCTCCGAAGTACGCGACGCGATCCGCGCCGCGATACGCGCCGATACCCGCGATAGGCTAAGTCTAGGTTTAAGCCGTGCATACTCTGTTTGCCAGCATAGACCTGGCCGGGATACTCTGTACATCAGCGTGAATAAATTCTCGTACTCTACCTCACCTCTGCGTACAAAGTCATTCGATCGGCGGCCCTGGACCACCGTCCTGAGCTGGCGATACGGTTCCTCCACCGTCCCACCGGTAACCCCGCGGTTTAACGGTTACATTTGGCGCCCAAACAGGGACTTACAAAAGTACGGAGGACGATCGAATGACGGGGGTCAGCTGGGTGTACGAAAAATCCAAAGCCGACCTCGTCGAGCTCGCGGTATCCTACAAGCTCGACGCCACCGGATCCATCGACGCGCTGCGAGCGCGAATAGTGGCGCACCTTCGCAACACCACCATGCAGCGGGACAACGAAGCCGACATCCCACCCACCACGTCCAAGGCGATCTCCACGGTAGCCACTGTGGAGAACGCTTCGGACTCCGAAGAAACGCCGCTCGTCAGTTTTTCCCCCAAAACTAAGGGGAAAACAGAGGCAGCGAGCGACCATGGTCCACCCCCCGTCCAATACATGATGGACCGAGTACGAAGGTGGGGAGGTCATTATGACGGAGGAAAGGGCGCCGAAGACTTCCTGGAGCAGCTCGAAGACCTCCAGGATAGCTACGAGGTCGCCCCCGAACAAATTTTACGATGCCTCACCGTAATACTAAAAGGCGTGCCACTGCACTGGTTCCGCGTCGAGAAACAAAATCTCCCGACGTGGGACAAGTTCTTGCCAGCCTTCAAGCGGAGGTTCATGCCGCGGCGAACACGGCAAGAGTTGGAGAAAGCCATCCACCAACGCCTCCAAGAGTCGACCGAAACCGCGGCCGACTTTGCCGACCACCTACGGCTGCTGATGCGCCGCCACGGGGGAATTTCGGAAGAAGACCAGTTAGAGTGAGTCTATTCGAACCTCCGCCCAGAGTACCGGCTGTTTATCCACCGGAAGGACTTCGACACTTTGCCCGACCTCATCGACCTGGCAACCGACCACGAACGAGCACGAGCCGACGAAAAGGCCAGAGCCCCGACTAAAGCCCCGGACGAACCCCAAAAAGTCCGGGGATACCAGCGGCTCGCCGTGGTCGGCGACGAGTACCGGAGGGAGGACTGCTGCTGGAGGTGCGGTCAACGCGGACACTACCGCCAGGACTGCCGCCGGCCAGCACGGCTGTTTTGCAGTCGCTGCGGAACCGAGGGGCGAGCCTCCCAAGACTGCAGATGCCAGGGACCGTCGGGAAACGCCAACGGAGCCGGCGGACGAGGCACCGACCGGAATACTCCACCCAGACGGCCTCGAAGGGATTAGGCGACGATGACCGGCCATTCATACCGATCAAGGTCCACGACCAGTGGTTCCAGGCGCTCGTCGACACGGGGGCCTCACAATCCTACGTGAGCCCCACGATGGCCAATTGGTGTCGAGAGCGCGGGAGCCCCGGAACCACGACGGACCGACTCGTCCGAGTGGCCAACGGCGCCACGGAACAGCTCACCGAGGAGGTAGTCCTGACCGCGCAGATCGGAGCCGAAATACACGCCTTCCGATGCGCGGTCCTCCCAAACCTATCACACGACGTACTCCTCGGTGTCGACGTCCAACGGATCGTGGGGATGACCCTCCAGATCCAGCAGCTACGGTGGAAACCACGGGAGGAAACCGCCACCGTCGAAGCTAACCCCGGCCTCCGAGGATGCACCAGGGAGCAAAGGCAGCGGCTGGAAGCATTCCTCGCAGAGGAGCTCGGCCATTTCGACCAGCTGCCCGGCCTCACCAACATGGCCAAACACCGCATCCGACTAAAGGCAGGCGCGGAGCCTGTCAAGCACCGGTACACGCCGAGGAATCCTGCCACCCAAGCCATTATCGACGAGGAGGTCACCCGAATGCTCACGGAGGGCATCATCGAACCCTCGAACAGCCCGTGGAGCTCCCCGGTCGTGGTGGTCAAGAAGAAAAACGGAAAGCGAAGGTTCTGCATTGACTTTCGACGGGTCAACGAGGTCACCGAAAAAGACGCGTACCCGCTGCCCCAGGTCCAGGCTACCCTGGAGAAATTACGGGGGGCGCGGTACATCTCCACGATAGACCTAGCCAACGGATACTGGCAGGTGCCTCTTGACCCGGAGAGCCGCCCGATCACCGCGTTCACCGTACCGGGGAGGGGGCTGTTCCACTTCAGAGTGATGCCTTTCGGGCTACACTCCGCGCCGGCCACCTTCCAACGCCTCCTGGATCAGATCATCGGCCCGCGGCTGGAGCCGCGGGCATTCGCCCACCTTGATGACATCATCGTGCTCGGGAGCACCTTCGAGGAGCACCTGGACAACCTCCGCGAGGTGCTGCAGCGGCTACGGGCGGCCGGACTCCGACTGAATAAGGAGAAATGTCAGTTCGGCCGAACCGAGCTGCAGTACCTCGGTCACACCGTCACCGACCAGGGGGTAGCGACAGACCCGGAGAAAGTGCAGGCCATCGCCAGGATACCCGCCCCCACGAACCTAAAAGAACTCCGAAGGTTTTTGGGCATGGTATCCTGGTACCGGCGATTTATTCCCCGATTCACGGACATCGCCGCCCCACTTAACCACCTACTTCAAAAGAAAGTACGGTGGACATGGGGCGAAAACGAGGAGAAAGCGTTCGAGGCCCTCCGACAACAGCTGGCAACCGCCCCCGTACTCACCTGCCCCGACTTCACCATTCCCTTCACGCTCCAGACGGACGCGAGCAACGAGGGGCTCGGCGCGGTTCTAACGCAAGAAATCCAGACCGAAGAACGCGTTATTTCGTACGCGAGCCGCACGCTGAGCCCCGCCGAGAAAAACTACTCGGTCACCGAGAAGGAGTGCCTCGCGGTCGTCTGGGGCATCCGGAAGATGCGGCCGTACCTGGAGGGGTACCACTTTACCGTCCTGACCGACCACCAGTCATTAAAATGGTTGCGGACAATGGACAACCCCTCCGGTCGGTTGGCCCGCTGGGGCCTCGAGCTGCAGGAGTACGACTTCGACGTCCAGTACCGGAAAGGGGCCAACAACCTGGTCGCCGACGCCCTCTCCCGGCAACCCGAAGGCGACTCCAAAGCAGCAGAGGTCACCAGCGTGGAGGCGCCAACCGGCTGCCAGTGGTACGACCGCATGAAAACGGCCGCCGAAAACGAACCCCACCGTTACCCGGAGTACCACATCGTGGAAGGGCACCTGTACCGCCACATCTCGGACGCCCACGGCCCCCGAACCGAGCTGGAGTGGAAGTGGTGCGTGCCCCAGCCGCTCCGAGAAGCCGTACTCCGGGAAAATCACGACGCACCCACCGCCGGACACCTAGGAGGCAGCAAAACGGCAGCGCGGCTATCGCAACGCTACTTCTGGCCAGGAATGATCCGCGACGCGAAGCGATACGTCCGACGCTGCCAAAAATGCCTTGAGTACAAGGCACTCCAGCGAGCGCCCGCGGGCGGTATGCAGACGACGCCCGCGGCAAACCCGTGGGACGTGGTGGCCGTCGATTTAGTGGGACCCCTGCCACGGTCAGCGAAAGGATTTACCATGCTGGCCGTGATGCAGGACAAATTCAGTAAGTGGGTCGAGGTCCAACCACTGCGACAGGCCACCGCCCCCGCCGTCACCAGGGCCCTAAAGGAGAGGGTCGTGCTCCGGTTCGGATGCCCTCGGCGAGTAATCACGGACAACGGCCGGCAGTACGAGAGCAGGGATTTCACGGGACTGCTCCGGACATACGGCATCGAACACCGGCGGACGCCCCCGTACACCCCCCAGTGCAACCCAGTGGAGAGGGTCAACCGCGTCATCAAGACGATGATCGCGCAATTGACCGACGGAGACCATCGCCACTGGGACCATTGGCTGCCGGAAGTCATGTTCGCCTACAACACCGCGCGACATGACTCCACCGGATATACCCCGGCGTACCTAAACTACGGCCGGGAACCAGCAACCCCCGGGGCCCTCCGCCAACCACCGACCGCGATCGCCGAGGAAGACACCGATGACCGGAGCACCGACCGCGACGACGACGTCGAACGCCTGCGAGAGGCCATCCGCCTCGCCCGCCACGCGCAAGCCCAGGCCACAGAGGCACAGAAGAAGTCCTACAACCTCCGGCGGCGGGACTGGCGGCCGCGGATCGGCGACAAGGTCATGCTCCGTGAGCATCCCTTGTCGTCCGCGGCCAAGAACTTCAACGCCAAATTGGCACCGAAGTTCTCAGGGCCCCACGTGGTGAAAGAATACGTGGGGCCAAACCTGGTCCTGCTGCGGAGCGGAAAGAAGAAGCCCCGTAGGGCCCATATCCAGGACTTGAAGCCCTGCGGAGGAGAGGAGGGAGGCCTCCCTGTCGGGACGCAAGCTCCCACCACCGCCGACCAAGCCACCCCCCCCCCCCCGCGCAAGCGATTGAGCGCGAAGCCGCCGAAGCCACCAAACTCAAAACAGCCCCTAATTACGACCACCAGGTGGCTTCGGCGATGAACGCCGCGGGATCGGTTTCGCGCTGCAGAAGTCAGCGCGAAGAAGCTGATAAGGCCCGCGGCGCACCGGAGGGGGAAAAGGCAAAATTTCGGGAAAATGGCCCCAAAGCCGAGAATCGCCCACGAGACCGCCAGAAAAGAGGCGGTAGCACTAAAGGCGGAGAACGCCGAAAGGCCCATGGAGTGCCGGACAAGGAAACGGCCGGGGAACCCCCCGCAAGTCCCCCCCGCAGCCAAACGGCGGCTGGACTTCGGCGGATCCCCACCCCCGGCACGAGGACCACCGGCGAGGCCGAAACCACCGCCACAAAAACCCTCCACGACGATGGGGATCACCCTCGTCGAGGAGGTGGAAAAGAGTCGGCTGCCCCCGCCGATCCTGCCAGCACCGTGCCCAACCACCGAGGCCAACCAGCCCACCGAGGACAGGTCTGGACCAGCCGCCTCCTTACTGGCAGCGCTGCTCCAGGCACCGCCACCGCCCTGGAAGGCGATGGAAACGCCGCCGCAGCAGCCACCAGCCCGGACACCGCCGACGCAGCGACCAAGGCCGCCGCCCCGTCCCCGGAACCCCCCGGCCCTAATGGACCTCCATATCTCCCCACCCCCGACTGCCCAGCCACCGCCGCCACCGACACCGAGGAGGCCGACGCCGACGAAGCCGCCGGGACCCCCACCGCCGAGGCCTACGGCACAACCGCCGAGGCAACCGAGGACAGAGCCGACGCCACCGCCGCAGCCGCCAGCACCGCCATCCCCTCCCCCGACGACCGCCGCAGCGCCGTGGTCATACCACCCGGCCACCTCCCAGGACCTCCGGCTGGACCTACCGGCCTTCCAGGTCGGCCGGAGGTACCGGATCCCCACGCTCGGGGGATACATGGAGGTAAAGCTGTTGCGGCGGCAACAAATGCGGGTCAGCTTCCACCCTCACCCCCAGCCCCCACAATAAGTAGGTTAAGTAGCTATTTTAAGTAGGTTTAAGTAAAATGTAAGTAGGTTAAGTAGACTAAGTTAGAATAAATGTACAGTAGGCTAAGGATAGATTTAAGGAAACCGAAAACAAAAGACGAAACAAACACCACGCACAGAGGTCTGTGGGAGAGTGGGGGTAAGATCGCGTCCTCCGAAGGGAGGAGGTGATGTAACGAGTTACGCCGGTGGGACGACGATCTTACCCCCCACCACGCGCCCGACCGAGGCAGAGCGTACCGCGCGACGCCAACGGTCTTGCCCCCCACCACTCGTCCGCAATACCGAGAACTGGCGCGAGAGGGATTCACAGAGAGAGACTCTCTCGCTGCCGAAAATGTGCGGACGAGGACATAAAGGTCGAGGGCATAGGCCTATTTGATAGAGACCGCCTAGAGCGTTAGTACGAAGTACGCCTCTCCCAGAGACCTCCTGTGCGATTCCACGTTCTTGTGCCGAAACCCTCGTTCTTGCGAAAGCCAAGCGCCCGTGTTTTGCACCAGTCCTTGTGCGTCCACAGACTGAGTCTCTGTGCATTTTTCGCCTCCACACCTCCACGGTTCCCAGAAGGACAGCGTGAGCCATCCTCTGGACGAAATACCGATAACCGCCATCGATCTCCCGAACGGAGTTATCTCTGTTCTCGAGAGCGTCCTTACAGTCGCCGACTCACCCGCGGGCCGTGCCCACTGGGTGACCGGAACCCCCCGACTCTCCGACCAGGGTCCATTGGCAGGGTTGGCCCGCCTGGACACCGAAGGGTCAAATCGTCTTTCCTCTCCACTCTCGCCGAATCGACCATCGAGACACGCACCGAGATACGCGCCGCGATACGCACCGCCGACCAACGCTCCGAAGTACGCGACGCGATCCGCGCCGCGATCCGCGCCGCGATACGCGCCGATACCCGCGATAGGCTAAGTCTAGGTTTAAGCCGTGCATACTCTGTTTGCCAGCATAGACCTGGCCGGGATACTCTGTACATCAGCGTGAATAAATTCTCGTACTCTACCTCACCTCTGCGTACAAAGTCATTCGATCGGCGGCCCTGGACCACCGTCCTGAGCTGGCGATACGGTTCCTCCACCGTCCCACCGGTAACCCCGCGGTTTAACGGTTACAAATGTTATGAAAGAAGCTATTTTATTTGCTTTAAGGGGTAATGCCACTGTAGAGGCCGGAAAGGCAGCCTAATTTTGAGAATTTTTTATGCGAGTATAATAATTATTATCATTATTATTATTAAATGTCTTTATTCACCATTACAACTAAAATTACAATGGCGAATAGGCGAGGTTCAGCATTAACTGCTGCTCTACAACCTAACCTAACCTATAATGAATGGAATACAAAATTTGACTGAACGCCTTTATTGTACATATCTTGAAGTATGATCTCAATTTTTTATAAATGTTGTTAAAACAAAATGGCGGCGCAACAGTTCAACAAAAAATGCTTCTTCTGAAAAACAGTGTTCCGCGGCCGGAAAGATTTCTCCTTCAATTTCTGACCTAGGGATGGGATTCCGAACGAAGTGTGGAAGTATGGAGGCGCGGAATTGGAGAATTGGCTATGAGGACTGTGTAACAGGGTGTGGAGGGGGGAAGGCTGGCCAGAAGGGTGGAGAGAGGGGGTGGTGGTGCCAGTAGTGAAGAAGGGGTTGGGGAAGAAGGTAGAAGAGTATAGGGGGATAACCCTATCACAGACGGCGTACAGGGTGTACGCGTCTGTGTTAGCGGAGAGATTAAGAGTGGAGGTGGAGGGGAAGGGACTGCTGCCTCCGGGTCAAACGGGCTTTAGGAGGGGGGTGGGGTGTATAGATAATGTATACGTGCTGAATTATTTAATGAATAGGCAAGTGGGAAGAAAGAAGGGGAAAATGGTGGTGCTATTCATAGATATGAAAGCGGCGTTTGACTCGGTGGACCGGGAGATATTGGTTAGGACAATGAGGCTAAGGGGAGTGAGGGAGGAGTTGGTGGGGAGGTGCGAGGAGATCCTTAGTGAAACATCTTGTAGGGTGCGAGTGGGGGATGAGGAGGGGGAGAGGTTTTGGACGGCGAGAGGGATGAGGCAGGGGTGCCCGCTGAGTCCGAGCCTCTTCACCCTGCTCATAGCGGATATGGAAGAGGAGTTGAAAAAGGGAGGATGGGGGGAGTGAAGCTAGGAGGGGGAAAGGTCTACGCGTTGGCATACGCCGACGATGTGGCGGTGTTGGCGGAGGATGAGGAGGGGATGAAGGGGCTGATAGGGAAATTGGAGAAATATGTGGATGGGAAAGGACTGCAGATCAATGTGGAAAAACGAAGGTCATGAGGTGTAGGAGGGGAGGGGGGAGATGGAAGAAGGTAACATGGAGATGGAAGGGGAAGGAGATTGAGGAGGTGAGGAGCTTCAGATATCTGGGGTACACGGTGATGGGGAACGGGGGGCAGGAGGAGCATGTGGGGGAAAGGGTGAAAAAAGGGGCGGCGGTGATGGGGAAGGTATGGGGTATTGGGAAAAGGATGTTTGGAAATGATTGGGAAAGGAGACTATGGCTCTTTGATAAGTTGGTGTGGCCGGTGATGGGGTACGGAGCGGAGGTGTGGGGGTGGAGGGAAAGGGAGAAGGTGGAACGCCTACATGACAGGTTTTTGAAGTGGGTGCTGGGGGTGGAAAGAGATACGCCGAGTTATATGGTGAGGGAGGAGGTGCAAAGGGAAATGATGTAGGGAAGGGCAGGGATGAGGGCGTGGGGGTTTGAAAGGAAGCTGGAGGAGGGGCAAGCGAGGAGTTGTTGGGAAGAAATGAAGGGGAGGTGCAAGAGGGGAAAGGCTTTGGAGGGGTGGGAAGAAGAAAGGAAAGTGTTTTAGGAGGAAAGGGGTTGGACCTTGGAGGAGATGGAAGGGATGAGGGAAAGGGGGGGAATAAGAGGAGAGGAGTTAGTGAGCAGGGAAAGGAAACTGCAGGAAGAGGAGAGGTGGAGAAGGATAGGGGAATCAAGATATAACGTTTGGTATGGTAGGGTGAAGGGGGAAGGGTTGCCGGGGTATTTGAAGAAGGGGTGGGGGGAAAGTAGATGGAGAAGGGTCGCGAGCAGAGTTGGGCAAAATGTAATCTAATTACAAATTGCAAATTACGATTAAACTGTAATTGTGTAATTGATTACACATTATTTTCTGTAATCGTTCATGTAGGAAGTTGACCATTCGGTTTTGTCAACTATCTAAATGAACGATTACAGAAAATAATGTGTAATCAATTACACAATTACAGTTTAATCGTAATTTGCAATTTGTAATTAGATTACATTTTGCCCAACTCTGGTCGCGAGGTATAGGTTGGGCAATGAAATGAGGGGGGGAGGTATTGGGAGGAGGAAAAAAGGATATGCAGGGTGTGTAGAGGGGGGGAAAGACGTGGGAACACATATGGCAGTTTTGTATGGGGTGGGGAGAAGAGAGGGGGTGGCAGGAGATGGCAGGGGAGGTTCTAGATGATGGGGGGGAGGGGGAGGTGTGGATGAGAAGAATTGGGGAGAGGAGAGAGGGAATGGACCATGGATGAGGAGATGAGAGTGGAAGGGGAGCCGAGCGGAAGCAGAGGTCCGGGAGAGAGGGGGAAGCGTTTTTTGGGGGTTTTGCGTGTGTGAGCGGCGGGGAGGAGGGTAAAGGGCGAGCGAGTGGAGAGGGGGGAGAGGCGGAAGGAGGAAGTAAGTTAAGATAGGCTAAGATAGGTTAAGATAGGTTAAGGTAGATATAAGGTAGATATAAGGGAAGAAGAGTGTGTGAGAGGCGTAGGTATAAGGCAGAGTTGGGCAAAATGTAATCTAATTACAACTTACAAATTACGATTAAACTGTAATTGTGTAATTGATTACACATTATTTTCTGTAATCGATCATTTAGATAGTTGACAAAACCAAATGGTCAACTATATAAATTAACAATTACAGAAAATAATGTGTAATCAATTACACAATTACAGTTTAATCGTAATTTGTAATTTGTAATTAGATTACATTTTGCCCAACTCTGGTATAAGGAGATTGTAACCCCTAGGGGAGCCAATAAAGACCAATATTATTAATAGAATTAAGTGTTGTCAATAAAAGTCATTGTTTAGTAAAAGAAGTTTGGATTTAAATCCTTTACTCTTTACCAACGAGCCCCACCTATCCCACACTCGAGGGGACGCCGCTCTCCTCTCGAGAACCTGCTGGCGCTCAGTCGCTCTAAAGCAACTAGACGTTACAGGTCGGATATTTTTGGTGACAGCGGTGGGATTGTTCGTTGCGAAGGATATTTCGCATAGTAAAATCACTCCAAAAAGTGAGTATTTTCTTAGAAATTTTTTCTCTTTTGGTAAATTCTATAGAGACTTGAAACCTTACAATGCCTTACACACTCGGTGATAAAATGGCTAACTTAGTAATCAATACGGAGACTCAGGGAACTCCAGAGAATATAGACACTATAGAAAATGAAGACGTTCCAAGAACTTCAAATCCTCACATTAATATGAATACAGCTACGAATGTACATCCTCATCTACCACACATTAGTTTACGCGACACAGCGGACACAGTCCCTTCTTTTAATGGTAGGAATATACCGTTACATCAGTTTGCTAAAAGTTGTCGACATGCACGGCGCATGGTAAACCCAAACGCGGAATACGGACTCGTTCAGCTCATTAAAAATAAACTTTATGGACAAGCCTCAAGAGTAGTTTTAAGCGGAGAATATAATTCAATTAACGATCTTATATCTGTCCTAAGCTCACGTTTTGCACCGTTACATACTTCAATTCAATTATACGGCGAGCTATCAAAAATCGCGCAATTACCAACCGAAACAACGGTAGATTATGGCAGTCGTGTATCTAACTTACTCCTACAAATTAAACATTGTAACGCGATAGAAGTACCTACACACAAAGCCCAATTCAATATAACTGCGGAACAAAACTCTGTAAAAGCATTTGTTTGGGAATGAATAGTTCTCTACGCCGCCGCACTCTCGATCACCGCAGCACCTCCTGGGCAGTGGAAGTCGCGGTTGATCCGCGATCAATCGACCAATCAGCGTCCGTCTTGTCGATCGACGCTCGAGAATGTTCGAGAAGACGCCGAGGCGGAAATGCGCATCCATTTTGCCCTCATTCTGTTCACAACCGTGCGCAACGTATCAAGTATTTTTGTACATCGTTCTTAAAGCTTTGCTCATCAAGCATATTCAGTGCAAAAATCACGTTCTCATCACAAGTAGACTCAACGCGGAGTTCGCGTCACATCTCGCGGGTAGAACGTCGATTGATTGTATATTCGCGGTGTGCGTGTTCACGCGTCCACACGGACAACCGGTGGATTGTTGTACAAGAGAGTGTACGGGGGCTCAATCCTCTATTATTCATTGTGCACAACGGCTCGTTCGTTGGTACATTTTTAAATAAAGACCTCACATTTATTGTGCAAAACAGTGTCGTGGTGCAAATCACCGTTCATAACCTCACCAGCTTCCTCGTGCTCAACCCTAACTTAACATTTTTACAGCATTTCTAACGGGATTATGTCACATGACAAATCATAGGTAGGAGGACCTCATCCCACAGCTTCTGCCTGGGATCGTCCAGAAAGAATCTTCCCATCGTTCTTATCTGCGAATCCGTTTACTAGTTAGTCACGTTCTTTCTGCACCCTTTAGGTGTGTTTCCTCGCGACTAATACGCGTTATTCTATTCAATTCCCAGTGGCGACGATAGCAAGATTCTTATATTAATTCACATTTCATGTTTCTACGCTATTGTTTATAATACGCTCTGTACCATCGGCTTCGTACAGTTTACTTACTAAGGGTTGAAGTTAAATATGTTGGATTAGTATCGGTGATCGATTTGCGTGGAATAACGGGAGGGCAATCTTCTGGCAAGGATCAGGGGCACAGCTCTGCTAAGGTGTCGACTCCACTGGCGGATGGGGCCTCTGACCCATCAGCTGGTGTACACTGGTTTCCTTAGTGTGAGTGCGGCTGGCTAGCTGGTGTGCGGCTGGCTGGCCGCTACCTCCTTGATGCTGGCTCTCCTGTTCGCTGTTGCAGTCCGTGTTCACTTCGCTCGATCTCTTCTTATCGTAGTTTATAAGATAATGCCTTATCGGCGATACTTTGTATAATGTTTTATATATGTTTTTCATACGAGGTGGTTATAATACCTCGGAGTACGAAATAGTAAATATTGTATGTTTTAAAAGGTTAATTAGTAGTAGACTCCACGTCGCGGGACGTGACAGTCAAAATCGTTTCTCATGTAAACGGTGCAGAGCATCGGTTGGAGAAGGTACTTTATGCCCCCAAAATGAAGCTTAACCTGTTTTCAGTGCGTTCAGTAGAGGAAAAAGGGTTCAAACAGATTATCGAAAAAGGAAAGTGGTCGTTTATAAAGAACAATGTACTGGTCGTAGAAGGCCACAGAAGAGAAGATAACCTGTACATCCTGAGTGCGGATGTAATCCAGAATAAGGAGCTGTGTCTAGTTGCAAGAAACTCGAAGGAAACCTCGCTGCATATATGGCATGAAAGAATGGGACACCAAAGTAAGTCTCATGTGAAAAGTATTCTGAGGTCCAAGGGCATCGCGGTCTCCACATAAGACGACACTGAAGAATGCGATGGCTGCGCATTTGGGAAATTCCAACGAACAAATTTTCGAGTAATCCCAAAGGCAACGCATGCTGGGGAACTGGTTATGACGGATGTATGTGGACCGATGGAGGAACCATCATTTAGTGGCCTTAGATATTTTGTAACATTCAAGGACGACTATGCCCAATATCGCAAAGTATACGGAATACGGGGCAAAGATGAGGTTGCTGTCTGCTTTGAAGATTTCTTGAATTTAACTAAAACCCAAACAGGACACACAGTGAAAGCCGTCATGTCAGATAATGGGACTGAATACACGCGTAGGCGTTTTCAGGAAATCCCTAGAAAAAATGGCATTGAATTGGGGCGATCGGCCATCCACACTCCCCAACAAAACGGACGGGCGGAACGGGAAAACCGCACACTACTGGAGATGTCGAGGAGTATGTTGCTGACGCACGGGATGTCCATGCGATCCTGGGCCGAGGCAATAATGTGCGCCGCGTACATATTGAATAGAACCGGAAAAAGTCGAAAGGAAGGGCAGTGGCCCTTCGAAGTGTGGTATGGTCGGGAATATCCACTGGAGCACCTTAGAATTTTTGGAAGCGAGTGCTTTGTAAGAATTCCAAAGGAAAAGAGAACTAATAAAATAATTTGGTGCAACAAGCATGCGCGGAATCTTCGTAGGGTATGAGGAAGTCTCTGGGAACTACCGCGTCTGGATTCCAGAAGATGCAAGAATTGAGGTGAGCCGTGATGTGGAATTCTGTGAAATCCCAGTTCCAAAAGCGATGGTGGAACTGAATCAAAAGGAGACGGAGGACGCTCAGGAAATGCAGGAATCTGACATGTTGCATGAACAAGAGGTGAGCCAAGGGAAAAAAGACTGTGTTGAACAAACTGTTAAACAGGTACCGATCAGCATGGAGGAAGGGACGGGATATCAGCTAAGGAACCGCCCCTCCATCCGACAGCCGGACCGACTTGCATACGTGTGTAGGAGATCTGTCGCTGAGCCAAACAATTATGAGGAAGCGATTGAGGTACCGGAAAAGATGGACTGGAAAAGGGCCATGGACGAGGAAATACAGTCACACAAGAAAAACAAAACCTGGGAGCTGGTGAGCCCTGAGAAGGGAATGCAACCACTAACATCAAGGTGGGTCTACCGTATCAAAACAAAGTCAAACGGAGAAGTCGACAAATATAAAGCAAGACTGGTCGTTCGAGGCTTCGAACAGAAGGCCGGTGTTGATTATAACGAGACGTTCAGTCCTGTCGTCAGACACGACACGGTTCGTCTATTGTTCTGGCTAGCTGCGGCCGAGAAATTGGAAATCTACCAATTTGATTGCAAGACTGCGTTTTTGAACGGGACACTGGACGAAACACTTTACATGTTACAACCAAAGGGTTATGACGATGGATCTGGGCGTATCTGCAAATTGATTCGGAGCTTGTATGGACTCAAGCAGGCACCTAGGTGCTGGAACAGAACATTGACCAATCATCTAAGCTCCATGAGTTTCAGGAGTAGTGATTTTGATCCATGCGTCTATATAAGGCGAAAGGAGCAGGGATTGATTATACTTGCCATCTATGTTGACGATGGACTAGTTCTGGCACAGCAAAGGGAGGATATTGACAAGTTGCTACGCAGTTTGGAGCAGAAATTTGAAATAACTGTATGTAATGAGGTCGAGCAGTTTCTGGGTTTTCAGGTGGAATATCTTGAGGAAGGGAAGATCAGGCTCTACCAAACAGCCTATGTCCTGAGGACCCTTGAGCAGTTTGGAATGAGCGACTGTCGACCTTCAAAAACTCCCACTGATCGAGGTGCAATAGAACTATTGGCTAGTGAAACGGAGGCAGATAACTGGTAGACTCATGTATCTGGTGGTGACCACCAGACCTGATTTGGCGTTCGCTGTGGGAAGAGCCTACCAGTGGCAGTCGAAACACACAAGCGGTCTTTGGAAATTCATTAAACGTATATTTAGATATTTACAGGGAACTACCACTATGGGACTAGTTTACGATGGTCCACCATCAACACTCCTGAATGTGTACAGTGACGCTGACTATGCTGGGGACACGCAAACTAGACGGTCTACCACTGGGTACGTGTCGACAATGGGCAATGGGGCCATCACCTGGAGCAGCCAGCGCCAGCAGTGCGTGGCTGTTTCGACAACAGAGGCGGAGTACGTAGCCGCCTCCACAGCCGCAAAGGAACTCGTATGGTTACTGAACCTGGTCAGGGAATTCGTACCTGACGCCAGAGCTCGCCTACTGGTGGACAACCAAGCTGCGATACGACTGTCCAGCAACCCAGAACACCATAAGCGTTCAAAGCACATTGAGGTGAAGTATCACCGTGTCCGCGAACTAGTGCTGGAAGGGAAGATGTCACTTGAATACGCCGATACCACCAACCAGCTGGCGGATGTTTTTACGAAACCTATGGCACCTGTAAGATTCGCTGAACTGTGCAGACGAATTGGACTATACAGACGATCTGTAGATAGAGAAATTCTTTAAAACTGTCCTGATGTAAGATATACAAATAAGTAATTATTTTCTAAAGGGCTCAATTTTAGAGGGAGTGTTGTAATAAGAAAATTTAGTTTAGATCTTGTTTTTCTTATTTAGATTATAAGAAACCTTTGTAAAGGCGGGATCCTTATTTTTGAAATACGCGCCCAGACACACATTGGCCAAAGGTGTGCAATGTATGCGAAACCGTTCAAATGTGAACTTCCTTTGCCAATCGTGGGCACTTCTGCCTTGCGCTTCCTTCTTCTTCTTCGAGAAAGTCGTCACGAGCAGTCACGCGGTAAACCTTGTAAACCTTTCTACTAATTGTATCCAAGCAATTATCTCACTAAATATTCAGAATAAAGCAATCTAATGGTAGAAGGCTTCTACCATTCCAACAAAAACTCAACAGATGGATGGGTAAAGGGCACATTATAACATTCATCAACACAAAAGGTAAACCAATAGGACCAGCAGGAGATATACTGTGCAGAGAAAAAAATATAAAAATTAATAAATATTCACTTCCATTACAAACTGGAGAATCAATCAAACTTAAAGAAGGGAAGCACACAATCCTTGGACTTATTGTAACAGACCACTCAACAGAAGAAGATTTATACAAATCATTAAGGACACTTCATACTCAATTAATACTTGAAAACACCACAAAGGTATATATAGCAGGCGAAGAAAATAAAATTTCACTAAATAGACTATGGAATTTAATAGATATAATATTCTTACAAGAGGACATCCAGTTTATATTCTGTAAAGGCACACTAATAACTCCTTCTATACAAGAAATACAACAAATTATTCAAGAAAACCACCAAACTCCTATAGGCGGACATAAAGGAATGTAACCGTTAAACCGCGGGGTTACCGGTGGGACGGTGGAGGAACCGTATCGCCAGCTCAGGACGGTGGTCCAGGGCCGCCGATCGAATGACTTAGTACGCAGAGGTGACGTAGAGTACGAGAATTTATTCACGCTGATGTACAGAGTATCCCGGCCAGGTCTATGCTGGCAAACAGAGTATGCACGGCTTAAACCTAGACTTAGCCTATCGCGGGTATCGGCGCGTATCGCGTCGCGTACTTCGGAGCGTTGGTCGGCGGTGCGTATCGCGGCGCGTATCTCGGTGCGTGTCTCGATGGTCGTTTCGGCGAGAGTGGAGAGGAAAGACGATTTGACCCTTCGGTGTCCAGGCGGGCCAACCCTGCCAATGGACCCTGGTCGGAGAGTCGGGGGGTTCCGGTCACCCAGTGGGCACAGCCCGCGGGTGAGTCGGCGACTGTAAGGACGCTCTCGAGAACAGAGATAACTCTGTTCGGGAGATCGATGGCGGTTATCGGTATTTCGTCCAGAGGATGGCTCACGCTGTCCTTCTGGGAACCGTGGAGGTGTGGAGGCGAAAAATGCACAGAGACTCAGTCTGTGGACGCACGAGAACTGGTGTGAAACACGGGCGCTTGTCTTTCGCAAGAACGAGGGTTTCGGCACAAGAACGTGGAATCGCACAGGAGGTCTCCGGGAGAGGCGTACTTGGTACTAACGCTCTAGGCGGTCTCTGTCAAATAGGCCTATGCCCTCGACCTTTATGTCCTCGTCCGCACATTTTCGGCAGCGAGAGAGTCTCTCTCTGTGAATCCCTCTCGCGCCAGTTCTCGGTATTGCGGACGAGTGGTGGGGGGCAAGACCGTTGGCGTCGCGCGGTACGCTCTGCCTCGGTCGGGCGCGTGGTGGGGGGTAAGATCGTCGTCCCACCGGCGTAACTCGTTACATCACATCCTCCCTCCGGAGGACGCGATCTTACCCCACTCTCCCACAGACCTCTGTGCGTGGTGTTTGTTTCGTTTTCTTATTTGTTTTCTTAACTCTATCCTTAGCCTACTTAACCTACTTAACCTACTTACATCTAACTTAAACCTACTGTACATTTATTCTAACTTAGTCTACTTAACCTACTTACATTTTACTTAAACCTACTTAAAATAGCTACTTAACCTACTTATTGTGGGGGCTGGGGTTGAGGGAGGAAGCTGACCCGCAATTGTTGCCGCCGCAACAGCTTTACTTCCATGTATCCCCCGGGCGTGGGGATCCGGTACCTCCGGCCGACCTGGAAGGCCGGTAGGTCCAGCCGGAGGTCCTGGGAGGTGGCCGGGTGGTACGACCACGGCGTTGCGGCGGTCGTCGGGGGAGGGGATGGCGGTGCTGGCGGCTGCGGCGGTGGCGTCGGCTCCGTCCTCGGCTGCCTCGGCGGTGGGGGTCCCGGCGGCTTCGTCGGTGTCGACTGCCCCATTGGAGTCGGTGGCGGCGTCGGTGGCGGTGGCTGGGCAGTCGGGGGTGGGGGTAGGACGAGGTCCATTAGGGCCGGGGGGTTCCGGGGACGGGGCGGCGGCCTTGGTCGCTGCGTCGGCGGTGTCCGGGCTGGTGTCGGCGGTGTCTGGGCTGGTGGCGGCTGCGGCGGCGTTTCCATCGCCTTCCAGGGCGGTGGTGGTGCCTGGAGCAGCGCTGCCAGTAGGGAGGCGGCTGGTCCCGACCGGTCCCCGGTGGGCTGGTTGGCCTCGGTGGTCGGGCACGGCGGTGCTGGCAGGATCGGCGGAGGCAGCCTGCTCTTCTCCACCTCCTCGACAAGGGTGATCCCCATTGTCGAGGACGTTTTCCGTGGCGGCGGTTTCGGCCTCGCCGGTGGTCCTCGTGCCGGGGGTGGGGGTCCGCCGAAGTCCAGCCGCCGTTTGGCTGCGGGGGGGACTTGCGGGGGGTTCCCCGGCCGTTTCCTTGTCCGGCACTCCATGGGCCTTTCGGCGTTCTCCGCCTTTAGTGCTACCGCCTCTTTTCTGGCGGTCTCGTGGGCGATTCTCGGCTTTGGGGCCATTTTCCCGAAATTTTGCCTTTTCCCCCTCCGGTGCGCCGCGGGCCTTATCAGCTTCCTCGCGCTGACTTCTGCAGCGCGAAACCGATCCCGCGGCGTTCATCGCCGAAGCCACCTGGTGGTCGTAATTAGGGGCTGTTTTGAGTTTGGTGGCTTCGGCGGCTTCGCGCTCAATCGCTTGCGCGGGGGGGGGGCGGTGGCTTGGTCGGCGGTGGTGGGAGCTTGCGTCCCGACAGGGAGGCCTCCCTCCTCTCCTCCGCAGGGCTTCAAGTCCTGGATATGGGCCCTACGGGGCTTCTTCTTTCCGCTCCGCAGCAGGACCAGGTTTGGCCCCACGTATTCTTTCACCACGTGGGGCCCTGAGAACTTCGGTGCCAATTTGGCGTTGAAGTTCTTGGCCGCGGACGACAAGGGATGCTCACGGAGCATGACCTTGTCGCCGATCCGCGGCCGCCAGTCCCGCCGCCGGAGGTTGTAGGACTTCTTCTGTGCCTCTGTGGCCTGGGCTTGCGCGTGGCGGGCGAGGCGGATGGCCTCTCGCAGGCGTTCGACGTCGTCGTCGCGGTCGGTGCTCCGGTCATCGGTGTCTTCCTCGGCGATCGCGGTCGGTGGTTGGCGGAGGGCCCCGGGGGTTGCTGGTTCCCGGCCGTAGTTTAGGTACGCCGGGGTATATCCGGTGGAGTCATGTCGCGCGGTGTTGTAGGCGAACATGACTTCCGGCAGCCAATGGTCCCAGTGGCGATGGTCTCCGTCGGTCAATTGCGCGATCATCGTCTTGATGACGCGGTTGACCCTCTCCACTGGGTTGCACTGGGGGGTGTACGGGGGCGTCCGCCGGTGTTCGATGCCGTATGTCCGGAGCAGTCCCGTGAAATCCCTGCTCTCGTACTGCCGGCCGTTGTCCGTGATTACTCGCCGAGGGCATCCGAACCGGAGCACGACCCTCTCCTTTAGGGCCCTGGTGACGGCGGGGGCGGTGGCCTGTCGCAGTGGTTGGACCTCGACCCACTTACTGAATTTGTCCTGCATCACGGCCAGCATGGTAAATCCTTTCGCTGACCGTGGCAGGGGTCCCACTAAATCGACGGCCACCACGTCCCACGGGTTTGCCGCGGGCGTCGTCTGCATACCGCCCGCGGGCGCTCGTTGGAGTGCCTTGTACTCAAGGCATTTTTGGCAACGTCGGACGTATCGCTTCGCGTCGCGGATCATTCCTGGCCAGAAGTAGCGTTGCGATAGCCGCGCTGCCGTTTTGCTGCCTCCTAGGTGTCCGGCGGTGGGTGCGTCGTGATTTTCCCGGAGTACGGCTTCTCGGAGCGGCTGGGGCACGCACCACTTCCACTCCAGCTCGGTTCGGGGGCCGTGGGCGTCCGAGATGTGGCGGTACAGGTGCCCTTCCACGATGTGGTACTCCGGGTAACGGTGGGGTTCGTTTTCGGCGGCCGTTTTCATGCGGTCGTACCACTGGCAGCCGGTTGGCGCCTCCACGCTGGTGACCTCTGCTGCTTTGGAGTCGCCTTCGGGTTGCCGGGAGAGGGCGTCGGCGACCAGGTTGATGGCCCCTTTCCGGTACTGGACGTCGAAGTCGTACTCCTGCAGCTCGAGGCCCCAGCGGGCCAACCGACCGGAGGGGTTGTCCATTGTCCGCAACCATTTTAATGACTGGTGGTCGGTCAGGACGGTAAAGTGGTACCCCTCCAGGTACGGCCGCATCTTCCGGATGCCCCAGACGACCGCGAGGCACTCCTTCTCGGTGACCGAGTAGTTTTTCTCGGCGGGGCTCAGCGTGCGGCTCGCGTGCGATATAACGCGTTCTTCGGTCTGGATTTCTTGCGTTAAAACCGCGCCGAGCCCCTCGTTGCTCGCGTCCGTCTGGAGCGTGAAGGGAATGGTGAAGTCGGGGCAGGCGAGTACGGGGGCGGTTGCCAGCTGTTGTCGGAGGGCCTCGAACGCCTTCTCCTCGTTTTCGCCCCATGTCCACCGTACTTTCTTTTGAAGTAGGTGGTTAAGTGGGGCGGCGATGTCCGTGAATCGGGGAATAAATCGCCGGTACCAGGATACCATGCCCAAAAACCTTCGGAGTTCTTTTAGGTTCGTGGGGGCGGGTATCCTGGCGATGACCTGCACTTTCTCCGGGTCTGTCGCTACCCCCTGGTCGGTGACGGTGTGACCGAGGTACTGCAGCTCGGTTCGGCCGAACTGACATTTCTCTTTATTCAGTCGTAGTCCGGCCGCCCGTAGCCGCTGCAGTACCTCGCGGAGGTTGTCCAGGTGCTCCTCGAACGTGCGTCCGAGCACGATGATGTCATCGAGGTAGGCGAATGCCCGCGGCTCCAGCCGCGGGCCGATGATCTGATCCAGGAGGCGTTGGAAGGTGGCGGGCGCGGAGTGTAGCCCGAAAGGCATCACTCTGAAGTGGAACAGCCCCCTCCCCGGTACGGTGAACGCGGTGATCGGGCGGCTCTCCGGGTCAAGAGGCACCTGCCAGTATCCGTTGGCTAGGTCTATCGTGGAGATGTACCGCGCCCCCCGTAATTTCTCCAGGGTAGCCTGGACCTGGGGCAGCGGGTACGCGTCTTTTTCGGTGACCTCGTTGACCCGTCGAAAGTCAATGCAGAACCTTCGCTTTCCGTTTTTCTTCTTGACCACCACGACCGGGGAGCTCCACGGGCTGTTCGAGGGTTCAATGATGCCCTCCGTGAGCATTCGGGTGACCTCCTCGTCGATAATGGCTTGGGTGGCAGGATTCCTCGGCGTGTACCGGTGCTTGACAGGCTCCGCGCCTGCCTTTAGTCGGATGCGGTGTTTGGCCATGTTGGTGAGGCCGGGCAGCTGGTCGAAATGGCCGAGCTCCTCTACGAGGAATGCTTCCAGCCGCTGCCTTTGCTCCCTGGTGCATCCTCGGAGGCCGGGGTTAGCTTCGACGGTGGCGGTTTCCTCCCGTGGTTTCCACCGCAGCTGCTGGATCTGGAGGGTCATCCCCACGATCCGTTGGACGTCGACACCGAGGAGTACGTCGTGTGATAGGTTTGGGAGGACCGCGCATCGGAAGGCGTGTATTTCGGCTCCGATCTGCGCGGTCAGGACTACCTCCTCGGTGAGCTGTTCCGTGGCGCCGTTGGCCACTCGGACGAGTCGGTCCGTCGTGGTTCCGGGGCTCCCGCGCTCTCGACACCAATTGGCCATCGTGGGGCTCACGTAGGATTGTGAGGCCCCCGTGTCGACGAGCGCCTGGAACCACTGGTCGTGGACCTTGATCGGTATGAATGGCCGGTCATCGTCGCCTAATCCCTTCGAGGCCGTCTGGGTGGAGTATTCCGGTCGGTGCCTCGTCCGCCGGCTCCGTTGGCGTTTCCCGACGGTCCCTGGCATCTGCAGTCTCGGGAGGCTCGCCCCTCGGTTCCGCAGCGACTGCAAAACAGCCGTGCTGGCCGGCGGCAGTCTTGGCGGTAGTGTCCGCGTTGACCGCACCTCCAGCAGCAGTCCTCCCTCTGGTAGTCGTCGCCGACCACGGCGAGCCGCTGGTATCCCCGGACTTTTTGGGGTTCGTCCGGGGCTTTAGTCGGGGCTCTGGCCTTTTCGTCGGCTCGTGCTCTTTCGTGGTCGGTTGCCAGGTCGATGAGGTCGGGCAAAGTGTCGAAGTCCTTCCGGTGGATAAACAGCCGGTACTCTGGGCGGAGGTTCGAATAGACCCACTCTAACTGGTCTTCTTCCGAAATCCCCCCGTGGCGGCGCATCAGCAGCCGTAGGTGGTCGGCAAAGTCGGCCGCGGTTTCGGTCGACTCTTGGAGGCGTTGGTGGATGGCTTTCTCCAACTCTTGCCGTGTTCGCCGCGGCATGAACCTCCGCTTGAAGGCTGGCAAGAACTTGTCCCACGTCGGGAGATTTTGTTTCTCGACGCGGAACCAGTGCAGTGCCACGCCTTTCAGGATTACGGTGAGGCACCGTAAAATTTGTTCGGGGGCGACCTCGTAGCTATCCTGGAGGTCTTCGAGCTGCTCCAGGAAGTCCTCGGCGCCCTTTCCTCCGTCATAATGACCTCCCCACCTTCGCACTCGGTCCATCATGTATTGGACGGGAGGTGGACCATGGTCGCTCGCTGCCTCGGTTTTCCCCTTAGTTTTGGGGGAAAAGCTGACGAGCGGCGTTTCTTCGGAGTCCGAAGCGTTCTCCACAGTGGCTACCGTGGAGATCGCCTTGGACGTGGTGGGTGGGATGTCGGCTTCGTTGTCCCGCTGCATGGTGGTGTTGCGAAGGTGCGCCACTATTCGCGCTCGCAGCGCGTCGATGGATCCGGTGGCGTCGAGCTTGTAGGATACCGCGAGCTCGACGAGGTCGGCTTTGGATTTTTCGTACACCCAGCTGACCCCCGTCATTCGATCGTCCTCCGTACTTTTGTAAGTCCCTGTTCGGGCGCCAAATGTAACCGTTAAACCGCGGGGTTACCGGTGGGACGGTGGAGGAACCGTATCGCCAGCTCAGGACGGTGGTCCAGGGCCGCCGATCGAATGACTTAGTACGCAGAGGTGAGGTAGAGTACGAGAATTTATTCACGCTGATGTACAGAGTATCCCGGCCAGGTCTATGCTGGCAAACAGAGTATGCACGGCTTAAACCTAGACTTAGCCTATCGCGGGTATCGGCGCGTATCGCGGCGCGGATCGCGTCGCGTACTTCGGAGCGTTGGTCGGCGGTGCGTATCGCGGCGCGTGTCGCGGCGCGTATCTCGGTGCGTGTCTCGATGGTCGTTTCGGCGAGAGTGGAGAGGAAAGACGATTTGACCCTTCGGTGTCCAGGCGGGCCAACCCTGCCAATGGACCCTGGTCGGAGAGTCGGGGGGTTCCGGTCACCCAGTGGGCACAGCCCGCGGGTGAGTCGGCGACTGTAAGGACGCTCTCGAGAACAGAGATAACTCTGTTCGGGAGATCGATGGCGGTTATCGGTATTTCGTCCAGAGGATGGCTCACGCTGTCCTTCTGGGAACCGTGGAGATGTGGAGGCGAAAAATGCACAGAGACTCAGTCTGTGGACGCACGAGAACTGGTGTGAAACACGGGCGCTTGTCTTTCGCAAGAACGAGGGTTTCGGCACAAGAACGTGGAATCGCACAGGAGGTCTCCGGGAGAGGCGTACTTGGTACTAACGCTCTAGGCGGTCTCTGTCAAATAGGCCTATGCCCTCGACCTTTATGTCCTCGTCCGCACATTTTCGGCAGCGAGAGAGTCTCTCTCTGTGAATCCCTCTCGCGCCAGTTCTCGGTATTGCGGACGAGTGGTGGGGGGCAAGACCGTTGGCGTCGCGCGGTACGCTCTGCCTCGGTCGGGCGCGTGGTGGGGGGTAAGATCGTCGTCCCACCGGCGTAACTCGTTACAGGAATAACTAAAACGTACCATCGAATAAGGAATCAGTATTATTGGAAAAACATGAAGTATGAAATAACGCAATTCATTAAAACTTGTTTAGACTGTCAAACAACTAAATTAGTAAGAATTAAAAATAAAGAACCTATGATATTAACAGACACACCAATTGATGCCTTTGATAAAATTTCTATGGATATTTTGGGACCACTACCTTTTACAAATATAGGAAATGGTTATATACTTACTATCCAAGATAACCTAACTAAATATTCTCTTGCAATACCATTGGCAAACATCACCTCAGAAGACATAGTTAAGGCATTCACAGAACACTTCATCTGTAAGTTTGGAAGTCCTAAAGCTATCCTCACAGACCAGGGACCAAATTTCATGAGTGCCCTTCTGAAGAAATTTTCCAAAGCGTTTCATATAAAGCAATACCGAACTTCTGCATACCATCCACAATCCAATGGATCCTTAGAAAGAAGTCATCATGTCCTTGTAGAATATTTACGTCACTATGTATCAAAAGAACAGCAATGGGATCAATGGTTGCCACAAGCAATGTTTTCATATAATACAAGCACTCACGAAGGTACAAAATTTACGCCTCACGAGCTTGTTTTCGGTAGAAAAGCCCGCCTTCCTTCAAATATATCTCCAACAGATAAAATCAAAACATATCCAGATTTCGTGGATAAATTAATAGACAAACTACATCACATCCGACAAATGACGCGAAACAATTTAGAGGAATCAAAAGTTCGGAAAAAATATTACTATGATCGAAAGATTCAACCTGAAACATACAAGATAGGAGATTGGATTTGGTTGTTAAAACCAAGACGCGAAAAATTGGAACCAGAATACAGCGGGCCCTATCAAATCATTGAAATTCTAAATAATAGTAACTTAAAAATAGCGACAAATTCTAAACAAATAAGAATTGTTCATATGAATAGAGTCAAGAAAGCCTATTTACCTTAAGAAGAAGACTTGGCAACCTTGCGTAGAAATTAGTATAAAGGGAAGAGCAGATGCAAGATTCTTCCATTCTCGCCAAAGCAGTCACACGTGTAGCAACGTACAGCAGTCACGGGAAGATGCACAAATTCATATGTCTAAAAAAATTTTATAAAGAGAATATATATTATCACGGCAATTATATTTTATGTGAAAATTGTGCGCATAGAATAGGGAAAACATATAGACAGCCAGCATCCGAGCATGTTCTCACATTGGCCACGGTACAAAGCAATCAACAATGCCTTATTTGCCGACGAGTACTTTATATAAAAAGAAATATAATTAACTGCACTCTATGCACTTTATATTCATCTCAAATAACAGCAATATCTATAAATAATATGAAATTAGGATACATTTATCCTGTTATTCGAGAGGAAATTCTAAAAAGTCTCTAAGTTACCAAGTAAAACTCTGGACGAATAAGACTCGCACAATTGAATTAAGAAGAAAAACCCTAGGTACCGTAGAAGAAAAAGAGAGTTTGCAACACTGCACAAGAATTATACAGGGTGACCCAAAAATGCTGCGGTTCCTTAAAGGGGGTGATTCGGGGGGTGATTGCAAACAACTTTTTCCTTTGCGAAAATGCCCTCCGAGGTTTCGTTAATGAGATATTAATAAAAAGCACCGACCAATCAGAGCGCCAGCCTTCCGCTGAAGGTCCCGCGCTAGCGTGGCCGCGCGCCGGGCCGCGCTGCGACTACAAACAAGCAAGGCGGCATGCATCGAAGGAAATTGCGTAGAATGGCAAATGAAAAAGACGTAACAAAAAAATCCAACCTTTTGCCATGGTTTGTTTGCCATTTAAAGTGAATAATGAATAAAGGATAAATGGATGAAAATCACGTGTAACGTAAAAAGACGAATACACATTTTTTTTAGAAGATTCGAAAATAATAATTATTTGAAGTGGGAGGATAAGGAATACGTCAAATTCCTTGTGTTAATAACATATCCACGAAAAGGTAATGTAACAGGAAATTAACGAAAAGTGATAAAAATTCGTAGTTCAATAACGGCCAACACTGTTGTTGATAATGAATAAGTAGGTTTAAAAACTCGGAAGAAAAATTTACGTACGGAAATTTGGAGAATTATCTCCGGAAATAAGCCGTAGCCTGCGTTAAATTTAAAAAATAATAGTCGCCAATAATGTAACTAAAACTCACCCTTTCGGAAATTCACCTGCAGCTTAAAAACCTGTGTCCACTAGGTCACTGAACCGATCCTGGTCATCGCCGAGTGCACAGCTGATCTCAGGTACACGACACCATCCAAAGTTAAGGGTCGCAACGTCAAGTGCGTCCGGGTTAATGTACCGAATATTCACTTCACTGCACGGCTACTAACACTGATCACTTAATTTATTTTTCATGGAACGTGTTGTTGCTACGTTATAAAAATTGGTGGAAATGAATTTTTACTTGGCGTTCGGAGCCGTGGGTAATTCCCGCGCAAATTCTCACGCTGCAGCACTTGCGTCCTCGTTGTTCGGGGGGTACACACAGAACATCGCGTAATACTCTTGAGCAGAGAACATTTGTCTGCGACGCGATTGCTGACTGCTAACTGACAAGATTTTTTCCAAGGGACTTCTTCTACCCCCAAATAGTTTCTCTCGTTCCATTATGAGTTGACCCCCACCAGGCCAAGAGGCTTCAGGTAAAAAGAAGCCAGCACATTTTCGGAACACACGTGTTTTGCAGAAGTGCAACGAAAACTTTCACAAAAGCCCGCGCTCCGTCCTTCTACTGCCAATGTACCCATTGCTTCGAGGTAGAAAACAGACACCACGTGTATCGGTTCGAAAGGGTCCGAAGGGAAGAGACGCAGAAAGTCTTCGAGTTGCTATAAAGAAGAAAATGCATACCATTCCTGTTTCCCCTTTCTGACACCCTGAGTTCACGTCTGCTACGAGGCGGAACCAATTAAGTCATAAATTATCCGAAACTGTAGGAAACCGTTCTCTACCGCCGACGTGCGGGACAATACGGTCATAAACCGCGACCCTGGCGAAATGCTCTGGCTGATCAGCCTGATTAATTTTGGAGAACTAGAAATTACAGAGTATTATCCAGTATCAATACGTCTCGCGGAGAGACACATGAAAAGAAGGTATAGTCCGCTGACTGCGCGTAGTCCCGCCTGTTTCGTCCTACCCTCAAATTAAAGACGGATCCCTTATCTCTCGAGTATAAACACGTGCTCGAATTTCAAAACACAAGCACGCATCGACGTATTCGGTGCGAGAGACTGTGGGCTTGAGGTCCGATTGGCCCCAAACTAACCAATGTGCCCTGCATCCCTCCCAAACGGCCACTGTCCTGAAGAGGCCCTCTTCACAACGATATCTCCTCCACAAGGCCCACCTTCTCTCGCACGGAATACGTCGACGCATGCTTTTGTTTGGAAATTCGAGCGCGTGTTTAGACACGAGAGATAAGCAGGCCCGATTGGTTAGTTCAGGACCAATCGAACTTCAAACCCGCCTTCTCTCCAACGGAATACGTCGACGCGTGCTTATGTTTGAAAATTCGAGCGCGTGTTTAGACACGAGAGATAAGTAGGCCCAAATGGTTAGTTCAGGACCAATCGAACTTCAAGCCCGCCTTCTCTCACACCGAATACGTCGATGCGTGCTTGTGTTTTGAAATTCGAGCACGTGTTTATACTCGAGAGATAAGGGATCCGTCTTTAATTTGAAGGTAGGACGAAGCAGGTGGGACTACGCGCAGTCAGCGGACTATCCCTTCTTTTCCTGTGTCTCTCCGCGAGACGTATTGATGCTGGATAATACTCTGTAATTTCTAGTTCTCCAAAATTAATCAGGCTGATCAGCCAGAGCATTTCGTCAGGGTCGCGGTTTATAACCGCATTGTCCCGCAAGTCGGCGGTAGAGAACGGTTTCCTACAGTTTCGGATAATTTATGACTTAATTGGTTCCGCCTCGTAGCAGACGTGAACTCAGGGTATCGGAAAAGGGATACAGGAAGCAGGATTTTTTTCTTTATAGCAACTCGAAGACTTTCTGCGTCTCGTCCCTTCGGACCCTTTCGAACCGATACACGTGGTGTCTGTTTTCTATCTCGAAGCAATGGGTACATTGGCAGTAGAAGGACGGAGCGCGGGCTTTTGTGAAAGTTTTCGTTGCACTTCTGCAAAACACGTGTGTTCCGAAAATGTGCTGGCTTCTTTTTACCTAAAGCCTCTTGGCTTGGTGGGAGTTAACTCATAATGGAACCAGAGAAGCTACTTGGGGGTAGCGGAAGTTGCTTGGAAAAAATCCTGTCAGTCAGCTAGAAATCGCGTTGCAGAAATGTTCACAGCCCAGGAATACTACCGTATGTTCTGGGTCTACGCCCGGAACGACGGGAACGCAAATGCTCGCGCAGCTAGAATATCCCAATATCGAAACACCAAGCGAGGATACGTTTCGTCGGTTAGCGTCGCGGCTTTAAAACGTAGGAACAACACGTTCCATAAAAAGTAAATAAAGTGATCAGTGTTAGTAGCCGTGTAGTGAAGTGAATATTTCGGTACGTTGACCTGGACGCACCTGACATTGCGACCCTTAACTTTGGGTAGTGTCGTATACCTGGGATCAGCTGTGCACTGGGCTCGTCCATCGATGACCAGGATCGGTTCAGTGACCCAGTGACACAAGTTTTCAAGTTGCTGGTGAATTTTCGACAAGGGTGAGTTTTAGTTACTTTAATGGTGATCATTCATTTTTAAATTTAACGCAAGCTATGGCTTATTTCCGGCGATAATTCTCCAAATTCTCGTACGAAAATATTTATTCGGCCTTTTTAAACAGACTTATTCGTTATCAGCAACAGTGCTGGCCGTTATTGAGTTACGGATTTTTATCACAATAACGAACTACGATCACTTTTCGTTAATTTCCTGTTACATTACCTTTTCGTGGATATGTTATTAACACAAGGAATTTTACGTATTCCTTATCCTCCCACTTCAAATAATTATTATTTTCGAATCTTCTAAAAAAAAAGTGTATTCGTCTTTTTACGTTACACGCGATTTTCATCCATTTATCCTTTATTCATTATTCACTTTAAATGGCAAACAAACCATGGCAAAAGATTCGATTTTTTGTTACGTCTTTTTCATTTGCCATTCTATGCAATTTCCTTCGATGCATGCCGCCTTACTTGTTCGTAGTCGCAGCGCGGCCCGGCGCGCGGCCACGCTAGCGCGGGACCTCCAGCGGAAGACTCGCGCTCTGATTGGTCGGTGCTTTTTATTAATATCTCGTTAACGAAACCTCGGAGGGCATTTTAGCAAAGGAAAAAGTTGTTTGCAATCACCCCCCGAATCACCCCCTTTAAGGAACCGCAGCATTTTTGGGACACCCTGTATAAAGAAGCTCGAACACGAAATTCTACGTACTCGAAGGAAAGAAATTTAAAAAAAATGGCTAAATTTACGTGTTTAACGAAAGTGTATGACTTTAATATCTATTATTACCAAATAACCAAAGTACTGTGCGTACAATGCGCACAGTACAGCGAAATGGCGGAAGATAAATTGCGTTACCCCCATTTAATTGTGAAAGGAAATAGAAAAAGTTATAGAACCGATATGCCACCGATGCCGCCGGACCCTTTACGTGGCAAAACCAGCAGAACAATGTACTTTATGTACAATGATGATTCCTCAAATTCACCCAATATATTTGGATGAATTAAACAGAGGGGGAAGCTACCCAGTGATTAAAGATATGATCCTGGAAGATTTATAATGTATATTATATCTTTTAATGTATCTTTTCTCTTTTATTATTACCATCATTACTACACACCATACTATTGATCTTACAGATACATCCTGCAAATAGGAAGGAAACCAATTCTATAAATATTATATATTCTTATATACATAATTATAATTCTTATTTAATTTTTTTATTTCATATTATTATCAACACCACACTCACAGATCCACACATACATACACATGTTGTAATCAATACTTACACCTAGTCTTACGTTTTTTGTATAATTACTGTTAAAACATATATATAATCCCTAAAAAGGAAAAAACGAAAACTCACACCCTGAAACTATAATATAAGATAACACAAATATAACAATTTTACGAGGCTACAATAAAAAAAAAACGCCATTTAAAATTCGCGCCTACATCCAACGTATTAGCACCACACTTCACACAGCAACCGCGCTTACGCCGTACTTCACAAATAACTTCGAAAATGCCGAAGCGTTCAGGCACGCGGCACTTAAAAGTCGAAAAAAGTAAGAAGCAATTGGATAACATATTCAACGAGATGATCCCAATACCGCCGCTGATTACCCCGCTCCCGAGATCTCCAGAGGAAATGGTAAAACCTATATAATAGGGTAAAAGACCCAATTACTGACACTTTAAGCGTTGACTCGGACATTATCTTACCGTTTTGTATTAATAGACTAAATTTATATGTTGTTCTTGTTATTTACTATTGTTTAATACGTTTACTTGATGAAAACAATTTGGTGGATCTTAAAACTTTGATTTTTATGTATAAATTCATCAATTTCAAAAATATATTCCGGGATCTATTACTGACACCCTTAAAATTTATTTGATTGAATTACTGACACCCCAATTGCTGCCAGGTAACCCAATACTGTTTATCCCATTTTAAGGTTACGTCGTCTCATGTACATGCGCAACTACTGCTATGACAGTAATACCAAAATCCTTGAAACGCTTGTACCAATCACTGTCACCCAATTAATAAATAAAAAGACTTAACGAATCGTTGAATTCCGATCGTTATTAGGTTCTATGATGCTTATATTATCTAAAACATTATAGTTTGTCATGCTAATAGCTTAACTATTACAATTACAGCATTTTCTTTAACGCCTTGTTTTCTCTTTCGCTAGTAAGGAAGTCATTGTTTTCACTCTTCTAATATCCGTTTAAAATTTTTGATCGTTTTATCCAAATTAAAGAAGGAAAAATTAAGTGCTGTTTTTTGCATCGTATAAATAACAGTTTCAATTGTATGCTAAATTTTTTTTATGTATCATTTCACAAAATTTATTCGTTATTTTAAGTAAAACAGCTTAGGGTGACAGTAGTTGGGTAGGTGGCAGTAATTGGGTGCTTTACCCTATTCATTTTCTTTCCAAACTGACAAAATTCAAAAACCTTAAAGACACTACCCCTGTTCCTCCGGAATCCCTTCCAACATCATCAAAAGCAACACCGGAATTCAAAATTCCGAAGATTCCACCAAGGAAAAAGAAGAAGGATGACATTTTGAAATTAATCCCCATCGACATCCCCCCACCAGACTGGGAGGCATATAAGGCCCTGCCGGAGACAGACCCCAGGCAATGTGTCTGGCCAATTTTACGACGAGCCGGAACAGGAGCAGCAGAAAAGTATGTGCCAGCAAAGAAGGAAGAAGGAAAATAATAATAAAAATATATAATTGTAAAATATTGTTATTTATAAATAAATATAATACATATAAAATTGTTCAAATCTTTCGAGGACGAAAGATCGCCTGGGGGGGAGGTGTAACGTCCCACGCGGACACGAACCTAGCGTTACCGACCGTAGGTAAAACAGTACCATTGACCTTTTATATACCTCGTTAATGAAGCAAGTACTAAAGTAATAAATATCAGAATAATATTAAGAATAATCGACTACAAATACCAATAAGGATATAGATTAAGAATATAACATGATAAGCAAGCAAACTGTTAAATAAGAAATAATAATGTACAACGCATGCGTCGCATCGCTAATTCTCAGGTATAAAAGGGAGTGCACGAAGCACAGTAAGCACTTCTACTCTGCCAACAGAAGCGAGCTCGCCCCGGAGACGGAAGCGGCCACTTTAGCAGCAGACATAGCCAAGAGAACGAGCTCGCCCCGGAGACGGAAGCGGCCGTTCTTGCAGCTATCATTGCCAAGAGTACGAGCTCGCCCCGGAGACGGAAGCGGCCGTACACTGCAATACACGAAGTCACTAGTAGAACAAAAATCTGCCAAGAGTAACGAGCTCGCCCCGGAGACGGAAGCGGCCGTTCTTACAGCAGACGTTGCCAAGAGTAAGAGTTCGCCCCGGAGACGGAAACGGCATTACACTGCTACATACATATATATAATTACACACTTTAAACATATAATAGAAAAACTACAAAAAACCCAAAAATATGAAAATTCATAGCTGTAGGTAATATTAAGTTGTTATAATAGAATTAAGTGTTGTCAATAAAAGCCATTGTTTAGTTAAATAAGTCTGGATTTAAATCCTTTACTCTGTACCAACGAGCCCCACCTATCCTACACTCGAGGGGACGCCGCTCTCCTCTCGAGAACCTGCTGGCGCTCAGTCGCTCTAAAGCAACTGGACGTTACACGATTATAATCACTATCTGCACCGGTGATGTGGTGACACCACCTGAAAACTTAAGAGAACACATAATAAAAGAAAAACATACGTCGTCCAGTGGAGGACACAAAGGAGTTACAAAAACCTACCACAGGATACGACAAAATTACTATTTGGAAAATATGAAGAAGGAAATTCAAAAATTCATTTGAGAATGCCAAGACTGTCAAATGAAAAGTTTTTGTAGAGAAATGTTTTTTTAATGCAAATAAATAATACATTTTGAATGAAAAATATTTCTTTCAATTTATTAAATGAATTCCTTGCCCTTATGCTATTTTTTAAAGAAATATGTGTTTGATTTAAGAAGTAGTAGTTAAAGTTTAATGTTTCCCTAACGGGGTACAACGGCAGACCCCGCTCTGCCTTACATCTCTCCTCTTTTCGCCTCCCCTCTGTCTCTCTCATCCTGCCCGCTTTGTCCTATCCGCCGTTACGCCTTGCCCTTCGCGCGCCGCTACCACCGTCTCGTGTCTCTCCTCTCTCATCACACTCCGTCTTTCCTCACACATCCCTCCACTCTCTCCCACTCACCCCTTCAGGACCTCCGCTTCCGCCGTACTTCTCACTCATCCAACTTCATCCTCCCCCCTCCCATCTTAGTTCTTTCTATCCTTCTCTTCATCCATACCTCTCCCTTCCCGCTTCCATCCAGGACTCTCCTCACTCTGTCCATCATCCCCTCCCCCTCATCCTCCTCTCCCTCACACCTCATCAAGACATGCTCCCAGTCCTCCACCTCCCCTCCACACGCTCTACACATGTTATCCTCCTTCTTTAGCCAGTATCTCCCACCTCTCATTTCATTTCCTAGCCTAAATCTGGCCACCCTCCTCCATCTCTCCTCCCTCCAGCCTGCATCCAGGTATTCGGGTACCCCTTCCACCCTTATTACCCTGTACCATCTGTTGTAACCAGATTTCGCTATCCTCTCCCATCTTTCCATAGCCTGGATCCTTCTCTCTTCTCTCTCCATTCTTTCCCACAGCTCTTCTGACCTTCCCACCTCCTTAGCCTTCACGCCTTTCCCCTCCAAGTATCCCTTCCTTTCTCTCTCCCACTCTGAGTCCCCCGCTCCCCTGCGTGCTCTGTCCTCTATTTCTTTCAGGCATCTGCCTGCCTCGTACCCCCATGCCCTCCTACCCGCTCTCAGCCTCATCATCTCCCTCTTTAACTCCTCCCTGACCATGTACCCCGGCGTACAAGCGTCCAACCCCATCACCCACCTCAAAAAACGTTCATGTAGCCTTTCAACTCTTTCCCTCTCCTTCCACCCCCAAATCTCCACCCCGTACCCCGCCACAGTCCACACCAAGGTGTCGTACAACCAAACCCTCCTCCTCCAGTTACCACCGAAGAACTTTTTCCCCATGCCCCATACCTCCCGCATTGCCCCCGCTGCCTTCCTTTCCCTCTCTCTCACCTGCGCCTCTTGCTTTCCGTTCTTCTGTAGCCTGTACCCCAGGTACACGTATTCCCTCGTCTCTTCTATTTCCCTGTGTTTGATTTAAGAAAATGTATTATTTGCATCGAAGTAGGCATTGTTTAACATTACCACATATTGTCTTATGTCATAAAGAGAACCATGTTTTTAAAATAAACAAATCAGTCATTTAAACTGAGATAATAGTTATGAACCTCAATTAAACGAATTTATTGTTTTTATATTACTTGTTTGAGAAATATGTATTCGGTTTAAGAAAATGTATGATTCCAAATGAACTAATAATTATACAAAATAAAAAATATTTTTTACTATATAGCAAAAGAAAATTACTTCGAACATAACAATCTTTAGCGGTTTAGAGTGTCCCGACTTCACGTCTTGAAAGTCGTGAATTCTCTAGACTCCCGAAGGAAAGTTCCACAGGAAGGTCTACTTTTTCCAAACGCATTTCTGTTTTTTCTTCGTTTATTATTTAGTGGTATATAAACGATATATAAGAATTATAAAGTATAAGAGGCGAACTACAATTTAATAATAAAAAATGTTTTTTTCCCTCGTTAAATATACGTAAGTAAAATATTTTCCTTCATACATACTCTTCGTATGTCGTCGGTAAATGAAAAAAGAAACACTCATCTTTGCAATTTCATCTATTAAAAGTAAAAATATATTTATTCAAAATACATATAAGAATATTTAGTTTAAATGGAATTAATTTTATAAATCTTTTATGTCAAAGCTAAAAACATGATGTAAGGGGAAAAAACTTGGTGTATTATTATGGCGGCTGACGACTGCGGCATATTGGAACGGCCAGCTTTACTGAGTTACATTTTTTGACTGCCTTTGTCCACCATCCAGACGCTTCGTCTGACTTCAACGCGTAGTAATATCTGTAGTACGTTCATTTGTTTCAAAATATCACGCGACTCGTGTGATTCGCAAATTGTGTAAAACAGTTTGAAATTATGGCTGATGATGAGGTGAAGAAGATTTTGTTATCCCTCGAACTTGAACATTTGATGGAATCCTTTGAAGGTAAGTTACTTTTTATACTTATTGGTAGCGAAAAGAAAATTACACAAAAATGTTAACACGTTCCACGCCACGTGGGTCGCATACGCCCCACGCTACATTTTCCATTTAAGCCATTTGATATTTTTGCTACGAAATGAGAATCTTTGAATAAGATTTCTTTTAAAATCATGTGCAGATATCTGCGTAACGTGTATAATGCATTTATTATATCGTGGGGGATATAAGACCACACGGCATGAGTGGAAAGTTCAACGTGGGGCGTATGCGATCCTGTCACGTCCCGGGTGAAGGTCTTTGGGAAAATGACATATGGGGGTTTTATTCGAAGGGAATGCAGGCGCGAATGCCAGATTCGTGGCACTGCGGAGAGTAGGATGCAGGCGCGAATGCCAGATTCGTGGCGCTGCGGAGATTAGGAATTCAGGCGCGAATACGTGATTCGTGGCACTGAATGTTCGTAGAGATGCAGGCGCGAATGCCAGATTCGTGGCGCTGCGGAGAGTAGGATGCAGGCGCGAATGCCAGATTCGTAGCACTGAACGACCAGGGAAGGTTTAGATAGTTATGGACCCTGTGGTGACACCCGTTAGAGCACTTTGTTTTGGTTTTACTAATTGGATTTACCGTTGCATAGGCGAAAGAAGTTATACGTAATAATTCTGAGAAACTCGTCTAAACGTGCGGCTATACACAGGCCATGCAAAAGTATGTTAGTAAACACGGCAACCGCTCTCGCGTTCGCGAACTAGAATCAGCTGTTTCGTTAGCTTGTTTGTTTGGATTTTTAGATCTCTCGTAACCAATGGGTAAATACAAATAATTTGAGGCGTGATTGAAACAAAGCGGTTTATTAGCTTTGCTGGAGCGTTAGTTATAATAATGCGTGGGACTTTGAGCATTAACACAGTACATTTATATAAAACAGTATAAGGTACGAAATATATGTATGGACATGAATAACAGGTATATAAACCGGAGAAAGAAGTACGTTTAGCAATGAACGTTAATAATACACAAAAATGCGATAAGCGTTAGAGAAATAATATAGAATACAATAAAGGTTCGTTGTACAAAGTATATATATATATATGCAGTAAGCAATAATGAACGAAGAAATATGAACGCAGTAAGCGTGAATAAGAATAATACACAAAAATGCAATAAGCGTTTAGTAATTAATAAGAATTTCGATAATGTTTGAAATACACGATATCGATACAAATCCGCAATAAGCGTTATTAACAAAGAAATAGTAAATGGTATGGAAATGATATAAGAATAATAATAAGAAATAGTAATGGCTTACGGTATTTGCTGTAGAGCACTGAACACAGTAAGCTAACACAGTATAGATATCAAAATTGCGTAAAGAGACACTTCGCGGGAGTGGTTTCCGTAGAAGAGCCAGAAGCTAGAAGCGCTCTGGCCGTTTTGGGCCTTGTATTTATACTATGGTCGGGATTGTTAGGGGTGAAGAGTGTGCGCGGTATGCACCTTGACTGATCTTTGAAGATGCGTCGCAATTACTTATTAATAGAGTCGGTGTTTAGGGGTTTTATGTGGTCTTGTCTTGTACTGGTAATGGGTGAAGGGTATGTGCGGTGTGTTCCATGGCACGTACGCCAAATCTGCGTCGCGGTAATGATCACGTGTTGATCACGTTCGTAAATTTGTGTCGCAGTAACATTTCTGGGGTTTTTGCATGGGGCTTTGAAGCTGAATACTCAACCCATTTGGTGGAGTTTAGGATGTCGTATCGGATAGGGGTAAACGGGGTACTGACTTCTTTGGTCATAGAGAGGGCATGAGACATAGTCTCGATTTAAGAGAGGGTTTTAAAGACGAGGGATTTGTTTGAAGTAGATTTGGAGGGAAGTGGTCATGCCACGTAAGTCGAAGAGGGGATTTGGAGGTCGTCGCTGACCATCTTGAGATGGGGACCGCTAAGGTACATCGTCAAGGCGATCAGCGATTATGGATTGACCGTTTCGAGATGGGGACCGCTAAGGTGCATCGTCCAAACGGTCAGGAATCTGGATTGACCGTTTAGAGATAGGGACCACTAAGGTATATCGTCTAAATGATCGGTTGGGTTTGAAAGAGGGGGTAAGGCTTGAGTATGAGGGTTTTTGATGGAGTTGTGGATTGATTTGTGAAGAAGTGGTGTTAAAATACCGCGCGAAAAATAGTGGGACGTCACAATCCACGTGGCAATGTGTTAATAAGAAACAAATTAATATAATCAAAGTTTTGTTGAAATTACGTGATATGTAAATTAATACTGGTTTTTATTCCCTGTAATTGTAAAAACTGTACGATTATTTTACAGTTTTATTTGTTCTATTTCAGAAAATAAGATAACGATTAACGTGATAAAAAAACTCAACGAAAATCTTATATCGAGTTTGATTCAAATCAATGGAAATCGGGCAATCTTTATCGATTACTGGTGTAAACATTTTAAAAATGTACGTTATGATTACACAAAATAATAAGTGACCATTACTATATAAAATTAACTTTCAATAATTCTGTTTATAGAAATATTGCAACAATCTTGAGTTTCCTGAAAAAGAAATTAATTGTCAAAAAGTAAGCAATGAAAATTCATCAGCAATATTGAATGTTGTTCCTCAGTATAACAATAATTCCTCTATGATAACGCTTGAACAATTAAAAGGTCTTTGACATAATTCTGAAACGGGCAGAAGGATTATCGCAACATACAAACAAACAACTGTATTCAATGACAAAGCAACGAAGTAAATTATGCGATATCATAGTTACTTCTGTGGAAGACAGATCTATAAGGTAGCATGTTTAGTAACTTAATTATTTTGTAATACATTTCATATAAAGGGTCTATCTATGTATATTTATGTAAGACTGTAGAACTCTTTTGTTTTGCGATATTTTAAAATAATTTTATAATCTCTAAGATATCTACATTTTTATTTGCATTTCTTTAATAGAATGGACAATAGATTAGCAGAATTAATTGCTATAACAATTATTGAGTTAATTCCAACTGAAGTGTTGACAACTTACTATATACCGCCCGTTTTAAAAAGAAATTCACCTACAAATCAGTCTATACCAGCTCGCGGGAAATTGGTTAGCTGTTACAGAAATAAAAAATTTCACAATAAAAAACTTCAGACTAAGTAAATTGGTTGCAGAAGCCAGGAAAGATGCAAGTTTTCAGGCGGATGAGCCAATAATTATGTGTAAATGAGTATATATTTCCATTTGGGTTTCGAGGAAGGTGGAGGACATTTCACTAAAAATTAAGTATCAGTAATTTTGTAGATAAAAATTTTGATAATATATATTGTTATAGTTTTTTTTGACATTGAGAAATTACTGGTAGTTAATTTTCATCTGAATGTTCCTCTCCTCCCTGTCCTCCTACATCTTAATGAAAATAAAAAGAAATATCCTTTCCACATTTTACAAATTTTAACAAATACAAATTTCTTACAAATTTTACAGAAAGTTTATGCGATGAAATTACAAAAGAGAGTCATAAATGGCTGTTAGCTAACCGAGTTCCATGGAAACTTGTTCGAGAGCACTGGACTGTTACTTCAAAACTTCGAATGCAAGAAGTGCGAGAAGCAAAAGATTCATCAAATTTAGCAAGAATCCTTGGTGATTGGAAATTGTACGATCATCCTCAAGGATTCTAAATCTATCCAATATTAATTTAGATAAAATAACTTGGTTTGAATTTTTTGAAAATTTAAAAGAATATTCAAATATTTCATCAAAGGATGAAACTGCCAACATGTATATGGAACAAATGTGTTCAAGAGAGCTTAAGGATGGTGAATATTTAAAATTGTATTACTATGCAACAATTATACAAATGTCAAATATATATTTAAATACAAGTTATATATTACAGATACTAAAGTTGTGATCAGTTTGTTGCTGGTAGCTCATTTGTATCCATCTAAATAGATGAAGAAGTTAAATAAGAAAGTGTCACGTCCTGGGTGGAGGTTAGGACAATGACAAGGAGTTCTTGCCCCGCTGCCTCCAACGTACCGTCGCGCCCTAGGCCGGCCGGATTACGCCGCAATGGAGTAAACTGTGCGGGGCGGGTGGATTGGCTTTTAAAGGATCGAGGAGGAAAAGAAGAGGTGTGTTTCGTCTTGGGACCGTCAGCTAGACTCATCAGTAGGGCTGCAGCTGACGGCCCCTGCCCTAGACACACACGGGGACACAGAGGATGTGATTTCGGAACTTGTATATATACGAATGGATGGGAGATTGAGAACTAGCGAGAAGATTAGACCTCTGGTGGCGCTCGCCGACACTAAGTCGCGATAGCGTGGTGGGGCCGGGACGTCACAAAAGCTTTTAAACCTTCTATTGGTGTATCCAAAGATAGTATTGTAAAATTCGCAACAGTTAGTATAATTTTAATTGTAAACGTTTTACTTCTTTTATTTTTTTTTATAAGATTATAATATATTTAACCCTCTTGATTATATTAATTTTCTCATACTTTATTGTGTTAGTTTCAAGTTACTAACGACTTCTTATTCGAAATAATTTGTAATTTTAAAATTTTTTAATTTTGTTCATTCAGAGTATCTAAAGTTTTTTGTTGTCTAAAACTTTTCGATCCAATGCATGATGTATTAGAGGGGATATGTAGATATGATATGGGAAAATTTTTGAATATGCTTATAAATGAAGAAAATTTGTTTGATATAGATGTTTTACATCAAAGGATGAGTTGTTTTAGTTATGTTTCAACCGATACAAATATACCACCGCCATTATCATTAGAATGCATAAAAAACGAAAATATAATATTAACAGCTTCAGAAATGCTTTGTTTAGTTAAAAATTTTAATTTATTTATTGGTGATCTTGTAAGTAATAACAATAAAGTTTGGAAATTATATTTAATTCTTCGCAAAAAATTTTTTTTATAATAATGTTAGACAATATAAATGAAGATATAATTAATACGTTTCAAAATTAGTATATGAAATACCTTACATTACGTGGGGGGAACCACGTGACGTGCGCGAGAGAATAACGTGTATATTAGGGTGGCTCTTATTTTCGATTTTTGAATTTTCATCGGGGCACCCTCCAGAATAGTTCCAAATAATTAAAAAAAAATCTGTCTAAAGTTTCAGCTCGATCGGATAACGGGAAAGGTTGCCCCTGGGCCGTTAAACATTTAAATCATTATTTAACAGCTCGCGAAGTCGATTTTATATAAGGTCTTCCACGTTATTGATTAAATAAAAAAATATGTCAAACAAAAGTTGTAGATCCGGACAAGGAGCATCTTTTCTGGTGTATTACTATTTTTCGTGCGACAAACGGTTTTCGAAAAAAATCCGAAAAACTAAAAAAAATTTTTTTTTTTTCAAATTTTGAAAGTTTAAATGCTTCTAGAACGCTTTTTATTTATGAAGATGAACAAAAAAATGGAATTTTTATTTTCGAGGACTATTTTTTAAACATTTAACAAGGGGACATATACCGAAATATGCAAACAAGATAAAAAAAAATTTTCTTCTTATTTTCAGTGTTTGATATGTGATGAATGTTTCCTGAAAAGTTGGGGTCGAAATTCGCAAAAATATCGGAGATATAGACATCAGATATGATCATTTTACCCGAAATCATGACGTCTATATCTCCGATATTTTTGCGAATTTCGACCCCAACTTTTCAGGAAACATTCATCACATATCAAACACTGAAAATAAGAAGAAATTTTTTTTTATCTTGTTTGCATATTTCGGTATATGTCCCCTTGTTAAATGTTTAAAAAATAGTCCTCGAAAATAAAAATTCCATTTTTTTGTTCATCTTCATAAATAAAAAGCGTTCTAGAAGCATTTAAACTTTCAAAATTTGAAAAAAATAAGTTTTTTTTGTAGTTTTTTGGATTTTTTTCGAAAACCGTTTGTCGCACGAAACATAGTAATACACCAAAAAAAGATGCTCCTTGTCCGGATCTACAACTTTTGTTTGACATATTTTTTTATTTAATCAATAACTTGGAATACCTTATATAAAATCGACGTCGCGAGCTGTTAAATAATGATTTAAATGTTTAACGGCCCAGGGGCAACCTTTCCCGTTATCCGATCGAGCTGAAATTTTACACAGATTTTTTTTTTAATTATTTGGAACTATTCTGGAAGGTGCCCCGAAGAAAATCTTGAAAAAATTTTTACCAAGAGTAAATAAGAGCCACCCTAGTGTATATGTAATAAGGTGAAAGAAATAGACGAAAAGTGTGGCAAAATTGCGCAGAAAATTACGAGGTTGGGCGGAAAACGAGAGGATTAGACAAGGTATTGGTGGACAGTATAATCGACAGTTAATAAAGGGTCTAAGGATGAGATAAAAGGCGAAGAAGTGAAGGTGTGAAACGAGTGCACGAAGTATAAGATACGTGACAAGGATAAGTGACATCTAGGGGAGTAGAAGAAGTAAGAAGACAAAGCGCAGACAGCAGTAGGTAAAGAAGAGCGGAGACTCTAATGAGCAGAGCAGGCGAATGCGGGGAAGTGCAAAAGGAAACGAGAAGAAGGGGAAGACCATCGTCGGCAGAACAGCTGGGAAGAAAAAGAGCGGACAGCGAAGGCTCGATACTGGACTCATTCAAGAGGAAACGGGAGGGCGAGGAGGAGCAGGAGAGGTTAAGGGCCGAAAAGGAAATAGAAGAAGAATTCTTAAAAGCAAGGAAAGTAGGGAGGTCGCCTCCAATGAAGAAAACTGAGGTAGTTATAGGAACCGCGGAAACACCGGACAGTCAGAAGACAGAGCAGGAAAAATAAATGAATGCAAAATTAGACAAATTGATCGAAGCTGTGCTGGCAGTTAAGAAGGACATGGAAGAGCTGAGAAAAGATAATAGAGATCTGAGGCAGGGAATGCAGGACCTGAGGGACGAGTGGAAGAGAAGGGTTGAGATATGGGAGAAGGAAAGGAACGAAATGAGAGGAAGGATAGAAGTACTGGAGGCCAAGAATGTTGAGGCAGAAACGCTGACAGGAAGACTGGAGGGGTTAGAAAGGAAGGAAGGGGCTAGAGAAAAAAGAGAGAGAAGGAATAATATTACCCTAAGGGGAGAGGATTTACCGCGTAAAGAGACGCCGAAGGATACGGTGGAGTATGTGTTAAGGCACGAATTGCAGGTCGAAGCAGAAATCGAGGAAGCATATTGGGTAGGAATGGGAGAGAAAAGAGGGCTACTGATAGCGAAGTTAAGAAGCTGGCAACAGAAAAGAGCAGTAATGCTAAAGAAGAGTACATTGAAAGATAAGAGGCTATTTATTGACAATGACCTGACGAAAAAGGAAAGGGAGATACAAAGAAATATTAAAGATGTGACGAACGTCACTACGGCCGTCCCCCTCCCAAGCAACGACGCGTTCACCGAGCCCGCGTCACGAGATAGCGCGCCCCACCACGCTCGACGATCCGCGAGTCAAGCTCGCGCCGCGGCCGATAGGCGGCCGCGGAGTCGATAAGATTCTCGCGGCTGCTTTTCGCGCCGCGGAACATAAGACTGGGGCCGCGAGCGCTGGAGAACAGCTTGCTCCGTGGTTTCGCCATACATGCGCAGCTGTTACGCGAGAAGCTCCTTTTTGGTATCATTCCTCCTCCGAGGGAATTCTAGCGCGCCGAGTGCCTTACCGCCTGACCGCTAGTAGCCCGTTCCTTGGTCGTTACATCAGCCGAATCTCGATTCGCGCTGGACCGTCCGGCCGTGGTGGTCAACCAGCGGTCATTTGATAGCTGGCCCACCGCACAAAGGCCTTCTATGTAGACTGTGCGGGGCCGAGGTTCTCACTTGTCCGGCAGTCGACTCCAACCTGTCCCCTCGACGGCCGAATACCGCCGAGTACCGCCGACCAACGCCGAATAGGCGTTGCCGCCGCCGTGGTCACCAACCGACCAACGCGACCGATCCGAGCCGACGCTCGCCGAGCATAGTTCATAAGACACCGCCTAGCGACTAGACCCTAAGACTTAGCCTGTAAGCCCTCTAGTTAGTAGCACTAGTAATAAGCCGCTTAGTCGATAAGAATTAGGAAGTAAGCCGCCGCGTCGCGCGATACCGCGCGTTAGGAGAGCGGTGAGGCATTAAATAAACGAGAACGTTCATACCAGCACACGCGGGAGTATTCATTTGACGGACCCTCGACACACCCGACTGAGTCGGCAAAAAGGATCGTTCCTCTGGTCTCCCCGTGCCCCGTGAAAGCGGGTCACAAAGATATTGCCAAGGCGGAGAGGGAGCAAGGGGCAAAGGTGAAGGTTGGGTACAAGAAAGTAAAAATCAACGATAAAACATTTATTTGGAAAGAGGATGGTGGGCTGAAAGAGGTAAATTTTTGGAGTCGGCAAAGTTCTGTGAACCTCTAAATTATTGGAGGATCGCAGAGCTTACAAGGCCAACGAAAGCACGACAAAAGGCAGTACCAACACCCGTTCCCCGCGCGCCTGCGGGTCGGGTCGGGTAAAGTCGGGCGAGCTCGAACGGGGGCCCGGGACAGACGGGCCTACGGGTAGTCCGACTGTGTTGTGTAGCCCGATTATGTCGGGTAGCCCGATTATTTCGGGTAATGCGGTGCTTGATAAGTTGATATACGTATTCAGCTTTTTTAAACAACCGAGTACTCGACAAGCATATACAAAATCTTTACCTATATGAAATTATAGAATAAAAGAATTTTCACGTGAAAAAATAATGCTTCTAACGGATTTATTCAAAATGAACTTCATTCGATAGAACCTGTATATTAATTATGTATAAGGTGCATAAGTTGAATTTTTATTTAAGGGGGATTCTCGCGTAACAGCCCCCAAATTAAGTGATATGCACAATTTTTTTTTTTTTAAAAACTATTGTTAATAATGGATTAAACTTCCTTTTTTTAATATCGCAGTACGAAATACATGTTTAAAAACGCATATTTTCTGGATGTTTCATAGTATTTAATAAAAATATACAAGCACACGAATATACTTTTTAACATATTTTTTTAAATTAGCATGTAAAAGACAAAGCTGTTGCACATTTTTCGGTAATGACTTTGTCCGTGTACTTGTTCCATCGCATGTCTATTTCCTGTATCAACTGTGAGGGTATTGTTGTCGCGTATGAGGTCGCGTCTTTAATGGAATGATTTTATTAGGTTTTGATAGAAAGGAGAAGTTGTTAATACATTACCAATTTTTGTGGAGATTTCGGGAGTGGAGCAATTAATGCGGGGATAGGGATCATCTCCGAAAATATTCCGTCTAGCTCGTTTCTATCTTTTTTCGCTTTTGACTTGCGTGAGCCTGAACGTTTCGGCATTTTGCAAGAATAATGGCGAGCTAAATGCTGCGCAGGCGTGGATTTAAAATGACATGTTGGGGACTGACGCTTCAGTGCCCTCTAGCGGATTCTACGGGAATTGTATTTTTCTGCAACTATGTATGTTGCCTATGCTATCGGTCTACTTAGTATATATATATTTTTTCTTAGTTCTATGGGTTTTTAGGTTAAGTGTCATTTGTTTTTTGTATAAAAAATAGAATGTTTATTAAAAGAATGATGAAAGATGAAAAGTGTGGGTATTTACTACATTCTGTGTGTGTGTGTAGTGTGTAGTTGTAAGGTGTAATGTAGAATGAAATGAATGATAATATAAAAATGTAAGAATATAAAAAGTGTGAGTGTTTATTACATTTTGGATGTGTGTGAGGCGTGTATATGTAGAGTGTAGTGTGTATGTTTAAGATATTAAAGATTTAATATTCTTGTACATTCGTTGCATCGTAGAACTGATTGCGCGATGTATAACGTCCTACGGCAAAAGTGACATATTCTCCATCGTCGTAGGTTCTTCTTAGCCACCAAATGTTTCTCGAGGGGCTCCTCCTCGATCAGATCGACCCGTTGGGTACACATGACACATATAATGTGATCTTTATAGTAATAGACATTTTTGTCGTAAAATTTTTTGAGGCATGTCTGATCCGACATTTTTAAAATAATCTTATAGTGGTTAGTGGTGAACTTGTCTGAATGCGTTTTTATAATGGAGAAATCCTTTGTCTATGCTTCCTTTTATAGGCTTCCCATGCAGGGTTGCAACTTCTGGTAAATTCGCCTGTTTTACGCGGTTTTTATGGACGATCCTAGTTTGTTTCGAATTAATTTCTATTTTTAAGTTGCTTTTCTCCAGGATTTCGATAATCCGGTAGGGTCCGCTGTATTCCGGTCCCAATTTTTCCTTTCTTGGTTGCAATAACCATACGTAATCCCCTACATTGTATGTTTGTGGTTGAATCTTCCGGTCGTAGTAATGTTTCTGGCGAATTTTTGATTCTTCCAGGTTTTTTCGCGCCATTTGTCGAATATGATATAATTTGTCTATCAATTTGTCGACATAGTCCGGATACGTTTTAATGTTGTCCGTTGAGGGAATACTTGAAGGAAGACGTGCTTTTCTTCCGAAAACAAGTTCGTGGGGCGTAAATTTCGTGCCTTCGTGAGTACTTGTATTATACGAGAACATTGCTTGTGCTAACCATTGATCCCATTGCTTTTCTTTTGACACGTAATGTCGTAGGTATTCGACGAGGACATGGTGACTTCTCTCTAAGGATCCATTAGATTGTGGATGAAATGCAGAGGTTCGATATTGTTTAATGTGAAACGCTCTGGCAAATTTCTTCATGAGGGCACTCATAAAATTTGGTCCCTGATCAGTAAGGATTGCTTTAGGACTTCCAAACTTACAGATGAAATGTTCTGTAAATGCCTTAGCTATATCTTCTGAAGTGACACTTGCCAATGGAATAGCGAGAGAGTATTTAGTCAAATTGTCCTGGATAGTAAGTATATAACTATTTCCTATGTTTGTGAAAGGTAATGGTCCTACTATATCCATTGAAATTTTGTCAAAAGCGTCAACAGGTGTGTCTGTTAGTATCATGGGTTCCTTATTTTTTACTCGTACCAGTTTAGTCTTCTGGCATTCCAAGCAAGTCTTAATAAACTGTGTTATTTCGTATTTCATATTTTTCCAGTAGTATTTGCTTCTTATTCGATGGTATGTTTTTGTAATTCCCTTGTGTCCGCCTATAGGTGATTGGTGATTCTCCTGGATGATCTGCTGTCTTTCTTGTATAGGAGGTGTTAGGAGGGTGCCTTTGCAGAAGATGAATTGGATATCTTCTTGTACGAATATTAGTTCTATTAAATTTCGTAATTGATTTAATAAAATTTTGTCCTCTTCTGATGAGATGTATATTTTTGTGGCTTTTTCAGATACCAGGTATGTATGAAGTGACCTCAGTGAATTGTATACGTCTTCTTCGGTTGGATGGTCTGGTGTGATGAGTCCAAGGATTGTGTGCTTCCCTTCTTTAATTTTTAGTAATTCTCCAACTCTTAATGGCTGTGGAATTTTGTGAGGTTTTATATTCTTTTCCTTATATAATTTTCCTCCTGATGGTCCGATTGGCCTGCCTTGTGTGTTTATGAATGTTGCGATATATCCTTTGCCCATCCATAAGTGGTCCTCTACTTCCATATTCTGTTTTCTAACAGGTATATTTGATACTATCTTCGGTCTGCCTGTTGTATATTGTGAGGGAAGAGGTACTAATTGTGGAGGAGATAATGTTGGAAGAGGAGTTAATAGTGGAGGAGGGGATAATGATGGTAGAAGAGGAGTAAGTATTTTCCCTTTCCTTATCCTGATTGGCGTTATGGGACCTGTGTCCGTGCTGGATTTTGATTTTAATTTCTTCTTTTCAGGTGTATGGTGAGTGTTCTTTTCTGAACTTGATTCTGCATTGATTTTGGGAGGATCCTTATAATTGTGTTTCGGTATTATGACTGTTTCGTCAATTTCTTCTATTGCATCCTCTTCTTTCTTAATACGAGGTTTCTTGATGTGAGGGGGTTTATAGGGTGTCACGACTTGCGGGGGTGCGTGTACTTGAGGGGTGTGTGTATTTGGACTTGGGGGGTAACGACTTGCGGGGGTGCGTGTATTTGAATGGGAACGGAGATTTGATGAGGCGCGTAACGAGGGGGTGTATGCGTTTCCGCTTCAACATTCCGTTTCTTAGTCTCGGGACGAGAGGAGGAGGTGTTTGTGCTTTGTTTTTTCCGCTTTAATTTCTTTCGGCTTAAATTTAACGCATCGCTTTCGTCATATGAAGAGGAATCGGTTTCTGATGAGTTAACTATTAATTGTTTATGTGGAGCTGGATTTCCAGAGGTTGATGCTGTAGTTTCCCTTTGTCGGGTTGGAAATTGGTGAAATTCTTTTAATTTTTTATTCTCGTGAGAATTTGTATCTGAATGAGCTCTTTTCGCGTGTAATGGTAGTGAAATCGGATTCCTAGACAATGCGTCCGCGTTTGTGTTGTATTTCCCGGGTTTATATAAAATTTTGTAATCATATTCCGCTAATCTAATTTTCCAGCGCATTAACCGAGACGTAGGATTAGAAAGATTTTGAAGCCATTCTAATGGTTTATGGTCTGTTATTAGATAGAATTTTCTTCCGTAAATGTAGGGTCTGAAGTGAAAAACTGCATATATTATCGCCAATAATTCTCGTTCTGTAGGAGAATATCGCCTTTCGGCATCATTCAAAACGCGAGATGCGTAAGCTACCGGTAAATCTTTTCCTATTTCCCCTTGACTGAGGACCGCACCTACAGCAATACTTGAGGCATCTGTCGTGATGTTGAATACCTTGTCGAAGTCCGGGAATTGTAATATAGGTTCCTTACAGAGAACTTCCCGTAAAGTTTCAAATGCCTTTTGTTGTTTGTAGGTCCATTCGAATTGATAATTCTTCCTAGTGAGATTAGAAAGTGGTCTTGCAATTTTTGAAAAATCTTTTATGAATCGCCTATAATATCCACTTAGTCCTAGAAATTGTTTGACGTTTTTGACCGTAGTAGGTTTTGGAAATTCCTTTACTGCTACTACTTTTTTCGGGTCAGGTTTAACTCCGTCCTCTCCTATTATGTGTCCCAAGTATGACACTTCTTTCTTCAAAAATTCACATTTGTCCGGTTGAAGGTGAAGATCTGCTTCTCTTAGTCTGTCCATTAGTCGTTTAAATTTAGTTGCATGTTCTTTTAATGTACTGGCGTATATGACAATATCGTCTAAGTATACGAACAGCTCTATTCCTTGAAGCCCAGTTAAGACTTGGTCCATTAGTCTCTGGAAGGTGGCTGGTGCATTTTTAAGTCCAAATGGCATTCTAGTGAATTCGTAGTGCCCGTAAATTGTAGAGAATGCTGTTTTATGTTGATCGTCTGGATGCATTGGAATTTGATGAAATCCAGATGCAAGATCAAATACAGAAAAGTACTTTGCACTTCCTAACTGATCTAGTATATCAGTTATATTTGGCAGAGGATAAGCATCTCCAATTGTTAGTTCATTTAATTTTCTAAAGTCAATTACGACTCTGGACTTTTTATTTCCTTGAGCGTCTTCTTTTTTGGGTACAATCCAGATCGGTGAATTATAAGGTGAAGTTGATGACTGTATGATTCCTTTTTCAAGCAATTCTTTAGTCTGTTTTCTAACTTCTTCTTTATATGCTTGAGGAGACCTGTATTGTTTTGTAAAAACAGGAACGTTATTTTCTGTAATTATCCTGTGGTATGTTTTGTTTGTTGCTTCCAGTTTTTCTCCTGGAAGGTAGAATCTGTCTGCATGTTCCTTTATTAGTTGTTCCACGCTGGCCCGTTCCTCTGAGTTTAGGTGGTCCAACCGTAATAATTGTAATAATTGGTGTGTTCTATCAGTTCTTTTATATGTGGTTGTTGTTTCCTCTTCTGCAGGTATTTCTTCGAATTCTTCTAATTCAACGGATGGTACTGGTATTTTGATGTCCTTTGTGGATGTATTTATAGCAAAAAGAAATGCTACACCGTTGTTATTTGAAACCAGTGCATTTCCCATGTGTATGTTAGGATGAATATTGATTTTTGGAATGTATCCTGTTTTGGATTGTGTATTAAGCACTCGCACATATATTTGGCTTCGTGCTCTCGCTGGTATCGTAATCATTTCTGGATCGATAAATGGAATAATTTCCATTCCAATTATTATCTCTGACTTCATACAGTCGATGGTTGCTCCGTTTGTTTGAAAAAATTCCGTTCCAAGTATTCCGTCTTGTTTGATAGGAAGATCTTCTACGACATGGATAATGATTTCCGTGTTTAAAGTTCTTATTTTAATATATCCTATTGTACTAAGTAGGCCGTCCGTAATACCATTAAGGTCGAACAGAGTGTCCGTATAGATTGGTATATTCGGTGAAACAGCACTTCTCTTGATGACGTTGAGGTCGGATCCAGTGTCGATCATCAACGTTGCGTGGTTCTCGCTGAATCCTGTATCAGAAAGAAGAATGCTAGGAGGTTTCCTTATTTGCTCTGTTTTTAATCGAAGTATGGCCTGCCTACGTACCATACGGGGTTGTTTTTCTTCTTTTTCCTTTCTATCAAAGTATATCTTTTTCCTACATTGGTCTATCGTGTGACCTCTAAATTTGCAATACTCGCAGAATACTTCTGGTCTCTGTACTCTTTCTGCATAACTTTTGCTTCGGCATTCTTGTATCGTGTGACCTGGTCTTTTACAGTAATCACAGTACACGTTGGATTGAGGAGCTCTGTTTGTGTAACTTTGGCTTCTACAATCTCGTGTTGTGTGACCTGGCCTTCGGCAATTATCACAGTATACGGTAGATTGAGGGGCTCTATTCGTGTAACTTCGGCTCCTACAATCTTGCGTCATGTGACCTGGCCTTCGGCAGAAGTCACAGAATGTATCGTTCCACGCTTGGTTTCGTGCTCCGTTTTGTGTTCCGCTTCGACTCCTACATTCTTGCGTTGTATGTCCCGTTCTGTTACATTGTTGACAGGTTTTTTGCTGCCAGTTGGTTCGTGAGATTCGGCTGCTGCAAGCGGTGGCAATATGGCCGTATCCAAGGCAATTCGTACACTGGTTAGCCTGTGTTATTCCTGCTGCTTCTCTTGGTCGTATCTGGTTTTCGTTATATTCTGCTTCAGCTTTAATGGCGACGTTGATAGCGCGATCAAGATTGCTGAAGGTGTATTCGTGTATTCTATTATGTATTTCTGTTTTGAGTCCCGTTAGAAAGGCTTTAAAGGCGTTTTGTTCCGCGTTTGTATTAAATTGTTTTACATGCGTCGGTACCTCTACTGCATTGCAATGTTTAATCTGAAGTAAGAGATTGGATACTCGACTGCTGTAGTCTACTGTCGTTTCATTATGTAATTGTGCTATTTTCGATAATTCGCCATATAATTGTATTGAAGTATGTAATGGAGCAAATCGTGACTCTAATACCGAAATGAGATCATCGATTGAATTATAGTCTCCGCTTAATACTACTCTAGAAGCTTGTCCGAAAAGCTTATTCTTTATAAGTTGTACTAATCCATACTCTGCGTTCGGATTAACCATGCGCCGTGCATGTCGGCAGCTTTTTATAAATTGGTGTATCGGTATGTTTCTACCGTCGAAAGAAGGGACTGTGTCCGCAGTGTCGCGTAGGCTAATATGTGGTAATTGAGAATATGTACTCGTAGATGTATTCATATTAATCTGTGGATTTGAAGGTCCTGGAGCGTCTACTGTAATATTTCCTGGAGTTTCTGTAGTCTCCTGAGTTTGAGTTTCTGGATTTATTGTTAGGTTAGCCATTGCTTCTCCAATTGTATTAGGCATTGTGAAGTTTTTAAAGCCTCTGTAAGATTTAGAAAAAAAGGAAGAAAAATTTCTTGGAAAATACTCACTTATGGAGTGATTTCTCTAACGAAATAGTTCCTCGAATTGAATTTATTCCTCTAAACGAAGCGAGAAATCCCACCGCTGTCACCAAAAATATATCCGACCTGTAACGTTCGGCTGTTCGAGAACAACTGAAGGTTGAGGTCCCTGAGGGGAGAGCGGCGTCCCCTCAAGTATAGGATGGTGGGGGTTCTATTCTACAGACTAAAGATTTAAATCTAAGGCTTTTAAACTCAACGATACTTATTTATTTAATAAAACTTACTCTAATAACAATAACGATAAATTAATATTGCTTACAACTATGAGTAATATTCTTATTTTTGGTTTTTTTGTGTTTTTTATGTTTAATACGCTAATTAATATGTATAATAATATATGTATTGTGTTATGAACTTCTGCAGTAAGATCGGTCTGCTGCCGTTTCCGGAGCGGGTCCCAATTCTTTTGGCAGAGTTTTATTCTAGGCTACTGCAGTAAGATCGGTCTGCTGCCGTTTCCGGAGCGGGTCCCAATTCTTTTGGATTCCGAAATGGTGTACACTTTGTGCAATTTAGACCGTATGCATGATTGTCTGCGAACCATTTCGATCTCCCTTTGCAAACACTGCGCGTAGTCGTCGAAAGTTATCGTTCTGGCTATGACGTTGGTCTTGACGCCTTTCGCCTTTTTTGTATCTTTTTTACCGTCTACGTGAAGTGCATACATTTTCGCTCTAAGACCTACGAATTCAGTCATTATCGCACCATTATTTTCATCCTTCATCAACCCTGGAACCTTCTTATTTAAGCACGGCATATTATATGGATTGTTGATAGGATAATCGGATGTGTCAAATCTATCGATATTGTATTTCATAGTTTCATAGATATCTTCGCACTGAATATGATAAATGAGGCTGTCTGTGTCTGTGTATAGAATTTTACAATTTTGTCTGTGCAGGGGAGACATGTACTCATGATGAAATTCATACAAACAAATTTTTGATATGTCCAGAATGCACATACCCACATATATCGGTTTGTTGAATTTCACCTCGACTTTTCGCAATTCAACAGCTATTAAATTTTCCGAAAATACACTTCTGCTGTGGAAATTCGGTTTAGCGATCATTGCCTCCGCGCCATATCGTCCATCCCATTGTGTTAAAAGTTTTACATCCACGTGATTTCGCACGTTTTCCATAGTTTTACCAAATACCGCGTTGTTCATCAATTTGTATAAATTTTTTTCAAAATCGTTTGTCGCGCCTGTTCTGAACCGTGTATTTAGTTCGATGTAATCGCGGAGCCAGGGAGATTGCGCGAATTGAAGCACGCGGTGTATCTTTGTAATACGAATACCGTGACGTGTACACTGCTGCAGGTTGCGATAATGGATAATGTAACGCTGCTTATCGTATAATGTCGCGAGTAACTTTTCCTGTCTGCTGCCTGGCGGTTTGGCACGCGTCGGGCAGAATGGTAGATCAGCATGAGCGTCGTGCAGACGTTGCGGATATTCTAGATCTACCTCGAGAATGTATCCTGTGGGCGAATCGATAGCGATTGAAGACACATCAAAATTTGCAACATCTTCAACCCATTGAAATTGGGCATATGGTAGGGCCTGGCACATTGCCCATCCATACAAATTGTTTACGTCAAAGTACATCAAGTATGATGATTGTTCCGATGCGTCATAAGATGGCATGTACTTGTTATTGGCATATGCATATCTTCCAGAACATTGACTTAAACCCCCACGTATACCACGTTCGATAAACATGACCATATCGATATCAGTGAGCAATTCGAATGTAATTTTGGTATGTTTTAGCATGGCATCCCATGTGAAACCAGGTAATGTATAATAATGCGCTGAATCTAATCCATAACTCTTGATACAACTTTCGCGAAAATTTTCAAAAATATCTGCCAATAACAAGACATCTGTTTTCAAATACAAGTCGCTGTATTCGCCCAATGTTTTAATCCCGAAACGCTGCCAAACAGTCTCAGCGTGTGCGTAATCGCTCTCGGATACAGTCTCACCCGTTAACGAACTGTAGAATGACTCGCGCGGTGGTAAGCATGGATCCTGCAGCTTGTCCACACAATCGAGATATTCGTATGGAAAGACACCCTTTCGCGTTAATAAATTGAAATCTTCAGTGGACAATGTTTCAAATTGGGATCGTAAAATTTTTAATTTATTTGTGCTAAGAAAAGATGCTAATTTGTTGAGACTGGTATTGAGAAATTTGTATGAATCGATGAATCGCAATTTAATACAATTTCGTGGGTCTGAATCAACCTGATCTTCGACATTTTTTGTGAAAGAAATATACTTTTCCTTAGTTATAGGCAATACGTCAACACGACCTTTGAAAGCGGTAGATATTTCTTCGATAATGAAATGTGAATCATAGCCGGATAAATTATGAAAAACTATGGGGATGTAAAACGCATTTTTATATTTTAAATTGCACTCCGAATGTGCAGGTCCTCTAAACCGTCCGGATATATGGCAATGATCACGAACTCGTTTATCACCAGCTTCAAATGGCTCTTCGCAAATATGACAATGTGACGCATTGCGAAATGTCGCCCACTGGTCTTTCGTCAACTTTTCCATGGAAGCATTATTGGCTAGAATGGGCTTGGCAAAATTTGAAAAATTTTTTAATTCGTCGACGAACCATGAAATACAATTCACATCGCGGCGACATCGATATATCGACAGTGATGTATCATACGAACAATGCATATAATATGCAATGCTATGCACTTTATGGTGTTGATATGTATGTAATTTATCATCACCCATTCGATTGTCCCCCGTTTTCTCGATGATGCATTCGAGATCTGCATAAACCACGAAAGGAAGCCGCTCCTTCATGCAGTGGTTCTTAAAACTGAGCAAGTTGTTGTCTTCGCTGGGCAGCAGAATTGCACAATCATTCATTTTTCCACAGTCTAGCGAATGCATCTCCAACTTCTCGGCGGATCCAAAGTAATGCAGACATCTGCAAAAACCAAAATTTTTTCTTTAATTTTTTTGCGACATTTCAACATTTCAACATTTCGCAAGTTTATATACATACTGATCACAGATGAATTTCTTTTTCCCATGCTTGCTCAGCTGCATGCTCACCAGTCTGGACAAGTCCTTGATTAGTACAAAGTGCCCTACATCCCCATGCTCTTTATTTGGTGTGTAGAGCAGATTGACATGTCGATCCCTCTTGCAGCTGGTGAGATGCAGCGGAAACACTGCGACAATTATCTTCTCGGTCTTCTTCTCCAATCGCTCCTCGAAGCTGTACACATTGACCGAGATGTTGTTCAGCTGTTCAAACTTCCCAATCTGTTTCATGGACATTGGAAACTCAATGCCATGGAGATTTAATATGGTGTCATAATTGGGGTATGAACTTGGACGATCAACATGTCTTTCGATAGGATGTAGTGCGGCAACCACTGCCCATGCGAAACAGGCGTTGTCTGAGGATTGTATGCTAATCGTCGCTTTCTTCAGCAATAATTCTCGTGGCAACTTGTGGTGACACCCCGCATGTAGTGGATTATACTTGTTGACATTGACAGTTAGATTGAGGATTCTCGTCAATGCCCATCCACTGTCGCGTTCCTGGAACTCTTCCAGCGATGACAGGGTGGGTTCAATGACACATCGCTGGTACCACTCATGTAGATCAGATGTACCGAAGAGTTCACAGTTTCGGGTATTGATGCTTTTACAAGCATGCTTGTCCCCCGCAACAAATTCACCGTTGAACATTGTATTCACTTTGAGGTTCACATGTTTCCTCAAAGCATCTCGTACATGTTCCAACACAATGGTCTCCGCATCCTTGAGGAAGTTGCGCGGTTCGATGTAGTTCGAATTTAGCACGACACCAGTTAATATGCGGCTTTCGAATGCCGTGTCTATTTCACGCCATGAAAGTCCTGTGCTCGAATGCCCGGCACCTTCATGCATGAAACGTCGACGCAACGATAGCTTCAGTCCTTCGAGTCGCGCGATTTGAGCAACCAATGATTGCCGAACACCAATCGATAATCGAGGACGTTTTACTCGGCTGTGTTCTTCCAACGATTCGATACACTCATTACATCGTTCTTCCCACGTGAGGTATTCTTCCCGTGAAATCAATCGTTCAGATTGATCTGACAATTGGCGTTCTACTTGCGCGAATTCTTCCGTGATCATAGATGGAGTGTAAATGTAATGTCTTTTTCTATGCAACACGATGCAACGATTTGAGGCTTTGTGCAGAGTAGAGCATGCTTTTATAGCTTGTGCAGCGATTTGGCATCTCTGTTGAACTCTTTCTGCGTTTCTCCCTCGAATGCATTGCATGCAAAAACGAAGATTCTATGTGACACACGTATGACGAATTAGTGTGCAAAAAATCATCCGACACAGTTTCTACCAACATCGCATAATTCTAAGATTCGACGCTTCCAAAAGTATTATATTACATTCAACACGTGTCGAAACTTTTAATCTTGAGGATGGGGCTGAAATTGCAATCATGTGATATGCTATGATGTTCTCCCTCGAATGCATTGCATGCAAAAAAACTGATGACCCATCCCAGCATTTTATGGGGGGGGGGGGGGCACCTCTATTTAATCCAGCTCCTCGTGCGGTATTACATTAATCGCTCAGTAGCTCTCCAGTGACGTTCGACATATACAAACCCAGTGCTCCAAAAAAAAAAAAAAAAATGTATAACGCTAGTGTTGGGAATTATTACACTCCAATAATTGCAGATGATAATGCATGTTCAAACATTACGACTACATCTAACAGGTATGATATAATTTTTTTCATATCCTCTCATGATTTTTAGTTGTGTTTTCTCGATAATAGTGATCATTTTCATAGCTTTTATTGTTCTTTTTAGCTCCCATTACACAGCTCGCATCATGGTTAGAAGATATGCGCTAACATCTACAGCATATAAGTACCTGGAAATCGGAATCTGTGTGCGTCCTATAACACAAGTAGAAATCGTTCTCGGCGACAATCGAGGGAATCAGTTGGTATTGTCTATTCCAACATGGAAAGGATTAATTGAAAAACGTACCGACATCGAGCAGCGCATGCGGTCAAGCGGATCATCACTATGGATTAATGATTTGGCGGTGGAATTTTGTATAATGTATAATTCGCAAATGGTAAAGATGATGCGATATAATAAGTCGCTATATTTCAAACCTGCCACATTAATCTGTTTATTTAATCTCGAGCGCTGTATCAATCATGTATATATGCAGCTTTATGAAACTATACATTATGTCGATACGAAGTTTTCAAATTTTGTGAGCGTGTTTGTTTCGTGTCCACTGTACATATTGTAAATATCTCACACATATATATAGATTGTTCCTAGATTTAAGAATTATAAGATAAGTGGCCTTTTGTCACTGTGTCTCCATCTGGAGCTTCTGGAAGCACTCAAGCGCTTCTCTCTCCCCCCTCTTCTCGGAGCGCCGCGCTTCCTCGAAATCATCACTCTCGCCAGTCGGTTCTCAGAAGTACTCGTATTAGCTACTGCGCCGAGAGAGCGAAAGAGAGAGAGAGAAGTCTTGATACGCGAAGAAAGTAAACCACAGGTTGCGCTCAATTCTTGTATTTTATAAAGTTCTCGAGTGTTAAGTGTTAGTGTTCAGCACTTGACCAACAACTGGAAACGTGTTCTAAACAAAATACACGCCTAGTACAGCAACTAAATCCTACCACTTATTCCTAATTAAACCTAATTATTCTAAGATCTTATTCCTACTTAAACCTAATTATTCTAAGATCCTAAACCTACTTATCCTAACTACAACTAAAACGCTAACGGATTAAAAACTTGAAATCTTGAGAGAAACAAATGGTCCTTCGAGCCGGATATTAGCAGTGAGTAAAAATTCACTCTTCTCGAACACTGGAATCCGTTGCGTTATCCTTGACTCCACGAGGCATCGAACGTTCTCGAGCCCGTCCGAACGCGTAAACAGTGCCGGGCGAGACAGTTTTTCTTCGACCGAACGTTCTTGAAGCTGAAACATGGAAATACTCATGACGGAACAGAAAGCTTTGTACGGGCGAATTTCAAGGTTGACGGAGAATATGAAGAAACTCGGCGCGAGTAAAATTACAAAAGGCGTGATTACCGCGCGGCTGGAACTTTTAGAAAATTACTGGGCCTCGTTTCTCCAGAACCACGCGAAAATGTGTGCGGGTTACAAGGAGGAACATAAAGAAAGATCCTATTTCAAGGACGACTACATTAGCCTTTGCGAAGAAGCTTACTTGCAGCAGAAGGCTAATCTCCTGGATCTACGAGACGATTTTCCGGACGAAATGAACGAATCTGTCTCAGCGGGAACCGACTCCCATGGCCGAACCTTGCAACGGATCGCGCTACCTTCGTTCTCTGGAGATTATCAGAGCTGGCCAAGTTTTCGTGACCTATACCGCTCTCTGGTAATAAAAAACTCTTCTCTCTCCGAAGTTGATAAACTTCATTACTTAAAAACTAGCTTAACCGGGGAAGCCGCTCGACTAATTCAAAACGTCACGGTCACCGCGGACAACTTCAAGCGAGCGTGGGCGGCTATCATGGAGCAATACGACGTCCCACGTCTTCTCATTCACGCTCATGTGAAGACACTTCTATCGTTGCCAGCGATGAAGACGGAGTCCGCTCACGAGCTCAAGGAATTGCTGCATGGAACCCGAGATGCCGTGGAAGCTTTGGCAACGCTGAAGCTACCTGTGGAACACTGGAGCGCCTTCTTAGTGGTGCTCACGGCTGAACGCTTGGACGCCACGACGAGGATGGCCTGGGAGACGTCCATCGGAGCATCGCTGGAGCATCCGACATTCGAGCAGATGAAGACCTTCCTCAAAACTCAGATGAGAGCGCTAGTGGCGTCCGAAGGCAGCGCCGCCGGACCAGCAGGTCAAAACCTTTCTGGATCATCGGACCACAGAGGAGGGGATCGAAGGACGACTGCAGCTTCCCACGGCGCGACGCGTCGGCCCAAGACGCACTGTGTGACCCAGACCAATGGGGCTCAAAAGTGTGCTCTGTGTCAAGGCGAGCACTTCATACTTCACTGCCCGACGTACAAAGGCTTGGCTCCTCGAGAGAGAAAGAATCGGGTAATAGAAAACCACTTATGTTTCAACTGCTTGGCAGCACATTCCTCTCGCGAATGTAAATCTAGTAAGCGCTGCCAGCTTTGCCTAGGTAAGCATCATACCACTATTCACATTCCACTCGAACAAGCTTCTTCTTCTGGTACTATTTCGCAGATAACGGACCAACCAGCAAATTCTGGAACGAGCGCTGCCCCCTTGCCGAGCTCGACCACTGCGACGACTCATTGCGCCCAGGTGCAACCGCCTGGTGCTGCAGTACTTCTCGCGACTGCATTGGTCAGGGTGGCGTCCATCGCTGGCGAGGAGATGACCGTTCGGGCGTTGATCGATCCCTGCTCCGAGGTGTCCTTAATCGGTGAGAGCATCGCTCAATTACTACGACTCCCAAGGTCACACACTAAAATTCCAGTAATAGGAGTCGCGAAAAATAAAACATTCTCGAGGGGTTCGGTAAATTTAAGAGTCTTACATCGCAATCGCGACTCGGTCAGCATCTCGATACCAGCTCTGGTACTACCACGGCTCTCCTCCTATCGACCAAGTCCGGTTCCGGTTTCAACTTCGTGGTTTCACTTGGCAGATCTTGAACTCGCGGACCCCGACTTCGCTTCCCCTAGAAGGGTAGATCTTCTCCTAGGTGCTGAAGTCTATGCTCAAATTATTCGCGAAGGGTTACGTCACGGCCCTCCACACACACCGGTAGCTCAAGCTACCACTCTGGGTTGGATTCTTACCGGCCGGGTCGGCGATCCGGATAACTTCTCTCAGGCTAAAGCCGCTGTCACTCTTCAGTGTTCTACTGACGTCGATATCTCGGAGATCTTGCAAAAATTCTGGAAGCAAGAAGAGGTGTCGGCACCACTTACTACGTTAACCGCTGAAGAGAACGCTTGCGAAGATTATTTCGTTCAGACGCATGCTCGCGCCGACAGTGGCAGGTATATACCAAAGATACCGTTTTCTCGCCCTACTAGTGACCTCGGTCTATCTCGCTTAACTTCCGAGGTCCTCTTACGAAAACTGGAAAGGAAATTTCTTAAAGCTTCCGAACTGGAAGCGGCGTATCGCCAATTCATGGAAGAGTACGAGACACTCGACCATATGACTCTGGCCGCGGGAGATTCTCGCGATACTTCAAGTGTTTATTATTTACCACACCACGGGGTGATTCGTTCGTCTAGCACTACTACGAAACTTCGAGTAGTTTTTAACGCTTCGTGCAAAACGACTTCCGGTCTCTCGTTAAACGATCTGGTACATACGGGGCCTAATTTACTGCCCGAAATTTTCGATATTCTCACGCGCTGGCGGCTCCACTCCATTGTATTCTCGGCGGACATTGAAAAAATGTACCGCCAAATACGCGTCCATAACGACGATTGCGACTTCCAACGCATTCTGTGGCGGAAGAATTCTTCGGAGTCAGTACAAACGTACCGACTACGCACGGTCACGTACGGGATGGCGTGTGCCCCCTATCTGGCGATTCGTACGCTTAAACAATTAAGCGCGGATGAACGGGAACGTTACCCCTTAGCAGCACCGTGTTTACTTGATGACGTCTATATGGACGATGTGATCTCGGGAGCAGGAACCATGCCGGTGGCACTCAAACTCCAGAGCGAGTTAATTTCCTTGCTCAAGGCGGGCGGATTTAAGCTAAGAAAATGGACTTCGAATCGACCCGAACTCCTCGAGAATTTACCGCACGATTATATAGCTCCAACGCCGGAGCTTTCTTGTAATTTCGAGGGTACCTTCTCGTTACTAGGTCTGAAGTGGCAGACCAGCTCAGACTGCTTCGTTTTTACCGTTTCACCGAAAACCCGAGACGAAGCGCTTACCAAACGCATCGTCTTTCGGGAGACAGCAAGTCTGTACGACCCTTTAGGGTTTCTCGCACCGGTGATAATTGTCGCGAAAATATTCGTACAATCGCTTTGGCTCCTAAAACTGGAATGGGATGAACCGCTCCCGACCTCTCTTGTGCAAACGTGGGAGCACTATTATACAGGATTAGGAGCGCTCTCGTCCTTGAGGATACCTCGTTGGCTTCTCGTGAACCCGGAAACTGGATATTATGAATTGCACGGCTTCGCAGACGCGTCCGAGAAGGCGTACGCCGCCGTGATCTATCTCCGATCATTATTCGATCGGTCGTCTCCCCGAATCAGTCTGATCGCCGCGAAAACTAGAGTCGCACCCTTGAAGCAGAGTTCGTTGCCTCGACTCGAATTGTGCGCGGCTACCCTTCTCACTCGGTTAATGATACGCGTAACTAAAGTTATAAATTTACCACGCTGTGACGTGCATCTTTGGTCGGACTCGACAATAGTTCTAAGTTGGCTACAGGGGCAACCCTTCCAGTGGAAGACGTTTGTCGCCAACCGCGTCTCCGAGATTCAAACCTCATTACCGAGTGCGAAGTGGCATCACGTCCGGACAAAAGAAAATCCTGCCGATTGCGCGTCGCGAGGTATAAACGGGACTATGCTTGTAAACTACTCACTATGGTGGCAAGGACCATCATTCTTACGCAATCCCAGGTATAGTTGCGAATCGAATTGCATTGGCGAGCTCGGCACGACGGAAGAAAGACGCTCGCAAACTATCGTTCATACTACTACGCTCGCCGAGAGCCCCCCGTTAGGGGAACTCTTGACTAGATATTCCTCGCTGAAAAAATTAATTCACGTAACCGCGTGGTGCCTGCGTTATATGTCTAAGCTTCGACGCAAGCCTTCCCCCCTGTTTCAATTCAACTACATTCAAGCGCTTGAAATGGAAAATGCTAAACTTACCTTAGTAAAGCTGGCACAGCGCTGCGCGTTTTCAACGGAACTCTCGATACTAGCAAAAGCCGCTTCTATCTCTCGGGGGCCCCTTTCTCGCTTGGCCTCTTTTTTGGACGCTCAGGGCGTCTTACGGGTCGGCGGCCGACTGAAGCATTCCATTCTGGATTTCGACCAAAGGCACACGATTATTCTGCCTGAAAGGGGAAATTTCACTGTCTTAATCATTCGCGATTGCCATGAACGAGTTCTCCACGGAGGTACACAACTCACCTTAAGCAAACTTCGAGAAGAATACTGGATTCTCGGAGGTCGACGCGCTGTTCGGAACTATATACATTCTTGCGTCACGTGTTGGCGATGGCGCGCAAAGGCGTCCCAACAACAAATGGGGAATCTCCCCTCCCATCGCGTGAACCCAGCTAGACCGTTTCTAAACACTGGCGTCGACTATGCCGGTCCCTTCTTGACTAAAACGTCTCCCGGACGCGGACACCGAACTCGAAAATCCTATGTCGCCGTCTTCATTTGCTTGTCCACGCGCGCTATCCATCTGGAGCTCGTGTCTGATTATACTACAGATGCTTTTCTAGCCGCATTCCGTAGGTTCATTTCCCGACGAGGAAATTGCGCCTCCATACGCAGCGATTGTGGGACAAATTTCGTCGGTGCAGACAAGGAGTTACGACGTTTGTTCTCCGACGCGACCGGCGAACTGGGTAAACTGGCGCCTCTACTGGCGGATCTGGGCACTACATGGCTCTTCAACCCACCGGCCGCTCCCCACTTCGGTGGGATCTGGGAATCCGCTGTGAAGTCAATGAAGTTTCACCTCCGGCGAGTCATCGGCGACACTCCATTGACGTTCGAGGAAATGACTACTCTCCTGCATCAGATAGAGGCTTGCCTAAATTCAAGGCCCCTCTTTCCCTTGAGCGACGAACCGGACAACTTCCATTTTTTAACGCCGGGGCATTTTCTTGTACGCTCCTCCTTGACAGCTGTTCCAGAACCGTCTCTCACAGCTGAGCCGTCAAACCGACTCACCCGCTGGCAGCAGCTTCAGCAAATGAGAGATCACTATTGGAAACGGTGGTCTGCCGAATATCTGCAAACTCTTCAAGGACGACCGAAGTGGATCGCTGCCCATCCGAACGTCCAGCCCGGGCAACTTTGCCTCGTAAAAAACGAGGCCACTCCGCCGACTCACTGGCCCATTGGTCGGATCACGGCTGTTCATCCAGGTCCCGATGGACTTGTACGCGTCGTCACGATACAAACGCCAAAGACTACGCTACAGCGCCCGATCGCGAAAATTAGCCTTTTTCCCTCCGAGCCAAGCGACAAGGCTAAAGAACTCGCGCTAACTAACGGTGACGACAACCGGGTCCTCTCTTAACGAACCATTCGTCGCGTACCCGCTACGAAGGCGGGCGGAATGTTTCGTGTCCACTGTACATATTGTAAATATCTCACACATATATATAGATTGTTCCTAGATTTAAGAATTATAAGATAAGTGGCCTTTTGTCACTGTGTCTCCATCTGGAGCTTCTGGAAGCACTCAAGCGCTTCTCTCTCCCCCCTCTTCTCGGAGCGCCGCGCTTCCTCGAAATCATCACTCTCGCCAGTCGGTTCTCAGAAGTACTCGTATTAGCTACTGCGCCGAGAGAGCGAAAGAGAGAGAGAGAAGTCTTGATACGCGAAGAAAGTAAACCACAGGTTGCGCTCAATTCTTGTATTTTATAAAGTTCTCGAGTGTTAAGTGTTAGTGTTCAGCACTTGACCAACAACTGGAAACGTGTTCTAAACAAAATACACGCCTAGTACAGCAACTAAATCCTACCACTTATTCCTAATTAAACCTAATTATTCTAAGATCTTATTCCTACTTAAACCTAATTATTCTAAGATCCTAAACCTACTTATCCTAACTACAACTAAAACGCTAACGGATTAAAAACTTGAAATCTTGAGAGAAACAGTGTTACAGCGGTGCGATGCTGTCGATGAAACTTTAGACTCATGCTGTGCTGCTAAAGCTATATGCGATAGTGAATATTTTGATGATAAATCTCTTGTTGATTGCGAACTGCTGGCGTGTGCCTTGAATGATATTATCGATGTCGCTCGCAGCAAATCGATACGACGTTTTCAAATTTTGTGAGCGTGTTACAGCGGTGTGATGTTGATGAAACATTATCATTATCATCATCATCATTATCATCATCATCATCATTATATATTTTGTTCTATTTTTATTTTATTTTATTTTATTTTATGTAACAATATATAATTTCTGAAACATATATTACTTCTCAATTTTATTTACTTGTCATCCATCCTCCTTCTTTCCTCTTCGCATAATTTTAAAGCAAACGCCGCATAATTCTATCTATTATTCGTACGTTCTTCGCATCGCGAAAATAACATCCTGCACGACTGCTTCAGAGGCGTCAAATTACGCGTAATCGCGCGATACGCTGTGATGGTAAATCGGAACGCTTTAAAATGCAGCATATTTGTTTGAAAAAAAATTTTATTTACTCGTCATCCATCCTCCTTTTTTCCTCTTCACATAATTTTAAAACCAAACAAATATGTATCATGCATATGTGTAATCGTGTTTGTTTGCGGAACGATTACCGGTGGGACGGAGAAGGGATAGGTTGCCGACTCAGTCGGTAAGGCAGGGTTCGGCGAATGAGCAGAAGCTGTGATTGAATAAATAAGAGTGTTTATTCACTAAGGTGTATATAAGAATTGTGTTTTGCAATAATTCCGAGCGCGGCGGAAAGAGCTTCGGCGGTACGGCGCGTCGTTTCGCGACGGCGGCGAGTTTTCGGCGGTTCGTAGGAGTAGGGATGCGGTGTATTGAACGTTCTACTCCTGGTGGCCTCAAGGAGGCGCGTCCGTGCGAGAGTCGTACAGCGTAGGTTCGAAGTGCAGTAGGTCTCCGGCCTAATGGGCGCAGCGAGACCTCTTCGACGGAGGTAGGGCACAAGATTTCTCTCGGCCTATATCGGAAACGAGGCTGGTAATGGCACCGCGGGACGATAGGTCGGCGCGTGCACACCTCAGGAAAGTCCACAAAAATAGAGCCTCTCGAACGTACGGTACGGCGGTGTGACACCACTAATGCGTGCGGGACGAGAGCTGTCAATCTCGCTCGCCGCGGGCCTTATAAGCGCCGGCCGCGCATCTTCGCTCGCGAGAGACACCGCGGGGCCGCGGCCGCCCAGCGGCCGCGGTGCGAACTAAGGCCTTTGTTTTTCGGCACCGCGCGTTCGGATGGCGCGTGACGTGACTTCGTCACATATGTATCATGCATTCTTCGCACTGTGAAGAAATGGTATCGTCTCGCGCGACTGCATCAGAAGAGTCAAATTACATGCGTTATCGCGCGAGATGATACCATTTTCACAGTGCTATGACTGCATGATGCATATTTGTTTGCTAGAGTAATCCCAGAAATTTTTAGAGGGAGGGGACAACCCTCTGAAAATTTTCCAACAGTGGGTCAAATTTTTAGAGGGAGGGGGACGACCCTCTGAAAATTTTCCAACAGTGGGTCAGGTCTGGAGAGGTCTCCGCGGCGGCTCGGCCCGGACTGATCCCCACCACGATTACAACTTCCCCCACTCCGCGGTTCGTGCGCGCGCAACCGGTCTTCCACTCCCCAGCTCTCCCCGCGCCCATAGTTCCCTCCGCCGCACTCCCCCGCCCCGCGCTCCCCTCAGAGGACCTGGGTTAGAAACGGCTTTGCCTTACTACTACTATCTTCTCTAGCTTATTTCTTATACGAACTGAGAGAAATCACCGAATTCCAATCGCCGCAATAGAATGGTTTCCTTTGCCGCGAAAATATCAAGATGATACTCCAATCAGCTGGTTTCCATGGATCTCATCATTCCCATTTTCGTCGATGCGTTTCCAGCGCGTGCACGTATCATCCGGCGAATAGCTAGCAGGCCACAATACGCGGTTTTCGTAGAATCCGTGTCGCTATTGCAAGACGATGCGGAAACGCGGAGGAAAAATCAGAGTAGCCAAGCTATGTGCCTGTCGATATTAGACGAGCCGCTGGAATAACGCTTGGAAACGACGTAACGTCGATCGAACGCGAATAGACGATATATTAAATACAGGCCCGACTGAAATAGCGGGTGATTACTTTCCGCGATAATAAATTACGCCCGTCGTTGCGAAATTTGCCGCCCTTTGTCCCGTTCAGCTACGTCCAGCCGTCGCGACGCATTCAATTCTCATCCCAGCGCTCTTGAAATCCCCGGGGAAGCGTTTTTATCGCGGTCCTCGTGTTTTTAAATCGCTCATCAGACACGGATTGTCGTGGAGATTGAAACGAACGGCGGTAGTTGTGGCGCAAGGTCGCTTCGGGGCCCGGCTATTTGTTTTTCATCAAGTTTCGATAAACATTTTCGCAACTTCGCGATAATGGCACCCCCGAGGAAAAAGGGCGCGCGTACTCGCCCGGGGAAAGTTTCGAATTTCTGTTTGTATCCCCACGTCCTACCCCTCGGGCGGACCTTTTCACCGTTTCCTGATTATATTTCGCTGCACCGGTGAATCGAAGTGAACGTTCGCTAGTGTCGGCGATTATTTCTCATGATACTCTGATTTAAATTGAGTAGCACAAGCAACAACAACAGTAAACTGTACGCGTCGTAAAAAGGACTACCCGCTTGGGTCTAGAATATAACGCTGCGACGGCTCCACCGTATGGAAGGTATCGACGAAATATTCGACCGTGAACGAGCGGGCGCTCGCGTTTATGGGTATGAAAATTGAAACGCGAAAGGGCCTGGGAGCGGCAATGCCGTGGAGCGAAAATTGAATTGTCGGATTTCAGCGAGCCACAACGGCTTTCGCCCATTACCAGCCGGCTAATTCGAAAAACACGCGCGGATTTCCATTTCGGTGCAAGCAGTTTCTGTCGCGCCGGGCCAGACCATATTCGCCTTCTCGAGATTGTCGATTACAGACTATTTTAGGGAAGGCTGGCGCGATTACACCCGGGCATCGTGGCAATTTTGGTCTTTTTTCCATCTACCCTGCCCCCTCGCGTGGTTCGCCTCGCTTTCGGTCCTCGCATCTACCTGCATGCAACAGGCGATTCAGCCTCGTTCGATTTGTATTTCGATGAGCCTCGATATCCTTTAATCCTCTTGCTGCGTTTAAAATCCTATAGAGAGGTGCGCTTCGGACGTTACCGGTGGCTACGAATCTTCCCAAACCCGAAGCGGGCGTTGGCAGAAGGTTTGATGGTGCTTAGAGTTTAGACGAACGGGGTATAGAATGCGAGTGAAAGTAATTTGAATGGTAATTGGCGAGGAATTTTAGAAAGGTTAACAAGGGAACAGTCGAGGTTCAAGCGTCTGCTGCGAGAGATAGAATTAGCAAGCTGATGGGTAAGAGGGCACGGAGAGCGAGGGGTGTTTGCGCAGAGCAAAGAGTTAGAACTCCAGAGTAGAATTATGCATATTTGTAAAACATATTTATCCTTCTGTCACCTCAAATGCCTCTGCCGAGTTCGGCGATAGCGAAAGTGTAAGAAGCTTTTTAGTTGAAAGGAGGATGTCTGGTGAATGAGGCGGAGTATCTTCAAGCTTGTTTCTGAATTCAGATAGTAATCAGTTAATAGTACCCAGCTTCCCACTTCCTAAGTGCTGGCGCAAACTTTGTAAGTCTTTCAGTAGTTGGAGCCAAATCTGGTCAGCCCTCGCCTGGCGATATAGCTCAATGTTCGGCCCTCGCGCCTTACCTCTCAACACTTCTCGCTCTCCCAAGGGAAGTTGGAAAATTTCTTCGAACATTCATCCTTCCTCGGATTCGAGGTACAAAAGCATGCCGTTAACGCGTTCGCAAGGAGCACGCTGTTCGGTGTTCTGGAATCATCCGACCGCTGTTTGTTTGTGTTACGGGGTGAAAGTCAGAGAAGCGGAAACAGATTTTCCTCGCCAGAAGAAGTATTTTCGGTACTCCGGTCGACGGAGCTTCGTAGAGGCTACTCCTCTCTCTGTGCGAGAGCCGACCTTCCGGTCGATGGAACGTGAAAAGTTGACTTTCGATAAACGGGTTTATAGATTGTAGAAAGCCTTACGACATGCTTCTTCCGCTCGACTGTCCTCCACGAGCTGCGACCCGACTGATATCTTTACGCGAAATCTCGGATCTCCGGTTCTCCCTGCCGCGAAGATTTAAATTCCGCGAAACTTTCTCGCCGCCCCGCCGGTATTCCTCCCGCGAGGCCGATTTATTCGACTGAATGGAATCCATCCCCGGCATAAATTCCCTCCAACCGATCACCCGTTGTATCGTTATCAATGCTCGCGTATTTGCGCGAACCTGCAGATCCATTCTTCGTGGAACGCGTCGCAAACGTGGTCCGTAAGGCCTAACGCATACGGGTAAATGGTGTTTTGGGGGTAAATGGGGTAAAAATTGCTCGATAAATTCCACGTGTTTTAATAGGAATCAGCCGGATGTCCCATAATGGTTCCGTAATTCTGATTAATTTTAACGAAGTGAAGAATGAATTAGTTTCCGCGACTTAGAATTATACTGCTTCTTGTAATATAATCCCTCGCCGGTAACGTGGTCGAATCTGATCCCAGTCTCAGGAGCATATTTCCTTCCCGAGGGGTTGGTTTTTTATCGAAGTCGCAGACAGAAGGCAGAGAAAGCGCTTCGCGCTGCGGCGACGCGAACCAGTCTTAAGCAAATCACGAGACTGATCTCCTTCGTCGGGGAAGTGTCGCGAAGCGGAAGAGATAAGGGGTCGCTTGCGTAACGATTCTTGTTTCGCGAACTAGCACGCAACATTCCGTCAATTCAGCCATTAGCAACCCTTGTGTACCGATTAGTGGGCGCCGTTCACGACTTTAGTCTCAACTGATAAAAAACTTTCTTCCAGTGTTCTCTGCCGCTTTCGCGAGCACCTGATACGGCTTGTTACGCTTCATTTCACTTTGCCATTCAATTATGCGGAGGAAGATAAAACGTTGTTTCCCTATAACGTTATTTTTATCCAAACCCTTAAGACATTAAAGAAATGCAATGTTCAACGCTAACATAATTTCCCTCCACTCTTCCAACTTCTGCGTCGTCCTTCAAAGGAATACTTACACCACTTTGAGTAGTAAGACTATGGGGATTCTAACCCAGGTCCTCTGAGGGCGCGCGGGGGAGCGCGGTGGAGGGAACTATGGGCGCGGGGAGAGTGGGGAGTGGAAGACCGGTTGCGCGCGCATGAGCCGCGGAGTGGGGGAAGTCGCAATCGTGGAGGGGATCAGTCCGGACCGAGCCGCCGCGGAGATCTCTCCAGACCTGACCCACCGGTAGAAATTTCCACAGAGCGTCGTCCCCTCCTTCTAAAAAATTTCTGGGGTTGGGTCTTGTATGAAAAAATCTTTTTTCAGACTCGATCCAACCCCAGAAATTGTTTCCCTAAATATTTTTATAAATCAGATCCGCCGCCAGAATATTTTTTTCCAAACCCACAGATACTTTCTCTCCAAACGCAGAGAAATAATAATTTTTAATCAATGATCCAGCGAACCATTATGTAGAAAACAGACATATTTTTTTCAATCAAATATGCAGCATTCTAAAGTTAACAATTTTTCAAACTCTAGCAAACAAATATGCATCATGCATTCATAGCACTGACCCGTACTACATATCATGAAATCGAGAAGTGCGTAGCTTTGCAAAGTAAGATGTTGTTGTTCTCCACCTTCATTTTCTTCTTCTTCTTCTTCTTCGCATGCAATCCTCTCTCAATATTCACATGCATCTTCTTCGAATTCAGTTTTGGATACATTATTCGACTAGATCATGCCACTCTGAACGTGTATTGAACATGTATCGAACGTGTGTGATACCACTCTGAACATGTATTGAACATGTATTGAACATGTATTAAACATGTATTGAACGTGTAATGAACGTGTATCATACCACTTCTAAATAATTACAACCATCGTCTTAATCTAGCATACATCATATTATGGAGGTTGGGTTTGGGAAGGGTGAAGAAAAAACATTTATAAATTAAAAAATTGATTATATTTATTTATGAATTTCCATCTGGTGTTTAGACCACCAGTTGAATATTTTAAATACATTTTGCAAAGCACAATGCTTTGCATGTCTACAACATCGCAGAGTATTAACTGCATTTAGCTTAGTTAGAGATTTGATATCATAATAGTCAATGTCCAGCGTCTCAATGATCACGTTCACTCTTGTATTTTCATCGAGGAAATCTGCAAGCCAGTCGCGTTTCTGCAACCCTTTAACGTATACGATATGGGATGTACCATCTTCTTCGTCGACAGCATCAGCTATAGCTTTCGTAATTAGCTGTTTAGCCATACTGTATGGAACGTCTCCATCACCCCACCGTAGCCCATGATGTTTTGCAACCAATCATCGGATGTTTGATTTGTCGGATTTTGTAAGAAGATATTGAGGTATCGAACTCCCAAAAATATAGTGCGAGAGAATTGTTCCCTTTCGTAGGATAGCCACTTCCTTGACAACAAATCTTCCATCAACGATGAATCCTTGCAGATCAACAAATGTTGGTACAGCCATTATCGATACGATTTAGAGGTCCGCTCGCTTCCACAACAGACGGGAGAATGCAGTCTTTCTTGTAAAGCATCTCAATTTTCATGATGAAATTTTTGCATGAATTTGACATAGGAGAGGGCGTGTAAGTAGCATGACAATTTAATTGATTTTGCGCACCACGTTTGTCAGCGGATTGTATTCAACCACCCGATCGTGCAGAATCAGGCAGTAGGCTGTAGTATTTGCAGGCACATTCTCTTTACAATCAAATTCTATGCGCACGTCCACGGTGCTATTCTTGATCGACTCATTTTGTCGCGAACAATCAATCACCACGAGAGGACCAAATTGTAAAAATTGGGCCACGGTGAATAATGCCTCGTTGCAACTATGTCCATAATACGATTTACGGAAATGTGTATACATGTTAAACAAGATGGCATGCTTATTCTTGTCAAAGTCCAAGTTCAGATCATCATATGGGTAAAATTCCGAGTTGAGAAAAAGTTTTACATTGGTCAATTTACAGTGGTCGAACCGAGTAGCATCTTCGATCATCACATTCTTTCGAGCAGTCTGTAGAGCAAAGATAACGTATCGCGGCTTCTCCAGTTGTGCAGCTGCCTTCACAGCCCACGAATGCTTGGTTGTGCTCTGTAAGAGAGGATACTCGTACAGATCCCACGAGCGAAAACTAATGCTCAGGTTTTGTCCACTTTCCAAAGCATGTAGCAACGATAGCTTATTAACATCGTTCAGCGTCACATGAGGCACCCGCCATTGCACTTTAAGTAATTCAATTTCTGGTTCCAACGTCGATGATCCTATTAGAGAATTGTTATCGTTGCGCGATCGTATTAAAATCAATTCGTGACGTGCATTAATAATCATGCGTTTGTAGTCCTCGCAAAGTCCCAACAAATATTTGAGTGGGATGCAAAAATTGAAATGATTTTTCACTATTAGCTCATCGTGCCGTTTCAAGCCCCATCCAGCATTCTCCATACTTTTGTCTTCGTCAGATGTCAACGATACATAGTTTTTAAGCGTGCTAGTTATTCCAACGTTTCTGTTACGGTCAATCTCCACGCCATTCAGCTCGTATCGAATCTCATCAAATATGAACGCCATACAATTATTTCCCAACATCACTGTTAATGCATCGTTTGGCTTATTTATCACCAATTTCCCCTCCACGTAGAGGAAACTTTCACACGGCAATGTGTATAAATCCTGCTGCTGTATAGGTATTCTTATCTCATCACTATGTCCAAACGTCGTGTTGACGTATGGGTTGTACGTGTGAGTCTCGAGCTTGACGATGCGATCATCAAACGTCGGCTTCCCTCCAATGCTTAGAATGTCAGCCATTTTTCAACTTATTTGCGTACAATAAATCCCAATGATTTCAAAAATGCAATGTTTACAGCACTGAGTCTCTTCTTTTTAACGTAATCAGAGCTGTTGTAGTTGTTGTAAACAATTTCACTTGGAAGAAACGGGTTTTTGGAGTCGTTCAGCACAAGCATCTCATTCGTTCACACCACACGTATTATCGCCGCCGTCGCATGTGCAGCCTGATGGTAATCTCTTCACCTCGAAAATCGAGCAACCGTCCGTCTTGATCCACAACGCGTATCGTTAGATCCGTAATGACCCGTGCGGTGATTGGAAGATAAATGATCTGTGCAGGCGTTTCCGATATCTTATATCCTGGAGGGATATAAGATATCGGACTCTCGGAGAAAATTCATGTATCGTATGTACACGCTTCCCATTGTTGTATGCGCCAGCGGTCACGCTACATTCTACGCGAATAATGTTCACGTTCATGATATTAATTGGATCATCCGATTCGTGCCACCGTCCTGGTTCTAATACCCGATTCATCGAGAATCCCAGTAGCGATCCAATGTTATTGCGCTTCGTAAAATCTACGGCGAATGAGCAGTACAGCTCGCTTTTCATGGTGTTATTGTTGGGACGCAACACTATAGGATACACATCACCGTCATCGTTGTCATCATCAGTGTCATCGAGATTTTTAGGATACCGCTCGAGTAATCGCTGTCTCAAATACTTGGCAATGGCGTCTAGTTCGTAGGAGCCGTGTGGAATCCTAATAGTTTCAAGAGTGGTATCAACACTACTGTTTATGATGCCATAGTTTGAGGTGAAGTAGAAATTATCGTTGCTCCAGTCGATGTTCGGTATTGTATGATAAGTTTCAAAGGTTGTTAAACCATGCTCGTAATCATCGTCGCTCAAATCTATGGGTGGAAAGTAGCTCACCGCGAGGGTGCTACTCTTGCCGGTTAGAGTGAATGTTAACGACATATTCCGAGCTGCACGACTCGAGTAGTACTGAATCATAGCGGTGGGAAGTCAATCCTTAAATTTGCGGCCGATCGTTTGTAGAAAGCATAGACAGAGTTGTCCACAATTGCTCTGATTGTACTTCTGATACGACGTTCGATTGTATTCGATTTTCACAGCATCTTTATCCAGATATTGTACCAATTCCCTAGGCGGTCGAAGATTCCCAAAGCTGTCGAAATATATAGCTCGACACCCTCTCTTCATATATGTCACCCAATGAGTTCCCGGCCCCTCGACATTGTCCAAATTTACGATACCGCTCTCGTTTCGATGTACTCCTCCGGCTGGTAGTGCATTGCGCATAAAAACACCTCTAAATAATGGAATACGCATACGTTGTGCCAACTCCTCCAATTGTGCATCGGTAGTTACACCGACAGGCATTGTTATTTTCTTTTCGACGTTTTTTTTTTCGTTTCAATATTCCCTGTCCGCGCATGTACGGTGCGAGAGAAAGTCCACGACCTTCCATGGAGCGATTATGGCGTTGCATTTCCTGCAGCTGATGCTGCGCCGCCTTATTATCGTTAACCGCCTTGGCGATCCCCGCCGCACAGTGGGACAAACTGCTCCTTTTTGTGTCAAAATCGTAGAACTTTTGATAGGAATAAGATAGAGGGACGAATCCTTTTGGAGGTTAAATCTAAGATGTTGCAGATAAAGGGAAAAATGTTGAGAATGTATGACAAACAAGTTTTGACCTTGAAAATCTAAGTCAAAGTTGACATTTTCGAAGAAAATTTCGGTTTTTCCGTTATAACTTGTGGTTGAAGTTTTTCCTTTACTTGTTATACATCACTTCCTATATATTTTGACGCGCTGAATTCAAATCCGGCCGCGGAATTAATCTTGCCCTTCAGGATTCGAAAAAAAATACGATTTAAGTTGAAAAAATCGATAAAAACCGTGTTTTCTCTGGTTTACGTGCTTTGATAACAATATTTTAGATTTATTTATTGTATTTATTCATATGGAGTATAAAAGGATAACAGAATACTTGAGTACTTTGAATTGTGCTATATAAAGGGTTTACATGTCGTGACCTGTTGCGTACTATATGTATGCTCGCAACTTGATTGCCGAACCGTATACGCATCTCACACGCGAAATTAACTTGGTAGGAGATAGTTAAGAAAGGAAAATGAATATACTCGTGGATAACTTAACAACGGTTTGGTAGGCCGGATAAATTGCACAGATCCTCGATCGAGAATCTTTAACTAATCCTACATATCTACTTTTACTATAGGGTAAATCTGGGACACGCGGTCGACCTAATATAAAATGGCTATTAAAACCAATATAGATATTACTTATTTTATCAGAAAAAGCCTAATATATTCAGAATTTTATGCCGATTCAGAAAAACTGGTCGATATTTGCTTTAAGACAATATTTACTGTAAATCGGGTTGAAAACTGAAGTCGTGACATCTGACCACCTCCCCCGAGGTGCCGGGAGAAATGGTTTTCGTCGTTGGCAGAGACCACTCACATAATTATTCATGGAAAATTAACAAAGGATAAAGCAAAATTATTTATGACTAAATACAACTACGGATTCATTGATATTTAATTTGTTTACGCTAAACAAGTAAAGAACACATCAAAGAAAAAGTGAATTACCTACTGGCGATTAGCAAGGCAAATGAATACAAAAGTGAATAAATAAACTAAATAAACAAAAATATTATTAAAATAATAATAAAAAATAAAAAAAATAAACAAAAATAATAAAAAAATCATAACTCGACCATCTCACCTTTCTGCAGCGAGACATGGTCTTCTCGTTAGCTTTGAGAGGAAGAGTTAATATGGCCAAATACTTTGGCTGCATTGTCCCTCAATGTCTCTACTATCTTATTATTCCAAACATCAAAGGAAAATAAACTTAGAAGTATATTTTAAATACGATTCTGTACAACCGCTGTTTGACAAAAGAGGTTAAATGTAACATCAATTTACCTTTTATAGCCTATAAATCCAGTAAACCACAGAAGGAAGCGAAATAACGCTATTCATTCAACTATTTGGCTTCTAGAGAAGTAATTGGTCTGCACTTTAATGCATTTTTACGTATAGACTCTGAAATATAGCGACACGACCAACTCTCCGGCCCGACCGCGTCTCCCGGATTTACCCTAATCGTGCTCCAAGTAGGATCCCAGCGCTGATTCCTTGGTGCGACGTAATTCATCATTGTCACTGGAATTGACTTGTTCATTTACACAAGCAGCACGATCTTTGCTAATTCTAGCTGCTAACTCAATAATTGCTAAATTACATGAGTTATTTTCTAGTAATTCTCTAGCCCGTCTATACACAGTACTTCTTGATGCTTCTTCAACAGATACACGTGCTCTACTCAGCGTCACTGAGTCCGTCATAACCCTTTCTGTAACCCTCACTTTTTGGATTTTTCTTATTTAATTATATAGTAATTGTTAAGTTATCCACGAGTATATTCATTTTCCTTAATAAATACAATAAATAAATCTAAAATATTGTTATCAAAGCACGTAAACCAGAGAAAACACGGTTTTTATCGATTTTTTCAACTTAAATCGCATTTTTTTTCGAATCCTGAAGGGCAAGACCAATTCCGCGGCCGGATTTGAATTCAGCGCGTCAAAATCTATAGGAAATGATGTATAACAAGTAAAGGAAAAACTTCAACCACAAGTTATAACGGAAAAACCGAAATTTTCTTCGAAAATGTCAACTTTCACTTAGATTTTCAAGGTCAAAACTTGTTTGTCATACATTCTCAACATTTTTCCCTTAATCTGCAACATCTTAGCTTTAACCTCCAAAAAGATTCATCCCTCTGTCTTATTCCTATCAAAAGTTCTACGATTTTGACACAAAAAGGAGCAGTTTGTCCCACTGTGCGCCGCTCCACCAGTTAATGATCCGAGAACGCTTAGCAGCGCGGAGAAGTGATAATATACCACCCGGTTTTGCCGCTGGAAGAATCCGCTTTTACGATGCTCTCTTTGGTGCCTTTTTGCGGGTTTTTGTTTTCATCCCCATTCCGATTTTCGTCTTGGCCTTCATAGCTGTCCAAACAGCCGTAGCAACACCTCTTTCACCCAGAGTCGAGTCTCGCGCAACGATGCGTTTTCGCGCTTTGTCAGCGAGAACGTTATATGCGGCGTGCCTTTCACCGAGGTCGTTGCTACGCGAATACGCAATATCGTGTTCGCGACACGCTGCGTCCAACGGATTGATGCCTTGATCCCCTCTAGCCAATCGTTTTGCCAGATGAGTTCCTGGACCGCAAAACTGGTATCCCGGGATGTGTAATTCGATAGGTAGCGCGTTTATCATGCGATTTAACAAACCACAACCTTTCTTTACTCTCGTCGGCGACATTCGCCACAGTTTTTAATCAATGGTGCTGGACCGTCGATATGCGTTTGTGCGCGTGAGCAAATTTAAAACCATCTTCGATAAAGGCTATACACCGAATTGGACAACGGAGGTGTTCAACATAGCGAAAGTACAGGCAACTAATCCCGCGACGTATCTGCTCGTCGATTCCTGTGGAAAACCTGTTGCTGGAGGATTCTATGAACACGAGCTGCAACGCGTCACCGATCCTGATGTATATCTAGTGGAAAAAGTGTTGCGTAGGAAGGGGGATACGGTGTACGTCATGTGGTTGGGATTTGATAAATCACACAATTCATGGATAAATAAAAATAATGTATTGTAAAAATAATAATAATAATACATGGTTCAATAAATACAATGATACATATATGTAAATGTGTGAACAATTTTTTATTTTAACACATTAATTCTACCATTTATAATTTCTATACATGTATGAACAATTTTTATGCAATAATTTTGCTATTTATAATAATTTCTATACACGGGAATACAATTTCTATTGTACAATAAATACAATTTATATTTTACAATAAATACAATAGTTTCTATTTTACAACGGTATATTATAATGTCCCCAGGGCAGAGTGTCGGTCGAATCGGGTACGATATGCCGCTTGTCGTCGTATGGACTTAGAGCGATTTTAGACTCCGAAATGGGGTACACTTTGTGCAATTTAGACCATATGCACGATTGTCTGCGAACCATTTCGATCTCCCTATGCAAACACTGCGCGTAGTCGTCGAAAGTTATCGTTCTGGCTATGACGTTGGTCTTGACACCTTTCGCCTTTTTCGTATCTTTTTTACCGTCTACGCGAAGCGCATACATTTTCGCTCTAAGTCCTACGAATTCAGTCATTATCACACCGATATTTTCGTCCTTCATCAGCCCTGGAACCTTCTTATTTACGCGCGGCATATTATATGCATTGTCGATGGGATAATCGCTCGTGTCGAATCTATCGATATTGTGCTTCATGGACTCGTACATATCGTCGCATCGAATGTGATAAATGAGGCTGTCTGTGTCTGTGTATAGAATTTTACAATTTTTTCCATGCTGGGGAGACATGTATTCGTGATGAAATTCGTACAAACAAATTTTTGATATGTCTAGAATGCACATACCCACATATATCGGTTTGTTGAATTTCACCTCGATTTTTCGCAATTCAACAGCTATTAAATTTTCCGAAAATACGCTTCTGCTGTGGAAATTCGGTTTCGCAATCATTGCCTCCGCACCATATCGCCCTTCCCAATGTGTCAAAAGTTTTACATCCACGTGATTTCGTACATTTTCCATAGTTTTACCAAATACTGCGTTGTTCATCAATTTGTACAAATTTTTTTCAAAATCGTTTGTTGCGCCTGTTCTAAACCGTGTATTTAGTTCGATGTAATCGCGGAGCCAGGGGGATTGAGCGAATTGTAGCACGCGGTGTATCTTTGTAATACTAAGACCGTGACGCGCACACTGCTGCAAGTTGCGATAATGGATAATGTAACGCTGCTTATCATATAATGTCGCGAGTAACTTATCCTGTCTGCTGCCTGGTGGTTTGGCACGCGTCGGGCAGAATGGTAGATCAGCATGAGCATCATGCAGACGTTGCGGATATTCTAGATCTACCTCGAGAATGTATCCCGTGGGCGAATCGATAGCGATGGAAGACACATAAAAATTTGCAACATCTTCGACCCATTGAAATTTGGCATAAGGTAGGGGCTGACACATTGCCCATCCATACAAATTGTTTACGTCAAAGTACATCAAGTACGATGATTGTTCCGATGCGTCGTAAGATGACATGTACTTGTTATTGGTAGAGCTGTTCGGGTACTCGAATAAAACGAGCCGAGCCTGGCTCGGCTCGACTGACCGGGCCTAGCCGGATACCCGTCAAATTCGGGCGGCCCGAAAAATCCGAGTAGCTCAAATTTGTTTCGGGCGGCTTGAAAAATCCGGGCTCGGAAAATCCGTACGCCTTGTACGCACTGTTCGAACCACATTCAAGACGTACGCCGGCGGCCCGAAACGATTCGGACTACCCGGATTTTTCAAGCCGCCCGAAACAAATTCGAGCTACTCGGATTTTTCGGGCCGCCCGAATTTGACGGGTATCCGGCTCGGCTCGAAAACCGAGTCCCGGCTCGGTCCGAACTTCAAGCCGCCCGAATATTCGAGCACCCGAACAGCCCTAGTTATTGGCGTGTGCATATCTTCCGGAACATTGGCTTAAACCCCCACGTATACCGCGTTCGATAAACATGACCATATCGACGTCGGTGAGCAATTCAAATGTAATTTTGGAATGTTTTAACATAGCATCCCACGTGAAACCAGGTAATGTATAATAATGCGCTGCATCTAATCCATAACCCTTGATACAACTTTCGCGAAAATTTTCAAAAATATCTGCCAATAACAAGACATCTGTTTTCAAATACAAGTCGCTGTATTCACCCAAGGTTCTAATCCCGAAACGCCGCCAGACAGTCTCACCGTACGCGTAATCGCTCTCGGATACAGTCCCCCCGTTAACGAACTGTAGAATGATTCGCGCGGTGGTAAGCATGGATCCTACAGCTTGTCAGCACAATCAAGATATTCATATGGAAAGACACCCTTTCGCGTTAATAAATTGAAATCTTCAATGGATAATGTTTCAAATTGGGATCGTAAAATTTTTAATTTATTTGTGCTAAGAAAAGATGCTAATTTGTCAAGACTGGTATTGAGAAATTTGTACGAATCGATGAATCGCAATTTAATACAATTTCGCGAGTCTGATTCAGTCGGATCTTCAACATTTTTTGTGAAAGAAATATACTTTTCCTTAGTTATAGGCAATACATCAACACGACCTTTGAAAACGGTAGCTATTTCCTCGATAATGAAATGTGAATTGTAGCCTGATAAATTATGAAAAACTATGGGGATGTAAAACGCATTTTTATATTTTAAATTACACTCCGAATGTGCGGGTTTTCTAAACCGTCCGGATAGATGACAATGATCGCGAACTCGTTTATCATCAGTCTCGAATGGTTCTTCGCAAATATGACAATGTGATGCATTGCGAAATGTCATCCACTGGTCTTTCGTCAACTTTTCCATGGAAGCATTATTGGTCAGAATGGGCTTGGCAAAATTGGAAAAATTTTTTAATTCGTCGATGAACCATGAAATACAATTCGCATCGCGACGATATCGATACATCGATCGTGATGTATCGTATGAACAATGCATATAATATGCAATGCTATGCACTTTATGGTGTTGATACACATGTATTTTATCATCACCCATTCGATTGTCCTCCGTTTTCTCGATGATGCATTCGAGATCTGCATAAACCACGAAAGGGAGCCGCTCCTTCATGCAGTGGTTCTTAAAACTGAGCAAGTTGTTGTCTTCGCTGGGTAGCAGAATGGCACAATCGTTCATTTTTCCACAGTCTAGCGAATGCATCTCCAACTTTTCAGCAGATCCAAAGTAATGCATGCATCTGCAAAAACCAAAAATTTTTTTTATTTAATTTTTCATGAGACATTTCAACATTTCAACATTTCGCAAGTTTATATACATACCGATCACAGATGAATTTCTTTTCTCTGTGTCTGCTCAACTGCAATGTCATCAGCCTGGACAAGTCCTTGATAAGCACAAAGTGCCCTACATCCCCATGCTCTTTATTCGGCGTGTAGAGCAGGTTGACATGTCGATCCCTCTTGTGGTTGGTGAGATGCAGCGGAAAGACTGCTATCCTTTCAGTCTTCTTCTCCAACCGCTCCTCGAAGCTGTACACGTTGACCGAGAAGTTGTTCAGCTGCTCAAACTTCCCAATCTGTTTCATAGACATTGGAAACTCAATGCCATGGAGATTTAATATGGAAGCATAGTTGGGGTATGAACTTGGACGGTCAGCGTGTCTTTCGGCTGGATGTAGTGCGGCGACCACTGCCAACGCGAAACAGGCGTTGTCTGAGGATTGTACGCTAATCGTCGCTTTCTTCAGCAATAATTCTCGCGGCAACTTGTAGTGGCACCCCGCGCGCAGCGGATTGTACTTGTTGACATTGACGGTCAGATTGAGGATTCTCGTCAATGCCTATCCGCTGTCGCGTTCTTGGAACTCTTCCAGCGATGCCAGGGTGGGCTCGATGACACATCGCTGGTACCACTCATGTAGATCAGATGTATCGAAGAGTTCGCAGTTTCGGGTATTGATGCTTTTACAAGCTTGCTTGTCCCCCGCCACAAATTCGCCGTTGAACACAGTATTCACTTTGAGGTTCAGATGTTTCCTCAAAGCGCCTCGTACATGTTCCAACACAATGGTCTCCGCATCCTTGAGGAAGTTGCGCGGTTCGATGTAGTTCGAATTTAGCACGACACCAGTTAATATGCGGCTTTCGAATGCCGTGTCTATTTCACGCCATGAAAGTCCTGTGCTCGAATGCCCGGCACCTTCATGCATGAAACGTCGACGCAACGATAGCTTCAGTCCTTCGAGTCGCGCGATTTGAGCAACCAATGATTGCCGAACACCAATCGATAATCGAAGACGTTTCACTCGGCTGTGTTCTTCCAACGATTCGATACACTCGTTGCACTGTTCTTCCCACGCGAGGTATTCTTTCCGTGAAATCAATCGTTCAGATTGATCTGACAATTGGCGTTCTACTTGCGCGAATTCTTCCATGATCGTAAATGGAATGTAAATGTAATGTCCTTTTCTATGCAACACGATGCAACACGATGCAACGATTTGAGGCTTTGTGCAGAGTAGAGCATGCTTTTATAGCTAATACCGCGATTTGATATCTCTGTTGAACTCTTTCTGTGTTCCTCCCTCCAATGCATTGCACGCAAAAAAAAACGAAGATTCTATGTGACACACACATATGACGAATTACTGCGCAAAAAATCATCCGACACAGTTTCTGCCAACATCGCATAATTCTAAGATTCGACGCTTCCAAAAGTATTATATTACATTCAACACGTGTCAAGTCTTCCATCCTATGTATGGAAAAAATATTTCTGCTGACGCTGCAAAAAAAAACAATCGTTCAGATTGTTCCAACATTTGGTGTTCTACTTGCGCGAATTCTTCCATTATCGTAGTTTCTGCTGATGCTATTACATTCAACACGTGTCGAAACTTTTAGCCTTGAGGGTGGGGACTGAAATTGCAATCATGTGATATGCTATGATGTTCTCCCTCGGATGCATTGTATGCAAAAAACTGATGATCCATCCCAACATTCTATGGAGGGGATGGTGCTATGCACCTCTATTTAATCCAGCTCCCTCGTACGGTATTACATTAATCGCTCAGTAGCTCTCCAGTGACGTTCGACATATACAAACACAGTGCTCCAAAAAAATGTATAACGCTAGTGTTGGGAATTATTACACCCCAATAATCGCAGACGATAATGCATCTTCAAACATGACGATGACTACATCTAACAGGTATGATATAATTTTTTTTTCATATCCTCTCATGATTTTTAGTTGTGTTTTCTTTTCTTGATAATAGTGATCATTTTCATAGCTTTTATTGTTCTTTTTTAGCTCGCGTTACACAGCTCGCATCATGGTTAGAAGATATGCGCTAACATCTACAGCATATAAGTATCTGGAAATCGGAATCAGTGTGCGACCTGTAACACAAGTAGAAATCGTTCTCGGCGACAATCGTGGGAATCAGTTGGTATTGCCTATTCCAACATGGAAACGATTAATTGAAAAACGTACCGACATCGAGCAGCGCATGCGGTCAAGCGGATCATCACTATGGATTAATGATTTGGCGGTGGAATTTTGTATAATGTATAATTCGCAAATGGTAAAGATGATGCGATATAATAAGTCGCTATATTTCAAACCTGCCACATTAATCTGTTTATTTAATCTCGAGCGCTGTATCTATATCTATATCTGTATCGAGCTTTATGAAACTATACATTATGCCGATACGAAGTTTTCAAATTTTGTGAGCGTGTTACAGCGGTGCGATGTCGTCGATGAAACTTTAGACGCATGCTGCGCTGCTAAAGCTATATGCGATAGGAATATTTTGATGATAAATCTCTTGTTGATTGCGAACTGCTGGCGTGTGCCATGAATGATATTATCGATGTCGCTCGCAGCAAATCGATACGAAGTTTTCAAATTTTGTGAGCGTGTTACAGCGGTGCGATGTCGATGAAACTTTAGACTCATGCTGCGCTGCTAAAGCTATACGCGATAGTGAATATTTCGATGGTAAATCTCTTGTTGATTGCGAACTGCTGGTGTGTGTCTTGAATGATATTATCGAAGTCTCTTGCGGCAAAATGTTAAATTGTACAATTATTCTTTGTAACAATATATATAATTTCTTGAACATACATTACTTCTCAATTTTATTTACTCGTCATCCATCCTCCTTCTTTCCTCTACATTTTATTTACCCACCTTCCTCCTTCTCTCGCCACCTAATTTTATGATTCAACGTTTCTAAAAAGTATTATTTCTCTGCTTTGGGGACCTTTTATTTATTTATTATGTAACAATATATAATTTCATGAACATACATTACTTCTCAATTTTATTTACTCGTCATCCATCCTACTTCTTTCCTCTACATTTTTATTTACCCACCTTCCTCCTTCTCTCACCACCTAATTTTAAGATTCAACGTTTCTAAAAAGTATTATTTCTCTGCGTTGGGGAAAAATTTCTATCATATATATGTATGGAAAAAAACATTTCTGCCGACGCCGCATAATTCTTTCTGTGATTCGTACGTTCTTCGCACCGTGAAAATGACATCCTGCACGACTGCTCCAGAGGAGTCAAATTACGCGTAATCGCGCGATACGCTGCGATGTTAAATCGGAACGCTTTAGAATGCTGCATATTTGTTTGAAAAAAATATGTCTGTTTTCTACATAGTGGTTCGCTGGATCATTGATTAAAAATTATTATTTCTCTGCGTTTGGAGAGAAAGTATCTGTGGGTTTGGAAAAAAATATTCAGGCGGTGGATCTGATTTATAAAAATATTTAGGGAAACAATTTCTGGGGTTGGATCGAGTCTGAAAAAAGATTTTTCATACAAGACCCAACCCCAGAAATTTTTTTAGAGGGAGGGGACGACGCTCTGTGGAAATTTCTACCGGTGGGTCAGGTCTGGAGAGATCTCCGCGGCGGCTCGGTCCGGACTGATCCCCTCCACGATTGCGACTTCCCCCACTCCGCGGCTCATGCGCGCGCAACCGGTCTTCCACTCCCCACTCTCCCCGCGCCCATAGTTCCCTCCACCGCGCTCCCCTCAGAGGACCTGGGTTAGAATCCCCATAGTCTTACTACTACTTTGGAGCTTCCCTTCGGGCAAGGAAGACTCCTCCAAGTTCCTAATTTAAGGACACGAGAAAACCTTCGAATTCAGGCGAAGACACTTCCACTGGCGCGTGCCCTCATTTCGTCCCCGTTTCCTTCCTAACGTTCCCGCAAAGCAGATAAGGGTAGTTCACACCCGAAGATGACCGCGTTTGTATGCAGAGTCCGCGCCGCGCGGAACGCTGAGACAGGAAACGGGACAAAGGTGGAGAGGAACAAAAAGAGAGGAGGGATCGTACCGGCAGACAAAGCAGAGCAAAGTGAAAGGAAGAATGGCGAGAAGTGATTTGCACGCATGCAACAGCGGGTTTTTGGAATGGAGGGCCTTTTGACTGTCCCCTGGCCATCCAAGGAGATACTGTTGCCACGGAGAAGCATACCGTTTACTTCCAGTACTCGTATTCATACGCTGCCACACAAAACGCTCCCGTTCTATTCCGTGCCTCCCCCCTCTCGCCCCGATACGCGTCGCAGTTTTCCGCCCGGCGTTCTGTTTCGCGCGTAATTGAACGTAACGTCGTATATTCTATCTTCTATTATATTAGTATCTTCTCATCTTCAGGACGTCCTGCGCTATGCACTTCTTTGACCCGACCTCGCTTTCATCCCCTCACTGTTTTTCCTCCTCCGCTTGTCTCTTGTCTCTCGGCGGCGCACTTTCTTCTCCCGGCTTAAGCGAACGAGCGCTGCTATTGTTTCGATTCATCGACGGCAGCGTCGGGACGAGGGGGTAGTTCTTTTGACGGATTTTTAGACGCCGTTCAGACGACTGTGCTGAGCGCGTGCCGTGGAGGATATTGGGGGATAAATATTTAAGAAAGAAGAGAGCGAGGTAAATATCTCATAAAAGGGGTATCAATGATAGACGAGTTCATTGTCAAGCACAGGTAGGTCATAAAGATCGATGCTTCGCCTGTGGGAGAAATCAGCCCTCTTCAGATTGCCTAAAAGTCTGCAAGGTAAACTTTGGAAAGCTGCTAATCGTTGTAACGTATTTTGATACTGTTATCGATAGGTGGAGAAATATTTGCTGTGTCAATAGAGCTCTGAGAAATGTTAGTACAGACACTTCCACGAAAGACGCCCAAGAGAGATTATCTTCCCCTTTTGATCAATTTTGAGCGATCTCGGCGGGAGAGACATATTGTCCGTGGAGAGCGTAGAACGCCGACAATTTCTCTCCTGTTTGCTTTCCTATTTCGCCCAGCCAGGCCGTATTCTACGTCGGTGTCCAGCAACGAGCGATATCCTTCTTTACAGTTCGCCTCGCTGGGACTTCGTTTAGAACTCGGAGCGTAACGACGCCGCCGCAGTGGCAAACGAACTTTTACCGCAATACAAACTGGACCAACAAAACGCTCGTAGAAGTTAAGAAGTTCTAAGTCAAACGGTATAGCCGTGAGATTGAACACCGTGGAAAACGTCGCTCTACAAGATCTTGCGTATCACGGCTCTACCGCCGCCATTTTGTAAGAAAAAAAATACGATTTTTTTCCGGCGAGAGTTGTATAATAACAGGCTTCATATTAAATTTTCTGTTTATTTTATTATCTTCCTAAAAAAAATGCCGAAAATGACTGCAATTTTGCTCCGTCCAAGGTGGCCTAACCCCTTAAGAGGAGACGTCAGAGGCTCGCAGGGGTCTCGAAATTTTCCGCCTCGGCGGAAACGAGCGGGCAGCTACTTAGTCTCCTTGCCGTTTCGTGCGGACCCTTTCATTCGCCCTCCCAACCTTTGTCTGCGGCGAAGTGATCGTCAAAGAGCGACCCCCTTGACTTTTCCCGCGTCTGGTCATTCACTTGCTACGTGAAAAACACGGTACACCGGCGAGCACGCGAACCTAGAGGAACGAAGAAAGGGGTGAAATGAGAGAGAGAAGGCCGAGAGGGGCGCAAAGGGAAAGTACAGGGGCCACGGGAAAAGGAGTAGAATGCGAGGGGAGGGAAACACGAGAGGGTGGTTCCATTTCAGGATGCACGAACTCGCCCGTACCATTCGGAGAAATAATCTTCGCCGACCCTTTTACGCGCGTCTGGTGTCGTCTTTTCACCCTTTCGACCTTCCTTTGCCTTACAACCCTCTCTTTTTTACCAGTCCACGGGGACCGCCGCTCCTCCCCTCTCCCCATCGTTGCTTCCGCCCTCCGCGCGTCGCAGTCCTTCTCAGTGTCCATTTACAGCCCTTTGTCTTTTTCGTGGCCCTTTGTCTTGCGCGAAAGTGACTTCGGGTGTTGCACCATACGTCGGAAGGTGTTTCACAGCGACGTGGAATAATCAACGGTTGCGCGTTCGTAATTACAACCTCAGCGTAGCCGGAGGCTCTTTGTGTATAATTAGCGGCGTCCTTGGTCGTTTTGCTACCCCGTCCTGCGAAGACAACCTTCTTCGAGAGCATTCGGCTTTCTGAACGTTGTCCATATTCTCTCCTCCACATCGCAGTCCCGCCATCCAATTTACAAATACCTTTTCTACCCATCGTTGATACAATAAACCAAGCGAGCAACAGAGAATTAGAGCACTCGGAACTTGTTGCGGTTCATTGAACATACCGAGCGTTCGTGCACGCGGCCAAACGCTCCGCGATCGATGGGAAACTATTTTAAACTGTTTGCAAAACAGCATGGAACGTTGTTTCAACAGTTGGTTTTGCGCGAGGTTTACGCTCACAGAAAAACACATGGCTCACGGATTACGGGCGGGCCGCGCGTCGGTTTAACGTCGACTGCGGACAGCGATGTATTAACTTGAAACGAAAGTTCAGCGCTGATCTGAACGTTTCGCTGTGCAACTATTGCTAACACACCTGGTACCATTCCACGCGATGCTCGTGAGTGTCTCCGCGTTCGCTACTTTCCTTCACAGCATCTTGAAAAGGCAACGTTACCATTCGCGAGGCGACTAACGAAACGACGTCGGGAGTCATCGTCGGGCTCACCCGACGTGTCGCGAAAAATCGCCGATCGAAATTCAGAGCCGTGACGCGGAATCGCCGGCCCCACTTTACGATGCCGCGCGTCCAGGGGGCTACAACTCCCATATGCGATTTTGGGACAGTGTTTCGACTGCCACCTAGGCGGTGCCAATTTTTTCGAACTAAAATTCAAAATGGCCGTCCATAAGGCGGTTAATTTAAACTATAAAATTTCAATTTAAAGCTTCGGGCGGTATTCATAAACGTGTCTTATTCTTAAGCAAATGCTTAAGCATTAAATGCTTTAATGCATTTGCTTAAGAATAAGACACGTTTATGAATACCGCCCTACAAATACATCACATTACTGGCAGTACTACACTTTTTCTTAAAAAAATTAATATTTGGAGAACGGAGCTAAAAACAACTACAATAAATATTCGTAAAAATCATTTTATTTCTCCTTTAATTTTACGATTAGATTGTATGCACCATGTGTTGATAAAAGTAATAGCAAATGTTTTTAACATTTTTTCTTTTAAAATGCAGTAATGCATATCTCATGTATATCTGTTCGTAAAGCTTATAATGGTATTCAATTCCGTTGACAACCGTAAACTTATTTCGTGCGAATGCCATTTTGAGTTTATGTAGTCTTTCATAATGGGATATGCTCTTTCATACACACTTGTAATTATATCCCAAATAATTTGTTCATGCTCCTTACATTGTACACAATTTTTTAAGGGATTTTCAAAATGAAACATTTTACATAGTGACCGGACCATTAATTGCGCATTAGGTTGAATTTTAAAAAAAAAAATTTTTGTCGCACAGGTTTTGTTGTATAGTTGGTAATAAATGTTTCTAAAGTGAATAGAATTTTGTTGGCTTCGTCCTCTTCGCAGTTTCTTTTACTGCTGCGGTCACGCGTTAAATTATTTATCAGTAACGTTTTAAAGGTACTTTCAAATTGGTTGATAGATGGGTTTACATTTCGAAAATTATACGCCCGAATACTTCCAAAAAAATTCTCCAACGCGTCCTGATTAATATTTTTGGGGGCCAAACTTTGGCAACCGTATTCGACTGTGAGAGTTTTATACAATTTTTTAAATGATTCGATTGTGGTAATCCAATTTTTCAAAGATGGTGGCTTTTTCTGTTTCTTGCCAGTACTTCCAGCATCAAATTCCATAAACTTCAGTTTTCTTATGGCCTCGGGCCAGAATGCGTGGTGTAGGCTGCTGTTTGTAATCGCAGTCCTTAATGGTGAATTTGACTCAAAATTGATTTCGTCAGAGTCTTCACGTAGACGTTTTCTCTTATTTGCGACTGTTCCATTCACCGAATCAAATATATCGTTAAATAGTTTTAATGCCTCGCTAGTCGGTAACCCATACTTTGGAGATATAACGTCTACTGATCCACCTTCAAATATCACATGACCTGCAGGTGTAGCAAAAAGCACAAGGTAACCTTCAGGTTCCAATATATAAATTACTAAAATGAATTATAGATTACCTTGCATCCTAGAGTGTAGTTCTATATACCCAGCCATAGTGTTGCTGAAAATTTGGACGGCATATTTAACTTTCATTTTTGGAATTTTCTCTTTTTGTACATGACAGAACGTAATTTTTGGCAACAACCTGCTGAATATATTTATGTTCACGTCCATTTTGTAAGCCTGCTCTATTATATCCCATGATGCATATTTTTTATCCTCTTCTTTCTTTATCGTAATGTCTAAATCTAGTTTTTTGCTTAATAAATTATTTCGAATCCCTTTCAGCAAATGGGGTGGATCGTATATAGGAATAATATTTTGTTTACTTATCCTTATTGTACCTCCTGGATACAAAAAATTATAATTAACACTACATAGTTTATTATTACGAAAGTACTGAAAAATAGTAAGCAACATACTGTTTTCTGTGTGTTCTGTCCAACATAGTCTTGGCGTATCCTGCAACAATCTATTGATTGCTGCAACATTTGTAGTATTCTGGTCGCAAACCATAGCAAGGATGATGAGTCCTGTTTCTTCCACAGCTTTTACAGTGGTTTTAATGCAGTGCATCAACTGAGTTGTAGACGTCTGGCATTCAGAGAAATAATACGCAAATGGAAGTTTCCAGTTCGCAATGATACCTTTTATCATAAATACTAGTGCATGGTCAGCAATATTGCGTGTGCGTTCCAGTTGCCAATCTTCGCAACCAATAATTATATCTTTTGCACGATTATAGTGCAATTGCGGTGCCAAAGAAACTTCATCCCACAGCAATACAGTTAATTTTTCCAATTTTGTCATACTTTCAGCTTTCTCCTTCAGGTGCTGTGTAATGATTGGGTTAATACCAGTGTCTAAGCAAACATTTTGTAATAGTCTGTTCAATGTTGTGATTCCAGGCAATATGAAAAATGTACGGTATAATCTATATGCCGCTGGAGATTGTTTATATAGCGATAACGCTAATATTTTTTCCTGTATTGAAAATCTCCTACCCTATATGTACATTACAAATACAAAAGTGATATAAATAAATAAATAGTGTAAAATAAAACAGTATAAATTGATATAAGAACAGTAAATTTTCAATAAATGTGAATCGTTCTGGACAGAATGTTTGCTCGTAGCCTAGAGGAAAAACGATTTTTCCTCCTTCATTCATTGGTTGTTTTTTTTCTGTGAATTTTGCCTCCAGTGGATGTCAAAATGGTAAGAAAAATCGTTTGCCCTCTACGCTATGAGCAAACGTTCTACAGGGTGTCCAAAAAATGTCGCGTTTCCTTGAAAGGGGTGACTCAGGGAGTGATTTGAAACAACTTTTTCCTTAGCGAAAATATTGTCCGAAGCTTCGTTAAGGAGATATTAAGCAAAAACCCCGACCAATCAGAGCGCGCGCCTTCCGCCTGAGTTCCCGTGGTAGCGTTGGCTACGAGGTAGGCGACCGCGCTTGTGCTACGAACGTACGAACAAGCAAGTTGGCATGCATCGAAGGAAACCGCGTTACACATTTTTTTTTAAAGCAGAATCTTAAATAAGAATAATTTGAAGTGAGAGGACAAGAAGTACGTAAATTTCGTTTTTAAATAAGGCATACACGAAAAGCTAACGTAACAGAAAATGTACGACAAGTGATCGTAATTCGTTATTGAGATAAAAATCCGTAGTTTAAGAACGGCCAACACAACTAAATTTAAAAAATAATATTAGGTGTATGAATAAATTCTTTCCGACTGGAATTTCTATCGCGGTGGTATTCAGAAGCTGCCAGAAAAATGGCAAAAGGTAATGAACAATAATGGAAATTATTGCGATGATCGAGTCGTTTTCATATTTTTTAAATCGAACTGTTATTGTACCCTAAAATCGGAAAGAATTTATTTTCACACCTAATAATCACCATTAAATTAAAGAAAACTCACCCTTTCGGACATTCCTTTCCTTGCTTTCCTTCCCTTTCCGGAAACCTGTGTCACTGGGTCACTGTACCGATCCTGGTTATCGGTGGACGAAAAGATTTATGGTTGGGTAGCGCCCAGTGCTCAGCTGATCACACTGCGTCCGGGTTAATGTACCGAATATTCACTTCACTGCACGGCTACTAACACTGATCACTGAATTTATTTTTCACGGAACGTGTTGTTCCTACGTTATAAAAATTGGTGGCTGCGAAAGGGGCCGATTACTGTTAATTACTGGGACGAGATTACTACTATTACCCGGCGAAAAGAAAACTCGTGGCAGACTGTCTCGAGCTGTGCAGTCCGCTGCTGTGGCGATTGGTCGAGTCACCTATTTGGGCACACTTTTAAAGACGGGGCACACGTATTTTGGTTATTGGCTGAAGTTGCCACATACATTGTCACACCCCGCGACGAAGAGAACGAACGAAACACGAGATCGAGTGGGATAGAGCGATTTGACCAAGCGTAGCCTACGCTTTTGTTTTGACGATCGTCGGTCGGATCCGTATCTGATCGCTGCACAGCAGCGGACTGCACAGCCCGAGACAGTCTGCCACGAGTTTTCTTTTCGCCGGGTAATAGTAGTAATCTCGTCCCAGTAATTAACAGTAATCGGCCCCTTTCGCGGCCACCAATTTTTATAACGTAGGAACAACACGTTCCGTGAAAAATAAATTCAGTGATCAGTGTTAGTAGCCGTGCAGTGAATTGAATATTCGGTACATTGACCCTGCGATCAGCTGAGCACTGGACGCCGATGACCAGGATCGGTACAGTGGCCTAGTGACACAGGTTTCCGAAAATGGAAGGAAAGCAAGGAAAGGAATGTCCGAAAGGGTGAGTTTTCTTTAATTTATTTATGATTATTAGGTGTGAAAATAAATTCTTTCCGATTTTAGGGTACAATAACAGTTCGATTTAAAAAATATGAAAACAACTCGATCATCGCAATAATTTCCATTATTGTTCATTACCTTTTGCCATTTTTCTGGCAGCTTCTGAATACCACCGCGATAGAAATTCCAGTCGGAAAGAATTTATTCATACACCTAATATTATTTTTTAAATTTAGTTGTGTTGGCCGTTCTTAAACTACGGATTTTTATCTCAATAACGAATTACGATCACTTGTCGTACATTTTCTGTTACGTTAGCTTTTCGTGTATGCCTTATTTAAAAACGAAATTTACGTACTTCTTGTCCTCTCACTTCAAATTATTCTTATTTAAGATTCTGCTTTAAAAAAAAAATGTGTAACGCGGTTTCCTTCGATGCATGCCGACTTGCTTGTTCGTACGTTCGTAGCACAAGCGCGGTCGCCTACCTCGTAGCCAACGCTACCGCAGGAACTCAGGCGGAAGGCGCGCGCTCTGATTGGTCGGGGTTTTTGGTTAATATCTCCTTAACGAAGCTTCGGACAATATTTTCGCTAAGGAAAAAGTTGTTTCAAATTACCCCCTGAGTCAAGGAAACGCGACATTTTTGGGACACCCTGTATACTAAGCACTTCGCATTTATTTATTTACCCTAGCTTTAAACTGGTTTTTCCTGAGTTGCATTTCAACAAACAATCTTTGGCTGGCTGTTAAATTGCTTGCAAGCTGTTCCCCATATTTTCCAAATATGACCTTTTTTGCATCCTTGATGCGTTGCTTATATGTCACCATCCTGCTTTTATAACGCACCGTCATTTTTTTCATATGGACACACATTTCATACATAGATTTTGCTGTTGCTGATAAATTCTTTTTCCGTGTTACAGCACCTAATATATTTCTTTTTCTTTCTATACGTTGTACTGCATTTATGTGTGGGATATTTTCTTCAGTTTGTTGATTCATAATATTACCAGGGATTATTTCATTTATTGTACTTGGATTATCTTCCATGACATCATTAATAATACTATCATCGAAGTCATTTTCATTTTGTGTGCCTGTACTTGGCACAGGATTATTACATAATGATAAAGCACTACTTGGAAGATTCTCAGTTGGCACAGCATCAATTTTTAGTCGCCTTTTGACTGCAGAACACATGTACGCATTTTATTTAAAGTGCAGATAACACACTCTGTACTTCTTCCTTTCTTCCACCATCGAATTATCAATTGTTGGGGAACACACTGCATTTCTCCACTTTTCAGAAAGAACCGGATTCTTCGTAAAAATATGATTGGGAATGAAATAATCAGAGTGGCAATTTGGCACGCAACAGCGTCGTGACATAGCTCTATAAAAAATATTATAATTTAAAAAGATATTCTACATATACTACATTAAAAATATATATTCAACTATATACATACCTGTTACTGTGAAACTGATTTTATAAAATTTATTTTTCGGTAGAATTGTTTGGGTTTCGTAAGGTATGGTAAGGTACTAGCTCGCATCGATGAACAATTCACTGCAATTCACAAATGCATGCAACGCATTGAACGCATATTAATGGCGTACGCAGTTACAGATGAGCACAGATGAGTCATGAACACGTGATCACGGCCATATTGAATTTTAGTTCGAAAAAATTGGCACCGCCTAGGTGGCAGTCGAAACACTGTCCCAAAATCGCATATGGGAGTTGTAGCCCCCTGCGCGCGTCGCGAATGAGACTGGGTCGCGAGCGATCTCGCGGTTTTAATGGGAGAAAGGAAATTTTTATGCTGTGCGACGAACAATGCACAGTCACTCCTCTTCGTTCCAATAAAAATCGCACGTTCACGAGGCGCGCGGCATTGCACGCGCCAAAGGTGGAGGCAGAAAGAATGCAGAGCAGAGAAAGAGAGGGGCGCAGGGATTGAAACAGGGGACGAGAGAATTCCGGGAATTTTCAGGCGGCGCGTATAGCTAAAAATTGTACTTGCCGCTCGAAAGTTGTAACAGCGGGCGTGTTTCATGGGACGTTTATCATCCCTTCTTTTAATTACGCTATAACGACCGCTGAAATGCTAAAATACGTGGCCAAGGAGCGCGGATGAAGCGTTTCGCTCGACAAAACAATTCGGATTTTAATGCGAGGCTTTGGCTTTTGTGCAGCCGCGCTGCCTCTCTTCTGTTCAATTTGAACAATGTAGCCGACTTTGTAATTAATACCGCGCGCCTCCTAATTAATACGGTAACCACTGAACCGTCCGCCGTCGAATTTCATGAATTTTTTCCCGGGGAAAGTATCGGCGCGCACGGCGCGCGTTCGTTCCCTGCTAGACGAAGGATCGGGGATTAAGGTCTTATTGGAGGTAGCAGTGGCCCGAGCAGCTAATAATGCTCAGCTTCGATTAATATATCGAGAATAAGGGGGCCTCCCAGAGTTTCGCGCCGTCGGTAATATTCGCAGCTCCTACATTCTGGCTAAGGAGCTTATTTTTGTCACCCTTGGCGCCTTAATGCACCAGTGAAGGCAAGTTTCGGTACACAGGCCATATTTGTATTCTACGTAGAAATAGAATCCGCAGAGTTCTAACGTTCCACCGTACCTCGAGCTGCGCATATTTATTGCACTTTTTACGTTGACATATCATCGCGTTTATCGGCCCAGTTCGTTGATACGGTTTATTAAGATTCTCGGAAGATAGTGTTTATGACACAGCTAGAGGAGTATTATCTCACAGGAACATCTCTTATCTACCAGGCACCGAAACGAGGAAACCAAGCCCCGTAAGGTGATTCGTGGACTATCTTTGTAAAAGAGAATTTAGTTGGCAAAAGATATTACGTTTCAACGTTATCTTCAAGGTAGCTGTTGGAGGAGTAATGGATGCACGAACCGCAGGATTAACTAAATTTCGAAGGAATTCGGAATTCGTACGGTGTTTGAGAATCGAGCATTAGTTCCTTTCACCACCGCTCTCATCTCACCGCAGCACCTTACGGGCAGCGGAACACAACGGCAGATCTACAATCGATGGCCGAATCAGATCTTGCCGTCCGCGCGATCACCCTATCAGAGCTCACTTCCGTTTGGCGCGTCGAGAACCTTCGGGAAGACGCCGGGGCGGAAACGATCATCCAACCATGCGCACTCTTGTTCATATAGTGCTTGTAGTCAGACGCATCGCGTACGATTTCATCTTTCTATATAACCGTGTGGTTTCTCAGTCACATCAAGCGTTCATCAAATAATTGCTTAGTACACGCAATCATTCTCAATCACACTCAAGCTCAATCGCGCACTTTGTAAGGGCTCATCGACTGTGAATCGTCGCGTGTGAAGTACGTGTCGGTGCGAGTACACTCTAAGCTCACCGCGTGCGTCGCCAATCGCGAGAATTATAAAACACGCGTCTCAATCTCACCCTTTCGCCGCTTTTAAATAAACGACGTAGTTATTTGAATTGCTGTGCTTTGACTGTTGCTTCGCCAACCATAACCTATCCCGGCGCGAGTTTACATCCATTCGCAAACATACGGTAACACGATTCCTTAATACCCTTAAGTGGAGTATCTCCTCGGCTTCCAGTTCCATTCAAGGGAGTAAAGACGAATAGAAGCGATTAAATAATAGACCCCCTCCCCCTGGAAAAAAGAAATTTATTAAAGCTCGTGATCGGTCGGAGTAGCGTGTACGTGATCGAGGGCATCGCCCGACCGCAGAGTTGAACCGTCGAGACGGAGCTTATCAGGGCTGCACGCCCATCCGATATCAACCCTCTCCGCTAACCAGACCCCTCTCTGCACCTGATCATCGATGACCGAATTTCGTCCGGTGAAATTGCATGGAAATGATCGATGTCGATCTCCGCCCCTCCGTCTTCCCACTCGTTCTTTTCACTCGTTCTATTTCGCGAGACCGATATCGACCGGCTCGCCGTTCGACGGGGAATTCGCGAGATAGAGTTGAACCGTGTAACGTGATTATTAAACGACGGTTATTAATGGAGTGGATCGTCTGGCTAGCAGTTGCCGCGGAGCGTTCGGTAATTACTGAGTGTGGTTAACAAGTTTCCTTCGCAGTTGCCCGTAAAAATCAAGATTTCCGGGGAGAACCGCTTTGGAACTAGTTGATGAGCGTTTATGACGAAGAGTATGATTTTGCTAATAATTCTAGATGTGTACGGGAAATGTTTCACCGCCCGGCATCGCTCGTCGATATTAGCAAGCTTGTTCAGAGCGGTTCGATCGCTCCGCGTACCTATACTAATTACGTATAATTTGTTTTAAACTTTATCTTTTCGGGAAGCAGCTTCTGTTAGGTGAAAGGGAAACGTATAATAGCTGGGCGATGGTCAGCTCATTATGTAAACATTTCTTCGCTTCGGGCAGATCGGGTTAGCTCGTTGGGAAAGTTTGATAATTACACTCGCGTAAAATGATTAAACGTACCATTTACATTGAACGCAGCGTTCGCTGCGAGCGAAACCACTTAATTTGCGTTCAATCGGGTTGAAATACGCTCGTGTTTCTGTTCGAGAAGTGACCTAGTTGTCAAGTTGATAGTTGGTAATGAAATATGTTTTTCACTGGCCTCCATTAACGCAAGTAACTCTTATGCAAAATAGCCCAAATATTGGTTCTACAGCGTGTCTGACTACTGGCTGACCGTTTCCACTGGCGCCCGGTTTCCTTTCACTTCACGTTCATATCTACCACTCAGAAATCAATGTACAACCACGAAAAACATCCCTTGCAATCGTCTGTTGCCAAACACCTATTTCTTCGAAACCAAATTTCGCGAAAGCTACAAACTGCATTTACCCTATCGAGTCAGGTAACGAGTCGATCATTCCATGCCCACCGACCACAATGGAAATTTTATTTACATGCTACTGTTAAGAGAAGATTAAAAAAGTTTTTTCATCGCTGCCATGCCTTAAACCTCCCTTTTACAGGATGGAACAATCGTGACAGGTAACGGGGGTGCGTTATAGTCGGACGTTTTCCACGCCACGGAAATCGTTCGGTGCGGTTCAGCGGAAAACGTGCCGTAATTGCAGCCCAGCGAAACTAATTAATTATGCAGGGATGGATCGATGAAGAGCTTTTTCCCTCCCCCACGAACGTAATTCTCCGCCAGCTTTTTTGCTCTCCTTGGTTTTTCGGACCCTCCGTTTCCAGCGGACCTAACCGACGTTTTTAGGATCTCTTTGTCCCTCTTCCCGTCCCGTTCCGCGGTCCCCCTGCCCACGGGGCGCGGGTGATTCTTCTTTTTCTCTTGGTCTGAGACCAACTTCCGCCTCTGGGAGCTGGTCGATCTATGGAATTGATGGGAATCGGCGCACTAGACGATGAAACTTCCAGCTTTATGGGATCGCGTCTGCTCGGCCGCGCTATATCATCTTCGGAGTTCATTGGAAAAAACAAGTGGTGACGCAAAAATGTGCTCGAATACTCGTGACGTTTGGTAGGTAGCCTTATTGATCTAATGATAAGTGACGGGCGCTCCGGCCGCTGGGTATTAAATTTGGAGCATCTCGGAGAATTGCTGTAAACGAATAGGATTGCGCGCGGTGTTTGAGCTGGCTGAAAATTGGAAAGGACTCGATCCTTTTCAACGCGCAGCACGTGACCTGTGCAGCTGGAAAATCTCCTGGTCGCGTAATTGTGTTTGTTCTGCGCTGTTGACGTTCGATTTTTATTAGCCAAGAGCTGGTCGCGCGAAATAGAGTTAAGGAGAGGGACGGATGGAACTACGTCTGCTGCAGTGTCAATAATGTCGATGGTATGTCAGGGAACGGTCGGCGACGAACCGTGCGGGATGAAATATTTTCGCACGATGATTAAGGGCGGCAGGAACTTCGCTGCTGGATAAACGCGAGTCGAGTTATTTCTACTCCGAATCGGATCTGCAAATTCCGCTGTATTATCGACTGAAGTACGACAGTATTGGAAAACCAGCGAAAACAGCGAAATAATCGCGGCGATAGGGCGCAAGTATCGTGCTACAACATTAAACCATAAGATTTGATAACGTAATAATATACTTCCGTGCGAAGTAGCCGCTGCCGCGATGCCCTCTTCGCGTTTAAGTATTTATTTAACGGGCGAAAGGGAAGAATACGCGAGAGGAAGACTGGAACGTGGGAGGATGGTGTAACGGCGAGAAATAAGACGGGGAGGGGGGCGCGGATCGGGGGAAAGTTCTTCCGGTCGAGACGTTGTTGGGGCACGGAAGTGCCCCCAGGGGCGTACTGCGGACTTCTACTGGATACAGAAGTGCCATATTGGGGAACGCCTAACGGACACGTACACATCCTACGTGCCTGTCGCATTGTGCTCGCATCCCTCGCATGTTCGAGCACACACGTAGCTACCACTCGACCGAGCCAGGGCCTTTCTTACCCCGTGAACCTGAAAGCAAAGTCTGGTGCCGCTGCGAAAAAACTCGTCAGCTGGAATTACACGACGCTACCTCGATTGTTACGCGCGTGGAGGCTGGAATAATTGCTGGAGGCTGCTGGCGGGTGAATTCTTTACGGTTATCGCGAAGTGAACGGGCACGAGGCTTCTTGCAAGGTTAACAGCAACAAGAAACGCGCAAGGTTTTTATTCGCTCACGTGAAATTCTAGCGTGGCTACCAAAGGCAGGCACGTCTTTCTTCTCGGCTCGCACGCTTCCACGTGTCTCGTGTTTTACAAAGTCGAATGTTTTAATGAAAGAGGGGCTGGTATATGAAACGTTGGTGGTCGAATGTGTTAGTTGAAACTATTCGAAGGTCTGCGTTGCTTAGAAAATTCAATGCACAAGTGATTCGAATTCTTCGAAGACTCCGTTTTCGAGCAGCAGTACTAATACGATTTCTACAGGGACACGCGTGTACTGAACAGCTGTAATAGTAACAGAACTGGTTCATGTTCCTCGTAATTTTCTTTACTGGATTTGTCGTTCGAATTTGAACTTGCGATTCGATGCTACTGTCGTTACAGGTGCACAGGCTTTTGTACAACTGCACGCGCGTTTTTGCACCTGAAACTGAAACTGTAGGCGAGCCGCCACCGCTCGCCTCTCGCCCCTCGATCGCTCCACTTGTAATCCTAACGTTTGATTGCACCTATTACGGTTGAAGCACCTAATACGTAACTTTCGAGGCCCGCGCGATAGGTCGCTGCACCAGCCGACTAGAATCGATTTCACCTGCGCTCTTCACCTTCCCTACCCGTTCCACCCTTCTCGCCACCCCCCACCCCCCATCCCTTGCCCTTTCGTCCCTCCCTGTTTTTCCCGTTTGCTGTCTCAATTACGGGACGAAGACACGATAGGGTTACACCTGCTTCTTTCGTCTCGCGTTTTTCCGTCACGTTTCGCGCTTTTAACGACCCTTCAGGCCACTTGTCTGGTTTTTAATTCGACACCATTGCGCTGCACGTTGCGCCGAGGGATACGGGATCCATGAACATGCAACGGAATTTCGACGAGTATAGAAATATTTTAAGAAACATCAGTTTGCTTCACATCACATTGTAAAGTGGACGAATAAATTTAGCTGTGACATATTTCTCTCTGGGACAAGTTTCTTTAGTTCTACAGTCAGAGTTGGGCATTAACTAAATAAAATATTATTTAAATAACGGATCAAATAAACGTTACGTTAACTTTGGACTATTTGACGAATACAGTTAATTTTATTATTCAGGGTCAGTTCTGTCTGACCCGGGTCAACTTGATTCGACACATGACGAAATAATTTTTTTAACTTTTTGTTGTGTATTTGAGTCTCTTTATTAGGGTCCTTAACTTAACATAGCCTCCCGCTACTTCACTTATAATTCTTTAAGTCAATACTGTGATAAAGATTCCTTTGGAGCGCGTGTACATCTGCTCTCGTTGGCTGGCGTAGAGCGAATGCCTTTTGGAGCGCTCGTGCTCTCCGCGAGGCTCGCCACCGCTTCACGCGAGTAAGCGCGCGGAATATAAACATATCTAACACCCCCCTTCCTTAGGAAGGTTGCACGCACAAAATGCGAAGTGAACCGAGGAGGAAAAAAAAAGAAAGAAAAAATCTATATGTATAGTAATTGAACATGAAAATAAAATCGTGAAATCGAAATGAAATTATGTAAAAAAACAAGATTTAATGTACTCTATATTCCCCGTAACGTTCTGGTGGATTTCGAGTTCTTTGTGACGTCCTCCGTTCGCTTCCTCGATCCGCGGTTCGCTCAACACTCTCATCACTTGTATCGTGTGACTTGTGGAGTTCTGGTTGCTGCTGGGACATCGTTTCGTTCTCTTTTCGTTCAATCATACTTTCGAAATCCGCAGAGGACCACGTGTCCGCACTTCCGCTTTCGTTTTCGCATTTTTGACCCGGTGTATTTTCGCCTATTCGCCGCAATTGGTTTTGATGTCGTTTCCATACTCGACCATCGTCTAATCTTATTAAGTAATGCAGCTTACCGAGTTTTTTTATGATTATTCCGAATTTCCATTTCTCTTTCGAGTTGTAATTTCGGCCACTAACCCTGTCCCCCTCTCGCAAAAACGATTCGCCATTTGGCTTATTTGTATTGATTTGTTTACTACTTAACGGTAGCATTAGATCTAAACGACTTCTTATTTGTCTACCTAACATTAATACCGCGGGGGGTGTACCCGTTGTGGCATGTGGCATCTTTCGGTACTGTAGTAACATGCTTTGTAACGCTTTTTCCAGATCTTCCGTGTTTGTATTAATTTCGAGTAGGGATTTCTTTAAAGTTTGCACGAACCGCTCTGCTAGTCCGTTTGTTGCTGGGTGGTATGGCGCTGTTAATCTTTGTATAATGCCGTTTGTTTGCAAAAAACTTTTGAACTGGTGCGAAACAAGAGTTCTACCGTTATCACTCACGATCATTTTAGGTATACCGAATCTCGCAAAAATTTCCCTGCACTTCTTTATTGTAGTTGTCGTTGTGATATCTTTCATTATATACACTTCCGACCATTTTGTGTAGGCGTCCACCAGTATGAAAAAGCAACGACCTTTGAATGGTCCCGCGAAATCCACGTGTATTCTTTCGAAAGGCTCTGATATCGGTTCCCAAATATGGGTTGTTATTTTTGGTGGGTTATTTCTTGTACTATTGCAAATGGAACAGTTTCATGTCAAATTCTCGATATCTGCATCTATCCCAGGCCACCAACAATAACCCCGTGCCAAACCTTTCATTTTAATTACCCCAAAATGGCCTTCATGTAATTCATTTAACACTTTTTTACGTAATGTCTTTGGTATGACTACTCTATGCGCACGAAATATGGTATCGCCATGTACACTGTATTCTTTTCTATCGATGTGGTGCTTATCTTTCCCTGTATTAATGTTTCCAGTCCGCAATTCATGTAAAAGAATGCTTAATTCAGGATCTACTTTTGTTTCCTTTGCTAATTCTTCTACTGTTATTGGTAGGCACTCGATTGTATCCATTTGGTAAGCGTCGACTACGTCGTGTTCGTATTGTTCTGTCTCTGTAACCGGTAATCTCGATAACCCGTCTGCGTTTGCATGTAGTTTTGTATTTCGGTATTTAATCGTGTATTTGAAACCGCGCAAAATTAAAGCATAGTGCTGCATCCTCATGGCACTATAAAGGGGTAACTCCTTCGCTGGTGAGAGAATTTGTACCAAGGGTCGATGATCGGTTAACAGCGTGAAAGTGTTCCCGTATAAATATTGATGGAATTTTTTTATTCCGAAAATTATGCTATACGCTTCCTTATCAATCTGCGCGTACTTTTGTTGAGTAACTGATAATGTTCGTGATGCGTACTGGATTGGGCGTTCCGTGCCATCTGGGTAAACGTGAGACAAAACCGCGCCTATACTGTACGCACTTGCATCTGTAGCTAACACCAATGGTAGTTTTGGGTCAAAGTGTGCTAACAGCTCGTCCCTTCCAAATTCTACTTTTGCTGTTTGGAATGCTTTTTCGCATTCTGGAGTCCATGTAAAACGGTTTCTTTGTTGTTGAACGCCTTTCGCCCAGCTGTTCGACCGGCGCTGGTGTGCTGCGTAGTTGAGTTGCGTCTCGCTCCGATGTTTCCATGATTGTTGCTATTTGGATGACCTCGAAATCCATGTCCTTCCCCTCAAGGAGCCTTGACTGAATCCGTTTGCTTTGTAAGCCAAACACAAATTGATTTCGCAGTGCCGTCTTCAAATAGGAGCCAAAATTACAATGTACAGCCAATTTTTGTAATTCCGTAACGTATTGTTGTATGGTTTCTTGCTCCTGCTGCTTCCTTTGATAAAATCGATAATTCTCCGCAATCTCAAGAGGTTCCGGGGAGTAGAATTCTTTCAATTTAGCAATTAACGTATTATAAGGCAGTTTATACGGGTCGTCAGGTTCACAGCGATTGCAAAGGACCTCAAAAGCCCCGATCCCAACGTAATGTAACAGACATGGAACTTTGTCTGCGTCCGTGACCCTGAACAGTTTGAACGCCCCTTCGAGCCGTTGCAGCCAGCGTTTAATATTCGTAATTGTCGCATCGAAAGGTTCAATGCTTAAGGTAGCGTTCATTTGTACTGTAGTCATTTTATTGGTTTGTAGTATCTATGTAGGTAATGTAATCGTACCTTTGAACCACGATCGTATCGTTCTGCCACGTGGTGCGGGAGCCAGACTCTCTTTCGCCTTTGCTTAACGGTGTTAAAACCAGGCAAATCCCATCCTCGTCGCCATTCTGTTGTGTATTTGAGTCTCTTTATTAGGGTCCTTTGCTTAACATAGCCTCCCGCTACTTCACTTATAATTCTTTAAGTCAATACTGTGATAAAGATTCCTTTGGAGCGCGTGTACATCTGCTCTCGTTGGCTGGCGTAGAGCGAATGCCTTTTGGAGCGCTCGTGCTCTCCGCGAGGCTCGCGACCGCTTCACGCGAGTAAGCGCGCGGAATATAAACATATCTAACACTTTTATTCGTTGTTCGAAATTTTATTTAAAGCAAATTTTTGCCCGTCTCTGTCTACAGTGCACTAGGCCTTTTTCTAAGTAGCATATACGGGAACATTTGCTGTTATATTCTATCGCAGATGAGGCTTGCAAGTCCGAGAGAGCTCAAGTGTTTATATTGGCACATTTCCATGGTTGTCACAGAAGCTTGTTTCGAAAACGGTCTAGATTGAACAGCCTGAATTGCGTCGAGTCATCGTCAGGTTTATCAGTTTAATTGCGCGTTACGCAACGATCGGGGCCGGGCAAGTTTCATAAATATTCGCGCGCCAGCGGGAAATAAAGCGATGTCGTTTACAACGCTCGTGTCGCCGACAACGAGTAACAGACAGATTCGATAATGAAGGGTATTCTTCGAGCAAGTTGTCGTTCGCCACGGGCGTGTGCAATTAATGCGGCCGCATTGTCCGGTCGTGTCGCCGGGCGAATCATTTTTCCAGATTGGTATCGGCGTACGTCGAAACACCTTTCGAGAGTCCGATTCGTCGTCCCACCGGCGTAACTCGTTACACATCGAAATGCTTTCACGGCTGGGCGTGCGTTCAGCCCGAAATTTAGTTATCTCTTTTATTATCGTCCTATATTCACGGCATCTCGCGAACAGGAGCAGCGGAGAAATATGTTCCAGCAAGGAAGGAAAAAGAAGAGGAAAAATAAATAAATAAAACATATATATTTTTTGTAATAAATATCGCTAATTATAAATAAATACTTATAAAAATCTTTCGAGGACGAAAGATCACTTAGGGGGGAGGTGTAACGTCCCACGCGGACTCGAACCCGGCATTACCGACCGCCGATAAAACAGCATTACTTAACCTATGTATATCTAACCTAGCAATTAAGCGAGTAGTAATAGAACAAATATTAGAATAAGATTAAAAATAAACAAATATAAACATTGACAAGGATCTAGACTAAGAATATAAAGCGATAAACAAACAAATTGTTAATGAAGGAAATAATATGACACGCATGCGCCGGTCCGCCAAGGCTGGGGTATAAAAGGGAGTGCACGAAGCACGGTGGTCACTTCTTCTACTCTGCCAACAGAAGCGAGCTCGCCCCGGAGACGGAAGCGGCCGCTCTAGCAGCAGACATAGCAAGAGATCGAGCTCGCCCCGGAGACGGAAGCGGCCGTTCCTAAAGCTATCATTGCCAAGAGTACGAGCTCGCCCCGGAGACGGAAGCGGCCGTACACTGCAATACGAGAAGTCACTAGTAGAACGAAAATCTACCAAAAGATCGAGCTCGCCCCGGAGACGGAAGCGGCCGTTCTTACAGTAGACATCAGGGGTGTGCGGATCGTCCCGAGGCTCGGGTTCCCGGCCCTCGGGTCGGGTCGGAAAAGTTTCGGGCGGGATCGGGCGGGATCGGGCGGGGTCTCGATACTTTCGTATTGCTCGAGATCCCGACAGTCTCGGGATCCCGAGACTCAATTCGGGCTACAAGCATAGCCGCCATGAGCGGGAAATTTGACTTCAGGTCGACTCGGCAAAACTCGGACGCGATCGGCTCGAAAGCTATTAAAGCTATTAAGAGTAGACCGAGATGAAAATAATTATGTACACCATTTATATCAATACCAGAGTGATAAGTTTGTACCTTTCTGTCTCCTGTTGAATCATAATTTGTATCTTATTATTTATTTACACATATATATATGTGTATATTCATTACTATCAAATAGTCTGTGAATACTAAATATGTCCATATGCGTACTTAAATAAATAACATGTTCAAAACTTGGGAAGAAAACTATTTTTATATCGACAATATTTTAAAATTTTAATAAAATATACTTCATACTTCGTACTTTATGTAAAGGGAATATACCTATTGGGTATTAAGTTTTTCAAGATAGTTTCAGATTTAAAATAGAAAACGTACGGACAACTATAAGCATACAGAAAGGAATATTTCCTGGATGTTTCATAGTAACAACAATATACAGGAAGACGAATATTTTATTATTTCAAATTAACGTGTAAGAAACATAATTTTTCTATATTCTCAAGTAATAATTTTGATCTATTACTGGTAACGATATTTCCAGCAGCCGAAAATAAGCGTTCGCTTGTTGCTTGTGTAGCGGGAATCGCAAGTACATGTCTTGCCGCTAATTGTAACAGCGGATATCTAGTAGAATTGCATTTCCACCACATCATAATATCCTCTTTTCGGGATACAGTTCTCTCATTCATATACGTTTGTATCTCGCGATCTTTACGAATATCAAAACTTTCAGTTTCTTCTACTGATCCCAATGTTTCGTCGAAAAATGTTGTTAATTTTGATTGTCTTGCATCTAATCAATAAAAAATACATTGGAAATTCATTAACATAGTGTGATCCATTATGTACCTATGTGTACATAGGTATCCGGTACAAAACGGTGTTTAAATCTAGGATCTAAGAGCATGGCAATTATTATAATTTCAGATTTTATAATGTGATTGAACCGTTTCTGCAAATAAAATACATATTTCATTTAATAAAGTCTTTATCGATTTCGATACTAAGCCAGTAGGGAAATAAAAAATTGCAATAATTTACCTTCAATGTATCGCGGACGTTGTTACACATTGCAGTGATTATTGCACTTGCCGTACTCTCAGGTTGCAGTACATTGAGTAACGCAATGTACATGGGATAGTACTGTGACAATGTGGGATACAAATCTCCACTCATTAAATCTGTTACTTCTTTCATGGGTTCTAGAACTGTTGTTATGGCTTTCAAAAACGTCCATTCTTCAGGATTTAAATTTTCCGGCATGTTTTGGTTTGACAGTGCAATATTAAGGGGAGTTTCTAGTAAAGAGAATCTATGAAACATTAAATACGTGGAATTCCACCGGGTGTCTACTTCTTGTACTAATTGCAGAGACATTTTGTCGGGATCTTTAGATTTTTGAACTTGTACAAATGTTTCTCTTGCAGATGTTGAACGTGCAAAAAATCCAACTATAGCTCGGCACTTCTTACGAATTTCTTCGTATTGCTTATATTTTTTTAACCCAGTCTTAATGGCCAGTTGCAAACAATGTGCAAAACATGGTATTCGAGTCCAGTTTCCTCGTGTATTTATGGCTTTAACAACATTTGCACCATTGTCTGAAGTGAAAAAGGCCTGTTTTTCTGTATTTATGCCCCACGTGGTCATTGAATTTACTATTATGTCTTGAATATGTCTATGTGTGTGCGTTGTCGGTAAATGTTGCAAATTTAGCATATAATGATATAATTTAAAATCCTGTGTCATGTAGTGTATTGTTAAAGATATGAAATGTTGTACAGCACGTGATGTCCAGCCATCGGTCGTGAATGCTAATACAGTGCCTGTTAATTTCATAATTCATATAATATTATAGGTATAAAGGAAGAAAGTGAATATGAGAAAGTAAAAATTACAAAAGCAAGTTACCTTCTTCAATATCTTCGTGTATTTTACTTCTAATGTTTTCTTTCAAACTGTCGTACATTTGAGGAATTACTATTCTTGACATGTTGGTTCGGGACGGAATTTTGAATCGAGGTTCGGCAATATTCATTAAAAATCTAAACCCAATATCGTCAACAATACTGTAGGGTTGTAGATCCAACGCAATCATTCGTGCCACTCCTTCTGTTAATTGTTTTGCTCTGGGTAAATTTTCATCTAAATGTACAACAGTTTGTACATTATCTGGCTGTGCTTGTGACTCCAAAGGTATTTGCGTATGTGAAGATTTTAAATGCCGCAGAATCCCAGAAGTATTGCTGTATTTCAGTGCAAACACTTTTCCACAGAGTTTGCATTTTGCCTGCTGTGGATTTATTTTTTCAAAATGATTCCAAACAACACTTTTCGATCTATTCCTCCTTAGAGGTTCGCGGTTTTCATGAGCACTGCGCGACACACTCGCAACACTTTCTACATTATCATGAAGCATATTTACACTTATATAAAACTATTTTAAAACTATATTATTTGATTACTAAATGTAGTATTACTGTTTACTATGATTAAATATACTATACTTATTAAGCACACTATTTAATTTTAAGCGATTCCGCAAGTCTGCAACCCTTATGGTGTGACTACGGCGATAGCTTTTCTGCACTGACTGGCTGTCGTGAACCAACTGGCACTCGCGTTAACATCCTCTTAAAAATCTGGCTTTGTACCCTATCTCCTCGGGATGGCTAACGTAGCAAAGACAGTTAACATCTTGAAGTTTGCCCCGCCGCATCCCCAGTACCAATATGCGTAACGAATGTCACGAAATGTCAACGACGCACAGCGGGGGTTTATGCCTTGGTCAAGACCAAAAAGGGGCCTTGACATAAGCCATGCACCCCCGTAGGTGGGCATCAGACGACAGTTGGTGACTTCAAGTCACCTACCTATCGAGTGAGACCTCAATGACCTGTTGTGGTGTAGAAAGAGAAAGTTTGGACATGGCATGGGCCCGACGCGGTATTGCTAACGATTAAAGAATAAGGATTTTGTTCCTACAGAATCTGGGCACGGAATGAGAAATGCGGGGATGCCTTTCACTGTTGGAAATATCGTTATCAGTAACCGAACAAAATTGTCACCTGAAAACGTAGAACAATTATGGTTGTTACATTTTAATTTTAAATAATAAAATATTCGCCTTCCCGTATATTTCTATTACTATGATACATACAGGAAATATTCCTCTCTGTATGCTTATAGTTGTCCGTACGTTTTCTATTTTAAATCTGAAACTATCTTGAAAAACTTAATACCCAATAGGTATATTCCCTTTACATAAAGTACGAAGTATGAAGTATATTTTATTAAAATTTTAAAATATTGTCGATATAAAAATAGTTTTCTTCCCAAGTTTTGAACATGTTATTTATTTAAGTACGCATATGGACATATTTAGTATTCACAGACTATTTGATAGTAATGAATATACACATATATATATATATGTAAATAAATAATAAGATACAAATTATGATTCAACAGGAGACAGAAAGGTACAAACTTATCACTCTGGTATTGATATAAATGATGTACATAATTATTTTCATCTCGGTCTACTCTTAATAGCTTTAATAGCTTTCGAGCCGATCGCGTCCGAGTTTTGCCGGCCGACCTGAAGTCAAATTGCCCGCTCATGGCGGCTATGCTTGTAGCCCGAATTGAGTCTCGGGATCCCGAGACTGTCGGGATCTCGAGCAATACGAAAGTATCGGGATCCCGCCCGATCTCGCCCGAAAGTTTCCGGCCCGTCCCGAGCCCGAAAAGTCGGGTACCCGCACACCCCTGGTAGACATAGCTAAGAGATCGAGCTCGCCCCGGAGACGGAAGCGGCAGTTCCTGAAGCTATCGTTGCCAAGAGTAAGAGCTCGCCCCGGAGACGGAAGCGGCATTACACTGCGACGCAAATAACCTGTACATAGTTCAACCACATATATATATAAATATATGCATATAGATAAGATACGAAACCTGTAATCATAGCTGTAGTTACTATTAATTTGTTATAATTATTATTGAATAAACGAGCCATTGTTAAAGTTAAGTTGGATTTTACTCCTTTGCTCTGCAATAACGAAACCCCACCTATCCTTTACTCGAGGGGACGCCGCTCTCCTCTCGAGAATCTGTGGCGATCAGTTGTCCCTGGCAATCGGACGTTACACCCTTGTCTCGCTTTCTTTCCCACGATCCGTTATAAAATCGTAGCCGTCACGCGTGCGGTCGTCAGATTCTACACCGTGTAACATAAACGTCAGTGAAATCGCGGAGCGCAGTGTCCTCGTTTAATTAGAATTGTCGCTTCAATCCACACCGATTGCGTTTGTTATTTCAACTTACTCCATGCAACCATTCAACAACCAATTTTAGAGAAGTCTACTAGACTGGCCTCGCAAACTCAGAAATGACGAAAGAAGAATCTTCGATTATTATTGTGCCGCCAGTTAAAACGAATTCGGCAAAACGGTGGAAAGGCACGCAGTTTTTCTGGCGGGCACGCGTGGGCGGACAACGCTGTTTGGATAGAGAAAACGTTCCGTTTTTGGCATATTGTATTGTCATAACGAGGTGACTCGTAATTACGAGCATCTTTTTTGCGAACGAACGTTGCTGGCGCACGGATGGGACATTTAACGACTGGCAATCAGGATCCAGGAAACGGCAGTGCCTTTATCCCGTTCCTACTCGGACCGTCGACCATTTTTCCTCGCCCCTGTTGGGTCACTAGTCCTTTACAATTCCTGGCAAAACATTTTTTCCTCACCCCATCCTGTTCTGACCCTTGCCGCGCTCATAGCCCGATCCCGCACCACGCCCATCCTGTCGTCGTTTGCATAAACTGAGCTATCTGCGCTTTTAATATACGCAAATTAAGTTGCGCTCCGGAACTAATCATATTTGCATGCGGAACAGCGATCCCTTTGGAGCCCTTGTCGTACTTATTACTACAGTTTAGTCGCTGGTGAACATTTTACGACGGAAAGCCGACTGGCATGGCAATACGTCGATCGATCGACGATCCGGCTCGCATCTGCCTGACACGTGTGTCGCAGGTATCGTGCGGGCTGACCGCTTATCGACTGCCACTAGTTGCGTCTGTCGGAAGGGCTTCTCCGCTAGACGTACGCGGATGGATGAGCGATAGTTTCAATGATATTTCCTGCAGCGGGATATAATTCTTACACTTTTCCTTTAAAAACCGCACGTGACACCACGTTTCAAGTTCCCCTTTGCAAGCTTGCGCCTGGGGTTACTTAGAAATTTTAGAGAAACGCTGTAATTTCAAGGAAAAGGAACAAATCGCCTTCTCCGAGACCTAATTCGAACTAAACTTTCCTAGACCGAATAGAGAGATCTGCCGCGGAATTAAAGTTCGTCGAAATTTTCTAGCGCATTGATTTTCCCTGAAGCCTCTCTAATTGAGATTTTTATTCCCATTCGGGAAATTTTGTTCGCGCAATGCAGCGCGTGTCGCGACGCGCTGGAGCAGCTAGGACCGGAATTTCCCGAGATGGCGGATCATCGTTCCATCGGCTGGGCGAAGATTTTCAATTACGCGGAGGAACAAAGTTCCGTTTTATCGGTGGTAGCCGAGCGACGTGGGGGATTATGCCATTATACGTTAATGAAAGCGCGGCTTTCACGTAAGATACGTACGAATGAAAGATAAACGCCATTCTAGCGGGACACTGTTTGCGGAGCACTCATTGTACACTACTTGAGAAGTTTCGCAACTACGCCGAAACGATATTCTAGCCGGGGCTGGAACTTCCGGGGACGTGACATTTTGTCGTTTCACCGCAATCATGCTTAATTAATTATCGATCGGCCCCGACCCGGCGTTCACTCCCACCCGAGAATTGATAAGCGTTAAAAGCGCCGGCGTTTCATAGATTTCGATTCGAAACTATTTAGTGAATTTATTTTCCTGACATTATACGTTAGTTACTGTGTTACTTTGTTCCTTAAGGCTGCCGTCTCACTGGGCGGGAGGTGTGTGCGTACGCTCACACAAGCTAAGTTAAGCGTGTACGTATACGCGTGTAGTAAACAAACCGTAAATTACAACTTTCGTCCTGGAATCGGCAAGAAGGAAGTTTTTGCGCGTTTAGTTGCCTTCAGTAGACATTCGTGCAGGGTGGTCTGGTTCGTTTGAACGCTAATAACCACCGTACGTTGAAATAATAATAAATTTATGACTCGAAAACTGATAGAATGAGGCTTCAAGGCTTCTCCGTTGGTGGCGCCACTGGTATAGTCGAGCCACGTAGCACCAGCGTGACTTGTACGCAGGGCCGACGCGAGGTTAGCTGGCGCCTGTATGCAAGAAAATTTTTGGTGCCCCCAAATTTTTGCACTTGTTTTCTATTTAATGTGTTTAAAAGAATTACATTTATATTTCGTTTATGTGGGGAGTTAGATTCCTTTATTATTAAGCGTACGTTATACATAGTTTTTTAGCGTCCCATTCGGCTGGCACCCTTATGCGGCGCATGGTTCCGCCGGCCCTGCGTAAACGCGATGTAGTAAACAAACCGTAAATTACAACTTTCGTCCTGGAATCGGCAAGAAGGAAGTGTTTGCGGGTTTAGTTGCCTTCAGTAGATATTCGTGCAGGGTGGTCTGGTGCGTTTAAACGCTAATAAGCACCGTATGTTGAAATAATAATGAATTTATGAATCGTGTACTCAGGACAGTCCGAAAAATGACAGAATGAAGCTTCAAGGCTTCTCCGTCACCGGCGCTGATGATATATTCGTGCCTTGTACCATCAAAACCGGTGAAAGTCCAAACTAGCCGATAAATGTAGGAAAGACATAGTTGCCGAGACGTATCGAGAGTCGAATCGCGCTGTTGCCGCATTTCCCCTATTACTATTTTGTCGTCAGGAAGGCTTGAATGAATCACGGCGAAGCGGCTAGAGAACAGAGATGGGCAAAGATAATATCTGGATAAATTAGAATAAAAGTTCAGTTTGAGTGGCATAGATTGTTGCTGCGGTGGATTATGTATTGATAAAATGTAAAACGTAATGTTTCTGGTAACATACTGCTGAGATTTTCCAGATTAAATTGAGTTGAAACACGGTATAAATCGGTTTATTTCTAGAACTGTACTAGATAATTGACTATAAATGTAACATTGCTAACCTGATAATGCTAAAAATAATCCGATTTATACTGTGTTTAAATTTATTTTCAACTGGAAAGTCTCAGGAGTATGTTATTGAAACGTTCATGCCGATACGATAGCTGTTTACTCTAATGCCTGGTGGAGGCGGTGTGGATCGCCACTGGTATGGCCAGGGAAGGGAATGCACTCCAACGACGATTTTGACGGTGATAGAACGGCATGTTTATTGGCCGAAGTGGGCGTCGTTTACAAGTAACACGAGCACTCCACAGACAGATAAGACGAACAAACACGACTCACAAAGCACGCAACGGAAAATATGTACAAAACTATGTACAGTGGGCGCTGGGCGCGAATGGCTCGAAGGGCCGTTTTAAATCGTTTCGAAAACTGTGGGTCGCGGGGCGACAAAGAGAACGATATTGTTGGTGCGTGCGAGAGCGTGTTTATCTTCGGCAGCTGTTCTCACGACTAACGGCCGGATTCTTGGAAGCGCGCAACGCTCGAATCCGGGCAAAAACGTGTGACGTAGCAACCGTCTTACCGGACGGTGTGTCACCGTGTTTACACGCTCTCGCACGCACATTTAAATCCGCGCAACAGCTGAGCGGTGAATCTCGGCTGCAACAATAGCGAATGTGGATGTTTTACATTCTATCAAAACAAACAACGCAAACAATCATTTTAATATATTTTTTATGAGTAAATATAAATATTGTTCCCCCACGGTTATTTCCTCCACGTCGTCCTGGAGATTTTGTTCAAATTGAATTATGTTACAGTCCATGTGAAAATAAGAAGGATTTAAATAATCATTTTGCCAAATTCGAAAGGGAATTTTCAAAAAATTAATGAAGATTGTGTACTTTGAGGGTCTGTATGTATAAAATAATTTTGAATGTGGCAAAGTGTGACAACATGAACCCCTCTTATTTTCACATGCCCTATAACGTGCTTCAATTTGAATAAAATCTCAGACATTGCGTGTTCAAAGTGATCCGCTTGGCATGGATTGAACCGTATATACGACATTGTCCATTCCAACCGAAATGGATCCTAACCCACTTCCAACTATCGCGTTCTTTACGAAAACGATAAAAAGCAGCTGCGTTCGGGACACTATAGTGGCATCGCAATTACCTAAAATACACAATTTATCGAGAAATAATCCGTCACCTATGTACGAATAGTAAAACTAAAAGTGAATTGTGGTGAGATATCATGCTCCACGATTTTATTTAAAGTGAAAAAACACCATCGAAATTGTAGTACAAGAAAATAATTATTTTTTAGTGACTTTAGCACTATAGCGTTTAAGCAAACTGTTAAACTGTATACAGCAATAAAAGATATTTCTAAAAAAGTTTGAGCTGTGAAATGTAAATCCACAAACACTAAAAACTAGAAAATAAAAAAATATATAAAAAAAATTTATTAAAATTACACTAAAAACTAAAAAATAATTATTTTCTTGTACTACAATTTCGATGGTGTTTTTTTCACTTTAAATAAAATCGTGGAGCATGATATCTCACAACAAATTCACTTCGAATTTGCCATGTGTTTTATTTAGAAAATATATATAAAAAAAAAATTTATGGTGTTAATATCACATAATTCACATAAAATCATAGGGCACGATATTTCATAACACGATATGAATCACTTTAATACTTCAACTTCTGGTTGCACATGGTGCGCCACGATTTTATTTAAAGTGAATTATTTAAAGTGATATTAACACCATCAAAATTGTAGTATGTACAAGAAAAGAATTATTTGTTAGTTTTTAGTTCATTCTTAATAAATTTTTTATATATTTTTTTTTATTTTCCAGTTTTTAGTGTTTGTGGATTTACATTTCACAGCTCAAACTTTTTTAGAAATATCTTTTATTGCTGTATACAGTTTAACAGTTTGCTTAAACGCTATAGTGCTAAAGTCACTAAAAAATAATTATTTTCTTGTACTGCATGGTGATGGTGATATACTACGAACGCCTGCAAAGTTTTAGTTTTACTATTCGTACATAGGTGACGGATTATTTCTCGATAAATTGTGTATTTTCGGTAATCGCGATGCCACTATAGTCTCCCGAACGCAGCTGCTTTTTGTCGTTTTCGTAAAGAACGCGAGTGGCTGATTTCAAGTCGTTAGGATTTGTGGTTATGGGTTATATTTATTGATGATTAGGTTATTTTCTCACCCCTTCGGGGTTATTTTTTTTTTAAATATTGTATTGTCATTCAATCTATGCACGCCTGCAAAGTTTCAAGACAATTGGATAGTTGGAAGTGGGTTAGATTTGAGTTGCCAGATTTGAACCATACAAACATACAAACAAACAAACAGAGGATCGAAGCTGAATAATGATTACGTTATTAAATTTGTATTTAAACAACAGACAATTCTTGTTGATAAAATAGATAATTTGATGTATAGCTAGATAAAATAGAAAGTGTCATGTTTTTCGAAGAATTACGTATAGCATTCATAAACTTCATTACGATCGGTGTGTTACACTTCGGTGATGTACCTTATTCAAATTGTATGCTTTGAAATCACACATTGATTATACAAAATATTACATCTCTCTACGTATAAATGAAAAATATTTTTTAGTTTCATTGACATGTTTCCTAACTTCACTACCCAACCTCTCTATCTTTCATTATTGCTATCCTCTTTTACGTTCGGCGAGGCTCTGACGCTAGACGCAGCTCTCGTGCCGTATTCCTTCAAGACTTCTCGATAAACAGAGAGATCTCTGTGGCAACAGCGCGGCAGAGACAGAGAGAACAGGAGATGCGGCAACTATGCGTAAAAAATTCGTCTACACAGAGTACCTGGAGATGTCACTACTGTATAAGTTCTTTTTATCGACCGCAGTAGTTTCATTAGGGTCCGTCTGTTTACTGGGGACGCTTCGATCGATTCGGACCATAACAAAAATGAGACGGCAGCCTTAATTCTTCATCCGCAAAGTATTCGGTAAATCGTTGTATGTCCAGAAAATTACGGAATGAAGAAAATTTATTCTGTCCTTTAAGTCGCTTCTTCGTTAAAGTTTTCATCTTGTAGTCGATTGCACCGAGATCTAGTGGATATGTTGTATAGGGTAGAGTCGGGGCAGTCGACTTTGTTTGCCAAGGAGAAGGTAGAAGGTATCTGAATGTTAATTTTATTTAACACGTAGGGCTTCGGTTTTCCTTGAAATTTAGTCGCTGCACGTGAATTCAGAGCTGGTATTAGCGTCGGCCGCAACGAACATTGCATTTCGGTCACGCACGATCGAGTATTATCGTCGTCATTGTTATATCGACCATTCGTGAGGTAGCGAGCATACGGCTGTAATCGTAGTCTGGAGGAACGCTTACAGAATATTGCGCCTCTGAACACACTGTATTGAGATACACATATCGATAACCGACTACGGATACGCGCGCTGTCTAAGAGCTTGGTGAACCGTCTCAGAAATGCATTGAAGGGATAAGAAGGGGGTGCAACTAGAAGGAAACTTTTGACTAAACAACGATCCTACGACATCGAATACTTTCACCCTACAAAGAAAATGCTAACTTGACTTGGAACTAATTCTAACTAACCCTAAACATACCCTAGAATCCTCGCGAAATATTAACCTCGTAGTAGCTCCTTGTGAATACAAAATCCTTTAATTCTAGCCCCCTAACACAATAACACTACTAACCCCCTCTCTCTTCTCTTCTTTCCAGATTCGGTGTCGCTCACCGACTAACGCCTACGCTTCGAAACGACCACTGCCCACTAACCGTCACCGAAATGATGTTCTCGCTAACGTAAGAGGCGCCTCGCGAACGGTAGCCGCGCGGCACGAAGGCGATCGTGGTCTAGGAGCGGTCGCCGCGGTCGTTCGTCACTCGGGACCGACGATGCGAATTACTGAAGATGCGCAGGACGAGCAGCAACGGTTTGAAGCTGGACCTAACAGAAAACACGCCAGGTAGCTCGTTGTTGCGGCTGCCGAACTTAGTCGAGCATGCGGAGACTTGCCAGGCGCTGTCCGCCGGAACCGGTGAGAATTTAAGCAGCAAACTGCCGAACGTGGTCAAGGGCTCGATGGACTATGGTAGCGAGCGTAGATCCTCCCGGTTCCTCCAGTACCAAGACACCAACCCCGTATCAAGATGCACAGTCGGCCTCGGGCCTGCCCCCGTACGAGCAGGCCTACCACGATCCGCCGAGGGGCTACGGCAGGGGCTACGAGCGAAAGCCGTACGACAGGGAGGACATCGAGCGATACGATAACAGAATTTATCCCGAGGACGGCCTGAGGTACGACCGCCGCGGCGATCAGAGATCGTATCAGGAGTCGGACTTGGACGCGTCGTACGAGAGAAGCGATGCCCAGAAGCTCAGCAGGACTTATCCATCGGAGCTCCAGGAGCCAGGCAGGAGGTACTCCCGGGACTTGACCGATTACGAGTACGCCTCCAGATACGCCGAGGAGACGTTGAAGCTCGAGCACGAGAAGGACCACCACCACCATCACCCGGGCAAGGTGTACGAGCCGACCCCGTCCGAGGGCTACGAGTCCGGGGTGAAGACCCACGACTCCGCGTACGAGCTGTCCTGCGCCGCGCAACAGGACCTCTCCGGCAGGAAGTACGAGAGCAAGTATCACTCGGTGAACAAGATGTACGGCACACTGCCCAGGTACGAGAGCAGCAAGTCCTACGATCCCAGATCGTACGAGTACGAGGAGCAGGCTTACGAGGCGAGCAGCAAGCCGTAAGACTCCAAGTACGAGCTGACCAGCTCCAAGAGCTACGAGAGGGGCAAATACGATTGCTCCACGTCATCCAGGTATCATGATAAGTCCTACGATCAGACGCTGAAAATAGGGGAGCTGGGATCCTCGTCTTCCGCGGCTTACGCCAGGAAGACGCAGGATCACGAGGAGACCAACGCGGAGAAGATGAACGGATACAGGCAGAACAATTTCGAGTCGTACGGAGTCTATTCCGATCCCGAGGACGATCACGGTTTCCTGGCTGAGAAGAAGCCACCCCAGTACCCCTACAAGGGCGTCGTTGTGAACGTTAGCGGGGAGTCGAGCGTCATCGATCAGAAACGGGCCAAAGATGGCAGACAGACCGAGGTGGCTGGGAACCCTTGGTGCAAGCCCACTATACTCTTGCTGCTGCTGGTCCTTCTCGTTGTTATCTTCGTCTTCGTCGCTGGAATCCTTCTGTACCTAAACTGTGAGTTTTAGTAGAGCTTTTTTTACACGTTCGTTCTTCGCAGTGAACTATGTGTGTATGCCAACAGGTGTTTCAAAGAATTCAGGCTCGCGGCCTCGTGGGATTGGTCACGTGGTCCCTAATGGGGCCATTAACTACACAGAGTTAGAAGACCGCCTGGATAGCGCGAAACATCTCTCCTTAACTTAACGTCTCGTTTGCACTCCTACATTTGTCTCACGAGGCTGATAACGTCCGTTTAAAGTTATAAGTCACGTTCCACGGGAAACGAATGCCGGTAGCAAGCAGGCGGCTGAGGGAGGGGGGCTTTGTTAAAGGTGGATACAAAATTAGCGAAGTTTCAACGGCTACAAAGACTTCCCTCGCTCTTCGACTAATAGCACGTCTGGCCCGTTTCGTAGCCGAGATGGTTAAGGCGGCTGGCCAGCGCGCAAATCTAGAGATCGCGGGTTCGAGTCCCGTTGAGGCGACTTCCTTTTTTCCGTGATCTTACATTTCCTTTGGGCCAACGTAGCTTTTGGCGCGATCGAGTACCTTAGTGAGTTTTCAACGCGACCCCCAAGTCACGGGTATTAATTCGTTCTCGCTTTGCACGAACCCTATCCCAGTGAACGTATGTACATACTTCGTTGAAATCTCGACCACCAAGCCTCTCGGCGGCTTTCCCTCCGACACGCGGGTCCAGAGCTCGTCCCGCCGGAATCCGTCGAACGTGAACAAAGGGACACCCCGAAAGAGAGGAGAGAAAACAAATTTCCCCGTGAAAAAGAGAGGCGCGTTTCGCACGACGCGACGGAGGCCATCGGCTGTGCACATTTCCCCGCGCGATTTCCGTTCGCCCAGGTATCAGCCGGCGAATGGCAATCCGGGTGAACGATGGCCGCATAACGGACAGAGAAACCTCCCCTGAACCCTGTTCACCCTCTCGGCTCCTCCCGACGGGGGAAAAATACCAAGGCCGAGCCGCGCCACGGCTCGGCGTCCGCGGGTGTTCCGAGTGGCTGCATTTGGCAGCGGTCGACAGGGACGTTTGAGCGATTCGGTTTATTTTCGGGTCAAGTTTTCGCCCGACCGGTTCGCAATCAGCCGCTGCATTGTCCCGCGGACAATACATTTACTGCGACGACTGGCGTGTCCGCGTAGGAATTCGCTCAACGACCAAACCCCGCCGCCCCACGGACCCACGGCCCACGACCCACTCGTCGAACGTCATATTTTCAGCGGGATTTTCGGAACTTCGATTTAGCCGGGCGACGCCGCGACGCGTCGTTTCATGCCACCGACCGACGCTGATCTCATCCAGCCGATTTTCATGGAATTCCGCAATAATTGGCTGACTATAAATTCGCGCCGGAATGAATGTCTTGTCACCTTTGCATTTGCTTTCTGTGAATGCCGTATAACAGTGGACTCGGAGATTGGAATGGTCTAGTCACATTTTATAAATTTTCAAGCATTCTGTGTATGCCAGAGTGTGGAGGGTGTGCGAATGGTTAGAGAGAGGTGTTGAAACGAATAATTCGCGGAAGAGGTGTAGGTGCGTTGTCTACTCGTATCATTACTCTGCAATGCGACAGCAATAAATCAGAAGCCGTAAATCAGACCTAGATAACCATCGTAAAGCATAAAGATTATTAAGCTGGAGGGGGGAAAAAATGATGGGACACGCTAACTGGGTTACGTTTCAAGCAAAAAACTCGGTAATTCATAGCTCGCTCTGATTAATACCTACCGTTACCATTTTCCTGTAACGCACTCGACAAGCATCCAGTTAGTACGAAAAGGGTGACTGGACATTGACGAATTGGAGCGAAATGAATCGTATATCGTTGCACAGAGGAAGATTTGTGTTACGAGTTGATGCGGGATAGACGATACTGCTGTATGACGAGGTATAAATTGTATCTTGCCACTTTATCAACGTGGCAACGCAACGACACCGAAACCAAGAACGACACAGCAATATATCACTGGAAGCTCGAAACTTCCATTCACTCTTTTCTTTCAGTCTCCTTCTATGCTTCGTACTTCCCTATTTTTCCCCGGACGTAATGTTGTGCGCGTAGCGTAGCTCGAAAATTCCAGCCACCACTGTCTGACTCGAACGCAGTATACTACTGATAAAAGAATCACGCATCAATTTTCCAATCGGTACAAACAAGCACGTTCACCTTAACCCCTAAATATATCAAACTGCATCAAACTTTATAAAAAGGGGAAGTCCCTTAACTTTCCCTGTCCACATTGCTCTCGTAGTTCTGATCCCTCGAAGAACCCCCCTTCAACTTGTTACTCATAATAACGCGACACAGAAAGTGTTCGTAACCCTCCGATGCTAAGTCCGGGCAGCCCCAGGATCCCAATTAAATTAGAGACACCCGGTATATATGCGGCAGCACGACGTCGTGAGCATGCAGCGCGGGGCTTTGGCGCAGGATGAGGATTTAGTATGTAAGGCACGTGTTCGCATCTGCCTTTATGAACGTTTCCCGCGATTCCACCATTCCGTCCTCATTCTCAGGCAACCTTGCCACGGTTGCACGTCATCGAGGCGGGCTCAGGGTTTCGGGATTAAGGGCGTCGCCGATCATATTAAGGCCGGAGATATCTCACCCGCTCCTTATCCAGGCCCCGCTACGATCCCGGTAAACTCGCCCGCGTTTGTTCCACATAAATTACAAGGACTTTGCCCCGGAATGCAACGTCGCCCCGGTGTGTACGCAGCTTTAATGCTGCGTAGGGTCGTCAAACTCCCTATACCGCCGGGCACGGCGACGGTTTACGAGACGGGCCGGGGGTAAACGGATTTTAACGCTGGCCCCGGGATCAGCCCTCGCCCGACGACGTTGTATTTGCTCTTCGGATTATCGTTGCAGTTGAAACTTTGACTCGCTCGCTCCCCCCCTCTCCTTTTCTCCGCCGTGAAATGTGATCTCGATTAACGCGCGTTGCTTCGTTCCCGCTAGGATCACGGCGCACCCCGTCGCGTTATTTGCCAGCCCCGGCGCCATTCGCAAACTGGGATACTCAGCGAATGGAAGTCTTATCTGCGAACGACTGCGACTTACTGCGACGCCGAGCAACTTAAATGGCAGTATTAGAACGTTATGTACATATTCGAAGCTGCAGTCTTCGACTGAACATCCTCTGCTTATTTTTCTAAGTCCATCAATTTCTCGATACCCCTGACATCGTCCTCCCGTGTGACTCGTGAAAAGAAGGAAGCATTTCGTATCTTCCAAACCACCCGCACCTTGCCACGCACACGGGAACCTACGTAGCATGAATTGCCCCGAAAAAATCACGTGTCAGAAGGGTCCATTAATCACGCGGGGCGGACAGGACCGTTAGCGAAAATCCGCGAAAACTGGTCCACCAGCTTGAATTTCCCGTTTTCACTCGGCCGTCAATCCTTCTGCTTGCCCGTCAGCCCTCGAGGAAAGTGTATCCGGCCAGTGATACCGTTGCTAACGCGCGCTCCACCCTCCTCCAACATCCACCCCACGAACCGAGCGCCGCTAACTCGGGCTGAGACGTGTCTCGGGGCGCGAGGCGGGAATGTAGTGCAAGGAACAGGACGAAATTGGATCCTCGGTCGGTGGGTAAATTGCAAGCGCGGCCGTTTCGCGCGTCGGCGAATTGCGCCCCCCCCCCCCCCCGTTTTATGGAGTGGCCATCAGAGGCCCGAGGAACGGAGGAGCAGCGGTGCACGGCCGCTCGCCGAGCAGCTACTAGGAAAATTTGTTGCCAGCACGAGCTGGCGCGATGAACGTTCCGTAACCGCTCGAAATTGCCGGGGGCTGCAAAGTGTTTTCGCCGCGGCTGGAAAACTCAGCCCTCTTTAAACCGGTACAAATCCAGCCGCCAGATGGATAGGCCTGGGGTACAGGGACGGTGGATGGACGGCGCGCGATATTTTCTCGCCTAGCGTCTGCTGCCGTTAGGGGCTCGTTTACGTAGAATGCATCGCGAGGATCTTCGAAGGCTAATTGTAAGTCGCGAATCACGGGGCGGAGTTGCATTTGCGTTTAAGTGGAAAGATGCCTGAAAGTCTTCCGGGGAAAAGTACAGGGGAGGTGTTCGTATGCTGGACGGCGGTGGCGATTTTCCATCCTCAGCAAATTCAAGCCGCCCGGTTAGAAGTTGGAAATTCTTTAAGCAAAGCGACCGACGATGCGGTTACTCGCAAACAGTTTCTGTTTTCTCTTTGACCGAACCTACGCGCTGATATCACTTTTTGGTTTTTATATTCTAAAAATACGGTCGAAATTCTAAGTCTTTATTTAAACAGTTTCTGTGTTACGAAATTCCACGCTAATACGGTCCCCATGGTCTTTTCCCTCTTTCCCGCGATTCAGACGTTCGCGTGTAAGTTTCTTATTGTTGCGCAAGCTTATCCATCCCCCGCTCGGGAAGGAGGGCGGGCACGGTGTTAAACTGGTAAACGATTCGGGCAACTCGCTGCCGAATATATGATATCTACGGCGGTGGTTCATGCTGGATTAAATCCATAGAGGGATATCAAGGGAACAGCGTGGCGTTGCATTCGTGGCGGAGAAGTGACGCCGGGGAAAGGACAATGGAAGTTCCCCGCGTTTCGTTCTCGCGCTCCCAGCGAGATACGGCTCTCACCGTGATCCTGGGAATTCTCCGGATAGAGGAGGGATGGTGGATGGGGAGAGCCAATAGGGAAAAAGGTCGCAGCAATCGGTGCTCACCGATCGCTCGATCGGGATTGTTCGTGAGCTACCGGCTTCGAGTCAAGATTAATGTTAACTTCGCCGTAGGAGTTAATAAGTCCGAGACCGATAAATCCTGCTAACTCCTTCTCACCCTTCCCCCCCCCTCTCTCTCTCTCTCTCTCTCTCTCTATCTCTCTCTCCCTTTTCTTTCCTCTCATTCTTCTGGTGCCCGCACTCCTCTGCGCGGCTGCTCCATTACAGTTCCCCTATCCTGGCCGTTCGCGTCCGCGTTCGCGCCGTTCCGAACCGTCCCAGGGCTTCGAGAAACTCGAAAACTTTGGCGGCGAGAAAAAGCCCGCCGTATCAGCCCGGGCAAGAAGCACACCGTTCCGAGGTGGTCCTTTCCACGATCATTTCCTGCAGGAATCCGAGCCCTTTTTGTTGCGATTACTCGCGTCGAATAGTTTTCCGGGCCTCCGGAGCACCGTTCGCTATTCGGGGCTCTCCCTCGTTCGCTCCTACAAAGTGGCTGCGTAAACGTTTTCCCAAGTACATTTCTGTTTATACACAAGTAATATCCCAGTGTACTACACATTATCCGCGGATCTGCAATGTTAGGTAGGTTTCATGAGTTTTGCAGCTCATCAAAATACAAGCTCATCCCAATTACACTCGAGGTCATCGAGCGTTGTTCTCGTGCAGTTATACGACACCAATTACATCAAGCCATCCTGTGCGGAGAATTAAATGTAAGGGACGCGCTGTAGCTAGAATCGTAATAAAAATGGGAGGCAACTTGGGAAGAGCGTAGAAACACCGGTCTGACACGGTCAGCTTGCAGGTTTTCCGCAGGAAGAAATAGAACGGAAGTTGGTCGCTGAGGAGGACTCTCTGGAAAAGCCCTGTCAGGGAAGCTGACGTTTAATTTAATAAATGCCGCGCTGTCGTGCTCCTTTTCCCTTCGTTCTTCGGCGACCACTCGGGGAGAGGGGTGTTTCCACGCCATTTCCTCCTGCCGCTGGTAACTGCCGCCTTCCGTTGCCGTGTAAAATTTTCTTCGGAAAAACTGTGCTAGGCGGGGCGAGGCACGGCTTATTAAGAACGTCGAACTCGTAGGCAGCAAGTTTCTCCGTAAGTTCGTGGCTCCTCGGCCCATACCAGCGCACGTTTCCTCGTTTTCGTGGCTGTCGTGAACTTTTATCTCGTCTTTCCGCTTCTTTTTCAAACGAACAGCGCGGAATCATGCCTGTCGACTCGCCGTTCGTCGTTTCTGAGAATGGCAGAGCCAATCGACGGACCAGCAAGGACGCCTTCTGTTATTCCTCAATGCACTTCTTCGTTCTTCTTCATCGATCTTCCTCTTTGAATTGTGACGGCAAGAAATGTGGAGATGCATAGCACGGTTGCATAAGTTGCGATGTTTCTCCTGTTGCATCGAAATTGTATGACAGTTTTGTTGAGTTTACCTTGGAACCGAGTTCTGTGAAACAGAGGACACGTGACAGGACTTTGCGTTGCAAATGATGCAGATATAGAATATGTCGACTCGAAGGAGCGCAGAATTTTTTATTACTCTTGTTATCATAGCCTTTAAAGGAAAATTTTGTACTCGTGCAATGTTGTTCCAACCAGCTACCAAGGAGTATTCTTTTAGTATCTTTCGCTTCTTCGCTATTTTTGTTTCACTCACTTTTCGAAGTTCGTTTTATTTAGAAACAGGAGTCTGTGCGATCGCGAAGCTCTATGTCAACCGAATAGTTTTAATTATTAGCGACACACGCCTAATACCATCACTGGGAAATTATGTTGTGGCTAATTGCGAACAGCTTAATAGAATTTCAGAGTAGACTGGAATTATTTGTCATACAGTTTATGAAGGGGAGCTATCGTTTAAAATTCTACGCTAAATGGATTACCTCTGTCAGTTCTGGCCAGAATTCATGCTGGCCAGCTCAAATTCATTCGAATCTGAATGAATGATATCCATTATAATTAAACATCACACGCTATTGTAATACAAGAAAATGTTTTTTTCAATCTCCTGATCAACAAACTGCAGTCGAATACCAAAAAAGGAAAGGAAATATATACTCTGTGCGGTTTTAGTAGATTAGTCCCCGACTAATCCCAGGTTTCATTGATTTCCAGTCAACTTCTCGTAAGTCGGCGAAGTTCCGTTTCTAGCATACGTACGTGTGAAATTTTCGGAGCTGATTCCCAAATACACGGACACAGACACGCGAAGATGTAGACAAAGAATCGGGGCAAGTATATCGCGCACGTGGGCACAGTTATGAAAGACGTGAGCGCGAACCTGGCGAAGAAACTTTCTTCATTTTTCGCCCCCCTCCACGTCGGTCGGACTAAAGTTTTTCCCTGAAATATCGCGGGAATCAATCGCTGGCACGAGTGGCCCCGATCGAACGGCCTTTCCCACGTTTTCCCGCTGCCCTGGACTTTGGGAAAAGTAACGAGCCAGTTTTAGCCGTTCCGATGCTTTACCGTCCTTCGTCCTTCCACACTCCTGGGAAAATCTGAATGTTCGATTAGTCTCGGGATAGCAGCTGCTCCTTCTTCCGAATAAATCCCACGACACGCGCTCTTTTTTCTTCAAACAGGCATAGAGAGACGTCCATCGATAGAGACTTTTGTCGCTTGTGTCAAAAATAAATTTAAAGTTTTGTAACGAGTTACGCCGGTGGGACGACGATCTTACCCCCCACCACGCGCCCGACCGAGGTAGCGCGTACCGCGCTACGCCAACGGTCTTGCCCCCCACCACTCGTCCGCAATACCGAGAACTGGCGCGAGAGGGTTTCACAGCGAGAGACTCTCTCGCTGCCGAAAATGTGCGGACGAGGACATACAGGTCGGGGGCATAGGCCTATTTGGGAAAGACCGCCTAGAGCGTTAGTACGGACAGTACGCCTCTCCCAGAAACCTCCTGTGCGATTCCACGTTCTTGTGCCGAAACCCTCGTTCTTGCGAAAGCCAAGCGCCCGTGTTTCGCACCAGTTCTTGTGCGTCCACAGACTGAGTCTCTGTGCATTTTTCGCCTCCACACCTCCACGGTTCCCAGAAGGACAGCGTGAGCCATCCTCTGGACGAAATACCGATAACCGCCATCGATCTCCCGAACAGAGTTATCTCTGTTCTCGAGAGCGTCCTTACAGTCGCCGACTCACCCGCGGGCTGTGCCCACTGGGTGACCGGACCCCCCCCCCCCCCCCCGACTCTCCGACCAGGGTCCATTGGCAGGGTTGGCCCGCCTGGACACCGAAGGGTCAAATCGTCTTTCCCTCTCCACTCTCGCCGAATCGACCATCGATATACGCACCGAGATACGCGCCGCGACACGCGCCGCGATACGCATCGCCGACCAACACTCCGAAGTACGCGACGCGATCCGCGCCGATAGGCTAAGTCTAGGTTTAAGCCGTACATACTCTGTTTGCCAGCATAGACCTGGCCGGGATACCCTGTAATCGCGACGAAATAAATTATCGTACTCTACCTTACCTCTGCGTACTAAGTCATTCGATCGGCGGCCCTGGACCACCGTCCTGAGCTGGCGATACGGTTCCTCCACCGTCCCACCGGTAACCCCGCGGCTTAACGGTTACAGTTTATTTGCTGATCGATGATTACTAATTTCTAACGTCAATTTAGAACGTTTAAAACGAGCAATAGACGCTAGGAATCTTAAACAGACAGTGCCTAATCCAGAGGGGTTTTCAACAGAGATGGGCAAAATTTTTATTTAACTACAATTTCGAATAACGAATTAAAGTTTAAAAAAATTATTCGTCATGTGTCGAATAAAGGTAACTCGGTTTAACTATTTTCGACGAATAAATTCTCGTCGAATAAAAGCATTAACATTGTTCGTAAAATAATATACAGTTAAAGTAACTTTTAATTTGATTCGATATTTAAATAATTTTTTCTTTAGTACTGCCCAACTCTGGTTTCCAGGAGCTAGGCAGTAGATGTGGACGACTTTTGTCAGACAGAGTGCAACGCGGTCAGTCAGTTTAAGTAGTCAGCTCAATGCCTGCCGCGACAGGAATAATTCTTCCATCTAAATCAGACAACCACAACGTTACTGATCGAACCACCATCCTTCTAGTTAAATCGATCCGAATCAGTAAATCTGCTTGTCATATACGCGTGCACTCAAGCATCGCTTTATCATCGATAGTGTCTTCGCTTTCGCAGCAATTCACCGATAACACAGAACACTGATACCATTGTCTCCCAGAAGTTATTGCGCTTATCGATGGCACAATGGTCCACGGTTTTTCGAGCGAGACTTATTACTTGTACCGTCGACGGATTATAAATCGCCGCGTATTATTAAAATGAAAGGGAGAAGCGTCGTTATTCCAGCCCGTTCTTTTGCGTGGCAAATTCCTATTCCGCCGCGCCACCTGATGCCTATCGGTTTATTGGAGAGTAAAAAAAAAACGATCGTATACGTGTTTCGTCTTCGCCACCGGTATACAGCGGAGGAAATGGAAAATCGAAAGTGCTTCACCACCATTTCCGGCGTCCCCACACTCTCCCTCTCTCTCCTTTCCCCTATTTCTCTCTCGTGCACCAGCGGAGCGTACCTCGGGCGTTGCTGTCGAATGCAAAAAAGGAGAATGAAATATCGCGTCTGCGAGCACGACGCGTGAAATTCTTCCTTCGAAAATGACTTCGATATACGAGACGCCCGGCCGGTTTCCATATATCTGTAAATCCTTTCGATCTAGGTAGCACCGCGAAAATAACAATTTTTCACGGCAAATAATCCACCCCGCCCCCTCTCCCCCGCTCTCTCGCTCTCGTCCTTTTTGTTTTCCCGTTTTTCTTCATCAATCGTACATCGTAAAGCTCTCCGCTACAAATACAAGTGCCAATTCAAGCCGACCGGGATCGTCCATGAAATGAGAGTGTCCCGACGGGTCGAGTGAATTTTACAGGAAAGGAAAACACCGTCGTCCGCTCCGCTTCTACGACTTTTTGACACAGTTTGCAGCCGTTACAGAGGGGACCAATAGCAGCGCGGAGCAAAGCCAGGGGCTAGCTATGTGTGTTCAATTTTTCACGTTTCCGCCTGGTTATCCAATCTCGAGACGGTTTCGTAGTCGCCCTCAGACAGCGTACGTACAGATACGTACACAAGGGTTCGATGCAGTTCGATGAGCCTCCTCCGCGTGGAAATTGCACCTGTGCACGCAGGAAGGCGCGCCTGTGTGGCCAGCCGAAGTGCAACTGTGTTATCCGTCGGTTTGTGGGAGTGGCAACACGTGTTACCCATGTGTGTCAACCGGCAGTCGTAGCTGGGTCGAGAAAGGGGAATATCGGCGCGATATCGGGCTGCACGAGTTCTCATAGAGGCGGGCTGCATTCGTATCGTCGGTTTGGTAGTGCCGCGTGGCACGAAATGCGCGAGACGTGTATACACAGGTGAATGCACGCGCCCTCGTGCGGTCTAGGTTTGCACCTCCGACGTTGAAGGGCTTCTCCGCGTCGCAGTAATTTCTCGTAATTTCTTTCGTAAACGCTGGCGACCAGTTTTTGCGAATCAGCTTGCGTGTATCGTGGTGGTACTTCGATCTTTCGGTTGGTCCCAATGTTGGTGAAATAAGTGTTTAGACCGAGGTGGGAATGTAGACAGGCCTAAAAGCTCGTGGTTGCAAAGAATCTTTCTGCACATCTTATACAGTAGAATTTATATTTTCTGGGAAAGCTTTCAATAAACAATTATATAACTCAGAGCCATCGTGCGCAGACAAAACGTTGATGCACCCGTTCGTCGGGGTCTAGAAAATCTGTAATTGCTGGTTTCGCGAGTACAGTCTTCGCTACAGATTCGACTGGAAACGGAGCTGGTTATTAAAAATTTGCCAAGCAAACGATGAGGCTATTCTCTCTGGTTTGGGAGCGCCGTTCATCGAACGGCAATCACGGGCCAAAGGTTAGATTCCGCGAGGCGCGGGAAAGCAGATGAACGGGTCTAATTAAGAAACAATTTCGGGGAGCGTTATCGAACGAGCGCAAGAGACCGTGCAACGATGCGAAATTGCGCTCGGGGTCCTTATGAATCGCCGCGGCGACGTAACTACGTCGCCATTGCAACGAGTAATTTCCGAAACGCGCGTCTCGTTCCCGGATACCTCGTGAAATTTCCTAGAAAAATACAATTATAAGGGAGTAGTGGAGCGATGTGCAAGTTACTGTAGGAAGAGGGTAACTATTAATTTAACAACTAACACGTTTAAAATTAAAATGACAAACAACTCTACGTCATAACGACTAAATGACTCTGAACTGCTAAATCTTTACTACTTGGTGTCTTCCCCGTTACTAGTCTCCTAATTTATGCATATTTTTCTATTTATTTTTATTATAATATCTTAAGACATTGTACTAAAAGTAGGCAATACAAATTTTATGTGAAGACTGTAAATTATCCCTGACAAGAATCTTAAAAAAAGGCTTACTTTTCCGGTCGTCACAGTGGTGTTCCCCCTTAACTATCACTTATTTCTATTATCTCCACCAGCAGTGCTTATTTCCTACTTAGTGACTCCACAAAATTTCATAAAACTCTAATCTTCGTGTGGCGTGTCGTATTCATAGTCCACGGATACGGAACAGAAGTCGCACCATTCATAGCACCTATTTCGTGGCCAAGACCTAGAATCCATTCAACACCATACTTAATGGCAACCTTCACCCTTCAATTTCTTTCATAAATACTCGTCTACCGCGCCAGACACCCCCCTTCAGTGCATTCGCCGAGCACCATATTTTCCCGCGACTCTTCGTTCGTTGGAATCAGGGCCTCTCTGCAGAATTTAAAAACGGCATTTCCATTCCATCGATTTTTGCATTATCCCGCTGCCTCCCCTACGGGCAGTACGCTGCAGATTTAAAATACATTTGTTCCCCTGGAGGGTCCGTTTTCCGGCGCGCGTACGAGTGTAGATTACCGTAAATGCATATGCGTGATGAATTACTCCGGCGAACGGGCGATATTTCTGCGTTAATATATTCCAGCGTCGGAGGGGCGGGTGGGAGTAACAAAACTGCGACGCTTAAAAAATCCTCCCGGCCCCGTAACGTATATTTAATTGCAAGAATTATTGCGTTACGTCCACCGACGTTAGTTGCAATTCATATCAACGTTGACAGCGTTCGCGGCACGGTTGCGCGGCAACCGTCCCGCAATAACGCTCCATCCGCCCTAAAATACACGCTTCCGCGCGCTCACGCTTTTTTCTTGTGCCCCGTAACTCTGTAGGGGCTTCGTTTGGGGGTAAACTTCAAGCAGGATAAATATTAAGTCGCCTGGTGTACAGTCAGCTACATACGAGCGCATCCTTGTTTATCGAGCAGAGCATACACGAAGTGAGGTCAAAATATACATAGTTCCATATTACGCCAAGATTGGGGACATTAGAGGCAAACACTCTTTAAGTTTCATTCTTCCTACGGTTGTATTTTTTCTGAAGATACATCGGTGCACCTCACTCTGAATCGAACTTGGAATAGAAACGAAGCGTCCCTTTCTTGTGACAGACTGTACATAGAACGGAGCTGGCGAAGGTAGGAAAAATTTTCATCGCGTTGCTCGTTACACGATTATGATACGCGCGATACGGAGCAGCGTCGGTGCAACGAGATAAGCTTGGTCGTCGTAGAACGGACGCCCTTCGGCACGCTCCAGAATTCATCCAGAAGCTTGTAATTATTTTCAACGTAATACGTGCGCGGGGGGAAGGTCTACTTCATTAAAGGGCGGGCAGGGCAGCATAATTAAGAGTTTCATGAGGAACGTCAGAGTACCTAGGATGTTGTTGCGCAACTAGACGAGGGACCCTGGATCTCCCTGTTATTTGCTCCTCGAAATTGCCCCGTCCTTCCGCCTTAGCCCTGATCCGCGCGAGTCTTCCTTCCTCCAGGGCCGTTGTTCGAGAAACCTCGGCTCGGGCTGATTAACGCTTTGGACGTTGATTACGGTTGTTTTACAGGCCGCGACCAAGTCGGCGAAAGTTTTCTCCGGGGAAGTGGCAGTTTGATTTTGTCAGGAGATATTTCAATTGCCCCTCTAACTTCTTCGTAGCGCGAAGTTTGCTTAACGGACGAATATTCCTGCAGAATTCTGAAGGGTGAAGTGTCTTACGTTAACTGTACCGTGGCACAGAGATTCGCAGCTGGACCAGAAGATTGAGGAACGAGGTCACATGTATTCTGGCCCCAGCTGAGCAACCTGTTGTTTACTTTGTGGGGACGTTGGAAGTAGAACATAATTAGTATGCAAGGAGGGAAAAGGAAATCATGGGTTAGCGACCTTGTCAGCAAGCCTTACTATTTTCATTTTACTCACACTAGCAACTCCTTGCTCTGCTATAAATGCCGAGTGTTTACGTAAAGAAGCTTGACAGGTGGCGGAAAAGCTTTACCGTGTTTCCTTCACTAAACAATTCTTAACAAACCAGATGCAGATGTGACTAATCTCGCTAATATCAAGCCTTTTCTCTTTCCAGACATGTCCTACAAGCCGCAGCGTCCCATTATCGAGGGTGTAACGTCCTGCGACGAGCCGCCATTAAAAATTCTTTCTTTTATTATATTAATTCTTATTATTCTATATTATACTATATCATATACACAAAACGTTTGAATTAGCAGTAAGACATGAATGCACATATGGACGAATGCACGTATGGACGAATGCAACCTAGTGGTCAGTGAACAAACTAAGTGAAGTGAACGCATGCGCAGTATCATTCAACCGAGCGAGTGAATCGAGTGCGGACCGCGAGCGGACCAAGTGCGCATGCGTGAGACGCACGATCGGCCGAACGGCAAGTGAATTGCGTGTGTAACGCCTGATTGGCGCCAGCTAAATACGAAAGCTAATTGGTGCGCGTAAAGTGCGACATGTGATTGGACCGAGCCAGGTTCACCAAATAGGTATAAATATGGGCCCGCCAGCAGCAGGAAAGCAGAGAGAGATCAGCAGAGATCCTCAAGATACCATAAGTACGCACCACTTAAGGGGTTATGCCTACCTGCAAGGTCTGAAAACGCAAGTATTTTCGGGATTTTTGGGGGGAAAAACTTGAAGAGTTTTTTAAGCAAACCTTTACGTATTAGAAAGTGTACATCTTATATTACTTGTAGTAATTATTCCAATGGAAAATATAAATAAATAAAAGAAATATCAGTGATCTCCCGGCAGCGATTTTTTTTCCAGTAGTTTGCGGTGATCACTCTAACTTTGACCAGATTCATCTGAAATGAAAAATTCGACGGAATTTAGTTAGTATATTAAATTATCTTGTCCGAAATCCAGCGAATTTGCTTCTTTGCTCGGTTGCGCAGCGCCAAGTATTTTGAATAAAATACTTATTCGTTTTAAAATATTTATTTGTATAAAAATATATCTGCTTAATATTATTTAATAATTTTTTCTTTGCCATTATGAGTAATGGAATTTTAGCTGTGCATATGTAGTTGTGTCATCTAAAGTGCAGTTGGAAAGCCTCTTTATGTACTGGCAGCTCATTTTGATTTCACTTCTTTTTTTAATTTTGTATTTATTATTATCTTCTATGTTTTGTGATTTACTTGATTTGATGTACTTGGCGTAATTTTTTTACTTTTTTGAAGTTTTTGTGGGGATATCACTTTTTTTTTAGAGTGATTTTTAGAGAGCTACCGCGTCTCTAGATAAAGGTAAAGGATATAAGGGTAAAGGGTGTAAGGGTATAAGGGTATAAGGGTATAGGGGTAATAAGGATATAAGGGAATAGGAGTATATAAGGGTATATACTCTGCGGAATGATCCCGAGAGTCGACGAACGAAACATGTGTGCGAAACTGATAGGTGTGTGTGCATACGTATTATGTCGACGACAATAAATTTTCGACTGGAGAAGAAAAATTTTCTCTTACCATTTCTGACAATTTCATGAGACGATATTACGATATCTCTAGCATGCGTGGACCGATTTTTGCGGAATTGGTCTTATTCGAAAGCTTATATGCGGTTTACATAAGAAAAATGCCTTTAAATTTAAAAAATATTGCAGGGGTGATGAGATATTAATGAAATAAGTTTCAGAATAGCCTGGCGACGAGTAAAGGATAGCGGTAGCGACAGTCGACATATATATGCAGGGTCTCGGAACATGGATAAACGGCAGGGGTAGTCGATCGACATTTATACAGGGTGTCTTTCATGTATACAGGGTGTCTTTCTTGTACTTGGCGTCGAGACGCTACCGCGTCTCTAGATCCGTATAATTCGGATAAATAATATGGCGCTGTAACGAGGCTCTATTTCATTCCTCTTTCCCCTCTTCAAATAATACGTTCTGGTGTTACGTACGGTATGTTTCAGTGACTGTGTTATGAGGAATCTTGCAGGGATATATTCATGATATTCGTTGAAGTTTAATTGTACAAAGGGAGCCTTTAGAGTACACGAAAAAGAAATTTACCTGTATTTCTTTGGAAAGTTGAGAGCGGTTCAATTTGAGAATACCGAACGATATTTATATCGTGACATGTAGGTGCTTGATATAATATTATTCAGAAATATAGAATTTGTATTGAATACAGTTTTTCAAAATAATAAGTAGAGGGAGTTCCCTTAACTTCGGACGGCACCTAATGCCGGACGTTCGCTATATCTGTGATATTTGAAACGCTATCGAGCCGTTATTCCCCGTAAACCGTAGAGGGGATAGAAGAAGCCACAAATTAGGTTTTGACACATTCCAGTCGCCTGTGCATACCTAAGGAGATTGATTAAATATTATTTATTTCTTCTTACTTGAGAGAAGCTGGTGGTTCAGAGATCGTCAGTGATAGAAGGTCGTATATGGTCAGACGCGCTCTGAATTCCTTGAAACAGATGCTACATTCCGCTGCATACAGCGATTCACACGAATTATCTCAGTAGTATTTCGAAAATGAGAGCTGCCCAAGTCTACTAAAATTGTCGTTTCGACTTCAAGAGATCTTTCATGCAATTCGAAACCCCATTTGATAATACAGAGTATAAAAGAGTGCTCTGCGACCAACTGCAACGCACTATACACGCGCGATATTCACGAGAAACGTTCGGATACAGGATGCAACGCGGTTCTCTCGCTACACTACGATGCATGCTAATCCAAATATTAGCCCGGGATCGTTTGAGCGTTTCACCCGTCACGGTTGCCAGAGGTGGAGGGCCGCGAGGATTCACCGGGGGACACGGAGCGTTTCGGAAAAAGGTGCATCTCGAAGCAGAGGAATTGTCTGCGCGCACCGTCGCATTTCGAGATTCATCTGTTCTTTCTGTCCACGAGATGCATTGCACGGGGCGACGGGCCACGCAGCGTTGCGGCTCTCCCGTTCGCTGAAAGGTCACTGATACGCTATTTTCTTCTGTCCCTTGAGGGTGCATCGCGGCGCGATATGCATCAGTCGCATTACAGAGATCGTTGGCGTGCGTTCCTGTAGAACGTCCACATTCCTCGCTACGCGGGCGCGGACGCGGCCTTCCTCTTACAATTCAACTTTAAATCGGGCATCGGGATACCGGGAGCTCGAACGTCTATTTTGAAATAAATTCATCCTCTATCGTGTATCACACCACCCTCCAGATTTATCTGAAACACACTTCAGCCAGATAAGGGACGACATTCGACGATGGGTTCGTAGAGGATGCGGTGCTCTGAAAGTTACAATTTCGCTCGTCCACCACGTATTGGTTGTTAAGTATCGGGGAATTAGTGTCAGCAAATGCACAGAGAGGAAATGCACGTTTAGGAGTTACGACTTGGGGTTCTTATTTGTAAACGTTTCAGGGAACGCAATTAATGAATTTCCGTCGAAACGGAAGCCACTGGACGCGCTGGGAAAGGGAGAATAAACGCGGAACAAGTGGCGCCAGCAATCAGATGCAGAGGAGTACAGGGTATATCGTTATTTCGAACGGCGAAAGTTCCATTTATGTTTTATGGCACGCTCCGGAGGGGTTCGCCGAATGGAGGGGAAACGCGTGGCGTTCCATAGGGACGACTGGATGAAAAAGGTAAAGTAGAAATTCCGCCGAAAAATATTCTACGACAGCGGGTGCAGTTACTATAAATCGCTGCGTCCTCCTGTTCCATTCAGCTTCCACCACTCCGTTGCGGTGGTGTGAATGCAAGCGAGGGTCGCGGGCGGCGAGGCAGACGGGGAGGAAGGGTAAAGGAACGCAACCGTCGGAGGAAAAAAAACGAGTCTGGCCGATAAATTACAGGTGGAAAAAACGGTGCACACCCAGTGGAAGGGTGGGGAAGAGAATCAGAGATCCAGGGTGGCAGAACGAGAGAAAGGAATGGAGATAGGAAGAAAGGGGAGAATCGTCGGTTCACGTGGTATAAATGTGGGAGGGCTCGGTTTTTACGGTTTTTTCTGACCCCTCTTGAAACCACCTTACACTAGCAACCGTTATCGGGCGGCTCGCTAATATCAGCCGCGAAATTGCAGCGAACACCTCGGTCGATAGCGTGGCGAGGAAAATCCAGACATACTTTTCCCTGCTGTCCGCTTGGGCAGAGTCGGAGATAGTCGCGATGATACGCCTTCGTTGCATAAGATCTCTTTGTAATATCTCTCGATTCATCCATACTCAACTACAGAGAAATAAAGAAACGTTTTGAACGAACAGACTCGTCATTAACGCGAGACTATAACATCCCGGAGGCGAACGAAACTTGGGCCAGCACGCGTATCGACAAGTGCGCCTTGTGCCAGGTGTTTCCGAGGCGTCTCGCGGCGGTGTCGATTTGCAGGGAAACCCGACGCGCGTTACGCAATGACGCGGATTCCCGAGGAAACGCAGCGAAAGCGAGGGAAAGAGTTACGGGGCGCACGCGAGAATGTCAGGGACGCCCGAGATCCCGACCCACGGTTTTACTATTCCCGGCCTCTGCGGTTCAGATATTTCTAGTTTCTCCCCGCGAAACGTGGCGGGGAAGCTTTGTGTGCGCGGCACATACGCGTCTTTGCGCGGGCCTGTACGTGGCGTGCAAGCTACACCCGCGGACAAAGATAAGGTTACGTTAAGAATTTGCTTTCCATGGGACGAAGCCAAACCCTTAGCAACTCCCTTCACGGGCGGCAATCTTTTCTTCTTTGACTCTTTCCGTGGCCCGCGGACCCCCCTCTGCTCGCCACCCACGGTGGTTTTTTCCTGTTTCCCTACCACTCCCATCATTTCCCTCTTCCCCCGTGTTCCCACCCAGCGTCGTTCCCCTCGCCTCATACTTATAACGCTTCAGCTTTCGTCTCTGTCCACTTCCTTCCGTCGAGATGCACGCCGACAAAGGGCGACGGAGTCAAAGAGGCGCAGGCAAAGAACGCGGGAAGCCGTGCAGCGGCCTTTGAGCTTGCACGAAGCCAGACTAACGCTACGTCTTTGGTCGCGGGACAAGCTGACGGCGATCATTTTGTTACGATAGCAGTTCCATTCACGCCCAGAACTTTCGCGCCTCTCTCGCTCAACCGCTCCCGGCCCCTCCGTTTGCAACGACCTCCGCGCCCTCGCTGCGCGGGAGAGACAAATTGGATAGGAGCGATCTTACCATCCGGTTTTCCCGAGAAATTGGACGCGCAGGGTGAGAAGGCTTGATATCTCGGACGCGTGACTCGGTGCTTGGGTAATTATCCGGATCTCGCGCACAGGGGAGTAGATTGGATACTTCGTATGTACTTCGTTGGGCACCTCCTTTGACTCGTGCAACATGTATCCTTCGAGTTGTTTCATCTTGGCGAGCATTTGGGTCAAACGGTACCCTAGAAGTGTTATCAAGAATTTAATCAATTTATTCAAACAAGAATTTTTGAAGCAATTTATAAATCTGTCCATAGCACTGTTATTGTTATATGAATGAATATACGCGGAGAATACACGAGGCGCAGTAGATATCGAGCAGATAATGAACAGAGAAAAGTCGAATATCCCTTGTCGCCGTAATTCCATCAGTTCACTTTTTGTGACCGTCGAGCCGCTCCCGTGAAAGGATTTAATACGCGACAGTAAATCGAGTCGCTGAAATATCTGTCTGTTAGTCCGGCAATCCTGTGTACCCATCGTATTCGATGTATCGGACAGAGGGCACGGTAACCGCGTAATACGCGGCATAACAACGAGCGATAACACTTTATTATATTTTACAAAACCGGTCAGCAGCACCGGTTGCATTATGAGCGAAAAATCGATGGCTCGTGGAGGGGCCAAGGGAGGATTAAAATTAGCCCGTCATATTAGCAAGACCGACGGCCAATTTACGTATTATTTAAACCCGTTTGCTGTAAATAAGCGGGACGAATGGTAATCCCATACAATTTATAATGAAAAGCAAACGCCCCGTTTGTTTAACTGGCCCACTTTTTCCACTTCTTCGATCCTTCCTTTCGCTTCTAGACCTTCATATTTAATGCCTGCCTTTCATGGATGGAGAGATCAGTTGCTGGTCGAAGGGAACGACGCATTTAACAGCATTTTTGAATGACTCCCGAGCACTGACATTGATGCTGCTTACAAAACAGGCTCTATTCTTCGAGTTCTCGAATCCAGCTCCCTTTCATGAAAATTCCCGAAAAGGGATTGATTGTCCTGACTCCTAGGATCGGAAAGATTACCTTCGACAACGTGACCGCGGTTTCTGGGTTATACACGGAGGAAAGAAACGAAACCCTCCTTCGCCGATTTGGGAACATGGATAATCGAAGCTCCCGCATCCATGGTTAATGGATTCGATATCTGGTGAAGCAAAAATGCCCGTGCGCCAGTCCGCGGATTAAACAAAAGGAGATAAACGCGAAACGGGTCGCCACTGAAAATGGGATGTGTGAATTAATCAGCCGAGCCGACTCTCGTGGTCTGCCGTTTATCGAGATCTCTCCACCCTACTGTGAACATCACTCGCCCCCACCGCGCTTTTGCATATCGTGTTTCGTCATTCTTCATTTCTCACCTCTTTTGCTCGAAATAGGCTTTCGAGTAATTTGGGAAGAATCGTCGTCCTCAGCGCGGTGGCTAAAAATGTATCAAATGCAGTTGGATGTGCGCTTGCCCTTCGCGCGGTCAGTTTAAATATTGACTAGCTTCAGCGACCAGCGCTGGCATTTCATGCATACCTACTTTCGTTTTTGTGGATGCTACATTCGACGATTTTTAATTACCTTACATTGTAAACGGTACCACCGATCGTTGAAAAACACGATTGTATGCTGAATTGGATGCACTGGTTCGATTGGGTGGAGATACTGAATTGATGTTATAGAGAATTGTTTACAAGCTACAGTAGATGAGCTAAAAGTAACAAGATTCCAAAACGAACAGTGAATTTTTACTATTCAGCTTCCGCCGTGTGTTCCACTTGTCTGACTGCATTCCATTCTACACCACTTGCTTGGACACGCACTGGTTCGCACTACTTGACCCACGAAGCCTTGAGACACATCGCTCGCCGTACTGCGTGTTGGTTTATACTACTTGTTTCGACACTCGCTCGCTCTTCCAGTTGGACGGCTAGCTTCTACCGGTTATTACGCTCAGTGAATTGGTTTTAAATAGTTAAAATTCTGCCTCGACTCCAGGGCACACGTTTTGCACAACAGAGAAGGGATACTCGCCCCTAACCGTGCTCGAAAATTCTAATTTCACGAGGGATTCCTTCCACATCCTGGGCCGTTTAAATAGTTCGCTGTTATTGAATTCATTAGAGCCCCAAATATCCAAGCCAGCTATGTCTATAGAAAGAACTGGCTGCGGGAATTGGTAGGATAGTTCCGCAGTGCACGTCCATCGAAACCGTTACACGCGCCACTTCGATATTAGAATTAGGGTGAAAGAATTCCGAAACTGCCCGGATAGTTACGATCCATCCCTGGCATAGTTATCCAGCACGTTAGTAGTTTCAAATTTCAACGTTCCTGCGAAAGAACGACGAACACGAGGCCACGGACGATACAGTATTTACAATTCCGTCAAAACGTTTGGTTTCGAACGTGCAGGCAATCTTTCAGAATCAGAGTCACATTTAACGAGATCCAAGGTTCCAGACACTTCGTACCAGCACACAGACACGCGCGTAGGTACCGGAACGTATGTACCTACGTTGCGGAGGTCGAAACCCTTTAACTCGCGCAATCGCGCGCTGTGACTGAGACATGGTTCTCCAGGGACGGCTGGCCGAGATTTACGGACTCGATTCCCTTATATCGTACGTACGCAGACCAACGCGAGCTTGCAATCATTCGCCTCCGCCGCCTGTGCGCATATGTGCACGTGCACATCTTCGAGCACGTGATCGTCCCGTAGGCGCACCTCGTGCCCTTCGAAAGCATTCGATCCGACTTTCGTCTTCGTGCCACGTCGATCGCAGCGTCCCCTTCTCCCAAGTCCGAGTGCATTTTGGCGATTTTTCATCTGGAACTCGTGGCATCCTTTCCGGTAACAGAAGGCGCGTGATAAAAGGGATGGATAAGGACAAACAGTCTGGAAAGATTTATTGGGTGCCTTGACACTGGAAAATCTGAAGGTTATTTGCAAAGAAACTCCTATTGTCAGCGCGATTCTCGTGCAGATGCTTCCGGATGTCCGTAGGCTATCTTCTCGACTGGAGCAACGTGGAAGTTGATATTTGAAACGCGCGCCTTCACGCGCTGTTAATCGATCGTTCGATCGAATGGATTGCCATGCAGTGCACACGATCCTTGGCTTGCCGTTAAGAGACGGCCAATCGAATTCCCCCGCCCGTAATGATAATGCGCGTATTATAGCTCGTTCTGGCCCTTGCCCGCTGATATCCGAGTTCTAGCTGCACGGCTGATTGCGACTCAATACCGGGACGCCGCTCGACTCGATGCAACCTCTGACTACGCTACTATCTGACTGCACGTTTCGGCAACAATGGCGCATTACGTCGGTTTAATCGATGATAAATCACTGGCCGATACCCGCGACCGATACAGCCTGCTTTTCGAGATGCAACACTGAGAGAAATATTTATCGCCCCGAAATGATGCACGATCGTTTAAAGCCACCGAGTGCGTTGCACTTTTATCTCCGGCCCGTGTTCACGTCCGTACTACACGGCCAGCGGGGCCGTAAGCCGTGTTATCAATTATTTACGGAGTCGAATGGCGCCTGCAATAGCGTTACAGCACGGAGATCTAATTAATGCTGGTAGACCAGTATATAACAACAACAAACGGCTCGAGCTAGAGACCGACAATGAGTTCAAGGCAGAGGGAACGATGCGTCGGTGTTGGGGAGGAGTGATAATAGTCCGCATAAATATATAAGTGGTACTTTTCAAAGGGCGCACGCAGCACAGAAATGCGCCCGTGAACGTAATATTAAAGGGACTACATAGTATCTACAGGGCCGAATTGAGACCTTCACAGGCCCTAAACACTTCAAAGATTTTAGGGCTCCCTTATCTACCCAAGTGACTAAAAAGTGTTTCTAACAGAAGTTAGATTTTAAAATACAAAAAATTTCTATGATGCCCTAAGCACGTGCTTATTTTGCTTATTGGTTAATCCAGCAGCATGCAGCATTCAATATCTCAGACAGGAATCTAGAACGTTAGAAGGCTGACAGGAATAAACTCCAATGATTACGGCTGCAAGAATCTGAACAATTTGATAACACAAAATGGGACGTAGGTACGTAATCTGTGGCTGGGACTGTTACCTAGGCTTCTAACAACAATATCGACCCCCGTGATTAGTCCAAGACGAGGGACACGTATGCAAACCGGTCGATGCAGCTTCAGCCGCATAAGGTGCATCGTGCAGCAGGTGTGAAACGCGTTCTGCTAGCGTCGCGACGCCACCCCGTACGTGTGCATCCGCGTACATACATACATACCTGCCACGTTCCAAATAGCTTCCACCGCCCAGGGGGGAACTCCATAAAGACTGATTTACGCGTTGGATTTATGAAGACCGTTCGGTTTTCTAGGTTGTATTTCGCCGATGCGGCGGCGTTTTTTTCGCGCTCGCGCGAAACCTTCAATTTCTCCTTTTTCCTGCCGCCCCTCCGCAACCTCGCGCATCCCTCGCGCGCTCGCGAAATCCTCAACACGCCCAGATTCAGCCCACCGAAACGTAACAAATGGAACAATGACGCACTCTGTTCTGGCCGCGTGTATCGGTCGTTACGTCGGATAATCGAATAATTCAACGTGGATGGAGCCGATTCGACCGACCAAAGCGTTATCTCTAACCCTGAGAAAGTATTAAAAGGTGAACGCGATCCTGTGCGGCCGATGGCGAGTGCGAATTTTCCGTCGCTGCCCCCCGTGCCGCTGCCGCACCGTGAAACTATTATAGTTACGAGCACTGGCGATCGGCGTGGCCATGATTAATAGAGAATTCCAGTCGACTTTCGGTCGAGGTTCGTTTAAAGTGGCGAGTTTCCGATATTTCTCGTTCCTGCGGGGAGTCACCGATGGAACAGTGGCGATTACCGGCCGCTGTTAATAGTAGAAAACGGGTATGTACTGATAATACCAGTGAATTATTTAGGGACATTACGCAGCACGAACTTATCACTTCTGTTGTTTATATTCGGCGCTAAGTCGGTTCTTTAAATATTGATATTACTGTCTTATCACGGGGTTGGGCATCATTTATGATTCTTTGTGGGGAAAGGCTGTTAGGAAACGGGCTCATAATTAATATACTGCTTCGCCGATGATGCGGCAAGTAGTGAGGGTCCGTGGCGAGTCAGCCTTAATTGAGACGTATCGAGCGGTAAGTGGCAGTGGAATAGCTGGCTGAAAAGTCACACCGACGACGGTATTGCTCGATTTTATGATGAAGCATCTTCAGCGTACTTTTTAAATTACAACCGCACGGCGGGATAGGCTTTTATTTTCCACGTTAATTGCACGCTCTCTTTATCCGAGGATCATCTAATTCAAAGCAGAATACCCACTTCGCCGCGACTCAAATAGAGGTAATTGTGTTTCAGAGTAGAACAAGGGAACGAAGCGATTAAAATTGTCTGCGCAGAAGCTTATTTGTGGAAGCCTTTGCACGTTCACCACAAAAGGGCGCAGAGGGCCGGGGGTGAAGAAAAAGGGAAGTAGGTGTAGATTACGCTGTGACTATGCAGTCCATAGCTACTAGTCACGTCGCAAGGGCATCGGTGGGAATATTACGAGTCTTTGCATGTGCCAGAGAAGCGGGTAGCGGGCGAGGCAAAGGGATAGCTTATACAGAGCCCTAGGATTTAACTTCCCAGCGAAAGGGGTGGATGGTGAACGGAGAGGTAGGAGATGGCGCGGAACATACGTGTGCACGGACACGAGCGTGGCAAGGGACTGGTGCACTATACCGAGGTATTCGAGAGGGTCGATGGGGGTGGGGAATCGAAATGATGAAGGGGTTAATACCAGGTGGCTAATCTGGCATGGATACATTGGTGAGGGTTAAAAGTAGCCAGAGTAGGGGTGTAGCCCAGGAACAAAAACACGTTGTCGCGACAGAGTGTTCAACTCGAACAAAGGGACACCGTGGCGTAGGACAAAATGATATTCTTCCTTTTTCACGGAGTGTAACGCCATTGCCAACCATCCATTCCACTTTTCCCCTCCATCTTCCTCGTCCTACGCGCGGGATCGGTCTCTGCCCTCAGACCAGTACGCTTAGATTTATAGACCAGGAGATCGCGCAGGGGGACAGGCTGCGCGCTGAAATACATCAGCGTTGAATCTCGATAAACTTTCGCCAACTGCAGCCAAATTAAAGCGGCTTACGTCGATCAACCCTCCGAAACGATTTCCAAGATGTACCGTCGAACGCGAAGAAGATATTCAACAGGGAATAGAGAAGTAGGGTAGCGAATGGGGAGTAGGGAATACAGAATAAACATAGATCCGCGCCCCCCACGTAAGGGGATTAAAAATCTGCAACCTTACGAAGTCGATCCTCTTGTCCCATTTCTCTTTCCACCGGGAAATCCCTTTTTACCTCGGTTAACAGAAAATATCCCCAAACGAGGTCTCTCCGCTCTTCAGCGATTAAACGTCGTGGCCCCGCGGATGGGCAAAGCCCGTCTCTTCGCTTTCGTCCACTCGGTGTGTGTACACCCCCATACATCCCCGGTGTTTGCCTCTGTGGAAGGTATATTGCGTGCAGGCTGCCGCTTAAAGGGGACACGGTTGCTCCGCGTTTCGAGGCCGGGGCATAATGAAACTACGCAGGCAGGAGGGGGCGCGACTCCATTTAATTCGCGAAGTCTGTCTGGGTCCGGCGGCAGGTATGCCGTAATGAAATTCATCGCGATGCGATTTTGAATTCAGAATCACGGTTACTTACTTCGCGACAGTCGAGAATCACCTTAAACGGAATTCCAAGAACGTCTGCAATAAGTAAGGGGGCGGATAGCGGGCTGTAGAACGTTGTTTACAGCGGAGGAGCCCGCACGATAGTGATTCCACCCCTTGGGCGGGGGTAGGATAGCCCGCCTCGCGGTGGCATGTTTCAGTCGAGTTCGAGAATAATTTCGAAGTGGGACGAGTCGGTTGAGGAGCTGACGACCTGTCGCACGGGCCAAATCGCTTTCTGTATTGGACTATACAATCGAAACCGTAGATCGGGCCTTGCGTGTGTCGGCACACATTAAGAACACCTACGCGAAGATTTTTCAAGATATCGCGTCTACGTCCTTGCATATTCTTCCCCTTACCCTGGCGTTTCAAATGTCGAGTTTGCTACTTACATAATAACTGTGGCGGGCGGTACATCATTTTGGGGGTGGCTACATTAGGAAGGCAAAGGATGTTACGCGAATCTAGAACCGTCGCGAGTGCGAAAGTTTGTAACAGGCGCGCGTCTGCGGCACGTGCACGAGATTCTAGACTTGCGTGAAGTTGCGCGTCTAATTGTAAGCGACACGGTTCCAGGATACCTAACCGGTTAATTCGCCCATGGATCTCATTCTTCTACTCTCTCGTGGGTGAGTAGAGTTGTAGGTCCCCTTACACCCAATCGCCTTTCGTTTCTGTCCACCTGAAATTCAACGCGTAACGTCGACACGTCCCGGTGCACGAAAAACACCGAGGCCACCGTGAATTCAACTCGTCCTCCCGTTCTCTCTGATTATCGTTACAGCTCGGGGCAAGTAAGCAGCCCCGGTAGCTTGTTACCCTGTAACGGCCTATATCTCGGCCTTAATGGGTCCAGATGTGTTACGTCCGAGGGTGGAGGGGGTGCGGCTTAAACTACTTCTGGACAGCTTTATCCGTCTAGTCACCGCGACACGAAACGAGCGACCAATCGTGCCCCGTGCCTTCGGCTCGGATTAACAATGTTGTACAACGCACCGCAGTGGATCCTAATTACACTTTATATGGTAATGTGTATTTCGGCCGCGATACGTATCAGCGGAATTGCCCGCGCCCCTCACACGCGGATTTAGCGTCGCCCGCCATATACGACTCTGTACTTGACCGATAAGAAACGGGTGCCGTCTCTCCACTCGGATCGAGGGGCCCGATTCACCGAAGGCGACGCCGCTCTTCGACCGTCCTTCTCGTCGATTCCGTTTCTCGCCAGCCAATCTGTCGGCTGTGCTTCAATTAATTGGCGTGCCCTAACGAGCACCCCTCGTTACGGTCCCGATGACGGAACTTTCAACGAATTTCGACGAGTTTTTCGAGCCACTTCGAAACGTCAGCGTCCTCTTTCGAAGGAGGCTCGTTCTCGACGTAACTTTTACGAGTCCTTCCGGGCCGCCTTCTCCGCTGGGGCTTCAGCGTCTTTCATTAAATTCAGGCATCCGTACGCGCGAGTCAGGAGACAGATTAGTCCGGGAACGTCGGCGGGGACTCAATGGTCGTGACAATTAAACGAGAGTTTTGACACAGAACGGTTTGCCCGGGCGAGTAGCCACGTCACACTCGCTTTAACAATCCTGCTGGGCGCGGGCGCGTGGTATGGTACATACAAGGTATACCAAAGCGAAGGGTCGACGGACGGAGGGAACATTGAAAGCTGTTCAATTCCCTCTCGGCTATTAATCTTTCGATTCCACGTTCACTACGCCATTTCCGGTTTCGCCTGATGCCCACCCTGCGTGCTCCTCGCGGGTCCCATTGTCTTTTCCTCGAGGGGCACCCCCTACGCGTCTACGCAAGCGGGATACCTCCACGGTATTCTCCTCCAATATCGGTTTCCTTTCGGGAGTCGCGTTAATTAATCATTCTCAAAGAGAACCAATAATCGCGAGGGAATCCGTGCTCGTCGCCCAAGGATCATCTCTTACACTGTGCTCCCAGCTTCCTGCGCCCCCTCCCCCCGGTTCTGACCGTCTGCCTTTTTCCCTCCTGAGCCTGTCTTATAAGGGAGGATTAATTAACGCGGCTCGACCGGCCGGAGGCCACGATCTTCCCGTAATTGCCGTGAGCGGCGTTGCTCCTTCGTGGCCGTTCTCACGGCTTATTTTAAATGCGACGTGAAATCAGCTTAATAGCGTACCACGGAATCGCAGCGGCCCTCTGCTCTTCGCTACGCCTTCCGTCGTTGAACGGTGTCCTAACGGGACAACGAACCGTGACACTTTTAAGCCAGCCCGGACAAGACTTAACGTTGAGTGCCCGGGCTTCCCTTGTTATCGTCAAGATCGTCTTGGATGATGACGATTCTAAATCAGGCTGCGCGCCACTCGTTAGCACCCATGTGCTCGCAGACAGCCGCTGTTCGAGTGCCTAGGTACGGAGAAGTTCGAGGACAGCTTGGATGGCTCTATTGGTCGGTGTAATTGTCCGGCACGCCCGGACACTGAAGTCGAGATCTCAATTAAGCAAATCGCGAGGACGATCTCGTTCTTTTTCCTCTCCCTCTATAAGCACCGCGCGGGAACTCCCGATTCTCCGAGGGCACTTTGACGGAATGCTGAAGCTCATCCTTTGGGCTTAACGATCCCAATTCTGGGCGTTATTGGAAGGGTTTTGTTGCGAGTTGGCTTCATTGCCGGGATTGGATCGATGAGCTTAATATATTAGGTTAGAGTCTGGCAATGCCTCGTCTGTTGGGATAGAATTGACTTCTTCACTTTCGTGAACAATCGTTAGTAGATTAGATGTCTTTACCAGCAAGGTAGCAAATTCAACTTCGTACACTGTTACTCTAAACTCTCTATCCTCGACGACAAGAAACGTCACTCAGCCACGTACCATCCCGCCTGCAACTGGTCCAAGGCGAACGTAAGAAAGGAGAGAAAAGAGAATTAGGGAGCCCAGCCACCTAACCATGATAGCGTCCTCTATATCCGTTTCCTTTATGTCTACCGAGGAAAGAAGAAATTACAGCGATTCTCTATCTGCCAGGGAAATAGTGGGGCGACGTTACGAGGTGGTAGACCCTATCGCGGCGTCGGTGTACCCACTCGAAATCGTCGGAGTAGGTACAAGTAACGCCTGAAGTTCGATATTAGTAGTGTTGCCGGCCGTTTAAAAGATAAAAGCAAACTTTTCCCATTAATGGCCGCGGGGCAGGAGTGTGGCGGCTCGTGGTGGATGGGAATGGGACACGGGGCACTGGGGGACGATGGCATCGCCCGTGCCTCTATCCGACTCAATTGCAACACTTCGCCCCGCCGCCCCCTCGCTTGACCCAGCGACACGGTTCCCTGTAATTATTTAAAAAGTTTTCGGCTCGTCCCGACTGGGTCTGTTGAGTACTCGCCGCGAATCAGGTATCATTATACACACGAACATCGGACACGATTTATTCCTCAACTTCATCGTTTCCGCCCGTTGTAGTCGGTCGAGTGCTGCTTATAACGGAATTATTATTCGTTACAGGATTTGAGGCTAAACGAAATGCTCCTTTACAGGGGAGAATTCGGAGAACGGGCAGCGGTGTAATTGGCACTGAGCGGTGGTCGCAGAAACGTGACATAAAATGGTGGCGTTTCTGTATTGTTAAAGAGTAGTGGTAGTGAGTTTGGATGTAAGGAGCGCTTATCAAAGCTACGTCCTCTCCTCTTTTTAATCGAAGTTCCGAAACGATTCCTTCTATACAGCAAGCTCAGATGACTCCATTCACTTGAGGGAAATATCGGGAAAGAAAGCTTCTACCATCGCAATAGCAGCTCTCATTCACCAAGCGTCTAATTAAAAAGTACGCCTTCTTCCAGCGATATTCTTCTCAATGATTCATCTATGCTTTCTTCTAGGCACCGGTATTGACGTTTTGTAGAGCGCGGTGCAAGACAATCCTTCGATTACACTCAGACGGAAAAAAGAAGTCGGTGTATACACATCCTAGCATTATTGCACCGGGGACGATAATTTGCGACGGCAATGCCTTTGGAAAATGCTGTAATGGCACTATTGCACTCAACCCCCTCCGTCCCCCGTGCCCAATTCACCCCCACTATTTCGTCGGACGGCCACGCCTGCACGTCCGTTTCCGGCTATTTTTGGCAATTTTCATCCATTCACGGGACCAAATAATACGCGAGCCGCCGGTCTCGTATAGAGCCCGCGGCCATTTGAAAGGGAAATCGCGTGTTCACGACAAAAAATACGCCGTCCAGCAGCCTGGAAATGTCTCGCCACGCGAATGTCGCGAAGTCCAATAAAACCTTTGGCTGGACATCGCGTTTAATCCGCTTTGTGGGGCGTATTGTAACTTTCAGCTTCGAAATCAGATTCCTTCCGTCTCTTCTTCGTACGCCTTCGGGGGTTGTAGGTCCGTTCCATCATATTCAGAGCTCTGTGGGGTCGGAAAAGGGAGTGTCTGAAAGCAGAAAGGAGCTAAGGGATGTAATTAGTTCATTTTTGTTATTGTTCGATGGCGTTTCAATCAGGAAACAATTTTACAAATAAGCCAGTGAAAGTAGGAAGTATCTGAAAGTATCTGAAGCTCGCAGAATATAATCAACTTACGCGTGGCTCTGCGAGGGACGTTCATCCATCACTGCTCAGACGCACGGTTATATCGCCTCGCTGCACGGGTCAACGCTTTTTCTCCTTGGAAAATAGAATTTCTAACTACAAGTACACGTGTAACGACAATAGTAACGCCCTGTGGACATTCCAGCGTGTCGTATTGTTTCGCCTCGAATTGGAAAGCGACGACTTAAACATGGTGTCGAAAATTGGCTTACATCATTCAACTCGAAGAGCTGTGGGCGCTCCTTCCGCGTTTATCCTTCTGTGCTCTCTTCCCTCTCTGCCGCCCTTTGATTCCTTCTCCACCTTTAACTGTTAACTAGCGCGTAAAGAGTAATTAACGCCGGGAACGGGAGTATTCTGTATTCATTATGCGCGCCGCTTTACGATACTGTGTCCCGCGTATAATATCGCGTCGCGTTGCACCGAGGCATTAACGGCTCTGAAAACATCCCCCTTTCTACCACCAACGATTCCAGTCAATCCTTCTGTTTCTTTTATAAGCCCACTTTTCATGGGATTCTGAGTTCCCAATTAGACCATTCGCGAATCATATCATCAGTTATCCAATAATCCTAATCTCACAGATCCCAGGTTGGGCCACCCCATTTCCCATAATACTCCACTACAGAAGAACGGAAACTGCAGGATAATATTTTGTTGACACGCAGTGAGCACCCAAGCCAGAAATATTCAATAAGATCGATCTCCCTTGGCTGAATTTCGAGGCACATCGGCACAGGTGAACGTGATCGAGGGCCCTAACTTCGCGCGGATGGTTCGCCACCGAATTGACAATCTCCCAGGCGGAAGGGCGATACTGTACTGAGGCAGCGGTACGTTCGTGCGCGTAAGACGCATGTATGCATAAAATTTAATACAAAAAATTCTTGCCGTGCATGCCTTGTAAAAGTTCCTTTACGATAAGGGGCGGATGGCGTGCTCGCAGGAAGCCAGAATGGGGAGATCAAACGCGACGAAGGGTATAAGTTACCCGGTGAGCCGCCACCGGAAGAACTAATATGTATATTCCGCCAGACAGAAATAAAATTATTCGCCCGAAAGGGTATTATCGATATCCGGAAGATATCGAAACCCGGAACACGCGGTCCGCTCGCGGAGGCTCGGGTGGATATTCAAATGAATCGATATCACCTGTTTTCCTTTTCTGAAATTAATTTCGAGACTCTAAACCGAGCCGAGCCCGTTCATCCCCGAAGCGTCATCTCCCTGACGATCCTCTCAGCGAAGTTCCCTCGTATCCCTGTCGTCGTTCCGGCTCTCTATATTAAAAATAATCATTTCGCCGCCGCTCTTTGATGGATCCGCTCTCGCTTTACGGCCGAGCGTGTTTTCCCTTTTCCCGTTCATTTCACTCGATTCTTTCTCATCATGCGATTAGATTCCACTGTTGTTACCGCGGCATTGATAAAACCGAAGAATTTTTCCTGAAATTCAGGGAGTCTCTACAGAACTCCTTGGCGCCTATCCACCTATTTCCCATTTTACCAGTGATAAATCGCGCCCGATCAATCCAGCCCCAATCCCACCTTCCACTGTTACAACACTGGAGACACTCCCTCTTCTCTCATTACCAGGGATGTTATTACAGGAGCATCCCTCTCGCCTTTACTACCAGTGAAACTAATCGCAATCAATTCCGTCGCGCTCTCGGGGCTCGCGCGAGCGGGGGCCATTGTAAAAGTCGGCTTCGGAGGGGGTGGCTGAATATTAAAACATCTCGTTGAATAATTCGCTGAGGGGGGGGAGGGTGAGCGGCTGAAAATACCCAAGAAAGAGAGGAGATCCGAGAACACGGCTCGCTCCGCGCAAGGGAAAAGGGAGCGGCCGTGGCGGCGCTTGTCCCGGTGAGAAAGACAATTTCAGGTTAGGAAGCAGTTCATCACTAATGCATAAAGCCGTGAGGAGTTGTAGGGCGCGCGAGCCAACCTACGTGAGGGGGGGCGTTGGGGGGATAGCCAGCCGGTGAGGGGGTTTAACCGACGGCAGCCATGTTTGTATAATATATTCGACAGCAATAATAGAGTCACTTTGGAAGTAGCATTACCTGCTTGCACTACTACGCCGGGCTTCGTAGATTGCAGGAACGACTGTTTGCACTCGCTAAATATAATAAAGCCAGGGGTTCTCCGACAAGCACCGCGCCGTCCCCCCTCTTCGTAGATCTCGCGAGTAGAACGCTGGGTCAGGGGTTGGGGCGCAACGAGGGAGGAACGCAAACCGAGATTCGGATCGAGACTAGGGCGCGTGAATCTCAGTGGATGAATTCTGGCCTCCTACAGCGGCATTTACCGAAACTGTTAGTCTCGCGGGGCCCTTCGAGGTGCACTGGAAATATCGCCTAACGGAATTCCCACGGAATGACACCCGATTAGCCCACGATCGCCTTTCGTTCGCGAAGTGACGACAGGAATCTTTCTGCAAGTTCGAATTTTTATTTATCACCCCTGTGAACGCGAATAGCTCTGGTCGTTATTCCAAAGGGATCGGTAGTAGCGTGAGCGACGCAGGTGCGCGGAGAAGAGTTCTCAAGTAGTAGCGCTCATCCTGCGGTCAGACGCAGTTGCCGCGCAGGAGACACTGGAAGACCGCATTGTTCCGAGGGAAACAAAAGGATCAGGCCCACGGCCAGACGATTATTCGCCGTTTACCTGGACGGCCAGCGAAAAAAGGGCTCGGTTGGAGCGGGAAATGGAACCACGAAGGCGAATAAAGCGAACGCGTTCAGGCAACGGGACAAAGGGCGTTAAGCGAGAAACTGGTCGTCGCGGGAGAATGTGAAAACGGCGGATGGGGACTGCTCGCTCGGAAATACGGGACTGGGACGATGCTAGAGGGAGGGGATGTATTGGCCATGGTTAATTGATTATGTATCGAGGGAACGGTCAAAGGGTTTAATAACACGGAAAATAGGTAGATGCGCTCGACTAATACTTATCCCCGGGGAATATTTTTTCATTTTACGTTAAAGCACCCTACCCCTTGCCTCCCTGGACCTCGTGATTTAATATTGTTCCTTCAATAATTAATTGAACGTCTCGGATATTAAAGACGCGGCACGGCGAAAAGAGAGAAGTAGGAGCGAGAAGGCTGGGGCGAGCCTGGAGTTGCTGCTTAAGTCTCTGGCACCGCCTATAATAGCCCGAGTAAATAAATGCGAGGGAGAAGGCGCGGAGAGGTTTCTCTTTTTATACGTCTCGCAATGCCACCTGCTACGAAGGTGTCTCTGTGACGTCCCACTATTTTTCGCGCGTTTCTATTCCAAAAATCCATTAGTAAACCTCAAAATCATTCCACCAAAGTCCCTCGAACTCAACTCAACTCTTGCCCCATCTCCTCAATCACCGATCACCTTGATGTTGTACCTTAGCGGTCACCAACACAAGATGACCTATATAAAACTCCACCTCGATGATGTATCTTAGAGATCCTCATCACGAGATGATCGTTACAAAACTCCTTCGCCCATTCGCCATATGAGGCACGAATCCTTCCCTTTAAAACGAATTCAAACAAATCCCTCGTTACAAAATCCTCTTAAATCGAGACCACGTCTCAATCCCCTCTTTACGACTCACAGAGTCCAAGCCACGCTAACCCCTTTCCTATAAAATACCCAAAACCCATTCGACGAGTTGAGTATCTCCTTTCGCAGTCATCTGCAGTCCGTGATCCGAGACAAGAGCAGCGGTATGTTTCATTCGTGCGCAATCGTCCTTTAAGGGTGTGAAAACTAACCTCAAAGTAAAATGGGCACTCCCACTTTATCGCGTATAACTCCCAAAGTACAAGAGACGGAGAAACAAGTTTTAAACAAAAGTTTAATGGTACAGTAAACACTGCAAACTTGCGTTGACAAAATGGTGAAAAGAGTTTAAAAAAGAAAATACTTGACGAAAACAAACTTTTTTCAAAATTTTGTTAACGCAAGTTTACAGCGCTTAGTGCAGCATTAAACTTTTGTTTGAAACATTTTGTTCTGTCTCTTGTACTTTAGGAGTTATACGCGAAAAAGTGGGAGTGCCTATTTGACTTTGATGTTAGTTTTCACAGCCTTCAAGGGCGATTGGGCACTAATGAAACATACCGTTGTTCTTGTATTGACTCACTCTATAAACCCACAAAGTTGCGTTCCAATCGATGAATGCGGGTTCGCGGTGTTCCCTTGTTAGCTCCTTCCATTATTTGTACTCAGTTTCATATTGCTCTAATCGTCGCCAATGCTACTACAATCTTATATATAAAGTATTATCGTTCCATAATCTGTCCAATGCACGGTTCAGTTTACTTCGGTCAAGCTTCCGCGGCATTAATCCATCCCGCATGCATCCAACGAGCCCGGAGTTCCCCCGTTGCGCTGCAACCCGCACGTACGTCTGTCTAAAACGCGTAGCTGCGCGTAGTTCTGCATCATCATCATCCAAGACTGACAAGATTAAAGTCCCTGGCAAGCGGAACGGTCGTATTATTGGAAAATGGAGCCGCGGTATCCCTACGTGCAGCGTATACGAGAAGCCCGGGGGGCAAGAATTGATTCGAAACGCTGGGACGACGGTCAACTATTCGAGCCACCCTCGCCGAAGCAACGCCCAGTGCACAGGCCTCGCCGATGCTCCGCTGCAGCCACCCTCGTTTTATCCCCCCCCCCCCCTTATACACCCACCGCCCCCGTCCTCATCTCATACCCCGTGTCTCTGCTCGTGTCCCTACCCCGAGATTAGTGGCTCTAAATCAGCCGCGGAAAACGTCGGTCAGAAGAGGAAACGTAGCTAGTTGGCGATAGCTGCCCCCGCTCCCCCAACAGGGAGCAGGGTGGACGAAAAAGGCGACGGAGGGTGAGCAGGGCGAATAACCCAGCTGGCCAACCACGCGTGGGATTAAGGAAGTCTGCGGTCTTTTCAAAATCTCCGCCATCTACCTAGCCCGGTTCCAGTTGGCTTAGGGGTGGATATATTCACCAGGGGAGAGAAAGCGTGCGTATCAAGGGCGGGAGAGTGTAATCGAACGGCTGATATCGCGATACTATTACGCTGATAGAGTTTCACGGCCCGACGGGCTCCCCGCGGACGGACACCCTCGGACAATACGTGGACGTTAGTTTCCGTTCCCACCGTGGAATATCAAGTTCACCGCTGTGCCTCCGCGGGGATAGGTGTTTTTTCAATTACCTAAGTCGCTCTGGGGTTACTACAGTCTTATCTTCCTTCAAATAAATTGCCCACCACCCCTTTTTTCACCGTTGCATACATTCATATTCTGTCTTCTCGCCGCATGTGTCGCCGGGCTGTTGCATCTACGTCTGCTTAAATACTCGACAGCGTACTTCCATCGGTGCCAATCGCCCCGCGGTGTTATCGAGCTCAGGCCACTGCTCGAGGGTGAACTACCCGTGGAATAGAAATATCATTTCGGCTAACGTGCACGGGTAGATCCGTTGATCCGTTGGCTTGGCTGTGAAAATTTTCTCCCCCGCCGTTGGATGCTCCGTTGTGAGGATTTATCGGGGTGGATAAAAGGATCGACGGAAGATTCGCGGCGTGGATCGTCTTTTTGGTGGAGGAGTGGCTGAGCGGCGACCGTACAGACATACCTAACGGCCAGAGGGGTTGGCGAGAGGTGGGAAAGCAGCGAGCAGGACAGAGATGGGGCAGAGAATACTTATTCTATTCGAAAACCCAATAGCGCAAAAATCTAAAATATGAATTAAAATAAGAATTTAACTATCGACGCTGCTGAGAGTTTCGTATAACGGCAGAAAAACGTCTTAAGTCACGATCAAGACACCGAAATAGATGCGAAATAGCTCAAATTCTGCGGTAAACAAAACTCTCGGATAGCGCGCCGGAAGGAATTCTTCAGGTGGATCCCACGGCAGATGATTGGGAGATTTCATCCCCCACCGTCCTAATTGTCATGTGACAAACCTGGAGAAGGAGTGACCAATAGCCCTATAAAAGAGACTGATCACCCGTGGACGCGATTATTATAATAATGTTCATTAATATTCCGTAATATTCATGTAACCACTCTCAATATAAAACATATAAAGTGTTGAAGTGTAACAACAGACTAGTGACAATAAAAGTTTTGTTAACGTTTATAAGCGAGTGAAGTTCTACCATAGTTTTCCCTATTCCTACTTTGGGCATTAGCATTTATCTTTTATATATTTTCACAAGCGAGAAATGATGGTCAAATTGATCGTGATTTGCGCCCGTCGATGATGTCACTTATAAGCAGGACAGCCGCCCACGGTGTCATCAAACGGTGGTCGTAAAAGGCGATTTGCGCGTTCAATTCAATCCCTAAAAATGGTTATTAACCAATAGAAAATGGGTAATAAGTGATCATGTTTTGCATCGGTCAAAAGGTGATACCTATAAGCAGGACAGCCGCCCACGGTGTCACCAGGCATTCGATGTGAACCATGATCCTGGAAAATAAACAACCCGCTCTCAATTTAACCCCTATTGTAGAAAGTGATAATGCCCAAAGGCCATCGCGCCGGAAGAAAAAACCAATTGAGACGTCTGGCGTTAAAATATAGACTCCAGGCGGCCGAAAGTTCAACTCTGTTGGGGGCGACCAGTATTCCCTGGGTTCGCAAGGTTCAACCCATCGAATCACACAAGCAAGGGTTCGTGGTGACACCCGGTGATTGGGTCCCGCCAAAATCCAACGAAGTGGAAGAAATCAACACGGCGCTTAAAGAGTCAATAATCTGGAAACTGACACCCATCGACCAATAAAAGTAAGCATGGTTAAATATATAGCATTAATGTGCATACAAAGAGTCTCTCAACTATCCCAGAGCGATAAGTCCCTGGACTTGCTCAAAAGCGGATAAATACGTAAAACTCCGCAAAATCGCCCCCCCCCCTCCAATAGGAAGTAGGGACGTAACAACATCCAAAGGCGGGAATTAGAAAAATCCGGTTTGCCTCGCGACGATGTGTACGGGCACGCTAGGAGCGCGCGCTCCGGCCCCGTGCGATCCTCAGCGTAAATGGACCGAAGGGAGACAGCCGATCGAGGAGGTCCTATACGAGGGGCCCCATTCCTTGTATTCCGCCTATAGCTCCCCTCGCTATCGAGACGAAGATTTTGACGAAGAGTATCCTCGCGATCCGTATTATCGCGACCCAACACCGCCGCGTCGGCCAACCACCGTGCTGACGAGGCAAAGCGAACGATCGCTGGACGACGGGAACAGACAGCTCGTTCCACAAGGGAGATTCCAACGGGAGAGACCGCGATGCGATAGACAACCGCGATCTCGTGAACTTATGACGTATGAACCCCGCGAACGAAGATTATACGAGCCTCGCGAACCAGAAAGATATAAAACTCGCGTACCGCGAAAATCGAGGGACCGCGACACATCTTTTGAAAATCGCGACCATTTAAACTACCAGCGCGCCCGCTCGTCCAACCGGAACGAGGCGGGCGCGTCCTTCTCGCAGGCCCCAGAATCACCGAGATTCCCCCGGAGAAACCCGAACCCGCGACGGTCCTCGGACGCGCAGATTCCCCCCGCATCCGGGTTAAGGCCGACCAGCTGGAAAACGGTGAGGGAGAATTCATCGTAGACACGGGCTCCGCGCTAAACCTGCTGGAAATACGGTGTGCGAGTTCGGAGGCCCCCGTCTTACCTGAAGGGGTTGCGGGCCTGGTCGGGAGCCCGTACCTGCTTCAGGAGGAAGCCATAATATCTTACCACCAACGCACGATGGTAACGGCGAACCGCCCGATCAACCCCATAATCTTCTCCAATGCAAAAGAACTAGAAGATACGTTAGGGGCATGTAAAAGGAGCCATGAGGAATTTCAGGCGCATCTAATGGAAAATCCGGAACTACGGACAAATGAGAGCGAAGTAAATCTGCTGCCCCGAAAATCGCGACGGTCTCATGGGGGACGGACGAATGGGCACTCCCTTTTTTTTTCGAAGAAGAATTCGACGCCAACGAAGATCAAGATCTCGGGGATTACCGCGTCGAACAGAAACCCCCTGAAGAACGATTACAGCATATAGTCGAAACGCTTAAACTGGAAGAGCTGGAACCGGAACCGCGCCAGTCAATCGAAGACTTAGTTACAAGACATTCAGACAGGTTCTTCGTACCCGGAGACCCACTCGGCGGAACGACAACGATAGAGCACACTATCCCGATGACCGATTCCACGCCGGTATTTACCCGACAATACCCGCACTCCCCCATTGCTGGACGAGGAAATCGCCAAACAAACACGCAATCTCGAAGAACTGGGAATAATCGCCGCCTCGCCATCGCCACATGACTCACCACTGCATGTGGTCCCCAAAAAATCGGATCCCGATGGAAAGAAACGTTGGAGAGTGGTGGCAGATTTTAGAATCACGAATGCCAAAACGATAGACGATCGTTTCCCCCTTCCGCGGATTTCGGATATCCTCGATCGCTTAGGCGGGGCCAAAATCTTCTCGATTTTCGATTTAGCGAACGGTTTTCATCAAATCCCTATGGCCCGCGAAAATCGCGCGAAAACCGCATTTACCACCCCCGATGGTCATTACGATACCTCCGATAAAAAACGTTCGGGTTAAAAAACGCCCCAGCCACCTTTCAGCATTTAATGAACCGGGTGTTGAGCGGGCTTATCGGTAAAGAGTTATTCGTGTATCTAGACGACGTGGTTGTATACTCGCGCACGCTCGCGGAGCACGTAGACCGACTCGAGAGATTCTTCGAACGCCTACGCGAGCATAACTTGATGCTACAGAGGGAGAAGGCCAAGTTTTTTAAGGACAAGGTCATATACTTGCGGCACATAATAGCCGCGGACGGAGTAAGACCCAACCCCGAGAAAATTAAAGTCGTCTCTGCCTTCCCCGCGCCGAAAACTAGAAAAAACGTGAAGCAATTCCTGGGACTTGTAAATTACTATCGTCGCTTTATCCCAGAAATGGCTAGACGCGCTAGACCACTCACGAATCTAATTACCACCAAAACTTCATTCTTTTGGACACAGAAACATCAAGCCAGTTTCGAAGATTTACGCCAGGCACTTTGCAAAGAGCCGGTTTTACGTTACCCAAATTACGACAAACTATTTATCATTACAACTGATGCGTCCGACGTAGCGGTCGGCGCGATTTTAAGTCTAGGAAAAATAGGCGAAGAACCGCCAATAGCGTATGCCTCGCAGGTACTCTAACCCTGCCAAGAAAATTACTCAATAACCGAAAAGAAATGCCTCGCGATAGTCTACGCCGTAAAACAATTCCGCACGTACATTTATGGACCAAAATTTTTCTTGGTAACCGACCATCGACCGCTTCAGTGGCTATCGTCGGTAAAAGACCCGGTGTCGCGACTCGCCCGTTGGAAGATTACGCTCGCCGACTATCAATACCAGATCATTTATAAGCCCAGCCGAGTAAACGCAAACGTCGACGCATTATCGCGAAACCCTGTCTCACACGCGTTCCCGACTACCTCGAAGGAAACCGCTCCGGAGAGCGAGGAGGAAGGTATAGGAACACGCGTCAGCACGCGTCGTTAAGGAGTACCCAAGTAATACAAAGCGGGTTCTAACTCTGGTCCTCTGAGGGGAGCACGGGGGCGCGGGGAAGTAAAGGCACGCGGGGGAGTGCGGTGGAGGGAAACATGGGCGCGGGGGGAGCGGGGAGTGGAAGACCGATTGCGCGCGCATGAGCCGCGGAGTGGGGGAAGCCGCAATCGTGGAGGGGATCAGTCCGGGCCGAGCCGCCGGGAGACCTCTCCAGACTGGACCCGCCGCTGGAAAATTTTCAGAGGGTCGTTCCCTCCCTCTAAAAAAATTTCTGGGGCCGGGTCTTGTATGAAAAATCTTTTTCATACTCGATCCGGCCCCAGAAATTTTTTGCCCCAAAATATTTTTTCTAAACCAGATCCACCGCCGGAATATTTTTTACAAACCAACAGATACTTTCCCCCAACGCAGAGAAATAATAATTTTTAATCAACGATCCAGCGAATCATTATGTAGAAAACACACATATTTTTTCAAACAAATATCCTGCATTCTAAAGCGTTCCGATTTAACGTCGCAGCGTATCGCGCGATGACGCGTAATTTCACTCCTCCGAGACACCTCCATGCGATGATATCATTTTCACGGACAATTGTATTTAATAACTCATCCTTATAAATAGTGGAATTATATCAAATAAAATTGTACACATGTATTTATTTTACCAATACATTATTTATATTGAACCATGCACTTATTTTTACAATACATTATTTTTATTTATCCAAGAATTGTGTGATTTATCAAACCCTAGCCACTTGACGTATACCTTATCCCCTTTCCTACGCAACACTTTTTCGACCAGATACACATCAGGATCGGTGACGCGTTGCAGCTCATGATCATAGAATCCTCCGGCGACTTGTTTTCCACAGGAATCGACGAGCAGATACGTCGCGGGATTAGTTGCCAGTACTTTGGCTATCTTGAACACCTCCGTTGTCCAATTCGGTGTATAGCCTTTATCGAAGACAGTTTTAAATTTGCTCACGCGCACAAACTCGCCCAATTTGAATCTCGCTGGAGCAGCGATCTTTATGTTGCTGTATACGGTGGCTAGCAGCTTATCGGCGATCGCAGGGGTAACATCGCGAGGACACATTTTGATGGTTCTATGTTTTCGTGCGTTATACTCTGCAAGTAGACGCGGTAGCGTATCGGTCCATTTATAGGTTCGATTGAGCGTAAACAGTTTCCACATATTGTTCTTCAAAGATCGATTGAAACGTTCTACGACGGAGGCCTTCATTACCGAATACGTCGAATAATGATTAATGTCATACTTTGTCATGAGTTTCTGCACATCGGCGTTGTAAAATTCTTTTCCATGATCGGTTTGCAAATTTTTCGGATATCGATCTCTAAATATCTTTGCAAACGCTTTAGTCATCTCAGCACCACTTTTAGTCTTGAGCGGTAACGCCCATGCATACTTGCTCAGCACATCCATGACGGTGAGTATGTAGTGGTGACCTTGGTTGAATCGCGAGTATGGGCGCATTTCTACAACGTCAGCTTGCCACAGATCATCGTATCCATGCACTATGACGCGCCTCCGTGGGAAATGTCTTCGAGCTGGAGCATGCAATTCCGCAACAAGTTGTTGCTTCTTGTGGCCATGGTTTTCTTCTTTACTCTTGGATTTCGATAATGGTTGCATGTTTGATCGCAGAGGTGTCTTTGACACGAAAGGTGCGATAATTATCGTGCACATACATTATGTGCTCCCCATCGACCCGCGAAAATTCTGAACAAGTTGAACCGTCTCGCATGATTCTCCTTCGCAGCGCTGCTGCGGAATAGAATTCGACGCCTGTGATATCTTTTGAACACTGTTTTGCAACGTCAGCATATCTCTCTGAAACACGGTCAGCTTCCTCTCTAATTCTTCCTGCTGCTCTCTCAAAAGTTTAATGCTCTTTTCCATGTATAGTTTATTGACGGCATCGCCGTCATCCACAGGCTGAGCTACGCGTCATATCTTGCGTGATTTTGCATCAATGTCAGCACCGGTCATGCAAAGAGCGTTATCTCCCATATAATTTCGAAGCAAACCGCTCCATTTGTAATAGTCCATTCTAGTTGCTCCACTCTTCTCGAGCAATACCCCAAATTTGTTGATCGGCATCTCGATGCATACAATGCACATCATCGGTGCGCGGTTGGATTTATAATGAGGCCTACCACGCGGAGTTCCTCGAGAATCGATAGAATTTCATTGTCATGCGAGTTGTTACCCGCCTGACGCGACGCTTCCAGCAAACGGAATCGGTCCACCAGCTCGTTGGGATCGTGCCAGTGCACGTAATCGATCTTGTTATCGTTTACCACCATGACTTGCGGTGTCGCTAGACCTTTCCCGGCCCTACTAACCGATACACGGGGTAGTAGCGGTGCAATTACATGTTTGTACTTGTATCCCTTGTTGCCCAATATGGGATTTTGAGCGTTATGACCACGTCTGTGGGCATTCGTCGTCAGCAGTATACTTTTGTATTTTTGTTTATCGGTATCTGTATATGTGGTATATCGGGAATTCTCTTGAAAATCAGTTCGTAAAGACCAGGTGTTCCTCCGTATCTTACACCATCGATGATTATATTATCATCCTTGTCTATATCGAAAGCTTTATCCCCAAGCATCGTTCGACTATCATCAAAGTATCACTACTTAGGATGGCACTCATATATTTTTGTCCCAGCGGGCAGAAATGATTGCGTAACGTTTCTTGTCCCTCGGATGTTTGGAGTTGATGTCTAATAGATGTTACAAACGACTCATCGGGACCAGTTTCGAAAACGTCATCATCATTGGTCTTGAGCGATTGTACATCAGGAAATGTATTTATTGGTGTGGAAGAAACCGAGGAATCGTTTGACATGACATTCTGCCGTTTCCGCTTCGATTGAACTGCTGAGGAGATTACGAGTGAATATTCCGATGACATGTGTCTTTTCCTCTTTGTCTGGCGCGATATGTTCCCTTTCGGATGGATTTTTGTTTTAAGCGTTAATGTTTCATTCCCTTCAACGTCTGTGCTCATCGATGTTGATGCGTCAGCTCCTGCCGCTGTAGTACTTTCCACGATATGTTTTAGGGGTTCGACAATAGGTTTAAAGTATCTCTCCAACGCGATATCTTCCTCCATCTTGCCAGTCTTCAAAGCCTGATGTTTCTTGCGAATGGATTCGCTGGTTTTTTGCAATTTCCTTCACTATTCTCTCGCGATCCTTAATCTCCAGACTATCGATAGCAATCATCATTGTACCGCAGACGTTGCTTTCCCACCGACGTGTCGACGACAATTGACCATCTCATGGTACGGCAAACTCGTTAAATCCCTTTCTATAACGTCCATTGGACATCGCGCTATCCTTGTCTATTACCACGAAATCATACTTCCGTTGCCAACAATTACGACACAACGCGCAGAAATCCTCGTAAGACATATCAGTGTTTACATGATCGTTGTACACATGTTTCAAGTTGGTACCATCCTGCTTAAACAGAATCAACAGATTCGCATTGTCGCGTATAAGATGTTTGGGAATCTTTGCATACGTCTGTGTAACGTTCTCAAACGAGACTGTGCCGTGAGTTTCAGGTGCTTCCACGAATAGAGCGGTTACTCGTGGAATTGTGGGATTGGTTCGGGTGGCGTGCGATAAAGAAATGAATTTCAAGAAACGAGAGTCCTTCTTTTAACAGTAAATAACAAAGATCATTTATTCAAGTAAAAGTTTTTGACGCTAGGTCGAAATGATCGATAGAATATGACACGGAGTCGATAGTTAACAGAACGGTAGATAATTATATAACGACGTGTCGGTCAGTAATAAAATATATCGTTTGGGTTTTGACGCTAAGACGGTATTACAGAACGTATAGTTGTGTAAGAAAATTATGCTTAATCTCTAATTGAACACAGAAGTGCGACGCTAAGTCGGTATAATAGTACTTAAAATGTTAATTAATATTAAAGATATAAAGGTACGATACTAAATCGTAAGTCACGACGCTAAGTCGGTGTGTATTATAAGAATGACGCTAGGTCGGTATTTGAATGTTTAGTTGAATATCGAGAGAGTTCCTTCTCTCAGATTTGGCTTCCTGTTGCCTATCAGCTGGCCCACGCTTTCTAGGATGGAAGTAGAATTTAGGCAGTGTCTTCTGGTGCCTATTAGCTGGCCCACGCTTTCTAGGGTTAGGATAGAAATTTGAGGGGCTAATTAAAGCGGCCTCGAAATGGAATGGTTGAGGGGCTAATTAAAGCGGCCTCGAAATGGAAGGTTTGAGGGGCTAATTAAAGCGGCCTCGGAATGGAAGGTTTGAGGGGCTAATTAAAGCGGGCTCGGAATGGAAGTTTGAGGGGCTAATTAAAGCGGCCTCGGAATGGAAGTTTGAGGGGCTAATTAAAGCGGGCTCGGAATGGAAGTTTGAGGGGCTAATTAAAGCGGCCTCGGAATGGAAGTTTGAGGGGCTAATTAAAGCGGCCTCGGAATGGAAGTTTGAGGGGCTAATTAAAGCGGCTACGGAATGGAAGTTTGAGGGGCTAATTAAAGCGGCCTCGGAATGGAAGGTTGAGGGGCTAATTAAAGCGGCCTCGAAATGGAAGGTTGAGGGGCTAATTAAAGCGGCCTCGAAATGGAAGGTTTGAGGGGCTAATTACAGCGGCCTCGAAATGGAAGGTTTGGTTTGGTGTCAGGAATGAGTCTTAGATAAACTTCGTCTAGTTGAGGGGCTAACTAAAGCGGCCTCAGTCCTTGGTTCGGTGGCAGAACCAAGTCTGCTCTCTGCTGCTGGCAGGCCCATATTTATACTGTTTGGCGATACCTTACTCTCGCCAATCGCTAGTCGCCCGATCTCGCGTACCAATTATAATTAACATCCGGTTCACGCTCTGCACTTAGTTTATTCCGCGTCCGGTTTATCGCGCGGGCTACGCACGCGCGCTTGTGTCGTTCGCGGCACTGAATTCGCGGTTAGTTAGGCGGTCATGCGCATGCGCTGCGCGTCGCTTGATTCGCTGATTCCCGCCATATTGTGTGTCGCTCGCATATATCCTTAATACTATTAGTTTATAAAGTCTCAATAATAACTGATATAGAGTAATAGAAATGAAAAAATGAGTATCGGTATCAGCGGTACGTTACATCTCGCCGCCCGGTTTTTCTTTCGTCTCGAGAGATGTAGATGCTGAGGTTTCCACTGCTTGGATCACTGGTTCGCGTGAATACGTTTGGCTCTCCACCTCCTCCTCTATTTCCTGGAAGGTCCTCACGTCCTTGCTTGTCCTGGCCGTCGTTCCGGTTGTTGGGGGTGGTGCGTTCCTCGTGCCGAACAGAAATATATACTTCCACGCTCGGCGTCGTGGATCGGAATGGGTGAGGTATTTGTAGTTCTGCCAATCCACTTCGGGTTCCTCAATTTCGTGTAGTTTCCACGATTCTGATTTTACCGGTGTTAATCGCGGAGGTTTTAATTTCTTAACCTTTTTTCCCGCTCGGTTAGGCATTTTACTAGATATGCTCTACTATATTGCTGAATGATACGGCTGATTGTTAAGGGTACTCGAGATCGAATGAAGCCTGTCGTTGTGATTCTCCTTACACGGTACTATCCCCATTATTTACTACATGTTCCCCTAAAATCTCTTGTCTTTCTCTATTTACTACGCGACTCTGTTAGACTACTGTTCAGGAATGCGCGGTTTGTTTATGTTGCGGTTCCCTTGACCTCGGTATATACCTATCCCTCTTTTGCTTACTCATAAAAGGTTTCAACGTAATACTAACGTTTTCGTTCGTTTGGTGAGGATATGAAGGTAAAGGTTGAAGTAATTATGAAATCGTTATGTAAGGTGGAAAATGAAAAATTTATTGAGGCTGTATTTGGCCTCGCTCATGTGCCTCCAAAATATTTAGGGAAAGACCCAATTCAAGGGCTTCATTATTGCCCTGACTGATATGAGTGAATGCCTCGACACATTCGGCACATTGTGCCGCCACTCCTACATTGTGGATCTGCCTAGTGCAGATCATGCAATATTTAAAATTAATTAAATTTTTCCGCAATGTTAGGAGGTGTCGGCTCGCGGGGGTGTAGTCGCGGGTGTCTTCGGCTTTCAGATTTTTGTAGCAGGGGTAGCAGATTTTCCTGCGGTACAAGTCGCTGCGGTCCGTTCTAAACCCTGGCCATTTAGCCTTCAGGCAGACCATCCCCAAAAGCCTCAGGTAGTGGTCCTCACTTGCCTTCTCGTCGCGAGGGCGGTGAACCCACTTCTCCTCAGGCGATTTGATTGACATTTTTCCTTTAGCGTGACTCTAATTATCCAGAATTTATTCAATTATAATTTATCCTTTTAATCACTATATGCCTTAATGTTCCTACCTTAAGTTTCTTCACGGCCTGCTTTGATTCTTCTTTTCTTTTTTTTTTAATTTCCTTAGAAGACTTTTCTGCACGTCCTTTCGCCAGGATAAGACTTTTCGGAATGAGTCCGCGAGTACGTTCCCCTACCACTTTTGGAATTTGCAGTTCTGCTTGATTGATAGTATTTTACCGAAACATCCCTAGGACCGCCATCTTGTATTGGCGTATAGGCCTTTTTAATTCTATCCTGATGGACAACCTTAGTTCGCCGGGGCCCTATGGCTATCTTTACATTGTTGTTGTTTAGGAGTTCGACAATTGTATACGGCCCGCTGTATTCATCGCTGAATTTGTTTCTTTTTGGATTTAAAAGCATTATCTTCTCGCCCTTGCGATAATTAATGGACGATATTTTCCGGTCATAGTAATATTTTTGTCGGTGTTTTGAATTTGTTAAATTATGTCTTCCTATTTCACGGATATATCTTCGTAACTAATCTGTCCACGAAGTCCGGATATGTGCCTAATGAGTCGTTTGGTTTTATGCTTGATGGTTGTCTGGCCTTTTTACCGTATACTAACTCGTAAGGAGTGTATTTAGTGCCTTCGTGTATACTTGTGTTATAGGAGAACATGGCTTGTGGTAACCACTGTATTAAGAATAATTAATGTGCCTAAATTCTTTTCTTTATACGCCCCTGGGACTGACTGCGCCCTAGTAGTACGATCCTGTTATCCGTGCGTGCCGCTGCGCGACACTGACGCGACTTTAGTTACTTGGCAATATTTACCTTCCTTCGACAACACGTGTACATATCTTTCCTACTTTTCTATTAATAAAGCTTTTCTTTTCTTTGTGTAAACTACGCTCTGCTCATTAGGTTATGGGCCCAGCACGCTTCCACTGCGATACTATTGCGCGTAGTTTATCCTGGTGTGTGAAAAGCTAGCTCGCGAACGAAAAATTGACTTTTTGAACGGTTTGTGTAACCAGTGTCGTCGCGAGTGGTTCGGGTAAAGTCGAACAATGGCTGATAAAGTAGATGTAGCGTCGATAAACAAATTCGACGGTAAAAATTATCCGCAGTGGCGTTTCCAAATGGTATGCGCGTTGAAAGCAAAAGGTGTTTTTGATATTACGTGCGGGATTGAAAAACGACCTACTGCTACAGAGACAAACGCTGCGACACGTGCGAAATGGTCGAAAGATGATGCAATCGCCATGTTTACTCTCACGGCGGGAATGGAAATTTCGCAAATTACTTTGGTCGAGAGCTGTGAATCGTCGAAGGCAATACTCGACAAGTTGGACTCTGTATATCAACAAAGGTCAGAATTTAATAAAATGATGATTCTTGATTGTTTTCATCAGGTAAAAATTAATTCAAACGAGTCAATCGCGCAACACGTGGCAAAGGTCGAAAATTTAGCTCGACAGGTAAAGGAGTCTGGTGAGTCCTTGAGTGACATTGCCATCATTACAAAAATACTCAGTACCTTGCCAACCAAGTATCGAAGTTTTCGTCAGGCATGGTTATCCTTGGCGGAAGAGAAACAAACATTGCCAAGCCTCACGGCGCGGCTTCTCGATGAAGAAGCTAGTTTGACCTCAACTGAAGAGCAAGAATCGGCATTTCTGGCCTCGTCGAACCAAAAGTGTGATACCAAGACTAAATCCAAAAGTGATTTTAAGTTCGGATCAAGAAAGGTTGATGTTCGGAAGGTAACCTGCTATAAATGTCACAAAAAGGGACATTTTGCTCGCAGCTGCCGCAGCGTTAGAAAAGATGACGGTGATCAAAAGACTAGGCAGGACAACCGATCGGCTTTCACTGTGGAGCACAGTAGGATTCTGCATGCGATTCCAGAGAAAAGTGAAGACAAATGGATAATGGACAGCGGAGCGTCTGCACATATGTCTCATCGTCGTGAGTATTTCAGTGAATTCAAGGAGATCGACGAATATGACGATGTCACTGTGGCCAATAAACAAGGGCTACCAATAAAGGGTATCGGCACTGTCAAAATTGAGAAATTCATCGATGGAGACTGGTATGAGTCAATTATTACAAACGTCTTATATATTCCAGATCTCAGTAGAAATTTGTTCTCCGAAGGAGTTTTGGCAAAAAATGGTTTGAAGATAATAAAAGTAAATGACTCCGCTGAAGTGTTTGATGGACACAAACTAGTGGCGTGTGCGATTCGCGAAACAAACAATCTATACACAATGCTGTTTCGTACGGTTGTGACTGCGGAAGCGAATACTGTTTCGCGTGGTGATTTAAAACTCTGGCATGAACGCCTTGGTCACGTGAACGTAAAATTTTTACGTGAGATGGTGAAGAAGAACCTAGCAGATGGCGTCGAAGTGTCAAATGATGATGTTTTCTTGTGCGAAGGTTGCCAGTATGGTAAACAACATAAAAGTTCGTTTCCTACTAATGTGAGGAGAAAGACTGTACCTGGTGAGTTTACCTATTGCGACCTAGGTGGTCCCATGACAACTCCGTCAATCGGTGGAGCATTGTATTATATTCTGTTCAAGGACGATGCTTCGTCCTACTTAACGGTTATGTTCATGAAACACAAATCAGACAGCTTCGACTGCTTCAAGAAATATGCAAACCTGTGCAAAAATAAATACGGTCAAATGATGAAAATTCTGCGCTCCGATAATGGAACTGAATTTGTCAACAAGGAATTTCGCAACTTCCTCTCGACTCATGGAATCGAGCATGAGAAGACTGCTCCATATACACCTGAGCAAAACGCTAGACTGGAAAGGGAAAACAGAACAGTTGTAGAAAGCGCTCGATCCATGCTGTACACAAAGAATTTGTCCATAAATCTTTGGGCTGAGGCAGTTAATACTGCAGTCTATATTTTAAATAGAACCCCATCAACCCAGACGCCTGATACAACACCATTTGAAATTTGGAATGGTAGAATGCCTACCCTTGGTCGTATTAGGGTATTTGGCAGTGAAGCATTCACGCTGACGTCTAAAGAAAAACGCACTAAGCTTGAGGCAAAAGGAAAAAGGCTGATTCTTGTTGGATATGAGAACAATTCCACGAATTATAGATTGCTTGACCCAGTGACTAAGAAGATTACAATATCAAGGCATGTAACCTTTAATGAAACCACTGACGTCAACCCTACCGTGCAGACAACTAGGATCCACAACGCATCGGAGCAAGAAGAGGACCTGGTACCAGAAGAAGATGGACAACAGCCAGAAGAAGAACCAGCAAACGCAGGTAATCTGAATCAACCTAATGGACCTGTGCTGCGCCCTAGAGAAACGCTCCGTCCCCCAGATCGCTATGAAGCAAAGCTTGTTGAAACGGATGTACCGCAGTCCTACGATGAAGCAATGAGTAGTCCTGACTCAAAGGAATGGGCGGCAGCTATTAAAGAAGAAATAGACGCTCTAGACAAGAACGAAACGTGGGAGATGGTTCCTCTTCCACCTGACAAACGGTGCATTGGCTCCAGATGGATTTTTAAGGTAAAAAGAAATCCAGATGGGAACATTCAACGCTACAAGGCTAGGGTTGTTGCAAGAGGATTCTCGCAAGTAGAAGGAGTAGACTATACAAAAACTTTTGTTCCAACAGCGAGATACGACACAATTCGGGTCTTACTTGCGCTATCGGTAAAGAAAAATTTAAAAATATCTCAGTTCGACATAAAAACAGCCTTCCTTCATGGCTTACTGGAGGAGGAAGTGTACATGAGTGTTCCTGATGGCGTAACGAAGTCTACGAACATGGTATGCAAGCTTAACCGAGCTCTCTACGGTCTCAAGCAGGCCCCTCGTTGCTGGTACAAGAGGTTTGACGACTTCCTTCGAAATTTGGGTTTTCAACAGTGCAAAGCTGACAAATGCGTTTATTTTGCCGATTTTGAGGAGAAGAAAGTTATCCTCGCCTTCTATGTGGACGATGGTCTTATCTTGGCTGAAGACGATAAAACACTGTCAAAGATCGTCAATGAATTGAAACATGTCTTTGAGGTGACAGTCGGTGACCCTGGATATTACCTCGGAATGGAGATCTCAAAGGACCCAGAAGATGGATCAATCTTCATACATGGAACAAGCTATATTGATCGTCTACTCAAGAGGTTCAATCTACAAGATGCATGCACTAACAGCACACCAGCTGATCCACATGTGCTGTTAGTACAGCCTGCAACAGAAAAGGATGCCAACACGGAGAATAATGTTCCATACAGAGAGGCAATTGGATCACTAATTTTTGCAGCAGTTACCACAAGACCTGACATCATGTTTGCTGTCAGTGTGCTGAGCAGATTTCTGACAAACTTTAACAATAGTCATTGGAATGCAGCAAAACGCGTCTTCAAATACCTTAAGGCAACGCGTACCCTTGGAATAAAATATGTAAAAGACAACAAAAATGAAACACTCATTGGATATTCTGATGCGGACTACGCAAACGATCCAGACACGAGACGCTCCATGAACGGATACGTCTTCCTGATAAGTGGAGGACCGGTCACTTGGAATTGTCAACGCCAGAAGTCGGTCGCCCTATCTACAACAGAGGCAGAATACGTGGCTGCGTCGAATGCATCAAGAGAAGTGCTGTGGTTGAGACAACTGATCTCAGAAATTGATGAGATATCAAATAGTGGGACTGTCTTATGTGTCGACAACCAAAGTGCCATAAAGTTAATTAAAAATCCAGTTTTTCACAGACGTTCTAAACATATTGACGTTGTCTATCATTTTATAAGAGAAAAGTTTGAAGAAAACATTATAGACATTAAATATGTTCCCTCGGCCGAACAATTAGCCGATATTTTTACAAAAGCATTACCTAAAGTTGCTTTTCAAAAGAATTGTTCGTTGCTTGGTATGAAAAATCGTATATAATTTTTGTTTTGCGGCTGAATTGGCATAAAATTATCGTTTTTTTTCTTTTAAATTAGGCACAGAATTAGTGGGAGTATTAAGAATAATTAATGTGCCTAAATTCTTTTCTTTATACGCCCCTGGGACTGACTGCGCCCTAGTAGTACGATCCTGTTATCCGTGCGTGCCGCTGCGCGACACTGACGCGACTTTAGTTAGTTGGCAATATTTACCTTCCTTCGACAACACGTGTACATATCTTTCCTACTTTTCTATTAATAAAGCTTTTCTTTTCTTTGTGTAAACTACGCTCTGCTCATTACACTGGTCCCATTGTTTCTCCTTAGTTATATAGTGCTTCAAATATTCAACCAAGACATGATGGCTTCTTTCTAGGGAACCGTTTGACTGTGGATGGAATGCTGTGGTTTTATACTGCTTAATGTTAAGAGTCCTTGCAAACTTTCGCATGAGAGAACTGATGAATGAGGATCCCTGATCCGTGAGGATGGCTTTCGGGCATCCGTACTGGCATATGAAGTGTGCGGTGAATGCTTGGGCTATCTCTTCGCTCGTGTACGAGACTAATGGTATGGCTAACGAAAATTTTGTTAGATTGTCTTGTATGGTGAGTATGTATGATTTTCCTGATTTTGTGAGTGGCAATGGTCCCACAATATCCATGGATAGCTTGTCAAAGGCGTCTATTGGCGTATCTGTTATTATCATTGGTTCTTTCGTTTTTACACGCACTAGCTTTTTTCTTTGACAACTTATGCATGTTTTAATGAATTGTCTCACTTCCTTTTTCATGTTCGGCCAATGGTACAGATTCTTGATTCTGTTGTAGGTTTTCGTTACCCCTTTGTGTCCTCCTACTGGTGACTCATGGTTTTCCTTAATTATTGTTAAACGGTCCTGTTCCGATGGCAGCTGTATAGTGCCATTACAAATCGTGATGCTAATGTTGGTTTGTAAGAATCTTAAATTAATCATGTGTTTTACTTTTTCCCATGATATACAGGGTGTCCCAAAAATGCTGCGGTTCCTTAAAGGGGGTGATTCGGGGGGTGATTGCAAACAACTTTTTCCTTTGCGAAAATGCCCTCCGAGGTTTCGTTAACGAGATATTCATAAAAAGCACCGACCAATCAGAGCGCGAGCCTTCCGCTGGAGGTCCCGCGCTAGCGTGGCCGCGCGCCGGGCCGCGCTGCGACTACGAACAAGCAAGGCGGCATGCATCGAAGGAAATTGCGTAGAATGGCAAATGAAAAAGACGTAACAAAAAAATCCAACCTTTTGCCATGGTTTGTTTGCCATTTAAAGTGAATAATGAATAAAGGATAAATGGATGAAAATCACGTGTAACGTAAAAAGACGAATACACATTTTTTTTAGAAGATTTGAAAATAATAATTATTTGAAGTGGGAGGATAAGGAATACGTAAAATTCCTTGTGTTAATAACATATCCAGGTAATGTAACAGGAAATTAACGAAAAGTGATCGTAGTTCGTTATTGTGATAAAAATCCGTAGTTCAATAACGGCCAACACTGTTGTTGATAATGAATAAGTAGGTTTAAAAACTCGGAAGAAAAATTTACGTACGGAAATTTGGAGAATTATCTCCGGAAATAAGCCGTAGCCTGCGTTAAATTTAAAAAATAATAGTCGCCAATAATGTAACTAAAACTCACCCTTTCGGAAATTCACCTGCAGCTTAAAAACCTGTGTCCACTAGGTCACTGAACCGATCCTGGTCATCGCCGAGTGCACAGCTGATCTCAGGTACACGACACCATCATAAGTTAAGGGTCGCAACGTCAAGTGCGTCCGGGTTAATGTACCGAATATTCACTACACTGCACGGCTACTAACACTGATCACTTAATTTATTTTTCATGGAACGTGTTGTTGCTACGTTATAAAAATTGGTGGAAATGAATTTTTACTTGGCGTTCGGAGCCGTGGGTAATTCCCGCACGAAATTCTCACGCTGCAGCACTTGCGTCCTCGTTGTTCGGGGGGTACACACAGAACATCGCGTAATACTCTTGAGCAGAGAACATTTGTCTGCGACGCGATTGCTGACTGCTGACTGACAAGATTTTTTCCAAGGGACTTCTTCTACCCCCAAATAGTTTCTCTCGTTCCATTATGAGTTGACCCCCACCAGGCCAAGAGGCTTCAGGTAAAAAGAAGCCAGCACATTTTCGGAACACACGTGTTTTGCAGAAGTGCAACGAAAACTTTCACAAAAGCCCGCGCTCCGTCCTTCTACTGCCAATGTACCCATTGCTTCGAGATAGAAAACAGACATCACGTGTATCGGTTCGAAAGGGTCCGAAGAGAAGAGAAACAGAAAGTCTTCGAGTTGCTATAAAGAAAAAAATCCTGCTTCCTGTATCCCTTTTCCGATACCCTGAGTTCACGTCTGCTACGAGGCGGAACCAAGTAAGTCATAAATTATCCGAAACTGTAGGAAACCGTTCTCTACCGCCGACTTGCGGGACAATGCGGTCATAAACCGCGACCCTGGCGAAATGCTCTGGCTGATCAGCCTGATTAATTTTGGAGAACTAGAAATTACAGAGTATTATCCAGCATCAATACGTCTCGCGGAGAGACACAGGAAAAGAAGGGATAGTCCGCTGACTGCGCGTAGTCCCGCCTGTTTCGTCCTACCCTCAAATTAAAGACGGATCCCTTATCTCTCGAGTATAAACACGTGCTCGAATTTCAAAACACAAGCACGCATCGACGTATTCGGTGCGAGAGACTGTGGGCTTGAGGTCCGATTGGCCCCAAACTAACCAATGTGCCCTGCATCCCTCCCAAACGGCCACTGTCCTGAAGAGGCCCTCTTCACAACGATATCTCCTCCACAAGGCCCACCTTCTCTCGCACGGAATACGTCGACGCATGCTTTTGTTTGGAAATTCGAGCGCGTGTTTAGACACGAGAGATAAGCAGGCCCGATTGGTTAGTTCAGGACCAATCGAACTTCAAACCCGCCTTCTCTCCAACGGAATACGTCGACGCGTGCTTTTGTTTGAAAATTCGAGCGCGTGTTTAGACACGAGAGATAAGTAGGCCCAAATGGTTAGTTCAGGACCAATCGAACTTCAAGCCCGCCTTCTCTCGCACCGAATACGTCGATGCGTGCTTGTGTTTTGAAATTCGAGCACGTGTTTATACTCGAGAGATAAGGGATCCGTCTTTAATTTGAGGGTAGGACGAAGCAGGTGGGACTACGCGCAGTCAGCGGACTATCCCTTCTTTTCCTGTGTCTCTCCGCGAGACGTATTGATGCTGGATAATACTCTGTAATTTCTAGTTCTCCAAAATTAATCAGGCTGATCAGCCAGAGCATTTCGCCAGAGTCGCGGTTTATGACCGTATTGTCCCGCAAGTCGGCGGTAGAGAACGGTTTCCTACAGTTTCGGATAATTTATGACTTAATTGGTTCCGCCTCGTAGCAGACGTGAACTCAGGGTGTCAGAAAGGGGAAACAGGAATGGTATGCATTTTCTTCTTTATAGCAACTCGAAGACTTTCTGCGTCTCGTCCCTTCAGACCCTTTCGAACCGATACACGTGGTGTCTGTTTTCTATCTCGAAGCAATGGGTACATTGGCAGTAGAAGGACGGAGCGCGGGCTTTTGTGAAAGTTTTCGTTGCACTTCTGCAAAACACGTGTGTTCCGCAAATGTGCTGGCTTCTTTTTACCTAAAGCCTCTTGGCTTGGTGGGAGTTAACTCATAATGGAACCAGAGAAGCTACTTGGGGGTAGCGGAAGTTGCTTGGAAAAAATCCTGTCAGTCAGCTAGAAATCGCGTTGCAGAAATGTTCACAGCCCAGGAATACTACCGTATGTTCTGGGTCTACGCCCGGAACGACGGGAACGCAAGTGCTGCTGCGCGAGCATTTGCGCTAGAATATCCCAATATCGAAACACCAAGCGAGGATACGTTTCGTCGGTTAGCGTCGCGGCTTTAAAACGTAGGAACAACACGTTCCATAAAAAGTAAATAAAGTGATCAGTGTTAGTAGCCGTGCAGTGAAGTGAATATTTCGGTACGTTGACCTGGACGCACCTGACATTGCGACCCTTAACTTTGGGTAGTGTTGTATATCTGGGATCAGCTGTGCACTGGGCTCGTCCATCGATGACCAGGATCGGTTCAGTGACCCAGTGACACAAGTTTTCAAGTTGCAGGTGAATTTTCGACAAGGGTGAGTTTTAGTTACTTTAATGGTGATCATTCATTTTTAAATTTAACGCAAGCTATGGCTTATTTCCGGCGATAATTCTCCAAATTCTCGTACGAAAATATTTATTCGGGCTTTTTAAACAGACTTATTCGTTATCAGCAACAGTGCTGGCCGTTATTGAGTTACGGATTTTTATCACAATAACGAACTACGATCACTTTTCGTTAATTTCCTGTTACATTACCTTTTCGTGGATATGTTATTAACACAAGGAATTTTACGTATTCCTTATCCTCCCACTTCAAATAATTATTATTTTCGAATCTTCTAAAAAAAATGTGTATTCGTCTTTTTACGTTACACGCGATTTTCATCCATTTATCCTTTATTCATTATTCACTTTAAATGGCAAACAAACCATGGCAAAAGATTCGATTTTTTGTTACGTCTTTTTCATTTGCCATTCTACGCAATTTCCTTCGATGCATGCCGCCTTGCTTGTTCGTAGTCGCAGCGCGGCCCGGCGCGCGGCCACGCTAGCGCGGGACCTCCAGCGGAAGGCTCGCGCTCTGATTGGTCGGTGCTTTTTATTAATATCTCGTTAACGAAACCTCGGAGGGCATTTTCGCAAAGGAAAAAGTTGTTTGCAATCACCCCCCGAATCACCCCCTTTAAGGAACCGCAGCATTTTTGGGACACCCTGTATTAGTTTCTATTCTAGGCAGTGAAATTTTATTAATATTCCTCTGTATTAATTTATCATACAGGTTCCTTATTATGGTATAGTAGGCTTCTTCACTTGGAGAATCAGGCATCACCATCCCTAAGATGGTCCGTGTTGGTTGGGGAATTTCTAATATACATCATGCCTGTAGTGGCAGTGGTAAGGTAATTTTAATTTGTTCTTTTGTTACAAACTCCGCGCTTTCCTTGCCCACTGGTTCACCGTGTGTTGTAATAAATATCCCTGCAGCTTCTCTTCTCATCCATAATTGGTCTGCAATTTCCTTGACCCTACTTTGAATAATTTCTTGATTGGTTACTCTTGGTAATTCTTGCTGACGTGGCGGCATTTGTTGCCGTGATAGCCCTTGTCGTCGCGATGATATTTGCTGTCGTGGCGGCATTTGTTGCCGTGGTAGCCCTTGTCGTCGCGATGATACTTGCTGTCGTGGCGGCCCAGTGAATGCCTTGAAATTATTATTTGTATCTCTTCTTATTATTATTGGGGATAACGGCCCAGTCAATGTTCCACTGGAATCTTTGGTGCAGTATTTTTTTCCTCTTATTGGTGGGCTATTATTTTTGCTGCTGCTACTACTGTTACTGGACCTTATTTTGGGAGGCTCCCTATAAGCATGGCTCTTCGGGACTACTATGTTCTCACTAATTTCCATGATCTGATCACAATCCTTTTGCATTATTTCAACCTCCATTCGTTGCGGAGCATGAGGTCGGTTGGGAGCGGTTGATTTAGAGGTCGACGGTGGATGATTAATTTGTCCAGGTAAGGGATGGACCTCTACTGAGACCTGGATATCCTTAGTTACCTCGAAACTATCGGTAGACACCTCCATTTCTGCTGTTCCCAATTTCGTAGTTACTCCCCTCTTTTTCTCCACTGGTCGGTTCGATGATGTAGTTGTTGTGGTTTTATGTTTTCTTTTTAATTTCCTCCTCACTGGTATTTGGATGAGATCGAATTCGGATGATGATGATGATGATCCATCTCCTTTTGGTTGTTTCGTTGGGTTTTGATTTGGAGATCCTGAGGACGGGCTCTGCGAATGAGCTCGTTTTCCCTTCACTTGTAGGGGAAGTGTAATAACTGGATTTCGTGAGAGGGCATCTGCGTTTGTGTTGTACCTCCCAGGCTTGTATATGATTTTATATTCGTACTCCGCCAATTTTATCTTCCAACGCATGAGCCTTGAGGTTGGGTTAGATAATGTGTGTAACCATTCCAGTGGTTTGTGATCCATTATTAGATTGAATTTTTTTCCATACACATATGGTCGAAAGTGTCCTACAGCATATATTAATGCTAATAATTCACGTTCTGTTGGAGCATAGCGCGTTTCTGCGTCATCTAGAGACGCGGTAGCGTCTCGACGCCAAGTACAGGAAAGACATCCTGTATATGTCGACTGTCGCTACCGCTATCATTTACTCGTCGCCGGGCTATTCCAACCTAACCTGAAACTTATTTCATTAATATCTCATGACGCCTGCAATATTTTCTAAATTTAAAGGCATTTTTCTTATGTAAACCGCATATAAGCTTTCGAATAAGACCAAATTTCAATAAAATCTGTCCACGCATAACAGAGATCTCATAATATCGTCTCATGGATCTGTCAGAAACGGTAAGATTTTCTTCTCCAGGCCAAAATTTCGTCAACATAATACGTATATGCGTTACACGCACACCTTCAGCCAAAAGAAACTAGTGTATGTTTCGTTTATATGCGTTTTATTATGCGTTACACGCACACCTTCAGCTATTCAGCCAAAAGAAACTAGTGTATGTTTTTCTTCTCCAAGCCAAAATTTCGTCAATAATACGTATACGCGTTACACGCACACCTTCAGCCAACAGAAACTAACACATGTTTCGTTTGTCAAACGCTATCTTCACTGTGCAATCTACTCCAAATTTTGACAGCTTACAGTCAGGTTATAAACCTGGCGAGTGTCAAATAAGGAAAGTTGTCAAAATTTTCTGAAATGTCACGAGTTTTTACACCACAATCCACACAAGACACTGAATTATTGTCTCAATTAACAAGGTAAGTCGCTAAAATTTTTTAATAGAATTTTTATGGGGATTTTTGTTTTTATACCAGCAAATTATTTTTAATTTAGGGTTTTTATGTAAACCTTATCCCCATAAAAACTTCAAAAAAGTAAAAAAAATTACGCCAAGTACATGAAATCAAATAAATCACAAAAAATAGAATATAATATAATATATATTAAAAATTATCTGAAGTCATTCCCTATGCAAAATTATCTTTGTAAAAAGAAGTGATATCCCCATAAAAAACTTCAAAAAAAGTAAAAAAATTACGCCAAGTACACGAAATCAAATAAATCATAAAAAATAGATGATAATTACAAAATAAAAAAAGTTGTGAAATCAAAATGCGCTGCAAGTACATAAAGGTGCTTTCCCGCAGCGTGCAAAGGTGACACGGTGTAACGCAATGTAAGATTCGGTGCTTTCCAACTGCGCTTAATAATATTAAGCAGATATATTTTTATAGAAATAAATATTTCAATACCAATAAATATTTTATTCAAAATACTTGGCGCTGCGAAACCGAAAAAATGTTAATTGTCTTATTAATAGTAAATTAATAATTTACAATAACTCACGATTTATTCTACATATATTTAATTCTAATATCATACGTAGCATATGCACAAGCACACATACACACATTCACGAATGCACGCACAAGAAAGAAAGAAAAAGATTAATGCAGTTTATACATATGTATTCAGTTTAACAACACCAATTCGGTGAGCAGCGCCAAGTATTTTGAATAAAATATTTATTGGTATTGAAATATTTATTTCTATAAAAATATATCTGCTTAATATTATTAAGCGCAGTTGGAAAGCACCGAATCTTACATTGCGTTACACCGTGTCACCTTTGCACGCTGCGGGAAAGCACCTTTATGTACTTGCAGCGCATTTTGATTTCACAACTTTTTTTATTTTGTAATTATCATCTATTTTTTGTGATTTATTTGATTTCGTGTACTTGGCGTAATTGTTTTACTTTTTTTGAAGTTTTTTATGGGGTTTAGTATTCTCGAAGCGTATGCTACTGGAAGATCCTTTCCTATTTCTCCCTGACTTAGGACTGCTCCGATGGCGTAACCGGAAGCGTCCGTTGTAATATTGAAGGGTTCGTTGAAGTTTGGGTATTGCAGTATTGGTTCCTTACATAATGCATCTCGTAGCGTCGCAAATGCATTTTGCTGTTTAGTCGTCCACATAAACTGGTAATCTTTCCTTGTCAGGTCAGATAGGGGTTTAGCTATTTTCGAGAAATCCTTTATGAACCTGCGATAGTATCCGGCCAATCCTAGAAATTGTCTTACATTCTTCGGTGTTTTTGGTTGTGGAAATTCTCCAACTGCTTCTAACTTCTTGGGATCAGGTCTAACCCCTTCTTCACTAATGATGTGCCCCAAATATGCAACTTCTTTCTTCAAGAACTCGCACTTGTCCGGTTGTAAGCATAGATTTGCTTCCTCTAAACGTTTCATTAGTCTCTCGAATTTAATTGCGTGCTCCGCAAGTGAACTGGCATAAATCACAATGTCGTCAAGATATACGAACAGTTCTATCCCTTGCAGTCCGGTGAGGACTTGGTCCATTAACCTTTGGAACGTTGCAGGGGCATTTTTTAATCCGAAGGGCATCCGGTTGAATTCATAATGGCCATAGGGCGTAGAGAATGCTGTCTTGTGTTTGTCTTCGGGGTGCTTTGGATTTGGTGGAATCCTGAGGCTAAATCGAATATTGAAAAATATTTGGCACTGCCAAGTTGATCGAGTATATCAACTATATTCGGTAGGGGGTACGCGTCTCCGATTGTTTTGTCGTTTAGCTGGCGGAAATCGATTACTATCCTCCACCTTGGATTTCCCTCAGAATCCTCTTTTTTGGGGACTATCCATATTGGAGAATTATAGGGGGAAGATGAGTGCGTTATAATATTGTTTTCTAGGAGCTCGTTAATTTGACGATTTATTTACTCTTTATGCACCTGGGGGTTTCTGTATTGCTTGACATTTACTGGCGCCTCGTTTTCTGTAATTATCCTGTGGAATACTGCATTTGTTGCCCCTAAATCAGTCCCGGGTAGATGAAATCTGTGAGCATATTCCTTTATCAGATGTTCTATACTGCCCTTTTCTTCAGAATTTAAGTGATCAGTACGGAGCGATTCTAACACGCGATTTATATGGTCCGGAGAGCCGGGGCCTCCTTGAACGGTGATTTCTTCATAAGGTTCTATCTCTACTGCAGGTATTTCTATTTTTATTTTCCTGGAAGATGTATTGATAGCAAATAGGTATCCTATCCCGTCTCGATTAGTGATTACTGCGTCTCCGATCAGAATATCTGGGTGTATGTTTAATTTCGGAACGTATCCAGTTTTAAGGGTTGGATTTAGAATTCTAACTGGTACTTGGTATCTGGATCGCTCTGGTATTATGATTTCTCCCTCGTTAAATGGTAATATTCCGTTTCCTATTACTACGGCTAATCTTGAATAATCGATCGTTGCTCCGTTTTTCCTGAAGAAATCTGTCCCTAATATTCCGTCTTGTGTGAGGGGTAGTGTTTTAACCACGTGGATTTCTACTACTGCATCTAATATTCTGACTTTAATGTAGCCTATGGTGGGTAAGTGACCTTCTGTTATCCCCTTTAAGTCGTAAACGGCGTCTGTATAGATCTGGGTTCCAGGGAAAACAGCCTCTTCTTTAATTACGCTTAGATCAGCGCCCGTATTGATCATCATCAGGACTTTGTTCTGATGGAATTCCGGTCCCGACAGTGATATACTAGGTGCTTTCCCGATTTCTACTGTTTGCGAGTTAATCACGGCTTGTCGTCGTACTGGGTTTTGGGAAGGATTTGGTGTTTCTTGCCTGGGATTTCGAGAACCTGTGGTATTTTGTCGATTATTGTACATCCTCTTACGGCATTCCTCAATAGTGTGACCTCGATTTTTGCAATATTTACATTCTACTACTACTGGTTGTGATTGGCGCGACGCGGAATTTCGCGGCGGTGTCCCATTCCCGGTGTTGTATGACGACGGCCTTGACCCAGAGTTATACGGTGTTGATCGCGGCGCGGAGTTTATCTTCCGGCATTCCTGAACTGTGTGCCCTACTTTTCGACAATGGTCACAATATTTTGATTGCCAACTTATCTGTGTTATTTGCCCTGCCGGAAATTTACTACTACAATCACTAGCTATATGCCCGTATCCGAAACAATTCGTGCACTGTGTAGAGTACGATAATCCTTCCGCGAATTTATTCCTCATTATATTTTCCTGACATTCTGCCTCGGCTTTGATAGCGGTGCTAATGGCAGTGTCTAGGTCGACGAATTCGACACTTCGCATCCGTGCGTAAATTTCTGGTTTTAACCCTGTTAGAAATGCTTTGATTGAATTTGTTTCCGCGTGTAACGTCCCACGCAGACTCGAACCCGGCATTACCGACCGCCGATAAAACAGCATTACCTAGCAATTAAGCGAGTAGTAATAGAACAAATATTAGAATAAGATTAAAAATAAACAAATATAAACATTGACAAGGATCTAGACTAAGAATATAAAGCGATAAACAAACAAATTGTTAATGAAGGAAATAATATGACACGCATGCGCCGGTCCGCCAAGGCTGGGGTATAAAAGGGAGTGCACGAAGCACGGTGGTCACTTCTTCTACTCTGCCAACAGAAGCGAGCTCGCCCCGGAGACGGAAGCGGCCGCTCTAGCAGCAGACATAGCAAGAGATCGAGCTCGCCCCGGAGACGGAAGCGGCCGTTCCTAAAGCTATCATTGCCAAGAGTACGAGCTCGCCCCGGAGACGGAAGCGGCCGTACACTGCAATACGAGAAGTCACTAGTAGAACGAAAATCTACCAAAAGATCGAGCTCGCCCCGGAGACGGAAGCGGCCGTTCTTACAGTAGACATAGCTAAGAGATCGAGCTCGCCCCGGAGACGGAAGCGGCAGTTCCTGAAGCTATCGTTGCCAAGAGTAAGAGCTCGCCCCGGAGACGGAAGCGGCATTACACTGCGACGCAAATAACCTGTACATAGTTCAACCACATATATATATAAATATATGCATATAGATAAGATACGAAACCTGTAATCATAGCTGTAGTTACTATTAATTTGTTATAATTGAGGCATTTGATGGAAAAAGGGCACATACGCCAGAATGCCATTTCGAGTAAATCGATTTCAAAGTTTTCATTATAGTATAACTTAATGAAAAGTAATGCAATTAAATCTAAATTTTTTTAAGGATGTAGTAGCATATCCTTGAAACGTTTCGTAAACAGAAGTCATGATTTGAAAATGATATGTGTCTTTATTTAATAGTTTTATGCAAGTGGTTTATGTGCCCTTTTTCCATAAAAGTGGTAAAAATTCGTAGAAAATTGCTTCTTTGTTTATTTATTTAAATATAATTTTGTTTACTTACTTAGTTACACGTGTTTTATACTTTGTTTAAATAAAAAATACGAAGTCAATCACAAAATAAACAAAAAATGTAATGTTTTAAGTAAGTATTTTTATAGAAGTTAAATATGTAATTTTTGTTAAATTTTTCCAACTATTACACCTCTTCCTCGTCAGTCGACATGAATTCATCCTTATCAGATTCGCTCGGTATAGTCTTTGCTGCTTGAAGAACGTTTTCAATCCATATTCTGCTGTCCTCGTCCAAATATTGCAATAGATCTCTTACGTCCTTTTCTTTATTAACTTTCAGGCCAGGTGATTCAACTTGTTTCAATTGAATGGTCTTTAATTGCTTTTTATTATACGTTTTATTCCAGAACTTGAAAGGTACGAAGCTCGAATTGTACTTTTCGTAAGTATGAAGCAAACCATTTGGTTTGAAAGATATTTTCACATATTTGCGGATAGTGAACTTTTTACCCTTACTTATTGGATGCTTCATGAAGAAAACTGGCAAAGCTGCTGTCCAGTTTTCAATAATCGTGTGGTCCATAATAACATTGAAAGGGGAAGGGTTTTCTCTACAAAGAACCATTGCTTCTAGGTACTTTTTTGCCGTGGAAATGGTCTCTTCTTTCTTGAGGTAGGATCTAATTATCCCGAAATTTCTGTCGCATTGCCCAAACGAGTGTCCTCGTACAGGGAATAGATGGATTATTTCAACATTAAATATTCTTGAGAACCATGAACAGAAAGACACCATTGCTGAATTTTTATTCTGTCCTGCAGCTGAATCAGACAATAGCACTATCTTCTTAATGCGAGGATTTTCCTTCAATTTTTCTGTGAGGCACTTGTTGAGGAAGGAAATTACTGAATCCGCATTCTTCTTTGCTTCATGTTCCATAAAGTTATACAAGAAAGATGTCCCATCGTTGTAGATGTGTATGTTGAATGTATATAACCACAGGAGTCGCTTGTAGAACTGGGCTGTCACATTCAGCTTTGGTACAGCGAAATTCTGTGCGTAATCGAACTCACACACAAGAACAGTAACACTTTTACTCGCTTCATTAATATATTTGTTTTTCATTTCGAAGTAGAGTTTGTAGTTTGTTTTGTGCGTTTCGAACTCAGAGCTGCAGGGATCATGAGGGTCTATTTTAAGTTTCTTTGTACATATTGTGCAAAAGTCACACACATCTGTCTTAGGTTGACGAAAAGTAAAGTTACATTTTTCGCGAAAAGCTTTGAAATACCAGTTGTATCCTATAATAAGGGGTTTTCCAGTTTCTTGTTCATAATAGATCTTGAAACTGTTATAAAGTTTTTTCACATTTAAGTTAGGATTATTGAAATAGTTTAAAGTAGATTTATGCTGACAATAATGTGATTTTTTATGAGGAAAAGAATTTACGTGTGATTTCATTAATTCCCAAACATCATCGTCCACTTTGTGAGGCCTGGTTTCGTGCTTTCCTCTTCTTTCTTCAAAAGTATCGTCATTTTGAACTTTTCCTTGGACTATTCTCATTCTTTTCATTGATAGTTGTAACAAATGTAGTAATAACTTAAGACATATCGGGTAACTTATTCCATCATTTTTAAGAGAGTACTGCCAAATATGTATTCTATTTTTTTTCGGATTGATTTTATAACGAGAATGATCTGTTTGAGGTTTTTTCGATATACAGCCAGCAAGATATGTGTCCTGAATTATTTTTGTATCGGATTTCCAGAAGGAGTTAAAAATAGATTCTTGATGATCTCTATCAAATTTCTTGTGGCAATCATTTGTACAGCACTTCGTGATAAAATGAAATGTTTTTCCTTTCACCTCTTTTCCCGAATGAGATATATAACTGTGTGCCCCAAGACGTTTTAATTTCTTCGATTCTTTACACCAAGTTGTCTTGTAAATCAATTTCTTCTTCCCCAAATTCGCATCTTTCCTTGCGGATTCGATACTCGCCTCAGTTTCCATAGTTTCTCGCTTACACAAAATAAAACGTATTGCACGACTCAACAATAGACAGCGCGGTAGTGCGACCGCTCAGCGACTATGTAGCTGCATGTCGATCACGCTACGTAACAAAATAGCATCTAGCTAATTTAAACGTGGGAGAAGAAATGTCCTTGATATATTATATATATATAACATATACCTGAGTCGTTTTAAACGATTTACGAAAAAAGGGCACATAAGCCTATGTGCCCTTTTTCCATCAAATGCCTCAATTATTATTGAATAAACGAGCCATTGTTAAAGTTAAGTTGGATTTTACTCCTTTGCTCTGCAATAACGAAACCCCACCTATCCTTTACTCGAGGGGACGCCGCTCTCCTCTCGAGAATCTGTGGCGATCAGTTGTCCCTGGCAATCGGACGTTACAGGTTGGATATTTTTGGTGACAGCGGTGGGATTTTTGATTTCGTTCAGAAGGATTGTTCATTTAGAAGGAATATTTCGCTTAAGTAAAATACTCCAAAAGTGAGTAATTTCCCAGAAATTTTTTCTCTCTTCTTAGTAAATTCTACGGAGACTTAAAATTCACAATGGCTGACGGGGAACTTGACCAAGCAATGGCAAACCTAGCAATCGATACTACAGCTCAAGGAGCTACAGAAACTATAGAAACACCAAGAGATACAAACACTCCAGAAAATTTAAACCCTCAAATTAATATAAATACAGCTACGAGTACATATCCGCAACTACCACACATTAGCTTACGCGATACGGCAGACACAGTCCCTTCTTTCAATGGCAGGAATATACCAATATATCAATTTGTTAAAAGTTGTCGACATGCACGGCGCATGGTAAACCCAAACGCGGAGTACGGACTCGTTCAACTCATAAAGAATAAGCTTTTCGGGCAAGCCTCAAGAGTAGTTTTAAGCGGGGAATATAATACAATCAATGACCTTATCTCCGTATTAAGCTCACGCTTTGCACCGTTACACACCTCTACTCAATTATACGGCGAACTATCAAAAATCGCGCAATTACCGACCGAAACAACGGTAGATTATGGCAGTCGTGTATCCAACTTACTCCTACAAATCAAACATTGTAACACGATAGAAGTACCTACACACGAGGCTCAATTCAATATAACTGCGGAACAAAACTCTATAAAAGCATTTCTAACGGGATTAAAGACCGAAGTACATAACAGAATATACGAACACACCTTCAGTAGTCTTGATCGCGCTATCAACGTTGCTATCAAAGCGGAGGCGGAGTTCAACGAAAATCAAACGCGAGCAAGAGTAGCACAGACCAACCAATGTGCGAACTGTCTTGGATATGGTCATGATGTCACCACCTGTAGTAGCCAACAAACCTCGCGGCAAAAGAATTGTCAACATTGCAACAGGACAGGACACGCAACGCATGAATGTAGGAACAGAAGCCAATATAATACATTCTGTGACTTTTGCCGAAGACCAGGACACATGACACAGGATTGTAGAAGTCGAAGCTACACAAGTCGAACTCCACAATCTAATACATACTGCGACCATTGCCGAAGACCAGGACACATGACGCAGGACTGCAGAAGCCAAAGTTACATGAACAAAAACTCACAAACCAACACATACTGTGACCATTGCCGAAGACCAGGACACACGACGCAGGATTGCAGATGCCGAAATTACGAAAACAGGGCCCCTCAATCCAACGCATATTGCGACCACTGCCGAAGATCAGGTCACACAATACAGGAGTGTAGGAATAAAAATTATACAAACAGAACACAGCAGCCAGAAATATTCTGTGAATACTGCAAGTACAAAGGCCACACCATAGAACAATGCAGAAAGAAGATGTACTTCGATAGGAAAGAAAAAGAAGAAACACAACCTCGTACGGTACGTCAGCAAGCCATACTTAGATTAAAAACCGAACAAGTAAGGAAACCTCCTAGTATCCTTCTTTTTGATGCAGGATTCAGTGAAGAGCAAGCAACATTGATGATCGATACCGGATCCGATCTAAACGTGATTAAGAGGAGCGCTGTTTCATCCGACATCCCAATCTTTACGGACATTCTCTTCGACCTCAATGGCATTACAAGCGGTCTACTCAGCACCATTGGGTATATCAAAATAAAGACCCTAAACACAGAAATTATTCTCCACGTCGTGGAGGACCTTCCTATCAAACAGGGTGGAATATTGGGGACGGATTTCTTCCAAACCAACGGGGCAACGATTGACTACATGCATTCGGCAATAACCATTGGAAGAGAGACTGTTCCATTCATCGACCCAGAGACGATCACAATACCAGCAAGATCGAGAAGCCAAATATATGTACGAGTCCTTAATACGCAATCCAGCACAGGGTATATTCCAAAAATGAAAATTCACCCTAATTTACACATGGGTAATGCACTTGTATCAAACAACAACGCTGTAGCATACCTATTCGCAATAAACACATCTACAAAAGACATCAAAATTCCTGTACCATCCGTCGAATTAGAACCATTCGAAGAAGTACCTGTAGGAGAAGAAACAGCGGACAAATACGAAAAACCCAACAGAATACACCAACTACTTCAACTACTACGATTGGAACATTTAAATTCAGAAGAACGAACCAGCATTGAAGAATTAATAAAAGAACACTCGGACAGATTCTACCTCCCAGGAGAAAAATTAGAAGCTACAAACAGAGTATACCATAGAATAGTAACGGAAAGCAACATTCCTGTCTTCACGAGGCAATATAGATACCCTCAAGCATATAAAGAAGAAGTAAGAAAACAAACCAAAGAATTACTCGAGAAGGAAATAATACAGGCTTCATCATCTCCTTATAATTCACCGATATGGATCGTACCTAAGAAAGAGGATGCACAAGGAAATATAAAATCCAGAATCGTAATCGATTTCAGGAAACTGAATGAACTAACGATTGGAGACGCCTATCCCCTGCCAAACATAACTGACATATTAGATCAGTTGGGAAGCGCGAAATACTTCTCCGTATTTGACCTAGCATCCGGATTCCATCAAATTCCAATGCATCCAGACGATCGCCACAAAACGGCCTTTTCTACGATATATGGACACTATGAGTTCAACAGAATGCCATTCGGACTCAAAAATGCACCAGCTACCTTCCAAAGACTCATGGACCAAGTATTAACGGGCCTTCAAGGAATAGAACTCTTCGTATATCTAGATGACATCGTAATATATGCCAGTTCTCTTAAAGAACACGCAACAAAATTTAAACGCCTGATGAATAGATTAACGGACGCCAACCTCTATCTTCAACCAGATAAATGTGAATTCTTGAAGAAGTATCGTATCTAGGACATGTGATAGGAGAAGAAGGAGTCAAGCCTGACCCACGAAAAATAGTGGCCGTCAAGGAATTTCCAACTCCCACAACAGTTAAAAACGTAAAACAGTTCTTAGGACTGAGTGGTTATTACAGAAGATTCATCAAGGACTTCTCAAAAATTGCACGACCTCTGTCAAATTTAACCAAAAAGGACTACCAATTCGAATGGACTCACAAACAACAAAAATCATTCGATATTCTGCGGGAAGCTCTCTGCAAGGAACCTATCCTACAATATCCGGACTTCGAGAAAATATTCAACATTACAACAGACGCCTCAGGTATTGCTGTAGGTGCAGTTCTTAGCCAGGGTGAAATCGGGAAAGATTTACCGATAGCCTACGCATCTCGTGTCCTAAATGATGCAGAAACTCGTTACTCTCCAACCGAACGAGAATTATTAGCAATTATATACGCAGTATTTCACTTCAGACCCTATGTTTATGGCAGGAAATTCTACTTAATAACAGACCATAAACCGCTAGAATGGCTACAAAATATTTCAAACCCAACATCTCGGTTAATGCGATGGAAAATAAAACTGGCAGAATACGACTATAAAATTTTGTATAAACCAGGAAAATATAACACAAATGCAGACGCATTATCAAGAAATCCAATAGCATTACCTTTAGACGCCAAACGAGCGCATTCAGAAACAAATTCTCACGAGAATAAAAAACAAAAGCAGTTCCATCAACATAACACACGACAACGGGATACTACTGCTTCAACCTCAGGAAATCCAGCTCCGCACAAACAATTTAGAATTATTTCAACAGATTCTGACTCCTCATCATACGACGAAAGCGACTCAATAAATACAAAACGACAAAAATTAAAACGAAAAATAAAAAGAAACACCTCTTCATCTCAACCAGAAATAAAGAAACAAAACGTCGAAACTTATACACCCCCTCAAATCACAGTACCAGTAGAAGTACACGCACCTCCTCAAGACACAGAAGTACATATACCCTCTCAACATAGGAACTACACAAGAACATCTAGAAAACCTCACATCAAGGAAGACGAAGATCTAATAGAAGAAATAGAAGAAACTTTCATAGTACCAAACCACAACTATAAAGACCCTCCCAAAATTGATGCAGAAACAGGCACAAGTACTCACCACACACCTAAAAGAAAGAAACGAAAATTAAAATCCAGTACTGACACTGCTCCTATAACTCCCATAAAAATTAAAAAGGGAAGAATACTTACACCACCACTATCTCCTCTTCCACCACTATCTCCTCTTCCACCATTATCTCCTCCTCCACCAGTATCATCCATTCCATCACAACACACAACAGGCAGACCAAGAATAGTGTCGAACATTCCTGTTAAAAAACAAAACATGGAAGTAGAGGATCACTTATGGATGGGCAAAGGATACATCATAACATTCATCAACACAAAGGGTAAACCAATAGGACCAGCTGGAGATAGATTATATAAGGGGAAAAATATAAAAAGTAATAAACTTCCACTCCCATTAAAAACTGGAGAATCAATCAAGCTTAAGGAAGGAAAACATACAATCCTTGGACTTGTTATAACAGACCATCCAACAGAAGAAGATTTATACAAATCACTAAGAACACTTCACACTCAACTAATACTTGAAAACACCACAAGAGTATATATAGCAGGCGAGGAAAACAAAATTTCATTAAACAGGCTGTGGAATTTAATAGATATAATATTCTTACAGGACAACATTCAATTTATATTCTGTAAAGGCACACTAATAACTCCTTCCATACAAGAGAGACAACAAATTATTCAAGAAAATCATCAAACTCCTATAGGCGGACATAAAGGAATAACCAAAACATACCATCGGATAAGAAATCAGTACTATTGGAAAAACATGAAGTATGAAATCACTCAATTCATCAAAACCTGTTTAGAATGTCAAAAGACTAAATTAGTAAGAGTTAAAAATAAAGAACCTATGATATTGACAGACACACCAATCGATGCCTTTGATAAAGTTTCTATGGATATTGTGGGACCACTACCTTTCACAGATACAGGAAATGGTTATATACTTACTATCCAAGATAACCTAACTAAATATTCTCTTGCAATCCCATTGGCAAATGTCACCTCAGAGGACATAGCTAGAGCATTCACAGAGCACTTCATCTGCAAGTTTGGAAGTCCTAAAGCCATTCTCACAGACCAAGGACCAAATTTTATGAGTGCCCTTATGAAAAAATTTGCCAAAGCATTCCACATAAAGCAGTATCGAACTTCCGCATACCATCCACAATCTAATGGATCCTTAGAAAGAAGTCATCACGTCCTTGTAGAATATTTACGACACTACGTATCAAAAGAGAAACAATGGGATCAATGGTTGCCACAAGCAATGTTTTCATATAACACAAGCACTCACGAAGGTACAAAATTCACGCCTCACGAGCTTGTTTTCGGTAGAAAAGCCCGCCTTCCTTCAAATATTCCTCCAACAGACAAAATCAAAACCTATCCGGATTTCGTCGATAAACTAATAGATAAACTTCATCACATCCGACAAATGGCGCGACACAATTTAGAAGAATCAAAAATACGGCAGAAATACTACTATGATCAAAAGATTCAACCGGAAACGTACAAGATAGGGGATTGGATTTGGTTATTAAAACCAAGACGTGAAAAATTAGAACCGGAATACAGCGGACCCTATCAAGTCATCGAAATATTAAATAATAGTAATTTAAAAATAGCAACAAATCCAAAACAAATAAAAATCGTCCATATGAATAGAGTCAAGAAAGCTTATTTACCTTAGGGAGAAGACTTGACATGCGCAAGAACTAGTATAAATAGAGGAGCAAATACAAGATTCCATCACTCTCGCTAAACACTCACGAGTAACAAAATGGATAACCTCATATGCCTAGAGAAAATTTATAAACGCGACATATACTACTACGGTAATCATATCTTATGTGAAAGTTGCGCACATAGACTAGGAGAAGAACATAGACGACCAGCAGCAGAGCACCTTCTTACAATACCAACAAAAAATAATAATAATCAACGGTGCCTCATCTGCCAGAGGGTACTTTACATAAAGAAAAAAATAATTAATTGTACCTTGTGTACCTTGTTTTCGTACAGACTTACAGAAATAGCAAGACATAATATGAAATTGGGATACGTCTATCCTGTTATTCGAGAGGAAATTCTGAAAAAACTTTAATTACTAAGCAAACTCTGGACCAATAGGAATCGTGCGACTAGGAAAAACCCTAGGAACTAGAAAAAAAAGGGGTTTGCAACACTGTATATAATTACTCGTAAAGAAGCTTCGAACGAAAATTTAACGTGACAATATTCCTTACAGTAAAAATGGCAAAATTCGTATGCCTGCAGAAGGTTTATGATTATAATATATATTATCATCAAATAGTTAACATACTGTGCGTGCAGTGCGCACAATTTTCGGAAATGAACGAGGAGAAAGTAGGATATCCGCACTTGATTGCAAGCAAAAATAAAAAAAGCTATCGGGTATGCCACCGGTGCCGCCGGACCCTATACATTTCCAAACCAGCGGAACAGTGCACATTATGCACTCTATTAATACCGCAGATACATCCATTTTATCTGGATAAATTGGAAAAAGGAGGCACATACCCTGTAATAAAGGAGATGATATTAGAAGATCTCCAATGGTCAATATACTTTTCCCTACTATCCTATTTAATCTTTTAGTACCATTACTACACGCTATTATTAACCTTACAGATACCCTGGAAAAGGAAGATATTATAATATTTGTAAATACGTTCTATCATTATATCTATTATACTTATTGTTTTCTTATATTACACACTACACTAACAAATACACACACACACACACACACAAACATATTGTAATAAACACTTACACCTAGTTTAAGCATTTTTTTATAAATCATTAAAAATATATATAGTTATAAACTTTATAAAAAAGAAAAATTAATCTCCCAGAATAAAAATTGCGAAATAAAATTATTCAAAATTCGCGCCGTAAAATATTTCAACCGCGCTTGCATCTAACTTCAGATCTCACTATCAAACCACGTTCGCGTCAAACTTCATCACATAGCTTTGAAAATGCCGAAACGCTCAGGCACGCGACACTCGAGAGCAGAAAAGAATAAAAAACAGTTAGAAGACATCTTTAAGGAGATGATTCCGATACCACCGCTAATTACCCCGCTCCCGATGTCTCCGAAGGAAATGGTAAAACCCTCCTAAAATATTCCATTCTTTCCAAAATGACAAAATTCCAACCATTATAGACACCACCTCCTGTCGCCCCGGAATCCTTCCCGTCAACTCCGGAGTTCAAAATCCCGGAGATTCCTCCAAGAAGGCGAAAGAAAAAAGAAGATTACCCAAAGTTGATTTCCATCGATATTCCCCCACCAGACTGGGAAGTATACAGGGACCTTCCAAAAACAGATCCAAGACAATGGATCTGGCAGATGTTGAGAAGAATTGGAACAGGAGCAGCGGAGAAATACGTTCCGGCAAAGAAGGGAGAAGAGAAAAATGAATAAATAAACATATATATATATTTTTGTAATAAATATCGCTAATTATAAATAAATACTTATAAAAATCTTTCGAGGACGAAAGATCACTTAGGGGGGAGGTGTAACGTCCCACGCGGACTCGAACCCGGCATTACCGACCGCCGATAAAACAGCATTACTTAACCTATGTATATCTAACCTAGCAATTAAGCGAGTAGTAATAGAACAAATATTAGAATAAGATTAAAAATAAACAAATATAAACATTGACAAGGATCTAGACTAAGAATATAAAGCGATAAACAAACAAATTGTTAATGAAGGAAATAATATGACACGCATGCGCCGGTCCGCCAAGGCTGGGGTATAAAAGGGAGTGCACGAAGCACGGTGGTCACTTCTTCTACTCTGCCAACAGAAGCGAGCTCGCCCCGGAGACGGAAGCGGCCGCTCTAGCAGCAGACATAGCAAGAGATCGAGCTCGCCCCGGAGACGGAAGCGGCCGTTCCTAAAGCTATCATTGCCAAGAGTACGAGCTCGCCCCGGAGACGGAAGCGGCCGTACACTGCAATACGAGAAGTCACTAGTAGAACGAAAATCTACCAAAAGATCGAGCTCGCCCCGGAGACGGAAGCGGCCGTTCTTACAGTAGACATAGCTAAGAGATCGAGCTCGCCCCGGAGACGGAAGCGGCAGTTCCTGAAGCTATCGTTGCCAAGAGTAAGAGCTCGCCCCGGAGACGGAAGCGGCATTACACTGCGACGCAAATAACCTGTACATAGTTCAACCACATATATATATAAATATATGCATATAGATAAGATACGAAACCTGTAATCATAGCTGTAGTTACTATTAATTTGTTATAATTATTATTGAATAAACGAGCCAAGGTTAAAGTTAAGTTGGATTATACTCCTTTGCTCTGCAATAACGAAACCCCACCTATCCTTTACTCGAGGGGACGCCGCTCTCCTCTCGAGAATCTGTGGCGATCAGTTGTCCCTGGCAATCGGACGTTACACGCGGATTGATTGTACTGCGCGACGTGTAAGGGAACCTCTGTCTCATTACAGTGTTTCAGTTGTAAAAGAATCCCGGAGACTCGACTACTGTAATCTACCGTGGCTTCATTTGACATCTCTCCATATAACTGGATCGAAGAATACAGTGGTGCAAAACGGGAGCTGAGAACTTTAACTACCTCTTCTATAGTATTATAATCGCCGTTAAGTATGACTCGAGAGGCTTGCCCGAATAATTTGCATTTGATCAGCTGCACTAAACCGTATTCGGCGTTAGGCGCGATCATAACCTTCGCGTTTCTACAACATTTCGCGAATTGGTGTATAGTAATATTTCGCTCGTCGAATGCCGGAACCGTGTCCGCGGCATCGCGAATTCTGGTATGCGGTTGACGCGAATTGTCCTGACTAATTTGTAGGCGTTGTAATTCTTCTACAACTGCGTCTACGTGGGTTGGGGCACTACCGGTTGCTACTTCGGTAGGCATGATTGAAAAAAAAATTTCCGAAAATGTGCCTGATTTAGAAAGAAGGAATCTTGTTCTTCGCTAGGAGAGTATATTCTCCCTTGCCACACGTTCGCGGTTTAAAGCAATATCAATCCCACCGCTGTCACCAAAATTTTATACCTGTAACGTTCTCAAACGAGACTGTGCCGTGAGTTACAGGTGCTTCCACGAATAGAGCGGTTACTCGTGGAATTGTGGGATTGGTTCGGGTGGCGTGCGATAAAGAAATGAATTTCAAGAAACGAGAGTCCTTCTTTTAACAGTAAATAACAAAGATTGTTAAGAGAATTCTGCATTTTAACGCCATCTCCCAGGCGTACCGCTAATTAGATAATGGCGCCGGTCCGCTGACTCATGTGGAGCGCCGAAAACGGCCCCTTCCATCGCCTTACGACCGATGGAAGGGGGACTGCTTCTGCCTTCCAGGAAATCGGGCCGATTTCCTGGATCTCGGTCTGTACGCGCCACTTGTCGACAAGCCGTCTTCTAAGTCGCGTTGCTTATCGCTGCTATATCTTTTGCTTTGCTTAGGGATTCGGGCCGAATCCACGTGCTTTGCCGTCGCTTATAAAAGGTTGACGAGCCGTCTACTAAGTCGCTTCGCTGCTACACTTTTGCTTTCTGTTTGCTTAGTGAATCGAGCCGATTCCGCGTGCTACGCTTTTGTTAAACTAGATTAAGCCTACGGCGTAGGAAAATCAGTGTATTGTCTCTTCGTTAAATTGTGCTCTTTCATCTTTATTGCAATAACTGTAGATAGTGTAAATTAATATTAAACTAGTCTAGACTTAGAATTAAAGCTAGTGACTAAAGTTCAGTGCTCCTAAGTTAAGCACCCCTTTCGCGAGTTCCCGTTCCTGCGACGTGCGCTTCCGTTATTTTGCAAACAAAGATCATTTATTCAAGTAAAGGTTTTTGACGCTAGGTCGAAATGATCGAGAGAATATGACACGGAGTCGATAGTTAACAGAACGGTAGATAATTATATAACGACGTGTCGGTCAGTAATAAAATATATCGTTTGGGTTTTGACGCTAAGTCGGTATTACAGAACGTATAGTTGTGTAAGAAAATTATGCTTAATCTCTAATTGAACACAGAAGCGCGACGCTAAGTCGGTATAATAGTACTTAAAACGTTAATTAATATTAAAGATATAAAGGTACGATACTAAATCGTAAGTCACGACGCTAGGTCGGTATTTGAATGTTTAGTTGAATATCGAGAGAGTTCCTTCTCTCAGATTTGGCTTCCTGTTGCCTATCAGCTGGCCCACGCTTTCTAGGATGGAAGTAGAATTTAGGCAGTGTCTTCTGGTGCCTATTAGCTGGCCCACGCTTTCTAGGGTTAGGATAGAAATTTGAGGGGCTAATTAAAGCGGCCTCGGAATGGAAGGTTGAGGGGCTAATTAAAGCGGCCTAGAAATGGAAGGTTGAGGGGCTAATTAAAGCGGCCTCGAAATGGAAGGTTTGAGGGGCTAATTAAAGCGGCCTCGAAATGGAAGGTTTGGTTTGGTGTCAGAAATGAGTCTTAGATAAACTTCGTCTATCTGAGGGGCTAACTAAAGCGGCCTCAGTCCTTGGTTCGGTGGCAGAACCAAGTCGGCTCTCTGCTGCTGGCAGGCCCATATTTATACTGTTTGGCGATACCTTACTCTCGCCAATCGCTAGTCGCCCGGTCTCGCGTAGCAATTATAATTAACATCCGGTTCACGCTCTGCACTTAGTTTATTCCGCGTCCGGTTTATCGCGCGGGCTACGCACGCGCGCTTGTGTCGTTCGCGGCACTGAATTCGCGGTTAGTAAGGCTGTCATGCGCATGCGCTGCGCGTCGCTTGATTCGCTGATTCCCGCCATATTGTGTGTCGCTCGCATATATCCTTAATACTATTAGTTTATAAAGTCTCAATAATAACTGATATAGAGTAATAGAAATGAAAAAATGAGTATCGGTATCAGCGGTACGTTACATCTGACAGAGATAGAAGCAGTCAACGTTCGAGTGACGCCCCATTGCAAAGTATTCCCTTATTGTATCTTGCTTGTCGCATGCAACGTCATCAAAGATAAAAATAGAATTCGGAAGCGATTCGTTCGGTGGGATGACGTCACTGTTATTCGAAAACGTAAAGTGGCCAATTTCATCTATCGGAGTCAATAAATTCTCCAAGTACTGATATTTCGGTTGTTGCAACGACTTGGAATACACGTACAAGTTCTCGAAGCGGGCACCGTGTGAACTTTCCAACAAGCTCACGAACACATTGGTCTTTCCACAATTTGATGGACCACAAATGAGACAGCGTATAGTGTTTGGTAGCATGCTACCATGCCTGCGTCTTGTTTTCGAGGACATCATTTGCGATTTATCGTCAAAATTTGTCACGCGTATCGTTACAGGTTGTCGCACGAATCGCATCCTCTCCGCGAACTGTGAAAAATGATTTTAATACGTCGAAGCGGCGACGCGCCCTATTTATAGGTCCGCGCCGAAGCAAAACAGCTCAGTATTCAAAATGCTTCTGGTCCTGTCGGATAATTGCGATATTCGAGACTTAACCTCTGAGCAGTTGAAATATATACCAAAGATTATTTTACTGCGAGAGTTTGGCAAACACATTGATCAGTTGTGGAACAGACTCCCCGAGCATATAAAAGCCGATTCTGAGGTTCGGCAGTATCGTCGGTGTTTGGAACATTATAATCGTCCTTGGCAGCGAACGCATATCGACGGTCCGACGAGAGTAAAGAAAGGTTGTGGTTTGTTAAATCGGGCGATAAACGCGCTACCTATCGAATTACATATCCCGGGTTACCAGTTTTGCGGTCCAGGAACTCATTCTGGGAAAACGATTGGCTAGAGGTGATCAAGGCATCAATCCGTTGGACGCAGCGTGTCGCGAACACGATATTGCATATTCGCGTAGTAACGACCTCGGTGAAAGGCACGCGGCAGATAACGTTCTCGCTGACAAAGCGCGAAAACGCATCGTTGCGCGAGACTCGACTCTGGGTGAAAGAGGTGCTGCTACAGCTGTTTGGGCAGCTATGAAGGCCAAGTCGAAAATCGGAATGGGGATGAAAACAAAAACTCGCAAAAGGACTCCAAAGAGAGCATCGCAAAAGCAGATTCTTCCAGTGGCAAAACGGGGTGATATATTACCACTTGTCCCGCTACTAGGTGTTCTCGGATCATTAGCTGGTGGAGCGGCGGGGATCGCCAAGGCGGTAAACGATAATAAGGCAGCGCAACATTAGCTGCAGGAAATGCAACGTCATAATCGCTCAATGGAAGGTCGTGGACTTTATCTCACACCGTACAAGCGCGTACAGGGAATATCAAAACGAAAAAAAAAAACGACGAAAAGAAAATAAAAATGCCTGTCGGTGTAACTACCGATGCGCAATTGGAGAAGTTTTCAAAACGTAAGCGTATTCCATTCTTTAGAGGTGTTTTTACGCGCAATGCACTACCTGTCGGAGGAGTACATCGAAATGAGAGCGGTATCATAAATTTGGACAATATCGAGGGGCCGGGGACTCATTGGGTGGCGTATGCGAAGAGAGGGTGTCGAGCTATATATTTCGACAGCTTCGGGAATCTTCGACCGCCTAAGGAATTGGTACAATATCTGGATAAAGATGTTGTGAAAATTGAATAGAATCGAACGTCTTATCAGAAGTACAATCAGAGCAATTGTGGACAACTATGTCCACGCTTTCTACAAACGATTGGCACTAAATTTAAGGATTGACTTCCACCACTCTGATTCAGTATTAGTGGAGCAGTTTCAGCGGAATATGTCGTTAACATTCACTCTAACCGGCAAGAGTAGCACCCTCGCGGTGAGCTACTTTCCACCCATAGATTTGAACGATGATGATTACGAGCTTGGTCTAACAACCTTTGAAACTTATCATACAATACCGAACATCGACTCGAACAATGATAAATTCTACTTTATCGTAAACTATAACATCAACAGCAGCGTCGACACCACTGATGAATACATTACGATTCCCCACGGCTCCTACGAACTAGACGCCATTGCCAAGTATTTGAAGCAGCGATTACTCGAACGGTATCCTCAAAATCTCGATGGCACTGATGATGACAACGATGACGGTGATGTGTATCCTATAATGTTGCGTTCCAACAACAACACCATGAAAAGCGAGTTGTACTGCTCGTTTGCCATAGACATTACAAAGTTCAATAACATTGGATCGTCATCGGGATTCCCAACGAATCGGGTATTAGAACCTGGACGATGGCATGAATCGGACGATCCAATTAATATCATGAATATGAACATTATTCGCATAGAATGTAGCGTGACCGCTGGCGCGTACAACAATGGGAAGCGCGTACTCACGATACATGAATTTTCTCCGAGTGTCCCATCAGGATATAAGATATCGGAAACACCCGCACAAATCATTTACCTTACAATCACCGCACAGGTCATTACGGATCTAACGATACGCGTTGTGGATTAAGACGGACGGTTGCTCGATTTTCGAGGTGAAGAGATTACCATCAGACTGCACGTACGACGGCGTCAACGATAATACATGTGGTGTGAACGAATGAAATGCTTGTGTTGAACGACTTCAGAAACACGTTTCTTCCAAGTGAAATTGTATGCAACAACAACAACAACAACAACAACAACAACACCTGCAACAGCTCCGATTACGCTAAAAAGAAGAGACTCAGTGCTGCGAACATTACATTTTTGAAATCATTGGGATTTATTGTACGCATACAAGTTGGAAAAATGGCCGACATTCTAAGCATTGGTGTGAAGCCGACGTTTGATGATCGCATTATCAAGCTCGAGACTCACACGTACAACCCATACGTCAACACGACGTTTGGATATAGTGATGAGATAAGAATACCTATACAACAGCAGGATTTATACACTTTACCATGTGAAAGTTTCCTCTACATGGAGGGGAAATTGGTGATAAATAAACCAAACAATGCATCAACGACGACGTTGGGAAATAATTGCATGGCATTCATATTTGATGAGATTCGGTATGAGCTGAATAGCGTGGAGATTGACCGAAACAGAAACGTTGGAATAACTAGCACGCTTAAAAACTATGTATCGCTGACATCTGACGAAGACAAAAATATGGAGAATGCCGGGTGGGGCTTGAAACGACGCGATGGACTAATAGTGAAAAATCATTTCAATTTTTGCATCCCACTCAAATATTTGCTGGGATTTTGCGAGGACTACAAACGCATGATTATTAATGCGCGTCACGAATTGATTTTAATACGATCGCGCAACGATAACAATTCTCTAATAGGATCGCCGATGTTGGAACCAGAAATTGAATTATTTAAAGTGCAATGGCGGATGCATCATGTGACGTTGAACGCTGTTAATAAGCTATCGTTGCTGCATGCTTTGGAAAGTGGACAAAACCTGAGCATTTGTTTTCATTCGTGGGATCTGTACGAGTATCTGGAGACGCGGTAGCGTCTCGACGCCAAGTACAAGAAAGACACCCTGTATAAAACACCCTGTATAAATGTCGATCGACTGCCCCTGCCGTTTATCCATGTTCCGAGACCCTGCATATATATGTCGACGTCGCTACCGCTAACCTTTACTCGTCGCCAGGCTATTCTGAAACTTATTTCATTAATATATCATCACCCCTGCAATATTTTTTAAATTTAAAGGCATTTTTCTTATGTAAACCGCATATAAGCTTTCGAATAAGACCAATTCCGAAAAAATCGGTCCACGCATGCTAGAGATATCGTAATATCGTCTCATGAAATTGTCAGAATTGCTAAGAGAAAATTTTTCTTCTCCAGTCGAAAATTCGTCAACCAAATACGTATACTACGCGTTACACACACAGACCTATCAGTTTCGCACACATGTTTCGTTCGTCGACTCTCGGGATCATTCCGCAGAGTATATACCCTTATATACCCTTATACTCTTATGTACCTACCCTTATACCCTTACACCCTTATATACCGTTATACCCTTATACCCTTATACTCATATATATTCCCTTACACCCTTATACTCTTATATATACACCCTTCTATACCTTTATTATTATAACTTTACACCCTTATATATTTACCCTTATACTCTTACACCCTACTCTTATATAATCCTACACCCTTATATACACATATACTCTTATACTTTTATATACCCTTATACCCTTACACCCTTATATACCGTTATACCTTTATACTCTTATATACCCTTATATCCTTACATCCTTATGCCCTTACACCCTTATATACCCGTATACCTTTATATACCCTTATATACCGTTACACCTTTTACCATTTACCCTTATACCCTTTACCCTTACACCCTTTACCCTTATACTCTTTACCCTTGCACCCTTTACCCTTGCACCCTTTACCTTGCACCCTTCACCCTTGCACCCCTCACCCTTGCACCCCTCACCCTTGCACCCCTCACCCTTGCACCCTTCGCCCTTACACCCTTCGCCCTTACACCCCTCATCCTTGCACCCTTCACCCTTGCACCCTTCGCCCTTACACCCTTCGCCCTTACACCCGAGCTTGAGCACTGTGGGCTTGAGGTCCGATTGGCCCCAAACTAACCAATGTGCCCTGCATCCCTCCCAAACGGCCACTGTCCTGAAGAGGCCCTCTTCACAACGATATCTCCTCCACAAGGCCCACCTTCTCTCGCACGGAATACGTCGACGCATGCTTTTGTTTGGAAATTCGAGCGCGTGTTTAGACACGAGAGATAAGCAGGCCCGATTGGTTAGTTCAGGACCAATCGAACTTCAAACCCGCCTTCTCTCCAACGGAATACGTCGACGCGTGCTTTTGTTTGAAAATTCGAGCGCGTGTTTAGACACGAGAGATAAGTAGGCCCAAATGGTTAGTTCAGGACCAATCGAACTTCAAGCCCGCCTTCTCTCACACCGAATACGTCGATGCGTGCTTGTGTTTTGAAATTCGAGCACGTGTTTATACTCGAGAGATAAGGGATCCGTCTTTAATTTGAGGGTAGGACGAAGCAGGTGGGACTACGCGCAGTCAGCGGATTATCCCTTCTTTTCCTGTGTCTCTCCGCGAGACGTATTGATGCTGGATAATACTCTGTAATTTCTAGTTCTCCAAAATTAATCAGGCTGATCAGCCAGAGCATTTCGCCAGGGTCGCGGTTTATGACCGTATTGTCCCGCAAGTCGGCGGTAGAGAACGGTTTCCTACAGTTTCGGATAATTTATGACTTACTTGGTTCCGCCTCGTAGCAGACGTGAACTCAGGGTGTCAGAAAGGGGAAACAGGAATGGTATGCATTTTCTTCTTTATAGCAACTCGAAGACTTTCTGCGTCTCGTCCCTTCGGACCCTTTCGAACCGATACACGTGGTGTCTGTTTTCTATCTCGAAGCAATGGGTACATTGACAGTAGAAGGACGGAGCGCGGGCTTTTGTGAAAGTTTTCGTCGCACTTCTGCAAAACACGTGTGTTCCGAAAATGTGCTGGCTTCTTTTTACCTAAAGCCTCTTGGCTTGGTGGGAGTTAACTAATAATGGAACCAGAGAAGCTACTTGGGGGTAGCGGAAGTTGCTTGGAAAAATCCTGTCAGTCAGCTAGAAATCGCGTTGCAGAAATGTTCACAGCCCAGGAATACTACCGTATGTTCTGGGTCTACGCCCGGAACGACGGGAACGCAAGTGCTGCTGCGCGAGCATTTGCGCTAGAATATCCCAATATCGAAACACCAAGCGAGGATACGTTTCGTCGGTTAGCGTCGCGGCTTTAAAACGTAGGAACAACACGTTCCATAAAAAGTAAATAAAGTGATCAGTGTTAGTAGCCGTGCAGTGAAGTGAATATTTCGGTACGTTGACCTGGACGCACCTGACATTGCGACCCTTAACTTTGGGTAGTGTCGTATACCTGGGATCAGCTGTGCACTGGGCTCGTCCATCGATGACCAGGATCGGTTCAGTGACCCAGTGACACAAGTTTTCAAGTTGCAGGTGAATTTTCTACAAGGGTGAGTTTTAGTTACTTTAATGGTGATCATTCATTTTTAAATTTAACGCAAGCTATGGCTTATTTCCGGCGATAATTCTCAAAATTCTCGTACGAAAATATTTATTCGACCTTTTTAAACAGACTTATTCGTTATCAGCAACAGTGCTGGCCGTTATTGAGTTACGGATTTTTATCACAATAACGAACTACGATCACTTTTCGTTAATTTCCTGTTACATTGCCTTTTCGTGGATATGTTATTAACACAAGGAATTTTACGTATTCCTTATCCTCCCACTTCAAATAATTATTATTTTCGAATCTTCTAAAAAAAATGTGTTTTCGTCTTTTTACGTTACACGTGATTTTCATCCATTTATCCTTTATTCATTATTCACTTTAAATGGCAAACATACCATGGCAAAAGGTTCGATTTTTTTGTTACGTCTTTTTCATTTGCCATTCTACGCAATTTCCTTCGATACATGCCGCCTTGCTTGTTCGTAGTCGCAGCGCGGCCCGGCGCGCGGCCACGCTAGCGCGGGACCTCCAGCGGAAGGCTCGCGCTCTGATTGGTCGGTGCTTTTTATTAATATCTCGTTAACGAAACCTCGGAGGGCATTTTCGCAAAGGAAAAAGTTGTTTGCAATCACCCCCCGAATCACCCCCTTTAAGGAACCGCAGCATTTTTGGGACACCCTGTAATCGTCTGGAAGATTTTCCATGCATTCAGGATAAAGAAACAATTAATACGTGTGTATGAATATGAATTTGCAAATAATAGTACAATTAATCTTTGAAAAAAGAAATGAGATCCCCTCAAAAACTTCAAAAAAGTAAAAAAATTACGCCAAGTACATCAAATCAAGTAAATCACAAAACATAGAAGATAATAATAATTACAAAATTAAAAAAAGATGTGAAATCAGAATGAGCTGCAAGTACATAAAGGTGCTTGCCAATGTATTAAATAATATTAAGCAGATATATTTTTATAGAAATAAATATTTTAATACGAATAAATATTTTATTCAAAATTCTTGGCGCTGCGCGCCGAATTGGTGTAGCTAAACTGAATAAACATGTATAAATTGCATCAATCTTTTTCTTTCTTGTGGGTGCGTTCGTAACTGTGTGTGTGCGTGTGCATATGCTGCGTATTATATTAGAAATAAATATATGTAGAATAAATCTGACTGCGTTTCTAATATGTGTATGTATTTTAGATTGTAAGGGAGTAATTGTAAATTATTAATAGTTACTAATTGTAAGACAATTAACATTTTTTCGGTTGCGCAGCGCCAAGAATTTTGAATAAAATATTTATTCGTATTAAAATATTTATTTCTATAAAAATATATCTGCTTAATATTATTTAATACATTGGCAAGCACCTTTATGTACTTGCAGCTCATTCTGATTTCACATCTTTTTTTAATTTTGTAATTATTATTATCTTCTATGTTTTGTGATTTACTTGATTTGATGTACTTGGCGTAATTTTTTTACTTTTTTGAAGTTTTTCCTCTCTTACAGAGCACAACCAAACATTCATGGGCTGTGAAGGCATCTGCACAGCTGGAGAAGCCGCGATGCATTATGCTTGTTCTACAGACTAATCGAAAGAATGTGATGAGCGAAGATGTTACTAAGTTCAACAACTGCAAATTGGCCAATGTAAAACTTTTTCTCAACTCTGAATTCTACCCATATGATGACCTGAACTTAGACTTTGATAAAAATAAGCATGCCATCTTGTTTCACATGTATACGCAATTCCGTAAATCGTATTATGGATATAGTTGCAACGAGGCATTATTCACAGTGGCTGAATTTTTACAATTTGGTCCCATCGTGGTGATTGATTGCTCGCGACAAAATGAGTCGATCAAAAATGGTATCGTGGACGTGCGCATAGAATTTGAGTGTAAAGAGAATGTGCCAGCAAATGCTACGGCCTACTGTCTGATTCTGCACCATCGTGTGGTTGAATACAATCCGCTGACAAACGTGGTGCGCAAAATAAATTAAATTGCCATACTACTTGCCCCGCCCTCTCCTGTGCTAAATTCGTACAAATATTTCATCTTGAAAATCGAGATGCTTTATAAGAATGACTGCATTCTCCCGCCTGTCTTGGAAGCGAGCGGACCTCTAAAATTGTATCGATAATGGTTGTACCAACATTTGTTGACCTGCAAGGGTTCATCATCGATGGAAGATTTGTTGTCAAGGAAGTGGCTGTCCTACGAAAGGGAACAATTCTCTCACACTATATTTTTGGGAGTTCGATACCTCAATATCTTCTTACAAAATCCGACAAATCAAGCATCCGGTGGTTGGTTGCAAAACATCATGGACTACGGTGGGATGATGGAGATGTTCCATACAGTATGGCTAAACAGCTAATTACGAAAGCTGTAGCTAATGCTGTCGACGAAGAAGATGATGCATCCCATATCGTATACGTTAAAGGGCTGCAGAAACGCGACTGGCTTGCGGATTTCCTCGATGAAAATACGAGAGCAGACGTAATCATTGAGACGCTGGACATTGACTATGAGGATATCAAATCTCTAAATAAGCTAAATGTAGGAATACTCTGCGATGTGGCAGACACGCAAAGCATTGTGCTTTGCAAAATATATTTTAAATATTCAACTGGTTGTCTAAACATCAGAGAGAATTGCATAAATAAAATATAATCAATTTCTTAATGTATAAATGTTTTTTATTCACCCTCCCCAAACTCAACCTCCTACATGTGGTGTACGCTAGATTAAGACGATAATTATAATTATTATTATATAAAGGGTGTCCCAAAAATGTCGGATTTCCTTGAAAGGGGTGACTCAGGGGATGATTTGAAACAACTTTTTCCTTAGCGAAAATATTGTCCGAAGCTTCGTTAAGGAGATATTAACAACAAACCCCGACCAATCAGAGCGCGCGCCTTCCGCCCGAGCTCCCGCGGTAGCGTTGGCTACGCGGTAGGCGACTGCGCTCGTGCTACGAACGTACGAACAAGCAAGTCGGCATGCATCGAAGGAAACCGCGTTACACAATTTTTTTTAAAGCAGAATCTTAAATAAGAATTATTTGAAGTGAGAGGACAAGAAGTAGCAAATTTCGTTTTTAAATAAGGCATGAACGAAAAGGTAATGTAACAGAAAATGTACGACAAGTGATCGTAATTCGTTATTGAAGTAAAATTCCGTAGTTTAATAACGGCCAACACAACTAAAATTAAAAAATAATATTAGGTGTATGAATAAATTCTTTCCGACTGGATTTACATAATAAGTACAAAGCTACCGAATTTCTATCGCGGTGGTATTCATAAGCTGCAAGAAAAATGGCAAAAGGTAATTAACAATAATGGAAATTGTTTCGATGATTGAGTTGTTTTCATATTTTTTCAATCGAACTGTTATTGTACCCTAAAATCGGGAAGAATTTATTTCCACACCTAATAATCACCAATAAATTAAATAAAACTCACCCTTTCGGACATTCCTCTCCTTGCTTTCCTTCCCTTTTCGGAAACCTGTGTCTCTGGATCACTGTACCGATCCTGGTTATCGGTGGACGAAAAGATTTTTGGTTAGGTAGCGCCCAGTGCTCAGCTGGTCACAGTGCGTCCGGGTTAATGTACCGAATATTCACTTCACTACACGGCTACTAACACTGATCACTGAATTTATTTTTCACGGAACGTGTTGTTCCTACTGTAACCTCTCTGTTCAGGCACGAGCCGATTATCGCCGGGCTCATACGTTGCCGCGCGAAGTTCGGCTGTCTTGTGGAATGTGCGAATGTGGAGAGAGAGAGCGAGTCGAATCCCTCTCTCTCTATTCAAAATCGAACGATGTCCTCGGGCTCCTTCGTCGCCAGTCTCGTGTTACCTCTCAATAAATCAACACGTATTCACGCATACAATCGATTGAAATCTAGTTTCATTTTGCTACCTACTCACGAAACAATCGTGGGGGTTACTCGGTGTGCGGTGGAGGAACCGCGATTATGCCGGCTCAGACCGGGTGTCCAGGGCCGTCGAGTGATTGACTCAGGTATCGAGGGTAAAACGGGCTTTATTGGTAAAACTAGCGCGTGTACAAATGTCCCGGCCAGGTCCAGCTGGCTTACAGGGTCTGTGCGGCTTAATCTAAATCTTAGCCTACGGTGTCGTTCGCGTCGGTCGCGTCGGTCGCGTCGTGGAGTTCGAAGGCTCGAGCGATTCGGCGGTAAGGTAAGGAGTGGGGGCAGTGGTCGTTCTGGTGCCTTGGCTGTGGTCTCCACCAATGGCCCTGACCGGGAAACCTTGAGTCCGATCGTCCAGTGGGTAAAACCCGCGGAAGATACGGAGGCTATGGGATGTCCTCCGGCGCAAGCGAAGCTTGTCCCTAAGATTGACAGCGGATATCGACCTGCGTCCAAAGGTCGGCGTACTCGCGTTCCTTTGGGAGCCGTGTAGGTAATAGGAGTACAAAATACGCAAAGATGCAGCCTGGTTATACAGGAAATCTTTGGGAGAGTGCTATCGTTCGCATGTACCGCTCGTGGTAGACTCTGGCTAATGGGCCGATTACTGTTAATTACTGGAACGAGATTAATACTATTACCCGGCGAAAAGAAGACTCCTGGCAGACGGTCTCGGGCTGTGCAGTCCGCTGCTATGACGAAGAGATCGAACGAAACACATCGAGACCGAGTGGGGTTGAGCGATCTGTAGCCTACGCTATTGTTTTGTTTTGACGATCGTCGGTCAGATCGCTCTATCCCACTCGATCTCGTGTTTCGTTCGATCTCTTCGTCGCGCGGTGCGACAATGTATGTGGCAACTTCAGCCAATAACCAAAATACGTGTGCCACGTCTTTAAAAGTGTGTTCAAATAGGTGACTCGACCAATCGGCACAGCAGCGGACTGCACAGCCCGAGACCGTCTGCCACGAGTCTTCTTTTCGCCGGGTAATAGTAGTAATCTCGTCCCAGTAATTAACAGTAATCGGCCCCTATAGGGGCCACCCATTTTTATAACGTAAGAACAACACGTTCCGTGAAACATAAATTAAGTGAACAGTGTTAGTAGCCGTGCAGTGAAGTGAATATTCGGTACATTGACCCTGCGATCAGCTGAGCACTGGACGCCGATGACCAGGATCGGTACAGTGGCCAGGTTTCCGAAAAGGGAAGGAAAGCAAGGAAAGGAATGTCCGAAAGGGTGAGTTTTATTTAATTTATTGGTGATTATTAGGTGTGAAAATAAATTCTTTCCGATTTTAGGGTACAATAACAGTTCGATTTAAAAAATATGAAAACAACTCGATCATCGAAATAATTTCCATTATTGTTAATTACCTTTTGCCATTTTTCTGGCAGCTTCTGAATACCGCCGCGATAGAAATTCCAGTCGGAAAGAATTTATTCATACACCTAATATTATTTTTTAAATTTAGTTGTGTTGGCCGTTGTTAAACTACGGATTTTTACCTCAATAACGAATTACGATCACTTGTCGTACATTTTCTGTTACGTTACCTTTTCGTTTATGCCTTATTTAAAAACGAAATTTACGTACTTCTTGTCCTCCCACTTCAAATTATTCTTATTTAAGATTCTGCTTTAAAAAAAAACTGTGTAACGCGGTTTCCTTCGATGCATGCCGACTTGCTTGTTCGTACGTTCGTAGTACAAGCGCGGTCGCCTACCACGTAGCCAACGCTACCGCGGAAGCTCGGGCGGAAGGCGCGCGCTCTGATTGGTCGGGGTTTTTGGTTAATATCTCCTTAACGAAGCTTCGGACAATATTTTCGCTAAGGAAAAAGTTGTTTCAAATCATCCCCTGAGTCACCCCTTTCAAGGAAACCCGACATTTTTGAGACACCCTGTAGAAGTGGTTTGATACGCGATCAAAGTGGTACCATACACGTTCAGAGTGGTCCGATACACGTTCGATACATGTTCAGAGTGGTTCGATAGACGTTCAATACATGTTCAAAGTTGTATGATAGATGTTCAGAGTGGTACGATAGATGTTCATAGTGGTATCATACTGTTGCGACTCCCGTCTAGCGGCGCGTAGTATAAGCTTCAGAAGCGCGAAGTTCGAATCGGATCACACGACTGTAATAGGAAAGGGAGACAAGGTGAAGTTCGCGCAAGCCCGAGGTATTTGAAAATAGTTAGATTCTTTTAATGAGGGAACTTCAAGATTATAAAAGAAATCGATACCCTCTTGGAAACGGGTGTTTGAATAAATGAATCTCACCTTTCTCTCTTCTCCTAAGTGTGAAATCCAGCGCAATGTTGTTAAACGCTTGTTTTACAAAAATCGATAACCGAAAGGAATCGGATCGACTAATAGGAAATTAGCTAGTTAATTAGTAAATTTGCGATTGGCTCTTAGAATCTAAGACATTTTGTAAATAACAAAAGGTGTAAAACCGACGGACTTTTCTGGTAGCACCATTCAAGCCTTGATAGTCAAAGCTAACTGACGTATCCTCACAAACTCTGAAAATATCATTTTCTGTTTCGTATTGTTCAAATAAACTCATTGAAGTTACAAGTTATTAGTGTTTCAAACGTTTTATTATTCTTTCATCAATTTTATTATTATAATTATCTCTGAAAAATCCACGTCCAAGGAGCAGAGCGCTTTAGCGTTCCACGGGCATCGTCCTCACGCCTGAATTCCCTGGAGAAGACCAGTTTTCCGCAGACGGCCACGCAACAATACACGTTCCATAGATATATGTGATTTCGGCGCACAGGTTCGGTCAATTTAACAAACTAAAAAACAGACTATTTAGCAATAATAAATATATAAGGTTTCGACGTTTCGATCTCCGTTTAGATCTTCTTCAGGAAAGTTTAAAATATTGCTTTTGCTCTTAGAATTGAGTCACAGTGCTATGGCACTGCCTACGGCACGCGATTCGGTTGGAATAAGACTAACGTATATCGTGAACCAAACATCAGCTTCCAGAAGGTGAAAACGAGGTAAACATCGTTACTCGTTACAAAACATATTTAAACTCCCTGAGATTTAAAATTGAAGGATATACAGTTTACAATAACTAAGCATTTTTGCTCATATGGTGTGTTATACACTCAAAGGTGTTAACGAGCAACTAAAAGTTACATACCAATCACTGATATGTAGAAAATTAATTCAATCATAGGAAATTCTATGGAGCAAAAACATCATAAGACATTACTTCTTTAGTAATGTTGCGTAATATTCTTGTATTTTAGGTGTTTCATACCTAAGATTTACGCTAGGCTGTTTAATCATGTGAATTGTCTCCAAAAGAATTCTCTGATTTAAGTTAGTTTCCTTATCAACAATCTTGAGAATAAATGAGAATAAGAAGGAAAGATTTTAATGCGACTCGTCGTCGAACGTTACATACGTGATCAAAATGGTTTGATACACGTTCAATACACGTTCAGAGTGGTTTGATACACGTTCGATATACATTCAGAGTGGTTCGATAAACGTTCAATACATGTTGAAAGTGGTGCGATACACGTTCGATAGATGTTCAGAGTGGTACGATAGACGTTCAATACGCGAACAAAGTGAAACGATACACGTTCGATATACATTCAAAGTGGTATGATGTAGCCGGATGATGTGTCCAAAGAAGAATGGAGGAACGGTTCAGCCAAATGATACATGTGAAGAAGAAGAAAAAGGAGAGGATGGCCAGTGAATAATTCGAAGAAGATGGTCAGCGAAAATGCAGGTGTAGCGCAAAGACACAAGATATGCAACTTTAGACATGGATCCACCTGTGATAAATTGTATGTACGCTCTGAGGGGCCAGTTGTCTTCAAATATTTGAAGTAGCCATGTTAGAATTGATACACCCGGTGTATTCGGCTTTGCCATGCACTGTGGTCAGCAACAGGAGTTGCTTCGTTTTTGTTTTTAATGACTGAGGCGTCGTCGCCGTCGTTCCTTTTGTTTCAATAACGCCGTAGTCTTCATGTACCTTTGTTCATGGCGTCACCGCGTGCCACGCGAGAATACTGCGTATTTTTCTTTTATTCAACCATATCTTAATAAATACATTTATTACTAGTTTCACAACAATTGTGCGTGGCAGGTTGTTTAATTCCATAACCCCAACAAGCCAGCAGTCGTCTTGACACTTTTGCAGTTAGCAAACATTTTTTCATCAATTGTGTAATGGGGCAGTGGAGATTTGCCCCGGACAGGGAGCAGGAGCCATGTTGGGACAACCCTGAGGTATGTACATAACAATATTTTTAACATTTTTCGCGTTTAACCTTTTAAATCGAGTGAGATCAAATCAGGCGGTCGTGTCAATATTATATCGTGGGTTTCTATGATCTAGAATTCGGCGCCCAGTTGGTCATCGTCATCATCGTCGTCGTCATCGGCGTTGTCGCCGCCTCCAGTGGTATGTAATACTTTGCATTGTTATGCGTGTTTAATGTCTAATATGTTTAATGTGTCAATATTATATCATTGTTTGTGTATTGGTTCTAGAACCGTCAAGCAATGATTACACATTTAGCGCTTCTAATGCGGCTGCTGGTGGAGGCCGCGCCCCCAGCGGTACCACCCCAGGAGCCGCGGATGCGGCGGCATTCGGGCCCGATGATGGCTGCTCGGCTGCGACAGCCTTGGGTGCCGTATCGGCGAGTGGGGCCCCTGCGGCTGAGGCGGCCGGGGTCCCCATCGCCACCGTCGCCGCCGTGGATCGACGTGCGACGGGTGCGGCAGCCGCTGCGCAGCCACTGTCGTCGTCACAACCCTCGTCACCGTGCGAGGGTCTGATGACGTCGTCGACGGCATCATCACAGCCAGCATCGCCACCACCACCATCGTCGCCGTCGCCGCTCCCGGAGTGGCCTCAGGGTGTATTAACACCGCCACCATCGCCGCTGTCGCCGCCCCCGGAGTGGCCTCGGGGGTTTTTACACCTACGCCATCTGTTTGGGAATGAATAGTTCACTGCGCCGCCGCACTCTCGATCACCGCAGCACCTGCTGGGCAGCGGAAGTCACGGTCGATCCGCGATCAATCGACCAATCAGGGTCCGTCTTGTCGATCGACGCTCGAGAAGGTTCGAGAAGACGCCAAGGCGGAAATGCGCATCCATCTTAACGACATTCTGTTCATAACTGTGCTCAAAGTACAACGCGTTTGTTCATTGTCTTTCAAATCTTTGCTCAATAAGCAAGTTCGGTGTTCAATTCACCTTTTATTCACCAGTAGACTCAACACGGAGTTCACGACACAATTAGCGTGTATAAAGTCTGTGGATTGCGTATTCGCGTTGTGCGTGTTCGCGTGTTCGCGTGTCCACGTGTTTGATACGTGTTCATTATTGTACGATAGAGTGTACGAGGGCTCATTCTGTTGTTAACGTGCATCACGGCTAAACCGTTTGTGCACATTTTATAATAAAGACCTCATTCTCTTTTAATCGCTGTGATTGAGTGTGCACCTTTTCACCGTCGACCTTAACCTCAAAATCCTACCAGCGCTCACAAAACTATTTCCCAAACACCATCGTCGCTATCGCCCTCACCCCACACTGATTATTTATATTTTTTTCTATTTTTTCTTTTGTTTTTTATATATTTTTTTCTTTTAATTTATATTTATTTATTCCCTTTTTATTATTATTATTATTATTATTATTATATTTTTAAATTATATTTTATATTCTTTTATATCTTTTATATTCTTCATATTCATTATATTCTTTATATTCTTTATATTCTTTATATTCTTTATATTCTTTATATTCTTTATATTCTTTATATTCTTTTATATTTTATATTGTCTTTTATATTCTTTTATATTGTATTTTTTCTATTCTTTCTATTTCTCTGTTTTCTTTTATTTTTTATTCCCTTTTTTATTATTATTATTATTATTACTCATTTATTACATATTTTGTAACAATATATATATATATATATATATATATATATATATCATAAACGTATATTATTTCATCATTTCATTTACACGTCTTCCTCCTTTCCTAGTCATACAATTTTAAGATTCAACGTTTCCGAATTCTGCTGATGCCGTATAATTATATTTCGTTCGAGCGTACTTCGCGCCGCTGCACAGTGACACGGCCCGTGTTGAAAAAGCAAAAAATTGTGTTTTGAAATTTTTTATTTCATTTTATGGATTTGATAGTAAACAGTCCTCCGACATAGGAACAACATAAATAACGGATATAAGGTTAGTAATTACATTCAAAGTCGAATAACCAAACGCAACCTGCCACAGACTACACATAGGAAATATTTACCCACTGCATTTTGTTGTATTTATAAGTTCTTCTCTTTCTTTTCTTTTTGAAAATAAGCAAAATATATCCCTTTTTCGCTTTATTAATTAAAAATTCTCGCATTTAAAGATATGGATACGTACCAGTGGCTCAAATTATTACTTTTTTTGTCTCATCTTCTAAATTGTGGAGAGAATTAAAAAAAACCCGAAACATATCGGTTCTTTCATTTTTGTACTACAATTAGTTCCTTTCATGTCCTTTAATTTGGTTAAAATTTTGTCTGCTCCCGACTGCTCCCACATAAGAAAAATGCACGTAATAAAACAAAAAACTAGACAAATCTGTGCTAGAATATTTAGTTTTAAAAGACACTGAGCTTCCAATTCCTTCAGATTCAACTGATAGTGATGAAGATGTATAATAAGAATGAATAATTTAAAATTTATTATCTATTTAAAAAATTTATTTATTATTAATTTATTTAAAATTTTTATTTTATAATTGTTTCATATGCTTGTTATTAATTTGTGTTTAAATGTATTTAAAAAAATATATATTTTATTTGTTTTACTTTTATTATGGACAAAAATATATATTAATGAATTATTTTATGTTAAAATTTTTTTTTTTTGTGAATAAATATGATTAATATATCAATTACACGTAAATAACAGTGTCATATTGGAAAATTGATTTTTGATTTTTTTTCTATATACTCGTTACACTGTGCGCTGTGACAATAACATCATCGCATGCAGGTGTCCCGGGGGATTTAGATTTCGCGTAATCGCGCGATACGCTGCGACGTTAAATCGGAACGCTTTAGAATGCTGCATATTTGTATGAAAAAATATGTGTGTTTTTCTACATAATGGTTCGCTGGATCGTTGATTAAAAATTATTATATCTCTGCGTTGGGGGAAAGTATCTGTTGGTTTGCAAAAAATATTCCGGCGGCGGATCTGGTTTAGAAAAAATATTTGGGGAAAAATATTTCTGGGACCGGATCGAGTCTGAAAAATCCTTTTTATTCAAGACCTAGCCCCAGAAATTTTTTTAGAGGGAGGGGACGACCCTCTGAAAATTTTCCAGCGGCGGGTTGGGTCTGGAGAGGTCTCCGCGGCGGCTCGGCCTGGACTGATCCCCTCCACGATTGTGGCTTCCCCCACTCCGCGGCTCATCCGCGCCCAACCGGTCTTCCACTCCCGCTCCCCCCGCGCCCAGGTTTCCCTCCACCGCACTCCCCCGCGCGCCCTCACTTCCCCGCGCCCCCGCGCTCCCCTCAGAAGACCTGAGTTAGAACCCACTTTGTATTACTACTTACTAGAGCTGTTCGAGTACTCGTATATACGAGTAGCTCGAAATTCGAGCCGAGCCGGGACTCGGTTTCCGATCCGAGCCGAGCGCTCGAAAGAACCGAGCGGCTCGAATGAAACGAGTAGCTCGAATAAAGCGAGCGGCTCGAATGAAGCGAGCCGATCGAATAGAAGCGAGCGGGTCGAATAGAAGCGAGCGGGTCGAAAGAAGCGAGCGGATCGAAAGAAGCGAGCGGCTGGAAGCAATCGGGTGGCTCGAACGATCCGAGCACGCGAGCAGATCTGGCGTACAGTGTACAATGTATATACATCTTTCGTGCAGATCGAGTATGATAAAGGTTTCGGATATTTTATCGTATGTTTTTCTAATGGAATACATAGGTATAATGATTGTTAAGGAGAGTCCAGAATTTTTATAACCTATATAGAAAACCGTTAGGCAGTAACAATTATTTTCTCGACTTTTTCTGATTACGATATAAATCAAATAACTATTCTTTATTTATTAGGATCACTATCTTTCTAATTTTGTATTTGTAAACGTACTCATATACTTTTCTTTATTTTACCTTCCTTTTCTTTGTTTTTCTCTTTCTTTTCGGTCTCCCTTCGTAATTGTGTTTGTGTTGTGCGAATAATTAAATTGTGCAAAATATTATTTTAATATTTCTTAGTTTTGTTGCGTTTCCGTACGATCTCCTACAAATATTCCTCATTTTCATTGACAAGTTGTGAGATATATAGAGCACACATAATATTATAATTTTTCATTAATTAAGTCGGGAAATAAATTCTATCAATTGTGCAAGAGATTTATAAGTCCAACTGTTTCAGGATTATATATTTATTTGTTTATTAACGATTAACACCCTTTGCTAATAATAACACAACACAAACACAATTACGAAGGGAGACCGAAAAGAAAGAGAAAAACAAAGAAAAGGAAGGTAAAATAAAGAAAAGTATATGAGTACGTTTACAAATACAAAATTAGAAAGATAGTGATCCTAATAAATAAAGAATAGTTATTTGATTTATATCGTAATCAGAAAAATTCGAGAAAATAATTGTTACTGCCTAACGGTTTTCTATATAGGTTATAAAAATTCTGGACTCTCCTTAACAATCATTATACCTATGTATTCCATTAGAAAAACATACGATAAAATATCCGAAACCTTTATCATACTCGATCTGCACGAAAGATGTAGCATTGTACACTGTACGCCAGATCTGCTCGCGTGCTCGGATCGTTCGAGCCACCCCATTGCTTCCAGCCGCTCGCTTCTTTCGATCCGCTCGCTTCTTTCGACCCGCTCGCTTCTATTCGATCGGCTCGCTTCATTCGAGCTGCTCGCTTTATTCGAGCTACTCGTTTCATTCGAGCCGCTCGGTTCTTTCGAGCGCTCGGTTCGGATCGGTTATTCGAACCGAGTATATCCCGGCTCGCTTGTTCCGAGTACTCGAACAGCTCTACTACTTACCCAGACCGAATTATGAAGAACCACCGTCGTTCGACCTCCTAAAGAATTCAACGCTATTACACGAACTCGAACAAGAGCTACAACCGCCAGACAACACGGCTGGCCTAGAGAGCAGGGCGAACTCTACCGTTCTGGATACAACAGAAGGGCAGACAGGAATGCCCGAGTTCTTAGACACGGAAAACGACGATCCAGAAGAAGGCAACGAGGATTCCGCCATATTAAGCGATGACTCTTGCATAGGCCCGCTTTCACAGGAAGAACTTACCATCCTGAAGAGTCTTGACGAAGAATACCCATCAAAAAAAGAAGGGGAAGCATCGAATACCCCCGATAAATTCAGTACTCAGAAAACAGGGGACCTACAATCAAATCCAAAGAAGCGGGTGTCATGGGGAATACCTCTGCACGCAGAAACCCTGGACATCCCGCAGTCGACCATGATCTGTCCGGAGGACAAGACCCTGAAGGAGCAGAAAGAACGATCGCCTCCCAGGCAGAAATCCAGCATAAGCCGAAGGTCTGACGTAACTAAGATGCCTGACATATCAGAGTTCCAAGAAACCGAATACGGGCCATTCGTGGACCCGCCAAATTTTCCAACAACCATGCGGGGAACATCGGGATACAGGCAGGATACCTCGGAACACGAAGTCCAGCCAACGCGATGCGACGTAAAAATCGTCAAGAGCACGCTTGCGTCAACCCCTGATAACTATGCCCATTTTATATCATCCGACAGAATATTAACTAGTCCAATTTGCAAAACTTTAAAAGCAATCGGACTTTTCGACGAGACTAAATTATTATCCGAAGAACTAATCAGAAATCGCGTAATAATCACCCGCAATGAGGAAGGAAAAATTTTCAGCGTTGTCGGAGCAAGAAGCTTCTACCATGAAAAGGGGGAAAACGAGCTCACGTCGGCATTAACAGCGCTCAGGGAGGCCATAGAGACCAAACGCGTCCGCACGCTCCGAGTAGCGACGTATGGCGAAACCTTACACCGTTTCGACGCCACGGCGCTCCAGAAATACTGCCAAATAATTTTCAAACGTACAACCATCACAATTACGATCTGCACCGGCGATATCCAACTACCACCGGAAGATAAACGAGAAGAAATCATCCGGCACTATCACGAAAGCCTGATAGGAGGGCACAAGGGCGTGACCAAGACGTATCGACGCATACGCAGCCTATTTGACTGGCCGCGCCTACGCCGCGACGTAGAGGATTTTGTACGGAGTTGCCAGAGCTGCTAAGAACAAAAGCTCGTACGCATCAAAACCCGGGAGCCAATGTTAATCACCGATATGCCTGCCAGACCCTTCGATAAGGTAGCCCTGGACACAGTAGGACCGCTTCCCCCAACACCGAGCGGAAACCGTCACGCATTGACGATCCAATGCCAACTATCAAAATTTTGTATGGCCGTCCCTTTACCTGACATACGAGCCGTAACCGTGGCCGACGGGGTATCGCGTTAGGCTTGTTTCACACATCACGGCACGGCACGGTAACGGCGCCGTTTATACGGCGAAAGGAACGAAAATCATATGGAGACCTTTCACACATGCCGTCGCGGCATAGATGGCGAACGGCCAACGTGAAGTCGGGCCGGCCCGTTTCACACATGCCTGTTTCACATATGCACGGCACGGCACCGCTTATACGGTAAAAGGAACGAAAATCATATGGAGACCTTTCACACGTGCCGTCGCGGCATAGACGGCGAACGGCCGCCGTGATGTACCGTGCCTCCCCAATACAATGCACGGCAACCGTGACCGCCTTTTTATATGCTCATATGGTAACGTAGGAAATGATGGAGTTTCGGTGGAAGCCAACACTCCTCATATACTTTCATCAGAAATTGTAATTGTTTATTATAAATATACGGTTTTCCACTTGCTGCTCCCGCTCCAGATTTTTTAGCTTCTTTGTTTTTATTACACGATTTTTTTAAGGAATCTATTACAAAAATTCGAATTCATTGTGTAGGTACTTGTAGTAATAATTTTTTCTCATTGATAATATGTAACGCACTCGTGATGACCAAAGGCAGTTCTTGATGTTGTTAGTAACAGGAAAATTGATAAACGATATTCAATATCCAGACCTCACACCGAAGACATAGTGAAGAATCTGCAAAACGTCTAAACATTGCATAGGTTGGTCACTTGCATTCTCGCTTTCACACGTGCCATGAGTAGTTGACTCGTGTTATATTATAGTTTCTTTACAGAAAATGGAAGACTTAAATGTTGACCTTTTGATATCACTTATCGAGCAAAGACCTGTCATATGGGACAAGACCTTGAATCTGTACAGAGACAAAAAGGACACTCAAAAGGCGTGGAAAGAAGCTTTTATTTCAAGAGTGTGGAGCCATAGAAAAGAACGATTTCGGTTAGGTTCAAAATTATTACTACAAGCACACAATAAATACGAAGTTTTGTAGTAGTCTCATTCTTTTATATGTATGTTGATTTTCTTTTTCTTAATGATGAATATACAGGATCAGTTATTGTTGGGGATTGGACGAGTGTACCGTCGACGTCAAACGCGTCACTCATCGTGTCGTCTGCTACGCACGGTAGCCGACTCGAATCCTCACCATCCGTACTAATTAGGCCATCTCTGGGCGACAATGCGTAATTGTAGCGAGTAAGCAAATCACCTGGCGGCGTGTGAGTCACAAATTATATAACATAATCACGTGACGTCCCGGAATTCACGTCTGAATTCCGGGAAGATCCTTCTTCTCCATCGAGACATGATCGAGAGAGCGCGTATCGCGATCGCGCGCCTTTTATAACGATCCGTTATAATCGTGAAAATCCTTCATTCTGTTCACCAGTTAAACCCTTTTCAATAGTTACTTAAATATAATTTTGATTGTTTGTGTATTTTTGCGTGAATCGTGATTGTTCAACTAGATATAAATTAAAGACAAACTTTTGGTGCTAAGAGGTGTATTTTATTAAACTGCTCTATATAGTCTTCTCTTTCTAATTTTATCGTGAACAATTTTTGGTCCTTCGAGCCGGATCCGGTGTCTGCAGTTCATTCGCGTAAAAGTGAATTCCTCGCAAAAGTGTAATCCTCTTCGCACGTGCTCATTCAAACGGCGATCATCCAACGGTGCCCACCATGGCCGACCTAATCGATGAACAGAAGGAGATCATAAAGAGAATCGCCAGAATTGTTGAAAATCTGAAGAAACTGGGCGCAGCGAAAATGACTGAGGGAGCAGTTCGCTCACGCCTAGACACGCTCGAGGAAGCATGGGCGGACTTTAAAGCTCTTCATCGAGACATAAGAAAGGCCGCTAAAGAGGACTTCACTCTGAAAACAAGTGAGTATTTCAGTAAGAATTTATTCGATCTTACTGAGGAATCATACATGGAGCAAAGAGGATTACTTCTGGACATCTTAAAGAGAGCCGAAGGCACCCAAGCGGCCGGCAGTTCAAAATCAAACGCAACGGCCGTCGAGGTCACCGAGACAAAGTCGCGCGCTATTTTGCCTCGTATTCCGTTACCAACATTCGACGGTCGATACACAGAATGGCCAACCTTTCGCGACCTATTCACATCGTTAATCATAAATGATGCTGCACTCACCCCTGTGGATAGGCTCCACTACTTGAAGACTGCACTCACATGTGAGGCAGCATTGCACTTAAAAAATTACGCTACCACCGACCGCAATTTTAAACCGGCGTGGGAGGCACTACAGGAACGTTACGAAAATAAACGTCGTCTTGTGCGGGCTCAGTTATCCACATTGACGAATATGGCTCCTGCCGGTCGAGAATCAGCTGAGGAAGTGAAACGAGTGCTGTTCAGAACGTGTGACATAGTCAGGGCCTTGAGTGAGCTCGGTCGGCCAGTTACCAATGCAACTGATTGGCTAGTGCACATTACCGTAGAGCGGCTGGATCACCAGTCGCGTAAGGAGTGGGAGATGTCACTAGGCCCATCCAGTGAACTGCCCACGTTTGATCAACTCAAGGCGTTCTTGAACAATCGGATCGACACAATGGAGGCACTTGAGGAGAGGCGTCGCGGCGGTGAGTCCAAGGACGCAAGGAAGCCAGCCGCGAAAGTGCATCAAGTGTCAGCTCAATCAAGTGCTGCGAAGGAGTGCTCCTTGTGCCAAGGTAAGCACTACATGGCGTTCTGTCCATTGTACCAGCAGAAAACACCTGAGGAGCGAAAGGAAGTCACAACGTCAAAGCAGTTGTGCGTCAATTGCTTGGGACAGCACAACCTCACGTCATGCCTGTCACTGAAGAGATGTAAACTCTGCGAGGAGAGACATCATACCTCACTCCACGATGTGCTCCATGTCGCGGGTGGTACAACGGTTCAGCATGCTGCTCTGCCAGAGTTCCAGACGTCCAGGGTGATCCTCAGTACAGCCCGCGTGAAGCTACAGAGCCTCGATGGATCATTCACGACGGTGCGCTCGCTCATCGATCCGGCGAGCGAGGTATCGTTGGTCGCAGAATCCCTGGTGCAACGCTTGGGACTTCGAAGACAGAGTGCACGGTTACCCTTGATTGGCGTGGGCGGTGCACGCTCTCGGTTCACCAAGGGCTACACCAAACTCACGGTCGCGTCTCTCCTCGGTGAGGTGTGTCTTCAAGAAATCTCAGCACTGATTCTTCCAGAGCTTTCCAGACACAGACCGCGGACATTCCCCGAGGAGAAGGAGTGGCATCACCTACGTGACCTGCCACTTGCGGATCCCTGGTTTCAACAGAGCGATCCTGTGGAACTGTTGCTAGGGGCCGACGTCTACAACAAGATACTCCGCTGTGGGGTTCGGTTGGGCGGCCCGAATGCTCCTGTGGCCCAGGAAACGTGCTTAGGGTGGATTCTTAATGGAGGTATCGAGGAGAACGTCAACAATTCCGAAGCAGCATCGGATCAGCAGTGCATCCATCACTGCGCCGTGGATAAAGATCTGGTAAGCCTCCTAACCAAATTCTGGGAACAGGAGGAAATTTCAGTAACTATACCAGCCAAACCAGAGGATGAAGAGTGCGAGCAACAGTTTTAACAAACCTTTCGGCGCACGGACGATGGCCGGTTCGAAGTGAGGTTGCCATTCAAGACCACCCCTGAACTAGGGGATTCTCGTCGCGCTGCTTCAAGGACTTTGGCAGCTATGCAGCGGATGTTCACGCGATCAGCTGAGTTCCGAAAGGCATACCAGAAGTTCATGGCAGAGTACAAGTCCCTTGGCCACATGACGCAGGTAGCAGCATCCTGCGAGAACCTCGGTGGGAATGCTGGTTTTTATCTGCCACACCACGGCGTCTGGAAGGATACCAGCACCACCACCAAACTGAGAGTGGTGTTCAACGGCTCGATGAAGACCGAATCCGGTAAGTCTCTAAACGACTTCCTTCATACTGGGCCGAATCTTCTCCCGCCCTTGGCGGAAGTGCTCCTTCGCTGGCGGCGGCACGCAGTGGCATTCATCGCAGATGTGGAGAAGATGTATCGCCAAATTAGAGTGCACAGCGATGATTGGCGGTGGCAGCAGATCTTGTGGAACGATCATTCGGGTGAGGTGCCCCATGAATACCAGCTGTGGACAGTCACTTATGGCCTCGCGTATGCTCCATACTTGGCAATCCGCTGCATCCATCAACTCGCTGTCGATGAGGCCGCAAGATTCCCTGTTGCGGCGAAGATCCTTCGCCGACACGTCTACGTGGACGACGTCCTCTCTGGAGCCTCCACGTTGGACGAAGCTCGCACCCTCCAACGGGAGCTTTACGACCTCCTCATGGCGGGCGGTTTTCCTCTTAAGAAGTGGGCATCCAATTCCAAGGAGCTGCTGAGTGACATCACATCGGAGGGCCCAGGCGAGGCCCGGAGTTGGAATTCTTCCTCTCAGCACTCTGTGCTGGGGATCGATTGGTTGCCGTTTCTTGATTGTTTTAAGGTGACTGTATCAGATGGTCCATCATCACCAAGGGCCAGCAAGAGGGCCGTGCTGAGCAAGACGACCCAACTTTTCGACCCGCTGGGATGGCTCTCACCAGTAACGATTGTCGCCAAGATTCTGATCCAGACTCTCTGGTTGCTCAAGGTAGATTGGGACACTCCACTGCCCCCTCGAGAGGAGCAGCAATGGTCACAATTTGTGCTGGAGCTTCCAGTGCTCAACAGCATCGAAATTCCTCGCTGGCTGGGCTGGCTGCCGTCGAGTCAACTGGTGGAGCTACACGGATTTGCCGATGCTTCAGAACGTGCCTATGCAGCGGTGCTGTACATCAGCGTCGTCAACGCATCAGGGGATTCGTCCTCCACATTGGTGACCGCCAAAACTAAGGTCGCACCACTGAAGCAGGTTTCCATACCTCGATTGGAGCTCTGCGCCGCATGGTTACTGACTCGGCTAACTTCACATGCACTCACCATCCTAGACCTGGAGAAGGTGAACGTACACCTATGGAGCGACTCCTTAGTAACTTTGGGATGGATACGTGGTTACCCCACCCGCTGGGTTACTTACGTGGCCAATCGAGTTTCTGCGATTCAGCAGGCGCTGCCACTTGCTATGTGGCACCATGTCCAAGGTAAGGACAATCCTGCAGACTGTGCCTCCCGAGGATTATCACCTGGGGATCTACCCAACTTCTCATTATGGTGGAGAGGGCCAAGCTGGCTCAATTCCCCAGATCTCTGGCCTGTCACGGAGATATCGATCAAGGAACCTACAGTGGACCAGCGGATACAGAGCCTCCATTCACAGCTCCCTGTGGACGATGAGGTGAGTCGCTACATCTCTCGCTTCTCTAATCTTCGACGACTCTTCAGGGTCACTGCCCTGTGCTCTCGGTGGCTGCCCGCATCAAGAGGCACCAGAGGAGCACCCTTGACATCGACGGACATCCATGCTGCCAGAACGAGGTTGGTCCGGGGAGTGCAGGGGCACGCATTCCACAAGGAGATCAGCAACCTAAAGGAAAACAAGCCAATATCAACCAAGAGTCGACTGCTGAAGCTGAGTCCATTCCTGGACGAAGGGCTGCTGCGAGTCGGAGGACGACTGCAAGGCGCTGCATTGCCCTATGACAGAATCCACCCGTTGATTATTCCGGACGAGTCACCATTGGCGTCCTTGTGGGTTAAGGTAGCCCATCTCCGCTGTTTGCATGGAGGCGTGCAGCTTACGTTGGCGACGTTGCGACAGGAATGTTGGGTCTTGCGGGGTCGTCCTTTGGTAAAAGCGTGCTTACGCACATGTCTCAATTGTTTTAGGTGGAGGCAACAGACTCCCATTCAACTCATGGGTAATCTTCCCCGGGCTCGAGTTGTTCCATGTAGGCCATTCCTGAAAGTGGGCATTGATTATGCAGGGCCTATTCTCGTCCGATCCGGCCGAGGACGTGGACAGCGAAGTGTGAAAGGTTACATTGCCCTGTTCATTTGTCTAGCCACAAAGGCAGTGCACCTGGAGGTGGTGTCCGACGGGAGTTCGGAAACATTTCTGGCCGCTCTGAAGAGATTCGTGGCACGCAGGGGAATTTGCACAGAAGTTTACAGCGACTGCGGGACAAATTTCGTGGGGGCGAATCGCGAGTTACGAGCCCTCTTGCAAGCCACGAATCTCGAGAATCGCGACCTCCTCACGGCAATCGCCGCTGAGGGGATCGAATGGAAATTTAACCCACCTGCAGCTCCTCATTTCGGTGGTCTGTGGGAGGCCGCTGTAAAATCAGTTAAGCACCACCTCCGGAGGCAAATAGGAGAGCATCGACTCTTGTTCGAAGAGTTGTCCACGCTCTTAGCCGGAATCGAAGCTTGTTTAAATTCCCGACCACTTGAACCACTATCTGACGACCCCGAGGACCTTCAAGCACTCACTCCCGGTCATTTTTTAATCGGCGGTCCGCTTATTGCTATTCCAGAGCCGAGCCTGGAGGAACTACCAGCATCCAGACTCTCTCGATGGCAATTAATGCAGCAAATGCAACAGCATTTTTGGCGACGGTGGTCAAGGGAATACTTCAACACGTTGCAAACACGAGCGAAATGGTGTAGAGTGCAGCCGAATATTCAACCGGGAACGCTGTGTCTGCTCAAACAGGAGCTCTTGCCACCGACGCGATGGCCGTTGGCACGTGTGACTGAGGTGCATACTGCTGCAGATGGACTCATTCGAGTCGTCACTGTCCGAACGGCCAATGCGAAGTTCATGCGTCCCATCAACAAAGTAATTCCATTGCCAAAAATCGAGGAAGGTGTACGGGATGCTGGTGGTCCCTCCACTCGGGGAACATAACCTCAAAATTCGAAGTGTGAAAACGTGCACTCACCTCATCATATCCACTGCGCTGTTTGCATTGTGTGTGCATGATGCGAACACTTCACTCGACGCACTTGTGATCACTACGTAATATATGTTTTTTCTCTTACTTTAACGTGCTCGTCCACTCACTATATCTCTTTGTTGCAGACACGCGATTATATACCATATTGTACTGCCGCTTGAAACAACATCGACGGTGCACTCCTTCATCTTCCAAGCCCACTTCATTGATACATCGCCAATACGCTATACGTGTTTGAGGTGTTTCGTCATTTTCATTGACGAGGCGGGCGGGAATGTTGGGGATTGGACGAGTGTACCGTCGACGTCAAACGCGTCACTCATCGTGTCGTCTGCTACGCGCGGTAGCCGACTCGAATCCTCACCATCCGTACTAATTAGGCCACCTCTGGGCGACAATGCGTAATTGTAGCGAGTAAGCAAATCACCTGGCGGCGTGTGAGTCACAAATTATATAACATAATCACGTGACGTCCCGGAATTCACGTCTGAATTCCGGGAAGATCCTTCTTCTCCATCGAGACATGATCGAGAGAGCGCGTATCGCGATCGCGCGCCTTTTATAACGATCCGTTATAATCGTGAAAATCCTTCATTCTGTTCACCAGTTAAACCCTTTTCAATAGTTACTTAAATATAATTTTGATTGTTTGTGTATTTTTGCGTGAATCGTGATTGTTCAACTAGTTATAAATTAAAGATAAACTTTTGGTGCTAAGAGGTGTATTTTATTAAACTGCTCTATATAGTCTTCTCTTTCCAATTTTATCGTGAACATTTATATACATACCGTAAACTGGGGGAACATTGGCAGGTTTTTTAAACATTTTGTTATATGTTGTAAAAATTAACATTTTTACATTTGCTTTAAGTATCCTATCATAACATGATATAAATATCATTAACAGGTTAAGTTTTACTAATCTGACGTAAAACAACGTAAATCCGGCGTATGCCAATGTTACCCCCTGCTGCCAATGTTCCCCCAGTTTACGGTATACTATATTGTAAACAGTAATAAAATTATATTTTTGAAAGTTACCATTCTACAGATCCAACGTCTGTTAAGAAGTAATTTGATAAGATATTTCTCACATCATGTGGCGAAATTCCCCCACGCACTACTCTTTGTCGAGGCATATCAGAAAGTCCTGTTATCGTCATTGAATCCTCTACTTGGTTGTGACGAAGTCGATAAGCCGAGTTCGCGCCGCGGCCGCTAGGCGGCCGCGAAACCGCAAACTGTCTCGCGAGCGAAGATTCAAGGCCTTCCAAAATAAAGGCCGCGGTGAGCGAGATTGACAGCTCTTGTACTGCATGTGTTAGTAGCTTACGCTGCCGGACCATACACCCAAGACGCTCATTTTTGATAATTGTGAGGTGTGCACGCGTCGACCATCGTCACGCTGTGCCGAAAACCAACCTCTTCCGAAATAGGCCGAGAGGAATCTTGCGCCCTTCCTTGCCAGTGAGGTGTCTCCGCGCCCTATAGGCCAGAGCCCTATTGCACATTGGAACTCCGCTATACTACTCCCGTGCGGAAGCGCCTTTTGGGCCGTCCAGTGTAGAACGTTACACAAACACGCCGCATCCTTAATCCCCCAGCTCGTCGACAGCGCCGCCGCCGCCGCGAGAACCACGCTGCCGCCACATACCGAGTCTTGTCTCGGCGACCGTAACCAACACGCGGAAACCATCTGTAAACACAATCTGACACAAATAAACATTGTTAATTGTTTACCACGCTTTTGATCATTCGTCGAACCCGGCCTTACCGACGGAGTAGGCATCTAACTCCTTCTCCGGCCCACCGGTAATCGTCTCACAAACCAGAGACGGTCACATGGTAGCCATCTCTATCCCGAACATAGTTGTGCAAAACAACACAAGCCTTGACAATGTAACGTCCCACGGGGACTCAAACCGGTAAAAAGCGACTATCGATAAAGTAGAAACCATTCCGCATTACCATATAACCATCTTCTATTACCGCGCAAATATATTATGAAGACTTTTATGTATAATTTATGATTTAGATAAATGTTAGAGAAATAAGTATTATAAAAATGTTAGGAATAATTAATTATAAGTCTTAGCAAAAACGCAAGATAAACTATAATGTTCTAAGCAAGCAAAATATGAAATAACAAATAGCGATTCACTGCGCATGCGCCAGCCCGGCAATTCTCCAGTATAAAAGGAGGCGCACGCAGCACAGCGGGGCATTCAAGCTACGAATACGCTCACTTGACGGACGAATGCTCAAACCTAGATGCAGCTTAAGTTTCAACCAGTGAGATTCAGATCGCTCCGGAAACGGCAGCGGCGGATCTCCAGTGTATAAAAGTTACTGGTGATCCTTTTTGGTTTGCCCATTTGAAAGTCATAGAACCTCGTTCTTACAAAGCCATCGAGATCGCTCCGGAAACGGCAGCGGCCGAACTCTGCAATATATACATATTCTCAAGTTACGTAGTATTAATATAAAAAACATAGAAAACCCAAAAAAAGCCAGAATATTTACTCGTAGACTGTAAGTAATATTAATTAGTTGTTATTTAATTATTGCTTTTATTAAAACTAAGTATTATTAAATAAATAGGCATTGTTAAGTTAAGCCGTAGATTTTAATCTTTAGTCGTAGAGTCGAACCCCCACCTATCCTATACTTGAGGGGATGCCGCTCTCCCTTCAGGAACCTCGACGCTCAGTTGTCCCCGGACAGTTGAATGTTACAGGTCGGATATTTTTTGGTGACAGCGGTGGGATTTCTCGTTTCATTTAGAGGATAAATTCATTTAGAAGGATTATTTCGTTAGTGAAATCACTCCATAAGTGAGTATTTTCCCAGAAATTTTTTCTTCCTTTTCTCTAAATCCTACGGAGGCTTTAAAAACTTTACAATGCCTGACACACTTGGAGAAGCAATGGCTAACCTAGCAATAAATATAGAAACTCAAACTCAGGAAACTCCAGAAATTATTACAGTAGATATAAATACTCCAGGACCTTCGAATCCGCAAATTAATATGAATACATCTACGAATACATATCCTCACTTACCACACATTAGCCTACGCGATACTGCGGACACAGTCCCTTCTTTCGATGGTAGAAATATACCAATACACCAATTTATAAAAAGCTGTCGACATGCACGACGCATGGTTAATCCGAACGCAGAGTATGGATTAGTTCAACTTATAAAAAATAAGCTTTTCGGACAAGCTTCTAGAGTAGTTTTAAGCGGAGATTATAATTCAATCGATGACCTTATTTCAGTATTAGAGTCACGATTTGCACCATTACATACATCTATTCAATTATATGGTGAATTATCGAAAATTGCACAACTACATAACGAAACGACGGTAGATTACAGCAGTCGCGGATCCAACCTCTTACTTCAGATTAAACATTGCAATGCAATAGAAGTACCGACACACGTAATACAATTTAATATAACCGCAGAACAAAATGCCATTAAAGCCTTTCTAACGGGATTAAAAACAGAAATTCATAATAGAATATACGACCACACCTTCAACAATCTTGACCGCGCTATCAATGTCGCCATTAAAGCAGAGGCAGAACACAATGGAAATCAACTACGAACAAGAGAAGCAGCAGGAATACCACCAACTAATCAATGTGCAAATTGCCTTGGATACGGCCATATTGCCACCGCTTGTAGCAGCCGAATTTCACGAACAAACTGACAACAAAAAACCTGTCAACATTGTAATAGGACGGGACATACGACGCAAGAATGTAGAAACCGAAACGGAGCACGGAACGATACATTCTGTGACTTCTGTCGAAGGCCAGGTCACATGACGCAAGATTGTAGAAGCCGAAGTTACACGAATAGAGCCCCTCAATCTACCGTGTACTGTGATAACTGCCGAAGGCCAGGTCACACAACGCAAGATTGTAGAAGCCAAAGTTACACGAACAGAGCTCCTCAAACCAACATATATTGTGATTACTGTAGAAGACCAGGTCACACGATACAAGAATGTAGAAGTAAAAGTTATGCAGATAGGATGCAAAAACCAGAAGTATTCTGCGAATATTGTAAATTCAGAGGCCATACAGTAGCCCAATATAGAAAGAAGAAGCACAACCCCGTATGGTACGTAGACAGGCCATACTCAGATTAAAAACGGAGCAAATAAGGAAACCTCCTAGCATCCTTCTTTCTGATATAGGATTCAGCGAGGACCAAGCAACGTTAATGATCGACACTGGATCTGATCTAAATGTAATCAAGAGGAGTGCTGTCTCTCTTGATATACCAATCTACACGGACACCTTGTTCGACCTCAATGGTATTACGGACGGCCTACTCAGCACAATAGGATATATTAAAATCAGAACTTTAAATACGGAAATCATCATTCATGTCGTGGAGGATCTTCCTATCAAACAAGATGGAATATTAGCAACGGAATTCTTTCAAACCAACGGAGCAACCATTGACTATATGAAATCAGCGATAACTATTGGAATGGAAACTATTCCATTTATTGACCCAGAAATGGTCACAATTCCAGCAAGAGCAAGAAGCCAAATATATGTACGAGTCCTTAATACGCAGTTTAAAACAGGATATATTCCAAAACTTAAAATTCATCCTAACATACATATGGGAAACGCAGTAGTTTCAAATAATAACGGTGTAGCATATCTTTTTGCTATAAATACATCCACAAAGGACATCAAAATTCCTGTACCGTCAGTTGAATTAGAGGCATTTGAAGAAGTACCTATAAAAGAAGACTCAGATAGATATGAAAAATCTAACCGTATACACCAATTACTACAACTATTACGGTTAGACCACTTAAATTCAGAAGAACGGGCCAGCGTTGAACAATTAATTAAAGAACACGCAGATAGATTTTACCTTCCAGGAGAAAAATTAGAAGCCACAAATAAAACCTCTCACAGAATAATAACGGAAAATAACGTCCCAGTCTTTACGAAACAATACAGATATCCTCAAACGTATAAGGAAGAAGTTAGAATACAGACTAAAGAATTACTTGAAAAAGGAATCATACAGTCATCATCATCACCTTATAGTTCACCGATTTGGATCGTACCTAAGAAAGAAGACGCACAAGGAAATAAAAAATCCAGAATTGTAATTGATTTCAGGAAACTAAACGAACTAACAATTGGAGATGCCCATCCTCTGCCAAATATAACTGACATATTAGATCAGTTAGGAAGTGCGAAGTATTTCTCTATATTTGATCTCGCATCTGGATTTCACCAAATTCCTATGCATCCTGATGATCGACACAAGACAGCGTTCTCTACAATTTATGGACATTATGAATTTACTAGAATGCCGTTTGGTCTAAAAAACGCACCAGCCACCTTCCAAAGATTAATGGACCAGGTCTTAACTGGGCTTCAAGGAATAGAACTTTTCGTATATCTAGATGATATCGTCATATACGCCAGTTCAGTAAAAGAACATGCAACTAAATTCAAACGACTAATGAACAGATTAAGAGAAGCAGATCTCCACCTTCAACCAGACAAGTGCGAATTTTTGAAAAAGGAAGTATCGTACTTAGGACACATAATAGGAGAGGAAGGAGTTAAACCTGACCCACGAAAGATAATAGCCGTAAAGGAATTTCCAACACCTACAACAGTAAAAAACGTAAAGCAGTTCCTAGGACTGAGCGGATACTATAGAAGATTTATAAAGGATTTTTCGAAGATTGCAAGACCACTATCAAATCTTACTAAAAAGGATTATCAATTTGAATGGACGAATAAGCAACAAAAAGCATTTGAAACCTTACGGGAAGCTCTCTGCAAGGAACCCATCTTCAAATTTCCAGACTTTGATAAGATATTTAATATCACGACAGACGCCTCAGGTATTACTGTAGGTGCGGTTCTTAGTCAAGGGGAAATAGGGAAAGATTTGCCAGTAGCTTACGCATCTCGCGTTTTAAACGACACAGAAACGCGATATTCTCCTACAGAACGGGAATTATTAGCAATAATATATGCAGTATTTCACTTTAGACCTTACATTTATGGAAGCAAATTTTATCTGATAACAGACCATTAACTATTAGAATGGCTTCAAAATCTATCTAATCCTACATCTCGATTAATGCGTTGGAAAATCAGATTAGCGGAATACGATTATAAAATTTTATATAAACCCGGGAAATATAACACAAACGCGGACGCATTGTCTAGGAATCCGATGTCACTACCATTAAACGCAAAAAGAGCTCATTCAGACACAAATTCGCATGAAAATAAAAAACTAAAAGAATTTCATCAATTTCAAACCCGACAACGGGAAACAACAGCTTCAACTTCGGGAAACCCAGCTCCACATAAACAATTAATAATTAGCTCCTCAGAAACCGATTCCTGTTCATATGACGAAAGCGATGCGTTAAATTTAAAGCGGAAAAAATTAAAGCGGAAGAAACAAAAAACGAACACCTCCTCCTCTCGTCCTGAAACCAAAAAACGAAATGTCGAAGCGGAAATCGTTGAAACATATACACCCCCTCGCTACGCGGAAGTATTCAAGTAGTAAGACTATGGGGATTCCAAGTCAGGTCCTCTGAGGGGAGCGCGGGGGCGGGGGGAAGTGAGGGCGCGCGGAGGAGTGCGGTGGAGGGAAACATGGGCGCGGGGGGAGCGGGGAGTGGAAGACCGATTGCGCGCGCATGAGCCGAGGAGTGGGGGAAGCCGCAATCGAGGAGGGGATCAGTCCGGACCGAGCCGCCGCGGAGACCTCTCCAGACCTGGCCCACCGCCAGAAATTTGTTTTTAGAGGGGGAATGACCCCCGAAAATATTTTCCGACTTAACCGACGAAGCGGACGACCCCACAGAATTTTTTTCCCCCAAATATTGTTTCTAAGTAGCAAAGAAATATGCATCATGCACGAACGAAATATGATACTTTTTTTTATATATATAACGTCTAATCTTAAAATTATGTGAAGGGGAAAGAAGGAGGATGGATGATGTGAAAATAAATTTTCCGTAGCGTATCGCTCGATTACGCGTAATTTGACTCCTCTGAAGCAGTCGTGCAGGATGATGTCATTTGGTAGCGCCAAGAACGAAATAAAATTATGAGGCGTCAGCAAGAATTCAGAAACGTCGAATCTTAGAATTAGGTAGCGAGAGAATGAGGCGGAAGACGAATAAATAAAATGAAGAAATAATATACGTTTAAGAATATATATTTAAAATTAAATGAATATAATTTAACATTTTTTCTTCCTACGGGCATGTTTGAGCAAGAACGTGGAGCACCTACGCTCTTGCCTTTTGTTTAGCGCGCGAACCACTTGTTTTCCGCGAAGTAGGAAACGTTACGAGCTAAAAGGAAGTTTAAAATGTAGAGTAATGGCGTCACACTAAACGAGCACGTTTATTCCCAAACCACAAAACTTTCTCTAACTCAATTAAACTTTTGCCGCACACTTTATAATGCAAATTAAGAATCACGCAAGTACGTGGAAGGCATTTTAACGTATTCCAAACGAGTGGAGATTTATCGGAGCGCCGATAGCCCTTTGTCTTCGCGCCTTGATAACAGCGATGTTTATCGTTACGCGATTCACACAAAAGAGAGTGATCGCAGAAACGGCACTGGCCGGGCCACCGATTCGGGCACCGACACCTAGCGAATCAGCATGGCCCACGTCTGTGCCGCGAGACTATGCTAATTTGGCGGGAGAGACAATAGCTAATTAGTCTAGGTGTCAGCCCCGAGATGGCCCGACCAGGCATCATCGCGATCGTTCAGCCGCGGCATCGGGAACGAGAGCGCGTTCAAAAAGTCGCGCTCCTCGCGGCAACGCGAACGTGCCCGATTGGCCGCATCGCCGCGGCCAATCCCAAACAGGCATGAGCTAGAATATCACTGATTGCACATGCCAACAGTTCGCAATCTACAAGATACTCTTCATCGAAATATTCACTATCACGTATGATTTTAGCAGCATGACCTGTATCTAATGTTTCATAGGCAACATCACTCTGCTGTAGCACGTAAACAAAAATTTCAAATTTTACTCTCGCATCTTTTGCAATTTGATACATCCGCGGATACATATACTCTATACATGGCTGAAGATTAAATAAAAATGTTGCTGTGTCCAGTGTGAAATACAATGTATTATCACATTGTGTAATCTTTATAATTGGTGAATCAAAGATCCGAAAAAATTCCACCGTTAAATTATCAATCCGCATTAAGTCTGGTTCAGGGAATCGTGCACATTCTTCGATGGTTTCACGGCTGTCGAATAGCGCACCCCATGTATGCCATGATAATATGAGATAATTTCCATGATTATCGCCGAGAAGAACTTCTACATCGACTATAGGTCCTACGTTGATTCCAATTTCCAAATATTTGCTACCCATGGATGTTAATGCGCATCTTCTGACCATGATACGCGATCCTTGGCGCGGACTAAGAGAACAATCAAAGCTATGAAATTGCCCACTCGTATTAGGAATAAACATAAAAATTTTGAGAAGATGTGAAAATTACGCCTTACCAGTCATTATATATATTCTCCCCGCATGGAGCTACACCATCATCTCGTACGATCGGAACGAAATCATCCTCACACCCAGCGAGTATTTCATAAATGGTACTGTACATTTTTTCAGAGCACTATTTGTTCCATCGAAAGTCACTGAGACTTGTAACGAGTTACGCCGGTGGGACGACGATCTTACCCCCCACCACGCGCCCGACCGAGGCAGAGCGTACCGCGCGACGCCAACGGTCTTGCCCCCCACCACTCGTCCGCAATACCGAGAACTGGCGCGAGAGGGATTCACAGAGAGAGACTCTCTCGCTGCCGAAAATGTGCGGACGAGGACATAAAGGTCGAGGGCATAGGCCTATTCGAGAGAGACCGCCTAGAGCGTTAGTACCAAGTACGCCTCTCCCGGAGACCTCCTGTGCGATTCCACGTTCTTGTGCCGAAACCCTCGTTCTTGCGAAAGACAAGCGCCCGTGTTTTGCACCAGTTCTTGTGCGTCCACAGACTGAGTCTCTGTGCATTTTTCGCCTCCACACCTCCACGGTTCCCAGAAGGACAGCGTGAGCCATCCTCTGGACGAAATACCGATAACCGCCATCGATCTCCCGAACAGAGTTATCTCTGTTCTCGAGAGCGTCCTTACAGTCGCCGACTCACCCGCGGGCTGTGCCCACTGGGTGACCGGAACCCCCCGACTCTCCGACCAGGGTCCATTGGCAGGGTTGGCCCGCCTGGACACCGAAGGGTCAAATCGTCTTTCCTCTCCACTCTCGCCGAATCGACCATCGAGACACGCACCGAGATACGCGCCGCGACACGCGCCGCGATACGCACCGCCGACCAACGCTTCGAAGTACGCGACGCGATCCGCGCCGCGATACGCGCCGATACCCGCGATAGGCTAAGTCTAGGTTTAAGCCGTGCATACTCTGTTTGCCAGCATAGACCTGGCCGGGATACTCTGTACACCAACGTGAATAAATTCTCGTACTCTACCTCACCTCTGCGTACTAAGTCATTCGATCGGCGGCCCTGGACCACCGTCCTGAGCTGGCGATACGGTTCCTCCACCGTCCCACCGGTAACCCCGCGGTTTAACGGTTACATTTGGCGCCCGAACAGGGACTTACTAACTTACGGAGGACGATCGAATGACGGGGGTCAGCTGGGTGTACGAAAAATCCAAAGCCGACCTCGTCGAGCTCGCGGTATCCTACAAGCTCGACGCCACCGGATCCATCGACGCGCTGCGAGCGCGAATAGTGGCGCACCTTCGCAACACCACCATGCAGCGGGACAACGAAGCCGACATCCCACCCACCACGTCCAAGGCAATCTCCACGGTAGCCACTGTGGAGAACGCTTCGGACTCCGAAGAAACGCCGCTCGTCAGCTTTTCCCCCAAAACTAAGGGGAAAACCGAGGCGGCGAGCGACCATGGTCCGCCTCCCGTCCAATACATGATGGACCGAGTGCGAAGGTGGGGAGGTCATTATGACGGAGGAAAGGGCGCCGAGGACTTCCTGGAGCAGCTCGAAGACCTCCAGGATAGTTACGAGGTCGCCCCCGAACAAATTTTACGGTGCCTCACCGTAATCCTGAAAGGCGTGGCACTACATTGGTTCCGCGTCGAGAAACAGAATCTCTCGACGTGGGACAAGTTCTTGCCGGCCTTCAAGCGGAGATTCATGCCGCGACGAACACGGCAAGAGCTGGAAAAGGCCATCCACCAACGCCTCCAAGAGTCGACCGAAACCGCGGCCGACTTTGCCGACCACCTACGGCTGCTGATGCGCCGCCACGGGGGAATTTCGGAAGAAGACCAGTTAGAGTGGGTCTATTCGAACCTCCGCCCAGAGTACCGGCTGTTTATCCACCGGAAGGACTTCGACGCTTTGCCCGACCTCATCGACCTGGCAACCGACCACGAACGAGCACGAGCCGACGAAAAGGCCAGAGCGCCGACTAAAGCCCCGGACGAACCCCAAAGAGTCCGGGGATACCAGCGGCTCGCCGTAGTCGGCGACGACTACCAGAGGGAGGACTGCTGCTGGAGGTGCGGTCAACGCGGACACTACCGCCAAGACTGCCGCCGGCCAGCACGGCTGTTTTGCAGTCGCTGCGGAACCGAGGGGCGAGCCTCCCGAGACTGCAGATGCCAGGGACCGTCGGGAAACGCCAACGGAGCCGGCGGACGAGGCACCGACCGGAATACTCCACCCAGACGGCCTCGAAGGGATTAGGCGACGATGACCGGCCCTTCATACCGATCAAGGTCCACGACCAGTGGTTCCAGGCGCTCGTCGACACGGGGGCCTCACAATCCTACGTGAGCCCCACGATGGCCAATTGGTGTCAAGAGCGCGGGAGCCCCAGAACCACGACGGACCGACTCGTCCGAGTGGCCAACGGCGCCACGGAACAGCTCACCGAGGAGGTAGTCCTGACCGCGCAGATCGGAGCCGAAATACACGCCTTCCGATGCGCGGTCCTCCCAAACCTATCACACGACGTACTCCTCGGTGTCGACGTCCAACGGATCGTGGGGATGACCCTCCAGATCCAGCAGCTGCGGTGGAAACCACGGGAGGAAACCGCCACCGTCGAAGCTAACCCCGGCCTCCGAGGATGCACCCGGGAGCAAAGGCAGCGGCTGGAAGCATTCCTCGTGGAGGAGCTCGGCCATTTCGACCAGCTGCCCGGCCTCACCAACATGGCCAAACACCGCATCCGACTAAAGGCAGGCGCGGAGCCTGTCAAGCACCGGTACACGCCGAGGAATCCTGCCACCCAAGCCATTATCGACGAGGAGGTCACCCGAATGCTCACGGAGGGCATCATCGAACCCTCGAACAGCCCGTGGAGCTCCCCGGTCGTGGTGGTCAAAAAGAAAAACGGAAAGCGAAGGTTCTGCATTGACTTTCGACGGGTCAACGAGGTCACCGAAAAAGACGCGTACCCGCTGCCCCAGGTCCAGGCTACCCTGGAGAAATTACGGGGGGCGCGGTACATCTCCACGATAGACCTGGCCAACGGATACTGGCAGGTGCCTCTTGACCCGGAGAGCCGCCCGATCACCGCGTTCACCGTACCGGGGAGGGGGCTGTTCCACTTCAGAGTGATGCCTTTCGGGCTACACTCCGCGCCGGCCACCTTCCAACGCCTCCTGGATCAGATCATCGGCCCGCGGCTGGAGCCGCGGGCATTCGCCTACCTCGATGACATCATCGTGCTCGGAAGCACGTTCGAGGAGCACCTGGACAACCTCCGCGAGGTACTGCAGCGGCTACGGGCGGCCGGACTACGACTGAATAAAGAGAAATGTCAGTTCGGCCGAACCGAGCTACAGTACCTCGGTCACACCGTCACCGAACAGGGGGTAGCGACAGACCCGGAGAAAGTACAGGCCATCGCCAGGATACCCGCCCCCACGAACCTAAAAGAACTCCGAAGGTTTTTGGGCATGGTATCCTGGTACCGGCGATTTATCCCCCGATTCACGGACATCGCCGCCCCCCTTAACCACCTACTTCAAAAGAAAGTACGGTGGACATGGGGCGAAAACGAGGAGAAGGCGTTCGAGGCCCTCCGACAACAGCTGGCAACCGCCCCCGTACTCGCCTGCCCCGACTTCACCATTCCCTTCACGCTCCAGACGGACGCGAGCAACGAGGGGCTCGGCGCGGTGCTAACGCAAGAAATCCAGACCGAAGAACGCGTTATTTCGTACGCGAGCCGCACGCTGAGCCCCGCCGAGAAAAACTACTCGGTCACCGAGAAGGAGTGCCTCGCGGTCGTCTGGGGCATCCGGAAGATGCGGCCGTACCTGGAGGGGTACCACTTTACCGTCCTGACCGACCACCAGTCACTAAAATGGTTGCGGACAATGGACAACCCCTCCGGTCGGTTGGCCCGCTGGGGCCTCGAGCTGCAGGAGTACGACTTCGACGTCCAGTACCGGAAAGGGGCCAACAACCTGGTCGCCGACGCCCTCTCCCGGCAACCCGAAGGCGACTCCAAAGCAGCAGAGGTCACCAGCGTGGAGGCGCCAACCGGCTGCCAGTGGTACGACCGCATGAAAACGGCCGCCGAAAACGAACCCCACCGTTACCCGGAGTACCACATCGTGGAAGGGCACCTGTACCGCCACATCTCGGACGCCCACGGCCCCCGAACCGAGCTGGAGTGGAAGTGGTGCGTGCCCCAGCCGCTCCGAGAAGCCGTACTCCGGGAAAATCACGACGCACCCACCGCCGGACACCTAGGAGGCAGCAAAACGGCAGCGCGGCTATCGCAACGCTACTTCTGGCCAGGAATGGTCCGCGACGCGAAGCGATACGTCCGACGCTGCCAAAAATGCCTTGAGTACAAGGCACTCCAGCGAGCGCCCGCGGGCGGTATGCAGACGACGCCCGCGGCAAATCCGTGGGACGTGGTGGCCGTCGATTTAGTGGGACCCCTGCCACGGTCAGCGAAAGGATTTACCATGCTGGCCGTGATGCAGGACAAATTCAGCAAGTGGGTCGAGGTCCAACCACTGCGACAGGCCACCGCCCCCGCCGTCACCAGGGCCCTAAAGGAGAGGGTCGTGCTCCGGTTCGGATGCCCTCGGCGAGTAATCACGGACAACGGCCGGCAGTACGAGAGCAGGGATTTCACGGGACTGCTCCGGACATACGGCATCGAACACCGGCGGACGCCCCCGTACACCCCCCAGTGCAACCCAGTGGAGAGGGTCAACCGCGTCATCAAGACGATGATCGCGCAATTGACCGACGGAGACCATCGCCACTGGGACCATTGGCTGCCGGAAGTCATGTTCGCCTACAACACCGCGCGACATGACTCCACCGGATATACCCCGGCGTACCTAAACTACGGCCGGGAACCAGCAACCCCCGGGGCCCTCCGCCAACCACCGACCGCGATCGCCGAGGAAGACACCGATGACCGGAGCACCGACCGCGACGACGACGTCGAACGCCTGCGAGAGGCCATCCGCCTCGCCCGCCACGCGCAAGCCCAGGCCACAGAGGCACAGAAGAAGGCCTACAACCTCCGGCGGCGGGACTGGCGGCCGCGGATCGGCGACAAGGTCATGCTCCGTGAGCACCCCTTGTCGTCCGCGGCCAAGAACTTCAATGCCAAGCTGGCACCGAAGTTCTCAGGGCCCCACGTGGTGAAAGAATACGTGGGGCCAAACCTGGTCCTGCTGCGGAGCGGAAAACAGAAGCTCCGTAGGGCCCATATCCAGGACTTGAAGCCCTGCGGAGGAGAGGAGGGAGGCCTCCCTGTCGGGACGCAAGCTCCCACCACCGCCGACCAAGCCACCGCCCCCCCCGCGCGAGCGATTGAGCGCGAAGCCGCCGAAGCCACCAAAAACAAAACAGCCCCTAATTACGACCACCAGGTGGCTTCGGCGATGAACGCCGCGGGATCGGTTTCGCGCTGCAGAAGTCAGCGCGAAGAAGCTGATAAGGCCCGCGGCGTACCGGAGGGGGAAAAGGCAAAATTTCGAAATGGCCCCAAAACAAAACAGAATTGCACACGAGACCACGCGGAAACAGGCAGTAGCCATGAAGGCGGAGAACGCCGAAAGGCCCGCCGAATGCCGGCTCCGGAAACGGCCAGGGAACCCCCCGCAAGTCCCCCCCGCAGCCAAACGGCGGCTGGACTTTGGCGGACCCCCACCCCCGGCCCGAGGACCACCGGCGAAGCCGAAACCGCCGCCACGGAAAACCTCCTCGACAATGGGGATCACCCTTGTCGAGGAGGTGGAGAAGAGTCGGCTGCCTCCGCCGATCCTGCCAGCACCGCCGTGCCCGACCACCGAGGCCAACCCGTCCACCAGTCCGGACGGGACGGGACCAGCCACCTCCTTACTGGCAGCGCTGCTCCAGGCACCGCCACCGCCCTGGAAGGCGATGGAGACACCGCCGACCCAGCAGTCACCAGCCCCGACACCGCCGACACAGCAGCCACCAGCCCGGACACCGCCGACACCAGCCCGGACACCGCCGACGCCGCGACCAAGGCCGCCGCCCCGTCCCCGGAACCCCCCGGCCCTAATGGACCTCGTCCTACCCCCACCCCCGACTGCCCAGCCACCGCCGCCACCGACTCCGAGACCCCCACCGCCAGGACCAACGACTCAACCGCCGAGGCGGACAAGGACAGAGCCGACGCCACCGCCGCAGCCGCCAGCACCGCCATCCCCTCCCCCGACGACCGCCGCAGCGCCGTGGTCGTTCCACCCGGCCACCTCACAGGACCTCCGGCTGGACCTACCGGCCTTCCAGGTCGGCCGGAGGTACCGTATCCCCACGCCCGGGGGATACATAGAAGTGAAACTCCTGCGGAGGCAACAGCTGCGGGTACACTTCGGCCCTCACCCCCAGCCCCCACGCTAAGTAGCTATTTTAAGTAGGTTTAAGTATAGTGTAAGTAGGTTAAGTAGAATAATGTACAGTAGATTTAAGGATAGATTTAAGGATAGATTTAAGGATAGATTTAAGGATAAATGAAACAAAGACGGAACCAAACACCACGCACAGAGGTCTGTGGGAGGGTGGGGGTAAGATCGCGTCCTCCGAAGGGAGGAGGCGATGTAACGAGTTACGCCGGTGGGACGACGATCTTACCCCCCACCACGCGCCCGACCGAGGCAGAGCGTACCGCGCGACGCCAACGGTCTTGCCCCCCACCACTCGTCCGCAATACCGAGAACTGGCGCGAGAGGGATTCACAGAGAGAGACTCTCTCGCTGCCGAAAATGTGCGGACGAGGACATAAAGGTCGAGGGCATAGGCCTATTCGAGAGAGACCGCCTAGAGCGTTAGTACCAAGTACGCCTCTCCCGGAGACCTCCTGTGCGATTCCACGTTCTTGTGCCGAAACCCTCGTTCTTGCGAAAGACAAGCGCCCGTGTTTTGCACCAGTTCTTGTGCGTCCACAGACTGAGTCTCTGTGCATTTTTCGCCTCCACACCTCCACGGTTCCCAGAAGGACAGCGTGAGCCATCCTCTGGACGAAATACCGATAACCGCCATCGATCTCCCGAACAGAGTTATCTCTGTTCTCGAGAGCGTCCTTACAGTCGCCGACTCACCCGCGGGCTGTGCCCACTGGGTGACCGGAACCCCCCGACTCTCCGACCAGGGTCCATTGGCAGGGTTGGCCCGCCTGGACACCGAAGGGTCAAATCGTCTTTCCTCTCCACTCTCGCCGAATCGACCATCGAGACACGCACCGAGATACGCGCCGCGACACGCGCCGCGATACGCACCGCCGACCAACGCTTCGAAGTACGCGACGCGATCCGCGCCGCGATACGCGCCGATACCCGCGATAGGCTAAGTCTAGGTTTAAGCCGTGCATACTCTGTTTGCCAGCATAGACCTGGCCGGGATACTCTGTACACCAACGTGAATAAATTCTCGTACTCTACCTCACCTCTGCGTACTAAGTCATTCGATCGGCGGCCCTGGACCACCGTCCTGAGCTGGCGATACGGTTCCTCCACCGTCCCACCGGTAACCCCGCGGTTTAACGGTTACAGACTACTGAGCGATTGATTGATTGAATAGCGTCCGGGAGACTGACTTAAATAGAGGAGCAATTGCTTTCCCCCACCACCACCACCACCACATTTTCTTTTAAAGCTATCAATTTTTTTCAAAAAATGATTTTCAATCTTAACGTCGCGGCGTATCGCACGATCTCGCGAAATCTGACTCCCCCGGACACCAGCATGCGATGATGTCATTTGGTGGCGCGAAGAACGCTCGAACGAAATATAATACATGCAGAAATACCGAATCTTAGAATTAGGTGGCGAGGAGGAAGATGGATAAATAAAATGGAGAAATAATATACGTTTAAGAAATTTTATTTAAAATTAAAAGAATATAATTTAACATTTTTCCTACGAGCATCAGCTAGAATATCATTGATGGTACATGCTAACAGTTCGCAATCTATATGATAATCCTCACAGTATTACAATAAAATGATAAAATAATATATATTGTTACAATGAATAATATTTGTACAATTTAACATTTTGTTGCTAGCGACGTTGATAATATCATTCAAGGCACACACCAGCAGTTCGCAATCAACAAGAGATTTACCATCGAAATATTCACTATCGAGTATAGCTTTAGCAGCGCAGCACGAGTCTAAAGTTTCATCGGTGACATCGCACCGTTGTAACACGCTCACAAAATTTGAAAACTTCATATCGACATGGTGTGTAGTTTCATAAAGAGCGAGGCATGGTGGAGGAAAAAGACTGAGAGCAGCTAAAAGACAAGCTATTGAACAAATTTCGTTGGAAATTCCAATGTGCAGAGAGATAGTGTCCCCTCAGTAATAAATAATATACCAGCGCGCTGTACAATTTACTTAACATTTACTGCGAGCGGCATCGATAATGTCATTCATGGCACATGCCAGCAGTTCACAATCAACAAGAGATTTACAATCAAAATATTCACTATCGAGTATAGCTTTAGCAGCGCAGCCCGCGTCTAAAGTTTCATCGGTGACCCCGCACCGTTGTAACACGCTCACAAAATTTGAAAACTTCATATCAACATGATGTGTAGTTTCATAAAGCTGTATATACAGGGTGTCCCAAAAATGTCGGTTTTCCTTGAGAGGGGTGACTCAGGGGGTGATTTGAAACAACTTTTTCCTTAGCGAAAATATTGTCCGAAACTTCGTTAAGGAGATATTAACCAAAAACCCCGACCAATCAGAGCGCGCGCCTTCCGCCCGAGCTCCAGCGGTAGCGTTGGCTACGCGGTAGGCGACCGCGCTTGTGCCACGAACGTACGAACAAGCAAGTCGGCATGCATCGAAGGAAACCGCGTTACACATTTTTTTTTTAAAGCAGAATCTTAAATAAGAATAATTTGAAGTGAGAGGACAAGAAGTACGTAAATTTCGTTTTTAAATAAGGCATAAACGAAAAGGTAACGTAACAGAAAATGTACGACAAGTGATCGTAATTCGTTATTGAGGTAAAAATCCGTAGTTTAACAACGGCCAACACAACTAAATTTAAAAAATAATATTAGGTGTATGAATAAATTCTTTCCGACTGGAATTTCTATCGCGGTGGTATTCAGAAGCTGCCAGAAAAATGGCAAAAGGTAATTAACAATAATGGAAATTATGTCGATGATCGAGTTGTTTTCATATTTTTTAAATCGAACTGTTATTGTACCCTAAAATCGGAAAGAATTTATTTTCACACCTAATAATCACCAATAAATTAAATAAAACTCACCCTTTCGGACATTCCTTTCCTTGCTTTCCTTCCCTTTTCGGAAACCTGGCCACTGTACCGATCCTGGTCATCGGCGTCCAGTGCTCAGCTGATCGCAGGATCAATGTACCGAATATTCACTTCACTGCACGGCTACTAACACTGATCACTGAACCGATCCTGGTCATCGATGGACGAGCCCAGTGCACAGCTAGTTTCAGGTACACGACACCATCCAAGGTTAATGTGCCGAATATTCACTTCACTGCACGGCTACTAACACTGATCACTGAATTTATTTTTCACGGAACATGTCGTTCCTACGTTATAAAAATTGGTGGCCCCGAAAGGGGCCGATTGTTATCAATTGAGCCAGTGCTCGAAGTGCCCGCCCTCCGCGTCTATGCACGCCTCGGCACGTGCGATCAGCTGGCTCTGCACGGCCCGCAATGTTTGCGGCGTGATGTTGGCCACCGCACCGTGAATTCGCGCCACAATGTCGTCGAGTGAATCCACTGGCTGACGGTACACCTCATCCTGAAATGATTGTTGTGCAACAAATACAAAACGTAAGTAAAAACAGAGTACAGTACTCCCTCGCCGAAGGGTCGGTTTGGCGTACACGATCTGGACTTTTCGCTATTCCCACCACTTCTGTCTCACTCTTGTCCGGCGAAGGTGAGAGCGAGTGAGGACGGTAGGAGCAGCGACGCGTTGATGTTTTGTCTCGCTCCCTCCTTCTGACGCCTGTCACTCCGTCCTTTGCGTGTGCGACGGTCGGAGACGAAATCATCGTAGAGACGAAAACGGCTTCCGCGAAAGTTGACGCAGGCCCGGCTCAAGTCTTTTTTGCGCCCAAGACGAACTTGTCAAATTGCGCCCTTATAATACATTTATTTGAGATTATTTATGACTTTACTGTGAAAAATTAGGCAACTGCCTAGGGCAGGCATCGGAATTAAGTGATCTTTTCGGCCGAGTTTCAGAGGCGACGCCTCCTTTCTCCCGCCGCGCGTCTTGGCCCCCGCGGCGGCCCAGAAGCCTCGAGCGCCTCAGGCCCGTGCCGTATGAACCGCGCGTGGCGCATTGGGGCGACACCCGTATCAATAGGTTTCCACATCACCCATGGGGTACTATTATCGATGCGTCTTTTTTTGTCAGTGGTATCCCCTGTAGGCCTATTCCACTATGCCGCGTGATAAAAAATAGAGTGGAAAAGCGCGTTTTATTATCAAAATTTTATACATGTTTGGGAAAACTAGATTTTCGCGCACGTTTCGACGTTAAATTTTAGATTTACCCAGCACGTCGAAACGTGCGCGAAAATCTAGTTTTCCCAAACATGTTTAAAATTTTGATAATAAAACGCGCTTTTCCACTCTATTTTTTATCACGCGGCACAGTGGAATAGGCCTACAGGGGATACCACTGACAAAAAAAACGCATCGATAATAGTACCCCATGGGTGATGTGGAAACCTATTGATACGGGTGTCGCCCCAATGCGCCACGCGCGGTTCATACGGCACGGGTCTGAGGCGCTCGAGGCTTCTGGGCCGCCGCGGGGGCCAAGACGCGCGGCGGGAGAAAGGAGGCGTCGCCTCTGAAACTCGGCCGAAAAGATCACTTAATTCCGATGCCTGGCCTAGGGCATAAGATTGACAGGGGGCGTAAAATGGTATTTTCATTGTTGAAAATAAACTTTTAAATGAAATACTACAAATTGTACTGCAACTGTTTTAAACCACGAATAAAAAATCAGAGTAAGGTCATCAATAATCTCAAATAAATGTATTATAATAAAGGGCTCAATTGGGCAAATTCGCCTACGGCGCAAAAAAGGCTCGTGCCGTGCCTGGCTATCTGACCGTGGCGCGCATGCGTCGAGGAGTCACGATTTCATCTGACCGCTCGCGCCCGCCGCGCACGCCAAACTTTCCATCGCGCTCCCCCCTTCGGCCAGAAAGAAGGGAGAAACGAACACTCAGAATTAGGGCTCCGTTCACGATACGGGCTCAACGCCGGTCCCGACCAGCGAGCCCTCAGCGAGGAAATACTGTACCTATAAAGAAGTAAGAGCAATAATGAAATTACCTTCAGGTAGCCCCAGAAGAAAAAATCCAGCGGGGTCATATCCGGTGACCGTGGGGGCCACGCAACAGGACCGCCGCGGCCGATCCACCTGTCCTGGAAGGTTTCGTCAAGGTAGTCGCGGGCAATTGTGGCGTAGTGAGGTCCAGCCCCGTCTTGCTGATAGACCATGTTCTGTCGGATATCATTTGGAATATGGTTCGTGAGATTCGGCAGAACATGTTCTAAAAACACTTTATACGCTGGGCCGTCCATTCTGTCCGGCAGCATGTACGGCCCAACGATAAACTCGCCACAAATGCCGGCCCATACATTAATCGACCAACGGACTTGTGTTGCGCGTGTCCGAAGCGCTAGTGGATTCTCGTCGCTCCACACGTGCCGATTGTGGGAATAAAGCACCCTTCCCTATTGAAGAGTGCTTCATCCGTCCACAATATGTACTTGCAGAACGACGGATTCCGCTGCACTTCTCCCAACAGCCACACTGAATACTCAACCTGCTGGTCGTCATCCCCGGGGTGCAAATGTTGCACCCGTACATAGCTGTACGGATGGAACATGTTTTCCTGCAGGGTTCGGTGTACCGCCATTCTGCTGACACTAGAAGAAAATGCAGAAATATCCATTATTAGATAACATTAGTTTTCCTTAATTAATACTTTCTGCAGTTATCTTGTACTGTGACTTACTCTAGGCGGCTGCTCAAGTCGCGGACACTGATGGTCGGGTTCTCGTCTATGGCACGAAAACGATTTCCTCTACCGCGACGTTCCGCGCGGCTTTGGGTCGACCGATGTCGCTGCCCCGCGGCATCAGCGACCCCGTCGAGTACAATCTAGACGCTAAGCGTCTAATCGTACCCACGCTTGGGGTACCCGCCCTTGCATCCCCGTTGCTCCGGGCGTACACCCAGAACATCGCGTAGTACTCTTGAGCGGTGTACATTTCTGGACGAGATTTCTACTAGACTCGTGGATGACGGTCTCGGGCGAGAGCGATCTGTAGCCTATGCTACTGTTTTGTTTTGACTATCGTCGGTCAGATCGCTCTATCCCACTCGGTCTCGATGTGTTTCGTGCGAACTCTTCGTCGCGCGGTGCAACAATGTATGTGGCAACTCGTTTTGACGATCGTCAACTCGACCAATCGTCACAGCAGCGGACTGCACAGCCACGAGTCTTCTCTTCGCCGGGTAATCGTAGAAATCTCGTCCAGAAATGTACACCGCTCAAGAGTATTACGCGATGTTTTGGGTGTACGCCCGGAACAACGGGGATGCAAGGGCCACTGTGCGAGCGTTGGTACGGAAATACCCGCACATCGAAACCCCAAGCGTGGGTACGATTAGACGCTTAGTGTCTAGATTGTACTCGACGCGGTCGCTGATGCCGCGAGGCAGCGACATCGGTCGACCCAGAGCCGCGCGGAACGTCGCGGTAGAGGAAATCGTTTTGCGTGCCATAGTCGAGGACCCGACCGTCAGTGTCCGCGACTTGAGCCGCCGCCTAGAGTAAGTCACAGTACAAGATAACTGCAGAAAGTATTAATTAAGGAAAACTAATGTTATCTAATAATGGATGTTTCTGCATTTTCTTCTAGTGTCAGCAGAATGGCGGTACACCGAACCCTGCAGGAAAACATGTTCCATTCGTACAGCTATGTACGGGTGCAACATTTGCACCCCGGGGATGGCGACCAGCGGGTTGAGTATTCAGTGTGGCTGTTGGGAGAAGTGCAGCGGAATCCGTCGTTCTGCAAGTACATATTGTGGACGGATGAAGCACTCTTCAATAGGGAAGGGTGCTTTAATTCCCACAATCGGCACGTGTGGAGCGACGAGAATCCACTAGCGCTTCGGACACGCGCAGCACAAGTCCGTTGGTCGATTAATGTATGGGTCGGCATTTGTGGTGAGTTTATCGTTGGGCCGTACATTATTATTATTATTATTATTATTATTAAATGTCTTTATTCACCATTACAACTAAAATTACAATGGCGAATAGGCGAGGTTCAGCATTAACTGCTGCTCTACAACCTAACCTAACCTAAAATACAATAAAATAAGATAAAATAAATTATGAATAAGATAAGAATAAGAATAAGCCGATTACATAGGAAACCGCGAGAGGATGAAAGAACGAGCACTAGGTTTAAATGAAGCAAACGATGATAGGGAACGTATATTAGAAGGAATGGAGTTATAATAATAGGAAGATATGTAGGAGAAGGACGCAGTGAATTTATAAGAACGATGGTGCGGCACAGACAAATCAAAACAGCGTCTCGTTGTCATAGAGCCGCTAGAGTGCATTGACAAATTAGAGCGAAGCAGTTCATACAGATACCTCGGGGTACCTGTCGCAAGTATTTTATAGACAAGACAGCAGAGATGAAAAATCCATCTCTGCTTCATCTTTAGCCAGCCAGAACGTTGGAAAGAAGGCGTTATGTGGTCGTACTTACGAACATTGTAAGAGAAACGGAGACATGAGTTTTGCACACGTTGTACAACAGACAAAAGTGAAGAGGAGAGACACGGACCGTACACTACATCAGCATAATCAAAGATGGAGATGATTAAGGCTTGACACAACAAGAGCTTCGTGTTAGTAGATAATATACGACGTGAAGGGTAAAGGAGACGCATGCGAGAGAAGGCAGATCGACACAACACAGCAACATGACGGTCAAAACACCAATGGGGATCAAAGGTCACACCTAAATTTTTTAATGCAGGTTGTACACCAAGGACAGAGGAGCCAAAAGAAATGTCGAAAGAGGACAGGTTACTAAGGAAAATAGGAGAACCAGCAACTAAGACAGTGGTTTTGACAGGATTTAACTGGAGACCGTGAGAGTCAGACCAGTGTATAAGTCGACGTAAATCAGCTTCAATTTCTGCTTTGGCTAGATCAGCACAGCTGGGATCAAAAACCTTGATAAGCTGGGTGTCATCCGCATACATATAAACTTGACAGTGATTACAGACTGCAGGCAAATCGCACACATAGACACTGAACAGAAGCGGACCTAGCACAGAGCCTTGCGGAACTCCACTAGAATTCTGTCTAATAGTCGAAGTTAGGGGTAAGGAGCGTTTAAGCACCACCTGCTGAGTGCGCGGTGAGAGATAGGATTTAAGAAACGATAAGGCGCTAGGCGACAGACCAAGATAGCCTAACTTGGCACACAGCAAGTCGTGATCAATTGTATCAAACGCCTTTGAGAAATCCAGAGACGTGATACAAGTTAAGCGACGCGAGTCAAACGCACGAAGTACAGTGTCCGAGATGTGAAGCAAGGCAGTGCTCGTACTATAACCTCTACGAAAGCCCGATTGGAAAGGCGTAAGAGAAATAGGACGAAGAGAATCAAGGGTGGTGGCATTAGCCGTCTTAGGAATAGGATAGACAAAAGAATGCTTCCAAGCAGCGGGGAACGACCCGGATAGGACAGCAGAATTGAAGATATGCAGGAGAGAATCAAGACAGTAAGGAACACAATTAAGTATCATGCTGCCAGAAATATCATAGGGGTTGGAGGAGGTAAGCTTTATGCCTTTGAAAACAGAGAAAAGATCGCCAAGTGAGAAAGGTGTAAAAGTAAAGCTAGAGGAAGAAGAGGACTCATGTGACTGAGATGAGTAATAGGAAATGAGCTCGGGAGACGCAGAGATAGAAGGTAGAGAATCAAGGAAGTGATCGTTAATTGCAGAGGGATCCGGAAAGGAATCAGAGACATGCTGCCGGATACGATGGACGGCCCAGCGTATAAAGTGTTTTTAGAACATGTTCTGCCGGATCTAATTTTTGGGATACCCTGTATACATGATTGATACAGCGCTCGAGATTAAATAAACAGATTAATGTGGCAGGTTTGAAATATAGCGACTTATTATGCCGCGTCATCTTTACCATTTGCGAATTATACATTACACAAAATTCCACCGCCAAATCGTTAATCCATAGTGATGATCCGCTCGATCGCATGCGCTGCTCGATGTCGGCACGTTTTTCAAATAATCCTTTCCATGTTGGAATAGGCAATACCAACTGATTCCCACGATTGTCGCCGAGAACGATTTCTACTTGTGTTATAGGTCGCACACTGATTCCGATTTGCAGATACTTATATGCTGTAGATGTTAGCGCATATCTTCTAACCATAATGCGAGCTGTGTAACGCGAGCTAAAAAGAACAATAAAAGCTATGAAAATGATTGCTATTGTCGAGAAAAGAAAACACAAATAAAAATCATGAGAGGATATGAAAAATTATATCATACCTGTTAGATGTATTCGTCCTGTTTGAAGATGCATTATCTTCTGCGATTATTGGAGCGTAGTACTTCCCAACACTGGTGTTATACATTTTTTTTTTGGAGCACTGTGTTTGTATATGTCGAACGTCACTGGAGAGCTACTGAGCGATTAATGTAATAGCGTACGAGGAGCTGGATTAAATAGAGGTGCATAGCACCATCCCCTCCATAGAATGTTGGGACGGGCTATCGGTTTTTTTGCATGCAATGCATCCGAGGGAGAACATCATAGCATATCGCATGATTGTAATTTCAGCCCCGCCCTCAAGGTTAAAAGTTTCGACACGTGTTGAATGTAATAGCATCAGCAGAAACTACGATCATGGAAGAATTCGCGCAAGTAGAACGCCAAATGTTGGATCAATATGAACGATTGTTTTTGCAGCGTCAGCAGAAATGTTTTTTCCATACATATATGTGATGGAAATTTTTCCCCAACGCAGAGAAATAATTTTGAAACGTCGAATCTTAAAATTATGTGAAGAGGAAAGAAGGAGGATGGAAGACTTGACACGTGTTGAATGTAATATAATACTTTTGGAAGCGTCGAATCTTAGAATTATGCGGTGTCAGCAGAAACTGTGTCGGATGATAACGTTGCACGCTAATTCGTCATACGTGTGTCACATAGAATCTTCGTTTTTGCATGCAATGCATTCGAGGGAGGAACACAGAAAGAGTTCGACAGAGATACCAAATCGCGGTACTAGCTATAAAAGCATGTTCTACTCTGCACAAAGCCTCAAATCGTTGCATCGTGTTGCATGGAAAAAAGACATTACATTTACATTCCATTGACGATCATGGAACAATTCGCGCAAGTAGAACGCCAGTTGTCAGATCAATCTGAACGATTGATTTCACGGGAAGAATACCTCGCGTGGGAAGAACGGTGCAACGAGTGTATCGAATCGTTGGAAGAACACAGCCGAGTGAAACGTCCTCGATTATCGATTGGTGTTCGACAATCGTTGGTTCCTCGAATCGCGCGACTCGAAGGACTGAAGCTATCGTTGCGCGGACGTTTCATGCATGATGGTGCCGGGCATTCGAGCACAGGACTTTTGTGGCGCGATATAGACACTGCGTTCGATAGCCGCGTATTAACTGGTGCCGTGCTAAATTTGAATTACATCGAGCCGCGCAACTTCCTCCAGGCTGCTGAGACCATTGTGCTGGAGCATGTGTGAGGCGCTTTGATGAAACATCGAAACCTCAAAGTGAACACGGTGTTTAATGGTGAATTTGTGGCGTGTGACAAGCATGCTTGTAAAAGCATCAATACCCGAAACTGTGTACTCTTCCGCACATCCGATCTGCAGGAGTGGTACCAACGATGCATTATCGAACCCACCCTGACATCGTTGGAAGAGTTCCAGGAACGCGACAATGTATGGGCATTGACGAGAATCCTGAATCTGACAGTCAATATCAACAAATACAATCCGCTGCGCGCGGGGTGTCACTGCAAATTACCGCAGAAATTGTCGCTAAAAAATGCAACAATTAGTGTCCAATCCACAGACAATGCGTGTTTCGCGTGGGCAGTGGTCGCCGCTCTCCATCCTGCCGAACAAAATGTCAATCGCCAAAGTTCATACCCAGACTATGCTTCCGTGCTAAATCTCCAGGGAATTGAGTTTCCAGTGTCCTTGGAGCAAATTGGAAAGTTTGAGCGGCAGAACGAAATCTCCATCAACGTGTACAGTTTCGAGGAGCGACTGGAGAAGGACACTGAGAAGATAACTGTTGCAGTCTTTCCGCTGCGTCTCGCCAGCCAAAAGAGGGATCGACACATCAATCTGCTCTACACACCGAATCAAGAGCATGGCGATGTAGGACACTTTGTGCTGATCAAGAACTTGTCCCGACTGGTGAGCATGCAGCTGAGCAAGCACAGAGAACAGGAATTCATCTGCGACCGGTGCGTATATAAACTTATGAAATGTTAAAATGTCTCGCGAAAAATTAAATAAAAAAAATAATTTGGTTTTGCAGATGCCTGCATTACTTTGGATCCGTCGATAAGTTGGAGGCCCATGCAGTGGACTGTGGGAATATGAATAACTGTGCCATTTTGCTGCCCAGCGAAGGCAACAATTTCCTCAGTTTCAAGAACCACTGCATGAAGGAGCGACATCCATTCGTGGTGTGTGCAGATCTCGAGTGCATCATCGAGAAAACGGAGGACAATCGAATGGGTGATTCTAAATTACATGCGTACCAGCACCACAAAGTGCATAGCATTGCATATTATATGTCGTCGCGACGCGGATTGTATTTCATGGTTCGTCGACGAACTAAAAAAATTTTCAAATTTTGTCAAACCCATTCTGACCAATAATGCTTCCATGGAAAAGTTGACGAAAGACCAGTGGATGACATTTCGCAATGCATCACATTGTCATATTTGCGAAGAACCATTCGAGACTGATGATAAACGAGTTCGCGATCATTGTCATCTATCCGGACGGTTTAGAGGACCCGCACATTCGGAGTGCAATTTAAAATATAAAAATGCGTTTTACATCCCCATAGTTTTTCATAATTTATCAGGCTACGATTCACATTTCATTATCGAGGAAATAGCTACCGCTTTCAAAGGTCGTGTTGATGTATTGCCTATAACTAAGGAAAAGTATATTTCTTTCACAAAAAATGTTGGAGATCCGACTGAATCAGACTCGCGAAATTGTATTAAATTGCGATAAATCGATTCGTACAAATTTCTCAATACCAGTCGTGACAAATTAGCATCTTTTCTTAGCACAAATGAATTAAAAATTTTACGATCCCAATTTGAAACATTATCCATTGAAGATTTCAATTTATTAACGCGAAAGGGTGTCTTTCCATATGAATATCTTGATTGTGCTGACAAGCTGCAGGATCCATGCTTACCACCGCGCGAATCATTCTACAGTTCGTTAACGGGGGGGACTGTATCCGAGAGCGATTACGCGCACGCTGAGACTGTCTGGCGGCGTTTCGGGATTAGAACCTTGGGTGAATACAGCGACTTGTATTTGAAAACAGATGTCTTGTTATTGGCAGATATTTTTGAAAATTTTCGCGAAAGTTGTATCAAGAGTTATGGATTAGATTCAGCGCATTATTATACATTACCTGGTTTCACGTAGGATGCTATGTTAAAACATACCAAATTTAGTCAACTAGCCCCAGTCTCCCCTACCAATAGAACCTGAAGTTTCATTTTTATCATCGTCGCGAGGCTGCTTTGCACGGAAACCTCGCGAGGTAGCCTACCCAAAGAGAACGCAAAACAGGACATCACGGGGCATTGATATGAAGCGGCTTCTCAGGTAAATGGACTTTTCTATTTTCGGTATACTCTCGGATTCCTTCCCCGAGGTCCTGGGTGAGCTGGGCTATAGCCAATCACACATCTGGCAACCAGACTTGCACAGGTCAGTACATTTCGCGCACCTTTTTTTATGCGCGTTTTCGGCATCGCTTGAGGACCTCGAAGTCAGTATAAAACAGTCTTCCGAAAGCGGCACTTCTTGACACGCTGTTCGTAGTCCTGTGTCGTGAGAATTTTGTGTATATCTAGTGTTTTGAGTAACCGCCGAGGCAGCCATGCCGTTCCGTACACGCACTGCCGCAGCAGCATTTATACTCATTCATCAGATTTTGGGGAATGAAAAGAAGCAGAGGAGAAAACCACGCTGGTGGACCAGTAAATTATTTACAAAGAGGTTGCAATGCGGAAATCGACTCATTGAAGATCTGATGTCTGATTCTGCAGAAGCTAATGTACAGAACTTTACACGAATGAGAGTCGAAGATTTCAATTTTTTGAGCAATTTAATCGAGTCACGTGTAAAGAAAATAGATACGTGCATGCGGGAGGCGATATCCGTGAAGGAAAGATTGGCCATGACGCTAAGATATTTAGCCACTGGCGACTCATACACCAGCTTGCAGTACTTGTTTCGAGTATCGAAACAGTCCATATCCACAATTGTCCCCGAAGTTTGCGACGCAATAATTGAAGCACTGAAGGAATATGTGAAGGCAAGTGTAAATAAAAATAACCGTATATGTATACTTAATTAGTAGAGAAGTTGTAATTTCATTGTGTTCATTTTTTTTTTAAATTTATTACGGGTAATAAATTTTTGGTACATTATAATTAAATGGAACGTCATGAGTATAGGGCGGACAAATAAAATAATACCAGGATAAAGATTAAGAACATTATTAAATTTTATTTACTATGGAGTTTCGTATTCATAATTTTCATGTGGAGTATGTTGGGGGGGGGGGGGGGTGTACAGTCGCTTGTTGCGTCGGGGAATCGTGTTGTCCATCTGTTCAGCGATGATACAGAAGGGTCCTGTGAATGTGTATAATTGTTTTGGCCGGAATATTTTCCCATATCCGCGTCAAAAAGCGCGGTGCTTATTACGTGTTTCACACGCGCCAATGTTACTGCATCATACTTCCGTAACTCGTTCCCCACGTGCAACCCGAAGGTAAAATATGCATCTTCTATAGGGCCGTTTGCTGTTTTTTCTAACAACTGGAACGCTTGTTCCAGCATCGCGCCGTTTGTCATTTGTTCCGCCGCGCGTCTTTTCGCCTGACGCGATGTTCCCGCGGTTCTGAAAGCACGGTCGCTTAACAATTGGCCACAGTTGCTATCAGAGCTCGTTGACGCTTGTGGTCCCTCTTGTTCCTCGGGTGTTTCCGTGGGCGTTTGAGCCTCCTACTCACATGTAGCTTCAGATACCTTCGAAAATGAATTAAAAATTGTTTATTAAAAATTACAGTTACCATCTTCGGAGGAAGAGTGGCTGGCTGTTGCGGAAAACTTCGAAAATAAATGGAACTTCCCCCATGCAATAGGCGCAATGGATGGGAAGCATGTGATGTTGCAAGCGCCTATCAACAGCGGCACGGAATATTACAACTATAAGCAATTTTTTAGCATTGTTTTATTTGCGTTAGTGGATGCGAATTACAATTTTTTGTACGTCGATGTCGGCTGTCAGGGGCGGATATCAGATGGTGGAGTTTTCAAAAACACGCAGTTGTACAAAAAATTAGAAAATAAGATGCTCAATATTCCAGCTCCGGAAGTTCTAGCAGTACCGTATGCTATACAAGTACCGTACATGATACTGGGTGACAAAGCATTTGCATTAAACGAGTACACTATGAGGCCGTTTGACGGTGAACCAGACCACGGTACAATGGAAAGAATTTTTAATTACCGACTGTCAAGGGGGCGTAGAGTTGTGGAAAACGCGTTCGGTATACTAAGTTCGGTTTTTCGAGTTTTGCGAAAACCAATTCTATTACCCCCCCAAAAAGCGAAAAAAGTTGTCTTATCAACGATATATCTGCACAATTTCTTACGAAGAAATGCCACTTCGAGCGCGGTATATACACACCAGGAAGTTTAGACGCTGAGGAAACTGGACGGATTATTGGAGGTAGATGGAGGAACGACGGCGATATGTCGTCACTACTGCCCATTCGAAATATCCCCACAAGACCAACAAATACTGCTAAAGAGATACGCTTGCATCTTGCAAGGCATTTCATTGGAAATGGTTCGATACCGTGGCAAACTGATGTTTAAATTTTAAAGAAATTTTTTTTTTAAAAACCGCAGGGTGACAAAAGCTTGTAATATATTGTATCTATATGTATCTATCTATGTATTTATGTATGTATGTATGTATGTATGTATGTATGTATGTATGTATGTATGTATGTATGTATGTATGTATGTATGTATGTATGTATGTATGTATGTATGTATGTATGTATGTATGTATGTATGTATGTATGTATGTGTGTGTGTGTGTGTGTGTGTGTGTGTGTGTGTGTGTGTGTGTGTATGTATGTATGTATGTATGTATGTATGTATGTATGTATGTATGTATGTATGTATATCAAACGAACCAACAAGTGTAGTTAAATATAAAAGCTTGTTAAAAAAAAAGGTTTTACGATAAATTAATTAAATAAACGCATGTAAAAAGGGGTTCTTACGTCGTTTATTGTATCGGCTGTCTGGCGTGGAACGTCCCTGTGTGACAAAAATTGGAAGCTATCAAATGCGTACCACTTCGAGCGATATACTTCTCCTCGGCCTGTATAAGGAAAAACATAATTGTTTACTTCGAAGTCAATAAAAACACATTTTCGACAAAAAATACATCCACTACCAAGTGTATTAATAGAAGACCTTGTTGTAAAAACTGAGTAAGTCCAACTTGCGAAAGTTGTCTCATCCTTACACACATCAATCGACAATGTATAAAAACATTTAAAAGTTGAGCAATTAACATTTCGGGTCATTCCACGCGAAGTCGGACACTTTTCGGGGTAACATTTCGGATTTTTATGCAACTTGGATATGTTGTAGTCTTTAGGGGTATATAAACATATCTCGAAGGATTTTTCGAAATGTCAAAAATTGTGGATGTTACAGCTCTTTGAAATATAGTGTTTACTATTTTTCAAAAAATTATAACTGTTGAACTAATAAACTGATAAAAATGACCTTTTGGGTGCTGACAGTGGAGATATAAGAGTACCTAATAAAAATTATTTCACTTAATAAAAACGAATATTTGACAATTTATTTAGCAATTGTTCTTAACAAATGCAATTTTTTAGTTGAAGGCACCTTTTTAAAAATTTTGAAAAAATAGGAGGATAAAGCCCTGTTTTTCCTTTTTACGGACATGTTTCGAAAAACGTGGACGTTTTAAAATTGGCCAAATGAAAATTAATTGAATGTAACGCTGCGTCGCCAAGCACCGGCTCGACTGGTCGGGCCGTGCAGTACCTACTCGCAGCGGCCAAGCGGCTATATCTGCTATTCTTATACAGTGTTCTCGTAAATGGTAAGTATTTGTAAAAAAATGAAAGAGGAAAACTTTTACTGTTTTTTATACCCAACATAATACAGTATCTCAATTTTTGGTGTTCGCAATATTTTCCTTGAAACGAGGGTGACCTTCAGTGTCATAAATGGAATGCTATATACTTGATTACCCAAAATGAAATTGCCTGTCAAAACAAATTCACCCATATGGTATACTAGGACCATCAAGGCCACACAAGGTTAGGAATGAAAGAAAGAAACTCAATATAATATTTCAATATATTTATAACCTTGTGTGGCTTTGAAGGTCATAGTATACCATATGGGTGAATTTGTCTTGACAGTCACTTTCATTTTGGGGTAATCAAGTATATAGCATTCCATTTAAAACACTGAAGGTCACCCTCGTTTCAAGGAAAATATTGCGAACACCAAAAATTGAGATACTGTATTATGTTGAGTATAAAAAACAGTAAAAGTTTTCCTCTTTCATTTTTTTACAAATACTTATCATTGTATAAGAATAGCAGATATAGCCGCTTGGCCGCTGCGAGTAGGTACTGCACGGCCCGACCAGTCGAGCCGGTGCTTGGCGACGCAGCGTTACATTCAATTAATTTTCATTTGGCCAATTTTAAAACGTCCACGTTTTTCGAAACATGTCCGTAAAAAGGAAAAACAGGGCTTTATCCTCCTATTTTTTCAAAATTTTTAAAAAGGTGCCTTCAACTAAAAAATTGCATTTGTTAAGAACAATTGCTAAATAAATTGTCAAATATTCGTTTTTATTAAGTGAAATAATTTTTATTGGGTACTCTTATATCTCCACTGTCAGCACCCAAAAGGTCATTTTTATCAGTTTATTAGTTCAACAGTTATAATTTTTTGAAAAATAGTAAACACTATATTTCAAAGAGCTGTAACATCCACAATTTTTGACATTTCGAAAAATCCTTCGAGATATGTTTATATACCCCTAAAGACTCTAACATATCCAAGTTGCACCAAAATCCGAAATGTTACTCCGAAAAGTGTCCGAGTTCGTGTGGAATGACCCTTTCACCAAACACTGAGCTTACGTGGCTTTTCCACCAAGTTCTTCGCTTGGGCCTAATTATGCCAAAAACTACGAACCTTGAAAATGACCAAAACTTAGTTAAACGCATTACGGATCCCATCATTTTGTGATCTTTAATTTTGGGGAAAACCAAACCGCAGGGCAAATTTCACATTATCCAATTATTAAAATTACCAAGCCATAGTTTCAATTTAGGCAAAAAAAAAACAAATGTTACACAAAATTTAAAATAATATTAATTATACTGCTCACCATTAAATAATCAATTACATAACATTGTAGAAGAATAACAAGAAATAAAATATACCCAATAGAAATAAACTACTTTTCTTGAACACTTTCAATCTTCGCACTTAATGCGCTCAGTTTCAGATCATTGAGGGTTGTTAGCTTTCTGCATAACTAAGCCCGATTGATGTTACGAATAAAACAAACAAGTTAAAGAAAAATTTTCATACCTGAACCGGTGACGAGGCTATGTTTCACCCTCGATTTTTCTCGCCGATACGAACACATCAGGGCCTTTATCTTGTTTTGCAGTTGCATCACCGGTAGCTGCATAGCCCTGCCGATACCCTTCCACGCATCTCCCCTCAACTGCCTATTGTGATATCCAGGCAGTGTGGTGTCCCATAACACGCGATGCTGCTCATAGTGCCCAATCAATTCAAGGCTCTGCTGTGTATTCATTTTCGTTTTAACACTTGTTCATTTGTGACACGTTGTTGCTGGTCGAACGTTCGCTTGGCTATGGCCCAGAGTACCCCGTTTACCCTAAACGAAGACTTGAAACCGGAATCAATACCGACGCTGCTGCCGCGATTTCAGGCCCAAATTGACCGTTCTGATTGGTCCCTTTTGGGACGCACCGGAAATCGCGCGGAAGTAAATTGGATTTCGACCCGACAGGTCGCGCTTCTTCAGCAACGGGGGTGCGATTTATGAGGGGAGAGTAGAGTAAAATGGAACGCTTAACTTTGGAGGGTGATAACTGAAAATCGCAAGGACTATAGAATCCAACGGTGTTCTTGCCGTTATAAATTTTCTACAACCAAGTGAAGAAAAGTGGTCGAAACTACAACACAATATCCAAACTTCGATTACGGAAATGTTTACAACACTGTTAATCGAAAAGTAACGTGTACAAGGGTCTGTGGTCTATCACGAAATGCTGTGAGGACCGTTTAGCCCCATGTCGCGTGATACCAACTCATTCGCAGTTCTCATCTAAGAAAAACATTGATGTTCCGTTTTACCCACCCGTTCGGCTTTAGCCCACTCTCCCCTAATTACCTGTATTCTATTTCGCATAGTTGGGCCGAATGCCAAGAAATCGGGTGAAAATGCAACATCCCACTTTTTGCCGTGAAAAAGTGTTACATGCGCCTTGCTTAACATGCTTATTCAACGCGCAACGTACTTATGATCCGACTGATTCGTCTATCGGATTTGTGATAATGCACACAATTGTCAAAGATTCTAGTCGATTGAAAAGATTTAAAAGGTTGTCGATGCTCCGCACCGCGGTATAGGGAATTCCCACTCGCTGGAATATTAACTACGCTGCTCCCAGGTAAGGTCATAAAATGGAATCCAAGGAGATGCAGATGTGTCGTTATGGTCGGAAAAAAGTCGGTATACAGGTATCTGCGACCATGTTGTCGAATGCGACCACATTGACTAGCATTTTAAGGAACTTTGACTTTTCCACTACGGGGAAAATCAAATTCTCACGGCTACACGGCGCTACGTCCATCACCAAGGACCAAGATTAAGGTCTTGCATTAATCTCCCCAGCAATATAATAATGTTAAAAAATACGATATAGACATATTAATGTTGTGGTAATGATTCTGTAATTATTTGACTGATAAATATGAATCAAAAAATTTTAATATTTTTAAGAATTATAATTTCAATCAGGACAACAAATTAAATATTTAACGTTAAAAAATTACATGTTTATCTTCTTAAAGTCATATTACAATACCCCATTGCCAGGGAAACATTTTTCGATCTAACCTAAGAACATGTTTAGCGCTCAGAACATCATTATAACTTGTTTATATTGTAGCGAAGCACGGTTTATTGCCTGACAAACGTAGAGAGATTAGCTATATAGTAGAGGAGAAAAATGCCACTCGTAATCTGGTCCCCAGAAATAAACCAGGCGATTATCGGCCAGAGCGGTCTCGCCGGAGTCGCGGTTAACAACGGTACCTGCGCGCCCGAACTCATAGAATGTACCTACTACCCACCGACAGAGCAATATACAGATTAACTGAAACTGAAGAATGCCTACAAATTCTTAAAGCCGGCACCACGTTCTTGATTGCCCTTTACAAATCTGGCAAATAGGTGTTGTCGAAAAGTTCTTGGGAGAAGTATAAAATTACCGATCGTAAACATCGAATGAATTTTTGCTTCGCTCTGAAAATTTCACCAGGCCGATCGGCCACAGCGGTCTCGCCGGGGTCGCGGTTTATGACTGTAGGTATTGTTTACGCGAGTCGGCGGTTGACAAGATGCACTAGATGCAGCCTCGTCACCCCGTGGCGAGGACAACCCCCCCCCCCCCCCGCAGTGCCTCACCGAATTTCATGGCTTTCGACCCTCGAAGGGGTTGGAGTGCCTATTAAGAAGTGAGAAATCTTCGACTTCGGCATTTCTCATCAGATCTTTGCGAAAACGACGTCAATGCATTCCTGGTGTTCCATCGATTAAAATCATACCAAATATCATGCAAATAGGACTACTTTGACACAGCTATTTGTATTCCCTATGCAAAAGTTGCCCGATTTACACGACATTTGGCATGATTTTCATCGGAAAACTCCAAGGAATCCATCGGCGACACTTCCATATCCATACGATAAAGAATAAAGAATTATATTATTTCCTAAACAGATACAGGGTAATTCTGGAGGTACGCCCGTCACCCCGTGGTGAGGACAACACCCCGCAGTGGCTTTTTCCGGAAAAAGGTACGAATCCTGGGCCGAACGTAACGAATTGGGGTCGAGCCGACGCAGTCGAGGGTGAAATATCCATTACAACGTATTAAGAAATTCTTTTCTTCATCGTGTCGAAAGGGATGTGACGCCAATGGATTCCTTATGTTTTTCCGATGAAACTGACATCAAGAACGACGCAATTCGGAAAATAATGAAGGAAATGAACAATCCATTTCCATAACCTCAAGCTAATTTCGTTAATAATAGGCCGATTTGCGTGAAATTTGGTACGATCTTCATCGGAAAAACACAAGGAATCCATTGGTGCCACTTTCATATCGAGGCATTAAAGAATGAAGCATTTCTTACTACGCTGAAATTAATATTTCACATTTTCACCCTCGACTGCGGGGGCTCGACCCCAAATTCCTTACGTTCGACCCAGGATTCGTACCTTTTTTCCGGAAAAAGCCATAAAATTCGATGGGCACTGCGAGGTGTTGTCCTCGCCACGGGGTGACGGGCATAGCTCCAGAATTATCTGTTTAAGATATAAACTAATTCTTCATTCTTTATAGTATGGATATGGAAGTGTCGCCGATGGATTCCTTGGGGTTTTCCGATGAAAATCATGCCAAATGTCGTGTAAATCCGACAACTTTTACATAAGGAACACACATAGCTTGTGTCAAAGTAGTGCGATTTGCATGATATTTGTTATGATTTTAATCGATGGAACACCAGGAATGCATTGACGTCGTTTTCGCAAAGATCTGATGAGAAATGCCAAAGTCGAAGATTTCTCATTTCTTAATGGTATTCCAAACCCTTCGAGGGTCGGAAGCCATAAAATTCGATGAGGCACTGCGGGGTGTTGTCCTCCCCACGGGGTGTCGGGCGTACCTCGAGAATTACCCTGTATCTGTTTAGTAAATAAAATAATTCTTTATTCTTTATGGATATGGAGGTGTCGCCGATGGATTCCTTGGGGTTTTCCGATGAAAATCATAAGGAACACACATAGCTTGTGTCAAAGTAGTGCGATTTGCATGATATTTGGTATGATTTTAATCGATGGAACACCAGGAATGCATTGACGTCGTTTTCGCAAATGAGGAATGCGGAAGTTGAAGATTTCACAACTTCTTAATGGTATTCCAAACCCTTCGAGGGTCGAAAGCCATAAAATTCGATGGGCACTGCGGGGTGTTGTCCTCGCCACGGGATGACGAGCGTAGCTGGAGAATCACCCTGCGAGTTTTCCTCGAGGCAGCGCGCGGTTGCTTTGCAAACTGACCTGGTCTCTCCAGCGTCCAGACTCTCCACTCCGCGCGGCGTGCCGCGCGAGCTTGCCGCGCGAGGTCGATACGGACCTTAAGATGGTTCGATGACCTCTACCAAGGGGTTCAGGACCTCGCCGTACTCCTGGACAACTCCGAGTTCTTTCAGTACCTCTCCTATTCCTATCTCCCATAATTCCTACCTTTCGTTCCGCTTCCTTCCTTGTAAATAATTCCCTTGTATATATCTCCCTCATTTACTTCTTTTTTTTATTATTATATCAAGCCCTTTGGCCAAAACGTTTTATTTTATTTATTCTCAACAATAAATAAATTTTTTTTTTGAATCCGTCCTTGCCTTTTGTGAACAACACGAAGGCGCAAGATGAAATCAATTTCAAATCTAGTCCACCCAACTCCTTAATGTTAAGAAATATACCATTTCTTCATATAGGGGGGGGGGGAGGTGTGACGTCCCACTATTTTTCGCGCGGTATTATTTCACCACTTCCTCGTAAATCAATCCACAACTCCATCAAAAACCCTCAAACTCGAGTCTTACCCCTTTTCCTCACCCAACTGATCGTTTTGACGATGTACCTTAACGATCCCCATCTCGAAATGATCAATTAACAAAACCCCCTTCCCCTCTTCGACCTACGAGGCACGATTTCCTCCCTCTCTTTAAACCCAAACAAATCCCTGGCCCCAAAAACTCACTAATTCGAGACCACGTCTCACCCCCTCTCTACGACCATCAATTTGAATCCACTCTTACCCCTTTACCCATCAAAATACTCCAAATCCGTCGGGTTGAGTATTCCCTTTCAAAAGCCCCATATAAAAACCCCGGAAGTGCTATTGCGACGCATATTTTGCACCTTAGTCATCAACACGTACCAATTATTGCGACGCATATTTTGTACATAAGTCGTATTGCATACCGCGCATACCTCGCATACCTGACATTCCAACCGAGGTTATAAATATAAGGTCCACAGAGGCCGGAGCCCATTACCATTTTGCGAATAGTGTGATTACGATCTACCAAATTACCATTACGCGTTATTCTCTTTACAATTATTACTGTGCTTATTCATTATCCTAAAATCAGTGCAACTCCTCTAAGAAGGATCGCTACGGCATTCATTGTAAGTTATTATTATTACCTATTATAAACATTGCACATCATCCTCATTTATATTACTAACGCTTATTGCGTATATTTCACTTTATACACTTATTCATTTATATTGTTTTATATTGCTAAAGCTTATTGGACTTATTTTGTATTATTTGCTTATTGCTACAGCTTATTGGCCTTCTTTTGTATTATTTGCTTATTGTTAAAGCGTATTGGCTTATTTTGTATTATTGTCTATTGCTAATATTCATGTGTATCATATTCATACATAAATGTACTCATATAACTGTCTATATACATACAAATGCTAATTGTCCTACAAATTATTATAAAACTTTAACCGCGTTTGCATAACGGTACATGCCACAACCGGTACTTTGAGAATAAACAAACGTTCTTATTTCAAACCACGCCTCGAATTATTGCGTCGATCCTTCGATTGTAAAGATTCCAATCCATAACAAGCCAGTGCAACAGCTGATCTCGTTTCGCGAACGCGGGAGTTCTTGTAATGTTTACAATGCTTACTTTCGCATGACTTTTCTGAGACCATACGTCTAAACGTATTTCGTGGAATATTGCGAGCGGTTCCTTGGATTAATGCAACGGTAATCCAAACAAAACTATTAGTATCCTAACGGGTGTCACTCAAGTACACAACAATCATTTGAAACCTTCCCTGGTCGCTTTGTGCCGCGAAATCAACTTTCGCGCCAACACTCCTATCCTGCTTGTGCCGCGAAATCAACTTTCGTGCAAAGACTCCTACCCTGCTTGTGCCGTGAAATCAACTTTCGTGCCAAGACTCCTACCCAACTTTGTACCGCGAAATCAACTTTCGTGCCAAACCTCTTACCCTGTTTTGTGCCGCGAAATTTACTTTCGTGCCAAAACCTCCTCTCAATCTACCCCAACCCCAACAATGTCATTCCCCTAAAAGACCTCAACCCGGGACGTGACACTTATATATGTAAAATATATTTTAATGAAAATTTTCTAACTTCAAATGCACGTGATAAAAATAATTTAATAAAAAACATTTTCCAACAAAAGTTAGTCAGTATTCAGTTGACAACAAATTGCAAAAGTAAATTTTGATAAAAAAACTTTTTATTCTATAAAAAATCGAGATCACCTCAATTTTTTTCATTGCAACTGTATATTTTTTTCTACACCAATCGATGCATTTATATATTCTGGTTAAAAAAGTATTGGGGTATATAGGTCGAAAACTAATTAGTTCAAAAGTTCGATTCTTAGTGTAAAGAATCGATTCTCAAAAAATCGAACAGCGGTGAATCGACTTAAAAGATCGATCTTTTAACCAAAAGAATCGATTTTTTTACGAATCCAATCGGAATCGAACATCCCTATTTCGGTTCCGTTCATCCAATCGGAATCGAACATCCCTATTTCGGTTCCGTTCAGCCAAATCTTGCATACTTAAGTGAGAAAACATTTGTACTATTTTTGCAATTACGTGTGTGACGGTAATCGGTGTCGCCGCAAAAACACTGTAAAATGTTTGTACGTTTTGACGTCACGTCCGTCGCGGCGAGTACCCCCGCACGCAAATCGATTCCCTGGCCTTCAGTTCTGAGTCGTAACTGTAAGGAATCGGAGGTGATGGGCAAAATAACGTGCTGCTCTAGAAAACGACTGCCGCTTTATTAAAATATACGTTTGCAGTTTCTCACGGATCTGCCTTGAGGCGGTGGTGGGGCACCGTGCGGTATGCAAACGGATTCCGGGACTCTGCTGAGTTTGGTGTTTCCACAGATAATATATGTGATGGAGGATGGACGCGTTACACGTGCCTTTACGCATCGTTTTCTGTTGACTGACTGATTGATGCTACCGTCCGACGAACGTATAATATGAACACTCGTGTAACGTTCCGCGACGAGCCGTCATTAAAACCTTCTTTCTTTTATTATATTAATCCTTATTATTCTATATTATACTATATCATATACCCAAAACGTTTGAATTAGCAATAAGACATGAATGCACGTATGGACGAATGCACGTATGGTCGAATGCACGTATGGACGAATGCACGTATGGGCGAATGCACGTATGGACGAATGCACGTATGGACGAATGCAATCTAATGGTCAGTGAACAAACTAACTGAAGTGAACGCATGCGCAGTATCATTCAACCAAGCGAGTGAATCGAGTGTGGACCGCGAGCGGACCAAGTGCGCATGCGTGGAACGCACGATCGGCTGAACGGAAAGTGAAACGCGAGTGTGACGCCTGATTGGCGCCAGCTAAATACGAAAGCTAATTGGTGCGCGTAAAGTACGACAGGTGATTGGAGCGAGCCAGGTTCACCAAATGAGTATAAATATGGGCCCGCCAGCAGCAGGAAAGCAGAGAAAGATCAGCAGAGATCCTCGAGATACCATGAGTACTCATCACCTAAGCAACCAAACTAACTAACATTCTCTCCGAGGCTGCTCGACTAGGCACCACGCTTAAAATTCCACATCCATACCAAAATTCACACCAAGACGCTTGAACCGGCATCTTGGTTTTCCAAGACATTCAATATCATTCACAATCTACCATCTGAGTCTGCTTGAATAGGCACCTTGGCTACCATCTGGGTATGCTCAAATCAGCTACCTGGCTACCATCTGGGGCGCTCAACTAGGCACCTTGGCTACCATCTTAGGCTGTTCTTGACAAAGCACCTAAGCAACGTGGAATCTACAACTAAGGCCGCTTGTAAAGGCAGGGTCCCACTAGTGCAACCGCGCGCCGCGCACGACGTTTTCGTCCACTTGAAAGGGTCTAATTTATGAGGCCGCGCGCACGAAATGGGCCGACGCTCTGCCAGGCGCGCACGCGGATGCTTGACGCGCACGTCGAAGACAGTGGAAAAACTAGCCTCCTTTTCTACATATTGCTTTCTTTATCTAAATAAAGCTAACGCCGGGGGTTGTGCCAGTGGCCGAAACAACGCCTTCACACTTCATACTACTTGAAATGTTTGAAGGGGTTTAGTACGGCGCGGTCACCGATTGCTGGAAAATATGTTTCAAATATAATGAAGGTATTCTGTATTCTCGGCGTCCTGTTTGTTTTTTTATTCTCACACGATATGAGATTGAGGGTAGAGATTATATCATGACCTTTATATCGTGGCCTTTGCAGTTATAGAGTTCCCAACTACGAGACCTTATACCGAGGAGTGGGGAGTGAGCATACCACGGTCGAGCTGGAGGGCGCACCGACTGCCCTAGGGCAGATATAGTGTGCTCCCTGACCTAGGTGCTTAGTTTCCGAGTCTCCACTACTAATTTCAGTTTTACTCGGCGAACGACACAGTCGCAGAAAGTGTAGAATCGTGTGCAGTGAAAATGTCATCGCCAACATTGGAGGAAGTGTGTGCTGCCGCTGTAGTAATACACGCATCCTTGAAAAGTGGATGAAAGCAGCAGCGGAAACGGCGTGAATGGATGTCACAATTATTTAAAAGACGTGAACTGGAAGGGGGTGGGTTCATGGATGATTTATCACTAACCCAATTTTAAAATTTTTGTCGGATGACTCTCACAGATTTTGAAAATTTATTGAAGTTAATTGAGCCACAAATAAGTAAGAGAAATACAAAATTCAGGCAATGCATTCCAGCTCGAACAAGGTTGGCGGTGACGCTTCGATATTTAGCGACTGGCGATTCGTTCATTAGTCTTTCATATTTGTTCAAAATATCTAAACAGACCGTGTCAAGAAGCGTGTTTGATGTCTGCACAAACATTATAAAAGCGTTGAACAACTATGTGAAGGTAAGCGATAAAATTTGTGTCGTATATTTTTATAAGATTTATTATTTCCGTCTTTCTGTCTCACTCATTCAGTCAGTCACTCACTCACTCACTCACTCACTCACTCACTCACTCACTCACTCACTCACTCACTCACTCACTCACTCACTCACTCACTCACTCACTCTCCTACTCTCTATCAGTTGCTCCATTTCCTCTTCAAACAAAAGATTTGTAAATCTATTCATTATTAATAATTGTCGACGCCGGGGCAACGCTCGTATTCTAATAGCTATATTATCGGCGAAGCTCGTGCAGTCATCCCTGATACTTGAATTTCCAATTATCCCATACGCCCTTTCCAACCATGGATTTCCGCCATCTCTTGTCCTTCCTCTCCTGGATGGTCCAGGAGCCGCATTAAGTGGTGTTTCACTGCGTACGTCATTTTGTGCATTCGATTCTGGTTGGAGTATTTGTTGTGTTTCCGGGCTCTGTTAAAAGAAAGTCATTTATAACTTACTGAAGTTTGCACGGTGATAACGAATGTTACATATAATTGATAAAAGTTGCAATCAAATTATATATATTTAAATAAAATTATTAATTGCAGATGCCAGGTATGGCCGAAGAATGGCGCGCATGTGAAAGGAATTTTAATACCGACTGGAATTTTCACCGCGCAATTGGCGCCATCGATGGCAAACATATTATGCTTCAAGCGCCCATTCACGGGGGCAGCGAGTACTACAATTATAAAGGATTTCATAGCATTGTATTGTTTGCCTTGGTAGATGCAAAATATAATTTCCTGTTTGCCGACATCGTTTGTCAGGGCAGAATATCGGATGGTGGTATATTTAAAAATACGAAACTGTATACACAAATTATGAATGGGACTATGAGCCGTCCAGAAATGGCACCCCTTCCTGGGAGACGTACGCGAGTACCGTACGTTCTGTTAGCAGACGAGGCATTTGCATTACATAACAATGTAATGAAACCATAGTAGTTAGGCTATGCCGATTCTGGATCATGGTGCTCGAGGGGTGAGGCGGGGCGGGGGGGTACCGCGCGCTCTTCGGCGAGGGCGAGGGGGTGAGGTGGGGAGGGGGGTACCGTGTTCGTAGGTGAGGGGGTGAGGCGGGGAGGGGGTACCACGTTCGTGGGTGAGGGGGATGACGTCACAGGGGAGGGGATTTTCAAATTTCAAAATGGCGGTTGAGTTCGTGGGTGAGGGGGATGACGTCACAGGGGAGGGGGAAGATTTTCAAAATTTCAAGATGGCGTTGCGCGCATTTCGTATTGGCGCCATCTATTGGATGTTTAAGGTACTTTGGATCCACGTCGATGGGCGGTATTCATAGTCGTTGCTTAAGCATGTGCTTAAGAATTTCTTGACAAAGTCGGCCTTATTCGAATAAGCTATGCTTAAGACGTCATGTATTCATAGTCCGAACTTAAGATTTGCTTGGTCAAGAAAATGGTGCTTAATGCTTGTTTAGTCAAGCAAATGCTTAAGCAAATCTTATATTACGTTCGGCAAGCGTCGGAAACTTTCCCGTGTCGCCGAGCGGAATACCCAATCAGGAATGATATGGAAAATACATCTTCTGTTTCTTTTCCCGCGCCGTCACCACGCAGAGACTGACAGAGACGTAGATGGTACTGCGTTACGCTTCGAAAAAGAACAACTGAACTCCTACTCTACGCGTTAACAACCTGTGAAGAAATTAACACTGCATGTTTTGCCAACAGTAACACGCGTCCTTCACCGTCTTAACGCCTAACCAAAGAGGAGATATAATAAGAGGCGTCACTCCGGGCGGAACCTTTGAAGTCTTTACTTGACCTTGGCATTTAAATTGGTTGTCTATTCGAGCGGGATATTCAAATCGACTAAATGTACCTTACCGCAGTTCGCTGATTATTGCCGATGTTTACCGATCATTGCCGAATGGGCATTTAAATTGGTTGTCTAGTGATTTCCCTAGCTTATTTCTGTCTTTGTCGAGTGACGCCTCTTATTATATATCCTCTTTGGCCTAATAACATGGTCTTAAGTCAACTAAAACGTCGACTTGAAAATCTAACCTCACTTTGCTCGAATAAGACTGCTTTATGCTCGAATAAGAAGTTCTTAATCGACTATGAATACTTACGTTCTTAAGATCATCTTAAGAACTGACTATGAAACATGATTCAATAAGGATTGCTTGACAAAGTAAATACTTGAGTAAATGCTTAAGACGATGCTTATTTGTCGACTATGAAACTAGACAGGGACTTAAGCAAATGCTTAACACGATCTTTGTCTTAAGCAACGACTATGAATACCGGCCGATATTTGGGTATGCGTTGATAAATTTCATAGATTTTTAGTACATTTCGTATTCGCGCCACCTGTTGGATGTTTAAGGTACTTTGAACACGAGTCACCGCCGCGCAATCTCCGCACGCGTGTGGGGTCGGGGCGCAGGCGCGACCGCGAGCGAATCGTGGAAATTCAAATTTCGTCTTCGATGCTGATTTCTGAGAAAGAGGGTGGTATAGAATTTCTGAGAAAAGATAAGGAATCATGGCGTGCGATAGGATTGAACACGTTTTGATACCTATGTGCACACCATTCATGCCGGATGTTTATATCGTGACATAAACATAGAACGATAATTATTATAAAGCTCATGGAGTAAATATATAGCGATAAGTTTTCGGTTGAGAGTTCCGAATATTCATAGTTCCGAGTATTTAATTTATGTAGTAAACATAACATTGCACCGCGTCATGCAGTGTGTTTATATTTGAGCAGGATTGAACGCGTTTTGGCGTCTACGTGCATGCTCTTCATATTTGATTCGTGGAACCGATACAGTGCACGTGTAACGAAGAAACGAATTATACGTTGCGTTCACCCTAGTTCCGAGTATTTAATTGACGTAACCCCACCCTATTCACCGTGAGAGAATCCGACGTTGCGTTCGTGTAAACATCAGACGACGAAAACATATAGCGATAATTTTTCGAAGTAGAGGCTCGAATATTTTAATGATCGAGGAGGCTGTAAGTCAATCGTCGAGGCAGCCCATGAAGTAAACAGGACATTGCACCGTGTGTTCATATTTAATTCGTGGAACCGATACAATGCACGTGCAAGGAATAAATGAATTATACGTTGCGTTCACGCAAGCAACTAAGCGATAATTATTCGGGGCAGAGTTCCAAGCATTCTCACGATCGAGAACAGGGCGACGTCTCAGGTATCAGTCTCGAGGGGCTGTAAGTCGAGCACCGTGCGGGGGTGAGTAAGGGCAAAAGAATTCGTACATGAACCCCAGGGCATCTGGTTTACATCAGACCAATGTTAGGACCACACATATTGCCTATCCGGAAACGCGATTGCAATTTGTCTAGACCATGTCTCTAAGAATTAATATTATGTACGAATGGGTATTTGTAAAATATTAGGTTAAGTTGAGCACGAGGAGGCTGGTGAGGTTAGGATCGGCGATTGGCACTAAAACACTGGGTTGCACAAAGGTACGTGAAGTCTTTATTTTAAAAAGTGTGCCAACGGATGAGCCGTTGTGCACACTGGAAAACAGAGGGTTGAGCCCCCGTACACTCTATCGTACAATTCCCACGCTTCAAACACGCGGACACGTGAACACGCACGGGTGCGAATACGCGATGAATTAATGAAACGTACACGCCGGCAGTGTCGCGAACACCGTGTTGAGCTTACTGAATAACTTGGTGTGAAATGCACAATACAATTGCTTGTTGAGCAAGGCTCCATGCTCAATACTCCATGATGTGGAAGATAAAACACAGAGTGAGTATTAGGTGAAAGGGATGGTGCTCTTACCATGTGACGGAGCTCCTCGTACTCTTGCATGAAGCCTTGATAGAGGTTGCGATACTCGTCGTTCCTATTGAGTTTGACGAGCGTACACTTCAAGCAAGCATGAGCTGCTTGATACGAATTACCCAGCAGCTTTGGAGTCTCCTTCAGAGGGATGCGCACGGTGTATCGTCCTGTGGAATCACGAGTGTGTGTCGCTCGAAAGTGATCCTCACACTGTTGATCCTCAGGTGTGAGCTTCATGGGTGCATCTGTTGGGAGCTCTTCTTGAATCCAAAATCGTGTCAGCATGTCTTGTAAAGAATTGTCGTCATGCTGCACGACTGCAGAGTGGTGTGCTGTGACCGTACGCCGGTCCACTGTAACTGGTCCAAGAATGAGCCACCCAAAAATGGACAGCTGTCCAATCGGCATTGAAGAGTCACCCTTCTTGAGGGTGGGCTTGATCACTTGCCCATACACGTCTGCGCCAATCACGATGTCTATCGGTCTTGATTTAAGAAAGTCTGGATCGGCCAGCGGAAGGCCATTCAAATGTGGCCATTCTTGACGTGGCGGTTCCACCGATGGTAAACTTGACGTCAGTGCTCGCAGAACGTGTGCTTGAAAGTGCACTGTTGACATATCGTAGTTGGAGCGCAGAGTTAGTAGTGCGACTCCTCTGGTTTGAATTGATGTGTTACCCCCAATGCCAGTGATCGTGATGGATGCATGGGCGCGTGGAATCCTAAGCAGGTTGATGAGCTCTTCAGTGACAAATGTCAGTTCCGAGCCCGAATCAATCAATAATCTGACTGGTGTAGATGACACTGAAGTGATCAGCTGGGCGTTGGCTGTTGCCAACAGGATAACTGAAACATATGGGGTGAGCACTGGCGATGATTGGTTGAGCCTCCTTCTTTCGGTTGAGCATGCCGTGTGAGTCTTTGTTGTGCGCTGTTGTGTGAGTGGTGTTGATGGGACGACTGCACCTAAACTTCAATGGGTTGAGCTATTGGATGATGGGCCCGCCGCTGCGTGAGACTTTGCAAGGGCCGCAGTGTGAGCGGTCGGCTTGGAAAGGTGCAGCATCGTGTGGTGGTTGGTTGAGCACATCTTGCACCGACGCGTGGAGTTGCAGTCCTCGGTGCGATGCCGTCCACAACAATTCCGGCACAATTTGTTGGTGGTGACAATTTTGCGCCTGTCCTCTACCGACAGCTCCCTGAACCTCGGACACATGATGATGTAGTGGTCCTCCTTGCAGAAGTCACATGGGTAGCTGTACGGTGAGGATGATGGCTGCACCGTTGCTCTGGGTTTCGTTGATGCCGTGTGCACGCTGCTCCTACTCTGATGTGACCTGCTTGGTGGAGCAGCAGAAGGTTGAGCCTTCTTACCTTTCTGCAGCGCCGCGGCCTCCAGTCGTTCCAGGGCCACCACCTTGGCAGCAATGAAAGTCTCGAGCTGCTGCAGCCGAGGGTAGTCCTTGGATGAGCCCACTGACGTTTCCCAGGCTTCCCTGGTGGACTTGTCCATCCAACTGGTCGCCTGGTGGACGAGCAAGATATTGCCCATGTCCTCGATGGCGCCCAACGTGGTGAGAGTCTTGTGCACCTTATTGACTGTGGACACAATTTCGCCAAGCGCTTTTGCACTGCGCGTTGCGATCGGCGAAACGTTGAGCAGCTTTTCCAGCTGCTCTTCGATAAGCACACGCTTATTAGTGTACTTTTTGCACAGTTCTTCCCAGCAGGACTGGAATGATGAGCCTGTGAGTGGATAGGCGTTCACCAGCTCTGCTGGCTCACCTTGGAGGCTGGACCGCAGGTAGTGCAGCCGGTCTATTTCCATGAGCTGCAGGTCCTGGATGATCAATGAGTTGAACAATTCACTGTAGGCTGGCCACTCGGTGTATGCACCAGAGAATGTTGGTAGGGAAATCTCCGGCAGCTTCGAGGCCCTTGACGTGGTGCTCGATGCAGCCGGTGGACGCTGCTGTATCGCCCTCACGTCTTCTCGGAGGCGGTTGAGCTTGATCTTGGTAGTGAGGTATATTTGAGCCTCCTGCACCGCCATGTTTGCCTCGAAATATGGGTGGTTGATAAACTTGACCGGCCACGTCTCCTCAAAATGCGCGTGTTCGCGAGTGAACGCTAGGTGCAGCTCCTCTACATGGGCTGCAAGTAGCTCGACCTCGTCGACGGACGTAGTGTGAGCTTGCGTAGGCATGTGCGCCTGCAATGCCTGAAGGGAGTCGTAGCGGCCTATCTGGGTTTTGGCCTTGAACACCAGCTGCGAGGGCAACGTTGATGGTGAAGTCGCCCTCGGCGGTTTTTTATCCCCCCTCGTCCCCAGAGCCTCGGTGGGGATGGTGAGCACAATCGGTGCTGGGGAAGGCGGCCTTGATGAGCCCGCTGACTTTACGCTCTTCAGGTCATCTTGATCCGCCATCGCGAAGCACAGGAGTTGAGCTTGTGAGCCCTCTAAACAAACTACACAGCACTGTAATGCTCAATCACCGATCCGGCTCGAAGGACCAAACTGTAAAATATTAGGTTAAGTTGAGCACGAGGAGGCTGGTGAGGTTAGGATCGGCGATTGGCACTAAAACACTGGGTTGCACAAAGGTATGTGAAGTCTTTATTTTAAAAAGTGTGCCAACGGATGAGCCGTTGTGCACACTGGAAAACAGAGGGTTGAGCCCCCGTACACTCTATCGTACAATTCCCACGCTTCAAACACGCGGACACGTGAACACGCACGGGTGCGAATACGCGATGAATTAATGAAACGTACACGCCGGCAGTGTCGCGAACACCGTGTTGAGCTTACTGAATAACTTGGTGTGAAATGCACAATACAATTGCTTGTTGAGCAAGGCTGTTGAACAATGAACGAACACGTTGTTCTTTGCGCACGGTTCTGAACAGAATGAAATACAAGATGGATGCGCATTTCCGCCTCGGCGTCTTCTCGAACATTCTCGAGCGTCGATCGACAAGACGGACGCTGATTGGTTGATCGATCGCGGATCGACCGCGATTTCCGCCGCCCAGGAGGTGCTGCGGTGAACGAGAGTGCGGCGGCGCAGAGAACTATTCATTCCCAAACATGCTCCCGCCATCAACAGCTGATGGAAGATGTTGATGTTGAATCTGTAACAGGCAAAATTGCCAATTTTGCAATTGGCCTGATTAGTGTTGTTGTGGCGGTCTTGAGCGTCACGACTCGGGTGAGTCCATCCTTCCCTGGATGTAAGGTGATGATCCTCGCAAGTGGCCACTTGCTAGGTGGAAATCGCTCATCTGTGATGAGCACCAGGGATCCGATCTTCAAGTCGTTGGTTGGATGATGCCATTTGGTGATGGATAGTTGTCTCTGCAGGTAGTGGGATGACCATTGAGTCCAAAATTGTTGCGTCTTTGTTTGAATGAATTGCCACCTGGCTGATGGCAAGATTGATGAATTCTCCACTGACGGTTCCGGAAGCGCTGAGAGTGGTTGTCCAATGAGAAAGTGCGCTGGTGTGAGTGCAGTGATGTCATCAGGGTCGTCACTGAGGGGCTCAAGCGGTCGTGAGTTGAGCATCGCTTCTATTTGTGTGAGAAGTGTGCTAAACTCCTCGTATGTGAGCACCATCTCACTGACTGTGCGCCGGAGATGGTGTTTGACAGACTTCACGACCGCCTCCCACTTGCCTCCCATGTGAGGTGCTGCTGGAGGGTTGAAATGCCATTCTGTCTTGTCATTGACGAACAGCTGATTCAGGCGTTGATGCGCCTCAGTCCCCTGGGTGAACATTCTTTTGAGAACAGTGTCAGCTCCAACGTAGTTGGTTCCGCAATCGGAGTGAAGAGTGAGAGGAATCCCTCTCCTGGAGACAAATCTCCTGTAGGTGGCGATGAACCCTTCTGTTGTATAATCTGTCACCAGTTCAAGGTGAACAGCTGATGTGGAGAGGCACACAAAGACACAAATCCAGCCCTTTTGTGTCTTGGCACCTCTTCCTCTCCATGTCTTCAGTGTGATTGGAGCAGAATATCGGATGGTGGTATATTTAAAAATACGAAACTGTATACACAAATTATGAATGGGACTATGAGCCGTCCAGAAATGGCACCCCTTCCTGGGAGACGTACGCGAGTACCGTACGTTCTGTTAGCAGACGAGGCATTTGCATTACATAACAATGTAATGAAACCATAGTAGTTAGGCTATGCCGATTCTGGATCATGGTGCTCGAGGGGTGAGGCGGGGCGGGGGGTACCGCGCGCTCTTCGGCGAGGGCGAGGGGGTGAGGTGGGGAGGGGGGTACCGTGTTCGTAGGTGAGGGGGTGAGGCGGGGAGGGGGTACCACGTTCGTGGGTGAGGGGGATGACGTCACAGGGGAGGGGATTTTCAAATTTCAAAATGGCGGTTGAGTTCGTGGGTGAGGGGGATGACGTCACAGGGGAGGGGGAAGATTTTCAAAATTTCAAGATGGCGTTGCGCGCATTTCGTATTGGCGCCATCTATTGGATGTTTAAGGTACTTTGGATCCACGTCGATGGGCGGTATTCATAGTCGTTGCTTAAGCATGTGCTTAAGAATTTCTTGACAAAGTCGGCCTTATTCGAATAAGCTATGCTTAAGACGTCATGTATTCATAGTCCGAACTTAAGATTTGCTTGGTCAAGAAAATGGTGCTTAATGCTTGTTTAGTCAAGCAAATGCTTAAGCAAATCTTATATTACGTTCGGCAAGCGTCGGAAACTTTCCCGTGTCGCCGAGCGGAATACCCAATCAGGAATGATATGGAAAATACATCTTCTGTTTCTTTTCCCGCGCCGTCACCACGCAGAGACTGACAGAGACGTAGATGGTACTGCGTTACGCTTCGAAAAAGAACAACTGAACTCCTACTCTACGCGTTAACAACCTGTGAAGAAATTAACACTGCATGTTTTGCCAACAGTAACACGCGTCCTTCACCGTCTTAACGCCTAACCAAAGAGGAGATATAATAAGAGGCGTCACTCCGGGCGGAACCTTTGAAGTCTTTACTTGACCTTGGCATTTAAATTGGTTGTCTATTCGAGCGGGATATTCAAATCGACTAAATGTACCTTACCGCAGTTCGCTGATTATTGCCGATGTTTACCGATCATTGCCGAATGGGCATTTAAATTGGTTGTCTAGTGATTTCCCTAGCTTATTTCTGTCTTTGTCGAGTGACGCCTCTTATTATATATCCTCTTTGGCCTAATAACATGGTCTTAAGTCAACTAAAACGTCGACTTGAAAATCTAACCTCACTTTGCTCGAATAAGACTGCTTTATGCTCGAATAAGAAGTTCTTAATCGACTATGAATACTTACGTTCTTAAGATCATCTTAAGAACTGACTATGAAACATGATTCAATAAGGATTGCTTGACAAAGTAAATACTTGAGTAAATGCTTAAGACGATGCTTATTTGTCGACTATGAAACTAGACAGGGACTTAAGCAAATGCTTAACACGATCTTTGTCTTAAGCAACGACTATGAATACCGGCCGATATTTGGGTATGCGTTGATAAATTTCATAGATTTTTAGTACATTTCGTATTCGCGCCACCTGTTGGATGTTTAAGGTACTTTGAACACGAGTCACCGCCGCGCAATCTCCGCACGCGTGTGGGGTCGGGGCGCAGGCGCGACCGCGAGCGAATCGTGGAAATTCAAATTTCGTCTTCGATGCTGATTTCTGAGAAAGAGGGTGGTATAGAATTTCTGAGAAAAGATAAGGAATCATGGCGTGCGATAGGATTGAACACGTTTTGATACCTATGTGCACACCATTCATGCCGGATGTTTATATCGTGACATAAACATAGAACGATAATTATTATAAAGCTCATGGAGTAAATATATAGCGATAAGTTTTCGGTTGAGAGTTCCGAATATTCATAGTTCCGAGTATTTAATTTATGTAGTAAACATAACATTGCACCGCGTCATGCAGTGTGTTTATATTTGAGCAGGATTGAACGCGTTTTGGCGTCTACGTGCATGCTCTTCATATTTGATTCGTGGAACCGATACAGTGCACGTGTAACGAAGAAACGAATTATACGTTGCGTTCACCCTAGTTCCGAGTATTTAATTGACGTAACCCCACCCTATTCACCGTGAGAGAATCCGACGTTGCGTTCGTGTAAACATCAGACGACGAAAACATATAGCGATAATTTTTCGAAGTAGAGGCTCGAATATTTTAATGATCGAGGAGGCTGTAAGTCAATCGTCGAGGCAGCCCATGAAGTAAACAGGACATTGCACCGTGTGTTCATATTTAATTCGTGGAACCGATACAATGCACGTGCAAGGAATAAATGAATTATACGTTGCGTTCACGCAAGCAACTAAGCGATAATTATTCGGGGCAGAGTTCCAAGCATTCTCACGATCGAGAACAGGGCGACGTCTCAGGTATCAGTCTCGAGGGGCTGTAAGTCGAGCACCGTGCGGGGGTGAGTAAGGGCAAAGGAATTCGTACATGAACCCCAGGGCATCTGGTTTACATCAGACCAATGTTAGGACCACACATATTGCCTATCCGGAAACGCGATTGCAATTTGTCTAGACCATGTCTCTAAGAATTAATATTATGTACGAATGGGTATTATAAATGATCCGTTACAGGTATTAATGCGAAAGTCACACATTTATTAAAACATTGTGAAATTTATACATTTATTATTAAATCATACATTTATCATTAAAACATATATGTATGTACTATAGTAGTGCGGACTTTACATCACGCAACATGGATTGCATTCCTAACGCGATCAATTCACAATCGATCAAAGAATGCTTTTCGCAGTGGTCGCTTTCGGAAATTAATTTTACATAATCTGTCGGTGCGGTAGGGCTGCGTAGAACGTCTACGAAGGTAGCATATTTACTACTTACTGAGTACATATTTTCACTTAGCCAGGTGAACAATGCAATGTTCGTATGCGAATAGTTTACGTAACGTGACTTCAGTCATATATAGGTAAGCGTGATTATCGGTGATTTTAATGAGTTGATCATTATGCATTCACGTGAAGTCTAATCGTAAATGATCAATTACGATGTGGGCTTGGGGGGATGTTGCGTTGCTTTGTAATCGTTTGAGTATGTCCGCCTTGTTTTGCAGTATGAGCTTCCACGTAGACATCGAGAAGCTCAACTCGATACCTTTATTGTCGGCTATGGCGATCTCGACGCTGCACTAATTCATGCCAATGCGTATTCCAATAATTAGGCGTTTATAAGCTGTCGCCGTCAGCGGATAATCACGCCCCAGGATCCGTACAATTAACGGTTTTGGCGTTTTCGTGGTTTTTGATGATGCGGATCCAGAACTGTAAGAAACATACATATAGAATTAATACATCAATCGTTTCCGTTTACAGTGATTGAAATAGGTGAAAGAAAGAAATAAGTTAAAAGTGTATAGTTACGTGTAACGTTCAACTGTTCAGGAACAACTGACGTGAGGTCCCTGAGGGGAGAGCGGCGTCCCCTCAAGTATAGGATAGGTGGGGGTTCTACTCTACAGATTAAAGATTGGAATCTATGACTTCTCAAACTTAACAATGCTTATTTATTTAGTAAAACTTATTCTAATAACAATAACAATAACGAATTAATATGGGTTACAACTACGAGTACAAATTCTATTTTTGGATTTTTTATGTTTTTTCGCTAATTAATATGTATGAATATTTGTATGTGTATATATATATATATATATTGAGTTATGTCGGAGTGTTCTCGTACTCTTGGCAACGTCTGCTGCAAGAAGGCCGCTACCGTTTCCGGGGCGAGCACACTTCTGTCGGCAGAGTTTTACTCTTATTGTGGTTTTTAATGTTAATTAGTATATATAATATATGTATATATGTATTGAGATTAGTTGCAGTGTATGGCCGCTACCGTCTCCGGGGCGAGCTCGTACTCTTGACAACGTCTGCTGCAAGAAGGCCGCTACCGTTTCCGGGGCGAGCACACTTCTGTCGGCAGAGTTCTACTCTTACGTCGATTCGTGTATTACAGTGCACGGCCGCTACCGTCTCCGGGGCGAGCTCAATACTCTGTAATACTAGCTGCAAGACGGCCGCTACCGTTTCCGGGGCGAGCTCGTACTCTTAGCTATGTCTGCTGCTAGAAGGCCGCTACTGTTTCCGGGGCGAGCACACTTCTGTTGGCAGAGCTTTCGAATGAACCGCGTAGCTGCGTGCGCCTCCTTTTATACTGAGAAATTGGCGGGCTGGCGCATGCGCAGTGGGTCGCTTTTGTTATTTTGTGTTTTACTCACTTATTATATAATATTATGTTTTGCGTTTTTACTAATACTTATAATTATTCCTAATGTTCTTATAATAATTATTCCTCTAACATTTATCTAAATCATAAATTATATATAAAAGTCTTATAATACGTTTGCGCGGTAACAGAAAATAGGTTACATGGTAATGGAGATCGGTTCTGTTTTACCGACAGTCGGTTTTTACCGGTTTGAGTCCCCGTGGGACGTTACACCTCCCCCCCCTGGGGGATCTCTCGTCCTCGAGAGATTGGGTCGGAGGTGGGGAACGGAATGAACATTTGATTTTTATGTGTATATATATATAGGAATATTTATTTGTATATGAATTATTTGGGTCTGTACGGGTTTGCGGCTCCCGTACCAAATAATCCCAATATCTTCCATATTCTCCTTCGTGGATCTTCCCTGGGAAGAGCCCTATACATCTCCCAGTCCGGGCTCGGGACATAAATCGGAGTCAACCGAGGCCATTTTTTTTGTGGTACCTCTGGGACCTTAAATTCTGAGGTCTTCGGAATTTTGAAGTCCGGAGTCGTCGGGAATTCCGGGGTCGTTGGAAGAGAATCCGGAGGAGTGTGAGGTGGTGTCTTGACAGGAAAGGTTTTGTTAACTTGGAAAATTTATAGTTAAAAAGAGGTGTTTACCATTTTTTCCTGGCTTCCCGGGAGTGGAGTTATCAGTGGAGGTATAGGGATCATCTCCGTGAATATCTTTTCTAATACTTGTTTAATTTTTAACTCTTTTGAGTGTCGACTGCCCGATCGCTTTGGCATTTTAATATCGTCTGAAGTGTAGCGCAGACGCGAGTTTGAATAGAACGTTAAGGATTTATCTTTTGGCGCCCTCTAGCGGTTTATACAATAAAAGAATTTTTCTGCAACTATGTTGCCTACGCAATTTTACTCATCTGCTATTCAGTTTCTATATTTTTTTTATAGGTTAAGATATGTTTTTCGTTTTTTTTATAGAAAAATAATATGTTTATTGAATGATAGATGAAGGTGTGAGTATTTATCTCATTCTGTTCGTGTATGTAGTGTGTAATTGTAGAGTGTAATGTAAAATGAGATGATAAATATAAAAAATGGTAAAAAAGTGTGTGTGTTAATTACATTTTGGATGTGTGTGGGGCGTGTACTTGTAGAGTGTAGTGTAGGTAATAAATTAAAGGTTTAATATATCCTTGCATTCTTTGCAATTCTGCACTGGTTGTGCTATAAATAGTATTCGTCTACAAAAATGGCAGATCCGCCACCGTCTCAAGTTCTTGGTAGCTACAAGATGTTTCTCGAGGGGTTCCTCCTCCACCTCCACTCGTTGGGTGCACATAACGCAAATTATATAATTTTTGTAGTAGTACACGTCTTTGTCGTACACCTTCTTTAAACATATTTGGCCTGACATTTTGTGAGAAATTAAAATCTTTGTACGTTTTCGCTTTCTGTATACTTGTTATAATGGAAAAATGCTTTGTCTGCACCTCCTTATATAGGCTTCCCATGCAGGGTTGCAACTTCTTATGGTAAATTCGCCTGTTTTACGCGGTTCTTATGGACGATCCTAGTTTGTTTTGAATTTATTACAATTTTTAAGTTACTTTTATCCAGGATTTCAATAACCCGGTAGGGTCCGCTGTATTCCGGTCCCAGTTTTTCTCTTCTTGGTTGTAATAACCATACGTAATCCCCTACTTTGTATGTTTGTGGTTGAATCTTCCGGTCGTAATAATGCTTCTGACGAATTTTTGATTCTTCCAGGTTTTTTCGCGCCATTTGTCGAATGTGATATAGTTTGTCTATCAACTTGTCGACATAGTCCGGATACGTTTTAATGTGATCTGTTGAGGGAATACTTGAAGGGAGACGTGCTTTTCTTCCGAAAACAAGTTCGTGAGGCGTAAATTTCGTGCCTTCGTGAGTGCTTGTATTATACGAGAACATTGCTTGAGGTAACCACTGATCCCATTGCTTTTCTTTTGACACGTAATGTCGTAGGTATTCAACAAGGACATGGTGACTTCTCTCTAAAGATCCATTAGACTGAGGATGAAATGCAGAGGTTCGATATTGTTTAATGTGAAACGCTCTAGCAAATTTCTTCATGAGGGCACTCATAAAATTTGGTCCCTGATCAGTAAGGATTGATTTAGGACTTCCAAACTTACAGATAAAATGCTCTGTAAATGCTTTAGCTATATCCTCTGAAGTAACACTTGCCAATGGAATAGCGAGAGAATATTTAGTCAAGTTGTCCTGAATAGTGAGTATGTAACTATTTCCTATGTTTGTGAAAGGTAATGGTCCTACTATATCCATTGAAATCTTATCAAAAGCATCGACAGGTGTGTCTGTTAGTATCATGGGTTCCTTATTCTTTACTCGTACCAGTTTAGTTTTCTGGCATTCCAAGCAAGTCTTTATAAATTGTGTTATCTCGTATTTCATGTTTTTCCAGTAATATTTGCTTCTTATTCGATGGTATGTTTTTGTAATTCCCTTGTGTCCGCCTATAGGTGATTGGTGATTCTCTTGGATGATCTGGTGTCTATCTTGTACAGGAGGTGCCAGAAGGGTGCCTTTGCAGAAGATGAATTGGACATCTTCTTGTACGAATATTAGTTCTATTAAATTTCGTAACTGATTTAATAAAATTTTATCCTCTTCTGATGAGATGTATACTTTTGTGGCTTTTTCAGATACCAGGTATGTATGAAATGACCTCAGCGAATTGTATACGTCTTCTTCTGTTGGATGTTCTGGTGTGATGAGTCCCAGGATTGTATGCTTCCCTTCCTTAATTTTTACTAATTCTCCAACTCTTAACGGATGTGGAATTTTGTGAGGTTTTATATTCTTTTCTTTATATAATTTTCCTCCTGATGGTCCTATTGGCCTGCCTTGTGTGTTTATGAATGTTACTATGTATTCTTTGCCCATCCATAAGTGATCTTCCACCTCTGTGTTTTGGTTTTTAACAGGAATATTTGATACTATTCTTGGTTTGGCTGGTGTGGGTTGTTTGTGCCGTGGAGAATGTGGGGGAAGAGATAATAATGATGGAGGATGAGAGGGAAAGGATGGTGGAGGAGGAGTAAGTATCCTTCCTTTCTTTATCCTGATTGGCGTTATGGGGCCTGTGTCCGTGCTGGATTTTAATTTTGGTTTCTTCTTTTTAGGTGTATGGTGAGTGCTCTTTTCTGAACTTGACTTTGCGTCGATTTTGGGAGGATCCTTATAATTATGTTTGGGTATTACGACTGTTTCAATAATTTCTTCTATTGCATCCTCTTCTTTCTTGACGCGAGGTTTCTTGATGTGAGGGGGTTTATATATTTGGGGTGTCACGACTTGCGGGGGTGCGTGTATTGGAATTTGGGGGAATTTGTATGTTTGGGGAGTCACGACTTGCGGGGGTGCGTGTATTTCTACGGGTACGGAGATTTGATGAGGCGCGTGTCGAGGGGGTGTATGTGTTTCCGCTTCAACATTCCGTTTTTTAGTCTCGGGACGAGAGGAGGAGGTGTTTGTGCTTTGCTTTTTCCGTTTTAATTTCTTCCGCTTTAATTTTAACGCATCGCTTTCGTCATATGAAGAGGAATCAGTTTCTGAGGAGCTAATTATTACTTGTTTATGTGGAGCTGGATTTCCAGAGGTTGATGCTGTAGTTTCCCTTTGTCGGTTTGGAAATTGATGAGATTCTTTTAATTTTTTGTTTTCGTGGGAATTTGTGTCCGAGTGAGCTCTTTTCGCGTGTAATGGTAGTGCAATTGGATTCCTAGACAATGCGTCCGCGTTTGTGTTATATTTTCCTGGTTTATATAAAATTTTATAGTCGTATTCTGCTAATCTAATTTTCCAGCGCATTAATCGAGACGTAGGATTAGAGAGATTCTGAAGCCATTCTAATGGTTTATGATCTGTTATTAGATAACATTTTCGTCCGTAAATGTAAGGTCTGAAGTGAAAAACTGCGTATATTATTGCTAACAATTCTCGTTCTGTAGGAGAATATCGCGTTTCTGCGTCGTTTAAAACGCGAGATGCATAAGCTACTGGCAAATCTTTGCCTATTTCTCCTTGACTAAGAACCGCACCTACAGCAATACCTGAGGCGTCTGTCGTGATGTTGAATACTTTATCGATGTCCGGGAATTGTAATATGAGTTCCTTGCAGAGAGCTTCCCGTAAGGTTTCAAATGCCTTCTGTTGTTTGTAGGTCCACTCGAATTGGTAGTTCTTTCTAGTGAGATTAGAAAGTAGTCTTGCAATTTTTGAAAAATCTTTTATAAATCGCCTATAATATCCACTCAATCCTAGGAATTGTTTGACGTTTTTGACCGTAGTAGGTGTTGGAAATTCCTTTACTGCTACTACTTTCTTCGGGTCAGGTTTGACTCCGTCCTCTCCTATTATGTGTCCCAAGTATGATACTTCTTTCTTCAAAAATTCGCATTTGTCCGGTTGAGGGTGGAGATCCGCTTCTCTTAATCTGTTCATTAGCCGTCCGAATTTAGTTGCATGCTCTTTTAATGAGCTAGCGTATATGACAATATCGTATAGATATACGAAAAGCTCTATGCCTTGGAGCCCAGTCAAGACCTGGTCCATTAGTCTTTGGAAGGTGGCTGGTGCGTTTTTAAGTCCAAATGGCATTCTGGTAAATTCGTAGTGCCCGTAAATTGTAGAGAATGCTGTTTTATATCGATCTTCAGGATGCATAGGAATTTCGTGAAATCCAGATGCAAGATCGAATACAGAAAAATACTTTGCACTTCCTAACTGATCTAGTATGTCAGTTATATTTGGCAGAGGATAAGCATCTCCAATCGTTAATTCGTTTAATTTCCTAACGTCAATTACAACTCTGGATTTTTTATTTCCCTGCGCGTCTTCTTTCTTGGGTACAATCCAAATCGGTGAATTATAAGGTGAAGATGATGACTGTATGATTCCTCTTTCAAGCAATTCTTTAGTCTGTATTCTAACTTCTTCCTTATATGCTTGAGGATACCTGTATTGCTTTGTAAAAACGGGAACGTTGTTTTCTGTAATTATTCTATGGTATGTTTTGTTTGTCGCTTCCAGTTTTTCCCCTGGAAGGTAGAATCTATCTGCATGTTCCTTTATTAATTGTTGTTCGGGAATCTACGTTTGCTTCGAAGATTTATCCCGAGCCCAAGATAAAGTTACCGGTTCTCGCAAAAAGGAACCCTCCTAAAACGAAACTTGTTCGACTCCGAATCGCAGGAAGGGATTGCTACTAATAACGAACGCACTTTTATATTAAACGGTTTAATTATCGGAGCACTCGAGAAACGAGGTATACCGCGTCGTCGTCGCTAGAACAATAGCTCGCTCGACAGAGACCGGCGGTAATTAGGGGGGCCAACCGTCCTCCCCCCGCGGCACCCGCGAGAACCGAGCTACTCGGTCCACCCGGGGTCCCGCGGGACGCGGGGGGCACGCGGCTGCCGATGCCTCAGTTCCGCCTTGCGAGCGCTGCTATTGATAATATAACATTGTCTGTACAAATAATATAAGATAGGATAAGTATAGTATAAAATAGTATAAGTATAGTATAAGGATAGCATAAGTATAGCATAAGTATAAGTAGAGTATAAGTATAGTGTAATTAGAGTATAAGTATAGTGTAAGTATAGTGTAAGTATAGTATAAGAATAAAGACGTAAGTATAGCACAATTAATCGTACCACGACGCGAGTCACAAACCCCAAATCCCCCCGCTACTATCCGTTTCCGAAACATGCCGCCCGCCTCGCCGGCAGATGCTCGAAATTACCGATCGATGCGCGCGTCAATACGGGTAGTACAGTGGTGGGGCACGGACACGACGAATGTTTTCAAGTCGGATGCGCCGCCCGCCGTAAACGATCGTGACCGCGAGCGAAGAAGTAAAGATCGCGACCGGCTACTGCGACGCATCGTTCGATTCGGCGTGTGTGATCTGTACCGGGAGTGGTATAATTTTAGTGAGTGGTCTCGTGCAAGTTTTCGTGGCGGTTTGAAGCGTCGCCACGCGTGCGAGACCGTCCGGCCCGGGGTGCATCTTGAGGACACGTGCGAGTGGCCACTTCGTCGGAGAGGACAACTCGTTCCGGATGAGCACCAGCGATCCTTCCTTGAGGTTCTCGACGCGAGCTCTCCACTTCGGTCGTTGTTGAAGCAAGTGGAGATATTCCTGTTGCCACCTGCGCCAGAAATGATTGCGAAGGTTATTAACGAGTCTCCAACGTTTCAGTCCCGTAACGTCGAAATCGGCGTCAGAGGAGGTTTCGAGCGACGTAATGGGCTCCCCAACAAGGAAATGTCCCGGTGTGAGAGGCAGCAAATCTTTGGAATCCTCGGTGATCGGCATGAGGGGACGAGAATTGAGACAGGCTTCGACTTGACACAGGAGCGTACTCAACTCCTCGTAAGTTAATTTTTGATCCCCTATGGTCCGCTTAATGTGGTATTTCGCCGATTTGACCGCTGCCTCCCAAAGGCCACCGAAGTGAGGCGCATAAGGCGGGATGAATCGCCATTCCGTGCCCTTCGCAGCAAGTTCCTGGGAGGCCGTTCGACGAAACTCCGAGGGGCCCTGAAACATACGTCGCAATTCCGCGTCTGCTCCGCGGAATGTTGTGGAATTATCGCTCCACAACTGAGCGCAACGTCCGCGTCGGGAAACAAAGCGTTGGAAGGCCGCTATAAAGGTAGTGGACGTTAAATCCGTCACCGCGTCCAAATGGACGGCCTTGGTACTCAGACAAACAAACACGACCATATAACCTTTGTAGGCCTTTTGTCCCCGACCCTTTGACGTGCGAACCTGGATGGGCCCAGCGTAATCGACGCCTGCGTGTTCGAACGGCTTCGATGGTTGGAGACGTACACCAGGAAGATTGCCCATCTGCTGTCGGCATGTCGCGGCCTTGAAGCGGGTGCATCGAAGGCAGCGGCGGAGCAGTTTCTTCACGAGGGGGCGACCACGTGGGATCCAGAAGCGCTGAAGTATGACAGTCCTCGTGAGGTCCACACCGCCGTGAAGGGAGCACAGGTCAGCTGCCTCGATAATTAATGTGGCCACATGCGTGTGGCGTGAAATGATAATCGGGTGTCGTTGCGCGTACGGCACCGGGTCGTCCTGGATACGACCACCGACTCTCATCACTCCATCGGAATCTATAAAAGGAGTGAGGCTTATTAGTGGGGACGTGACGCGCAGCGGCTTACCTCCCGTAAGCGTCTCGATCTCGAGCGGATATCCCTCGCGTTGACTCAGCCGAAAGATGGTAGTCTCGGCTCGACAGTGCTCGCTCGCACTGAGTGGAAGGCTCATCGTTCTCCCAGCGGGTTCACGTGCGTTTCGAATGAATCGAAGAATATAAGCGGTCACCCTGACAAGTCGGGACCACTTTGAAAAACGACAGATGTAATCGTTCCGCGGCTCGACTTGGTGAACAGCGACTAGGGTTCCCGTTCGTTGATCCGGTATGATCCCGGGATCCAGCGAAGTGGGAAGGGACGGCCATTCCATCCTGGTGTCGCTCAGCCAGATCGGGCCGTTCCACCAGAGGCTCGAGGCTCGCAACTCTGACGAAAATATTCCTCTGGTTGCAAGGTCCGCGGGGTTGTCCGTCGTGCTGATGTGCCTCCAGGTCGCATCCGGCAGCAGCCGTTGAATTTCGGCTACCCTGTGCGCTACAAAAGGCTTCCATTTCGATGGATGTGCCCGAATCCACGCCAGGGCCACAGACGCGTCGGTCCAGGAGTGGGTTTTTGCCCGTCCTAAGTTCAGGGAATTTTGTAGCGTGGACTGCAGCCGTGCCAGCAGGAGCGCCCCGCAGAGCTCTAGCCGTGGAAATACTCTGCAGCTTCGTCGGTGCAACCTTCGTCCTGGCGGCAAGGAGGTTGAGTTTCGCGGACTGAGAGGGATGGATTACCCGAAGGTAAACCGCTGCCGAATACGCCCGTTCCGAGGCGTCGGAAAATCCATGCACCTCCACATCGATGCCCACGCCGGTAAATCCGACCCAGCGAGGCACAACCGTGCCCGAGAGCGACTCTACTTCGTCCATGAACGCCGACCAACGTGCTGCCAACTCAGAGGGTATCGGATCGTCCCAGTCTAGTCCTGCCAGCCATAAGTCCTGGAGAAGTATCCTTGCTTGGATCAGTACTGGCGCCATCCACCCCAAGGGATCAAACAGGCTGGCTACCACTGAGAAAGCGGACCTCTTCGTCCAGTGGTCGGGGTTCACGGGAGGCCTGCACCGTAGACCCTTCATCGTCAGCGAGTCCGTTCTGGTGTCCCACTGGAGACCCAGTGCGGCTTGAATATCGGACTCCTGAAATAAGGAAGTTTCGCGGGTAACATTAGCACCAAAGTTCGGAATGTAACTCGCCCAACGGTCCAACGGGAAGCCTCCGGACAGTAGGATTTTCTCCAGCTGTTGTTTCACTTCCCAAGTCTGCTGCAAGGTGTCTCCTCCAGCCAATGTCATCGACGTAGGAATGGTCCCGTATGACTTGCGAGCCCAGCGGAAAACGGTCCCTTTCGTCCTCGGCTAACTGTCGTAGTACCCTCAAAGCGAGGTTCGGGGCCGACGCGGTGCCGTAGGTAACGGAAGTGAGCCGATACTCATTAACTTCGGCGCTGGGTTCCGGCCTCCAAAGGATCCATTGCCAATCCTGATCTTCGGCGCGGACCCCTATTTGGCGGAACATCTTCACGATGTCCGTGGAGAAAGCGAATCGGAATAGGCGCCATCGCGAGAGGACGATCCACAGCTCTGACTGCAGCTTCGGCCCCGGCAGCAGTTCATCGTTGAGCCAACGGCCGAATGCCGAGGGACAGGAGGCGTTGAATACTACCCGGATCTTCTTCTTATCACCGACGGACTTCCACACAGCATGGTGAGGCAGGTAAAATCCTTGCGCATCATCTGCGAGTGGTGAGGTTGCTCGCTCCATGTGCCCTAGCCGAAGGTATTCTGCAAGAAAATCTTGGTACTGGGTTTTAAGTTCTGCATCCTTTTGTTGCCGGCGTTCGGCACCGAGTAGAAGTCGGAGGGCCACTCTCCGCGAAGGACCTGCTGGCAGGGACGGGGGGGGGGGCACGGAAGGGTAAGCGGACGTGATACCTTCTGCTTGCGTCTCTTCGGTGCTCCCGCTTGAACGTCCCCTCGCACGACAGTTCATCTGGGCTCAGCGTGGGGGTCGAAGGCATCTCCTCAAGTTCCCAGAAACGTCGAAGCTGTTCCTGCAACTCGGTGTCGCAACGAACCTGGAGAACTCGTGCCGAATTCTGTGACGTACCAGAATCCCGGAGCTCGACCGCTCCGATAAGAACCCATCCCAATGGAGTTGGAATGGCCGTTGGAGTACCAGGTGATCCTTCTCGACGCTCGCCGAAGAGCCTGGCACAGACGTCGGCTCCCAAAAGAACGTCGACGCGGGATGGCGTCCTGAAGTCCACATCGGCTAAAGTAAGGCCCTTAATGTGATCCCAGTCGTCGGCCGGAATGGGCCGCGAAGGGATGGGGGTGGTCAGCCTCTTCGACACCAGCGCTCCGAAGTCCACGGTGAATGCATCATCGCATTGAGACCGTAACCTGACCGTGACTTCCTGACGCGCAACCCCTACCGGAGTCTCCTGGTGACCGGTGAGCGTCAGATGGACTGGACGCCTCCTAAGTCGCAGAGTCTGAACCGCCCACTCGCTGACGAAGGACGATTCCGCACCGGTATCCATGAGGGCCCGTACGTGCAGTGAACGGCCTTCGGGCGATTCCAACGTCACCCGCGCGGTCGCTAGCAATACGACCTGTCGGGTGGTGGTGAACGCAACAAAAGTCGAAAAGACAGAGGCGGAGGTGGTCGCATCATTGGCTGGCCGCTGAGAGCCGTAAAGGTCATGAAGGGTCGTGTGATGAGCGCCACCGCACGCCCAGCAGCGGTTCGTCGACGGACAGTCCGTTTGATTATGTCCAGAATAAAGGCACGACAGGCAACGTCCTTCCTTCTGAGCGTAAGTGAGGCGATCTGCGACACTCAGATTCTTATATTTATGACAGGACCCCAATGGGTGTTTACCTGAACACATCGGGCAGTTGCGGAACTTTTTAGACCCCTTGTCTTTCGATGACGGCTCCGAGAGATTGGTGGACATCGTGACCTTGGACTGCGATGATTGACCGCGGTGGTTCTCCTTTAATTTTAGTAGTTAGTCTATGCCGATTCTGGATCAAGTGTGGGCGAGGGGGTGAGGCGGGGGGGGGGGGGGGTACCGCGCGTTCTTCGGCGAGGGCGAGGGGGTGAGGTGGGGAGGGGGGGTACCGCGCGCTCTTCGGCGAGGGCGAGGGGGTGAGGTGGGCAGGGGGGGTACCGTGCTCGTAGGTGAGGGGGTGAGGCGGGGAGGGGTACCACGTTCGTAAGTGAGGGGGATGACGTTACAGGGGAGGGGGATTTTCAAATTTCAAAATGGCGGTTGAGTTCGTAGGTGAGGGGGATAACGTCACAGGGGAGGGGGATTTTCAAATTTCAAAATGGCGGTCGAGTTCGTAGGTGAGGGGGATAACGTCACAGGGGAGGGGGAGGATTTTCAAAATTTCAAGATGGCGTCGCGCGCATTTCGTATTGGCGCCATCTATGGGATGTTTAAGGTACTTTGGATCCACGTTGATATTTGGGCATGCGTTGATAAATTTCATAGATTTTTAGTACATTTCGTATTCGCGCCACCTGTTGGATGTTTAAGGTACTTTGAACACGAGTCGCCGCCGCGCAATCTCCGCACGCGTGTAGGATCGGGGCGCAGGCGCGACCGCGAGCGAATCGAGGAAATTCGAATTTCGTCTTCGATGCTGATTTCTGAGAAAGAGGGTGGTATGTGATTTCTGAGAAAAGATAAGGAATCATGGCGCGCGACAGGATTGAACACGTTTGGTTTGCAATGATGTAAACATAGCGCGATAATTATTGTAAATCAATCGTCGCGGTAGCCCACGGAGTAAACACGACATTGCACCGTGTGTTTATATTTGAGCAGGATTGAACGCGTTTTCACGCATACGTACACACTCTTAATTTCTGAGAAAGAGGGTGGTACATGATTTCTGTGAAAAGATAATGAATCATGGCGCGCGACAGGATTGAACACGATTTGACACCTACGTGCACGCTATTCATACCGTGTGTTTATATTTGAATCGTGGGAGCGATTTCGACACCCTCTGACATGGAAGGATAGTATAATTATTCAAGATCTAGTTCCGATTATTTAATTTATGTAACCCCACCCTATTGACCGTAAGAGAATCCGGCGTTGCGTGCGTGTAAACATCAGACGACTAAAACATAGAGCGATAATTATTCGAAGTGTAGGTTCGAATATTTTAATGATCGAAGAGGCTGTAAGTCAATCGTCGCGGTAGCCCATGGAGTAAACACGGCATTGTACCGTGTGTTTATATTGAGCCGTGGGAGCGATACAGCGCACGTGCAATGAAGAAATGAATTTGACGTTGCGTTCACCTAAGCAACCAATGTAAACATAAAGCTATAGTTATTCGGGTGTAACGTTCGGCTGTCCGGGGACAACTGAGCGTTGACAGATCCTCGAGCGGAGAGCGGCGTCCCCTCGAGTGTAGGAAAGGTGGGGTTCTATTTCTACGGTTAAGGAGTAAAATCCACGGCTTAACGTCGCAATGTCTGTTTTTATTCAAACACACTTATTCCAATAACAATAACAAGTAATTAATATTACCTATAGTCTACGATTAAATATCTTATTTTTGGTTTTTTATGGGTTTTTTGTGTTAAATATGAATATATATATATATGTACAGAGGTATGTTGCAGTGTACTGCCGCTGCCGTCTCCGGGGCGAGCTAGTACTCTTGGCAACGTCTGCTGCAAGAAGGCCGCTGCCGTTTCCGGGGCGAGCACACTTCTCTCGGCAGAGTCTTACTCTTATTCGTGGTTAATGTTAATTAATATATATGAATATTTGTATATGGAGTTATGTTACAGTGTATGGCCGCTGCCGTTTCCGGGGCGAGCTCGTACTCTTGGTAACGTCTGCTGCAAGAAGGCCGCTGCCGTTTCCGGGGCGAGCACACTTCTCTCGGCAGAGTTTTACTCTTACTTTGATTCGTGTATTATAGGGCAAGGCCGCTGCCGTCTCCGGGGCGAGCTCAATACTCTATAATACTAGCGTTAGGAACGGCCGCTGCCGTTTCCGGGGCGAGCTCGATTCTCTTTGCTAAGTCTGCTGCTAGAAGGCCGCTGCCGTTTCCGGGGCGAGCACACTTCTGTAGGCAGAGCATTCGAATGAACCGCTTAGCTGCGTGCGCCTCTTTTATACTCGAGATTTGGTCAATTGGCGCATGCGCAGTGAGTCGCAGTTTGTTATTTTGAATTTTATTCGCTTATTATATCGTATTTTGTCTTGTTCTTTTACTAATACTTACAATTAATTGTCCCTAACATTCTTACAATAATTATTCTTCTAATATTCAATTGAATCGCTAATTATATATAAAAGTAATAATAATTTAAATTACGCAGTATGTTTGATGGTCTATTGGTAATACAAGTCGGTTTCTACTTTACCGACCGTAGAGTTTATTGGTTTGAGTCCCCGTGGGACGTTACACCTCCCCCCCTGGGGGATCTCTCGTCCTCGAGAGACTAAAATCGGAGGTGGGGAACGGAACGGACAATAGATGTATGCGTATAGGAATGTTTTATTATATTTTAATAATTTTAAGAATTTATGTGTTTATTTAGGCTTATACGGGTTTGCTGCACCCGTACCAAATAAGCCAAGCAATCTCCATATCCGTTTCCGTGGATCTTCCTTTGGGAGAGCTCTATACATTTCCCAGTCGGGACTTGGAATGTAAATCGGGACTAGCTTTGGCCATTTTTTTGTCGGTATATCCGGGACTTTAAATTTGGGCGTCCTGTCGATGTCCGGAGTTGTAGGAAACTCCGGAGTCGTTGGGAGGATGTCTGGTGGAGTGTGAGGCGGCGTCTTTTAATAGGAGAGGTTTTGTTAGTTTCGAATATTTATAAGTTTATAGAGGTTTTTTTACCATATGACGTGGAGAGCCTGGGAGTGGAGTAATTATTTCAGGTATCGGAATCATTTCGTTGAATATATCCTCTATTTTCTGTTTAATTTTGGATTCTTTAGAGTGCCTGTTTCCGGATCGTTTCGGCATGTTGATGCTGAATGCAATATGGCGCAGACGCGAGTTCAAATGGAACTTCCTTTTGGGTGCCATCTAGCGGATTTTTATTAAACTAATTTCTTGCAACCTTGTTGCCTACGCAATTATGTTTTCTTACTACTATTTACTATTTAGGATTTTTAAGGTTATATTAAAATTTACTTTTGTTTTTGTTTTAAAAGGGTTAAAAAAAATAGGTTTATTAAAAATGTTATATAAAAAGTGCTTAAAATGTAAGGTGTGAGTGTTTAGTACATTGTGTGTATGTGTGTGTATGTGTATCTGTAGAGTGTGGTGTAATATAAGGAATAAAATAAAAATATATTTAGAGGTCTTCTAAAATCATCTCCCGGATAACGGGATACGTGCCTCCATGTCTCATCCTTTCAACATATATTGGATGCAGTTGCGGAATTAGCAGGGTGCATAGAGCACACTCTGATGCGGGCCTTGCCATATATAATATCCTGCGGCATTTATGGCAGATCCGATAACTTCGTCTGTTTTCCCAGCATAATAAATGCGGGTATGCCGGTTCCTCGCCCTCGATATCGAAGAACGGTGTGCAATAAATACACAATGCTTTAGTGATTTGGTAATAGTAAACACTATGGTCGAATACTTTCTTCAGACACACGTAGTTTTCCATTATAATTTGAGAAAAAAAGATAAAACGTGCCACTGTGTATTGTTGTCGGTTGCCACAATGGAAGACTTCTTTGTTCTCGGCCTCTTATATAGGCTCGTATGCAGGATTGCAACATAGTTACTTAGGGTTTTTTAGAGATTTTTAAGGATTTTTTCCCGGACTACAGGGTAAACATATCCTAGTTCCATATTGTTTACTGATATTGATGTTATTTGGCTTAACATCAATGTACACAAGGTGCAATGAATTGTCTTTTTCTTTTTAAACAGTATTTTGCTGCAAAAGAAGCAATATTCGTATGCGTAGTCTTTAGTTTTTAAAGTCAAGAGATGACTATATGTTTCTCCTTTAGTTCTCCTTCCGCGTGTGCAATTCGCACAAAGTATCCACTTCTCTTGGTAATAATATACCTTTTCGTCGAACAGTTGTGTTAAACATGTAAATTTGTCCATATTGCTGTATAAATTTTCGTTATTGCCCGTACGAGTGTTTTGGCGAGAATGAGAAAATTTTTCATCTGCTCTTCCTTTTATACTGCCTTTTGTGCGATGTTGCCATATTTTTATTTTTAAGGTAAATAGGCTTTTTTTACGCGGTTCATGTGAACGATTTTAATTTGTTTTAAATTTATTGCTATCTTCAAGTTGCTATTGTCCAAGACTTCGGTGATTTGATAGGGTCCGCTGTATTCCGGTCCTAGTTTCTCTTTTCTTGGCTGTAGTAACCATACCCAATCTCCTGTTTTATATAGTTGAGGCTGAATTTTTCGATCATAGTAATGTTTTTGACGAATTTTCGATTCCTCTAGGTTTTTTCGCGCCATTTGTCGGATATGATATAACTTGTCTATCAACTTGTCGACATAATCTGGATACGTTTTAATATTATCCGTTGGAGGAATACTTGAAGGAAGTCTTGCTTTCCTTCCAAAAACAAGTTCGTGAGGCGTAAATTTTGTGCCTTCGTGAGTACTTGTATTATATGAAAACATTGCTTGTGCTAACCACTGATCCCATTGTTTTTCTTTTGACACATAATGTCGTAGGTATTCGACGAGGACATGGTGACTTCTCTCTAAGGATCCATTGGACTGAGGATGAAATGCAGAGGTTCGATATTGTTTAATGTGAAACGCTCTAGAAAATTTCTTTATAAGGGCACTCATAAAATTTGGTCCCTGGTCAGTAAGGATTGCTTTAGGACTTCCAAATTTACAGATAAAATGCTCTGTAAATGCCTTAGCTATGTCCTCTGAGGTAATGCTTGCCAATGGTATAGCGAGAGAGTATTTAGTCAGATTGTCTTGGATAGTAAGTATGTAACTGTTTCCTATGTTTGTAAAAGGTAGTGGTCCTACTATGTCCATAGAAATTTTGTCAAAAGCATCGACAGGTGTATCTGTCAGTATCATGGGTTCCTTGTTTTTTACTCGTACAAGTTTAGTCTTTTGGCAATCCAAGCAAGTCTTAATGAATTGTGTTATTTCATATTTCATATTCTTCCAGTAATATTTACTTCTCATGCGATGATATGTTTTTGTAATTCCTTTGTGTCCGCCTATAGGTGATTGGTGGTTTTCCTGGATAATCTGCTGTCTATCCTGTACCGAAGGTGTTAGAAGAGTGCCTTTACAGAAGATAAATTGGATGTCTTCTTGTAGGAATATTAAATTTATCAATTCCTGTAATTTGTTCAATGAAATTTTGTTCGCTTCTGCTGATATATATATTTTTGTGGCATTTTCAGGTACTATTTGTGTGTGGAATGCTCTTAATGAGTTGTATAAGTCTTCTTCTGATGGATGGTCTGATGTGATGAGTCCAATTATTGTATGTCTTCCTTCCTTGAGCTTTACTAATCTTCCAATCTCTAATGGATATGGCAGTTTGTGAGATTTTATTTTTTTCTCTCTGTATAATTTTTCTCCTGATGGTCCTATTGGCTTGCCTTGTGTATTTATGAATGTTGCGATATATCCTTTACCCATCCATAAGTGGTCCTCTACTTCCATATTCTGTTTTCTAACAGGAATATTTGATACTATCTTTGGTCTGCCTGTTGTATGTTGTGAAGGAAGAGGTACTAATGGTGGAGGAGATAATGTTGGAAGAGGAGTTAATAGTGGAGGAGGAGATAATGATGGTAGAGGAGGAGTAAGTATTTTCCCTTTCCTTATCCTGATTGGCGTTATGGGGCCTGTGTCCGTGCTGGATTTTAATTTGCGTTTCTTCTTTTTAGGTGTGTGGTGAGTGCTTGAGCTTGACTTTGCATCGATTTTGGGAGGGTCTTTATAATTATGTCTTGGTACTATGACCGTTTCATCGATTTCCTCAATTAAGTCCTCTTGCGGTTTCTTGATGTGTGGTTTTTTAGTTATTTTTGTTTCATTTGTATGTTGAAGAGGTGTATGTATTATTAGCGGTTCCGTGGGTTGAGGGGGTGCGTGTACTTCAATGGGTACGGAGATTTGATGAGGCGCGTTTTGACTCGGTATGTAGCGAGGGGGTGTATGCGTTCCAACAATTTCTGTTTCGATATTCTGTTTTTTAGTCTCTGGGTGAGAGGAGGAGGTGTTCGTCTTTTGTTTTTTCCGTTTTAAGATTTTTCGCTTTACAATTTTTGAGTCGCTTTCGTCGTACGATGAAGAATCAGAATCCGAAGAGCTAATTTTAGGTTGTTTATGTGGAGCCGGGTTTCCTGAAGTTGAGGCGGTATTTTCTCTTTGTCGCGTATTATATTGGTGAAATTGTTTTTGCTTTTTATTTTCATGCGAGTTCGTTTCTGAATGTGCCCGTTTCGCGCTTAGCGGTAATGCAATTGGATTTCTAGATAAGGCATCCGCGTTAGTGTTATATTTGCCCGGTTTATATAATATTTTATAATCATACTCTGCGAGTTTAATTTTCCATCGTACTAAACGTGAGGTTGGATTAGATAGATTTTGAAGCCATTCTAATGGTTTATGATCTGTAATAAGGTAAAATCTTCTCCCATAAATATAAGGTCGGAAATGAAATACCGCGTATATAATTGCTAATAATTCTCTTTCCGTGGGAGAATATCGCGTTTCTGCATCATTTAAAACACGAGATGCGTAAGCTACTGGCAAATCTTTCCCTATTTCTCCTTGACTAAGAACTGCGCCAACAGCAATGCCTGAAGCGTCTGTCGTAATATTAAATGTCTTCTCGAAGTCCGGGAATTGCAGAATAGGTTCCTTGCAGAGTGCTTCTCGTAGAGTTTCAAATGCCTTTTGCTGCTTATACGTCCATTCAAATTGATAATCCTTTTTAGTAAGATTTGATAGTGGTCTTGCAATCTTCGAAAAATCCTTTATAAATCTTCTATAGTATCCGCTCAGTCCTAGGAACGGCTTTACGTTTTTTACTGTTGTGGGTATTGGAAACTCCTTTACTGCTATTATTTTCTTAGGGTCCGGTTTGACTCCTTCTTCTCCTATTATGTGCCCTAAGTACGATACTTCTTTTTTTAAGAATTCGCACTTGTCTGGCTGAAGGTAAAGATTTGCGTCTCTTAATCTATTCATTAATCTTTTAAATTTTGTTGCATGTTCTTTAAGAGAGCTGGCATATATTACAATGTCGTCTAAATATACGAAAAGTTCTATTCCTTGGAGTCCTGTTAAGACTTGGTCCATCAGTCTCTGGAAGGTAGCTGGTGCGTTTTTTAGTCCGAATGGCATTCTGGTAAATTCGTAGTGCTCATAAATTGTAGAAAATGCTGTCTTGTGTCGATCATCAGGATGCATAGGGATTTGATGAAATCCAGATGCAAGATCAAATATGGAGAAATATTTCGCGCTTCCCAACTGATCTAATATGTCAGTTATGTTCGGGAGGGGGTAGGCGTCTCCAATTGTTTTTTCATTTAACTTCCTGAAGTCTATTACAATTCGAAATTTCCTGTTTCCTTCTGCGTCTTCCTTTTTTGGTACAATCCAAATTGGTGAATTGTAAGGAGATGATGAGGCCTGTATTATTCCTTTCTCAAGTAACTCCTTAGTTTGTCTTCTTACTTCCTCTTTGTATGTTTGAGGGTATCTATACTGTTTTGTAAAAACAGGAACGTTGTTTTCCGTAATTATTTTGTGATGAGTTTTATTTGTTGCTTCTAATTTCTCTCCAGGAAGGTAAAATCTATCTGCATGTTCCTTAATTAATTCCTCAATGCTGGCTCGTTCTTCTGAGTTTAAATGATCCAATCGTAATAACTGCAACAATTGGTGCGTTCTATTGGTTCTCCAGTACGTGTTTGTTATTTCCTCTTCCATAGGTGCTTCTTCAAAAGGTTCTAGTTCTACTGATGGTACAGGAATTTTAATATCTTTTGAGGATGTGTTTACTGCAAAAAGATATGCCACGCCGTTGTTGTTTGTTACTAACGCATTTCCCATATGTATATCGGGGTGAATTTTAATTTTCGGAATATATCCCGTGGTAATTTGCGTGTTAAGAACTCGTACGTATATCTGACTTCTTGTTCTGGCCGGTATTGTGACCATTTCCGGATCAACAAATGGAATAGTTTCCGTTCCGATAGTTATTGTTGATCTCGTGTAATCTATAGTTGCTCCATTGGTTTGAAAAAATTCTGTTCCCAATATTCCATCCTGTTTAATAGGGAGGTCTTCTACGACATGGATGACGATTTCTGTATTTAGGGTTCTGATCTTAATATACCCTATTGTACTGAGTAGGCCGTCCGTAATACCGTTGAGGTCGAACAAAGTGTCCGTGTAGATTGGTATATTCGGTGAAACAGCACTTCTTTTAATGACGTTGAGATCAGATCCGGTATCAATCATTAGCGTTGCTTGTTGGTCGTTGAAGCCTGCATCAAAGAGGAAGATACTAGGAGGTTTCTTTACTTGCTCCGTTTTTAATCGGAGTACAGCCTGCCTACGTACCATACGAGGTTGTTCTTTTTTTTCTTTACTTTCGAAGTATATCTTTTTCCTGCACTGTTCCACTGTATGGCCTCTGAACTTGCAATATTCACAGAATACTTCCGGTTTTTGCATTCTATCTGCATAATTTTTACTCCTACATTCTTGCGTTGTGTGGCCCGATCGTCGACAATAATCACAATATACGTTAGACTGAGGAGCTCTGTTCGTGTAGCTTTGGCTTCTACAATCTCGCGTTATGTGACCTGTTCTTCGGCAATTATCACAGTACATGGTAGATTGAGGGGCTCTATTCGTGTAACTTCGGCTTCTACACTCTTGCGTTATGTGACCTGGCCTTCGGCAGAAGTCACAGAATGTATCGTTTCGTGTTCCAGTTCGGCTTCTGCATTCCTGTGTTGTATGTCCCGTCCTATTACAATGTTGACAGGTTTTTTGTTGCCAGGTGGTCCGTGAAATTCGGCTGCTGCAAGCGGTGGCAATATGGCCGTATCCAAGGCAATTCGTACATTGGTTAGCCTGTGTTATTCCTGCCGCTTCTCTTGCTCGTATCTGATTTTCGTTGTATTCTGCTTCGGCTTTAATGGCGACGTTGATGGCGCGATCAAGATTGCTGAAGGCGTGTTCGTGTATTCTATTATGTATTTCAGTTCTTAATCCCGTTAGAAAGGCTTTAATGGCGTTCTGTTCTGCGGTTACATTAAATTGTACTACGTGCGTAGGTACTTCTATCGCATTGCAATGCTTAATCTGAAGAAAGAGATTGGACACACGGCTACTGTAGTCTACCGTCGTTTCATTAGGTAATTGAGCAATTTTTGATAATTCACCATATAACTGTATTGAAGTGTGTAATGGTGCGAATCGTGATTCTAATACTGAAATGAGATCATCTATTGAATTATAATCTCCACTCAAAATTACTCTAGAAGCTTGTCCGAAAAGCTTATTTTTTATGAGTTGAACTAATCCATACTCTGCATTCGGATTAACCATGCGTCGTGCATGTCGACAGCTCTTTATGAACTGGTGTATTGGTATATTTCTACCATCAAAAGAGGGGACTGTGTCCGCAGTATCGCGTAAGCTAATGTGTGGTAGGTGAGGATATGTATTCGTAGACGTATTCATATTAATTTGAGGATTTGAAGGTCCTGGAGTATTCGTATCTACTGAAATAATTTGTGGAGTTCCTGTAGTCTCCTGAGTTTCTGTGTTGAGCGCTAGGTTAGCCATTGCGTCTCCAAGTGTGTTAGGCATTGTGAAGTCTTCAAGCCTCCGTAGGATTTAGATAAGAAAAAGAAAAAATTTCTGAGAAAATACTCACTTTTGGAGTGATTTCACTAAAGAATTTATCCTTTAAATGAAATCAGAGATCCCACCGCTGTCACCAAAAAATATCCGACCTGTAACGTTCGGCTGTCCGGGGACAACTGAGCGTTGACAGATCCTCGAGCGGAGAGCGGCGTCCCCTCGAGTGTAGGAAAGGTGGGGTTCTATTTCTACGGTTAAGGAGTAAAATCCACGGCTTACCGTCGCAATGTCTGTTTTTATTCAAACACACTTATTCCAATAACAATAACAAGTAATTAATATTACCTATAGTCTACGATTAAATATCTTATTTTTGGTTTTTTATGGGTTTTTTGTGTTAAATATGAATATATATATATATGTACAGAGGTATGTTGCAATGTACTGCCGCTGCCGTCTCCGGGGCGAGCTAGTACTCTTGGCAACGTCTGCTGCAAGAAGGCCGCTGCCGTTTCCGGGGCGAGCACACTTCTCTCGGCAGAGTCTTACTCTTATTCGTGGTTAATGTTAATTAATATATATGAATATTTGTATATTGAGTTATGTTACAGTGTATGGCCGCTGCCGTTTCCGGGGCGAGCTCGTACTCTTGGTAACGTCTGCTGCAAGAAGGCCGCTGCCGTTTCCGGGGCGAGCACACTTCTCTCGGCAGAGTTTTACTCTTACTTTGATTCGTGTATTATAGGGCAAGGCCGCTGCCGTCTCCGGGGCGAGCTCAATACTCTATAATACTAGCGTTAGGAACGGCCGCTGCCGTTTCCGGGGCGAGCTCGATTCTCTTTGCTAAGTCTGCTGCTAGAAGGCCGCTGCCGTTTCCGGGGCGAGCACACTTCTGTAGGCAGAGCATTCGAATGAACCGCTTAGCTGCGTGCGCCTCTTTTATACTCGAGATTTGGTCAATTGGCGCATGCGCAGTGAGTCGCAGTTTGTTATTTTGAATTTTATTCGCTTATTATATCGTATTTTGTCTTGTTCTTTTACTAATACTTACAATTAATTGTCCCTAACATTCTTACAATAATTATTCTTCTAATATTCAATTGAATCGCTAATTATATATAAAAGTAATAATAATTTAAATTACGCAGTATGTTTGATGGTCTATTGGTAATACAAGTCGGTTTCTACTTTACCGACCGTAGAGTTTATTGGTTTGAGTCCCCGTGGGACGTTACACGGGCTTGACCTCTGAGTATTTTGGTGATCGAGGTGGCTGTAAGTCAATCGTATTTGAATTTACCGCGTACTCTCTCTTTGATTCTTTTACGGCACACACATGTTTGCGTCACAACACAACCATGATCATCGCCATCACTAATGCGTTGTACATTCACACATTGCCGTGTACGTGTATATGTACGTGAATCAGTATAAAGCGACGTTGGTCAGTCCTGTGGACTTCATTACACCACGTACGCTCGAGTGTTAAGTATCGTTAGCGTCAATTTTTTGTTCGATGAACATAGTGCATATTGCATATCAAAATGTACAAACGCAGCTTAAACGACTCATCCTGTACATCCGCCAACGATGGTGGGTTTCCAAATAAACGTCAACAACAACAAGATCTTAATCAACAACTCGATATGAGGTACGTACTCGTTACCATACACTTTCCACTTACTTCATTCACTGTAAACGTATACGAACGAAGCATTAATTTTGTGTACATATTTCTTACAGTACTGGATCCGCAACACCAAAAACATTGAAAACGCCAAAACCGTCAATTGTACGGATCCTGGGGCGTGATTACCCGTTGACCGCGACAGCTTATAAACGTCTAACTATTGGAATACGCATTGGCATGGATTCGTGCAGCGTCGAGATGACCATAGCTGACAATAAAGGCAGCGAGTTGAGCTTTTCGATGTCCACGTGGAAGCTCCTACTGCAAAACAAGGCTCACATACTCCAACGATTACGCAGCAACGCAACATCGCCTCAAACCCACATCATAATTGATCATTTACGACTAGACTTCACGAGTATGCACAATGATCAACTTATTAAAATCACCGATAATCACGCTTACATATATATGACTGAAGTCACGTTGCGTAAATTATTCGCGTACGAACATTGCATTGAACATATGTTCACCTGGCTAACTGAAAATATGTACTCTGTAAGTAGTAAATACGCTGCCTTCGTAGACGTTCTACGCAGCGCTACCACACCGACAGATTATGTGAAATTAATTTCCGAAAGCGACCACTTCGAACAGCTTTCTTTGATCGATTGCGAATTGATCGCGTTAGGAATGCAATCCATGCTGCGTGATGTAAAGCACGTACCACTATAGTACATACATATATGTTTAAATAATAAATGTATAACAATTTTTAAATAAATAAAATATATTTTTATTCAAAAAACTGTGTGTTTATTCATGTACAATGTACATTGTACATCAATGCATGTAATCTTATATTATAGAACCAGTATTTACGTAAAAAGCGTATTCGTATGGGAGGGGTATTCTTGCTCGTGGGTAAAGGTAGCATTCGTCGCAGTCGTTGCGCTTATCACCGTCGCCGTTGTACTGGTAGCTATAGAAACAGAAAAAATTAATACATATTAGTCTATCTGTTAATGACGCATAAAGTAGATGCAATGCGTGTATAGGACTTACATTAGACGACGTTACGTATATAATTCCATATCTCCTGGACGTTCTCCAACGCGCAAACACCATCGTGGTTGTGAAATGTACATCGAAGAGCACCCGTTGAAGACATAGACTTCAGATTAGGAACGTCGGGGTCCACGGTGTTAGGGATGATCCCGCAATAATCATCGTCAACGTCGTAGCCGCCGTCGTCTTCGACGGTTCGAGCGTTGTTGTTGCTGCTGCTGCTGTTGTTCGGTTGTTGTTGTTGTTGCTCCTTCAGTTCGTATAAATCGCAGACATCCTCAACGATTATGTCAGGTAGTAGTTGCAGCATCCAGGTTTTCTTTTCTACACCTTTCACGACGACAAAGTCAATGTTCGTGAGTGTACTGGCCAGCAACCCAGGAAGTTTGGAGTATGGAACGTAACCGTCAGACCAGCGAAGCCCGTGATGATGCTTCGTGAGCCAGGACGCTTGACGGTTCTCGCACGATTTCAGATGCCCCCAGACGTACGGTGGTTCGAAGATCCAATGGCTGATCGTAGGCGTTTTATCGTTGTTACCGTGTCTGCGAATCGCGAGCTCTTTGACAACGAACTCACAATTGGCATTGAAACCTTGAAGATCGACAATTGCGAACATTATTTTACGATTAGGTAGCAGTGTCCGTGGTGGCGTCTGAATAGCAACTGAGGACTTGGACATCGTCGTTTTCACAGTAGCAGAAGCGGCAGTAGTATTCGTTGATCGTTCACACATACGCATACTATGTTAGTTTACGTACCACGTTAGTCAAAGGGCCGTATTCTACTATACGATCGTGTATGATCATACAGTACGCTGTAGTATTAGCGGGGACATTTTCGTTGCACTCGAAATCTATTCGCACATCCACCGTAGCGCTCTTCAACGATTCGTTTTGCCTAGAACAATCTATGACCGCGATAGGCGCGTATTGAAAGAATTCGATCGCGTTCAGTAATGGTTCTCCGTGTCCGTAGTACGATCGACCAAATTTCGCGTACATATCGTACAGGATCGCGTATTTAAACTTATCGAAATCCAAGTTCAAATCATCGTACGGGTACGTCTCGGAATTTAGGTATAATCGAACGTTCGTGAGTTTACACGCGTCGAATCTACTCGCAGTTCTATCAACACGATTCTTTCGATCGGTTTGCATGGCGAATATCACGTATCGAGGTTTCTCGATTTGCGACGTAGCTTTCACGGTCCACGTATGTTTCGTTGTCGCTTGCAGCAACGGGTACTCGTACAAGTCCCACGATCTGAAACTCATCGCGATCGGTCGGCCACGTTCCAGGATACGTAGCATCGATAGTTTATTCACTTCCTCCAAAGCGACGTGGGGCATACGCCACTGCACCTTGCGTATGTCTAGTTTCGGCCTCGCAGTGACCGAGGTACCGTACATCGCGTTCGCATCGACTCGTGATCGAATAAGGATCAGCTCGTGCCGCGCGTTCATCACGATGTGTTTGTAATCCTCGCAGAATCCTAACAGAACGTTCAATGGTACGCAGAAATTGAAAGCGCCCGAATGAAAAATGTCTTTATCGTACGCGATGGTATGATCCCAACCGGAATTCGCGAGCACTTTGCTTCTATCGACCGACAACGAAATGTAATTTTTCAACGCGGTAGCGATTCCCGGATTTCGGCAACGATCGATCTCAACACCGTTCAATTCGTATCGAATCTCATCGAACATGAACGCGACGCAATTATTGTCGAGAACAGCACTCGCCGACGTTGCCTGGCCTTTCGCGTCTTGCGTCGTTAACGTGCCACGACCTTCGATGTATAGAAAACTTTCGCACGGGAGCGTGTACAGATCTTGCTGCTGTATGGGGATTCTTATCTCGTCGCTATTATCGAACGTCGTGTTGGCGTACGGATTGTACGTGTGTAACTCGATTTTCGTGATACGATTATCAAAGGTTAAGGTCCAGAATAAAAGACATCGCGGTTGCGTGTCACTCACAGCTTGTCTAATGGGCGACGATGAAACCTAGCGATCGTAGAAAACGCGCGTTTCTACGAGTCAATGACTTTCTTGCGCTTCTTACTGGTCCTCTTCTTATCGCTCCACCCGCCTTTATTCTGCTACTTTTGCCCGCCGATAAAGGGTTGCGCCGATGACGCGACACAGAGACGTTAGGAGTAGCAGCGGCAGCTATGATTGATGATTCGTATGTATGATCTAACACTAACATACTACACACGCGCGCACACGTGTAGTTACGCTAGCCTATCGCGCGGACGTCGTTGAACGTGCAAACGAATCGTTATTTCTTCTCCGCGGAAATCTATAGGGCGCTCGTGTTGATCGACGATGCACAACGTTAGATCGTGTATTGCTCGTGCAACGATCGGCAGGTAAATGACGTGTCGCGGGGTTTCCGATATCTTATATCCCGGTGGCACGCGAGGTGAAAATTCATGGATCGTGTGTACCGGCTTGTCGTTGCTGTACGCACCGGTAGTGACGTTGCACGTTACTCTGATCACGTTAACGTTTATAATGTTCACGGGTACGTCGGACTCGTGCCAGGTTCTTGGTGATAAAACGCGATTCGGGGAAAATCCTAGCAACGAGCCCACATTGTTTGGTTGCGTAAAGTCCACGGCGAACGAGCAGTACAGCTCGCTTTTCATGGTGTTGTTGTTAGCTCGCAGCATTAGAGGATACTTGTCGGCATCATTCTCATTTGCATCGTTGTTATCGATACTTCGGGGATGTCGATCGAGTAATCGCTGCTTCAGGTGCTCGGCGATAGCGTCTAATTCGTATGAACCGTGAGGGATCGCAATGTATTCATGAGCGACGTCGACGATGTTGTTCTCGGCGTTGTAGGCGATGAAGTAGAATTTATCGTTGCTCGAGTCAATGTTCGGTATCGTGTGAAACGTCTCCAAGTCCGCGAGTCCTAATTCATACTGACCATCGCTCAAATCTATCGGAGGAAAATAGTTTACCGTGAGCACGCTGCTACGGCCCGTTAATGTGAGCGTGAACGACATATCGATTACACTCGCGAGACGGAGAGCGAGAAAGTGACGCGCGCGTTCGAATACTCGTCAATTTATCATCAAATTATGTTTCTTTATTATAGGATATATGAAGCATCACTATGTATGGATACATCGTAGCATAATCTTAGTACATAGGCCATAATTCCATAGATTTTTTATGCAAAAATTGTGCGCATAAGGGACCGCAATTCATCTCGTCGAAACGTTGAAAACGATCGTGATTGTGCGTGATCGTTGTTCCGCGTCCGAAATAGTAAATCAATTCCGTGGGAGGTCGCAGATTCCCGAAACTACCAAAGTACTGTACTCGTAGCCCGCGTTTCGCGTACGCGACCCAGTAAGTACCGGCGCCTCGATTCTCGTCAAGATTCGCGATACCACATTCGTTGGCTAGTACGCGCGTAGGAAGCGTGTCGCGCATAAACACCCCTCGAAAGAACGGTACGCTAGCGCACTCGCGCTCTAATTGCAGATTCGTCATAGGTTGTTGCGTTATCGCTGCCACCGTCGCCACGCGGCTATTCGATCGACGTTTTTTTTTTTCTTTGAGTGCTGTCGTCGTTGGCGTCGGCGTCTAGGATTCATGCCAGCGCCTCGCTTGTACGGTGTCAGATGCATTCCACGCCCTTCCATAGCCCGATGATGACGCAACGTCTCCTCCAGCTGTTTTCGAGAGGCCCTCGAATCGTTGACCACTTTGGTTATACCAGCCGCTCCACCGGCCAATGCTCCGATAGCCGATAACGCAGGCAGCACGAACGGAAGAAATGGAAGAAATCCACCGCGTTTAGCCACTCGTAGATTACGATGTCGTCGTCGCCGTTGCGGATGTTTTCCTCCAGAATTTCTCTTTTTCCTTCCAGACTTTCTCTGTTTACGTCTCGTCCTTCTCATACCCATGCCGAGTTTGGTCTTAGCCTTCATCGTTGCCCACACTCCAGTCGCTGCGGCTTTTTCGCCAAAGGTCGCGTCGTTCGCGAACACTCGTTCTCGCGCTCGTTCGGCTAACGCGCGATCCGCCTCGTGTCGTCCCGCCAAATCCTTGCGACGAGAGTACGCGATATCGTGGTCGCGGCACGCAGCGTCCAGCGGGTTCACACCTTCGTCGCCACGAGCCAATCGCTTTAGCAAACGCGTCTCAGGTCCGCAAAACTGATAACCCGGGACGTGTAATTCGAACGGTAAGCGGTTTATGATTCCGTTCACGAGACCCAACCCGATCTTTTTATTCTTTCGATTCAGCCCTAGTCCATGAGACACCGCGGCCGTTGATGCGATCATACACCTGCGTTAGAATAATCAGGAAAGCTACTACAATAATAAACGTGTACGCGCGCTCCACCGATCAGAGTGGTTGTGGCATGCGCGACGCGTGCCACGAATATAAATAGTCGTCACTCGTCATGCGATTCGCGAAACAGCCGGGCGTTATTCGCGTGACCGCAAACAGAATGCTCGACGATGATAGGGATGCGAGTCGATCGAACAGACACGGCCCGTTGCTGCCGAACAGCGTGCGAGGCGTGATTTGCGGACCGTCCGGTTGCGGAAAAACGAACGTACTTCTGAGCATGTTAGAGAGCCCGAACGGTTTACGTTTCGAGAATGTGTACGTGTACTCGAAATCGTTGCATCAGCCAAAGTATCGATATCTGGAGCAGGTGTTGTCGCTCGTCGACGGAATCGAATACTTTCCATACTCGGACAACGCCGAGATCGTCCCACCGAGAGACGCTCGACCTGACTCGATCTTCGTGTTCGATGACGTGGCGTGCGACGAACAGAACGCGATCCGCGAATATTTCTCCATGGGTCGACACGCGAATGTGGACTGCTTTTATTTGTGTCAGTCGTACGCTAGAATACCTAAACATTTGATCAGGGACAACGTGAATTTTCTTATTTATTTATTTATTTATTTATTTATTTATTTATTTATTTATTTATTTATTTATATATACGGGAAAACCCTTTGGTGCATAGAATTGAAAAGATCAGTAGAAAAATAGTACATAAAAATAGACACACGAAAACAGAACACATAAAACCAGAATGAAATAGTGCCAAGATATAGTACAAGCAAAAAGAATAGGATAAAATACAACAGAGTACTAGAATAGTAGGAATTAGCGGGAACTAATAACCGCCTTATTCACAGCGCGCTTAAAAGAGTATAATGAATAGCAGAAGAAATCAACTAAATGCGCAACAGAATTAGAGGTTCTACATAGTCTATCCACACAGTTGTTCATGCCATAAGTGGTAGAATGTTTACACAGCATAAACAGTGGTGTATTCCTTAGCGCTCTGGGCGGTACATTAAGTTTAAATAAGCTTAAAAGCTCCGGACAGTTGATGTGGTGATTTATAACTTTAAAAGTCAGTATTAGATCGGATAAAAACCTTCGCTTTTCAAGAGGAATATAGCACAGGGTGGAAAGGATATGCTCGTAATCATGAGAAAATCTATCAAAAGGGATACGCAGCTTATATGCTGCATATCTCAAATACCTATGCTGGATGCTCTCCAAAGATTTGATGTGACATATACGGTAGGGATTCCAAAGACTAGCTTCTTATGCTGTTCAAACAAGACGGTACGAACTTGCGTCGCGTGTACAACGATCACGTGAATACAGACATGACGTTCGAGTCGTTCAACGAATTGTGCGCGAGATGTTGGCGTCGACGATACGATTTCGTGGTGATCGATAAGGATAGTTCCATGTACGAAGTGCGATATCGAAGAGGATTTAACGAGTTCGTCGTAGCTCGCGGACATTAGTAAACCGCGAGTCGTTCATCGAGCAACACGAAATGTCTAACGAATCGACGATGACAACGACTGCGTTAACCTCGAGTAACATCGACGCGAAGCATACGCGAAAACAACGCTGACGTTATCGACAAAAGGGAGCTAAATGTCAAAAAGGAGGGAAACGTCGGGGTGTGGATACGAAGGTGAACGCGAAGGTAGAAATCGCCAAAGTCAGCGACGTTATACGTAAAAAGTGCTTGGCCTTGAAAATTGGTAAAATGGCTACGGAAGCGGCTGTGGAGGTGAGCACGCGCCCCATCGTCGAACCGCTGAAACGATTAATCGAGAACACATCCGCGTTGAAAACACGCTCAACGCCTCAATCGCGACCTGTGAAGAGAGAATACGAATATGATAAAGTAATCGTAGACCCGTCGATGATGTCACTGTGTATGTACGGAATGCCAAAGGACCCTTGTCGCGAGAATACCTACGACTGTTCTTCACAGACACCAAGAAACGCATCGATAACGTATGCGGCGTATACTTGGGGTCTGACGAAGACCTAATGATCGGCGATTCCGTGCTCACCATCGACCCGAACAGCGACGACGTTCGCGTGAACGGAACTCGATACGCGGGGACTCGGGGCTTGTACGAATTGCTGTTCATGCGAATACCCAACGATCGCACGTACACGGACGCGGATCTTCGCTCGTACCGTCGCATCTTGTTGGCTACTAGTGCGCACAAGCGAAATCATTCGCCCAGCAAGCGTACGCTGGGTAACAAGGGGTACAAGTATACGAAAATCGTGTCCTCGGTGATCGGCGGGGTGCGAACACCGGGTGTCAGACGCGTCAGGGACGGCGGGCGCGGGCGTGAGCGCGGCGCGGACTCCGCGGACGCCGCGGACACCGCGTACACCGCGTACACCGCGGACGCCGCGGGCACGCATCAATGTCGAGGATTACCCATCGACTATTCGATGACTGTCACCGATAACGCGATCGATTACGTATACTGGGACGATCCGAATGAATTAGTCGATAGACTCGGGCTGCTCACGGCATCGCGCGCGGCTGGACACACGGGTCACGATAATGAAATCGCATCCATCGTGGAGGAACTTCGCGAGGACGGATTCATCTTAAATTGAACATTCCGGTGATCGTAGCATCAGTAGCGTTCGAGCACGCACGCATCGTTATGTCGGTGAATAAGTTTGGTACCTCGTTACGCAATAATACCAACAACAACAACAATAACATGAACGAAGCAACGATGACTACGACGAGACTATTGTCCTCGGTGGACGAGCGCATTACGCGAAAACTCGAAATAGCTATCGCGAACGCACGGTTGGACGCCGAGCATCAACGATCTCAACTCGAGACGCGAGTACAACGAACTATGTCGGATATCACTACCGCTCAATTGTCTCGGCTAGAGGATAACTTAAATAACACGATGGAACGACGCTTCGATCATTTGAAAGATAGACTCGAAGAGTTTACGACTGCGACAGAGGGTCTGCGACAACGACGACGACGATGATCCCCGACAGTAGCAACAACAACAACAACAACAACAACAACAACAACAACAACAACGGCTACGGCTCTGAAACGTCTAATAATAACGAGCGATCGCGAAAGACGTGCACCGATTGCATTTTGCTAGCACTCGAGGAACTCGTACTATTTCTAACGTCCTTGGAACGTCGCGATCATTCCCCGTCCACCCCGTGAAGCATGAGCAAGGAGAGAGTACAATTGGTAAACGAATTACACGCCCCCGCGAGACGCAATTTCCCGCGGCGACACGTCGTGATTCGCGGCTACGATGATTTGTGGCAGGCTGATTTGGTGGAGATGCGTCCGTACGCGAAGCAAAATCGAGGATATCACTATATATTAACGATCATCGACGCGTTTAGCAAGTACGCTTGGGCCTTACCCGTGAAAACGAAAAGCGGACGCGACGTGACCGCGGCGTTCGCGACCGTGCTGCGGCAGAGCGATAGATGCCCGCGAAATTTACAAACCGACATGGGAAAGGAGTTCTACAACGCGGAGTTTCAACGATGCGCGAAGACCCGCGGGATCAACCACTGCTCCACGTATAGCGTGATGAAAGCGTCGATCGTTGAACGTTTCAATCGCACGCTGAAAAACCTAATGTGGAAACAATTCTCCTTGAACGCGTCCTATCGCTGGATCGACCTGTTACCTACGCTCGTACGCACCTACAATCATAGCAAACATCGAACGATCAACGCTCGACCCGTTGACGTGACCCCCGCGACGCGTTTGTCGTTTGCCGCGAACGAACCCCTACCCCCCTCCGCATCGAAAGGTGTTGGACGGCGCGCCAAATTCATCATAGGTGACAAGGTACGCGTGAGCAAGTTCAAGACCCTCTTCGAGAAGGGGTACACACCGAACTGGTCGACCGAAGTGTTCGAAATCGTAACCGTACAACGAACGCGCCCGGTGACGTACATTCTGCGCGATTCCGCGGGAGAACCGATCTCGGGTGGATTCTACGAGTACGAATTGCATTCGGTCGCGAATCCGGACGTCTATCTGGTAGAGAAGATTATTCGTCGCAAGGGGAAACAGGTGTTGGTTAAGTGGCTCGCATTCGATTCTTCGCGGAACTCGTGGATACGCGACAAGGATATTCTATGATTATAAGCGCGCTCTATGTTACTGGAATAAACGAATACATATAAATAAATAAATACATTTCTCATTTATTCAATTACTCCTCTACTACTCGTATTTCAATACAATTAATCTTAATAAAAGAATGAAAAAATATATACATATATACATAAATGTGTAATACAGGGTGTCCCAGAAATGTACACCGCTCAAGAGTACTACGCGATGTTCTGGGTGTACGCCCGGAACAACGGGGATGCAAGGGCTACTGTGCGAGCGTTGGCACGGGAATACCCGCGCATCGAAACCCCAAGCGTGGATACGATTAGACGCTTAGCGTCTAGATTGTACTCGACGATTGTACAGAGCCGCGTCGAACGTCGCGGTCGAAGAAATCGTTTTGCGTGCCATAGACGAGGACCCGACCGTCAGTGTCCGCGACTTGGGCCGCCGCCTAGAGTAAGTCACAGTACAAGATGACTGCAGAAAGTATTAATTAAGGAAAACTAATGTTATCTAATAATGGATGTTTCTGCATTTTCTTCTAGTGTCAGCAGAATGGCGGTACACCGAACCCTGCAGGAAAACATGTTGCATCCGTACAGCTATGTACGGGTGCAACATTTGCACCCCGGGGATGGCGACCAGCGGGTTGAGTATTCAGTGTGGCTGTTGGGAGAAGTGCAGCGGAATCCGTCGTTCTGCAAGTACATATTGTGGACGGATGAAGCACTCTTCAATAGGGAAGGGTGCTTCAATTCCCACAATCGGCACGTGTGGAGCGACGAGAATCCACTAGCGCTTCGGACACGCGCAGCACAAGTCCGTTGGTCGATTAATGTATGGGCCGGCATTTGTGGTGAGTTTATCGTTGGGCCGTACATGCTGCCGGACAGGATGGACGGCCCAGCGTATAAAGTGTTTTTAGAACATGTTCTGCCGAATCTCACGAACCATATTCCAAATGATATCCGACAGAACATGGTCTATCAGCAAGACGGGGCTGGACCTCACTACACCACAATTGCCCGCGACTACCTTGACGAAACCTTCCAGGACAGGTGGATCGACCGCGGCGGTCCTGTTGCGTGGCCCCCACGGTCACCGGATATGACCCCGCTGGATTTTTTCTTCTGGGGCTACCTGAAGGTAATTTCATTATTGCTCTTACTTTTTTATAGGTACAGTATTTCCTCGCTGAGGGCTCGCTGGTCGGGACCGGCGTTGAGCCCGTATCGTGAACGGAGCCCTAATTCTGAGTGTTCGTTTCTCCCTTCTTTCTGGCCGAAGGGGGGAGCGAGAAGGAAATACGTTTGGCGGGCGCGAGCGCTTAGACGAAATCGTGACTGCTCAACGCATGCGCGCCACGGTCAGATAGCCAGGCACGGCACGAGCCTTTTTTGCGCCGTAGGCGAACTTGTCCAATTGAGCCCTTTATTATAATACATTTATTTGAGATTATTGATGACCTTACTCTGAATTTTTATTCGTGGTTTAAAACAGTTGCAGTACAATTTGTAGTATTTCATTTAAAAGTTTATTTTCAACAATGAAAATACCATTTTGCGCCCCCTGTCAATCTTATGCCCTAGGCAGTTGCCTAATTTTTCACAGTAAAGTCACAAATAATCTCAAATAAATGTATTATAAGGGCGCAATTTGACAAGTTCGTCTTGGGCGCAAAAAAGACTTGAGCCGGGCATGCGTCAACTTTCGCGGAAGCCGTTTTCGTCTCTACGATGATTTCGTCTCCGACCGTCGCGCACGCAAAGGACGGAGTGACAGGCGTCAGAAGGAGGGAGCGAGACAAAACATCAACGCGTCGTCTGCTCCTACCGTCCTCACTCGCTCTCACCTTCGCCGGACAAGAGTGCGACAGAAGTGGTGGGAATAGCGAAAAGTCCAGATCGTGTACGCCAAACCGACCCTTCGGCGAGGGAGTACTGTATTCTGTTTTACTTACGTTTTGTATTTGTTGCACAACAATCATTTCAGGATGAGGTGTACCGTCAGCCAGTGGATTCACTCGACGACATTGTGGCGCGAATTCACGATGCGGTGGCCAACATCACACCGCAAACATTGCGGGCCGTGCAGAGCCAGCTGATCGCACGTGCCGAGGCGTGCATAGACGCGGAGGGCGGGCACTTCGAGCACTGGCTCAATTGAGAACAATCGGCCCCTTTCGGGGCCACCAATTTTTATAACGTAGGAACGACACGTTCCGTGATAAATAAATTCAGTGATCAGTGTTAGTAGCCGTGCAGTGAAGTGAATATTCGGTACATTGACCCTGCGATCAGCTGAGCACTGCACGCCGATGACCAGGATCGGTACAGTGGCCAGGTTTCCGAAAAGGGAAGGAAAGGAAGGAAAGGAATGTCCGAAAGGGTGAGTTTTATTTAATTTATTGGTGATTATTAGGTGTGAAAATAAATTCTTTCCGATTTTAGGGTACAATAACAGTTCGATTTAAAAAATATGAAAACAACTCGATCATCGCAATAATTTCCATTATTGTTCATTACCTTTTGCCATTTTTCTGGCAGCTTCTGAATACCACCGCGATAGAAATTCCAGTCGGAAAGAATTTATTCATACACCTAATATTATTTTTTAAATTTAGTTGTGTTGGCCGTTGTTAAACTACGGATTTTCACCTCAATAACGAATTACGATCACTTGCCGTACATTTTCTGTTACGTTACCTTTTCGTTTATGCCTTATTTAAAAACGAAATTTACGTACTTCTTGTCCTCTCACTTCAAATTATTCTTATTTAAGATTCTGCTTTAAAAAAAAAATGTGTAACGCGGTTTCCTTCGATGCATGCCGACTTGCTTGTTCGTACGTTCGTAGCACAAGCGCGGTCGCCTACCGCGTAGCCAACGCTACCGCGGGAGCTCGGGCGGAATGCGCGCGCTCTGATTGGTCGGGGTTTTTGGTTAATATCTCCTTAACGAAGCTTCGGACAATATTTTCGATACGGAAAAAGTTGTTTCAAATCACCCCCTGAGTCACCCCTTTCAGGGAAAACCGACATTTTTGGGACACCCTGTATTCTGCAATCAATTTACTAGCCCTACATCAGTAATTCGAGTAGGGATCCGCGTAATTACGGTGTCGATAAAATTCGTAACGTAGATTTACGACCTCCGTTGACTCGATACTCTCATGCCGAGTCTCATCGTGGCTACGCGCGAACATCTCCCTAATCGTGGAGTCGGATATTTCACAACAAATTAATTTCGACGCTTGATGTTGTATTAAGGGGACATTCTACTCTCTCGGCCGAAAAATCGGCCACTTTTCGGTGATGGTTTTTATAATGAAGTAAACACTTAATGTTTTCGAATTTCTGGGGGTATATTTTACCACTCTTGAAATACAAGAAAAAATCATTGTTCTTTGTTTATTTCATTTGTTTACACAAATATTTCGCAGTTAAGTTGGCGGCATCAGAAGTGCTGGCGGTTGAAATTTCGGACGACTGGATCATCGGAAATAAAAAAACCAAACATATTTTTAATTCGCAGCAGTATGGTTATCGCGCTTACCACGAAAGAACAATTTTGGACTAAAATTATTAAAATGGCGGTCAATCAAAGTTGAAAGTACCGAAAAGGGCATTTCTTTTCTGTTTAATAGATATAAAATGTGAGAAAATATTAAAAAATCTTAAGATATTTGTGCTAAGCGGGAAAGCCACTAATGTGTAGAATAACATATTAAAATTTTGGATTAATTGGTCATGGAGTTTTTTTTTTATCACATCCGCCAACCAAGAAAATGGTGTTTCGAGAAAAACGCGTTTAAAGTTTTGAGAACCAGGCCGCTGACGCTACAAATCCCTATAACATAGAAAATACATCGAATTTCGCTCCAAAAATTTAGGAGGATATTGTAGAAGGTGCATTCTTCCGAATTCAGTAACAAAAAATCGAAATTTTTGAGGCCGAGAGAGTAGAATATCCCCTTAAAGTTTTGAGAACCAGGCCGCTGACGCTACAAATACCTATAACATTGAAAATACATCGAATTTCGCTCCAAAAATTTAGGAGGATATTGTAGGAGGTGCATTCTTCAGAATTCAGCAAAAACAAAGTCGATATTTTTGAGGCCGAGAGAGTAGAATGTCCCCTTAAGTTGATGCATATTCTGTTATGAAATATACTGCGTAGTACAAGAAAATAATGTTTTTTTTTTTAGTTTTAGCGCATTTTTAATACAATCGTTTAACATCATTTATTTTATTTTCTAGTCTTTAGTGTTTGTGGATTTACATTTCACAGCTCAGACTTCTTTGCAAATATCATTTATTGCTGTATACAGTTTAACAGTTTGCTTAAACTTTATAGTGTTAATTAACTAATTGTATTAATTATGTTAGCGTTGAGGTTCAGTTTCACTATACACAACTGTTGAGAATCGTCTTAAATAAGTACACCTACATTACCGACGGATGGTGCAGATTATTGTTTCATTTCTATTTACGTGTATGCCCACATTCTATTCAGTTAGTTGCGTTTTTCTGTTTCGAGTGAGTACATGCGTTATCTAACAGGAGTGTACTCAGCTACCATTATTTTCTGTATCCATTTTCATTTTGTGCAATCAGCTATAATTGAGTTTATTAATATAAAGTAAAACGATCCGTTTACTTCTTACAATATAAAGGTATTTATATTTAAAACCATATAGCACATTTCAACAGGTTATGGGCCCAGGCCGCGTTTCGTCGTGTGTGCTTGAAAATTAATATAAAGTCTTCCAATATAAAGGTGTTTAATGGAACATGCGAAAAACGTTCCTCTAATTCGCCTGGACGATTCTGCTCTTGAAGAGACCTTGGATAGCAACGATCCAGATATTGAAGAGAGCGCACGCGACCAAGGGATTCAGCAACCTAACCTAATTTGCCACGTGATTGAAGGACTACCTGTTGCATCGCAAGTAGAATACCGTGCAGTCCGCCGTGACCCAGGGCCGGGCGCTTCTTACGGGAATTAAGGCCGTTAGGCGCACCCGTTTGGGCCACGTCCTCCTGGAGCTGGAGCCTAAGGGCAGCGCCGCGGAGTTAGCAGCGGCGCTGTCAAAGGCCACTGGTGGACAGCTTCAGTGCGTCCCGCTCCAGGACAAGACGGCCTTGGAGGTGAGGGATGTCGACCCGATGGTCGACGCCCCCACCCTCCTAGGGGACCTTGGCGCGGCCATTAGGGTCCCGGTGGAGAGCCTGGGGATCCGTACCCTGAGGCTTGGCCTCAGCGGTACGCAGACCGCCGTGGTCGAGGTCCCCACCTCCCTCCTCTCGCGGTTGGGTGAGCCCGTCCGTTTCAGGACGGGTCTCACTATGGTGCGGGCCAGAACCCTGGTGAAGGCCACCAGGTGTTTCGCATGCCACCTGCTGGGGCATTTGGCAGCGACGTGCCCCTCCGTCCCTAGGGGACAGGAGAGATGCCGCAAGTGCGGGGCCCTGGACCACGTGATTGCCAAGTGCAAGAACGCGGCCAGGTGCGTTATATGTACGACCGCCGGGGTGGTTGGCCCCAGAGCGGCGCACGTGGCGGCATCGTTGGCATGTCCTGCCATCAGGAGACATCCGGCAGCGGGGGAGCCGAGGGTAACAAACCCCGGTAATGCAATTTAGGATCCTCCAAATCAATCTTAACAGGTGCAGGTTAGCTCAGGACCTTATGATCCAGAGCGCCTGTCAGCTGAACGTGGATCTCGTGGTCATCTCGGAGCCATACAGGTTGTTACCTGAATGGAACGGGGATGCCACGAGTGACGCCGCGATTTGGGTTACCGGGTTTAATGGGAGATTTGCCTCCCTGACACCCCCCGCTTCTGCCGAGGGTATCGCCACCGCGATCGTGGACAACACGGTCGTGGTGAGCTGTTACTGCCGCCCAAGTAAAAAGTGGCCCGAGTTTATCCGTTATGTGGATGAACTCGAGGCCATTGTGGTGGCGCAGATGTCTCCTGGCAGAAAGGTCATCGTGGCGGGTGACCTCAATGCCAAGTCCCCAGCATGGGGCGGCACGAAGGCCGATAAGAGGGGCCACGCGTGTATGGGCGTCCTGGCCAGGCTGGGCTTGGTCCCGATCAGGGTCCGACAGAGGGCCACGTTCTACCGCAACAAGGGTTCGTCGTTCATAGACGTCATGTCCACGGACAGGGGGTCCGCAGGGCGTATCAGGAAAAGTGAGGTCCTCGACCATTACACGGCCTCCGATCACCGATATGTCCTGCACGTGTTGGCGAAGCCAAACGTGGCCTCGAGGCCGCCAAATGGTGGCTGGACCCCCTATTCCGTCAAGGACGTGGACCCCGCGGTGATCGTGGCCCGGTATCAGGAACTACGGGAGGCCCAATCTTCGGTGGAGCCTCCCAGCCCAGAGCCGCGCGCGGAGAGGCTGCAGTCCCTCCTCGAGGATGTCTCCGCAGACACCCTACGGGTTAGATCCCTGCCGAGGGGGACGCGGAACCCGAATTATTGGTGGACACCTGAGATTGCGGAGGGGAGAAAAGCCATGCACAAGGCACGGAGGGCGTTCCAGAGGAGGAGGGTGCGAAACGACCCCCGCCTGGAGGAACTCAGGCGGGAGTACTCTCTCTCCAGACGGGCCGTCCAGATTCTTATCTGGCGGTCCAAGGAGAACCTCTGGGCGTCCCTCCAGGGTACCGTCGATGACGACCCATGTGGGAAGCCGTATAAAATAGTTATGGCGAGGCTTGAGGGCAGGGTGCCGCGAACAGTGATGTCGAGGGACCAGGTGGGTGTGGTCCTTGAAACGCTGTTTACCACTGTTGCGCCGCCCCTGCCCAGGACTCCCCCTTCTCGCCCCCGCGCTCAGGTGTCTCTCCGCCGTTGGCTCGCTGGCCCGGACGCCATGCCCGAGGTCGATCTGGACCTCGTGGAAAGGGCATTAGCTTGCATCAAGCTAAGGAAGGCCCCTGGCATTGATAAGGTCCCGGTGGAGGTAGTGGCCTCCACGGCAAAGGCGGACCCCGAGACCATCCGCGAGATGGTGATTGACACCCTTACGAGGGGCAAGATCCCGGCCTCTTGGAAGATGGCACGAGTGGTGCTAATTCCAAAGCCGGGCAAAGATCTCCTGAATCCAAGGGCATACCGGCCCATGTCCATACTCCCGGCCCTGTCTAAGGTCTGGGAGTATGTGATGAAGGAGATCCTTGAACGCCAGCTGGGTAAGGATTCCTTCCACCAGGACCAGTATGGCTTCCGTAGGGGTGTCGGCACCGTCGAGGTCGCTACCGAGGTCGCCCGATTTGCGGAGGAGTGTAGCAAAAAGGGGAGGATTTGCGCCCTTCTGTCCCTTGACGTTCGAAATGCGTTCAACACACTCCCATGGGACATAATATATAGGGAGTTGGACAGAAGGGGCGTAGATTCCTACACTCGGGCGGTCCTCCGGGACTATTTTACGGGCCGGGGGATCACGGTGCATACCGTCGAGGGCATCGTGGTCCGCCTTATTTACGCCGGGGTTCCGCAGGGGTCCGTTTTAGGACCCTTTTTGTGGAACCTCGTGTACGACGGGCTCCTCACCGAGCTGAGCATGGGCAGATTCGTCCGCGTCATAGCGTACGCGGACGACGTCGCGCTGCTTTTTTCAGCAGCTAAACCCCTCCAGCTCCGCGAGATGATGGCCACCGCGATGGCCCGGGTAAGAGCCTGGTTTTTGAAAACTGGGCTCTCCCTGACGGCGGAAAAGACCGAGGCCATCATCCTAACAAGGTGCCGGAGCGAGAAGGTGGTGGACATCCGTGTCCTTGACACGGAGATAACCACCGCTCGTACTGTCCGGTATTTGGGTATCCTGTTCGATTGCGGTCGTAAATACAGGGCCCATCTGGAGGGAGTAGCATCGAGAGCGGACAGGGTCTCAGGGGGGCTGGCAGCGCTCCTGCCTAACACCCGGGGCCCGTCCCTCCACTCGCGGCGACTGTTCTACTCGGTGTGGGAGTCCGTCATTTTATATGGCTCCCCGGTGTGGGCGGACACTTTGCGAACCAAGTCTAGCCGGGACATCCTGCGACGCGCGCAGAGGACCGCCCTTACCAGATTCACAACGGCCTACCGTACAGTGGGGTTCCTCCAGCTCTGCGTTTTAGCAGGGCGGATGCCGCTGGACGTGAAGGCCAATATGGGGAGGGCGGTCTTCCTGGCCAAGGCGGCCGATAGGGCGGATCCTGCCTTAATGGCCGACCCACAGGGCAGGAAGGCACGCGTCCGCTTCCACAAGGCCCACGCGCTCGAGGAGGCCATGCTCGAGTGGCAGGGGAGATGGGACCTGACCCTGCCCGCAAATTGGGTCAGGCGCCTGGTCCCCAAGGTTAACACCTTCGTGGCGGTGCCGGGCCCGTATGTTGCAGCCGAGTACATCTCGATGCAGCTGATGTCGGACCACGGGTGCTTCGGTAAATTCCTACATAGGATTGGGAAAGCACCCGACGCGTCGTGCCTGGAGTGCGGTACACTTCTGGACGACGCGGAGCACGTTTTGGTGGAGTGTCCTGCATATGACACCCAGCGTGCGGCACTTGCCGCGGGCCTTGGGAGCCCGGTGGAGGTCTCCTCCGTCATCGCCCGTGCCACGGCTGCCCCCGAGACGTGGGCGTCCTTTGTGGAGTTTGCTCGGTCTGTCATGTCAGACCGGCAGACGAAGGAGCGGGAGGCGGACCGACTCCGCCGCGAAGAGAGGGCTAGAGCCCTTCGGGCGGCGATCGCCCGGAAAAACAATGATAAACGTCGGCTCGCCAGGAAGCGGAAAAGGCCCTAAAGGCCCGTATAGGCCCTAAAGGCCCGACCGCTCCTGGGAGCTCTATTGGCGGGCGTGCGTTATAGCACGCTACTTTTTATCCGAGGCGCCTTTATGCGCAGTTGTGTTTGTGTGTGTGTTGTGTGTATGTGTTGTGTATTTATGGTGCGTGGGGGTAGCCCTTTTGGCCCCCCCCCCCACTGCACCGTGTCTTTTTACCAGGTAGGGTTTAAGGTTTTAATCTTAGCTGTGGGACTTATTTATTTATTTATTTATTTATATTTGTATATACATATTTATTTGGATGAGTGAGTCCTGCGGTGGCTAGGGCCATTTATCTCATACCTCTAGTCATGGGCGTGCCCGGTCCGGTCTTTTGCCGGCTCCGGGAAACGCGTAGGTAGGCTCCGCGGAAGAGGAGCCGTGGAAGGACTCAATTTCGATCCAAAAGAAAATAATCCATTTTGCGAGGACTGCATCTACGGAAAACAACATCGTCAATCTTTCACAAGCACAGGTACCCGATCAACCTCACCAGGTGAGATTATTCACGCCGATCTGTGTGGGAAAATGAGCCAACCGTCACTTGGTGGTTCAAACTATTTCCTATTGCTAAAAGACGATTGTTCCAAGTATTGTTTTATTTATTTTATAAAAGATAAGACTTTGATGTTTTAGAATCCTTACAAAAATTTTGTGCTGAGGTCCAAGCCGATGGACATAAAATAAAACGATTCAGGACAGATTGCGGCAAGGAATTCTGTAATGAAGCAGTAAAAATGTTCCTACTACAAAAAGGAATAATACATCAAAAATCGACGCCAAGGGCTCCAGAACAGAATGGTTTCATTGAACGTCAGAATCGCACAGTAATAGAATGTGCTAAAGCAATGCTACATGCACAAAATTTACCACGCACTTTCTGGGCAGAGGCGGCAAATGTAGCCGTATACTTGAAGAACAGAACATCATCGGAAACACTAGGAGGCAAAACACCATTCGAAATATGGTTTGGCATGAAACCATCGGTGGAACACCTCAAAGTTTTTGGCAGTGACTGTTTCGTCCGTGTGCCCAAGGACCAACGAACAAACTGGGAGTACAACTCAGTCATGTGTATCATGATTGGTTATAGTGATGAAAATAAAGCGTACAAAGTATACAACAAGGAAACAAGAAAGGTCCTGATTAGACGAGATGTGAAGTTCAGAGAGAAGCCTATAATGCAAATCATGCCAGAACCAGCATCCAATGGGACACCAGAAACATCTGAACGAGACGTTGACCAAGACGAATCTGCGAGTGATTTTGAAGTCCATGACGAGACAGAACCTGACACAAAAAATAGAAAGTGGAGAAATCCAAGAATGCCGATACCGAGATCACCGTATCCCACGCGAAGTAGAGCAAGTAATCAAGAGGTTCAATCCACAGAACAAAATGAGTCTCTAGCAAGAAGGAGACTCAACACCAATGTTGATGAGGAAGAAGCACAAATAGTGATTGCTGAAACATTCATGGCATACACGGAACCAAGAAACTTGACTGAGGCATTGGCAGCTGACGACGCAAAACATTGGAAGAATGCAATAGACGCAGAACTTGATTCATTGGAGGAAAACAACACTTGGATTCTAGTGCCTAGACCACAAAATGCAAACGTGATAACGAACCGTTGGGTTTTCAAAAGGAAACTTAAAGCAAATGGAGAAATTGACAAGTATAAGGCACGTTTGGTGGCCAGAGGATGCTCGCAGCAGCAGGGCATTGACTACCATGAAACTTGCGCACCAGTGGTAAGATTTAGTTCAGTCCGCACCATGTTAGCAATCGCAGCAGCCAAGGATCTGGACATTCTTCAATTTGATGTAAAAACGGCGTTTCTACACGGCAGCTTGAGAGAAGAAATTTACATGGAACAACCAACAGGCTATCAGCATGGTGATAAAGTGTGCCGTTTACTAAAAGGTTTGTACGGGTTAAAACAAGCCTCTAGGGAATGGAACAAGACATTGAAGACATTTCTTCTGAACCGTGGTTTTGTGCAGTCTAGAGCTGACCCGTGTGTGTACATGGAACTCAATGAACAGATTTACATAGCTATATATGTACACGATGGGATAATGTGTGGAAAGAACAAGTGTGAAATGATTAGATTGTTGAATGCACTGCATGAAAATTTTAAAATAACTTTCTCACCTGCAGAGTTTTTTGTGGGACTCCAAATCGAGAGAGATAGAGATGAAGGAAAGCTTAAAGTACATCAGGGATCATATACAAATGAAATATTACGCAGATTCAATCACGATAATTGTTTTCCAGTCTCTATCCCTGCTGATCCGGGAGTAAAATTTTCACGATATAGCGAGAATGGTAAATGTGATCAGGATAGGTATCCGTACAGACAAGCAATAGGTTCTCTAATGTATCTAGTGGTGGGAACCAGACCAGACATCGCGTTCAGTGTAGGGACTTTGAGCAGATTTATGGAAAATCCGTGCATAGAGCATTGGCAGGGTGTGTTAAAAGTGCTCAAATATTTGAAAGGCACAGCTAACTATGGACTTAGTTACAGCATGGAGTCGCAAGATGTAACACTCAAAGCATACAGTGATGCTGATTTTGCGGGAGACATTGACAGAAGACTCAGTACAACTGGCTGGGTATGTTTTTTGAACGCCGGACCTGTTTCATGGAGTTCGAAAAGGCAGACTGTAACAGCGACATCGACCACTGAAGCTGAATTTATTGCGCTCTGTTCTGTGACTAAGGAAGTAATATGGCTTAGGAGGCTATTATCAAATTTAAGCTGTGATCAACGTGAACCAACCATTGTGTGCTGTGATAACCAAAGAGCAATAACATTAGTGAAAACACCTCAGTCAATGAAAGCTGCGAAGCACACAGAAGTGCAATTTTACTTTACATGTGAAAAACAAGAATTTGGAGAAGTAGATGTGAGATATGTATGTACGAATGAGCAATTAACTGATACATTAACTAAACCACTGGGAAAAGCTAAATTCCAGGGTTACCGTTTATGTTATGGAATGTATTGATATTGTATGGAATGTGTCAGTATTATAAGAATTACGAGTAACTTGTGATTAGACGAGAGGGAGTGTTGAGAATCGTCTTAAATAAGTACACCTACATTACCGACGGATGGTGCAGATTATTGTTTCATTTTGATTTACGTGTATGCCCACATTCTATTCAGTTAGTTGCGTTTTTCTGTTTCGAGTGAGTACATGCGTTATCTAACAGGAGTGTACTCAGCTACCATTATTTTCTGTATCCATTTTCATTTTGTGCAATCAGCTATAATTGAGTTTATTAATATAAAGTAAAACGATCCGTTTACCTCTTACAATATAAAGGTATTTATATTTAAAATCATATAGCACATTTCAACAGTATTTGTGTAATTTGTATGAGTTTAACAGAATTGTTTATTCTGAAATTGAGATGGATACAAAAGTACTGATCGTGTTCTTGCTGTAACATATAAGCTGTACCGGTTACTCAACAGGAAGTACGAGTCGGTACTTCCGCATCCTTCGTGCTCTAGCCGTGTGCCCAATCAGGGCCCAAAAGGAGCACGTGACTTGGCGCCACATTCAAACTATTCCAACAAATTACTTATAATCACATATTGTCCTTACTTCCTTACTTCCTTACTTCCTTACTTCCTTACTTCCTTACTTCCTTACTTCCTTACTTCCTTACTTCCTTACTTCCTTACTTCCTTACTTCCTTACTTCCTTACTTCCTTACTTCCTTACTTCCTTACTTCCTTACTTCCTTACTTCCTTACTTCCTTACTTCCTTACTTCCTTACTTCCTTACTTCCTTACTTCCTTACTTCCTTACTTCCTTACTTCCTTACTTCCTTACTTCCTTACTTCCTTACTTCCTTACTTCCTTACTTCCTTACTTCCTTACTTCCTTACTTCCTTACTTCCTTACTTCCTTACTTCCTTACTTCCTTACTTCCTTACTTCCTTACTTCCTTACTTCCTTACTTCCTTACTTCCTTACTTCCTTACTTCCTTACTTCCTTACTTCCTTACTTCCTTACTTCCTTACTTCCTTACTTCCTTACTTCCTTACTTCCTTACTTCCTTACTTAATATATAAAAGTGAAACGTTGTCTGTTTGTTTGTCCTTCTTTCACGCCGAAACGGCTGAACGGATTTCATTGAAATTCTGAATATACATTACACACGTCCTAGATTAGATTATAGGCTATTTATATTTTTGGTGTGACGTCCCACTATTTTTCGCGCGTTTCTATTCCAAAAATCCATTACCAAACCCCAAAATCACTCCACCAAAGTCCCTCAAACTCAACTCAACTCTTACCCCATCTCCTCAATCACCGATCACCTTGATGTTGTACCTTAGCGGTCACCAACACAAGATGACCTATACGAAACTCCACCTCGATGATGTATCTTAGAGATCCCCATCACGAGACGATCGTTACAAAACTCCTTCGCCTATTCGCCATATGAGGCACGAATCCTTCCCTTTAAAATGAATTCAAACAAGTCCCTCGTTACAAAAACCCTCTTAAATCGAGACCACGTCTCAATCCCCTCTTTACGACTCACAGAGTCCAAGCCACTCTAACCCTTTTCCTATAAAATACCTAAAACCCATTCGACGAGTTGAGTATCTCCTTTCGCAGTCATAAAAACCCCAGAAATGTCACTGCGACGTAAATGTACAAACGTGATCAACACGTGATTATAATTACGACGCATTTGGCGTACGTGACATAAATACATCTATTAATAGCCATACCGTTTACAAAAACCCCCGAAATCTACTGCGTCTTGTTTCCGAAATGCGTCAAGGTCTTTACCGCGCGTACCCCCACAGTACTCCTGTAAGATCCTATAAATACGAAGGATCGAGAGCCCAGGGAGCTCTTTTGTAACGTACCGCTACCAACCGCCGTAGATTTTTCCTTTATTCTTTATACCAATTACTATTTTCATTCTATATATCTAAATTGTAATATTAGTATTAAGGACATTCGCAACGCATGCGCATAACCGCCTGCGAACTCAGTGCCGTGAACGACTCAAGCGCGCGTGCACAGCCCGCGCGATAAACCGGACGCCGAATAAACCGAGTGCAGTGCGCGAACCGGCGGGAACCGGATGCTAATTCTAATTGGTGCGCGAGATCGACAGCTAGTGATTGGCGAGAGCAAGGTATCGCCAAACTGTATAAATACGAGCCTGCCAGCAGCGGAGATTCAGACTGGGTTCTGCTACCGAACCATAAGCACGCCGCTTATAGAAGTCTCTCAACAAGTCTATATATATTCAACGTCCTGACTACCAACATTCAATTTCCAACATTCAACCTTTCCGAGGTCGCTGTAACTAGCCCCTCAACATCTTTCCGAGGTCGCTTTAACTAGCCCCTCAACACCTATCCGAGGTCGCTTTAGCTAGCCCCTCAACTTCCATACGAGGTCGCTTTAGCTAGCCCCTCAACTTCCATCGAGGTCGCTTTCACTAGCCCCTCAACATCTAACCGAGGTCGCTTTAACTAGCCCCTCAACTTCCTACATTCAACACCTTTCCGAGGTCGCTTTAACTAGCCCCTCAACATCTTTCCGAGGTCGCTTTAACTAGCCCCTCAACACCTATCCGAGGTCGCTTTCGCTAGCCCCTCAACTTCCATACGAGGTCGCTTTAGCTAGCCCCTCAACTTCCTTCGAGGTCGCTTTCATTAGCCCCTCAACATCAATCCGAGGTCGCTTTAACTAGCCCCTCAACTTCCATCCAGAGGTCGCTTTAACTAGCCCCTCAACTTCCATCCAGAGGTCGCTTTAACTAGCCCCTCAACTTCCATCCAGAGGTCGCTTTCACTACCTCCCTCCTTAAAAGCGTGGGCCAGCTTATAGGCACCAGAAGCTACTACTAGTCCAGGAGAGGGAATCATCATCCAATCCTACTTCCATCTGGGGACGCCATAACCGGCTACCTGGCTACCAACCGAGGTCGCTTAAACTAGCCCCTCGGCTTCCATCCTAGAAAGCGTGGGCCAGCTGATAGGCAACTGGAAGCTACAACAAATCCGAGAGAAGGAACCCTCTCCAAGTATCAACTTAACATTCCAAATCGACCAAGCGTCATCATTGTATCAAACCGTTATATCGACTTAGCGTCGAGACCTTATGTTCAGTTTACGATTTAGTATCGTACTATTATACTATATCATTATTATTATTTAACGCGTCAGTTATACTATATTTAATTAGCGGTTTAGCGTAGAGACCGAAATAAAACGTTATTCTTTAATTCCGATCTAGCGTCGAAACCAAAGTCAAAGGAATATCCTTTATTAACGACTTATACGTCGTTACGTAAATATCATATCGTCAAAGTTCACACGACTCCGTGTCGTATTATATGTTCTATTTCGACCTAGCGTCAAAAGCCTTTTCTTGAATAAACTATTTGTTAATTATTGTTAAAAGAAGGACTCTAGTATCTTGAAATTCATTTCTTAATCGCACGCCACCCGAACCAATCCCATAATTTCACAGGTAAACCGCTCTACTTGTGGAATCGCCTGTAACAAACGGCACAGTCTCGTTTGAGAACATTACAGTTTTGTCAACAGACAGTTATCTTAGATAGAAGTATTTTTCAAACAAGTGTTAACAATTCAAATCAGTGAATTACAACGATTATTGTAAGTCTTTTTATTATATATCATATTATCCTCATACTATTTCATATATCTACGGTTATCATATATATATATCGTATTATTATTTCTATTGCATATTTATTATATTATTCTTTCATTAATGCTATATATATATATACCTCGTCATTTATGTCATAATTCATATCATAAATGTCATGTGCCTATGCTCGATGTCCAACGCATCTCATGTCACCTATGACAAGCGCATACAGACGTGCTTGAAATAATAAATCGTTCTTTGCTTTTAAATCTCTCCATATTATTGTGTATGCCTCTCGAGTACGAAACTTCCTAGTCCAAACAGACGGCTGCAACAGCTGATCTCGCGTGGCGCTAACAGTGTTTACAAACGTACTTTTACATAGGCTGCGGATAGCCGTATGTCCAGGCGGATTTCGCGGAAACATTACGTATAACTTTTACGAGAATGCAACAGTAAATCCGATTATCGAGCCAAATCAAAACAAGAGTACTAACGGGTGTCCCTCAAGTACTAATTCGCTTTAAAACCTTCCCTGGTCGATTAGAGTGTCGGATGATAGATTCGCGCCTAGCCTTCCCTCAAAACCTTCAGAGTGCTGGATTTTAGATTCACGCCTGATCTTCCTTTCGAACCCACAGTGTGACGGATGATAGATTCGCGCCTAGCCTTCCCTCAAAACCTTCAGAGTGCTGGATTTTAGATTCACGCCTGATCTTCCTTTCGAACCCACAGTGTGACGGATGATAGATTCGCGCCTAGCCTTCCCTCAAAACCTTCAGAGTGCTGGATTTTAGATTCACGCCTGATCTTCCTTTCGAACCCACAGTGTGACGGATGATAGATTCGCGCCTGGCTTTCCCTCAAAACCTTCAGAGTGCTGGATTTTAGATTCACGCCTGATCTTCCTTTCGAACCCACAGTGTGACGGATGATAGATTCGCGCCTGGCTTTCCCTCAAAACCTTCAGAGTGATGGATTTTAGATTCACGCCTGATCTTCCTTTCAAACCCACAGTGTGACGGATGATAGATTCGCGCCTGGCTTCCCTCAAAACCTTCAGAGTGCTGGATTTTAGATTAGATTATAGGCTTCTTTTACGCTTTTTTATTTTGGAAATTTCATAAATAATTCCCGGGTGAAACCGGATAACGGGCCAGCTAGTACGGTACACCCCATAAAAAACTTTCAAAAAGTAAAAAATTTACGCCAAGTACATGAAACAAATAAATCGCAAAAAATAAAAGATAATAATATAAATCACAAAAAAATAGAAGAAAATATATTATCACAAAAAATAGAAGAAAATATACAATATATAAAAAGATGTGAAATCAAAATGAGCTGCAAGTACATAAAGGCGCTTTCCAATGTATTAAATAATATTAAGCAGATATATTTTTATACAAATAAATATTTTAATACGAATAAATATTTTATTCAAAATACTTGGCGCTGCTCACCGAATTGGGGTTACTAAACTGAATACATATGTATAAAATGCATTAATCTTTTTCTTTCTTTCTTGTGCGTGCGTTCGTGAATGTGTGAATGTGTGCGTTTGCATATGCTACGTATGATATTAGAGTTAAATATATGTAGAATAAATCTGACTGCGTTTGTAATATGTATATGTATATGTTTATGTATTTTAGATTGTAAGGGAGTTATTGTAAATTATTAATACTAAGACAATTAACATTTTTTCGGTTTCGCAGCGCCAAGTATTTTGAATAAAATATTTATTCGTACTAAAATATTTATTTGTATAAAAATATATCTGCTTAATATTATTTAATACATTGGAAAGCACCTTTATGTACTTGCAGCTCATTTTGATTTCACATCTTTTTTTATATTGTATATTTTCTTCTATTTTTTGGGATAATATATTTTCTTCTATTTTTTTGTGATTTATATTATTATCTTTTATTTTTTGTGATTTATTCGTTTCATGTACTTGGCGTAATTTTTTTACTTTTTGAAAGTTTTTTATGGGGATCTCACTTCTTTTTATAAAGATATAGTCTGACATAGATCACTCTGCATCATCTTCTTCTTCGATTATCTGTAAATATATGTAAAGCCACATTTTAGTTATCAAGAGATACGGTAGTGTCTCGCGCCAAGTATACAGGGTGTCCCAAAAATGCTGCGGTTCCTTAAAGGGGGTGATTCGGGGGGTGATTGCAAACAACTTTTTCCTTTGCGAAAATGCCCTCCAAGGTTTCGTTAACGAGATATTAATAAAAAGCACCGACCAATCAGAGCGCAAGCCTTCCGCTGGAGGTCCCGCGCTAGCGTGACCGCGCGCCGGGCCGCGCTGCGACTACGAACAAGCAGGGCGGCATGCATCGATGGAAATTGCGTAGAATGGCAAATGAAAAAGACGTAACAAAAAAATCGAACCTTTTGCCATGGTTTGTTTGCCATTTAAAGTGAATAATGAATAAAGGATAAATGGATGAAAATCACGTGTAACGTAAAAAGACGAATACACATTTTTTTTAGAAGATTCGAAAATAATAATTATTTGAAGTGGGAGGATAAGGAATACGTAAAATTCCTTGTGTTAATAACATATCCACGAAAAGGTAATGTAACAGGAAATTAACGAAAAGTGATCGTAGTTCGTTATTGTGATAAAAATCCGTAGTTCAATAACGGCCAACACTGTTGTTGATAATGAATAAGTAGGTTTAAAAACTCGGAAGTAAAATTTACGTACGGAAATTTGGAGAATTATCTCCGGAAATAAGCCGTAGCCTGCGTTAAATTTAAAAAATAATAGTCACCAATAATGTAACTAAAACTCACCCTTTCGGAAATTCACCTGCAGCTTAAAAACCTGTGTCCACTAGGTCACTGAACCGATCCTGGTCATCGCCGAGTGCACAGCTGATCTCAGGTACACGACACCATCCAAAGTTAAGGGTCGCAACGTCAAGTGCGTCCGGGTTAATGTACCGAATATGCACTTCACTGCACGGCTACTAACACTGATCACTTAATTTATTTTTCATGGAACGTGTTGTTGCTACGTTATAAAAATTGGTGGAAATGAATTTTTACTTGGCGTTCGGAGCCGTGGGTAATTCCCGCGCAAATTCTCACGCTGCAGCACTTGCGTCCTCGTTGTTCGGGGGGTACACACAGAACATCGCGTAATACTCTTGAGCAGAGAACATTTGTCTGCGACGCGATTACTGACTGCTGACTGACAAGATTTTTTCCAAGGGACTTCTTCTACCCCCAAATAGTTTCTCTCGTTCCATTATGAGTTGACCCCCACCAGGCCAAGAGGCTTCAGGTAAAAAGAAGCCAGCACATTTTCGGAACACACGTGTTTTGCAGAAGTGCAACGAAAACTTTCACAAAACCCCGCGCTCCGTCCTTCTACTGCCAATGTACCCATTGCTTCGAGATAGAAAACAGACATCACGTGTATCGGTTCGAAAGGGTCCGAAGAGAAGAGAAACAGAAAGTCTTCGAGTTGCTATAAAGAAAAAAATCCTGCTTCCTGTTTCCCTTTTCCGATACCCTGAGTTCACGTCTGCTACGAGGCGGAACCAAGTAAGTCATAAATTATCCGAAACTGTAGGAAACCGTTGTCTACCGCCGACTTGCGGGACAATACGGTCATAAACCGCGACCCTGGCGAAATGCTCTGGCTGATCAGCCTGATTAATTTTGGAGAACTAGAAATTACAGAGTATTATCCAGCATCAATACGTCTCGCGGAGAGACACAGGAAAAGAAGGGATAGTCCGCTGACTGCGCGTAGTCCCGCCTGTTTCGTCCTACCCTCAAATTAAAGACGGATCCCTTATCTCTCAAGTATAAACACGTGCTCGAATTTCAAAACACAAGCACGCATCGACGTATTCGGTGCGAGAGACTGTGGGCTTGAGGTCCGATTGGCCCCAAACTAACCAATCTGCCCTGCATCCCTCCCAAACGGCCACTGTCCTGAAGAGGCCCTCTTCACAGCGATATCTCCTCCACAAGGCCCACCTTCTCTCGCACGGAATACGTCGACGCGTGCTTTTGTTGGAAAATTCGAGCGCGTGTTTAGACACGAGAGATAAGTAGGCCCAAATGGTTAGTTCAGTACCAATCGAACTTCAAGCCCGCCTTCTCTCGCACCGAATACGTCGATGCGTGCTTGTGTTTTGAAATTCGAGCACGTGTTTATACTCGAGAGATAAGGGATCCGTCTTTAATTTGAGGGTAGGACGAAGCAGGCGGGCTACGCGCAGTCAGCGGACTATCCCTCCTTTTCCTGTGTCTCTCCGCGAGACGTATTGATGCTGGATAATACTCTGTAATTTCTAGTTCTCCAAAATTAATCAGACTGATCAGCCAGAGCATTTCGCCAGGGTCGCGGTTTATGACCGTATTGTCCCGCAAGTCGGCGGTAGAGAACGGTTTCCTACAGTTTCGGATAATTTATGACTTAATTGGTTCCGCCTCGTAGCAGACGTGAACTCAGGGTGTCAGAAAGGGGAAACAGGAATGGTATGCATTTTCTTCTTTATAGCAACTCGAAGACTTTCTGCGTCTCTTCCCTTCGGACCCTTTCGAACCGATACACGTGGTGTCTGTTTTCTATCTCGAAGCAATGGGTACATTGGCAGTAGAAGGACGGAGCGCGGGCTTTTGTGAAAGTTTTCGTTGCACTTCTGCAAAACACGTGTGTTCCGAAAATGTGCTGGCTTCTTTTTACCTAAAGCCTCTTGGCTTGGTGGGAGTTAACTCATAATGGAACCAGAGAAGCTACTTGGGGATAGCGGAAGTTGCTTGGAAAAAATCCTGTCAGTCAGCTAGAAATCGCGTTGCAGAAATGTTCACAGCCCAGGAATACTACCGTATGTTCTGGGTCTACGCCCGGAACGACGGGAACGCAAGTGCTGCTGCGCGAGCATTTGCGCTAGAATATCCCAATATCGAAACACCAAGCGAGGATACGTTTCGTCGGTTAGCGTCGCGGCTTTAAAACGTAGGAACAACACGTTCCATAAAAAGTAAATAAAGTGATCAGTGTTAGTAGCCGTGCAGTGAAGTGAATATTTCGGTACGTTGACCTGGACGCACCTGACATTGCGACCCTTAACTTTGGGTAGTGTCGTATACCTGGGATCAGCTGTGCACTGGGCTCGTCCATCGATGACCAGGATCGGTTCAGTGACCCAGTGACACAAGTTTTCAAGTTGCAGGTGAATTTTCGACAAGGGTGAGTTTTAGTTACTTTAATGGTGATCATTCATTTTTAAATTTAACGCAAGCTATGGCTTATTTCCGGCGATAATTCTCAAAATTCTCGTACGAAAATATTTATTCGGGCTTTTTAAACAGACTTATTCGTTATCAGCAACAGTGCTGGCCGTTATTGAGTTACGGATTTTTATCACAATAACGAACTACGATCACTTTTCGTTAATTTCCTGTTACATTACCTTTTCGAGGATATGTTATTAACACAAGGAATTTTACGTATTCCTTATCCTCCCACTTCAAATAATTATTATTTTCGAATCTTCTAAAAAAATGTGTATTCGTCTTTTTACGTTACACGCGATTTTCATCAATTTATCCTTTATTCATTATTCACTTTAAATGGCAAACAAACCATGGCAAAAGGTTCGATTTTTTGTTACGTCTTTTTCATTTGCCATTCTACGCAATTTCCTTCGATGCATGCCGCCTTGCTTGTTCGTAGTCGCAGCGCGGCCCGGCGCGCGGCCACGCTAGCGCTGGACCTCCAGCGGAAGGCTCGCGCTCTGATTGGTCGGTGCTTTTTATTAATATCTCTTTAACGAAACCTCGGAGGGCATTTTCGCAAAGGAAAAAGTTGTTTGCAATCACCCCCCGAATCACCCCCTTTAAGGAACCGCAGCATTTTTGGGACACCCTGTATATAGGTATATGCGCAGCGCGAGTCACTCGTGGCTATATAACGCCGAGCGGTTTTTGGAAGAACCGTGAGATTACCGAATCTCAATAACGGCAGATCCGATTAAGTTTTGAATGGTCTTAATGGATAGCTTGGGTTTGATTTACATCAGAAAAGTGTCTTCGTTTTGTTCCTACGTGCCTTATGAGCTGAGATATTCCGATGCAAAGTTGCAATTTGCCGAATTTTATGTTAAGAGATTTTCTCCATCGTCAAGTGTGGGCCAGAGGGGAACATGAAAGGGAGAGGAAATGTCTCTGGGACGTCGTTCATTGCATGAAGGTTCCGGCCTATCCCGTAACAAATTGTTGTCACGTGACAGCCAGACAGCACATCTGTCAAGGAAAACGTAACCTAGGTAGTGTCAAACCATCATAACCTGCCAAATGTCAAATGAGGTAAGTAGTCAACATTTTTCCAATGTCACGAGTTTTTACTCCATATAGGACATTGAATTATTGTCTCAATTAACAAGGTAAGTCGCTAAATTTTTTTAATACATTTTTTTGTTGAGCTACCTAGAAACGAAGGGGGCGCACAGCTTGGACATTGCCCGGATAAGGTTCGATAGAGAAATATCTTCTTACGCACAAGTTTCTATTATACCAGGCATGTACAAAATAATAATAATGCATTTAAATTGCCAGACATTTTTATACCAGTAAGCTATTTTTAATTTAAAGTTTCTATATAAAACTTATAGAAGTGAAGGGGTCGCATGGGCTTGGTGAGAAATAAAGGGGACGCACAGGCTCTGATAGAAATGAAGGGGACGCACTGGCTTGAAGGTTGTCCAAAGAAGGTTAGATAGACAGAGAAGCATCTTGTCTCGCACAAGTTTCTGGATATTTGTCAAATAAGGTAAATTTTTCTAATTTCTAATTAGCGTAGCATTAAGAATTAAGAAAATGATGGCGTACTTCTTGCACTGTAGAGTACTATTAGTGAAAAAAGTACGCTGTAAAGACATCTCCCTTGATACTTTTCAATCTATTCTGAAATATATTCGTTTGTGTTTATGTTCTACGTTAAGTTGTAACTAAAATGTGGCTTTAATATATTTACAGATAATCGAAGCAGATGCGAAAGAGAACATTAGTGAAGAAAGTACGCTGAAAACGAATCTCCCTTAATACTCTTCAATCTTTTTTGAAATATATTCGTATTTATATATGTTCTACGTTAAATTGTAACTAAAATGTGGCTTTTATATATTTACAGATAATGGAAGCAGAAGGGAAAGAGAAAGTAACCATGCTGCACGAGGAAACGAACAAATTAAGCACATTTTCATGTATTTTAGATTGTAAGGGAGTTATTGTAAATTATTAATCCTAAGACAAATAACATATTTTCAGTTTCGCAGCGCCAAGTATTTTGAATAAAATATTTATTGTATTTATTGTATTATATTAATTAAACGATTTTATTCAACGTCGATCCTCTGTTTGCTTGCAATACAACTATACAGGGTGTCCCAAAAATGTCGGACTTCCTTGAAAGAGGTTACTCAGGGGGTGATTTGAAACAACTTTTTCCTTAGCGAAAATATTGTCCGAAGCTTCGTTAAGGAGATATTAACCAAAAACCCCGACCAATCAGAGCGCGCGCCTTCCGCCTGAGTTCCCGCGGTAGCGTTGGCTACGAGGTAGGCGACCGCGCTTGTGCTACGAACGTACGAACAAGCAAGTCGGCATGCATCGAAGGAAACCGCGTTACACATTTTTTTTTTAAAGCAGAATCTTAAATAAGAATAATTTGAAGTGAGAGGACAAGAAGTACGTAAATTTCGTTTTTAAATAAGGCATAAACGAAAAGCTAACGTAACAGAAAATGTACGACAAGTGATCGTAATTCGTTATTGAGGTAAAAATCCGTAGTTTAAGAACGGCCAACACAACTAAATTTAAAAAATAATATTAGGTGTATGAATAAATTCTTTCCAACTGGAATTTCTATCGCGGTGGTATTCAGAAGCTGCCAGAAAAATGGCAAAAGGTAATGAACAATAATGGAAATTATTGCGATGATCGAGGTGTTTTCATATTTTTTAAATCGAACTGTTATTGTACCCTAAAATCGGAAAGAATTTATTTTCATACCTAATAATCACCAATAAAGTAAATAAAACTCACCCTTTCTGGATATTCCTTTCCTTGCTTTCCTTCCCTTTTCGGAAACCTTGCCACTGTACCGATCCTGGTCATCGGCGTCCAGTGCTCAGCTGATCGCAGGGTCAATGTACCGAATATTCACTTCACTACACGGCTACTAACACTGATCACTGAACCGATCCTGGTCATCGATGGACGAGCCCAGTGCACAGCTGGTTTCAGGTACACGACACCATCCAAGGTTAATGTGCCGAATATTCACTTTACTGCACGGCTACTAACACTGATCACTGAATTTATTTTTCACGGAACGTGTTGTTTCTACGTTATAAAAATTGGTGGCTGCGAAAGGGGCCGATTACTGTTAATTACTGGGACGAGATTACTACTATTACCCGGCGAAAAGAAAACTCGTGGCAGACTGTCTCGGGCTGTGCAGTCCGCTGCTGTGACGATTGGTCGAGTCACCTATTTGGGCACACTTTTAAAGACGGGACACACGTATTTTGGATATTGGCTGAAGTTGCCACATACATTGTCGCACCGCGCGACGAAGAGATCGAACGAAACACGAGATCGAGTGGGATAGAGCGATTTGACCAAGCGTAGCCTACGCTTTTGTTTTGACGATCGTCGGTCGGATCCGTATCTGATCGCTGCACAGCAGCGGACTGCACAGCCCGAGACAGTCTGCCACGAGTTTTCTTTTCGCCGGGTAATAGTAGTAATCTCGTCCCAGTAATTAACAGTAATCGGCCCCTTTCGCGGCCACCAATTTTTATAACGTAGGAACAACACGTTCCGTGAAAAATAAATTCAGTGATCAGTGTTAGTAGCCGTGCAGTAAAGTGAATATTCGGCACATTAACCTTGGATGGTGTCGTGTACCTGAAACCAGCTGTGCACTGGGCTCGTCCATCGATGACCAGGATCGGTTCAGTGATCAGTGTTAGTAGCCGTGCAGTGAAGTGAATATTCGGTACATTAACCCGGACGCAGTGTGATCAGCTGAGCACTGGACGCCGATGACCAGGATCGGTACAGTGGCCAGGTTTCCGAAAAGGGAAGGAAAGCAAGGAAAGGAATGTCCAGAAAGGGTGAGTTTTATTTAATTTATTGGTGATTATTAGGTGTGAAAATAAATTCTTTCCGATTTTAGGGTACAATAACAGTTCGATTTAAAAAATATGAAAACAACTCGATCATCGCAATAATTTCCATTATTGTTCATTACCTTTTGCCATTTTTCTGGCAGCTTCTGAATACCACCGCGATAGAAATTCCAGTCGGAAAGAATTTATTCATACACCTAATATTATTTTTTAAATTTAGTTGTGTTGGCCGTTCTTAAACTACGGATTTTTACCTCAATAACGAATTACGATCACTTGTCGTACATTTTCTGTTACGTTAGCTTTTCGTTTATGCCTTATTTAAAAACGAAATTTACGTACTTCTTGTCCTCTCACTTCAAATTATTCTTATTTAAGATTCTGCTTTAAAAAAAAAAATGTGTAACGCGGTTTCCTTCGATGCATGCCGACTTGCTTGTTCGTACGTTCGTAGCACAAGCGCGGTCGCCTACCTCGTAGCCAACGCTACCGCGGGAACTCAGGCGAAAGGCGCGCGCTCTGATTGGTCGGGGTTTTTGGTTAATATCTCCTTAACGAAGCTTCGGACAATATTTTCGCTAAGGAAAAAGTTGTTTCAAATCACCCCCTGAGTAACCCCTTTCAAGGAAGTCCGACATTTTTGGGACACCCTGTAGATACCTTTTGCCGTGGCTGGGTTTTCCATCGGCTGCTGTTGTACTGCCGATTGGCTGCCACTGGCAACCGCCATAAATACATCGTCATCCGAATCTGAAAAAATAAATGTGTATATAAATCCTCACAAAATTACCATTTTTTAAAAAAGGTAGAAAAAAGTGCGCCAAGTATATAACCCATTCAAAAAGAATCGCATTTAAAAACATTGTCGTAAATTAATATAAATTTATTAATGTGCTATATTTTTTAACTTTACAATGGTAATGATATACAATAATTGCGCCAATTATCACAATGACTATTTATACAAAGACAAAATGTATTAAATAATATTAAGCAAATATATTTTTATATTATCTCGTGTTGAACAGAGACGCCCGGATGCTGCCCGGTCTCTGCCGACACTTGTCCCGTTAAAGAGACGCAGGACGTTGCCCGGTCTCTCTCCCGCTCCTCGTGTTGAACAGAGACGCCCGGATGCTGCCCGGTCTCTGCCGACAATTGTCCCGTTAAAGAGACGCAGGAAGCTGCCCGGTCTCTCTCGCTCGATACGGAGCGACCGAATTGCTCCGTTAAGCGGACGCACGCAACGTAGACCGACGACGCCGTACCGTGAACCGCGCCGCCGCGCAACGACGGCTTGACCGCGACTAACGCGAAGTATCCCGCGTCTTAGTTACATGTATATAGTGTATATAAACTGATAGTGAATAAAGGTCTGTGCCCACATATCCGTTCCGTCTCAGTTCCGTGTCAGTTCCGTGATCGCAAAAGGTATGGGTTGCTTGTTTGGAATGGAGCAGTGCACACTTGTCAGTTCCGTGAAATTCGATGGTCTTTCCGTATCCGTCAGTTCCGGGCCGTCAGGATCAGTGTTAAAAATATCGTTTGCGTGCTTTACAATGGAGCAGCGCACACTTGTCCGTGTCAGGGCTGTCAGCAGATGTCAGTGTGGAACCCGGATCCGTTCAGTGAAACTAAAATTCGGTTGCCTCCGATATTTTGGTCATTTGCACGGAGACGGAGGCTTGAAAAGACTGAAGGGACGACCTTTTTTTATGACCGTGAAAGGTTCTCAGGTCGAGGCTCTCGAACCGCGCGTGGGGGGTCCCAGACCCTAGGGTCATAAAGACAAGGACAGCAATAGGCCGCTCAGTAATGAAAATGAGAATTTCTATAATTAATATCAGATCGCCATACAAGTACCACCAATGGATTGCTGGAGTTTTTGCAATGAAAATGATACCAAACGTGATAGAATTCTGATCATTTTTAATGATTGTAATGAAAAGAGTTTTGGATTGGTATATAAGGTATGATCGAATGCATGAATGTTGGGCGTCAAGGAAATAAAGCTGGACGTGCGTTTCAACAAGACTTGCCAACTTAAGCTCTTTCCCGCTGCGATACATGTATCGCGATACATGTATGGTGGATACCGATTTTCCATTGATCATTATAGTTTCCATAGGAACCGTTCACAGGACGATTCTCGTATCGCAATACTGATTTTGTCGACTCCGCAAACGTCGGCCGCACAATACTTTTTGTCTGAAGTCGACAGATGAAACGTGGAAACGAGGGGACCTTTTCACACGGCGCAGGGCGAAACACGTATCGCGATACGTGTCGATCATTTGTTCTTCAATAGAAAGTATCTTCTCGTGCCGCATACATTTTTGGACAAAATATTTTTCTGAAAAAATGAATGAGATTGAAGTGTTACCTATTTGGATTTTACACAAAAGATGTAGTAAAAAACGAGCGAATTGGAAACATTGGGTTCATCCCATAAACGGCATTAGACATGAAAAGGGAATTTTTGAAAGGGTTACCATGTGAAACGGAAACCCGTTGGACAGGTATCACCGCACTGACGGAAAGAACTGTGCGGCAGGCCCAGAGATGCCAGAAGTGGCGACAACAGGGGCGAATTATGACATAGTGTGTGCACAAATTGTATAGTAGGTATATATAGTAACGTTCACGCCCCTACGGAATCGGCTGAATTGGGACTGCAGGCCGGGCTAGAGCAGCAGGCCTCCTACACATTTGTCAGCAGGGGTGTGCGGGTACCTGACGTTTCGGGCTCGGGACGAGCCGGAAACTTTCGGACGAGATCGGACGGGATCCCGATACTTTCGTATTCCTCGAGATCCCGAAGTTTTCTGGATCCCGCGACTCGTTTCGGGCTACAGGCATGACCGCCATGAGCGGGCAATTTGATTTCAGGTCGGCTCGGCAAAACTCGGACCCGATCGGCTCGAAAGCCAGCTATTAAGAGTATCTACTAAATATCAGTACCAGTGATAAGTTTTTACATTTCTGTCTCCTGTTAAATCATAATTTGTATCTTATTATTCATTTAAATATATATTTTCATTGTTACCAAATAGCCTGTGACGTGTCATATACGTACTTAAATAAATACCATATTCAAAATTTGGGAGAAAGACTATTTTTATATCGATAATCTTTTAAAAACTTAATAAAATATACTTTATACTTCGTACTTTATGTAAAGGGAATATATACCTATTGGGTATTAAGTTTTTCAAGATAGGATCAGATTTAACACAGAAAACGTACGGACAACTATAAGCATACAGAAAGGAATATTTAAAAATATACGGGAAGGCGAATATTTTATTATTTCAAATTAACATGTAAGAAACATAATGGTTCTACGTTCTCAGGTAACAATTTTGTTCGGTTACCGAAAACGATATTTGCAACAGTGGAAGGCACCCCCGCATTTCTCATTCCCTGCCCAGATTCTGTAGGAACAAAATCCTTATTCTCTAGCATTGTTCGTTCTATTTTATTAAGATTTTAAAATATTGTCGATATAAAAATAGTCTTCTCCCCAAGTTCTGAACATGATATTTATTTAAGTATGTATATGGACATATTCAGTATTCACAGACGATTTGGCAGCAATGAAAATACATATATGTATATGTAAATGAATAATAAGATACAAATTTTGATTCAACAGGAAACAGAAAGGTAAAAACTTATCACTGGTATTGATATAAATGATATACACAATTCTTTCCATCTTGGTCCCCTCTTAATGGCTAGCTTACGAGCCGATCGGGTCCGAGTTTTTCCGAGCCGACCTGAAACGAGTCTCGGGATCCCGAAAACATCCGATCCGTCCCGAAAGCGGGGAACTCGAGCCTCGGGACGATCCGCACACTCCAAGTTGTCAATGACACGGAACTGACACGGAACTGACACGGAACTGACGCGGAACTGACACGGAACTGAGACGGAACGGATATGTGGGCACAGACCTTAAACCTAACTTAACCTACCACGGAAGGACTTAATTTAAACCCTGGCAAAGCCGACTGAGACCGTCCTTCCTACCGGAGTGACAACCGTCACAAATTGGCGCCCGAACAGGGACCGGAAACGGGACGATAACCGATGAGCTCCGCGCTCACACGGTTATACCATTTAAATAAAGCCGAACTCGTTGAAGCTCTCGAGGCCGCGGGCGAAAGCACAGAAGGGTCGTTCGACCAACTACGCACCCGGCTCCGCCAGTACTTGGTGAACACCGCCGAAATGAGCCCCGCCAACGAGACGACCACTACCAGCGCCCAGGCACCGGCGATAGTAATCACCGAGCCTGAGGCCACCGCCGCACCGCCACCGGTCGCCACTGCCATGGACCGCGTCCGAAAATGGGGGTGCCATTTCGACGGCACCAAGGACGCCCGCGACTTCCTAGAGCGAATCGTGGAACTTCAAGAGGGATACGGCCTCACGAAGGAGCAACTCCTCCGATGCATGCCCGAACTCCTACGGGGACAAGCCCTCCTCTGGCACCGCAGCAACAGCCCGGAATGGGCCACCTGGGCGGACTTTGAAAAAAGCTTCCGCCTATATTACATACCGACCACCAGCCAGTATGAATTGGAAGAAGAATTCCTAAAGCGCAAAGAGAAACCAGGGGAACGAGCTAGTGAGTACATCACCGGCATCAGGACCCTGATGCGACGACACGGCAGCTACCCACCGGACCGGCAGCTCGACCTGGTGCACCGAAATCTGCTGCCCGAATACCGGCAATACATCCGTAGGAAGGAGTGCACGGATATAACTACCCTCCTCGAAACGGCCATCGAGTTCGAGGCTATCGAGAGGGATAAGAAAACCAACGCCCCCAGCACCGGATCCGCCCCGGCCAAACAGCAGCCCGTTCGACCTGCACTCTCGACCGTCGCGACCAATTACAACCGCGAGAATTGCTGTTGGCGCTGCGGGCAACGGGGCCACCGTCGACAGGACTGCCGGCAACCGTCGCGCCTGTTCTGCTCACGCTGCGGACAGGACGGCCGACTTTCTCGCGACTGCCCGTGCCAACCACCGTCGGGAAATGGCACGGGGCCCGGAACCCAGGGGACCGCCCGACCACCGGCCAGTTCCGCGCCCCAGTAAACCTGCCGGACCAAGCCACGCGGCCGTTTGCCACCATCATCCTGCACGGCCGAAGATACCGAGCCCTCCTGGACACGGGAGCCACAGGATCGTACATACGCCAGGACGTGGCGAACCATTGCCTCCGCCATGGCAGCACCCTCACTCCGACGCGCTGTCGAGCCCGTTTGGCGGACGGCTCCGTGGCACCCCTCGCCGGGGACGAACCCCGGCCCGGGTAGAACGACAGAAGCTGACCCACCAGTACGCCGTCCTCCCAGCGCTCGCACACCCGGTGATCCTCGGAATGGACGCCCTGAAAAAGCTAAGGGTCCGTATGACCCTCGGACAGAGGACCCTAATCCCCGACGCCGCCACCATCGAACAAACTCACGGGGTGACAGCGTGCACGCCGACACAGGCCGAAGCCCTACAGGCACTCCTGGACCAAGAGCTGCCGAAATTTCAGGACCTCCAAGGGACTACGCAGCTCGCGGAACACACGATCCGTCTCAAATCGACCGCGCCGCTGAAACAGCGTTACACGCCACGGAACCCGGCCATGCAACAGATAATAGACGAGGAAGTGAGCAAGATGCTGGCCGAAGGCATTATCGAGCCTTCCCGAAGCCCATGGAGCTCGCCCGTCGTCCTTGTCCGCAAAAAGAATGGGAAAAGACGATTCTGCATCGATTTCCGCCGCGTAAACCAGGTCACCGAGAAGGACGCCTACCCACTTCCTCAGGTAGAGGCCACCCTCAGCAAGCTTCGGGAGGCCCGATATATATCCACCATCGACTTGGCGAACGGATACTGGCAGGTACCCCTCGCCCCCGAAAGCAGACCGATAACCGCCTTCACCGTACCAGGCCGAGGGCTCTACCAGTTCCGGGTCATGCCATTCGGGCTGCATTCCGCACCCGCCACCTTCCAACGCCTTCTCGACCGAGTCATCGGGCCCGAATTGGAGCCGCGAGCATTTGCGTACCTAGACGACATCATCGTACTAGGTCGCACGTTCGAGGAACATTTACAGAACTTGCGCGAGGTCCTGCACCGGCTACAAGACGCCAACCTCCGCATTAACCCGGAGAAGTGCGACTTCTGCCGCACCGAACTCAAATACCTCGGACACATGGTAACCGCACAGGGGGTCAAGACCGACCCCGATAAAGTGCAGGCCATCCTGGGCATCCCGGCCCCCACCAACCTCCGCGAACTCCGCCGATTCCTGGGGATGGTGTCGTGGTATCGACGATTCATCACACATTTCGCCGACACCACTGCACCACTCACCAAGCTACTTCAGAAGAAGAGGAAGTGGACGTGGGGCCCCGAAGAGGACACGGCTTTCCGCACCCTCCAACAACAATTGGCCGCCGCACCAGTACTGGCCTGTCCGGATTTTGCCAAGCCGTTTACGCTGCAAACCGACGCTAGCGAAGAAGGCCTTGGAGTCGTACTCACCCAGGAGACGGACAACGAAGAGCACGTCATCGCCTACGCCAGCCGCACACTGAACCCCGCCGAACGAAACTACTCCACCACAGAAAAGGAATGCCTGGCGGTGGTGTGGGGGATTAGAAAAATGCGACCGTACCTCGAAGGCTACCGCTTCACGGTCCTGACCGATCATCAGGCCCTGAAATGGCTGCAGAGCATCGACGATCCGTCCGGCCGCCTCGCACGCTGGAGCTTGGAGCTCCAGCAGTACGATTTCCAGGTGCAGTACCGCAAAGGAGCCACGAATCTGGTCGCCGACGCACTCTCCAGACGACCAGAAGACCTGCACACGACCGACGAACCCCCAGCGTGCCCATGGTACACCCGCATCAGAGAACAGATCCTGCGCGAACCCAGCAAGTATCCGGAATACCGTATCGTAGGGGAGCAAGTGTACCGGAGATTCCCCGACCTCAGCGGACGACCGACCAACCCCGAGACCAAGTGGAAGTTGTGTGTGCCCCGACCGATGCGCACCTCCGTACTCGCCGAAAATCACGACGTCCCCACCGCCGGACACCTGGGTACCACCAAAACCGCAGCCAGACTGGCCGAAAGGTATTACTGGCCCGGGATGTTTCGCGAAGCGGCCAAGTACGTGCAACAGTGCGCATCGTGTAAACGATCCAGCAACAGGCACCTGCAGGGCGGATGCACACCACGCCCGTCACCCGTCCTTGGGAAGTGGTCTCCGCAGACCTCGTCGGTCCGCTCCCCCGGTCCAGCAAGGGACACACCACGCTGTGTGTCTTTCAAGACAAGTTTTCGAAGTGGGTCGAGGTCCAGCCCCTCCGACAAGCGACCGCCCCCGCCGTCACCAGGGCCCTCAAGGACACCGTATTCATGCGGCACGGATGCCCCCGGACTGTGATAACCGACAACAGCCGCCAGTTCGAAAGCCGGGAATTCGGGAAGCTTCTGAAGGACGCTGGCAGCGAGCACCGAAAAACGCCACCCTACTCTCCCCAGTGCAACCCCGTCGAGCGTGTGAACCGCGTACTCAAGACAATGATCGCGCAGTACACGGCCGAAAATCACCGGCACTGGGACCGATGGATACACGAACTAGTGTTCGCGTATAACACCGCCAGACACGAGAGTACCGGTTTCACGCCAGCGTTCCTAGTCTACGGACGGGAATTAAACCCACCGGCCGCCCTCTACCGTCCACCAGAAGACGACCCACCGGACCTCGACCACACCGATACACGGTTCCGGAGACGACAGATCGACGACCTACAGGACGCCATCGCATTGGCCCGGCGAAACCAGGCACGGGCCGTCGAAAGCCAGAGTAAACACTACAACTTGCGTCGGCGAGATTGGCGACCCGAGGTCGGCACCTACGTAATGCGGCGAGAACACCACATATCCGACGCCGCGCAAGGTTTCGCCGCGAAGCTGGCACCGAAATTCGCAGGCCCGTACCAGGTCGTCCGGTTCCAGGGGCCAAATATCGTCGTGCTTAAAGGACGAACGCAATCGCAGCAGCCGGGCCCACCTAAAGGATGTCAAACCCTGCACCGAAACAATCAACACCGACGCACCGACCAGGGGGCAAAACGACGACCCCGGAAGCAATTCCGACACGAGCCCGGTCGAAGACCACGTAGGGGCTCAGTTGCGCCATGGAAGACGTACTAGAGATACGTGTGCGCGAGCCGGCAAGCCCCCGAATGCGCCAAAAGTTCCGGGAGCTGTTCGGGGAGTCCTCGGGGGAAGAATCGCCCCCGCTGAGCAGCCGCCGTCCGCCGTCCTTGCCGCCAACACCGGGCAAGGACATACCATGGGTCCCGGCACGGACCCCATCGCCGGCCAGGCCGTCCACGAGCGGGTGGAAGCCTCCACCCCCCAAGACGCGGCCCCCGGCACAGACGAAGCCCGCGGCGAAAACACCGCAGCCGCGGGCCCGGAAACCAAAAATCGCCCCCTGGAAGGGACCGGCGAACAGGCCGCCACTAGCAGCAACCGCCACCGAGCCACCGACAACACGGGAAAAGCCGCCACCAGCCAGGACGGTGACGCCGCCCAGGGAAACGGCCCGACGCCCAGCGACGCCGACACGCCGGCCACCAACACCCGAGGCCGGCCCAGCGGAAAAAAAAGGCCCGCCGCCCTCCGAAGCCAGGGCGACCTGCCCCGACCAAGGAGGCACCGTCACCTGCCCCGGAACCCCGACCCACAACCCGGCCGGACGAGCCCTCGCTGCCGAATCCCAGCCGCACCGATACCGCACCCGGGCCTTCGTGCGCCGCCCTGACCCCCAAGGACCCGGAGGAGACAACCGACGACAAGGGCTGGACCGTCGTCAATCTGGAGCACCTCCGAGAGGGACAGCGATTCCGCGTGCGCCAGGACGGGCGCACGATCCAGCTCCGCCACATCGCCCCGTCCCTAATTAAATTTAAGTTAGGTTAAGGTAGAATAAGGTTAGGTTAAGGTAGTATAAGGGTGGCGGGTAGCCGCAAGGCATAAGTTTAGTACATAAGGCTCGAAAATAAAACCGGAGTTTCAATCCAGATGCGCGCAATTCCCGATTATTACGTCGCATCTCTCTCCGAAGAAAGAGGGGGATGTGACGTAGCGTCCCAGCGCGAGGAATCGAGCGCGCGGCGGTACGACCGGGAGTGAGCGAGAAACCGAGCGCACGCAGGCGACCGCGACCGAACCCGACCGAACTCGCCCGAAGCGTGCCGGTCCCGCGACGCGTCAGCGCGATGACGCTCACTCCCCACCGCGCCGCTAGATCGCGTCGGTTTCTCGCTGCTGGGAATTTCCGAGAATCGGGACATATGCCGCGATGATACCGAGGCAAGGAAGTTCCAGTGGGGAGACGGACCCCCACCACCAGACTTGCCTGGATGTTGCCCGGTGCAAACCTCGGTGAAACGACTCCGTATACTCCTCGATCGCCAGATCGGACTCTACCCCGTTCCTACCGCCCCTCGTGTTGAACAGAGACGCCCGGATGCTGCCCGGTCTCTGCCGACACTTGTCCCGTTAAAGAGACGCAGGACGTTGCCCGGTCTCTCTCCCACTCCTCGTGTTGAACAGAGACACCCGGATGCTGCCCGGTCTCTGCCGACACTTGTCCCGTTAAAGAGACGCAGGACGTTGCCCGGTCTCTCTCCCGCTCCTCGTGTTGAACAGAGACGTCCGGATGCTGCCCGGTCTCTGCCGACACTTGTCCCGTTAAAGAGACGCAGGACGTTGCCCGGTCTCTCTCCCGCTCCTCGTGTTGAACAGAGACGCCCGGATGCTGCCCGGTCTCTGCCGACACTTGTCCCGTTACAGAGACGCAGGACGTTGCCCGGTCTCTCTCCCGCTCCTCGTGTTGAACAGAGACGCCCGGATGCTGCCCGGTCTCTGCCGACACTTGTCCCGTTAAAGAGACGCAGGAAGCTGCCCGGTCTCTCTCGCTCCCTTACCGTCCCGATACGGAGACACCAGGCGCGGAGCGACCGAATTGCTCCGTTAAGCGGACGCACGCAACGTAGACCGACGACGCCGTACCGTGAACCGCGCCGCCGCGCAACGACGGCTTGACCGCGACTAACGCGAAGTATCCCGCGTCTAAGTTACATGTATATAGTGTATATAAACTGATAGTGAATAAACCTGACTTAACCTACCACGGAAGGACTTAATTTAAACCCTGGCAAAGCCGACTGAGACCGTCCTTCCTACCGGAGTGACATTTTTTATAAAATACTTCAATATAGCTTGTGTTATAGTCAAAATGTGTTAATTCAGCGAATATATAGGGCGGTATTTTCAGTCGGTACTTATTCTTAAGCAAATGCTTAAGCATGCTGCATCTTCTACTAACCTAGTAGCTAATAAAGGATGCCGAATGCAACGGCAAAGGATAAGCAACGACTAGCAACGACTGAAAATACCGCCCATAGTATAAAATTCATAAATAGTCAATGTATGCACGCACTGATTTGATTGGCTAGAAGTATTCACATATACATTATACTTTTTAACTAAAGTGAATAAATATTCGTTAATTTAAATAGATCAAGAACGATAACATTGGTTCAAAGTGTACAACTGAAATTCTATAAGAACAGTGAGGACTTGAGAATGTTTCGAGAGAAATTAGAAATTGGGGTTATGTGGAAGCGTGCAAAGAGCAGTCATACTCTCCACCAATCAGAAGCGATCACTGTTCTGCCTGCACTAATCAGAAGCGATCACTGTTCTGCCTGCACCAATCAGAAGCGATCACGAAAATCACGGATCACTGTGAAAAATCACCGTGATTGGGAACGAACGTGATCGGATCACTCGTGATTCACAAATCACGGTTCTAGCCATCACTAACCATAATCTACTTTCTTAATAATTATTAAGGGGGTAGACACGTCACGTGACCTGGCCGATTCGGCAGGTCGGTATTACAGCAGATTTTTCTGCACAGAAATGGTAATACCCATAGATACGCGGCTGCCTAGTGCACGCGAGAGGGAGCTGTTTGCTATTTCCTGTGGGGCTTGTGGTAGTCGAGTTAGACTGAGCTTCGTAATGGCAGGCCCACTGCTGCCGAATCGTCCGTATTAGGCGTGGAGGAAAGGAATGCGACACACGTGGTAACAAAACAAGCGTATATTCATATTGCTCTACTCGAGCGCAGTTACAAAACGAGAGTGGGAGTCTCTCCTGCCGCTCGCAGGCGACTTCTCGGTCCGCTCCCCCACTCCTCTGGCTGGGGCGCGCCAGTGGCGCCGCTCCCCACATTCCGTATTCTATTCTGAATAAGGAAATAAATTCTCAGCTGTTGCGTTGTACATGTAAATATTTAAATGGAATGTCTGCTGATAGAGCAAACGTAGAAAATTCGTTGTACATACATTTTAATTATTTAAAATGTGCTTATGCTACACTTGATTCCACATTGGAGCATCTCGACGCCCCTACCGATTTGCGACCGATCTGCGCATGTTATTAAAAGTTACTGAGGATCAGTGCTAGGAATGGGTAAAGGGCACTGAACGAAACTGAGCGGTACAGAGTCTTTGTGAAACACCACGAGCGTTATAATTTTAAATGTATATGTCCAAAGTCACAATTATATTACACTGTTTAACAGAAATGTCTAGGTGTTTAAACAATACTTAATTTAAGCGAAGCTTAGCAAGGAAGCCAGCGCGTAATTGAAGTAAGCACTAATGCTAGTTACAAAGCAAAGAAGTAACTTCGCGAAGCAAATGCGCGATTAGCAAAGTGCGTATGTAAACAGAGAACAAGTGAAGCGTAGCGTAGTCGCGAACAGAGAGCGATCCAGGAAATCGCGATCTATTTCCTGGAAGCAAGAGCAGTCCCCCTTCCATCGATTGTAAGTCGATGGAAGGGGCCGTGATCGACGCTCCACATGAGTCAGCGCGCAGACGCCAAGTGCCTAATTACCGGTGGGCCAAGGAGATGGCGTTAACATGCAGCATTTCCTGAACATTCTCCCCGGCATTCATCGCCCGATGAATAATACCGATACTTGCTGGTGTTCGATAGGCAGAGGCACCGCGAGACTCATGTGGAGGCGTCGCGCAACCTCGCAGCGCCGAGGTAGTCAGTATCCCGCTGCAGCAAACGCACGCGAGCAGTCAGTATCTCGCGGCAGCAAACGCAAGCGAGCCGCAGAAACGAATCCAGTTATCTCGCGGCAGCAAACGCGCGCGAGCAGGAGGATCTCGCGACAGCAAACGTACGCGAGCGGCAGTATCTCGCGGCAGCAAACGCACGCGAGTAGTCAATATCTTGCGGCAGCAAACGCACGCAAGCAGTAGAACCTCGACCGTGTTGACAGTTCCGGTTGACCCCAGCGAGCGTCCCGGCTAATCTGAACAGGTAAGAAATATACAAGTGTAAGCAAAGATACAATTTTTACGCGAGGTTGTTAGTAGCGTAAAGTATATTCTGATTGGCCGTGTCCCCTTGCAGCGGGCCTGGAGGGAAGGCAGATGTCCCGTGGACCAGCTGCGCCAGTAGGGCTGTCGCTCCAACGTCAGCAATGGCCGATGCGACAGCGGGATGTTGTTGACCGGCGTGTGGGGATGAGCCGGTAGACGTCGCTGGTTAAGCTGGACGGGCCTGTCTGGGAGGTCGATCCGGGCCCTTGCGGCTCTCCTCCAGCGCCTCCACGGTGTTGACTCGCCCCTCCAAGAACTCCTGCAGCTCGCTGAAGGTCGGCGGCGTCCTCGTCCTGGCGATTTGGGTCTCCCATTCCTTACGGGATTGGGGATCCATCCGGTCAGCCACTAAATGGACGAGCCAATCACCAGTGGCGTCGAAGGGCCTCTTCAGTGTAGCCAGAGCCTTGACAGAGTCCCACACCGTGTAGAATATCTGTTTCAGCTCGATTCCCGACGCCTGCGTGAGAGTAGGTAGGCCGAAGAGGTTAGTCATTATGGCCTTGACCGCCAGCCGCTGGTTGTCGTAGCGTTCCTGCAGTAGTTCCCACGCCGCTTCAAAGTTCTCCTCCCTCTCAGGCATATTTCGAAGAAGGAGAGCAGCATCGCCAGTAAGGGCTCCAAGCAGATAATGCAAACGTTCTGCATCCGTGAGTGACTTGTCCAGAGTTACGAGCGACCGGAAGAGTCCTTGAAACGAAGGCCAATCTCTATGTTTGCCGTCGAAGGTCGGCAAGGGTAGTCGCGGCAGAGAGGCCTTGGAGCGAGCGGTTTCAACTCCCGCAGCGGGCCCACTTTTCTCCCCGGACAGAAGCTCAACGGCTAGGGCAGCAACCCCTTCTACTTTCGTCATCTCCTCTAATTTGTCCATGAACAGGGCCTCTTGCATGGTGAATACCTCCTCCAACGCTGCAGGTGCCAAATCCTTAGCTTGGAAGTAGGTGTTGCCTGCAAAGGCTAAGTCCGAGGCTGCCAACGCGAGAAGCTGGTCGTGTTGCAGCTCGTATTTCGCCCAGTTCCTTCGGAGAGTCTCTAGTCTAGAGATCACGTTGCTTTTGGTAATATTGTTCATTCCTTGCTTTTTCAAATTGTCGAACGCCCGAGTGATTCGACCGTTAAGGTCGCGTTGGCTTGTTACGAGGTGACTCATTGTTGGCAGGTGTAGAGGTCACGCGCGACGGTTGGGCGGCACTAACGAACGTTCGAGCACTCGCGAACTATTTCCACGGCACTGATCCGGCTCGAAGGACCAAAAAAAATGTTATTAAAAGTTACTGAGGATCAGTGCTAGGAATGGGTAAAGGGCACTGAACGAAACTGAGCGGTACAGAGTCTTTGTGAAACACCACGAGCGTTATAATTTTAAATGTATATGTCCAAAGTCACAATTATATTACACTGTTTAACAGAAATGTCTAGGTGTTTAAACAATACTTAATTTAAGCGAAGCTTAGCAAGGAAGCCAGCGCGTAATTGAAGTAAGCACTAATGCTAGTTACAAAGCAAAGAAGTAACTTCGCGAAGCAAATGCGCGATTAGCAAAGTGCGTATGTAAACAGAGAACAAGTGAAGCGTAGCGTAGTCGCGAACAGAGAGCGATCCAGGAAATCGCGATCTATTTCCTGGAAGCAAGAGCAGTCCCCCTTCCATCGATTGTAAGTCGATGGAAGGGGCCGTGATCGACGCTCCACATGAGTCAGCGCGCAGACGCCAAGTGCCTAATTACCGGTGGGCCAAGGAGATGGCGTTAACATGCAGCATTTCCTGAACAGCGCAGCTCCCACTACTACCCACGGTTTGAACCGCATGCGATTGGTCGTGGTAATTTTCAAGGAATAATTGGTACATCCCAAACGCGGGACCTGACCGTTGTCAACGTAAACAGTCCCGCACGAAGAGTGAACAGAGAGAGTAGAGAAGGCCGTGCGACGGAGAAAAACATAGGCGGTTAAGTGGGGAGGCGGCGTAGCAACGTCACCTGAGGGTCGTGCCTGCGCGAAATCTTGATGCTCTACTGTGGAATCAAGTGTACAATATGCTACGTTGGCAGTAAGGAATTATATAAGTGAAAAGGAAAAATAGATGAGGGGATATCCCCAGAAAATGAAGTATGTTAGGTTAGACATTTTTTTATTAGCAAAACACTGAAACAGAACATGAAATACGCTTATTACAAGATAATTAAACGTCTTATGCAGAAAGCAGTTATGAACAAACATTATAGTATAAAATTGTGTTGGATGTTGAATTGGGGCTAATGAAAATGCGCAGGATGGATGAGCGTGATTATTATGTGGTCCCGTCCTCAAAGTGACAGCAAATATAACCTATGTATCTGTTATATGACAATACATGTTTAGCGGCTATTTCGTTCTTTTGCACTACATTTGTGAACTTTTTATCATCCTTCCGAAACATTCTTATTACGCCGCAATAGTATCTTTAGGAAATCGGGTCTAGCATATAGGTTATATTTTCTGTCACTTCGAGGACAAAAAATCCGCTCTTCCAAGTGACAGAAAATATAAAATGGAGGAGCGGATTTTCTGTCCTCGAAGTGACAGAAAATATAACCTATATGTTAGACCCTATTTCCTAAAGATACTATTGCGGCGTAATAAGAATGTTTCGGAAGGATGATAAAAAGTTCACAAATGTAGCGCAACAAAACGAAACAGCCGCTCAACATTTATTGTCATACAGCATATACATAGGTTACATTTTCTGGCACTTCGAGAAGGGAACCACAATATAATAATCACGCGCATCTAACCTGCGCATTTTCACTAACGCGGTTGGCGTCATGGAAGGGGTAGCTCCTCCTCCCTGCATTTTTGGTAGTTGCAACGATATTCCTGAACCCAGTGTACATATGTACACCCTGGTTTGATCTGTAAAAATAAATGAATTTAATAAAAATTACTTTTTGTGTTTATACCACTTGAATGTAAAAACTGATACTTACACTTCCTGAAGAATCCATTATTATTGTTTCCTATTTCTCATACATATTTTCTCGGAATGGCACTTACTCCTTTCGATTACACTTAGTTGTCATAGAACCTGTGATAAAAAGTTATAACGAGTTGTAATCGATCTGAATGCAATAAAAATGTAAATGTATGTATGCTATTTACTTATCTTTATGCTTGCGGAGAAGACTGTCTTCCTTTCCTCGCTTCATAGAGCATGATTTTCACCTTTGATACTGGATGGTGGAAATATCTAAAGCAAATTCATATATGAAAGAAACATTCATGATGATTTCTAATTAATCCAATTATTTGCATAACAAAAGTATGTGTCATACTTACGCTTTTATACATGTCATTTCCACTTGATATGAAAGAATAGCTACAGGTATTTATTATTAGGAGAGTGTGAAGAGACCCACCACCACCCCCGTCATAGACGGTCCTCTTCACTCTCCGTATGTATCTTCTACATACTTTGTAAACTACATGCTTATACTTACATTTTGGAACATTGCTTATTCGACAGCTCTTCATATGCGCTGATTGAACTCGCCGGTGCAATAGTCACTTTGGATTGCAATTGATTATTCGATGGTTTTTCATATGCGCTAATGCACTCGCCGGTGGTATTGCGATGTTGTCATGGATTATACAGAAACAGAATATGTTTATTTTTCATCGCAGCAATATGAAAGTGACATCAATGGATTCCTCGCATTCTCCCGATTAAATTGACAGAAAATTATTTAAATCTGACTATTTTTAACGAAATAGGCTTTCAATTCTGCAAACAAATATTTCACGTAATTTCCTTAATTATGATCCGAGTTATATCATTTTTGGGGCCAAATTGATCGAGAAAGCATAAGGAATCGATTGAGGCCACTTTCGTAAAGATCGGATTAGAAATTGCAAAACTTCAGGTTCATCAGTGCTTAGTGCGCAACATTGTATGGCCCCGCTGGTTTCGAGCGTCGAAGCCGATGAAAATAACAGAGAAATACCCAGAAAAAACCCAGAAATAACCAAAAATACCCCCAAAATACCCAAAATACCCCAAAATAACCAAAAATACCCAAAAGTTACCAAAAATACCCAAAAATACCCAAAAATACCCCAAAATAACCAAAAATACCCATAAATAACCAAAAATACCCAAAAATAACGGGCCTCCCAAACGGCCACTCTCTTGAAGAGGCCCTTCTGTTTGCCGAATAACGGAAGCGCGCGTCTTAGGAGTCGGGAACTCGCGAAAGGGTAGTCTGATTTAAGAACACTTAACTTTAGTCACTAATTTTAATTCTAAGTCTATTCTATGCACAACTATATACAGTTTAATAATAAAGGTCCGTTATGTACGTTTGATTACTATTAAGCTTACGGTTCTAAACACTTAGCAACACTAAGCCCTACGCGGTAGGCAACTTTTCTAAGCGGCGGCAAAGCACGTGGATTCGACCCGAATCCAGTAAAGCGAAGCGGTTTAAGCTATTTAAGCAAAGCGGTACAAGCGTTAGCAAGCGAAGCGGTTTAAGCTATTTAAGCAAAGCGGTACAAGCGTTAGCAAGCGAAGCGTTTTAAGCGTGTTACCTGAAGGGCGGCTCGTCGACAAGTAGATCGAGGAATTCTTGTGCGATTTCATCGAATCTACGGTCTCTCCCCCTTCCATCGATCGCCGATCTATGGAAGGGAGCGCATGATCGATGCTCCGTGCGAGCAAGGGGGTTCACAGAATGTATCGTCACGTCTGAATATAATCGGGCTCGGTAGATGGCGTTAGTTAGCCGATTTCTCTTAACATTTCCCGCCCGGCAATCATCGGTCCGATGAATAGATCCTTTGGCGGGAGTGACGCTGATTGGTCCAGACCTTGTGACGTGATTTCGACGCGGCTCGTGGCGAAGCCCCCTGGCCCACACGGAGATCGTCTATCGGTTGGATTCTAGCGTAGTGTGTGAATAGTGGAAGCAGTCGGTTCGTCATCCTGTACAGAAGGTAAGTAGATTAATTTTACTATCGGTCGTACAAATTCCGATTTCGCGGTCTTTACATGTGCCACGCGTGGCAAACCATCCGGTCCCTGAATCAAACGCGTGATCCGTGCTAGCGGCCACTTATTGGGTGGTAGTAGCTCGTTCTTTAGAATACACAGGTCCCCAACCCGTGGCTGCGGGACTGCTTGGAGTCTTGGAGGGACTGCAGGTACTCCCGAGACCAGCTGCGCCAGAACTGCAGCCTCATGTGCTGCAAGAGATGCCATCTGGACAGGCGTGAACGGGGAATGTCATCCAATGGCGGGTCCGGAACGGCGAGCAGCGCGTCGCCGATCAAAAAGTGTCCTGGTGTAAGCGCCGTGACGTCTCCTGGATCATCACTCAAGGGTTGCAGTGGGCGAGAGTTCAGGCACGCCTCAATTTGGGTAAGCAGCGTCATCATCTCCTCGAACGTGAGGTTCTGGTCGCCGACCACCCTCCGTAGATGATGCTTTGTAGACTTGACGGCTGGTTCAAAGATTCCCCCGAAATGTGGTGCCGCAGGAGGGTTAAAGCGCCAAGTGATGCCCTCCGTCAGTAGATGGGCCTGCATAACCTCCTGTGCTACAGAGAGGTCCCAGGTTCTCGCACAGCTCTCGTGCTGCCCCCACGAAGTTGGTGCCCCGGTCGCTGTGGATGACGGAGCAGATTCCTCGCCTCGAGGTAAATCGCCGCAGTGCAGCGAGGAAGGCTTCAGTACTGTAATCAGAGACAACCTCTAGGTGAACAGCTCGAGTGGTTAAGCACAGGAACACCGCGACATAACCCTTGTGTGTTCGTTGGCCTCTGCCCCGAGAAGCCAGTAGTGTAAAGGGTCCAGCGTAGTCCAAGCCCACTTGTAGGAAGGGCCGTGCTGGAGTGACCCTGTACGTCGGCAGATCCCCCATCCGTTGCTGTCCGGGCGCCGCCCTCCAGCGCAAGCAGGTGACGCAGTGGTGGATGTGGGCCTTGACGCGCTGTCGACCTTGCAGCACCCAGTACCTTTGGCGTAATGCAGCCAAGGTAAGTTGCGTCCCACCGTGGAGTGTTCGCCGGTGGGCCTCGTCGATCAGCAGCTCCGTGAAATGTCCACCCTTTGGCAGGATGACGGGGTGCTTCTCCCAGTAAGGCAGCGCAGAGTGCCTCAGCCGTCCGCCGACCCGCAGTAACCCTTGGGAATCTAGGAACGGGGTGAGTCGTAATAGCTTACTGCGACTCGTCAGCGGAGCTTTGTTTTCCAGTTGACAGCAGTCCTCGGCAAACTCCTGGCGTTGAATCACCCGGATCCAATGCAGGCGAGCAGCTTCCAGCTCGGCAGGGTCTAGGCAGCGGCCTCCGCCTAGTCGTGTCTGTCTCCGTGGTGTCCAGCGCCGACACCAAGCAGTTATCCGCAGGAGACGCTGTAGAGACGAGTGATTATTTAGGAGGTAATTGGGTTCTACCTCTTTAGCGCTGGTGACCAGATGACAGCCTGCTCTGGCTTCCAGGTTAGTCATCTCCTCGTTATGGGTTTCAGTCAGCCAGTGAGGAGGCCCGGTGAGCCAAGCGGGCCCCTTCCACCACAGTTTGAAGCTCGGAAGATGGCTTGGCGGTAACCCTCTGGAAGCGCAGTCTGCTGGGTTGTCGTCCCCTGCCACGTGACGCCAGCGTCCTTCCGGTAGTTCCCGCTGGATCTCCGCCACCCGATTCGCCACATAGGTCTTCCATCTTGAGGGATGGCCTCGAATCCAGTCCAGGACGATCCGTGAGTCGCTCCACAGGTGGGTCTCGACGCCGTCTAACCCCAAGCTTCTCTGTGTTTCAGTGACGAGGCGGCTCAATAGTGCCGCCGCGCATAGCTCGAGCCTCGGAATAGTGACCCTCTGCAGCGGTGCCACCTTAGTTTTGGCCGTAACCAGATGCACCTGCACTCCATCGTCATGGTCCACGACGCGCAGGTACACTACGGCAGCGAAGGCTCTCTCCGATGCGTCGGCGAACCCGTGGATCTCTCGATGCTTGATCCTCGCGTGAAGTCCGATCCAGCGTGGCACTCGGACTTCCTCTAGACTCGGCAGGCTCGACAGGAACTGTAGCCATTCCCGTCCGTCGGCGTCGGGCAGCGGGGTGTCCCAATCTATTTTCAAAAGCCAAAGTGATTGCAAAAATATCTTCGCTGTTACAGTAACTGGGGCCAGCAGGCCCAGCGGATCGAAGATCCGTGCGACCCGGGTGAGGACAGTGCGGCGGGTTACTGTAGCAGGAATAACCCTCTCGACCACCTGAGCTCGGAACTCGTCCTCGCACACATTCCAGTGGACGCCCAGAGCTGTATGGCAGGTGCCCTCCTCCTAGTTGACGGCCGTTGGCGCTTCTTCTCCCTGGAGACTCTCCAGTAAGGTGGGTGTGTTCGATACCCACTTTCTCAGGTTGAACCCGCCCGCCTTGCAGAGCAGACGTAACTCCGTTTGGATTGTTTTCGCCTCCTCCTCAGAGTCAGCTCCCGTAAGCACGTCATCCATGTAGACGTCCCTCTCCAAGATTGTCGAGGCTCGTGGAAATTTGGCTCGTTCGTCCTGCGCCAGCTGCCGCAGCGTGCGGATGGCCAAATAGGGGGCGCAGGCCAGCCCATAAGGGACGGTGTTTAATTCGTACTCACTTACGGCCTCCCCCTCCTGCCGTCTCCATAGAAGTCGCTGGAAGCGTCGATCTTCAGGGTGCACGAGGATTTGGCGGAACATCTTTTCTATGTCGGCGGTTAGACAGATGCGGTAAGTTCGCCAGCGCAGCAACACCTGAGATAGACCCGATAGCAGATTGGGTCCCACCATGAGGAGGTCATTCAGCGATTTCCCGGTAGTGGTAGCATGGGATCCATTGAACACCACCCTCAGCTTCGTGGTAGTGCTGCTCTCCTTTAGTACTCCGTGGTGCGGTAGGTAGAAGCTTCCCTCATCTGAATAAATTCGATCTGTCTTTGTCATGTGCATTAAATCCTCGTACTCACTCAGAAACGACTGGTAAGCCTCCTTGAATTCAGGGTTCCTGCTGCATTTGACTTCCATGCGGCGAAGCATCCGGGCGGCCCCGGCACGAGACTCGCCCAGTCCTTGGGTCTCCTTGAAAGGGAGACGCACCATGTAGCGGCCTGAAGGTAGACGTTGATGCGTAGCGGCGTAATAATCCTCGCACTCCTGGTCTTCCGCGTTGAGGGTTGAGGTCACCTTTACCTCCTCCTGTTCCCAGAATCATTGCACCAGCGGCACAAGGTCCTTGTCCACGGTGCACTTGAGTGTGACGAGGCCACTCGAAGATCGTGGCACGTCGCGAGGCGGGTGCGAAGCGAGACCCGAAATTATCCAGCCCAGGGTCGTCTTCTGGGCAATGGGCTCGCCCTCCCGTCCCTTACGGAATCCGTGCTCCAGAATTAGCGAATAGACATCGGCACCCAGCAAGACATCGATTTGAGCGCCCTCGGTGTAGTTCGGGTCCGCTAGATGAAGGCCCTGCAGGTGAGTCCAGGTATTTCTGTCATGACTAACCTGTGGTGAATATGCCGTGATACGCGGCAGCACCAGCGCTGTGGTTGTCCGCCGTGGGCCTCGACCTCCATCTGGTGTAAATTCCAAGTGGACGCTCCCCTTCACGCGTTCCGTTCGCTGATTCCCGATGCCAATTACGTGAACGTTGGATGTCTTTCTAGGGAGCCGCAGCAATTGCACCAGGGCCTCCGTAGCCAAGGAGACTTCGCTCCCCTGATCGATCAGTGCCCGTACTGATCTGGATCCACCGCCCGGGGACCGCACAATAATCCTGGCAGTAGCTAAGAGAACGGGCGGGAAACACGCGGTAGCACGAGGAAGGCTCTCCCTCGTCTCGGACCTTCCCAAATTGATTGAGACCTCGGTGGCAGTATCTGGAGCAGCGTTGGAGTTCTCATCATGGATTGAGGTATGATGCTTCTGCCGACACTCCTGACAACGCTTGTCACACTTGCAGTCTAGTAATATTTCCTTGCGCTCTTTCGGGCTCTTAGACTTCTACTCCGCGCAGAATAGAATAAAGTGACTGGCTCCGCAGAGCGTGCATTGATCCGATGAGCTCTTAGCTTTGCTCACCGGATGGATCTTGGCGGTTTTCTCTCTTCCAGCTGGTTTCGAGGCTCGTCCTGCTGGTCCCCTCCGCTGCTCCTTCAAGGCCTCCACGGTGTTGACGCGTCCCTCCACAAATTCCTTTAACTCGTCAAAGGTCGAGGGCAGCTTTGCCTTGCCGTGGAGTGTCTCCCATTCACGCCGTGATTGAGGGTCTAACTTTTCGACGATAACGTGCACGAGCCAGTCGCCGCTGGCATCGTAGAGCCTTTTCAGGGCCGCGAGGGCTTCCACGGAGTCGCACATCGTGTAGTAGAAGTCCTTGAGTTCCGGCCCGGATTCTCTTGTAAGACTGGGTAAATTAAAGATGGCCGCCATTAGATTCTTGACCGCCAACCGCTGATTGGAATAACGGTCTTCTAGCACCTTCCATGCTGCTTTAAAATTCTCTTCCCGCACAGGCATATTACGCAGGAGTCTTGCGGCGTCCCCGCTAATGGCGCCGCGCAAGTAATGTAGCCGCTCAGCATCGGACAAGGTCGCGTCCCGGACCACGAGGGACTCGAACAGGCCTTGAAAGGATGGCCAGTCTTTGTGCAACCCGGTGAAATTAGGCAATGGAATTCGCGGTAACGAGGCCTTCGATCGTCCTACTGCCGCCGTATCCGTTGTAGTCGAATCTTCCCGAGAGGCGCGCTCTACGGCACGCTTCGCGGTCTGCTCCAGGTTGGTGATCTCCTGTTCTAGAAAAATCTCCTCCATCGCCGATGGCTGACCTTCCTTGAAATACGAGTCGCCTGCTAGATCAGGATCGGCGGACATGGCGATCAATGTATCGTGCTGCGCCTCGAATTTTGCCCAATTCTTGCGCGGGGCCCCCAAGCGGGTAGATACGTTCGCCTTTGTGAAATTATTCGCACCTAATTTCTTTAAATTGTCGTATGCACGTGAGATACGACCGTAGAGGTCACGTTGGCCCGTTATGAGATGGCTCATTGTTTCTCGACAGGTCACGCGCGACGGTTAACCACAACACTCCCGAAGGATCCCGAACGTTCCAGAAATCGCAGATTCCAACGGCGCTGATCCGGCTCGAAGGACCAAAAAATGTTTGCAAAATAACGGAAGCGCGCGTCTTAGGAGTCGGGAACTCGCGAAAGGGTAGTCTGATTTAAGAATACTTAACTTTAGTCACTAATTTTAATTCTAAGTCTATTCTATGCACAACTATATACAGTTTAATAATAAAGGTCCGTTATGTACGTTTGATTACTATTAAGCTTACGGTTCTAAACATTTAGCAACACTAAGTCCTACGCGGTAGGCAACTTTTCTAAGCGGCGGCAAAGCACGTGGATTCGGCCCGAATCCAGTAAAGCGAAGCGGTATAAGCTATTTAAGCAAAGCGGTACAAGCGTTAGCAAGCGAAGCGTTTTAAGCGTGTTACCTGAAGGGCGGCTCGTCGACAAGTAGATCGAGGAATTCTTGTGCGATTTCCTCGAATCTACGGTCTCTCCCCGATCGCCGATCGATGGAAGGGAGCGCATGATCGATGCTCCGTGCGAGCAAGGGGGGTCACAGAATGTATCGTCACGTCTGAATATAATCGGGCTCGGTAGATGGCGTTAGTTAGCCGATTTCTCTTAACACCTTCTCACAGCAATATCTCCTCTCCGAGGCCCACCATCTTTCGCACGGAATAGGTCAATGCGTGCTTCTGTTTTGGAATTGATGCGCGTGTTTTTACTCGAGAGATAAGGGATCCGTCTCGAATTTGCAGGGAAGACGGCGCAGGCGGGACCACGCACAGTCAGCGGGCTACCGTTTTTTCTTCTTATGTCTCTCTCTCTCCGCAAGGCGTATAGATGTTGCATAATACTTTTTAACTGCTATATCTGGCACATTTAGATAAAAACTGAAGGGGCTGACTTGTATACCACATCTGGTTCTTAAAAATTAATCAAGCTGCTCGGCCAGAGTGTTTGGACAGGGTCCCGGTTTATGACCGTATTGTCCCGTGAGTCAGCGGTTGACAACGCTACCTGCGCGTCCGAAGTCACCATGTATACCACCCATTATCGACATCTGGTAGACAAATGTTTCCCAACGAACGCTTCGAGAACAAGCTATTGCCTAGTCGGAAAGAAATGAAGAAATTTCGCTCCAAAAATACTAAATTGCCAGCTGTAAAAGATAACTGAATTCGGACGCGCAGGTACCTCGTGCCACCCGTGGCGCAAACAAGACCACCCCCGATCATGGACGTCCGGAGGCGGGTGCAAAAGAGGCTGTTGCCCCCCTGGCTTTTGAGAAAAAATCGCTTATTTTTCAAAACTGATCTTTATTAAGTTTATACTAAAAAAGGGAATATTTTTAAATTTCGGTTTTAAATTTTGAATTAAATTGGCACTATAAAATGGGTTTAAAAAAGCAAGAGGGGTATATTTTTCTTTACAATCATTCCAAAGTTGGCCCTCCCCCTGGAAAAAAGTGTGCGGACGCCCCTGCCCCCGGTGCTTTCTATTCGAGCGGGTTTTCTTCCAGTGGAAATCAGTAAATTTGCAAGCGCAATATCTCGAAACCTAGTTGAAATAAGGTGTATACATTATAGGCTATTGAATTTACCTGGAAACTCACTATCAAGTGATCTCTAAGAAGAAAATAGTTCCATTTAAAAAACCGATCTTGACCATCGTATCTCTTAAAATAATAATCGAAGAAATTCGTACAAAATTGATAAAACTACCTCCGTCGCTTAATAGTAACTGTGACATTAAATCATCACCGTAATGTTCTCCATTTCTCAAAAACGCCTTTTTCCACCAACGCCTTTTTCTTTTTCTTTTGGTCGATGCTATTACAATGAACGCGGCGCCAACACTCATAGCTATTGACGGATCCATGGCTACTAAATATGTAGAGTTTGGAATGGACGCCGAAGGGTCTTGGTCATAAGGTGGGGGACACAAGTTGCCGAGTCGCCGGACACAAGTCGCTGGATACCAGCCGCTCTGTAAAAGTCGCTGGAGACAAGCCGATGCATCCCAGCGAGTCGCCAGGCGACCCGCTGGAGTCGCTGGCGACAAAGTTGCCGGCGATTGTTGCCCGGTCTATACGAGCCTTAAGGTCGTATTCAGATACATATATTGGACGGTGAGTTTCGTGAGGAGTATTCTCCCACCATACCGTTGGCCTGCCTCGGTGCTCATTTTCTCAATGTTTCCTGACTCGCTCCCGTTCCATCTCGCTCTCGCCTTCGCAGAACAAGAGTGGGCCCGAAGTGGTAGGGATTGCGCGAAGCTACTGACGTGTAGGCCAACCGAGTTCTGACAAGGGAAGATCCCGAACCCGAAAATTAAAAAAATTCTGAAACTTTGTGAATATGTAGGGGATTTCCTCCTGATTACAACGCAATTTTTGTTTGCTGCCCAAATTCACTCGAAGGGGTGAAATTAACCCCTGAAAATTTTGCTATTTTCCGATTTTGTGTTATAACTCGCGAACTGTAAGAGATAGAAAAAAAGTTTCAAGATAAAAGTTCATTCTTTTAATTAGATCTATCATTTGGTAAAAAAATTATTTTACAGTTCACGAGTTAAAATCGGAAAATAACCGGATTTTCAGCGGTCAATTACACCCCCTTAGTGTGAATTTGGGCAGCAAACAAAAAATTGCGCTGTAATCAGGAGGAAATTCCCTCCATATTCACAAAGTTTCAGTATTTTTCGAATTTCCGGGTTCGGAATGTTCCCTTGTGAGCGTAGAAATACATACATCAGAATAGGTGTGTGTTAGCTCCGAAAAAATTCAGAAGTGTTATGGTCAGAACATCGATTCTTTCTCGATGCTTCATCTCGTAGTTGTCTACGCACAGCTTCGTAACGCACGCAACTATTACGCTAAGAATAAATAACAACCACACGGCTACGTTCAGACAGAGCCGAGCAGCGTTCCCGTTACGACACCATACCCTTCGGGGGCCCCCCAACTGCAACTGACAAATCCACGATCGTCAGATGGTGGTGGCTGATTTCTCCTCGATTGCTATTGACCGGCCAATATATCTGAATACGACCTTAGGATAAAGATATAATGAAAGAAGAAAAATTATTCGAAGCCCAAGATGAAAGGCCTTCGAATAAACAATGGAAACTAATCAATACCCGAACCTATATAGAATTTTAGATTTAGGGTACACACCCCTCCCCCAAACCTCGTGTCGATCAGCCACTGGGGCCATTCGGAAGTATATCCTTTTATTTAAATAATGCCCATCTCTGCATTGGACCGTAAAGAAGTACAAAAAAATCAGGAAGTCAACTGTTGACCGGTTTGGAGACTTTTCCTTATTACATGTTTTATACAATAGTCAGAAGAATAAAAAAGAGTAATAATAAGAGCAATAGTTATAAATAAGTGCTGCCACTTCCACATTCTGAAATATGATATCAGTAAATCAGTATTTCCAGTATTAGTAAAAATGTTCCAATCTCTCTTTTTTTACTTTAAATAATGTGGCCATATAATTATAACATAAATTCGACAGCGATTTCAAGTGATGTATGTGTCACGGTAAAGGCGTTATTTTAGTAAATGTATACAGTTCCCAGCAGTTCCTAGTAAATGTATGCCTAAAATGCATATAACCTAACCTCTAATCGTACGAAAATGCATACATTGACTGCATCACGCTCTTACTGTGGCTCATGTATCCAGCTAACGCTTCAGTTTTGCTATGATTCCACGTTGGCAGTCCTCCCGAGTAGGCGCCATCTCGAATCCACTAGCTGAACTAAATTTGTCACGTGACTTGCTCTGTATTATCGCCAATATGGCGGAACTCGTATTTGGAATGCAGTCACGGGAATACGTTGTTTGTCCTTATATGAGCACATTTTGGGCTGGGTGAGGTCTCATTCGAAAGAGGAAGGTTCGATACAGCCCGCTCTGGTCATCGTTTGAGTCACAAAACTCTTTTTTTTTCGACTTTTGCTCTACTTTCAACACTCATATTATTAGATATTAACACAATCTCGTCGAACCATGACCAGAGCGGGCTGCATCGAACCTTCCTCTTTCGAGTGAGACCTCACCCAGCTCAAAATCTGCTCATATAAGGACAAACAACGTATTCCCCCAAACCCATGTTTCGGGCCAGATTGTGTCGGTATACAGATCGCTGTTTTACCCCGTGTCTACCCCCTTAATACTATGTCTTTAGACAAATTTGGTTGATTTACCTTATTTGACAAATTTCCAGAAACTTGTGCGACACAAGATGCTCTGTCTATCTATCTAATCTTCTCCGGACAACCTCCAAGCCTGTGCATTCTCTTCATTTCTACCCATCCAAGCCTGTGCGTCCCCTTCAATTCTACTATCCAAGCCTATGCGTCCCCTTCATTTTTATCGAAGTCCTGTGGGTCCCCTTCATTTCTATAATATAATAAGCTTTACATAAAAACTCTAAATTGCTGGTATATACAAAAAATACAAGTATCTGGCAATTTAAATGCAATGCAATTTTTTACTACAATATATTATTTTGTACATGTATGGTACAAATTTCCAGAAACTTATGCGAAAAAAGATGATTCTCTGTCGAACCTTCTCCGGACAACTTCCAAGTCTGCGACTCTACATAAGAAATCTATTAAATAAATTTGGTGACTTACCTTGTTAATTGAGACAATAATTCAGTCTCCTATTTAGTATAAAAACTCGTGAGATTTCAAATTCGGACAACCTACTTTATTTGACACTTAGCACTTGGTAGGTTATAAAATTCAAAATAGTATATATATATTTGTGCACTGACGGACTACGATCCCCGCCGAATAATCCCGAGAGTCGACGAACGAAAAACGAAACATGTATTGGCTGAAGGTGTGTGTGTAACGCGTATACGTATTATGTCGACGAAAATTTTGAGTGGAGAAGAAGAATCAGAAGAAAAATCTACCGTTTCTGACAGATCCATGACATGATATTACGATATCTCTGTCATGCGTGGACTGATTTTATTGAATTTGGTCTTATTCGAAAGCTTATATGCGGTTTACATAAGAAAAATGCCTTTAAATTTAGAAAATATTGCAGGCGTGATGAGATATTAATGAAATAAATTTCAGGTTAGGTTGGAATAGCCGTTTCTCGAGTAAAGTGTTACGTCCTGAAGGGACAGCCTGTAAATCACCCCGAGCGGCTGGAGTGACTTACCGGGTTCTTACTCTGTTAAAGGGCTAAGGCCCACCTTGACTATACTTACCGGGGGTAGAAAGGAAGAAAGGGGTTGAAATAAGGCTTGTACAAGGGAATTGAGAGAAACAATAATGATCGCTTATATTCTTAATAAAGGTTAGTTGTTAGGTACATACCAGGAGACGGCTCTCCGTCTCCGTCGCTGTTCTCGGGGCGTTCGCTTTGCCGCCGGACCTGTCGCAGGTCGTGTTCGCTCGCGTTTCGGGCTCGGGTGACGCAGGGATGTCGCTGGGCCTGGCGTCCGTCGTCTCGCTGCGCTCGCTCCGTCGGGGTTCTTCGCGATCGCGGTCGTTCGTATCGGCGCGTGAGTGCTCTCCCGGCGAGGCCGTTTCCTGTACGTCGGATGGAGATACGCTCCGCCTAACCAGATCGACCGAGCGCGATTCGCGATACCGGACACTGAAGCGAAGACGCGATCTAGACGGCAACGCTCGCCGTCGCTACTCCCTAGCTCGAAGTCCCAAAATCGAATGAACTCTCTCGAGTCCGCGGTTGAGGACCGCGTCTCGCCTTCTCGAAATCGATCGGGGGGAGAAATCGCCCCGTCGGCAACTGGCGGTCGCTGCCTCTTGTTGGGAAATATCGGGGCCCGGGCCGTCAACGGTCACGTTGCGCTTACGACGAACCTCCGCGGTTCGTCGACCTGCCCGACACGCGCGAGGCGATTCCGCTGAATCGCCGATTCGGAGGAAAGCGACGCGAGGACAGTGAGCACGGGATGGACCAGAAGGGCCCATGTAACACCTCCCCACTAAGACACGAAACGGTCTCGTGAATCCGTTTCGTCGTTACCCGTGTGATGCTGTCCGCGCGTACACTTTCGTCCGACGACTTAAAATTACGAATGTCGCAACTAAAACTAAGGGGACCCGAAAGGGGAATTACAATAAATGAATCGGAGTTGGGCGAAGCAGTTGAATAAAATATTGTTACATTGTAACGCAAAGCAAAGAAAATTATAGTAATAATAATATAACCCCAAAATTTAAGGAATAATATGATAGTAATAGTAATGTAGCAAAAATGAAAGAGGAATATAGTAATATAGCAAAAATTGAAAACAAGAATAATAATGATATCGCAAAAAAAAATTGATAGCGGTCGTGTAGTAAAATTAGCGATGTGGGGGGGGGGGGGGGGGGAGCGACTCCTGGCGGTATCCGAGATGACGCTCGGAAGTGGCTGTACGTGGCGTCCGTCGTATCGCTCGCTCCGTCCTTCGTCTTCGCGATCGCGGTGGTTCGTATCGGCGCGTAAATGCTCTCCCGGCGAGGCCGTTTCCTGTGTGTCGGATGGAGATACACTCCGCCTAACCTGATCGACCGAGCGCGATTCGCGAGGCTGGACACTGAAGCGAAGACGCGGTCTAGACGGTGCGACTCGTCGTGGTGTTTTGCTGCCATCAGCGGAACCACGCCTTAGAATATTTCGAAGCATGGCTCGGTACCCTTGAAACCTCTTGCTTTGTCTACCTGAGTTTTGTTACTTGTCCTCGTGGCCGGTATAACGGGTAGGTCGGGAGGAAAGGATGTAATGGCAAGAGGTCTTGAAATTATTTGCGGGGGGGAACGGTGTGGTACCATTTCTATTTCCACTTTTGCCTCTTTCCTTGGGGACTGGCGGTGTTGGGTACAGCGTGCCTTCAAACAACGGTATCCCATCCAGACAATAAGGAGGATGATGAAGATTCCTCCCAGTCCGGGCAATCCATAGGTAACATAGGTTGATAGGTTTTTGGTTCGATGATGGGTGGCCAGCTCCCTTGCCTGTCTTTCGATGTCCTCCAGGGCGATTGCGTTTGCTTTCGCATGGGCCTCATGAAGGGTCCCCTGGGGTTCCTTTTCTTGATGGTCGGCCAAGATTTTCACGTGATGTTCCGTGAGTGTTGGCAGGAACTCCGAGATGTTTTAGTCGACAGATGGCTTGTAGACGGTTGTCAATGCCTCGGTGTCGACTCCGGATGCCCAGAGCTGGTCGGTCCCGATTTTAGCCTGACAATCTCTCTTCAGTTGTAATATTCCTGCACCCTGTAGCATTTCATATCCGGCCGCGTGCTTGTTGCATTGGATCTGCAGGGCCTGAGTGTCTTTAATGGAGTATAACCAGGTGTTGGGTGCGACCATTTTCTTGAGGAAGGTTCGGCTTCCGGGAAGGGCCTTGATGTTGCAACTGGACCACTTGATGTTCTGTGGTTTTAACAACGCATCCGTTTCGCAGCTTGGTGCTTTCTCCAAGTCCTGGAGTGGCACGCTGAGTTCGCACATGTACATCCGAGGGTGTTTCCTGCATCCTGAGATGTAGTTCTCGTTGGGCATGAAGTATTGGGAGTTGGTTTGGCTGATCGCTAAATATTGTGTTCTTGGTACCATGAATATAGGGGTAGACACATTGGTTGATATAGATTGGAACGATGGGCACGGTTGTAGATAATAAAGGTCGAAGGGAATTTGGTCTAGTAAAGGGATGTCGAGTGACAAGATGATTCGACCCTGTATGTAAGCTGCGTTCAATTTGGTCACCACTGGTAGCTGTTCGGAATTCAGTTCTTCCGGGGTCAGCGGGAATTCGTACGGCGTGGTTTCGCGAATTCGTTCGCAAGTCTGCGCAAGCTGACTGGGGGACAATACGGCCGGATGTACAATACCGAGTTTCGCGAACGTGAGCGCGTCCGTAATTACAATGAGCGCGGTTACATATTCGTCCGCGTGCCTGGTCATCATATACGTCCACGTCGAAAAAGCTAATTCTAATTCTACTTTCGTTTCGCGTTCGTCTAATTGTAGTGTACCCGCCGCTATTTCCTTAATTCTATCGCCCACCTTTTGCACGGCACCCGTTACAGATCTTAGAGTGTCGTGTATATCTTGGAATTCGGACTTTATAATGTGAGTTTGGTTTCCTAACAGTTCAGCTAGACGATTTTGATCTTTGTACAGTTTTTCTATTTCCTTATTGTAATATTGGGCGTCATCGCTGTCCAAGGTTCCGAAAAGGGCCTTACTCAGCGATCCGATGAATCCCAATGGTACCGATCGCTTGGTACGGCGTAGCGGTGTCTTTCCGAGTATGCTGAGTAGCAGTTCCTCGTATCGTTCGCCGTCGCGGAGTTTTCGTTGTAAGGCCTCATTAAGGGCGTCGGCTGGGCAAGGCATCCAGCTATGTGTTTTACATATTGTTTTCATCCGGTCAATCTGGGGTTGAGTCTGTGGTCTCGAGGCTAGTACCTCAGCGACTCCTATGCCCGTAACCAGCCTCCATTGGGTATGGAAGACTCGGAGGTGTCGGATTCTTTCGTAGTACAAGCCCGGGTTGTGGGTCAACTGCGATATCCGGTAGTCTCCGTCGATGATGTTACTATTAACGATCGTCCACAGGGACGCAAACAAAGCAGCCCATGTCCGTCCATGGTGGCCGCGGTACGAGCATTTCCCGGAAATGTCTTTCGCGGGGGAATTCTATCGTTCTATGTAAATGTTAACTGCAATTACAAAAACAAGTGAGATAAAGGGAGGGGGAGGGGTTCTAGGGAGGAGGAATTCTATTGTTTTAAGTAATTGTTTACGAAAAACAAGTGAGATGAAGGAGAAAAGAAGGGGAAAAGTCCGATTTACGGAGTATGGGACCTGGATTATGGGGATCGGCTATTTGAACTCTCCCGCCGGTCCGTTGTAAACTTAAACCACATTGTGCATTGTGCAAATACGCTGCATTGGCGTCAAGGTAGTTGGCCTCATCCGAAATTAATATGGCATTGTTTTGTTCGGTGATGGCTTTTATCTTGTAAGGACCTGCGGAAAGGACGCGCCCGCCTCGTTCCGGTTGGGCGAGCGGGCGCGCAAGTAGTTTAAATGGTCGCCATTTTCGAGGTAGGTGCCACGATCTGTTGACCTTCGCGCTTCGCGGGTTTCATATCTTCTCGGTTCGCGAGGTTCGGATGTCCTAGGCTCGATACCTAAGGTCCGGGGTTCATACGCTCTAAGCTCGCGAGGTCGCGGTTGTTTATCGTCTTGAGATCTTTGCTGGGGACCGAGCTGGCTACTTCCGACGTCCAGCGATCGTTCGCCTTGCCTCGTCAGCAAGGTCGTTGGCCGGCGCGGCGGTGTTGGGTCGCGATAATTCGGCTCGCGAGGATACTCTTTGCTAAAATCTTCGTCTCGATAGCGAGGGGAACTATAGGCGGAAAACGAGGAATGGGGCTCTACAGATGGGGCCTCCTCTCTCGGCTGCCTCCATTTGGTCCATTTTCTTTGGTGGTCGGGCGGGGCCGGGGGAGGCGCGCTGCAAGCGTACCCGTACACCTTATCGCGAAGCAAACCGAACTTCTCTAATTCCCGCCTTTGGGCGTGTAACGCTAAATCGAACGCGTCGTCTAACGTCTCTGGAGTTTGAAGCGATATCTTAGACGAAATCCTTTGAGGTGATCCCGGGATTAACGAGGAAAGAGCCAATCGCTCAACGTTCCTCGAGGTCTTTTCATTCTCTGTTCTGACCACGCGAATAAAGTCTAGTAAGCGAGTAAAGTGGGTAGAGTCTATTATACGTTCTCGTGGCCGAAGCTCCTCATAACTACGACATGGAGAGTAGCGGGTCCTTGAGAGGGAGAGCAGCTCAGCCACGCCCCCACAACCTTTCCCTTCGACATAGAATCTAACGGGATCAATCAATTTGAATATAAGGCCATCCCGGAACCTGTCCTCTAGGCCTGGCGGTATACGTTTCGCGGCGCGCTGTATCGCGTCTTCGAAATCCTCCAAAGTTACTAAGTCAGGGTCAAAACGGGGAACGCTGTCGAGCTCCTGATACATTCTCTCCTCATCTTCTCGGTATTGCCATACGTCTATTATATGTGTCATTGGGTCGTTCGTACGTGAGCCGGAGGGTAGTCCACCGCCCTGAGGCGGAGGTGGAGGAGGAGGAATAGCCGGAAGAGGTGCAGCAGAGGATCGTGCGGTAGAAGACAGTCCCGCGGTCGGGGACCTCAATACACCACCTGGCATTGTTATGCAATGCTCAGCAAGGGACTTTGAGTGGTAGGAAGCGTAGTCAAGTTACGAGCAGAGAAGATTGCGGCAGGTCGCGATTATACGCGACGGCGCGATCTATTAAAAGGAAATGATTAGAAGAATCAAATCCCACTTCTGACACCAGTTGTTACGTCCTGAAGGGACAGCCTGTAAATCACCCCGAGCGGCTGGAGTGACTTACCGGGTTCTTACTCTGTTAAAGGGCTAAGGCCCACCTTGACTATACTTACCGGGGGTAGAAAGGAAGAAAGGGGTTGAAATAAGGCTTGTACAAGGGAATTGAGAGGAACAATAATGATCGCTTATATTCTTAATAAAGGTTAGTTGTTAGGTACATACCAGGAGACGGCGCTCCGTCTTCGTCGCTGTTCTCGGGGCGTTCGCTTTGCCGCCGGACCTGTCGCAGGTTGTGTTCGCTCGCGTTTCGGGCTCGGGTGACGCAGGGATGTCGCTGGGCCTGGCGTCCGTCGTCTCGCTGCGCTCGCTCCGTCGGGGTTCTTCGCGATCGCGGTGGTTCGTATCGGCGCGTGAGTGCTCTCCCGGCGAGGCCGTTTCCTGTGCGTCGGATGGAGATACGCTCCGCCTAACCAGATCGACCGAGCGCGATTCGCGATACCGGACACTGAAGCGAAGACGCGATCTAGACGGCAACGCTCGCCGTCGCTACTCCCTAGCTCGAAGTCCCAAAATCGAATGAACTCTCTCGAGTCCGCGGTTGAGGACCGCGTCTCGCCTTCTCGAAATCGATCGGGGGGAGAAATCGCCCCGTCGGCAACTGGCGGTCGCTGCCTCTTGTTGGGAAATATCGGGGCCCGGGCCGTCAACGGTCACGATGCGCTTACGACGAACCTCCGCGGTTCGTCGACCTGCCCGACACGCGCGAGGCGATTCCGTTGAATCGCCGATTCGGAGGAAAGCGACGCGAGGACAGTGAGCACGGGATGGACCAGAAGGGCCCATGTAACAAAAGGATAGCGGTAGCGACAGTCGATACGAATATATGCAGGGCTCGGTATTTCGGATTTCGGAAAATGGAGATACATGGCAGGGGCAGTCGACATTCATATACAGGGTATCTTTTACGTATACAGGGTGTCTTATATGTACATAGTACAGGGTGTCTTTTCTTTCATGTACTTGGCGTCGAGACGCTACCGCGTCTCTAGATATATAAGGGTAAAGGGTAAAAGGTATAACGGTATATAAGGATATATAAGGGTATTAGGGTATACCGGTATATAAGGGTTTAAATAAGAAAAATGCCTTTAAAATTAGAAAATATTGCAGGCGAGATGAGATAATTAATGAAATAAGTTTGAGAATAGCTGACACTCGAGTAAATGACAATCTTTTATGTATACAGGGTGTCTTTTATATATACGTAGTACAGGGTGTCTTTTCTTTCATGTACTTGGCGTCGCGACGCTACCGCGTCTCTAGATAAAGGGAGTAAGGGTGTAAGGGTGTAAGGGTGTGAGGGTGTAAGGGTGTAAGGGTAAAGGGTGTAAGGGTATAGGGGTAATAAGGGTATAGGGGTAATAAGGGCATAAGGGTATATAAGGGCATAAGGGTATATAAGGGCATAAGGGTATAAGGTACTAAAGGTATATAAGGGTGTAAGGGTATAACAGTATATAAGGGTGTGAAGGTATAAGGGTATATAAGAATATAAGGGTATAAGGGTATACCGGAATATAAGGATATAAGGGTGTTTAGAAAATAACGGAACGCGCACGTCGCAAGGAACGGGAACTCGCGAGAGGGCTTCGTAAATTTATGACCCCTATGGTCTAAGCACTAGTTTAATGTTTAAGTCACTATTTACAGTTGTACAATAAAAGGAACGCACGCACAAGTTTACAAAGAGACGCAACACAGACTTTCCTACGCCGTAGGCTTAATCTAATTTAACGAAGTCGAAGCACGCGGAATCGGCCCGATTCCGTAAGCAAGCAAAGTATAAGCAGTTCTCCTACGCGGTAGGGTTTTTTGGAATAAGCAGCGCGATGCACGTGGGCTTGGCCCGATGCCCTTTACAACGCGAAACCAGCTGATGAACAAAGCCCGTGGATTCGGCCCGAATCCAATAAAGCGAAGCGATTTAAGCAAAGTGACTTTGAAGACGGCTCGTCGACAAGTGTCGTTTACAGACAGAGATCCAGGAAATCGGCCCGATTTCCTGGAAGGCAGAAGCAGTCCCCCTTCCCTCGGTTGTAAGGCGATGGAAGGGGCCGTTTTCGGCGCTCCACATGAGTCAGCGGACCGGTGCCATTATCTAATTAGCGATACGCCTGGGAGATGGCGTTAAGATGCAGAATTCTCGTAACAAAGGGTATAAGGGTATAAGGGTAAAAGGTAAAAGGTATAACGGTATATAAGGATGTATAAGGGTATAAGGGTATAAGGGTATAAGGGTATAAGGGTATACCGATATACAGGGTGTCCCAAAAATGCTGCGGTTCCTTAAGGGGCGTGATTGGGGGGGGGGGGTGATTGCAAACAACTTTTTCCTTTGCGAAAATGCCCTCCGAGGGTTCGTTAACGAGATATTAATAAAAAGCACCGACCAATCAGAGCGCGAGCCTTCCGCTGGAGGTCCCGCGCTAGCGTCGCCGCGCGCCGGGCCGCGCTGCGACAACGAACAAGCAAGGCGGCATGCATCGAAGGAAATTGCGTAGAATGGCAAATGAAAAAGACGTAACAAAAAAATCGAACCTTTTGCCATGGTTTGTTTGCCATTTAAAGTGAATAATGAATAAAGGATAAATGGATGAAAATCACGTGTAACGTAAAAAGACGAATACACATTTTTTTTAGAAGATTCGAAAATAATAATTATTTGAAGTGGGAGGATAAGGAATACGTAAAATTCCTTGTGTTAATAACATATCCACGAAAAGGTAATGTAACAGGAAATTAACGAAAAGTGATCGTAGTTTGTTATTGTGATAAAAATCCGTAACTCAATAACGGCCAGCACTGTTGCTGATAACGAATAAGTCTGTTTAAAAAGGCCGAATAAATATTTTCGTACGAGAATTTTGAGAATTATCGCCGGAAATAAGCCATAGCTTGCGTTAAATTTAAAAATGAATGATCACCATTAAAGTAACTAAAACTCACCCTTGTAGAAAATTCACCTGCAACTTGAAAACTTGTGTCACTGAGTCACTGAACCGATCCTGGTCATCGATGGACGAGCCCAGTGCACAGCTGATCCCAGGTATACGACACTACCCAAAGTTAAGGGTCGCAATGTCAGGTGCGTCCAGGTCAACGTACCGAATATTCACTTCACTGCACGGCTACTAACACTGATCACTTAATGTACTTTTCATGGAACGTGTTGTTCCTACGTTATAAAAATTGGTGGAAATGAATTTTTACTTGGCGTTCGGAGCCGTGGGTAATTCCCGCGCAAATTCTCACGCTGCAGCACTTGCGTCCTCGTTGTTCGGGGGGTACACACAGAACATCGCGTAATACTCTTGAGCAGAGAACATTTGTCTGCGACGCGATTGCTGACTGCTGACTGACAAGATTTTTTCCAAGCGACTTCTTCTACCCCCAAATAGTTTCTCTCGTTCCATTATGAGTTGACCCCCACCAGGCCAAGAGGCTTCAGGTAAAAAGAAGCCAGCACATTTTCGGAACACACGTGTTTTGCAGAAGTGCAACGAAAACTTTCACAAAAGCCCGCGCTCCGTCCTTCTACTGCCAATGTACCCATTGCTTCGAGATAGAAAACAGACACCACGTGTATCGGTTCGAAAGGGTCCGAAGGGAAGAGACGCAGAAAAAAGTCTTCGAGTTTCTATAAAGAAGGAAATGCATACCATTCCTGTTTCCCCTTTCTGACACCCTAAGTTCACGTCTGCTACGAGGCGGAACCAAGTAAGTCATAAATTATCCGAAACTGTAGGAAACCGTTCTCTACCGCCGACTTGCGGGACAATACGGTCATAAACCGCGACCCTGGCGAAATGCTCTGGCTGATCAGCCTGATTAATTTTGGAGAACTAGAAATTACAGAGTATTATCCAGCATCAATACGTCTCGCGGAGAGACACAGGAAAAGAAGGGATAGTCCGCTGACTGCGCGTAGTCCCGCCTGCTTCGTCCTACCCTCAAATTAAAGACGGATCCCTTATCTCTCGAGTATAAACACGTGCTCGAATTTCAAAACACAAGCACGCATCGACGTATTCGGTGCGCGAGACTGTGGGCTTGAGGTCCGATTGGCCCCAAACTAACCAATCTGCCCTGGATCCCTCTTCACAGCGATATCTCCTCCACAAGGCCCACCTTCTCTCGCACGGAATACGTCGACGCATGCTTTTGTTTGGAAATTCGAGCGCGTGTTTAGACACGAGAGATAAGTAGGCCCAAATGGTTAGTTCAGGACCAATCGAACTTCAAGCCCGCCTTCTCTCGCACGGAATACGTCAATGCGTATTCTCCCTGAATTGGGGGACAATCCGGGACATGTATTATCCCGATGCCAGAAGACATCGAAATGTCCTTTACCGTTTCACGTCGAGGTCGCGGTTGTAAAAATCAGAAAAAGTACTACCACATTCGCTGATATGTTTTCTGTAAATTAAGCATATTTCTAGAGTAATGCAGCTGATATTAACGTCGCAGTAACCTGTTAAATGCAATGGTGCGCCCGGTCTCAGGTAAAGCAACCGCGCGCGATTACAGTCAGCTGACCGTACCGCTACCATCCCACATTTCTTCAGTGAGGTCAAAAAACAGTAAAATTCTCCTGAAATTCTGTCGATCTGTTTTTTGACCTCACTGAAGAAATGTGGGATGGTAGCGGTACGGTCAGCTGACTGTAATCGCGTGCGGTTGCTTTACCTGAGACGGGGCGCACCATTGCCTTTAACAGGTGACTGCGACGTTAATATCAGCTGCATTACTCTAGAAATAAGCTTAATTTACAGAAAACATATCAGCGAATGTGGTAGTACTTTTTCTGATTTTTACAACCGCGACCTCGACGTGAAACGGTAAAGGACATTTCGATGTCTTCTGGCATCGGGATAATACATGTCCCGGATTGTCCCCCAATTCAGGGAGAATACGCGTTGACGTATTCCGTGCGAGAGAAGGCGGGCTTGAAGTTCGATTGGTCCTGAACTAACCATTTGGGCCTACTTATCTCTCGTGTCTAAACACGCGCTCGAATTTCCAAACAAAAGCATGCGTCGACGTATTCCGTGCGAGAGAAGGTGGGCCTTGTGGAGGAGATATCGCTGTGAAGAGGGATCCAGGGCAGATTGGTTAGTTTGGGGCCAATCGGACCTCAAGCCCACAGTCTCTCGCACCGAATACGTCGATGCGTGCTTGTGTTTTGAAATTCGAGCACGTGTTTATACTCGAGAGATAAGGGATCCGTCTTTAATTTGAGGGTAGGACGAAGCAGGCGGGACTACGCGCAGTCAGCGGACTATCCCTTCTTTTCCTGTGTCTCTCCGCGAGACGTATTGATGCTGGATAATACTCTGTAATTTCTAGTTCTCCAAAATTAATCAGGCTGATCAGCCAGAGCACTTCACCAGGGTCGCGGTTTATGACCGTATTGTCCCGCAAGTCGGCGGTAGAGAACGGTTTCCTACAGTTTCGGATAATTTATGACTTACTTGGTTCCGCCTCGTAGCAGACGTGAACTTAGGGTGTCAGAAAGGGGAAACAGGAATGGTATGCATTTCCTTCTTTATAGAAACTCGATGACGTTTTTCTGCGTCTCTTCCCTTCGGACCCTTTCGAACCGATACACGTGGTGTCTGTTTTCTATCTCGAAGCAATGGGTACATTGGCAGTAGAAGGACGGAGCGCGGGCTTTTGTGAAAGTTTTCGTTGCACTTCTGCAAAACACGTGTGTTCCGAAAATGTGCTGGCTTCTTTTTACCTGAAGCCTCTTGGCCTGGTGGGGGTCAACTCATAATGGAACGAGAGAAACTATTTGGGGGTAGAAGAAGTCGCTTGGAAAAAATCTTGTCAGTCAGCAGTCAGCAATCGCGTCGCAGACAAATGTTCTCTGCTCAAGAGTATTACGCGATGTTCTGTGTGTACCCCCCGAACAACGAGGACGCAAGTGCTGCAGCGTGAGAATTTGCGCGGGAATTACCCACGGCTCCGAACGCCAAGTAAAAATTCATTTCCACCAATTTTTATAACGTAGGAACAACACGTTCCATGAAAAGTACATTAAGTGATCAGTGTTAGTAGCCGTGCAGTGAAGTGAATATTCGGTACGTTGACCTGGACGCACCTGACATTGCGACCCTTAACTTTGGGTAGTGTCGTATACCTGGGATCAGCTGTGCACTGGGCTCGTCCATCGATGACCAGGATCGGTTCAGTGACTCAGTGACACAAGTTTTCAAGTTGCAGGTGAATTTTCTACAAGGGTGAGTTTTAGTTACTTTAATGGTGATCATTCATTTTTAAATTTAACGCAAGCTATGGCTTATTTCCGGCGATAATTCTCCAAATTCTCGTACGAAAATATTTATTCGGCCTTTTTAAACAGACTTATTCGTTATCAGCAACAGTGCTGGCCGTTATTGAGTTACGGATTTTTATCACAATAACAAACTACGATCACTTTTCGTTAATTTCCTGTTACATTACCTTTTCGTGGATATGTTATTACCACAAGGAATTTTACGTATTCCTTATCCTCCCACTTCAAATAATTATTATTTTCGAATCTTCTAAAAAAAATGTGTATTCGTCTTTTTACGTTACACGTGATTTTCATCCATTTATCCTTTATTCATTATTCACTTTAAATGGCAAACAAACCATGGCAAAAGGTTCGATTTTTTGTTACGTCTTTTTCATTTGCCATTCTACGCAATTTCCTTCGATGCATGCCGCCTTGCTTGTTCGTAGTCGCAGCGCGGCTCGGCGCGCGGCCACGCTAGCGCGGGACCTCCAGCGGAAGGCTCGCGCTCTGATTGGTCGGTGCTTTTTATTAATATCTCGTTAACGAAACCTCGGAGGGCATTTTCGCAATGGAAAAAGTTGTTTGCAATCACCCCCCCCCCAATCACCCCCTTTAAGGAACCGCAGTATTTTTGGGACACCCTGTATAAGGGTATAAGGATATTAGGGTATACAGGGTGTCCCAAAAATGTCGCGTTTCCTTGAAAGGGGTGACTCAGGGGGTGATTTGAAACAACTTTTTCCTTAGCGAAAATATTGTCCGAAGCTTCGTTAAGGAGATATTAACCAAAAACCCCGACCAATCAGAGCGCGCGCCTTCGGCCCGAGGTTCCGCGGTAGCGTTGGCTACGCGGTAGGCGACCGCGCTTGTACTACGAACGTACGAACAAGCAAGTCGGCATGCATCGAAGGAAACCGCATTGCACAGTTTTTTTTTTTAAAGCAGAATCTTAAATAAGAATAATTTGAAGTGAGAGGACAAGAAGTACGTAAATTTCGTTTTTAAATAAGGCATAAACGAAAAGGTAATGTAACAGAAAATGTACGACAAGTGATCGCAATTCGTTATTGAAGTAAAAATCCGTAGTTTAATAACGGCCAACACAACTAAAATTAAAAAATAATATTAGGTGTACGAATAAATTCTTTCCGACTGGAATTTGAATCGCGGTGGTATTCAGAAGCTGCCAGAAAAATGGCAAAAGGTAATTAACAATAATGGAAATTGTTTCGATGATCGAGTTGTTTTCATATTATTTAAATCGAACTGTTATTGTACCCTAAAATCGGAAAGAATTTATTTTCACACCTAATAATCACCAATAAATTAAATAAAACTCACCCTTTCGGACATTCCTTTCCTTGCTTTCCTTCCCTTTTCGGAAACCTGTGTCACTGGGTCACTGTACCGATCCTGGTTATCGGTGGACGAAAAGATTTATGGTTGGGTAGCGGCCAGTGCTCAGCTGATCACACTGCGTCCGGGTTAATGTACCGAATATTCACTTCACTGCACGGCTACTAACACTGATCACTGAATTTATTTTTCACGGAACGTGTTGTTCCTACGTTATAAAAATTGGTGGCTGCGAAAGGGGCCGATTACTGTTAATTACTGGGACGAGATTACTACTATTACCCGGCGAAAAGCAAACTGGTGGCAGACTGTCTCGGGCTGTGCAGTCCGTTGCTGTGACGATTGGTCGAGTCACCTATTTGGGCACACTTTTAAAGACGGGGCACACGTATTTCGGTTATTGGCTGAAGTTGCCACATACATTGTCGCACCGCGCGACGAAGAGATCGAACGAAACACGAGATCGAGTGGTATAGAGCGATTTGACCAAGCTAAGCCTACGCTTTTGTTTTGACGATCGTCGGTCGGATCCGTATCTGATCGCTGCACAGCAGCGGACTGCACAGCCCGAGACAGTCTGCCACGAGTTTTCTTTTCGCCGGGTAATAGTAGTAATCTCGTCCCAGTAATTAACAGTAATCGGCCCCTTTCGCGGCCACCAATTTTTATAACGTAGGAACAACACGTTCCGTGAAAAATAAATTCAATGATCAGTGTTAGTAGCCGTGCAGTGAAGTGAATATTCCGTACATTGACCCTGCGATCAGCTGAGCACTGGACGCCGATGACCAGGATCGGTACAGTGGCCTAGTGACACAGGTTTCCGAAAAGGGAAGGAAAGCAAGGAAAGGAATGTTCGAAAGGGTGAGTTTTGTTTAATTCATTGGTGATTATTAGGTGTAGAAATAAATTCTTTCCGATTTTAGGGTACAATAACAGTTCGATTTAAAAAATATGCAAACAACTCGATCATCGAAATAATTTCCATCATTGTTAATTACCTTTTGCCATTTTTCTGGCAGCTTCTGAATACCACCGCGATAGAAATTCCAGTCGGAAAGAATTTATTCATACACCTAATATTATTTTTTAAATTTAGTTGTGTTGGCCGTTCTTAAACTACGGATTTTTACCTCAATAACGAATTACGATCACTTGTCGTACATTTTCTGTTACGTTAGCTGTTCGTTTATGCCTTATTTAAAAACGAAATTTACGTACTTCTTGTCCTCTCACTTCAAATTATTCTTATTTAAGATTCTGCTTAAAAAAAAAACTGTGTAACGCGGTTTCCTTCGATGCATGCCGACTTGCTTGTTCGTACGTTCGTAGCACAAGCGCAGTCGCCTACCGCGTAGCCAACGCTACCGCGGGAACTCGGGCGGAAGGCGCGCGCTCTGATTGGTCGGGGTTTTTGGTTAATATCTCCTTAACGAAGCTTCGGACAATATTTTCGCTAAGGAAAAAGTTGTTTCAAATCACCCCCTGAGTCACCCCTTTCAAGGAAAACCGACATTTTTGGGACACCCTGTATAAGGGTATATACTCTGCAGAATGATCCCGAGAGTCGACGAACGAAACATGTGTACGAAACTGATAGATGTGTGTGTGTAACGCGTAGTATACGTATTATGTCGACAAATTTTCGACTGGAGAAGAAAAATTTTCTCTTACCATTTCTGACAATTTCATGAGACGATATTACGATATCTCTAGCATGCGTGGACCGATTTTTTCGGAATTGGTCTTATTCGAAAGCTTATATGCGGTTTACATAAGAAAAATGCCTTTAAATTTAAAAAATATTGCAGGGGTGATGAGATATTAATGAAATAAGTTTCAGAATTGCCTGGCGACGAGTAAAGGATAGCGGTAGCGACAGTCGACATATATATGCAGGGTCTCGGAACATGGATAAACGGCAGGGGCAGTCGATCGACATTTATAAAGGGTGTTTTATACAGGGTGTCTTCCATGTATACAGGGTGTCTTTCATGTATACAGGGTGTCTTTCTTGTACTTGGCGTCGGGACGCTACCGCGTCTCTAGATACGGGTCACGGTCATCACGCACATAACAGGGTGATCCTGGAGTAACCGGAATCAAAAGAGATTCCGCCTGGCACTCCGTGGCGAGGACCACCCCCGCAGTGCCTCACCGAATTTTATGGCTTTCGACCCCCGTAAGGAGAATAAATGAATCAAGATACAACACGGAATATAAGGGCATAATAACGGAGCAGCTACCGAAGTACCCGGAAGGAAGGATGAAGGACAGGGACAGAAAGCTAATCGCAAGGTATAGATGCGGGAATGGCATGAGTGGAAACCAACACTGGAAAGGAACGGAAGAAAATGTCTGCAGGATGTGTGGAACGAAAGAGGAAAACCTGAAACACGTGTAACGAGTTATAACGGTGGGACGCGGATCTTCCCCCCACTACGCGCGCCTGGCGCGGCCCGCCGCTACCGAGCGCGGCCGCGAGATGACTGCGCGCCGAGCGGAGCTCTCGCTCGTGAAGTTCGCGCGGCACCGCCTATAAGCCAGCGCGGCGGGCCCGTCAGGCAGAGTCAACCACGAGCGTTACAGGCTAACGGTTGTGCTTCTCTCAGCGATCTCTTGTACGTAACAAGCTGTATCACTGCATATTTTTGACTCCCCTCACCTCCACGGCTCCCAAATGAACGCGAGTACGCCGACCTTTGGACGCAGGTCGATACCCGCTGTCAATCTTAGGGACAAGCTTCGCTTGCCCCGGAGGACATCCTACAGTCTCCGTATCTCCCGCAGTTTTTACCCACTGGGCGATCGGACGCAAGGCTTCCTGGCCAGGGCCATTGGTGGAGACCACAGCCAGGGCACCAGAAAGACCACTAACCCCACTCCTTCCACTACCGCCGACTCGCCCGAACCAACGATCTCCGCGACGCGACCGCGACCGCGATCCGCCACCGGCGTCGCGCTAGGATAGGGAATAGGCTAGGGTTTAGATTAAGCCGCACTGACTCTGTTAGCCAGCTGGACCTGGCCGGAATAATTGTGTACACGGTATTCTATCAAATAAATCCGTTCTGCCCACGAACTCTGCCTCGTTCAATCGACGGCCCTGGACTACCGGCCTGAACCGGCGAAACCGCGGTTCCTCCACCGCACCCCTGGTAACCTCCACGAGGAGTAGTTACACACGTGATAACAGAATGTATACAAACCAAAAGTGAAGAGCCTCTGGGAGTAATACTGGGCGTGGACGGGAAAGGAATAGAAATACTAAGGAAGATTGAAGCAGAGAGAGAGAAGAGAGACGGAGAGGAGAGGTCGCATCAGAGGGAAGGGGAAGAGATGGAAACGTAGATGCAGAAGTACAACGGATTACCAAAGAGAAGAAGACTGTGTTATAGTTTTTAAGATCAGAAAGTTTAGCAATGAGATAATTAAGAACGTAGAATGAAGATAGGAGGGTGGAAATGGGAGTAACAGAGTACAATAAAGTATAGAGACAGAATTATAGAAATATATAAAGGGGCTTAGATGTATAGGTAGTGTACAGGAGTAGACGATGAGAGATAGATAGAAATATAGACAGATTCATATATATTTGAAAGCATAAAGTAGGATATAAGACTAATGCATAAACCGGAAGCCATCCAAAGCCGCGGGGCAAGGATTATTTAAAATAAATAAATAAATATATATATATAAATATATATATATATAAAAATATATATTGTTTTGTAAAGATTCAATCAATAATATATATAAGCGTGGCGGTTATGCGACCGCGGACGCCCGACTTTATTTAAAGTTGTTATACTCGAGATAAAGCGCACTGCAGCCTATCGAGTGATGTAAGAATAAGGAGCATATGCAACCAGTAAAGCTTACTCGGAATAGCGCACAGCAGCCGCTCGAGTGTACTTTATATATTTGGAATACCCCAACCTATAAAAAAAAAGGAGAAATTTGTAATAAACACTAATATCGTACGTATTATTATAAATAAATGTAAAGGTCACTTTCCAAATATAATATTGTTACTTGTGTTTTTCCTACTAAGGAGAATAAATTCAAGGGACTCCTTCCAAGGGACTTGATACTAAAAAGACACATTTCAATAAAAAAAAATAGATTAGCAAAAATCTGCGCAGACTATTATTTAACACGTGTAATGAAACAACAATAACCTATTCGTTGAAAATATGTTCATTTCATTATGCGCCCAGCTCAATTAATAATAATGTCTGTATACAGGTAATGAAACAATAACCTATTCGCTGAAAATATGTTCGTTGCATTATGCGCACAGCGTAATTAATAATAATGATGCACACTTACATGTAAAAAAATAAGGAAGGATTTTCGGATGCTGGGACTTGCGTGTCTCTGCCGATGTACGAAAAGAAAGTGCGACCCTTGGCCCACGTCCCCATAGGTCAAAGCGAGCCCTCTTCGTACCAAGAAAATGCGCCGCCGGGCGAGATTCTTCTGTACCCTCGCCTTTTGGTTACCCCGTCAATAATTCATGTATTTGGCGTAAATTTTTTACTTTTTTGAAAACAACGAAAAGAAACCATGTGCACTGCATTGCCGATCTATATGTATGTAATAGTACTTTGTGTACAGTACATAGTGCGCGAAGCAACTTATGCATTAATCTTTTTCTTTCTTTTAATAAATTTACTTACTGTAAATTTAAACGTGTAAAAAGCCTTGTTATAACTTCGCATTATATTATATATAAATAAATGACAAGAAAACGTAATGTTATTTAACGCAAAACGTAACGAAGAATTTCGATAGATCGATATTTACTAAAAAGTGCTCTTTGATCGTCAAATGTTTACCTGGCATCTAGGCCAGCTTCAGAGAGAAGCTATAATAAAATAAAATACGAACGAGCGGCGATGGACTCGGACGAACACGCTGTAACGTCCCACAGGGATTCGAACCGTAAAATACCGACCATCGGTAAAGTAGAACCGGTCCACGTTACCACTCAAACCGTCCTGTATTACCGCGCAGACTCATTGTAAATACTTTTATATATAATTTACGATTTAAATGAATATTAGAGGAATTATTATAAAGAACATTGGGAATAATTAATTAGAAATACTAACAAAAGAGCAAAACAAAATATTATGTAATAAGCAAGTGTTTGGGAATGAATAGTTCTCTTTGCCGCCGCACGCTCGATCACCGCAGCACCTACTGGGCAGCGGAAGTCACGGTCGATACGCAATCAATCGACCAATCAGGTTCCGTCTTGTCGATCTACGCTCGAGAATGTTCGAGAAGACGCCAAGGCGGAAATGCGCATCCATCTTGAATTCATTCTGTTCACAACCGTGCGCAACGTACCACGTATTTTTGTCCATTGTTTAAAAGCTTTGCTCAACAAGCAAATTCTGTGCTCAAATCACGTTCGAATCACAAGTAGACTCAGTCACGAAGCCCACGACACAAGTAGCGGGTATAAAGTCGATTGACGGCGTATTCGCGATTGTGCGTGTACGCGTGTCCACGTGCTTGATACGTGTTGATTATTGTACGGTAGAGTGTACGGGGGCTCATCCACTGTTGTTAGCGTGCATCTCGGATACACCGTGTGTGCACATTTGTTAAATAAAGACCTTGTTTTGTTGTGCAAACAGTGTTTTGGTGGCACATCGCCGAACCTAACCTCTCCGGCAACCTCGTGCTCAGAACCCATCACGAATATTTTACAGCAAGCAAAATGCGAAATAATAGATAATGACTTACTGCGGATGCGCCAACCCGCCAATTCTCGAGTATAAAAGGAGGCGCGCACAGCACGCAGCGCGCTCATTCGAATACGATCATGTTCTTGCGACCAACGAATACTAGTGCCTGGAGGCAGCTTAAGTACTATCCAGCAGAATTTCAGCACACTCCGGAAACGGCAGCGACTGGTTCTCAGTGTACAAAGGTACTGGTGGTGCTCCTCTTTGAGCCTATCATTTGAAGTTTGAGAACTTTGTCTTCACGGAGGTTTTAAGCGTTGCTCCTACTAGTAGGTAGCAGCTTAACCACTTAGCGAAGGCAAGTTCTATAGAACCCTAGAATACGAACTCTGCCAAGAGACACGGGAAGCGCTCCGGAAACGGCAGCGGCCGCTCTCACAGCAGAAGTATCTAGAGACGCGGTAGCATCCCGACGCCAAGTACAAGAAAGACACCCTGTATACATGAAAGACACCCTGTATACATGGAAGACACCCTGTATAAAACACCCTTTATAAATGTCGATCGACTGCCCCTGCCGTTTATCCATGTTCCGAGACCCTGCATATATATGTCGACTGTCGCTACCGCTATCCTTTACTCGTCGCCAGGCAATTCTGAAACTTATTTCATTAATATCTCATCACCCCTGCAATATTTTTTAAATTTAAAGGCATTTTTCTTATGTAAACCGCATATAAGCTTTCGAATAAGACCAATTCCGAAAAAATCGGTCCACGCATGCTAGAGATATCGTAATATCGTCTCATGAAATTGTCAGAAATGGTAAGAGAAAATTTTTCTTCTCCAGTCGAAAATTTGTCGACATAATACGTATACTACGCGTTACACACACATCTATCAGTTTCGTACACATGTTTCGTTCGTTGACTCTCGGGATCATTCTGCAGAGTATATACCCTTATATACCCCTATACCCTTTATACCCTTATTACTCCTATACCCTTATACCCTATACCCTTATATACCGGTATACCCTTATACCCTTATACATCCTTATATACCGTTATACCTTTTACCCTTTACCCTTACACGCTTATATACCCTTATACCCTTATATCCTTATATTCCGGTATACCCTTATACCCTTATACTCTTATATACACTTATACATTTACACCCTTATATACTGTTATACCCTTACACCCTTATATACCTTTAGAACATTATACCCTTATATACCCTTATAACCTTATACCCTTATACCCTTATACCCTTATACCCTTATACCCTTAAACCCTTGTACCCTTATACCCTTATACCCTTATACCCTTATATTCCGGTATACCCTTATACCCTTATATTCTTATATACCCTTATACCTTCACACCCTTATATACTGTTATACCCTTACACCCTTATATACTGTTATATCCTTACACCCTTATATACCTTTAGTACCTTATACCCTTATGCCCTTATATACTCTTATGCCCTTGTATACCCTTATGCCCTTATATACCCTTATGCCCTTATATACCCTTATGCCCTTATTACCCCTATACCCTTATTACCCCTATACCCTTACACCCTTACACCCTTACACCCTTACACCCTTTATCTAGAGACGCGGTAGCGTCGCGACGCCAAGTACATGAAAGAAAAGACACCATGTATACATAAAAGATTGTCATTTACTCGAGTGTCAGCTATTCTCAAACTTATTTCATTAATTATCTCATCTCGCCTGCAATATTTTCTAAATTTAAAGGCATTTTTCTTATGTAAACCCTTATATACCGGTATACCCTTATACCCTTATATATCCTTATATACCGTTATACCTTTTACCCTTTACCCTTATTTATCTAGAGACGCGGTAGCGTCTCGACGCCAAGTACATGAAAGAAAAGACACCCTGTACTATGTACATGTTACGTATGTGGAATATTCCCATACGCCGCTCTCAACAATTTTTCGAGCTCGCGTCTGCGAAGGGAAAACGCCCTAAGAATCTTTTTGTTTATCACATACCACTCAGGGGGTCGTGATCTTGACCATCTGGAACACGACCATGGGAACGGGAGTGACACGACGACGACCCCGAAGGATTTCCTTATATGGAAATCTCCTAACGAACCCCCACTCATTTTTGGGACTATATAAACCCTTTGGTTTCAACCCTCGTTGGTTAAAAGCAGTACAGTCACGCGTAGAGCAACGTCGTGTCACGCTCGTACAGAGTTGGTCATATTCAGTAAGATCGAGCTAAAGTCTCCGTCAGAATCATAGTTAACCTCATAGAATCCGCGAGTCCGGGTTATATTCTATTGGGCACTTTGAAATAGCCACTCTTACGCCCCGCATCGCCAGTGCGTCAACACCGTGCAGCTAGTGGTAACTCACACACTTTTATTCTTTATTTAATCGCGACACTTACATTTGTACAATAACCTATTATTGAATATACGAATGGTGTTCACGTGCAAATCGAGTAGATTCGTTAAACCCATCTCTTACCCAGCGATCCTTATAATATTAGTAGCATTCACCCACTGATACAACTTTACCGCTCGAGTTGTATCAAATATTAATTAAGAGTTACGAGGCATTACTAACATTTCCCGCGACTCCCTGATTAAGCATCAGGTTCGTTCGCAACCTTTCATCCAAAACAAGGTATATTTTCCAACCCAGTGGCTCCCCGATTTCGCATTGGGTTCGTCCACGAAACCTCACCCTCCTACGGCTCCCTGATTTCGCATCAGGTTCGTCCGTATCCTACAGCTCCCTGATTTCGCATCAGGTTCGTCTGTAAATCTACCAACTTCCGAACAGCTCCCTGGTTTAGCACCAGGTTCGTCTGTGAACTTTATCCTAGTGACTCCCCGATTTCGCATTGGGTTCGTTCACGACGTTTCACCATTCCTAGAGGCTCCCTGATTTCGCATCAGGTTCGTCCTCGCCGTCAATAATCCTAGCGGCTCCCTGATTTCGCATCAGGTTCGTCCGCGTGTGACTCCATTCCTAGAGGCTCCCTGATTTCGCATCAGGTTCGTCCTCGCCGTCAATAATCCTAGCGGCTCCCTGATTTCGCATCAGGTTCGTCCGCGCACCTAACTAACAAACTCATAAACCGTATTCCTTGGGAAATACCCTTCTCGCCGGCCGCGCGCGTTGCCGCAGCCCCGGCTCGTAACAGAACTGGTGACAGCGGTGGGATGCTACTGCATTAGAATCGCCGTAAATTTGGGTTTTTAAATACGTTAAAATCACTCGTAATTTTTATCGACGATATACTAGTTTTCTCTAGTCAAGTCACTTAGTAATTTTATGATGGCAACCGCACAGGCGAACGTCTCTTCTAATGATATAATGAACCTGACAGTTTCAATTGCAAACTCAATGTCGCTCTTGACGCAACGGACATGTATACAAAATATTACTATGTCAATTCCAACCTTCGACGGTGAAAGTCCACCCTTGACGCGCTTTGCACAAAATGTTGAAGACGGGTTAACTTTGATTCCTGAGGGTACGGAAGCTGAGTATCTTGCGATAATACTAACGAAACTGATCGGTCCGGCACGCAGGTGCACGTTAGAACATAAATTCGAATCTATTAAGAAATTAGTCCAACATCTGAAAAAGAGATTCGCGCCGGGAAGAAGTTTGTCATATTTTCAAGTCGAAATCGCGAAACTAAGCATACGCGAAGGAGAAAGTCTGCGACAGTACGTCGACAGAACTAGCCATCTCGTTTATTGTGCGCGCGGAGCTATTCGGGAAAGGTATCTGGATCACGCTGAAGATTTCGTCAAAGAAATGGAAAAGGACGTTAAGGAAAACTTCATCGATGGTTTACCGGATCGAATTTCTTGGAAAGTGTCGGCTCAGACTCAAGATATTCAAACACTTGAACAAGCTTACGACGCCGTGCTACAGATAGATAGGAAATTAAGGAATCGACGACAGTCGCCCCGTAATGAATCACCCTCCAGGTGGTCTCGCCGAGATCATTACACCGAAAACTCTCGCCACCACGACCGCGAAGTGTCGTACCCACTTTCTCCGAGTAGATACGACCAGAACAGGGATCGGCCTCTTAGAACATCTGGGTTTGAAGAAGAACGAGAAGGACGGACACGTACGACGGCCTGGACCTTGCGTCACCGAAGCCCCTCGAAATCCCCTTCTTATCGCTCCGACTCATCGTACGCAGATGATAGAGAAAAACACTATTCTATTTTAAAAAATCCCGATAAAGATCGCAAGCCGAGTTTATATTGCTGGCATTGCGGCACAGCCGGACATGACGGAAAGTCCTGTAGGAAACAACCGCGTAACCCTAGATATCAACGAGACTCGCGAGATTCGTCCGTTGAATCAAACAAGTCTTTAAACTTCAATCGCGCTCAACGTATAGGCGACACGATGAGCGGAAACAAGGAAGCTCGCCAAAGGACAGTCCGCTTCGAAGAGGAACCCTCATCAAGGAAGCACCTGCCCCACGCATCAACATCAAGGTTCCAGAATTGGAGTCAGGAACGGGAGAATTCCTAATCAACGGTGGAGCATCCGTTAATTTAGTAGTCATTAACGCCCTGGGAGAAAAAGCCGCGATAAACTCTCGGGAAGAAATCGAGTTAACCGGAATTACCACTAATCCAATTCATACTTTAGGAACAACAATTCTTCATATCCACGAAGCTCCTGCACTTTTCTATGTAGTAAAAGAGCTGGCCATAGAAGCAGATGGACTTATAGGAAGCCCATTTTTAAAACAGGAAGAGGCTGAAATCTCCTATTATCATGGGACTCTGGTATTAAAAAATAAACCAACCCGACCTCTACGTTTTTCAAATTATCAAGATCTACCTCAAATGAAAGAACTATTGACATCGACCAAACATCGTATCGAGCCTAGGACGTCGCAACAGATTGCTATAACAATTACAAACTCGAAGATTAAGGAAGGATATTTACCGCGTATCAAGACCCTTGAACATCTTTACATAGGAGAAGCAGTTGTGAGGAATAATAAAGGGAAGTGCTACGTTATGGCAACAAATACCAGCGATGAACCCCTAGACGTAGAGATAGAACCACAAACATTAGAGTCATTCGATATCTTCGGGTCATCAGACGAAGATTCTTACCCAGCTGCAGAACACCCGTCAAAATTCAAAACACACGAAGATAGGATACAAAAAATTTTAGAAGCCCTAAACACTAAACATTTGAACAAGGAGGAACTAGATTTCGTTACTAATCTAGTTAGAGATTTTCCCGACCGATTTTATCTTTCTGGAGATAAACTTGGGAAGGCCCGCGACTTTAAACACTCAATCCATACATCCAATGATATTCCAATCAACACAAGACAATATCGTTATCCTCTCATTCATCAAAAGGAAATTCAAAAACAAATCAGCGCGCTATTATCAAACGGTATAATTACGCCTTCAAAATCTCCGTACAATTCACCCTTATGGATTGTACCGAAGAAAGAAGACGAAAACGGAGTGAAACGTTGGCGCCTGGTAATAGATTTCCGCGGCCTCAACGAAATAACCATTTCTGATAGGTATCCATTACCTCAAATCACAGAGATCCTAGATCGATTAGGAGGAGCCAAATATTTCTCAGTTTTTGATCTCGCAAGTGGATTTCATCAAATAGAGATGGACCCGAAGGATAAGGCAAAAACAGCATTCACCACTCCAAATGGACATTACGAATTTTCTCGAATGCCTTTCGGATTAAAAAATGCACCACCCACCTTTCAACGCCTGATGGACCAAGCACTCACTGGACTTCAAGGAACAGACCTCTTTGTCTACTTGGACGACATAGTGATTTACGCATCATCGTTACAGGAGCACAATATCAAAGTCAAAAAATTGTTAAACCGCCTTCGAGAACACGGATTAACCCTTCAGACCAACAAGTGCCAATTCCTGCGAAAGGAAGTCGCATACCTTGGACACATTATTTCAAAGGAAGGGGTAAGACCTGATCCTAGGAAATTAAAAGCTGTTCAAGATTTTCCAACACCCACATCGCAGAAGAACATTCAACAATTCTTGGGACTTGTTGGATATTACCGAAGATTCGTACCTAATTTTACCACAAAAGCAAAACCATTAATTAACTTATTAGGAAAAGGCATCAAATTCAAATGGACAAAAGAACAAGACCAGAGTTTTAAGCAATTACGCAACGAACTTTGTCAACAGCCCATATTGCAATACCCTGATTTCAGTAAACCTTTCATTGTAACCACAGATGCATCTGATTACGCTATTGGAGCCGTACTTAGCCAAGGGGAGATAGGAAACGACCTACCGATTGCTTATGCCTCCCGCAGCCTAAATAAACCTGAGAAGAATTATTCAGCTACGGAAAAGGAATGTTTGGCCATGGTTTACGCAGTAAGATACTTCAGGCCCTACATCTATGGAACCCCATTCACCCTTGTTACAGACCACAGACCACTTGTCTGGTTACATCCTGTCAAGGACCCAACTTCTAGACTTATGAAGTGGAAGCTACGTCTTTTGGAATACGAGTACCAGGTTGTCCATAAATCCGGAAAGACGAATAAGAACGCAGACGCATTATCGCGCAACCCTACGTCTACCTGCTTACCACTTATTCCACGAGAGCTCCAGGACCCCGACTTCAAAGCCCAGATACCGAAAACAGATGCCAATATCGAAACAATCGGGCACCGCATACGACAGTTACGACGAGATAGAGAAAGCCGACCCAAGTACCAAGAGACAAGCAGCAGCTCAGAAGAAGAAACCGCACGTGGGAACATTCAACATTCTCCAATAATATACAAGAACCGATCTTTTCCCAGCTTATCTCAAGAGGTAACCATGCCAGATGAACGCCAGGAAACCATAAACAGTTTTTCGCCCGCAGCTAATTCTACACAAATTGCCCCTTTAGATAAGGACCAGACCGTATTTGACAATTTAATATCGTTTGAGGAGCCGCTCGAAAATACTGTAATAGAAAATGCAAGAAATACTCAACTAGATTTACTCAGTACCCCGCAAGTACCATCGGAAGTCATGGAAGAACCTTTACAACCCTCAATAAACCAGCTACCTGCAGGTACAACGCCCGAAGCAAGTGTGGGACAACCACCTGACAACAGGTCAACCGAACCTAGGGTCCCTGACCACACGATCGACTCCTACCCTTTCTCCACTACCGAAATCGAGGATCCAAATGACCTTGACGATCTGGAAGAAACCCCATTAGATCGACCACATAAAATCATCGTTTCTTCAAATACTTTTACCGCTGAAGAAGGACATTACGTACACTTCATTTCTGCCGACTGCAATTTAATAAACCCCGTTGGAAAATTACTGGTAGACACTGAACTAATCAATCAACCAAACCTTCTAGCAGAAGAACCAAAAAAGGGAAATGTGATAACTACGGACAATGGATTATTTAAAACCTTCAGTATAATAATCTCAGACAATTTCTTCGATAATATTAAAAGAGTAGATGTGCTCAACGGATTGAAAACTCTTCGACACACCTTAGATCAAAATCAGATTAAATCATTTCGAATTTCTGCCACGGGAGACCTTCACAAAATACCATCCAACGAATTCGTCAAAATTTTAGAAGAGGTTTTCATAGGAACGGGCATGCAGATTATCCTATGCAATTGTACCATCACAACACCATCCGAAGAAGACAGACAGCACATCATTTGCGAGGCTCACGATAGTTTAATTGGAGGACATAAAGGAGTAACGAAAACATATAAACGCATCCGATCAAAATTCCATTGGTCACAAATGCGCAACGACATTCAAGACTACATTCGAAGATGCCAAAGTTGTCAGGAACAGAAATTAGTTCGAGCAAAAACTCGTCAACCGATGTTAATCACCGACACACCTATAGGAGCCTTTGACAAAATTTCCTTGGATACAGTAGGACCTTTACCAATTACACCCAGTGGGAATAGACATATTCTCACCATTCAAGATAACTTAACGAAATATTGCGTAGCCATAGCAATACCTAACATTCGAGCTGCTACAATTGCAGATGCTTTCGCTAGACACTTCATCGCAATATACGGTACACCTCGCGCAATACTAACAGACAAAGGAACTAGCTTCATCGGAACGCTCATGACCAATCTCTCCGAAATATTCAAAATCAAGCAAATCACAACCTCAGGATATAGACCACAAACCAATGGATCTCTGGAACGAAGCCACATCGTCCTCACTGAATACCTCAAGCATTACATGGATAGTTACGAAGACTGGGATTTATTAATACCGTTCGCAATGTTCTCTTACAATACATCCGTTCACGAAGCAACAAATTTCACCCCATACGAATTAATCTTTGGAAAACCAGCCCGAGAACCAACCTCGTTTCCAACCGGTGAAAAACTAAAGTCGTATGGAGATTATTTAATAGAATTAATAACGCACATGACTAATATTCGCAATATAGCCTCCTCGCCAACATCCAGCTAACTCCAACCGGCATCACTGCAACGCTGACGCTCGACCGGCTACCCGGACAACCACCAGTGGACATCATTGAGCACTGGCTGCAGCTCGGCTACGTAGTGCCTAGCGACGATTAAAACACTTACACCTCACAACACCTAGCGATAAGTACACTAATACACCTACACCCGACAATTCTCTTCTACATTTTTGCTTATAAAAAGATTTTTGGGGCGTTTTTTCCTTCTTTTGAAAAGCATCACGAGAATCGCGATGTTTTATCTTAGGGGGGAGATGTTACGTATGTGGAATATTCCCATACGCCGCTCTCAACAATTTTTCGAGCTCGCGTCTGCGAAGGGAAAACGCCCTAAGAATCTTTTTGTTTATCACATACCACTCAGGGGGTCGTGATCTTGACCATCTGGAACACGACCATGGGAACGGGAGTGACACGACGACGACCCCGAAGGATTTCCTTATATGGAAATCTCCTAACGAACCCCCACTCATTTTTGGGACTATATAAACCCTTTGGTTTCAACCCTCGTTGGTTAAAAGCAGTACAGTCACGCGTAGAGCAACGTCGTGTCACGCTCGTACAGAGTTGGTCATATTCAGTAAGATCGAGCTAAAGTCTCCGTCAGAATCATAGTTAACCTCATAGAATCCGCGAGTCCGGGTTATATTCTATTGGGCACTTTGAAATAGCCACTCTTACGCCCCGCATCGCCAGTGCGTCAACACCGTGCAGCTAGTGGTAACTCACACACTTTTATTCTTTATTTAATCGCGACACTTACATTTGTACAATAACCTATTATTGAATATACGAATGGTGTTCACGTGCAAATCGAGTAGATTCGTTAAACCCATCTCTTACCCAGCGATCCTTATAATATTAGTAGCATTCACCCACTGATACAACTTTACCGCTCGAGTTGTATCAAATATTAATTAAGAGTTACGAGGCATTACTAACATTTCCCGCGACTCCCTGATTAAGCATCAGGTTCGTTCGCAACCTTTCATCCAAAACAAGGTATATTTTCCAACCCAGTGGCTCCCCGATTTCGCATTGGGTTCGTCCACGAAACCTCACCCTCCTACGGCTCCCTGATTTCGCATCAGGTTCGTCCGTATCCTACAGCTCCCTGATTTCGCATCAGGTTCGTCTGTAAATCTACCAACTTCCGAACAGCTCCCTGGTTTAGCACCAGGTTCGTCTGTGAACTTTATCCTAGTGACTCCCCGATTTCGCATTGGGTTCGTTCACGACGTTTCACCATTCCTAGAGGCTCCCTGATTTCGCATCAGGTTCGTCCTCGCCGTCAATAATCCTAGCGGCTCCCTGATTTCGCATCAGGTTCGTCCGCGTGTGACTCCATTCCTAGAGGCTCCCTGATTTCGCATCAGGTTCGTCCTCGCCGTCAATAATCCTAGCGGCTCCCTGATTTCGCATCAGGTTCGTCCGCGCACCTAACTAACAAACTCATAAACCGTATTCCTTGGGAAATACCCTTCTCGCCGGCCGCGCGCGTTGCCGCAGCCCCGGCTCGTAACATACATATAAGACACCCTGTATACGTAACACCCTGTATACGTAAAAGATACCCTGTATATGAATGTCGACTGCCCCTGCCATGTATCTCCATTTTCCGAAATCCGAAATTCCGAGCCCTGCATATATTCGTATCGACTGTCGCTACCGCTATCCTTTACTCGAGAAACGGCTATTCCAACCTAACCTGAAATTTATTTCATTAATATCTCATCACGCCTGCAATATTTTCTAAATTTAAAGGCATTTTTCTTATGTAAATCGCATATAAGCTTTCGAATAAGACCAAATTCAATAAAATCGGTCCACGCATGACAGAGATATCGTAATATCATGTCATGGATCTGTCAGAAACGGTAGATTTTTCTTCTGATTCTTCTTCTCCGCTCAAAATTTTCGTCGACATAATACGTATACGCGTTACACACACACCTTCAGCCAATACATGTTTCGTTTTTCGTTCGTCCACTCTCGGGATTATTCGGCGGGGATCGTAGTCCGTCATTGCACATACATACTTTTATATATATATACTATTTTGAATTTTATAACCTACCAAGTGCTAAGTGTCAAATAAAGTAGGTTGTCCGAAACTGAAATCTCACGAGTTTTTATACTAAATAGGAGACTGAATTATTGTCTCAATTAACAAGGTAAGTCACCAAATTTATTTAATAGATTTCTTATGTAGAGTCGCAGACTTGGCAGTTGTCCGGAGAAGGTTCGACAGAGAATCATCTTTTTTCGCCTAAGTTTCTGGAAATTTGTACCATGCATGTACAAAATAATATATTGTAGTAAAAAATTGCATTGCATTTAAATTGCCAGATACTTGTATCTTTTGTATATACCAGCAATTTAGAGTTTTTATGTAAAGCTTATTATATTATAGAAATGAAGGGGACCCACAGGACTTCGATAAAAATGAAGGGGACGCATAGGCTTGGATAGTAGAATTGAAGGGGACGCACAGGCTTGGATGGGTAGAAATGAAGAGAATGCACAGGCTTGGAGGTTGTCCGGAGAAGATTAGATAGATAGACAGAGCATCTTGTGTCGCACAAGTTTCTGGAAATTTGTCAAATAAGGTAAATCAACCAAATTTGTCTAAAGACATAGTATTAAGGGGGTAGACACGGGGTAAAACAGCGATCTGTATACCGACACAATCTGGCCCGAAACATGGGTTTGGGGGAATACGTTGTTTGTCCTTATATGAGCAGATTTTGAGCTGGGTGAGGTCTCACTCGAAAGAGGAAGGTTCGATGCAGCCCGCTCTGGTCATGGTTCGACGAGATTGTGTTAATATCTAATAATATGAGTGTTGAAAGTAGAGCAAAAGTCGAAAAAAAAAGAGTTTTGTGACTCAAACGATGACCAGAGCGGGCTGTATCGAACCTTCCTCTTTCGAATGAGACCTCACCCAGCCCAAAATGTGCTCATATAAGGACAAACAACGTATTCCCGTGACTGCATTCCAAATACGAGTTCCGCCATATTGGCGATAATACAGAGCAAGTCACGTGACAAATTTAGTTCAGCTAGTGGATTCGAGATGGCGCCTACTCGGGAGGACTGCCAACGTGGAATCATAGCAAAACTGAAGCGTTAGCTGGATACATGAGCCACAGTAAGAGCGTGATGCAGTCAATGTATGCATTTTCGTACGATTAGAGGTTAGGTTATATGCATTTTAGGCATACATTTACTAGGAACTGCTGGGAACTGTATACATTTACTAAAATAACGCCTTTACCGTGACACATACATCACTTGAAATCGCTGTCGAATTTATGTTATAATTATATGGCCACATTATTTAAAGTAAAAAAAGAGAGATTGGAACATTTTTACTAATACTGGAAATACTGATTTACTGATATCATATTTCAGAATGTGGAAGTGGCAGCACTTATTTATAACTATTGCTCTTATTATTACTCTTTTTTATTCTTCTGACTATTGTATAAAACATGTAATAAGGAAAAGTCTCCAAACCGGTCAACAGTTGACTTCCTGATTTTTTTGTACTTCTTTACGGTCCAATGCAGAGATGGGCATTATTTAAATAAAAGGATATACTTCCGAATGGCCCCAGTGGCTGATCGACACGAGGTTTGGGGGAGGGGTGTGTACCCTAAATCTAAAATTCTATATAGGTTCGGGTATTGATTAGTTTCCATTGTTTATTCGAAGGCCTTTCATCTTGGGCTTCGAATAATTTTTCTTCTTTCATTATATCTTTATCCTAAGGTCGTATTCAGATATATTGGCCGGTCAATAGCAATCGAGGAGAAATCAGCCACCACCATCTGACGATCGTGGATTTGTCAGTTGCAGTTGGGGGGCCCCCGAAGGGTATGGTGTCGTAACGGGAACGCTGCTCGGCTCTGTCTGAACGTAGCCGTGTGGTTGTTATTTATTCTTAGCGTAATAGTTGCGTGCGTTACGAAGCTGTGCGTAGACAACTACGAGATGAAGCATCGAGAAAGAATCGATGTTCTGACCATAACACTTCTGAATTTTTTCGGAGCTAACACACACCTATTCTGATGTATGTATTTCTACGCTCACAAGGGAACATTCCGAACCCGGAAATTCGAAAAATACTGAAACTTTGTGAATATGGAGGGAATTTCCTCCTGATTACAGCGCAATTTTTTGTTTGCTGCCCAAATTCACACTAAGGGGGTGTAATTGACCGCTGAAAATCCGGTTATTTTCCGATTTTAACTCGTGAACTGTAAAATAATTTTTTTACCAAATGATAGATCTAATTAAAAGAATGAACTTTTATCTTGAAACTTTTTTTCTATCTCTTACAGTTCGCGAGTTATAACACAAAATCGGAAAATAGCAAAATTTTCAGGGGTTAATTTCACCCCTTCGAGTGAATTTGGGCAGCAAACAAAAATTGCGTTGTAATCAGGAGGAAATCCCCTACATATTCACAAAGTTTCAGAATTTTTTTAATTTTCGGGTTCGGGATCTTCCCTTGTCAGAACTCGGTTGGCCTACACGTCAGTAGCTTCGCGCAATCCCTACCACTTCGGGCCCACTCTTGTTCTGCGAAGGCGAGAGCGAGATGGAACGGGAGCGAGTCAGGAAACATTGAGAAAATGAGCACCGAGGCAGGCCAACGGTATGGTGGGAGAATACTCCTCACGAAACTCACCGTCCAATATATGTATCTGAATACGACCTTAAGGCTCGTATAGACCGGGCAACAATCGCCGGCAACTTTGTCGCCAGCGACTCCAGCGGGTCGCCTGGCGACTCGCTGGGATGCATCGGCTTGTCTCCAGCGACTTTTACAGAGCGGCTGGTATCCAGCGACTTGTGTCCGGCGACTCGGCAACTTGTGTCCCCCACCTTATGACCAAGACCCTTCGGCGTCCATTCCAAACTCTACATATTTAGTAGCCATGGATCCGTCAATAGCTATGAGTGTTGGCGCCGCGTTCATTGTAATAGCATCGACCAAAAGAAAAAGAAAAAGGCGTTGGTGGAAAAAGGCGTTTTTGAGAAATGGAGAACATTACGGTGATGATTTAATGTCACAGTTACTATTAAGCGACGGAGGTAGTTTTATCAATTTTGTACGAATTTCTTCGATTATTATTTTAAGAGATACGATGGTCAAGATCGGTTTTTTAAATGGAACTATTTTCTTCTTAGAGATCACTTGATAGTGAGTTTCCAGGTAAATTCAATAGCCTATAATGTATACACCTTATTTCAACTAGGTTTCGAGATATTGCGCTTGCAAATTTACTGATTTCCACTGGAAGAAAACCCGCTCGAATAGAAAGCACCGGGGGCAGGGGCGTCCGCACACTTTTTTCCAGGGGGAGGGCCAACTTTGGAATGATTGTAAAGAAAAATATACCCCTCTTGCTTTTTTAAACCCATTTTATAGTGCCAATTTAATTCAAAATTTAAAACCGAAATTTAAAAATATTCCCTTTTTTAGTATAAACTTAATAAAGATCAGTTTTGAAAAATAAGCGATTTTTTCTCAAAAGCCAGGGGGGCAACAGCCTCTTTTGCACCCGCCTCCGGACGTCCATGATCGGGGGTGGTCTTGTTTGCGCCACGGGTGGCACGAGGTACCTGCGCGTCCGAATTCAGTTATCTTTTACAGCTGGCAATTTAGTATTTTTGGAGCGAAATTTCTTCATTTCTTTCCGACTAGGCAATAGCTTGTTCTCGAAGCGTTCGTTGGGAAACATTTGTCTACCAGATGTCGATAATGGGTGGTATACATGGTGACTTCGGACGCGCAGGTAGCGTTGTCAACCGCTGACTCACGGGACAATACGGTCATAAACCGGGACCCTGTCCAAACACTCTGGCCGAGCAGCTTGATTAATTTTTAAGAACCAGATGTGGTATACAAGTCAGCCCCTTCAGTTTTTATCTAAATGTGCCAGATATAGCAGTTAAAAAGTATTATGCAACATCTATACGCCTTGCGGAGAGAGAGAGACATAAGAAGAAAAAACGGTAGCCCGCTGACTGTGCGTGGTCCCGCCTGCGCCGTCTTCCCTGCAAATTCGAGACGGATCCCTTATCTCTCGAGTAAAAACACGCGCATCAATTCCAAAACAGAAGCACGCATTGACCTATTCCGTGCGAAAGATGGTGGGCCTCGGAGAGGAGATATTGCTGTGAGAAGGGCCTCTTCAAGAGAGTGGCCGTTTGGGAGGCCCGTTATTTTTGGGTATTTTTGGTTATTTATGGGTATTTTTGGTTATTTTTGGGTATTTTTGGTAACTTTTGGGTATTTTTGGTTATTTTTGGGTATTTTGGGGTATTTTGGTTATTTTTGGTTGTTTTGGGGGTATTTTGGGGTATTTTTGGTTATTTCTGGGTTATTCCTGGGTTTTTTCTGGGTATTTCTGGGTTATTTTCATTGACTTCGACACTCGAAACCAGCGGGGCCATACAATGTTGCGCACTAAGCACTGATGAATCTGAAGTTTTGCAATTTCTAATCCGATCTTTACGAAAGTGGCCTCAATCGATTCCTTATGCTTTCTCGATCAAATTGGCCCCAAAAATGATATAACTCGGATCATAATTAAGGAAATTACGTGAAATATTTGTTTGCAGAATTGAAAGCCTATTTCGTTAAAAATAGTCAGATTTAAATAATTTTCTGTCAATTTAATCGGGAGAATGCGAGGAATCCATTGATGTCACTTTCATATTGCTGCGATTAAAAATAAACAAATTCTGTTTCTGTATAATCGATGACAACATCGCAATACCACCGGCGAGTGCATTAGCGCATATGAAAAACCATCGAATAATCAATTGCAATCCAAAGTGACTATTGCACCGGCGAGTGTAATCAGCGCATATGAAGAGCTGTCGAATAAGCAATGTTCCAAAATGTAAGTATAAGCATGTAGTTTACAAAGTATGTAGAAGATACATACGGAGAGTGAAGAGGACCGTCTATGACGGGGGTGGTGGTGGGTCTCTTCACACTCTCCTAATAATAAATACCTGTAGCTATTCTTTCATATCAAGTGGAAATAACATGTATAAAAGCGTAATGTTGTAACCCAACCGACACCCCGCGTAACGACATCACGACACATTCCGATTGCTTCAATCGAACAGTCGAAATCTGGCACAACTGCGTAAGGGTTTTCGGAAGCGCATCGAGAACCGTCAGCTTATGGTGAAACACCCAAAAGCGGGCCAAAGACGGAGACCCCGATGGTCCCCGCTTCGCCCCGATTAAAGTATAAGAACCATGTACGAGCAAGGCGAGCTCAGACTTGTTATAGACTCTATACGAGACTCACGCGGATTGTCACAGTGTCCATGTAACCCAGATCGGGACAGAATAAACCTTGTTTAACCTACGGCGAGTTCCAACTCCTTAACCGGCCAAGGATCCTACTACCCTCGGTTTTTAACCGAGTATATCCGTCCCGGCATCCTCACCCGAGTATTCGGAGCCCGTCGGACGACAACAGCGAAGGACGACCTAGGAACACCGCGAGATTCTCAGAGAGAATCTCGACCCAGGCGCTTTCCACAACAAAATTGGTGGCAGCGGTGGGATCCAGCCAACGTAGGGAACAAGCCTGACCGACTGGGACATCAGGACAATAGCGGAGACAACGACCCACCTAAAAGTAGGGTAACGCACTCCGCACTGCTGACATCCGTCTACAGAGGACGCCTGCAGGAAATTCTGCGGCCGACATCGAGAAGACCATGCATCGCCTGCTCTACGTGCTGTAAGTGCGAAATACCACACTCAGCAAAAACCGCGAGCAGAGCCCCGCCGTTCTCATGCGCCGCGTAAAATCCGTAGAAGCGTATATTGATCGAAATCTAGATTTAACCGAACGGGTAGAGCTTCCTACACCTAGAGCACTTAGCCGGAGCAACCCGCGTAGGGTCCGACGACCGCGCCCGCGAAAGTCAGAGGACGACCCTCTCCTTTTCGCCCTCGACACACTCCGTCAATCCGGAGCCCGTGCGCGACAAGCTCTCGAACAGCAATCTACCAGCGACCACTTCGCTCTGGAAGCGATCCAGTCCGTATTAACTCATACAGGACCCGTAGTGTCCGAGCGACAATTCCCGTTCGACGAACTAGATTTTAGCTTACTCACGCGTGCTGAACCAGCAACCGAAAATCAACTAACCGAGCTAGGAAGCCCGAGTAACCCCAGGGAAAGCACCCTATTAGACGAAACCGATTTACAAGACATAGACATGTCCGTCACCACGGCGATACCCGCACGCGACACGGTCGCAGCAAGCGTCGCGATCCTGGCCGACAAAATAGCAGCAATAGATCGGTCCCTCGCCCAGCTAACAGCGAAAATAACCTCCTTTGACGGGAAAGCCACGTCAACAGACGCCAAACTAGAACGCCTGAAGGAAACGATAGATGCAGTACTAGACCTGCACCACGATACATTGAATCCAGACGTAAACCAAGGGCAAGCGGCAGCGACTCCGTCCCCCGCCTCTGACCCTCCGACAGCAACTAGGACCGCGGTTCGCTTTAGAGACGACGCCGTACCTAGACGTTCAAGCCTATTCGTACCCCCTGTATCGGACAGAGACCCTAACCGACGCGCACCGTTACCGAAGGCGTCAGCAGCGTCCGAAAGAGCCTTAAAGGGCGTTCCGAAGTTCGACGGAACCAAACCCGAGGAACTAACCTCCTTCCTAAATCATTGCCACTACGCGATGACATCCTACGGCGAAGCCGAGGATGAACCTGCCATACTACGCGGTATCATCTTAACGCGATTCACGGGTCCGGCCCTTGCAGAAGTAGGCACGCGAAAGATACAGACGTACGAAGAATTAGAAGACTTGCTAACCGCGTTGTACAAACCGGCGAGAACGTGCACGACCATCGTGGCAGAATTACTCCAATGTAGGCAAGGGACTCACGAGGACGCACATACATTCGGAAACCGGGTGGCCACTTTAGTCAACGGACAAGTGGCAGTAACCACCGCAGGCGGAGACAATCCGATAGCCCGAGGAGGCGCTATCGAGGCAATCAAGCAACAGGGTCACCATGTGTTTCAAGAAGGGCTACACAATGAACTAAAGGTTTTAGTCAAATCGCGAAGGGCTGCCGATCTCCCCGAAGCAATCGCGATGGCAGTAGAAGAAGAACGGACCACTCGCAAACGAGTCGTCACCTCCTCTGGGGCACGTGCTGCAAGCAGCACGGCGACCTCGAGTACCACGACGAATAAATATTGCAGCAATTGCAAACGACCAGGGCATAGTACTAGGGATTGCTGGAAGGACCAGCCTAGACATAACCCGCGAAGAAGTTTTCCTGCACCCGACTATAATCGGAGAATACAACCCATAATGGCAAACGACGCAAGATGGGCACCGCCCCGACGAGAAGCGGAGGGTCACCGACCGACCTCAGAGACTAGGCCGTCGACGCGATACGAAAACGCTGACCAAACGCATTCCGCAGCTCGAAACAATTACGAGCGCGCCGGACTACCGACACGAAATGCACCTGCCCGAGAGCAAACGCGAAAAATTCGAGTGATTAGAATAAGCTCACTCACTACCAAGAGGTTCATATCGGACAGGGTAAAGGTCGACATAAAGGAAACTATACGAAGGAATACAACCATGATAATAGATAACGGAGCAGAAGTATCTTTGATCGCCAGGAAAGCCCTACCGACCAATATACTCATGGAGCCCAGCGAAGTGTTACTCACTTCGTTTACAGGGGATAGAGCACACACGTTAGGGAAAATAGACGCCACCTTCTACATCAATGGAAAGGAAATAAGGCACCCTTTACACGTAGTAGAAACCGACACACTAGAAGAAGCAGATGGACTCCTAGGGCTAGATTTCCTCAAAACCGTTAGGATCGCAATAGACTATCACACTCAGGAAGTGCTAGTAAGAGGGAATCATTGGCAACCGTTAACCCAGGCCACGGAGGTAACCATACCCGCGCGCTCCCAGAAAATATGTCTGATACTAACAAGTAGCCTGCGAGAAGGAATCATAGAAAAACGACAGTTAAGAGAAGGTGTATACCTAGGCGAAGGTTTAACTAAACCAGAAGAGGGACAATGCATAGCCTGCATTATGAATACGACAGACGAAGAAAAAAGAGTAGTCATACCACGAGTCACATTAACTGACGTGCCAAGCCGCGATATCGCACCAGCCAACGATAGCGCCGCAGCCGTCCGAGCGTTGACCGCGCACGAATCGCTGACCATGCGTTTCAATCGAGTCATGGAACAGGTGAACTGCGAACACCTGAATTCCGAAGAAAGAGAATCTATAAATGAGATCTGTAGGGAATACCACGATATGTTCCACTTACCAGGAGACAAACTAACCACAGCTACAGTAACTACACATAGGATCCCGATAAAAGGAGATACCTTACCCTGCAATGTTAAACCATACAGGTTACCTGAAACGCATAAGCGAGAAGTCAAGAAACAGGTAGATCAAATGTTAGAGGATGGAATAATACAACACAGCTCCAGCCCATGGAACGCACCATTATTAGTAGTGCCCAAAAAACCCGACGCTGCGGGAAATATCAAATATCGAGTAGTAGTGGACTACCGTAAAATAAACGACGCCACCATAGGCGACTTATTCCCTCTACCCAATATCACGGATATCCTTGATCAATTGGGGAAGGCACAATACTTCACAACCCTCGACCTGGCCTCGGGATATCATCAGATACCGATGGACGAACAGGATAAGGGCAAGACGGCTTTCTCCACGCCACAGGGCCACTACGAATTTAATCGTATGCCTTTCGGACTGAAGAACGCACCCGCTACGTTCCAAAGAGCCATGAACACCGCGCTAGTAGGACTGCAAGGAATAGATTGCTTTGTCTATCTAGATGACATTGTCATACACGGAGCGAGCCTAAAGGAACATAATACGCGATTACGGAAGGTCCTAGACACCTTGCGCCGGTACAATCTGAAATTGCAACCGGGAAAATGTGCATTTCTGCGAAAAGAAGTAGGATTTCTAGGCCACATAATTACGCCAGACGGGATCAAACCGAATCCCGAAAAGACGGAAGCTGTAAGAGAATTTCCCGTCCCAACCAAGTTAAAGGAATTACAAGCATTCCTAGGACTAGCAGGATACTATCGTAGATTTATTCCGAAGTACTCCAAAATAACCAAACCACTGTCAAGCATCACGAGCAATAAGGTGGAATTCAAGTGGTCAGCCGAACAGCAAAATGCATTCGAGACACTAAAGGAGTCCCTGACGACAGCACCACCCCTAATCTACCCAGATTTTACAAAGGAATTCATCGTGACCACCGACGCCTCAGACGTAGCAATAGGCGCAATATTATCACAAGGAAAAATAGGCGAAGACAAGCCGATAGCTTACGCAAGCAGAGTATTAAATAAAGCCGAAAGAAACTATAGTACAACCGAGAAAGAGTTATTAGCCATAGTGTGGGCAGTAAAACATTTCCGGCCCTATGTATACGGCACTACGTTCAAAGTGGTAACAGACCATAAAGCCCTAGTATGGTTATTTAAAGTACAGGACCCAGGATCCAGACTAACTAGATGGAGAATACAATTAGCCGAATACGACTACCAAATCATCCATAAAGCTGGAAAGAGCAACACAAACGCAGACGCACTCAGCAGGAATGTGCATGCACTGCAATCCGCCACGGAGCGATGCCTGACAAACCTTTCGACGGACGACGCACCGATCGAGGTCACTGAGCAGAAGGACAAGCAGCAAATATTATATGAATACCACTTAGCACCTCTAGGAGGGCACCAAGGCATACAGCGTACGACGCAGCGAATTAAACAGCATTACCGATGGCAAGGGATGGACAAAGACATCGAAGAATACATACAAAAATGCAGCTTATGTCAAAAGACTAAATCGAGCAGAAAGATTAAAGCGCCGATGGAAATCACGGACACACCTCGAGAACCCTTCGAGAAAGCAGCTCTGGACATCGTAGGACCCCTACCTGAAACGGAACAAGGAAATACATGCATTCTAACGTTCCAGGATCACCTTACCAAGTTCAGTAAGGCGATCCCGCTTCCTAACCAGGAAGCCAGAACGGTCGCAAAAGCATTCGTCACCCGGATAGTGTGCGAGTACGGAATACCCGAGAAAATACTCACCGATCAAGGGACGAATTTCTTAAGCGACATGTTCAAAAACGTTTGTAAATTACTAAGGATTAGCAAAATACAAACGACCGCGTACCACCCCGAATCAAACGGCGCGTTGGAACGATCGCACCGAACCCTCGTAGAATATCTACGTCATTACACGGACCACGACCAGACGGACTGGGATGAGTGGCTACCATACGCGATGTTCACCTACAATACAACCCCCCATACGGCGACCGGCTATACGCCCTATGAGCTAATTTTCGGTAAAACCGCGGAACTACCCACCGCGTTAAGGATACCCCCCAGACCGACGTATAATTACGAAGATTACGCGCAAGAAAGCCGAGAAAGACTACGAGCCGCACATGAAGTCGCTCGGGGAAAACTACAAAACGCGAAGGAGAAATCGAAGAAAGACTACGATAAAAAAACTCGCGAGATAGAATTTAAACCCGGAGACAAAGTCCTATTATTTGACGAATCCGTGCGTCGCGGAAGATCAAAGAAACTAGACAGCAAATGGATAGGTCCCTACGCTGTAATTCAACGAAATTCGCAAGTCAACTACACGATACAAAAGGGTAAGAAAACCCTACTTACTCACGCGAATAGATTAAAACATTTTATTGAATAGCCGCGATAAAGACCGACTCGCGAAACAATTAAAAGTTACGTAGAAACAACATAAGGGCAACGAAGGAACCTAAATACTACAGGCAGGAGCAGGAAACGGAATTGAAATGCAATAAAGCATAACGAAAACATATTAGCGGAACAGACTAGAATGTTACGTGTGCAGATCGAGACGACCTTCGTCCAACAGACGCAAAGAGCTGACGTGACAGATCACTTTACGACTTTAAATGCCCTAGTGACCGACCTGACTCAGGACGTAGACGACGTGTTACAATTCTACACCGGCCTTAAAGGAGGCATTATCAGCACCAACGTAATCGCGAGCGCGCAGGTCACTAAACTATTACAGACCGCCGTGCAACACCTCCCGAACGGACTCACGTTCCCAATCGCGCCAAACTTAGAAAACACGAATGTGATCGAAAAACTGTCATCGGTCACCGCGTACGTCGATAGGTATACGTTAATAGCAGTAATAACGATACCGTTAGTCTCCTCACAAACGTTCACAGTGATCGAGGCAACCCCAGCCCCGATCCACACCCACGACAACACTTACGCGTTATTAGTCGTAAGAACACCGATACTCGTCATCGACGCAAACAATAATCAGTACGTGCTCACTGATCACGCTGAACTAGAAAGATGTAAACAAGTAGCTGCGCAATACTATTGCGAACAGCCAATGATAGCGCATAACATAAATAGCGATCTCGAGTGCGAAGCAAGCCTGTGGCTGCAACCCTCGGACGAATCTCCACAAAACTGCGAAATAAAAAAATATCGCAGTAAACCACACAATGTGGATAGGCACCTCGCGCGCGGACACATGGATCTTCGCAGCGCGCCAACCGGAGACGCTGACCATCCAATGCGACGAACGGCAGCCAGAGCGCGCCATAATAGATAAGTCAGGGATACTAAGAATTACGGGAAATTGTAATGTTCGAAGTAAGGACGTAGTATTAAGGAAACAAAAAACCGCGTATAGTCAAGATATAGAACTAACGACGGCGCCGCGCTACGATATTACTGCGGCGATAAACGAGACGCAACGGGGCGAACTAGCGCACCCCCTCACGCGTTTCCAATTAGACAAACTGTTAAAAAATCCTTCCGAATTCTCTGCATTGTACAACCAACTCAACCAAGCAGAAAATGATCTGACTGATGACAACAACAACTATCAACCAGGATTAGCGACCTGGCAAATTGTACATCCGACGACGACGACTATGGTACAAATAGTAACTATTATACTCGTCATCTATTTGTTAATGCGCGACTACCAACTCCGCCGGAAGATACAAATATCTCGACCAGCGAAAACGGGGACGACTAGAAAAGCCGCACCCCCGCCCAACGCTGCCGCGGACCCCGACTACGCCGTAGTAGCGGGAACGATGTAGGGTACCGGGAAATTTTATAAGCAAGTTCGCTAAAATTCCCCTAAGCACCCTTTCCTCAAAGAGGGGGGGATGTTGTAACCCAACCGACACCCCGCGTAACGATATCACGACACATTCCGATTGCTTCAATCGAACAGTCGAAATCTGGCACAACTGCGTAAGGGTTTTCGGAAGCGCACCGAGAACCGTCAGCTTATGGTGAAACACCCAAAAGCGGGCCAAAGACGGAGACCCCGATGGTCCCCGCTTCGCCCCGATTAAAGTATAAGAACCATGTACGAGCAAGGCGAGCTCAGACTTGTTATAGACTCTATACGAGACTCACGCGGATTGTCACAGTGTCCATGTAACCCAGATCGGGACAGAATAAACCTTGTTTAACCTACGGCGAGTTCCAACTCCTTAACCGGCCAAGGATCCTACTACCCACGGTTTTTAACCGAGTATATCCGTCCCGGCATCCTCACCCGAGTATTCGGAGCCCGTCGGACGACAACAGCGAAGGACGACCTAGGAACACCGCGAGATTCTCAGAGAGAATCTCGACCCAGGCGCTTTCCACAACAGTAAGTATGACACATACTTTTGTTATGCAAATAATTGGATTAATTAGAAATCATCATGAATGCTTCTTTCATATATGAATTTGCTTTAGATATTTCCACCATCCAGTATCAAAGGTGAAAATCATGCTCTATGAAGCGAGGAAAGGAAGACAGTCTTCTCCGCAAGCATAAAGATAAGTAAATAGCATACATACATTTACATTTTTATTGCATTCAGATCGATTACAACTCGTTATAACTTTTTATCACAGGTTCTATGACAACTAAGTGTAATCGAAAGGAGTAAGTGCCATTCCGAGAAAATATGTATGAGAAATAGGAAACAATAATAATGGATTCTTCAGGAAGTGTAAGTATCAGTTTTTACATTCAAGTGGTATAAACACAAAAAGTAATTTTTATTAAATTCATTTATTTTTACAGATCAAACCAGGGTGTACATATGTACACTGGGTTCAGGAATATCGTTGCAACTACCAAAAATGCAGGGAGGAGGAGCTACCCCTTCCATGACGCCAACCGCGTTAGTGAAAATGCGCAGGTTAGATGCGCGTGATTATTATATTGTGGTCCCCTTCTCGATGTGACAGAAAATGTAACCTATGTATATGCTGTATGACAATAAATGTTGAGCGACTGTTTCGTTTTGTTGCGCTACATTTGTGAACTTTTTATCATCCTTCCGAAACATTCTTATTACGCCGCAATAGTATCTTTAGGAAATAGGGTCTAACATATAGGTTATATTTTCTGTCACTTCGAGGAGAGAAAATCCGCTCCTCCATTTTATATTTTCTGTCACTTGGAAGAGCGGATTTTTTGTCCTCGAAGTGACAGAAAATATAACCTATATGCTAGACCCGATTTCCTAAAGATACTATTGCGGCGTAATAAGAATGTTTCGGAAGGATGATAAAAAGTTCACAAATGTAGTGCAAAGAACGAAATAGCCGCTAAACATGTATTGTCATATAACAGATACATAGGTTATATTTGCTGTCACTTTGAGGACGGGACCACATAATAATCACGCTCATCCATCCTGCGCATTTTCATTAGCCCCAATTCAACATCCAACACAATTTTATACTATAATGTTTGTTCATAACTGCTTTCTGCATAAGTCGTTTAATTATCTTGTAATAAGCGTATTTCATGTTCTGTTTCAGTGTTTTGCTAATAAAAAAATGTCTAACCTAACATACTTCATTTTCTGGGGATATCCCCTCATCTATTTTTCCTTTTCACTTATATAATTCCTTACTGCCAACGTAGCATATTGTAGCATAAGCACATTTTAAATAATTAAAATGTATGTACAACGAATTTTCTACGTTTGCTCTATCAGCAGACATTCCATTTAAATATTTACATGTACAACGCAACAGCTGAGAATTTATTTCCTTATTCAGAATAGAATACGGAATGTGGGGAGCGGCGCCACTGGCGCGCCCCAGCCAGAGGAGTGGGGGAGCGGACCGAGAAGTCGCCTGCGAGCGGCAGGAGAGACCCCCACTCTCGTTTTGTAACTGCGCTCGAGTAGAGCAATATGAATATACGCTTGTTTTGTTACCACGTGTGTCGCATTCCTTTCCTCCACGCCTAATACGGACGATTCGGCAGCAGTGGGCCTGCCATTACGAAGCTCAGTCTAACTCGACTACCACAAGCCCCACAGGAAATAGCAAACAGCTCCCTCTCGCGTGCACCAGGCAGCCGCGTATCTATGGGTATTACCATTTCTGTGCAGAAAAATCTGCTGTAATACCGACCTGCCGAATCGGCCAGGTCACGTGACGTGTCTACCCCCTTAAGAATTATTAAGAAAGTAGATTATGGTGGACTGCTTGCAATGTAAAGCAAGTCACATTAGTGAAGAAAGTACGCTGAAAACACATCTCCCTTGATGCTTTTCAATCTTTTGTGAAAGACATTCGTAATACTTTAAAATCCAGAGTAGTTGCCACGCTACTCATTAATTCATTAATTTTTTAGATTCCCATTAACAATAATTCAATTCACCAATAAACATACTAAATTAATTTTATTTCAACACCAATAAATTGTGCGTTAAAAATTTTGGATCTGTTCGTTCATTTTCGCTGAATTATTACCATTAGCATTTAAATTTCCTGTCTCTACACTCACTGCAGCAGAAGGCCACTCTATTTCTACATAAGTAAGTTCTACGTTAAGTTGTACCTCACAAAATTACCTTTTTTTAAAAAAGGTAGAAAAAAGTGCGCCAAGTATATAACCCATTCAAAAAGAATCGCATTTAAAAACATTGTCGTAAATTAATATAAATTTATTAATGTGCTATATTTTTTAACTTTACAAAGGTAATGATATACAATAATTGCGCCAATTATCACAATGACTATTTATACAAAGACAAAATGTATTAAATAATATTAAGCAGCGCCAAGTATTTTGAATAAAATATTTATTCGTATTAAAATATTTATTTGTATAAAAATATATCTGCTTAATATTATTTAATACATTTTGTCTTTAGCCACATAAAATAAATTAGCGTATAAGATAGAAAAAACCATAAAAACCCAAAAACACATATATAATCGTAGTTGTAGGTGGTATTAATTCAGTGTAATTATCATTACATTAAGTGTTGTTAATAAATAGGCCAACCCTTTTCCGCCGCGCTGCTGCTCCCATTGGCAGCCGCAACAACCGCGCCGCCGCCGTCAGCTCTACCAGATCCACAGCAGCCTGCGCAGGGCCTGGCCACGGCATATGGTATTAATTCTTAATACTTTAATTAGATAAAAAATTAGTAGAAAATTAATCATTGCAGAATTTTATTGAAAATAATTTAAAAATTAAGATAGATTTTCATAAAAATTAACCAGATTTGAGCATTAATTATTTACATAACAGATCAAATAAAAGTGAATCTAATTATTTTATTTTACTAATTACAGGAGGATGTGCAACCCGGCGGCATAAGAGGAGTGGCTGGAGGGTGAGGGCCCGGCAACAGCACTGGGCCACCCTCCAGCTGGCGCGGGAGCAGGCTCGAAGCCTCCGCGCCCAGGCACAAACCGTCAAGGCCCTGATCTTCGAGCAAAGCCGTGGCCGTGGCCGTGGCGGCCGTAATTTCCAATAATATTCAAAAAAATTTATAAATAAATATAAATAAATAATTTCTAAAATAATTATTTTGGTAATTGTAATAAATAACCATACCTTCCCTCTCGCAGGATTCCAGATAATTTGTCAATTTAAAACTAACAATATGAGTACACTTTCATTATTTTGCGTTTTTAAATAATTCTTATTCATCGACACATTGACCTAGCCACGCAAAGTATTTAACTTCCAGACCGCGGACATCTAGGCAAATGTCTTTCCACTTTCGTTGTTTCACTACTATCGTGATCGAACAAATGTAATTTTGTAAGCAATATGAATTTGTTTGGAATAGTTATATTGACTTTCTTCATTATGTTTGAATTTCAATTATCACAATTATTGCAAGGATCTGTCAGATTTTTCCATCCTTTGAAATTGTGTTTTATTATATCGCGAAATTCAAATGATTATTTTTAACATCTTGGTAATAATTTTAAAGAAATAAATTTTTTATTTATTTTATATTATACATATACATGAAAATGTACTTATTTTATTTGCACGCGCAGCAGGGTTACTTTCTGTTTCAGCTGTTGAAATAATTCTCTTCGTCTTCATCGTTAACTGAAATCAGCGTACTTTCTTCACTAATGTGATCTGCTCTACATTGCAAGCAGTCCGTCATAATATTCTTAATTCTTAATGCTATGCTAATTTGACAAATTTTGTCGGTTTACCTTATTTGACAAATTTCCAGAAACTTGTACGAAACAAGATGCTCTGTGTTGTGCCCAGGCAACGCCCAAGCACACACATTATACACACTACTATACACTATACATATTATATTACTCTAGAACGTTTTGAGACGTTTCTAAGCTAAGTCAGTCGCGAGGCAACGCGAATCTACGAAATCAATCAAAATGCGAGCGCTTCGCCGTGACCATATACGGTAACGCGAAGCGACGGTCGACGCCCAATAGCGAAACAAAAACCGATTTGCCTACGAAAGTCGGCAGACTCGAGATCCGACCCTCGACCGGGTAAAGGTAGCATCTCCTACCCGCGACTGGTCGCAGCGATTTGACCCAGCGACTGGCCCCAGGCTGAATCTCCTTTCCTGCGACCAGGGGTGTGCGGATACGCGACTTTTCGGGCTCGGGACGGGCCGGAAACTTTCGGGCGCGATCGGGCGGGGTCCCGATATTTTCGTATTGCCCGAGATCCCGACGGTTTCGGGATCCCGAGACTCGATTCGGGCTACAAGCATAGCCGCCATGAGCGGGCAATTTGATTTCAGGTCGGCTCGGCAAAACTCGGACTTTTAAACTGGTTGTCTATTCGAGCGGGATATTCAAATCGACTAAATGTACCTTACCGCAGTTTGCTGATTATTGCCGAAGTTTACCAATCATTGCCGAATGGGCATTTAAATTGGTTGTCTAGTGATTTCCCTAGTTTATTTCTGTCCTTGTCGAATGACGCCTCTTATTATATCTCCTCTTTGCTTGTAGCCCGAAACGAGTCTCGGGATCCCGAAAACTTCGGGATCTCGAGCAATACGAAAGTATCACGACCCCGCCCGACCCCACCCGAAATTTCCCGACCCGTCCCGAGGGCCAGGAACCCGAGCCTCGGGACGATCCGCACACTCCTACCTGCGACCAAGTCCATTGCCACAGTGGGGCAGAATCCCAAGAAATAGAGGAACTATTCAACATGCCATTTTTCGCAATCGAAATGCCGAATCATATTAAGCTACTTTATAAAAAAAGATTTTTGATTTTCTTTCGGCAAAGATAAAAAACTATTACTGGATCTAAAGAAATCCTAAAGAAAAGTTGCACGTACGGATTTAAAAAAATATTAATTTTTGAAGAAATGGCGGACTTGAGAAGAAATCTTGAGCCAATAGTATAAAAAATCAACATGTTTTTTCAATGTTACTATTGAATGAATTATTCGATCAAAAAACTGATACGTGCAACTGAAGCTATTGTAATATACTTTAAGAAACCGTTCGAATTTTTCAATTCGGATCAAATGTTGGAAAGTTACACGTGCATCCGTTTTGTAATTTTTTTTTGCAGAGCCTAACGTTATCATATGCTGTGGCCATACAACCGAAAATTTTGTCAATCTGCGAGCATAAAATATTAGTCAAATATATGTATTTTCAGTTGGTAATAAAGATTTTTCGTAGAAAGTTACATTCCATTATAAAAGAATGCCTTGAAAATAGCCTTAATTTTCGACCGGTCACAGTGGTTTCCCCCCTTAATCCGTTGATTGCTCTGTCGGTGGATGGTACATACCTATAATGAGTTCGGACTAGAGATTCAGATTTCACGTGTACACGTGTAGTTAATATATCCGTGTTCTAATCCGTGTACTTCTTAATACACGGATACACGGGTATTGAAATACACGTGTACCCGTGTATCGAAATTCACGGATCGTAGTATCCGTGTACCCGTGTACCCGTGTACCCGTGTACCCGTGTACTGAAATTCACGGGTACACGTGTATCGAAATACACGGTTTCACGTGTATTAAGATATCCATATTTAATTTTTTAACTAAATATCCGAATGTTTAGATTTTACGCAAATAGTTTGCGATAGGTAGGTACAGACATAATTTACTAGGTTGCAGATGAAAATAAAAAACATCATGATTTTGGTTAATAAACTTTAATCTATTAATCTTTTGTTTTGGTGTAAAAATACTAACGTGTTAACATTCTCTGGGAGTAAACGGTTTCTTTTTTTTTGTTACAATGCTTCCAGCACACGAAAAACATCTTTCCGACATCGCCGAGGTTGCTGGAATGGTTAAATATTTTTTGGCAACATGGGAAATCGCCGGGTATTTGTTTGCCCTAGCCTTCCACCAGTCAAATGGGTCTAATTCGAAGCGTAATTGTGGCTCGGCCATATACGTTTCAAATTGAATATTTATATCATTATTGTCTGTAATTTCATCATATAAAAACTGAAGAGCACTTTTCCCGCGTGACTTTGTTTTGCTAACTGTATGGACCGGTGCCTCTTGAAGTAAACGTTGTACTTCTGTACGAATCACTTGTCTCACGTGGATTGATTCATGCTCCAGATTTTTATATCGCGGATCAAAGAAGCAGGATAGGGTGAAAGCACTAGTAGTCGACCACTTAAAGCTAAACTCGAATGAAAAGTACTGTAAAAAAATAAACAATCAATGTTATAAAATATATAAAATGTATTGAAGTAATTCAAACGTATTTAATGTATCACTAAATATTTTGTGTTAGTAGGAAAGTTAGGGGAAAATAAATAATTAGCGTTAAAAATAAAGTGTCCGAATGCTTTAATAATCGACCGCTTAACTCTAAAAGTCGACCGGTCCGATAGCTAGTGGTCGACCACCTTTTTTAATATGAAATTCAAAATAGATTATGTGCGCATTACAAACTAAAAATTATTTTTAAATATAATGTGCAACATCAGTAAATAATTAATAATGACAGGAATAATGCGTAACTAAAATAAGTTCTTTTAAAAACTTTATCAAAATTTTAATAAGAAATAGAAATTATTTTTTTTTCCAATGTAAATTAAATTTTTCGTTTTTAAGATAGGAAGCAGTAACAAATTTTAAGTTTTTAAAGTAGGTATTTGTATTCTATAAATAAATTATATAAACGTGGTCGACTATTAGCATTCATTGTGAATGCAGTTAGCTTCAGAAGTCGACCGCTGTGGTCGACTATTGAAAATTGAAAGGGAATGATGATCCAGTTACTGCCCTCCCATAAATAAATAAATTATCCCATTTTTTTTAAATTTTTGAAGCGCATATAAAATTGTCGATGCTTTTTCAGTGGAATAGCATAATTTTCCAGTAAAAAATGTATAGAACTGAATTACATTTGTCGTTTCTATTCAAAGCACACTTATGTTTCTCGGGTTAGAAAACAGCAATGGCGCATGTAGAATCAAAATTAGTTTACAAATTACTTTAAAAGCATTTATTTTTTTTACCTATGAAGGGCGCTTTTTGTCGTATTGTAAAGTTAGAAATTCAAAATATAATATAAAATTGTCATTTAATAAATTCTTTATTTCAGTATACTTATTTCTTTAAGTAAAATAATAAAAGTGGTCGACTACTAGAGGGTGGCCGACTACTAGTGCTTTCACCCTACATGATGTAATGAAAGAGTATCACCTTCGTTCCAGTCGAGTTTAAAACGTTTTGTTATATACGAAATCAAAATCTTCTTTAATTTACACAAAACCATGCCATCATCACCTATCGCCTATCGCAAACTATTTGCGTAAAATCTAAACATTCGGATATTTAGTTAAAAAATTAAATATGGATATCTTAATACACGTGAAACCGTGTATTTCGATACACGTGTACCCGTGAATTTCAGTACACGGGTACACGGGTACACGGGTACACGGATACTACGATCCGTGAATTTCGATACACGGGTACACGTGTATTTCAATACCCGTGTATCCGTGTATTAAGAAGTACACGGATTAGAACACGGATATTTTTACTACACGTGTACGCGTGTACACGTGTATCTTCAATACACGTTCTACGCCGGGATCTCTAGTTCGGACCCGCACGTACCGTTGTCTACCGTCGACTCGCGGGACCATACCGCCATAAACCGTGACCCTGGCGAGACGCTTTGACCGATCAGCTTGCTTAGTATTTTGGAACAAAATGTGGTAGGTATTTTCCTCCCCCACTTCGTGAACAGGGAGAGGGTTCCTACTCCGCCGACGAATTCACAGAGCGCGGGTCCCCCCTTCTCGAAGAACGGTGTTTCCAAAATTTTTGTTTCATAATTATATCAAAACAGCAATTACTTCCATATCATTTTCTCTTCTTTGTAGGGTAATAATTTGCTGACACTGATAAATGTGATAAAATATGAAATATATATATTAAAAGAGAACAATGTGGTTAATACAAAGAGACTGTTCAGGTCGAACGTTGCGGCGGAACTGCCGGCTTCGACGCCGATCGTCGACGACGTTCGGCAATTCGTCACTCACCACGCACGCACGCATACACACGCATCGCAACAACAAACGCCACGCGGTCTCGCCTCAAACGCACATGCCGACAAATCGCACGGCCACATCTCTTAAAACCTACAACTCGGCCGTCCTGACCGACATCTGACCTCAGATGTCTTCGGAATTATCGCTGTCGCTAGATTCATCGGAGCAATTGTCGATCCACGGTTTCATATAGTCTGCCGCGGAAGACGTCTGCAATGGACCCTCGTGAACGCCGATCTTCTGTACAATGTATCGATCATTGCGGAGCGCCTTTGTCACCTGATACGGGCCGAGATATTTAGGGTACAATTTCAATCCTGGTCCAAGTTGCGTTCTTTTTATAGCGACTAAGTCTCCTTCACGGTAACGCTGCGCGCCTTTTCGCTTCCGATTATACAGCCGTTTATTTTCTTCCTGTATCTTAAGAATATTTTCTTTAGCTTGTTGTCTTACTTTGTCTCTATCGTCCTGAAATGCTTGAGCCCATTCGTTCTCGAGCATTGTCATTACTTCGGGATCATCTTTCATCCTCATACGCGTACCAAATAACAAATTAAAAGGAGCAGTGCCTATACTTCGATTCGGTGTCGCATTCAAGTATATTTACCAAGGGTAAATACTTATACCACTCCTCAGGACGCGGCGCAGATAATTTAGACAAAACCGGTATGAGAGTTCTATTGACACGTTCGACTTGGCCGTTGGCCCTCGGGATACCGGTTGTAATCAAAATGTGTTTTACGTTTTCTTCTTTACAGTAATTTTCGAATTCGTGCGACGTAAAGGCGGTTCCTCTGTCCGAAATCAACCTTCTCGGGTTACCGAATATCGCAGCTTGTCGACGTAAGTGGTCTACTACTTCGGCCGTATTCGTTGTTCTCGTAGAATATAACCAGACGAATTTTGCAAATGCATCAATGACAACCAGAATATGCTTATGCTTTTTTTTCGTTGAAGGAAGGGGACCTAGATGGTCGATATGATAAGTATCAAGGGGAACATCCCCTTTATCTATCGGATTTAAAAAACCGTCTTGTTTACCTTGTTTCTTGTTAGATAAAATGCAGCTAATACAATTCTGTACAATCTTTTCGATCTTTTGCCGCATATGCCCAAACCAAAAATCCCGCTTTATTAGCACTTCTGTTTTAGCAATAGAGAAATGACCTTTGTCATGCGCACGCCTTATAACCTGGGTTTGCATACTTTTAGGTACAACCAATAATTGCCTGTCGTCTACATTTTTGAATAGGAGGTCGCGTCTTAACAAGAACTCGTCGTTTTGATTCCTGCTAACCGCGTCAATTATTCTCATTATGTTTTCGTCTTTATTTTGAGCTACTTTTATACGAGTCGTTATACTTTCTTCGTCTTCGTCAATAACTAAACTAGTCGGCAACGAGTTACGGCTTAGCGCATCGACGTGTGACATTTTCTTTCCGGAACGGTGCTCTATTGTATAGTTAAAATCTTCGAGGAAGACAGCCCATCGTGCTATTCGCACGCACAGATCCTTTTTCCTCATAGTCATCGTAAAAGCCTGACAATCCGTAATAATCTTAAAAGGGATTCCCAATAAATAGACCCTAAACTTTCTTAATGACTTAACGATAGCAAGGACCTCGAGCTCATAGCTCGAGTATTTCTCCTCGGCGGCAGTCGTCTTACCGCTAGCATAATATACCGGGTGCATCATGTTATCCTCGATATCCCGCTGCACAAGGATCGCACCAAAACCGTACATACATGCATCCGTATGCAACTCGGTCTCCACACCGATTTTGTACAATTTCAATACAGGCCCGCTGACCAATATCATTTTCAAATGTTCGAATGCCCTTTTCTCTTCGTCACCAAATACAAATGTTGCATTTGCCTTCAATAGGCTTGTCAACGGACGCGCGATTAACGAGTACTGGGGTATGTATTTTCGAAAATACCCAGTCAGGCCAAGAAAACTCTGCACACCTCTGACATTAGTAGGCGCCGGAAACCGCGAAACCGCAACGGTCTTGAGCTCCGTAGGACGGATACTTGAATTTTCAACAATATGGCCTAAATACTCAACTCGAGTTTGCAAAAAGGAACACTTTTCCCAATTGATCACCAGACCATACTGACTCGCAACATCAAGGACAATGCGTAAACCCTCCAGTGCTTTTTCGTAGCTAGTAGAAGGCACAATCAAATCATCCATGTATACTAACACAACTTTTTGCGCAATTAAATCTTTAAAAATGAAATTTATAAATCTTTGAAACGTAGCAGGAGAATTACACAATCCGAATGGGGCCCTTAAAAATTCGTATTGCCCGTTCGGAACAACAAAAGATGTATATCTTCGACTATCTTTATCAACTGGCACATGGAAGAATCCATCTTTTAGATCCAGTGTACTAAAAATTTTAGCTCCTTGTAAGGCATCCAACTGATCTTCAATAAGCGGTAACGGGTACCGATCTTTAATTATTTTCTTATTAAGTGCCCTGTAATCAATGCAAATCCTCTTTTTCCCGTTTTTCTTTTTGACTACGACTATAGGACTCGAATATTCCGAAAGTGATGGTTGTATTATGCCCTCGCGTAACCATTCGTTAATTTGCGCCTCTACATCCTCCTTTTCCGACGGCGACAATCTGCGTGGTCTATGATAGACGGGTTCATTATTTTTTAAAATAATAACCATCCTAATATCCGTGTTACGTGTGCTCACCGGCTCATATTTACTAATCATGCTTTGCAGTTCTTCCCGGTATCCAACGTCTGTAACGCTTTGCAAATCCACCCCATTAACTTCTTGAGGAATATCCATGCTTAGTAATTCGCGACATTCTGCGGCCGTCGAATGGTCATCTTTAATTTCAGAAATGGTAACTTGTCCCCCCTTTATATTAACCTCAACCGTATTTAAAAAAATCTGTGCCGATTAACATTGCGTGATTCATTAATGTGTCAGATACTACATGTACCGTCATTGAATATAAAGTTTCGTCTAAAACTACCTTCGCTTCAAACCTGCCTAATGTCTTATTATCTTTCGCGCCGATCCCCCGAAAAGATATGTCCGCATCCGTCAATTTCGGTGACCCGATCTTAATGTATTGATCTGCTCGTATCAGCGTGAGGTCGCTGCCCGAATCAATAAGTGCGAGTAATTCAACATCGGCTATTTTAACATTTTTTAGATGTTTCCTACGCGAAGCCAAACTTACACCGCAAGTGTCTTTAACGGCACTTTCTTTTGCACGACATCTTAACGCAATATGTCCATACCCGTTGCATTTGAAGCATTTCATACCCTTCGCCTTGTCAGGACATTTCTCGGTCGCGTGCGCCGCAGATCCGCAGTAGTAGCATCGTTGTTGACCGGAAGTAGGCGCCCGGCTGCTTCGTTTCTCCTTATCTTCTTTATGTTTCGTCTTCGGTTGAGTGTTCCCCTTCATTTCCTCGTAGATTAAGCATTTTTCCTTCAATTCCTTTATGTTTTTGGCACCATAAAGTATTGCCTTGTTAACTTCATCGTCCTGTATTCCCTCAATCACGTAACGTATGACTGATCGTGCTTCCACATCCGCTTTGGCTGCGATCTCGAACATTCTATAGATGAACACCTGGTATGATTCGTCACCGCGCTTTTTCCTCTGCGAAAGTTCTTTATGCACCTTGTGACTGCTAACGGCCTGCACGAATTCCGCCTTTAATGCTTTCTTAAGTTGCTGCCATGATTTTCCACATTTTTCATAGCTAACAAACAACTTTGCTGAACCCCGCAACAACCTCTTGCAGTACACGACTTTCTGCACATCCGACCACTCGCAAAGGTCCGCCGCTTCCTCAAACTCATCAATCCATCGTCGAACGTTCGAATTGTCATCGCCGCTGAAAGATGACATCGACTCCTCCATATCCCTGAATGTGGGCAGGTATTTCGCACCTGCGCGGCTTAATCGCCGCACCGGTGTGCTTCCTATTACTTCAGCGTCCACGTCGCTGTCGTTTGAAACGTCTTGCTCTTCGTCGTCTCCTTCGACGCCTTCTTCATCGGGGTCGTCCCCGACATCTTCATCGGCTTCTTCCGCTTTCTCCGCATCCAACGCTCGTGCACTTCTTAACCGACATTGAAGTACTGTCTTGTTCCCCGACGTCTTTAGCTTTCGTTCTTTGAGTTCCGCCCGTAAATCGACGATTTTCATCTCATCAATGTCCTTTTCGTGTTTGTCCTCATTCGTATTGTTACCCACTGATACACTCTTGACACTCATTGTGATGTTTCGTTGCACTGTGCGTCTCTTAGAACACGTTTAACTGTCTTAGAAATCACTTTAGAAATCACTTTTGGTACCCCGTGAACTTCCAGATCCCGGACGAGCCCCCAAATTGTAGGGTAATAATTTGCTGACACTGATAAATGTGATAAAATATGAAATATATATATTAAAAGAGAACAATGTGGTTAATACAAAGAGACTGTTCAGGTCGAACGTTGCGGCGGAACTGCCGGCTTCGACGCCGATCGTCGACGACGTTCGGCAATTCGTCACTCACCACGCACGCACGCATACACATGCATCGCAACAACAAACGCCACGCGGTCTCGCCTCAAACGCACATGCCGACAAATCGCACGGCCACATCTCTTAAAACCTACATCTTTATACAATATAGTCAAAAATATAAAATAGTTGAAAGCAGAAACCTTGAAGATACTGTACGAACTCTCGTTATCGTTATACCTGGTTCTGAAGGGGTATTCTTTCATGCATTGGCATACATTTATATTCATAATATATGATTTGTTGAGACGAAGTAAAGAAGTTGGAACATAAGGTCATTTAATGTCGCATGGCCACCCCTTTTCTTCCTGTGGCTCTCCGCGAGGCGTACTGGTCTTTCTGCAGAATAATTTCGTTTCCTACACCATTGCCAAGGAAACATTCTTCGATCTAACATAAGAACATCTTTTGGTAATTGTGCGGACCTGAAAATTAATTTTCGGCACGGTCAACGTTCCGACCATACTTATTATTCTTTTATACTGTAGCGAAACACGGTTTATTGTCTGCCGAACGTAGAGGAATTAGCTTGTAGCAATTGGGGATTAATCCTAAAAATTGTTCCGATGTTCTGCAAGTTACTTGGCAGATGTTTCCTAATTACTTTATATCGTGTAGGGGGCCAAAGGTCTGTCATAAAGCTGTAGTAAACCGTAGCCCGCTAACAATCCGTTTAGGGCATCACTTATCACGCTACATCATGGAACTTCGCGCGTGTGTCGATAGGAACACTGCACTTTCCATGGCATATTTATCAAATTCTTGTAGTTTTATTGGAACTATTGACGCTAATTCATGACGAATTGACGTTATTTTCTTAAATAACGTAAAACTTATATATTAACACTTTTAGTATCAATTTCCTTAATAATATTCGGCATTTTTAAATGCAAAATACAGGATGTTGCATTTTTCCCATTTTTGGGGATTTACCCCCACTGTGCGACATAGAATACACGTACTTAATCCATAACTGCCAAATATTCGCGAATGCTTTTTCCGCAGTAGCAAGGCCTAGATTATGTTGATTAGAAAACAAACAAAAAATTTGTTCAGAAGTTCCCGGAAGTGGAACTAAAAATGGGATGATTGCTGACAATTTTTCAATTGGTTTCGTATGGAAAAAAAACTGTATGTAACTAATTATTTGCTATTACTTAGCAGAATCGACACTACTCATTTGGGGCCCCAAAAATTGTTTTCTTTTAAATCACCAAAAATTAAAAGACGCGATTTAAAATTCTGCACGAAAAATACATACAATCATAGACACGTGTTTGCACACAGATCAGAAGTAGGCGTCATGATATTTTTACCGCTTTTATGTGCTCATATTAGTAGTCTACAGGTAACATAAAAATACATACTCCCATATCTTTTGAATTCTGACTTCTTTCCTTATTTCTTGGGATTCTGTCACACTGTGGCAATGGGTCGCAGTGCCCAGCCTGCGACTAGGTATAATGGGAAACAGACCCTATCGCATTGTGTTGCCTCTCGAGTAGCCTAGGCTAGTACTCAAACAGACTCGCGTCAGGCTCCTACGTCTGGCGTATACCCGACGATCGCAGTCGCTTGTAGGAGAACAGATACATGCTTTCCCATTGCACCAGTATACTGGTCCTGGTAGGAGATCCTACCTTAACACGGCTAAAAACCTACTTGTATACGTCAGTCTAGTGTTAGTTATTTTTGAAGAAAGACTTAGTCTTTAAGTTCAAACAAATATGGTGTAGTTCCCCCGGTGGATTTTCATCCTTTAATCACTCTCGAACCCACGATTACGCCAGATCCCGTACCCGCCTTGCGAGCCATCACGCAGGGCACAACAAAATTGGTGGCAGCAGTGGGATCTGCATCGTAAAAGTTTTACCGAGCCTTGACGCAACCGATTAATCGACATTGTCTGAGATTGAACTGTCTCTGACAAGATTAATGGACCATCACAGTCACATAGGCTGAAACAGGTTATCGTTGCTACCGAGGTAGCTCAGAGGACCGAGGAACGGCCTTTGAGAAGACGTTCGACACAGTCCGAACGACGACGAATCTAGTAACGAGTAAAATTGGCTTGTGAGTGAACGGGTGAATCAACTATCTACCAAACACCAATTCCATGTACGCGGACGCCACGGATCCGAGGACCGAGGCACACGAGAGGACTTGGAGACCGAGGACCGTGTAGGAGCCGCACCTGAAGGACGGACGGAGAGCAGCCGTACGAGGGAAGCAGCCGTCGGAGCACGCAGCGAACAGCTGTACGGATCGACCTTGTTGGGTCCAGTTTCATCTTATCACCGCCGTTGGTTCACGTACGAGATGACAATTCGAATCGTTTTTTCAATAAAAAGTTAACCTTCGTACGAGAAGAACTAGACCTCCTACCTTCTATAGACCATCCAAGACCGTCCCGCCAAACACTTCGACCGCCGCCGTTAAAACTAAGCGTTAGGAAGAACGACGATTCAAGCGCAGAATCATCTCCGGAAGATTTTGTGACACCGAATAGAGAATATCCGATTTTGCTAGCGGACTTTAGTTTGTTGGACAGAGTAAATTTGGAAGGACAAGAAATGTCGTTGCTTGACGGTGATAACCCCCCCCCCCCCCCCACCGAACTACCACCGGACGTAAAACAATTATCTACCGCATTGTCACTAGTCGATAAATTCGTAGGAAAATCGTCAGACGAATTTGCAGAATTTTTTAAATCTTATACAAGCGCCTCAGAGTTTGTCCCCGCAAACGAGTTACCGCGGTTCTTGAGAACAGTGATAGGAATGAAAATAAAAGGCAAGGCAGCCAAAGTACTAGAATACAAGGAAATAGAGAGTTTCGATAAGTTAAAGGACATCCTAACATCCTTATTCGTGGACAAAAGGTCAATAGGAGCAGTTGGAGTGGAGTTTCACGCCTGTCACCAGCGAGATGGCGAGGGCGTAAAACTATTCGCGCGTAGAGTAGAGGAATTAGCAGGAGAATTATCCGAGCTATCGGTAAAGCCAGGAAACAGCGACGAAGTAAATGACACGTTGGTAGAATCAGTACAATGTTGTAACCCAACCGACACCTAGCATAACGACACCGCGACACATTCCGATTGCTACAATCGAACAGCCAAAATCCGGCACAACGCATAAGGGATTTCGGAAGCATACCGAGAACCGTCAGCTTATGGTGAAACACCCAAAATCGGGCCAAAGACGGAGACCCCGATGGCCACCGCTTCACCCCGATGGCCACTGCTTCACCCCGATTAGAATATAAGAACCATGTACGAGCAATGCGAGCTCAGACTTGTTATAGACCTTCTACCAGACTCTATACGAGACTCACGCGTGATTGTCACAGTGTCCATGTAACCCAGATCGGGACAGAATAAATCTTGTTTAACCCTACATGCATCGCCTGCTCTACGTGCTGTAAGTGCGAAATACCACGCTCAGCAAAAACGCGAACCGAACACCGCCGTTCTCATGCGCCGCGCAAAGTCCGTAGACGCGAATAGTCTGAGACTCACTCTGGATTCTGGGACTCACTCTGGATTCTGGGACTCATTCTGGATTCTACCCTTACATTTGAAAATCATGTGTCTAGTATATGTCGTCAAGCCTATAACCGTCTGCGTCTTTTATATCCTTCTCGGCATATTCTTTCCGCTTCACAGAAACTCCTCCTATCACAATCTTTGGTTGTATCGTTGTTTGACTACTGTGATGTTGTATATAGTCCATTTCTTACCTCTCGTCTCTCTTCCTTGGTTCAGCGTATTCAAAATTCCTGTCTGCGTTTCTCCTATTGTGTCCGCAAGTTTGATCACATCTCTCCGTTTTTTGTTAAGTCCTCGTGGTTACGTATGTCGCAAATATGGAAACTCCATGTGTGCTGTCTCGTGGTTAAGGTACTCTCTTCTCGTAGTCCGTCATATCTTTACAATATCCTACTCACTAACCTTTCATATCACTCTACTAACTCTCTGTCAACTCGGTTTCAATCTCTCATCTCCATTCCTGCGCATCGCACCACTAAATTTGAATCTTATTTTTCTTATATTGCGGCACGTTACTACAATTCCCTTCCTGCTACGATACAACAGTTAGACTCTTACCAGTCTTTCAAACATGCAGTGCGGCAACACATTCTCCAACACTTTTAATTATCTAGATTACTATACTCCTTGTGCTATACTCGTGTTAGCCTTAAGTCTTAAGCTAATTTAGTATAGTTTATTTTTAACGTTTGTTTGTTTTTGTCCTGCTTAGTTTAGTTTAGTTTATTGTACGCGGTTAGGCTTCACAACAGTGTCACCACTGCAGCCTCGCCTTTACTCTAATTGGCTATGTCATTTGTAATATTCAGGTTTTTTTGTTCTCATTCTCTTTGAGTAATAAAGACGTTTAATAATAATAAAAAAAAAAATATCGACCGAAATCTAGATTTAACCAAACGGATAGAGCTCCCCTCACCTAGCGCACTCAGCCGGAGCAACCCGCGTAGATTCCGACGACCGCATCCGCGAAAGTCAGAGGACGATCCTCTCCTTTTCGCCCTCGAAACCCTGCGTAAATCCGGAGCCAGTGATGCGACCAAAATGATGCGACGCTGGTGACTACAAACCGAAATATTTTGAGAATTGGGACGAAGTGGGAAGTGAATTATGCATGATTTTATAGAGGCAGATGCACTGAAAAGATTCCATTTTGCTAAAATACGGGACTCGTTGGGACTTGAAATCTATTCCTTGTCAATTTAAAAAAATGTCGCAATTTTCCTGACTGTTTTCAGAATTATTTTTTAATAGATTATTTACATTAATTACTAGTAGAAGATGATGTTTACTGTCACGTCCCGAGTGAAGGTCTTTGGGGACAATGACATGTGGGGATTTTATTCGAAGGGAATCCAGGCGCGAATGCAAGATTCGTGGCACTGAATGTGAGTAGGATTTTCGGGCCCGAATGCCAGATTCGTAGCTCCGAGGTAAAGGGGATTTTCGGGCGCGAATGCCAGATTCGTAGCTCCGAGGTAAAGGGGATTTTCGGGCGCGAATGCCAGATTCGTAGCTCCGGGGTGAGAAGGATTTTCGGGCGCGAATGCCAGATTCGTAGCTCCGAGGTAAAGAGGATTTTCGGGCGCGAATGCCAGATTCGTGGCTCCGGGGTAAGAAGAATTTTCAGGCGCGAATGCGTGATTCGTAGCCCTAAGGTGTGTAGAATTTGGGGGCGAATGCCAGATTCGTAGCCCTAAGGCGTGAAGGATTCGGGCGCGAATGCCAGATTCGTAGCTCCGGGGTAAGAAGGATTTTCGGGCGCGAATGCCAGATTCGTGGCTCCGGGGTAAGAAGGATTTTCAGGCGCGAATGCGTGATTCGTAGCCCTAAGGTGTGTAGGATTTGGGCGCGAATGCCAGATTCGTAGCCCTAAGGCGTGAAGGATTCGGGCGCGAATGCCAGATTCGTAGCTCCGAACGACCAGGGAAGGTTTAGACTGTAATCCCTCCGGTAATGACACCCGTTAGAACACTTTGTTTTTGTTTTGGTGGATTTTAACGTTGCACTTAACTAGAAGGAATATTTCCGAGAAATATGTCTAGACATATGGCTGTACGCAGCCTATGTAAAAGTACGCCGAGTAAACACTATAAGAAACTCTATGCTCGGGTATCGCGAGCTGAAATCAGCTGTTGCACTGGTTTGTTTTGGTTTGGTGAGTTTCGTAGCTGGAGGATCTTTACAATGATTCGAAACGTTATTTTAGAGACAAGAGTTATTGTTTATTTTTATAGCACTTGGTATTTATATATATATATATATATATATATATATATATATATATATATATATATTGATGCGTTAGACGTTAGCATCTGCACAGGGACATTTATATAAACAATAATCGATGACAATTTATATGTATGAATGTGAGATATGTGAATAATAGCAACGATATTAATATAATGGACTAAGGATTAGCATATAATAGGCGTCTAGCGGTAGACAATTATGTAAATAGCAATAAGCATAAGCAATGAAGAAAATAGATATACAATAAGCAATAATGAAATAGAAATATATAAGGCGAAAGCAATAATTGGATAATATGAATGATGATGATACGCACTAAAGAAGTAAGTAAATGTAATCGCTTACGATTGATGTCGTCGATAATCGAACTGAGTCTAACACTTTTATATGTAAAATATGCGCGACTGTCAACTTACAACACTCCTTCATAGGAAGTTTCCGTAGAGAAGAGCTCCTGGCCGTTTTGGGCCTTGTATTTATACTATTGTCGGGATTGTTAGGGGTGAAGAGTGTGCGCGGTATGCACCTTGACTGATCTTTGAAGATGCGTCGTAATTACTTATTAATAGAGTCGGTGTTTAGGGGTTTTATGTGGCCTTGTCTTGTACTGGTAATGTTTGAAGAGTATGTGCGATGTGTTCCATGGCACGTACGCCAAATCTGCGTCGCGGTAATGATCACGTGTTGATCATGAGGGTAAATTTGTGTCGCAGTAACATTTCTGGGGTTTTTGCATGGGGCTTTGAAGCGGAGTACTCAACCCATTTGGTGGAGTTTAGGAGGTCGTATCGGATAGGGGTAAACGGGGTACTGACTTCTTTGGTCATAGAGAGGGCGTGAGACGTAGTCTCGATTTAAGAGAGGGTTTTAAGGACGAGGGATTTGTTTGAAGTAGATTTGGAGGTCGTAGTTGACCATCTTGAGATGGGGACCGCTAAGGTACATCGTCAAGGTGATCGGGAATCTGGATTGACCGTTTAGAGATAGGGACCACTAAGGTATATCGTCTAAATGATCGGTTGGGTTTGAAAAAGGGGTAAAGCTTAAATATGAGGGTTTTTGATGGAGTTGTGGATGGATTTGTGAGGAAGTGGTGTTAAAATACCGCGCGAAAAATAGTGGGACGTCACATTTACGGCAAAAAATTGGCCTCCAATTTAAGCAAAACGATATTATTTGGCTGCATTCCTTTATTTTTCGACTTTTCCTTATAACTTGGAAACGAAAAGTTTCGCGAACATTCGATTTAAACCACTGAAATGGGCACTAATAAAGTACCAAATAGTTTTAAAAAAAATTTCACAATTAAGTTAAAAAAATGAAAAATAAATAACTGTCAAAAATATTAAATTATACATCATTAGAAAGAAATAATTTTATCCTATTTTTTGGTGTCAATTTCATTCCGATATCATAAAAAAAAAATGGCGTCAAATAAGTGAATCCGGCCCACTGTGCGCCGCGGCTGTCCGAGCGTTGACCGCAAACAAGCCGCTGACCATGCGCTTTAATCGAATCATGGAACAGGTGAATTGCGAACACCTGAATTCCGAAGAAAGAGAATCTATAAAATAAATCTGTAGGGAATATCACGATATGTTCCACTTACCAGGAGACAAACAAACCACGGCTACAGTAACCACGCATAGGATCCCGATAACAGGAGATACCTTACCCTGCAATGTTAAACCATACAGGTTACCCGAAACGCATAAGCGAGAAGTCAAGAAACAAGTAGATCAAATGTTAGAGGACGGAATAATACAACACAGCTCTAGCCCATGGAACGCACCATTATTAGTAGTGCCCAAAAAACCCGACGCTGCGGGAAACATAAAATACCGCGTAGTAGTGGACTACCGAAAAATCAACGAAGTCACCATAGGCGACTCATTTCCGCTACCCAATATCACGGATATCCTTGATCAATTGGGGAAAGCACAATGCTATACAACCTTTGACCTGGTCTCAGGATATCACCAGATACCGATGGACGAACAGGATAAGGGCAAGACTGCTTTCTCTACGCCACAAGGCCACTACGAATTCAATCGTATGCTCTTCGGACTGAAGAACGCACCTGCGACGTTCCAGCGAGCCATGAACACCATGCTAGTAGGATTACAAGGAATAGATTACTTCGTCTATCTCGACGACATTGTCATTCACGGAGCAAGCCTAAGGGAACATAACATGCGATTCCGGAAGGTCCTAGACACCTTGCGCCAGTACAATTTGAAATTGCAACCGGGGAAATGCGCATTTCTACGAAAGGAAGTAGAATTTTTAGGGCATATAATTACGCCAGACGGGATCAAACCGAATCCCGACGGAAGCTGTAAGAGAGTTTCCCGTCCCAATCAAGCTAAAGGAAATACAAGCATTCCTAGGACTAGCAGGATACTATCGTAGATTTATTCCGAAGTACTCCAAAATAGCTAAACCACTGTCAAGTATCACGAGCAACAAGGTAGAATTCAAGTGGTCAGCAGAACAGAAAAATGCATTCGACACACTAAAGGAGTCCCTGACGACAGCATCACTCCTAATCTACTCAGATTTTACAAAGGAATTCATCGTGACCACCGATGCCTCAAACGTAGCAATAGGCGCGATATTATCACAAGGAAAAATAGGCGAAGACAAGCCAATAGCTCATGCAAGCAGAGTATTAAACAAAGCCGAAAGAAACTATAGTACGACCGAGAAAGAGTTGCTGGCCATAGTGTGGGCAGAAAAACATTTCCGGCCCTATATACCGTATACGGCACGACATTTAAAGTGGTAACAGACCATAAAGCCCTAGTATGGTTATTCAAAGTACAGGACCCAGGATCCAGACTAATTAGATGCAGAATACAGCTAGCCGAATACGATAATCAAATCATACATAAAGCAGGAAAGAGCAACACAAATGCAGACGCGCTCAGCAGGAATGTGCATACACTGCAAACCGCCACGGAGCGGTGCCTGACAAACCACTCGACGGGCGACGCACCGATCGAGGTCACTCAGCAGAAGGATAAGCAACAAATTCTATACGAATACCATTTGGCACATCTAGGAGGGCACCAAGGCATGCAGCGTACTACGCAACGAATTAAGAAGAACTACCGATGGGCAGAAATGGACAAAGCCATCGAAGAGTACATACAGAAATGCAGCATATGTCAGAAAAATAAATCAAGTAGAAAAACTAAAGCGCCGATGGAAATCACGGACACGCCTCGAGAACCCTTCGAGAAAGCAGCACTGGACATCGTAGGACCCCTAACTGAAACGAAGCAGGGAAATACATGCATATTAACAGTCCAGGACCACCTTACAAAGTTCAGTAAGGCGATCCCCATTCCTAACCAGGAAGCAAGAACAGTAGACATTCATCACTCGGATAGTGTGCGAATACGGGATACCCGAGAAAATACTCACGGATCAAGGAACAAATTTCCTAAGCGACATGTTTAAGAACGTTTTCAAATTGCTACGGATTAGCAAAATACAAACGACCGCGTATCACCCCGAGTCAAACGGCGCGCTAGAAAGATCGCACCGAACCCTCGTAGAATACCTACGTCACTATACAGACCACGACCAGACGGACTGGGACGAGTGGCTACCATACGCGATGTTTACTTATAACACAACGCCCCATACGGCGACCGGCTATACGCCCTATCAATTAATATTCGGGAAAACCGCGGAACTACCCACCGCGTTAAGAGTACCCCCCAGACCGACATATAATTACGACGATTACGCGCAAGAAAGCCGAGAAAGACTAAGAGCGGCACATGAAGTCGCGCGAGAAAAGTTACAAAGCGCGAAAGAGAAATCGAAGAAAGACTACGATAAAAAAAACTCGCGAGGTAGAATTCAAACCCGGAGACAAAGTCCTATTATACGACGAATCCGTACGTCGAGGAAGATCAAAGAAATTAGATAGCAAATGGATCTAGAGACGCGGCAGCGTCTCGACGCCAAGTACAGGAAAGACACCCTGTATATGTCGACTGTCGCTACCGCTATCATTTACTCGTTGCCGGGCTATTCCAACCTAACCTGATACTTATTTCATTAATATCTCATCACGCCTGCAATATTTTCTAAATTTAAAGGCATTTTTCTTCTGTAAACCGCATATAAGCTTTCGAATAAAACCAAATTTCAATAAAATCTGTCCACGCATGACAGAGATATCATAATATCGTCTCATGAATCTGTCAGAAACGGTAAGATTTTCTTTTCCTTCTTCTCCTTCTTCTCCTTCTTCTCCAGGCCAAATTTTCGTCAACATAATACGTATACGCGTTACACGCACACCTTCAGCCAAAAGAAACTAACACATGTTTCGTTCGTCATACGCGTTAAGCCGGATCCAGACTTGAATGCGTATACGCTTAGCAAGGCCGAACGCGCACGAATGCCGCATGCGGAGGGTTCGAAAGTGCCATGTGTCTTTCGTCACCAACTTCTGTGCTTAGCTTTAGCCCACTCCGCAGTCGTAAAGATGGCATCGAAGGAACAACTCCTTATTGCGAGCGCAGCGTTTCTTTTAACGTACAAAATATTAAAAGAAAAGCGAACTAAAAAAAAAGTAGAGAGACGATGGTGGATTACAGAACTTTATAAACACCGAAAGGAAGAGGGACACAATATTCTGAATCAATTAAAAGTGGAAATTAGCACGGGACAGTTTCAAAATTTTGTACGAATGTCCTGTGAGGATTTTGAAGTGCTGATTCAGATGATCGGACCTAAAGTGGTCAAGAAAGACACTCGGTTCAGGGACGCTATTCCCATTTCAGTGAGGTTGGCAATAACTTTACGCTTTCTAGCAACAGGCGATTCGTATACAAGCTTGCAATATGTGTTTAAAGTATCGAAGCAAGCAATATCGACTATCATAATGGAAGTTTGTCCTGCGCTAATTGAAGGTTTAAGAAGTTGTGTAAAGGTAAGTACAAACTACAAATTTCAATTTAAAATAATTTTATTGTGGGTGTGGGGAATATGTATAATGTATATTTGCATGGTCTGTGGGAGTCATGGGGTTATGTGTGAATGTAGTCGGGCTCGGGGGATAAATGGGAGTGGGATATGTGAAAGGGGTTGTGGGGGGGATAGCATAGGTAACATAATTTTCGTAATGCCCCATATCCGCCTGGAACATAATATTATTTATTTGGTGTTCAACCATCGATGCGACCCTCGCAGAATATAAACGCAATTTGTGCGCTATATGCTCCCCGTACGTTGCAAATCTGTCGCCTTTCGCTGACGTATTGACCTGTGCATACGTGTCTTGTAATATTTGGAACGTCTGTTCCAGTCGAGGATCTTCCTCGTTTCGTTTTTTTTTCGTGTTGCTGGTGGTGGTGGTGACGGTGATGGTGATGGTGATGGTGATGGTGGTGATGGTGGTGATGGTGGTGATGGTGGTGGTGATGGGGCTGAATTAATATTATTAGTTATTCCGGACGGTCCAGCAATTTCGCCATCGTTCGGAGTAGATGGCCTGGTTTGACCGCAGTCAGCCTCCGCCTCCGTATCCAATAAAGTTTCCTGTAAAATAATATATTGAATTAGATTACTGTTTCAATCTCAATTAGTGTTCTTAAAATGTGTGTTCTTCATTTCTTTGTCATGAATACCAGTTTTATAGTGATCCTTCCAGATCTTTATACAGGGTGAGTTAATAATAACTGTGTGCTGAAATAACTCGTTACTTATTGTTTTTAGAAAAAAGTCTTTTATATGAAATATATTGTATTCGGTAGTGCTTGTCCAGGGTCACATTTTTTTGATATATTATATTGTCTGAGATATCATTGTGGCCTTCAGTTTTTGAAATGACACCGCATATTTTTCGAAGTACTATGTTGTAATCGATAATTTTTGCTCAAATCAATAAATAACGAGTTATTGTTGTTATTGATGATAGTTGTTATTCATTAACCCTGTATACATTCATATATCGCGTCTTTTATATAGTTATGTGTTTTTCTAGATGCCGTCAACTACGAAAGAGTGGGAAAGCATAGCTTCCCAGTTCGAAAGTAAATGGAATTTCCCGCACTGCGTGGGGGCAATGGATGGGAAACACATAATGTTACAATGTCCTATGAACAGTGGCAGTGAATACTACAATTACAAATCGTTTTTCAGTATTGTATTGTTTGCACTTGTAGATGCAGATTATAATTTTCTATTTGTGGATGTAGGCTGCCAAGGGAGAATTTCGGATAGTGGTGTTTTCAAACACACTGAACTGTACAAACGAATTGAGAGTAAAAATTTAGCTTTGCCCGAAAAAACTCCACTGCCTGGAAGAAACATGAACATGCCGTACGTCATACTAGGTGACGAGGCATTTCCTCTCACCGAAAATATCATGAAACCGTATTCGGGAAATCACAATAAAGGAACCAGAGAGAGAATATATAATTATCGCCTAAGTAGGGCTCGACGAGTAGTAGAAAATGTTTTTGGTATATGCTCTTCAGTGTTTCGGATTTTAAGGAAACCAATGCTATTGCAGCCGGAAAAAGCTGAGATAATAACACTAACAATTGTGTATCTACACAATTTTCTGAGAAAATCGACCACTTCGAGAGCATCATACTGCCCATCTGGGATGTTGGACAATGAACGTAATGGGGAAATAGTAGTAGGAAGCTGGAGGACTTTAACACAAACCACTGCCAACAATTCATCGTTTCTGCCACTAAACAATGTACCTCGGAGACCATCACAAAACTCACAGAACATTAGACGAGAATTTACAGACTATTTCGTTACCAACGGAACTGTCCCTTGGCAGAATAACTGTGCATGACGGAAATTGTTTAAATACACCCATTTTGTAAAACCGTATTTTACTTACATTTTCCGTATTTATGGTTTGCCTGGGTTTATTCCTGTCCAGTAAAAAATGCATTCTGGGGAATGCGAACCATTTTGACTTATATACTTCTTTCCTTCCTGCAATGTAACAATTATTTCAATAATTAAATAAAGACTGTGAATGATATATTCTTCGAATACAGATAGTACTACAATACGTTATGGAAGACCAACAGTTTTTTTCGACTTACCTTTCCCAGTACCTACGGAATGTTTTCCTTTCGCCCTTTGCTGACGAAATGAGCCCAACAAGCTGGTCATTTTTTGCCGCACTATTTCTTCAACAACTCCAATTTGTTTGGAGATTTTGCTCCATGCATCGTTTTTTTTATTTTTGGAAAAGTAATTTTTGTTTTTTGGGTTCCATAGAACTGGATATTTCTCATATTCGCCGATTAATTGTAGACAATCCTCGGGTGCCCATTATTCCATTGTTGTATACTGTACATAAAGATATATTTGTATTAATTGAATTAAATCGAACTCCTTTTAATTTAGTTGAGGGGGGTCAGAATTAGTTTCAGGGTTTCATCATGAATATATTAGAGAGACATTTACTTTAATTTTTATAGCTGAATATTTGAGAATTATTTGTATAGGATTTTTTATTTCATTAATATTTATTATATATCAATTAAATTCATTTCAATTTATAATAATTTCAATACATCATATTTTGGTAATTATTTTGTAACCGTTAAACCGCGGGGTTACCGGTGGGACGGTGGAGGAACCGTATCGCCAGCTCAGGACGGTGGTCCAGGGCCGCCGATCGAATGACTTAGTACGCAGAGGTGAGGTAGAGTACGAGAATTTATTCACGCTGATGTACAGAGTATCCCGGCCAGGTCTATGCTGGCAAACAGAGTATGCACGGCTTAAACCTAGACTTAGCCTATCGCGGGTGTCGGCGCGTATCGCGGCGCGGATCGCGTCGCGTACTTCGGAGCGTTGGTCGGCGGTGCGTATCGCGGCGCGTGTCGCGGCGCGTATCTCGGTGCGGGTCTCGATGGTCGATTCGGCGAGAGTGGAGAGGAAAGACGATTTGACCCTTCGGTGTCCAGGCGGGCCAACCCTGCCAATGGACCCTGGTCGGAGAGTCGGGGGGGTCCGGTCACCCAGTGGGCACAGCCCGCGGGTGAGTCGGCGACTGTAAGGACGCTCTCGAGAACAGAGATAACTCTGTTCGGGAGATCGATGGCGGTTATCGGTATTTCGTCCAGAGGATGGCTCACGCTGTCCTTCTGGGAACCGTGGAGGTGTGGAGGCGAAAAATGCACAGAGACTCAGTCTGTGGACGCACAAGAACTGGTGCAAAACACGGGCGCTTGTCTTTCGCAAGAACGAGGGTTTCGGCACAAGAACGTGGAATCGCACAGGAGGTCTCCGGGAGAGGCGTACTTGGTACTAACGCTCTAGGCGGTCTCTGTCAAATAGGCCTATGCCCTCGACCTTTATGTCCTCGTCCGCACATTTTCGGCAGCGAGAGAGTCTCTCTCTGTGAATCCCTCTCGCGCCAGTTCTCGGTATTGCGGACGAGTGGTGGGGGGCAAGACCGTTGGCGTCGCGCGGTACGCTCTGCCTCGGTCGGGCGCGTGGTGGGGGGTAAGATCGTCGTCCCACCGGCGTAACTCGTTACAATTTGAATCGGAGGTGTTATGGCTGAAAAAGGTGTATTTCTTAAGCTTTAAATAATTTAATTTCTTTTGGGGTTTAAATTAAATTTACAATTAGTTATTTATTGAGTTAATAGAAAATATTATTTTTATGATATATTTTCAAAATATATGTCTTATCAGACTCATTAACTAATTTTTATAAATTAAATTATCTCAATAATTATTTCAATTTGGATCCTGTCTCATATCATGATATGAGACAGGAATTGGAGCAAAGGGATAGGGAACTACAGGGACAGGAAACAGAGAGAAGAGTGAGGGAAGGGAAGTATAACAGGTGGTACAGGGTGGTGAGGACAGAAGGGATGCCAAGATACCTGGCGGAGAAGGGGAAGGAGGAGAAGATGATTAGGGTGGCGAGATATAGGATGGGAAATGAAATGAGAGGGGAAAGATATTGGTTGGAGGAAGGGAAAAACACCTGCAGGGTGTGTGGATGGGAGCAGGAGACGTGGGGACACGTGCTGGAGAGGTGTGGGGATGGGGGAAGGGAAGAGGAGGAGGAAAGGGTTAGGGAAATATTGGGGGAAGGAGGGTGGGGGGAAGGGTGGATGAGCAGAATGGATAAGCGAAGGAGAGAGGCAGAAAGGAGAGGAATGGAGGACGGGGAAGAGGGGGGAGGAGGGGATGGGGAGGTATGAGGGAGTGGGAGATGGAGCGGTCGCGCAGGGGGGAGGGGAGGGAAGTGGGCAGAGGGGGAGAGGGGGAGAGGGAGAGAGGGACCAGGGATGGAAGGGAAGAGGTAAGGGCTGGGAGTTAAGAAGGGAAAAGACAAGAAGAAATGTATATAGTGTAAATAAAAAAAAAAAAAAAAAAAAAAAAAAAAAAAAAAAAAAAAAAAAATGTATATATATGTAATGTAAGGGGGGGAAGCGAGCGTGGCGAGCGTGGCGAGCGTGGCGAGCGTGGCGAGCGTGGCGAGCGTGGCGAGCGGGGCGAGCGTGGCGAGCGTGGCGAGCGTGGCGAGCGTGGCGAGGCGAGGCAAGCAGGCGAGGCGAGGCGAGGGAGCGGCTCGGAGTAGAATAAGATAGTTGTAAGTTAGGCTAAGTAAGATAAGTTAGGCTAAGAGGGTAAGGTGAGAGGAGATGTAAGCGAAGAAGACCCGAACCCGGAGGGGAAGGGTTATAATAATAAACTAAACTAAACTATTTCAATTTGGATTCATTATTTGTAAGGGTATTCAAAATGTTTCCCTCCTGATCAAGTTAATAAAATAAATAGTTAATTTTAATTTAATTTAAATTCAAAATATAAAATTTGAGTCATTCCACGCGAAATCGCACACTTTTCGGAATAAGATTTCGGATGTTGGTGAAACTCAGATATGTTGTAGTCTTTAGTGATATATAAACGTACCTCGAAGGATTTTTCAAAATTTTAACAATTGTGGATCTTACAGCTCTTTGAAACATAGAGTTGACCTTTCTTCAATAAATTATAACTGTTGAACTAAGAAAGTTATAAAATATGAGCTTTTGGGAGCACACAGTGGAGACAAGAGTACATAATAAAAATTATTTCATTTTGAAGAAACAAATTTTTGACCATTTCTTTTGCAATTGTTCTAAATAAATGCAATTTTCTCAAAATACGTACCTTTTTAAACATTTGAAAAAATGAGGATATAGCCCTGTTTGTCCTCTTTACGGACACGTTTTCAAAACTATGAACACTTTAAAATTGGCCAAATGAAATTATTTGAATGCGGCGCTGCGTTGCCAACACAGACTGGACTGGCGTGAGATATATTTTGAACTATCTATCGAGTAGGTACTGGCGACGCAGCGTCGCATTCAAATAATTTCATTTGGCCAATTTTAAAGTGTCTATAGTTTTGAAAACGTGTCCGTAAGGTCAACTCTAAGTTTCAAACAGCTGTAAGATCCACAATTGTTTAAATTCTGAAAAATCCTTCGAGGTACGTTTATATATCACTAAAGACTACAACATATCTGAGTTTCACCAACATCCGAAATCTTATTCCGAAAAGTGTGCGATTTCGCGTGGAATGATCATATAATAGATACAGATATAGATACATAGAAGTAGTATTAAAAAAAAATATTAATAACTTTCAATACTTACGATTGAAGTCGAACTGTTAGGACAAAATATCCAATTTTTGTTTACACTTGTGGAGTCGAATGAACTATTGGTACACGGTACACTGTACTGGAGATATTTGCTTCACTGTTCTCTAGGGACTGATTTTGCCGTGCAAGCTTTCTTCGCAAGTTGACACTAAAACGACGCTATTGGTTTGCATACCGAAAAACGGGGATGAAATGAGCATTCTGATTAGTCATTTCTGAGAAAGGTGGGCGGAGAAGGAAGAACTGTCGTTCGCTGGAGGAAAGGGAAAAATTAGGGTTTTTCCCGGTTCGCGGTAAAACTTTGCCCCGAACCTGGTCCGCAGCTGACGAAGTCGGGATTATTGTACCGACCCTGAAACAATTTATAGAAATAGATTTCCGTCTAGGTATAGTGATGTATCTACGCAAATGGCCATAATACATTTGAATTAATTTGCGCCCTGACGCGCCCTTTAAACGTTCAATATTATTGTACAATATATTGCAGTGCCTCTGACGATAAGTGAAGAATCGAGTAAAGACACCAATTGATGTCAATAGATGACGACTGTGTCATCCTGAAAAAGGCCGAAGTCCTTATCTCGTAATATTCCTGTCACTTCCGTGATCCCAAATCCCGAATTATGTTTGTTTTAATATGCTACCGATTTCACGACCTTTCGGGAGTTTCTACTGTTCAATGCTGCCAAGATGTCTTGCGGGGGGAACCTGGAAGAAAACGGGTAGTCCGCTCACTGCTCGTGACCCCGCCTGCATCGTCTTCCCTTCAAATTGGAGACGGATCCCTTATCTGTCGAGTATATACACGCGCTCGATTTTAAAAACAAAAGCACGCGTTGGCGTATTCCGTGCGAGAGAAGGTAGGCTTGAACTCCGATTGGTCCCAACCTAACCAATCTGCCCTGCATCCGTCCCAAAAGGCCACTCTCTTGAAGAAGCCCTCTTCACAGCAATATCTCCTTCCTGAGGCCCACCTTTCCTCGCACGCAATACGTCAACGCGAGCTTCTGCTTTGAAATTCGAGCGCGTGTTTATACTCGAGAGATAAGGGATCCGTCTCCAATTTGAAGGAAGGACGACGCAGGCGGAACCACGCGCCGTCAGCGGACTACCCCTTTTCTTCCTGTGTCTCTCCACGAAGCGTACGGATTGTGGGTAATACTTTCTAATTTCTGTATTGTTGGCATCTTTCTCACGTGCGTCGGGACAAAAGCGGCATCAGAGCCAACCGAGAATTCGTTCGTTGTTTACGATCGATAATATCGTATTTTTCCAATAACGTTTCGGCAACATCTGTTTGCCAGCATTTCTAAACGACAATCAAGAACGTTGTGCCGTTTTTAAGAATTCTAGGCATTCTTCAGTCTGACAATGAGTTAATCCGTATATTGCTGTGTCGGAGGGTAGTGCGTACGATGACTTTGGACTCGTACGTACCCAACCGTTGTCTACCTCCGACTCGCGGAAAAATACGGCCATAAACCGCGACCCTGGCGAGACGCTGCAGCCGATCAGCCTGGTTCGTTTTTGGCAACCAGATGTGGCATTTTCCTCCTCTACTTCGTCAAGAGGGAGAGAGTTCCTCCTCTGCTGACGAATTCACTGAGGAAAGGGCCCCCTCTTCGAGGAACAGTGTTTCCAATGTGTGTTTCATAATTATATTAAAACAACAATTACTTTCATATTATTTTATCTTCTTCGCACAATAAAGTGACAAATAAAAAATAGTTGAAAGCGGAAACATTGTACTGTCTGAACTCCTGGTGTCGGTATACCTGACTCTTGAGGGGTATTGTTTCATGCATGGGCATACAGTATGATATTTATAATACGATATCTATCATTTGTTCAGACAAAATAAACGAGATGTGACATAAGGTTAGTTAATATGGCGTGGGGTTGTAAATTATTATGAATAAATTGTAAAATAGCGGTTTCAGCTTTCAACTATTTTTTATTTGTCACTTTATTGTGCGAAGTAGATAAAATAATATGAAAGTAATTGTTGTTTTAATATAATTATGAAAACACATTGGAAACACTGTTCCTCGAAGAGGGGGCCCTTTCCTCAGTGAATTCGTCAGCAGAGGAGGAACTCTCTCCCTCTTGACGAAGTAGAGGAGGAAAATGCCACATCTGGTTGCCAAAAACGAACCAGGCTGATCGGCTGCAGCGTCTCGCCAGGGTCGCGGTTTATGGCCGTATTTTTCCGCGAGTCGGAGGTAGACAACGGTTGGGTACGTACGAGTCCAAAGTCATCGTACGCACTACCCTCCGACACAGCAATATACGGATTAACTCATTGTCAGACTGAAGAATGCCTAGAATTCTTAAAAACGGCACAACGTTCTTGATTGTCGTTTAGAAATGCTGGCAAACAGATGTTGCCGAAACGTTATTGGAAAAATACGATATTATCGATCGTAAACAACGAACGAATTCTCGGTTGGCTCTGATGCCGCTTTTGTCCCGACGCACGTGAGAAAGATACCAACAATACAGAAATTAGAAAGTATTACCCACAATCCGTACGCTTCGTGGAGAGACACAGGAAGAAAAGGGGTAGTCCGCTGACGGCGCGTGGTTCCGCCTGCTTCGTCCTACCCTCAAATTAAAGACGGATCCCTTATCTCTCGAGTATATACACGTGCTCGAATTTCAAAACACAAGCACGCATCGACGTATTCGGTGCGAGAGACTGTGGGCTTGAGGTCCGATTGGTCCCAAACTAACCAATCTGCCCTGCATCCCTCCCAAACGGCCACTGTCCTGAAGAGGCCCTCTTCACAGCGATATCTCCTCCACAAGGCCCACCTTCTCTCGCACGGAATACGTCGACGCATGCTTTTGTTTGGAAATTCGAGCGCGTGTTTAGACACGAGAGATAAGCAGGCCCAAATGGTTAGTTCAGGACCAATCGAACTGCAAGCCCGCCTTCTCTCGCACGGAATACGTCAACGCGTATTGTCCCTGAATTGGGGGACAATCCGGGACATGTATTATCCTGATGCCAGAACACATCGAAATGTCCTTTACCGTTTCACGTCGAGGTCGCGGTTGTAAAAATCACAAAAAGTACTACCACATTCGCTGATATGTTTTCTGTAAATTAAGCTTATTTCTAGAGTAATGCAGCTGATATTAACGTCGCAGTAAGCTGTTAAAGGCCCCGTGGTGCGCCCCGTCTCAGGTAAAGCAGCCGCGCGCGATTACAGTCAGCTGACCGTACCGCTACCACCCCACATTTCTTCAGTGAGGTCAAAAAACCGATCGACAGAATTTCAGGAGAATTTTACTAACCCACTCTTGGCCAAGGATACTGTTTTTATAATAATCAGATTTATAAGTTCCAGCTTGTCCTTATCTTGATTATTTGTTGAAAAAGTGTCATTGCTCAACGGAAACCACGAGAAGGGCGGAGAGGATAGAAACGAAACGCACTGTCAATAGCACCCCCGTGGTACGTTTCCTGACTTAGCCTCATAATAAATTTTATAACGAAATGATCATCATAACGTTTTCAGAACTTATAAATCTGATTATTATAAAAACAGTATCCTTGGCCAAGAGTGGGTTAGTAAAATTCTCCTGAAATTCTGTCGATCTGTTTTTTGACCTCACTGAAGAAATGTGGGGTGGTAGCGGTACGGTCAGCTGACTGTAATCGCGCGCGGTTGCTTTACCTGAGACGGGGCGCACCACGGGGCCTTTAACAGCTTACTGCGACGTTAATATCAGCTGCATTACTCTAGAAATAAGCTTAATTTACAGAAAACATATCAGCGAATGTGGTAGTACTTTTTGTGATTTTTACAACCGCGACCTCGACGTGAAACGGTAAAGGACATTTCGATGTGTTCTGGCATCAGGATAATACATGTCCCGGATTGTCCCCAATTCAGGGACAATACGCGTTGACGTATTCCGTGCGAGAGAAGGCGGGCTTGCAGTTCGATTGGTCCTGAACTAACCATTTGGGCCTACTTATCTCTCGTGTCTAAACACGCGCTCGCATTTCCAAACAAAAGCATGCGTCGACGTATTCCGTTCGAGAGAAGGTGGGCCTTGGGGAGGAGATTGGTCCTGAACTAACCAATCGGGCCTGCTTATCTCTCGTGTCTAAACACGCGCTCGAATTTCCAAACAAAAGCATGCGTCGACGTATTCCGTGCGAGAGAAGGTGGGCCTTGTGGAGGAGATATCGCTGTGAAGAGGGCCTCTTCAGGACAGTGGCCGTTTGGGAGGGATGCAGGGCAGATTGGTTAGTTTGGGGCCAATCGGACCTCAAGCCCACAGTCTCTCGCACCGAATACGTCGACGCGTGCTTGTGTTTTGAAATTCGAGCACGTGTTTATACTCGAGAGATAAGGGATCCGTCTTTAATTTGAGGGTAGGACGAAGCAGGCGGGACTACGCGCAGTCAGCGGACTATCCCTTCTTTTCCTGTGTCTCTCCGCGAGACGTATTGATGCTGGATAATACTCTGTAATTTCTAGTTCTCCAAAATTAATCAGGCTAATCAGCCAGAGCATTTCGCCAGGGTCGCGGTTTATGACCGTATTGTCTCGCAAGTCAGCGGTAGAGAACGGTTTCCTACAGTTTCGGATAATTTATGACTTACTTGGTTCCGCCTCGTAGCAGACGTGAACTCAGGGTATCGGAAAAGGGAAACAGGAAGCAGGATATTTTCCTTTATAGCAACTCAAAGACTTTCTGTTTCTCTTCTATTCGGACCCTTTCGAACCGATACACGTGGTGTCTGTTTTCTATCTCGAAGCAATGGGTACATTGGCAGTAGAAGGACGGAGCGCGGGCTTTTGTGAAAGTTTTCGTTGCACTTCTGCAAAACACGTGTGTTCCGAAAGTGTGCTGGCTTCTTTTTACCTTGGGGGTAGAAGAAGTCGCTTGGAAAAAATCTTGTCAGTCAGCAGTCAGCAATCGCGTTGCAGACAAATGTTCTCTGCTCGAGAGTATTACGCGATGTTCTGTGTGTACCCCCCGAACAACGAGGACGCAAGTGCTGCAGCGTGAGAATTTGCGCGGGAATTACCCACGACTCCGAACGCCAAGTAAAAATTCATTTCCACCAATTTTTATAACGTAGCAACAACACGTTCTATGAAAAATAAATTAAGTGATCAGTGTTAGTAGCCGTGCAGTGAAGTGAATATTCGGTGCATTAACCCGGACGCACTTGACGTTGCGACCCTTAACTTTGGATGGTGTCGTGTATCTGAGATCAGCTGTGCACTCGACGCGTCTGTCGATGACCAGGATCGGTTCAGTGACCTAGTCACCCAGGTTTTTAAGCTGCAGGTGAATTTCCGAAAGAGTGAGTTTTAGTTACATTATTGGCGACTATTATTTTTTAAATTTAACGCAGGCTACGGCTTATTTCCGGAGATAATTCTTCAAATTTCCGTACGTAAATTTTTCTTCCGAGTTTTTAAACCAACTTATTCATTATCAACAACAGTCTCCAATTTGAAGGAAAGACGACGTAGGCGGAACCACGTGCCGTCAGTTTACTACCCCTTTTCTTCCGGCGTCCCTCCACGAAGCATATTGCCGTTCCCCACGAGTAATCTCGTGTGATTTTTTAATACAACAGCGAGTCGGTCAGGTTGTATGAATTGAGAACAATACAGGGTGTAGTGAAGAAAAGAAAGACAAATTATTCATTAAAATGGGGCTTTAAAGTCTATCATATGTTAAATGCATTTTATTGTTAAAAATATAATTTTCTTATTTTTCATCAACTGTTTATAACTATATTAGTAATGGATTAAATTCATTCACATAGATCCATCCTTCACGATTAAAAAGAAAAACGCAAGATCATGCCTTCAATAATTTAGGTCATTAAAATTCATTTCAGAAGGCGGGTTTCGTAAAAATCGCCGAAAGCAGGGAACTTCGAAGATTTGAATTTTTTAGACAATTTCGAAACTAGAAAAATGAGTACTTAGCTCTCCCTAATTTCATATGGCCTCCAATTCAAAATTACAATATCATGAAAATCCGGGATATCGAGGATTTGAGAAAAGTATCTCATCTGCTTCTATCAACCACGCTGAGCGCAATACGCTCCAAACTTCCTTTGATGTGCGGAAGAAAACCGACAACGGTCGGCTCAGGCCATGTGCCTTCGTCGGCATTCGCGAGTGGGGCCGCTTGCTTCGAGTCACCACGAATGACACGTCCACACTAGCATATGCGTTCACGCTCACCCTTTCTAACGTAGAAGCATGCGGCCCTGGCTACCGTTTCACCCGTCCACATCAGAATATTCGTGCGCATTCGGCCTTGCTCAGCGTATACTCATTCAAGTCTGGATCCGGCTTTACACGCACACCTTCAGCCAACAGAAACTAACACATGTTTCGTTCGTCATACGCGTTACACGCACACCTTCAGCCAACAGAAACTAACACATGTTTCGTTCGTCAAACGCTATTACGTTACCTTCACTATGCAATCTACTCCAAATTTTGACAGCTTACAGTCAGGTTATAAACCTGGCGAGTGTCAAATAAGGAAAGTTGTCAAAATTTTCTGAAATGTCACGAGTTTTTACACTACAATCCACATAAGACACTGAATTATTGTCTCAATTAACAAGGTAAGTCGCCAAAATTTTTTAATAGAATTTTTATGGGGATTTGTTTTTATACCAGCAAATTATTTTTAATTTAGGGTTTTTATGTAAACCTTATCCCCATAAAAACTTCAAAAAAGTAAAAAAATTACGCCAAGTACATGAAATCAAATAAATCACAAAAAATAGAATATAATATAATATATATTAAAAATTATCTGAAGTCATTCCCTATGCAAATTATCTTTGTAAAAAGAAGTGATATCCCCATAAAAAACTTTAAAAAAGTAAAAAAATTACGCCAAGTACACGAAATCAAATAAATCACAAAAAATAGAAGATAATTACAAAATAAAAAAAAGTTGTGAAATCAAAATGAGCTGCAAGTACATAAAGGTGCTTTCCAATGTATTAAATAATATTAAGCAGATATATTTTTATACAAATAAATATTTTAATACGAATAAATATTTTATTTAAAATACTTGGCGCTGCGAAACCGAAAAAATGTTAATTGTCTTAGTATTAATAATTTACAATAACTCCCTTACAATCTAAAATACATAAACATATACATATACATATTACAAACGCAGTCAGATTTATTCTACATATATTTAACTCTAATATCATACGTAGCATATGCAAACGCACACATACACACATTCACGAACGCACGCACAAGAAAGAAAGAAAAAGATTAATGCAATTTATACATATGTATTCAGTTTAGCAACACCAATTCGGTGAGCAGCGCCAAGTATTTTAAATAAAATATTTATTCGTATTAAAATATTTATTTGTATAAAAATATATCTGCTTAATATTATTTAATACATTGGAAAGCACCTTTATGTACTTGCAGCTCATTTTGATTTCACAACTTTTTTTTATTTCGTAATTATCTTCTATTTTTTGTGATTTATTTGATTTCGTGTACTTGGCGTAATTTTTTTACTTTTTTAAAGTTTTTTATGGGGTAGGTGTCACGTCCCGGGTGAGGTTTTTTGGAACGGTGACTATAGGGAAGGAAAAGATCAGGCGCGAATCTATCATCCAGCACTCTGAAGGTTTTGAGGGAAAGTCAGGCGCGAATCTATCATCCAGCACTCTGAAGGTTTTGAGAGAGAGCCAGGCGCGAATCTATCATCCAGCACTCTGAAGGTTTTGAGGGAGGACCAGGCGCGAATCTATCATCCAGCACTCTGAAGGTTTTAAAGGAAAGCCAGGCGCGAATCTATCATCCAGCACTCTGAAGGTTTGGAGGGAAAGTCAGGCGTGAATCTATCATCCAGCACTCTGAAGGTTTTGAGGGAAAGCCAGGCGCGAATCTATCATCCGGCACTCTGGAGGTTTTAAAGGGAAACCCAGGCGCGAATCTATCATCCAGCACTCTGAAGGTTTTGAGGGAAAGTCAGGCGCGAATCTATCATCCGGCACACTGTGGGTTTAAGAGAAAAGATCAGGCGCGAATCTATCATCCGCCACACTAATCGACCAGGGAAGGTTTTAAAGCAAATTAGTATTGAAGGGACACCCGTTAGCACTCTTGTTTTGTTTTGGTTTGATAATAGGATTTACCGTTGCATTCGTACAAAAAAAACCACACTTAGTTTTCCTAAGAATAGCACGGTTCGTGCTGCAGTGTGTTTGTAAATACTGGGAGAGCTCTCGCGAATCAGCTGTTGCGGCAGCTTGGTTTCGTGGGGAAGCCTTATGATTCGAGGATACGCACAATAATTCGAGACATGATTGGTAACAAAGCGGTTTATTAGCCTTGTTAGAGCGTTTCTAACAATGCGTGGGAAGACTTGTATTCACACACACAACACTTATAATATGGATTATGAATATAAATGGCGATATATATATAATAAGCATAAATGAAAGAATATAATGATAAGTAAGCAATAAGCATAAATGAAAGAATATAATGATAAGTAAGCAATAAGCATTAATGAAAGAATATAATGATAAGTATGCAATAAGCATAAATGAAAGAATATAATGATAAGTAAGCAATAAGCATTAATGAAAGAATATAATAATGAGCTATAAGCGTTGACGAATAATAATATGGTATGGGGTGATATGCACTGTAATGATGATATATAATAATAACTTACAGTAGTTGCCGTAAAGCACTGACTTGAATAATTAACACTGGTTAAATAATACTCTTATCTATTCGACAGTTTGTTGACAAAAGAGCGTTATGAGCTCTCGATCCTTCGTATTTATATGATCTTCCAGGAGTACTGCGGGGGTTCGCGCGGTAAAGACCTTGACAGATTTCGGAAACAAGACGCAGTAGATTTTGGGGGTTTTTGTAACGGTATGGTTATTAATAGATGTATTTATGTCACGTACGCCAAATGCGTCGTAATTACAATCACGTGTTGATCACGTTTGTACATTTGCGTCGAAGTAACATTTCTAGGGTTTTTGCATGGGGCTGTGAAGCGAAATACTCAACCCATTTGGTGGAGTTTAGGAGGTCGTATAGGAATGGGGTAAACGGTGTATTGACTTCTGTGGTCATAGTAAGGGCGTGAGACGTAGTCTCGATTTGGAAGAGGGTTTTAAGGATGAGGGATTTGTTTAAACGTAGATTTGGAAGGAAGTGGTCATGCCTCATATGGCGAATAGGCGAAGGAGTTTTGTAACGATCATCTCGTGATGGGGATCTCTAAGATACATCATCGAGGTGGCGTTTTGTATAGGTCATCTTGTGTTGGGGACCGCTAAGGTACAACATCAAGGTGATCGGCGATTGGGATTGACCATTTAGAGACAGGGACCACTAAGGTATATCGTCTAAGTGATCGGTTGGGTTTGAAAAAGGGGTATGGCTTGAGTTCGATGGTTTTTGATGGAGTTGTGGATGGATTTGTGAGGAAGTGGTGTTAAAATACCGCGCGAAAAATTGTGGGACGTCACAGTAGGTCCTTACACCGTACTCCAACGAAATTCGCGAGTTAATTATACTATCCAGAAGGGAAAGAAAACCCTACTTATGCACGCGAATAGATTAAAACATTTCATCGAATAGTCGCGATACAATACCGACCCGGAAACAACGAATGAAAATTACGCAGAAACAAAGAAACGCGACGATGAAACTTAAACACTACAGGCGGGAATGGGATATGGAAATAAAGGAGAATAAATAGGTAAACACTGGGATCTGGTAGAATGTAGTATATTTTAAAACTTAAAATAATCCAATAGGAATTCAAAACAAAAAAGAAAAAACACACAACGCTACCCCTAGCACCATTCGGGGCCCTCGGACGGTGCGAAGGAACTCCAGTCCGCGATATTGAACTGGCCCCAGTCCTCTTCCTCTAGCTGCGAAACAGACAAAATAAAAAGTCAGTAATGAAAATACGAAGGAAGTAACACTTAAATGGCAGCGAAAATAGTACTCACTGACACATCAAAGGGCTCCATTCCGAATAACCGGCGGAGGCCGAAGCAGTCCCGGCCCCGGGCCCATTCGGGGTAGCCTTCCTCCCATAGGACATGTATATTAGGGTGTTTCAATTTTCCAAAGGTGCTATTTTCACGTCACTTTGCTCGCCCCCTTGGTTCTATTCATCTAAGTAATCTGTATGCCAAATTTTATACAAATTTAATAATATTTAGGGGTTGCACAGTTTTATCACTAGGGTAGGCCTGGGGCGGTAGTAACACTTTGACTTTGGAATACGATTACGCAGGAACTATTACATTTACAACAAACACTCTTATACGGAAATGTTACTTATTTATCTGACATCGTTGAGTCACAACAGTTTCACTGTATGTCAAGTAATATCCAAGTTATTAATAAAAAATGAGAAGCGGAGTGTTATAGCCCTAACGTTACAGTGTAAAGTATTGCAACCGTCTTAGACTCCGGATCGGTTGTAACACTGCATGGATTCTATGCAAACAAGACAATATTATTCGGCTTCTTTGACACTATTCGGTTCTGTTGCGGTACAACCGACCCCGACTGCCAATGTTACAATCGCCCTCGACCACGCTTTTGAACTTCAATTATAAATTGTGACTAACGAGACACTTAAAAGTGCTAAGTAACGATCAGTATTACTTTAAAAAAAGGCAAATTACAGATTAAAAAAAGCACATACTTACAAAGGGGGTGTTTACATTGTGACGTCCCGGGTGAAGGTCTTTGGGAAAATGACATGTGGGGGTTTTATTCGAAGGGAATGCAGGCGCGAATGCCAGATTCGTGGCACTGCGGAGAGTAGGATGCAGGCGCGAATGCCAGATTCGTGGCACTGCGGAGAGTAGGAATTCAGGCGCGAATGCCAGATTCGTGGCACTGAATGTTCGAAGGGATGCAGGCGCGAATGCCAGATTCGTGGCACTGCGGAGAGTAGGATGCAGGCGCGAATGCCAGATTCGTGGCGCTGCGGAGGGTAGGGTGCAGGCGCGAATGCCAGATTCGTGGCACTGCGGAGAGTAGGGATTCAGGCGCGAATGCCAGATTCGTAGCTCCGAACGACCAGGGAAGGTTTGGACTGTAATCCCTCCGGTAATGACACCCGTTAGAGCACTTTGTTTTTGTTTTGGTGGATTTTAACGTTGCACTTAGCTAGAAGGAATATTTCCGAGAAATACGTCTAGACATATGGCTGTACGCGGCCTATGTAAAAGTACGCCGTGTAAACACTATAAGAAACTCTATGCTTGCGTTTCGCGAGCCGAAATCAGCTGTTGCAGCGATCTGTTTTGGTTTGGTGGCTTTCGTAGCCGGAGGATCGTTTTAATAACTTGAAACGTTATTCAGAAACAAGAGCGTTTGTTTATTCTTAAAGAACTCAAATTAGTATTTATACTGATGCGTTGGACATTTAGCATTAGCACAGAGACATTTATATAAATGGTTATCAAATACGTAATATTTATATGAACATGAAACATGTGAATGTTAGCAATAGAGGCTTATAATGTATACGATATGTGACTAGCAATAATAATTAGTAAAAGCAATGAGTATAAGATGATAAAGCAAAACAATACGATAATAAAGCAATAAGCATAAGCAAAAGTATAAGATAATAAAGCAATAAACATAAGCAAAATTATGGTATGAGGATGATATACTGTAGATAAGTAATTAATGTCGCTTACAATAGATGTTGTAGATATATAATAATTCGTTGAGCACTGAATTTACTATTTAGAATCACAGTAAAGTGGTCAAGAGAAACGAGGTATGTACTTCGCGGGAGTGGTTTCCGTAGAAGAGTTTTGTGGCCGTTTTGGGCCTTGTATTTATACTATTGTCGGGATTGTTAGGGACGAAGAGTGTGCGCGGTATGCACCTTGACTGATCTTTGAAGATGCGACGCATTACGGCTTATTAATAGTTTTGTGTTTAGGGGTTTTATATGGCCTTGTCTTGTACTGGTAATGAGTGAAGGGTATGTGCGATGTGTTCCATGGCACGTACGCCAAATCTGCGTCGCGGTAATGATCACGTGTTGATCATGAGGGTAAATATGCGTCGCATTTACATTATAAATAGATTTAGTTTTCAGGTGTTTTTACATGTAGGCTTTCGAAGCTGAATACTCAACCCATTTGGTGGAGTTTAGGATGTCGTATCGGATAGGGGTAAAGGGGGTACTGACTTCTTTGGTCATAGAGAGGACATGAGACATAGTCTCGATTTAAGAGAGGGTTTTAAAGACTAGGGATTTGTTTGAAGTAGATTTGGAGGGAAGTGGTCATGCCACGTAAGTCGAAGAGGGGATTTGGAGGTCGTCGCTGACCACCTTGAGATGGGGACCGCTAAGGTACATCGTCAAGGCGATCAGCGATTATGGATTGACCGCTTCGAGATGGGGACCGCTAAGGTGCATCGTCCAAACGGTCTGGTATCTGGATTGACCGCTTAGAGATAGGGACCACTAAGGTATATCGTCTAAACGATCGGTTGGGTTTGAAAAAGGGGTGAGGCTTAAGTATGAGGGTTTTTGATGGAGTTGTGGATTGATTTGTGAGGAAGTGGTGTTAAAATACCGCGCGAAAAATAGTGGGACGTCACACCTCCCCCCTTATACAGGGTGTCCCAAAAATGTCGGACTTCCTTGAAAGGGGTTACTCAAGGGGTGATTTGAAACAACTTTTTCCTTAGCGAAAATATTGTCCGAAGCTTCGTTAAGGAGATATTAACCAAAAACCCCGACCAATCAGAGCGCGCGCCTTCCGCCTGAGTTCCCGCGGTAGCGTTGGCTACGAGGTAGGCGACCGCGCTTGTGCTACGAACGTACGAACAAGCAAGTCGGCATGCATCGAAGAAAACCGCGTTACACATTTTTTTTTTAAAGCAGAATCTTAAATAAGAATAATTTGAAGTGAGAGGACAAGAAGTACGTAAATTTAGTTTTTAAATAAGGCATAAACGAAAAGCTAACGTAACAGAAAATGTACGACAAGTGATCGTAATTCGTTATTGAGGTAAAAATCCGTAGTTTAAGAATGGCCAACACAACTAAATTTAAAAAATAATATTAGGTGTATGAATAAATTCTTTCCGACTGGAATTTCTATCGCGGTGGTATTCAGAAGCTGCCAGAAAAATGGCAAAAGGTAATGAACAATAATGGAAATTATTGCGATGATCGAGTTGTTTTCATATTTTTTAAATCGAACTGTTATTGTACCCTAAAATCAGAAAGAATTTATTTTCACACCTAATAATCACCAATAAATTAAATAAAACTCACCCTTTCTGGACATTCCTTTCCTTGCTTTCCTTCCCTTTTCGGAAACCTGGCCACTGTACCGATCCTGGTCATCGGCGTCCAGTGCTCAGCTGATCACACTGCGTCCGGGTTAATGTACCGAATATTCACTTCACTGCACGGCTACTAACACTGATCACTGAACCGATCCTGGTCATCGATGGACGAGCCCAGTGCACAGCTGGTTTCAGGTACACGACACCATCCAAGGTTAATGTGCCGAATATTCACTTTACTGCACGGCTACTAACACTGATCACTGAATTTATTTTTCACGGAACGTGTTGTTCCTACGTTATAAAAATTGGTGGCTGCGAAAGGGGCCGATTACTGTTAATTACTGGGACGAGATTACTACTATTACCCGGCGAAAAGAAAACTCGTGGCAGACTGTCTCGGGCTGTGCAGTCCGCTGCTGTGACGATTGGTCGAGTCACCTATTTGGGCACACTTTTAAAGACGGGACACACGTATTTTGGTTATTGGCTGAAGTTGCCACATACATTGTCGCACCGCGCGACGAAGAGATCGAACGAAACACGAGATCGAGTGGGATAGAGCGATTTGACCAAGCGTAGCCTACGCTTTTGTTTTGACGATCGTCGGTCGGATCCGTATCTGATCGCTGCACAGCCCGAGACAGTCTGCCACGAGTTTTCTTTTCGCCAGGTAATAGTAGTAATCTCGTCCCAGTAATTAACAGTAATCGGCCCCTTTCGCGGCCATCAATTTTTATAACGTAGGAACAACACGTTCCGTGAAAAATAAATTCAGTGATCAGTGTTAGTAGCCGTGCAGTAAAGTGAATATTCGGCACATTAACCTTGGATGGTGTCGTGTACCTGAAACCAGCTGTGCACTGGGCTCGTCCATCGATGACCAGGATCGGTTCAGTGATCAGTGTTAGTAGCCGTGCAGTGAAGTGAATATTCGGTACATTGACCCTGCGATCAGCTGAGCACTGGACGCCGATGACCAGGATCGGTACAGTGGCCAGGTTTCCGAAAAGGGAAGGAAAGCAAGGAAAGGAATGTCCAGAAAGGGTGAGTTTTATTTAATTTATTGGTGATTATTAGGTGTGAAAATAAATTCTTTCTGATTTTAGGGTACAATAACAGTTCGATTTAAAAAATATGAAAACAACTCGATCATCGCAATAATTTCCATTATTGTTCATTACCTTTTGCCATTTTTCTGGCAGCTTCTGAATACCACCGCGATAGAAATTCCAGTCGGAAAGAATTTATTCATACACCTAATATTATTTTTTAAATTTAGTTGTGTTGGCCATTCTTAAACTACGGATTTTTACCTCAATAACGAATTACGATCACTTGTCGTACATTTTCTGTTACGTTAGCTTTTCGTTTATGCCTTATTTAAAAACTAAATTTACGTACTTCTTGTCCTCTCACTTCAAATTATTCTTATTTAAGATTCTGCTTTAAAAAAAAAATGTGTAACGCGGTTTTCTTCGATGCATGCCGACTTGCTTGTTCGTACGTTCGTAGCACAAGCGCGGTCGCCTACCTCGTAGCCAACGCTACCGCGGGAACTCAGGCGGAAGGCGCGCGCTCTGATTGGTCGGGGTTTTTGGTTAATATCTCCTTAACGAAGCTTCGGACAATATTTTCGCTAAGGAAAAAGTTGTTTCAAATCACCCCCTGAGTAACCCCTTTCAAGGAAGTCCGACATTTTTGGGACACCCTGTATGAAGAAATTTTTACATTTCTTAACATAAGTGGCGGGTGGCTTGGAATGTGAGAAAAAAATTTTGAACGAAATATAGTGGGACATCACACCTCCCCCTTTATATGAAGAAATTTTTATATTTCTTAACATAAGGTTTGGGTGGTTAAAAAAAAAATAAAATATAAGGCCTATTTGGCGAGAAAAAGGGGAAAAGAAAAACAAAAGATAAAGCCTGTTTGGCGTGGAAAAAAAAAGGAAAAAACAAAAGATAAAGCCTGTTTGGCGTGGAAAAAAAAAATTAATAAAAGTTAAGTGATGGGGTGGTTTATGTACAGGGGACTATATACAAGGTTAGGGAAGGAATTTTAGGAGCGGTGTAGGGTATAGGATTGGGGTTGGTTCGGGAGGGAGTCGTCGCCGCTCAGGAGGAAGGTGAGGTCTTGACCGCTTTGGTAAAGGTCATCAAACCATCTTAAAAACTCGGGTGTCAGCTCCTCGTGTCCTGTGACCTTTGTTGCTGACCCCGTGTCCAAGATTTCAACCGCTCCTGGCCAAGGCGGGATGGTGGAGGGGATCAGGTTTTTAGGAGGTTGGGACGGAGTTTGGGATGGAGTTTGGGAGGGAGTTGGGAGTGGCTGTATGAGTATTTTACTCTCCGCGTACTCACGGGTGGGGGAATCGCTAGGGGGCTGAGGCGTCCTTTTTGGCGTTGTCGGGGGGGAGTCCTCGATGGTGATGGTCTCCACTGCTGGTGTTCCCTCTCGTATGATTATAAACTCGGTTATTGAAGGGAGGAGGGGGGTGGTGCTTCTCTCTTCCCTCGTAGCCTCTCGGCGCAGCCACCGCAGGTGCGAGAGCTTTCTTGCGGCTCCCCCTCCCTTCGGTCCAGGCCTTGGTACGCTGCCCTTTCCCCATCGGTTGGGCATGTTTGGTTATATGTCGTTTGATATTTGATATCGTTTGATTGATATCGTTTCTAGATAAAGAAATTAGCATATTAACACATGAATCGTTATTAATTATCAGCCGGGGTTATCGCGTACGCGACCAAGGCGCGCTTTGTTCGCGTGTATTATTCGGGTTTTGCCCTTCCATGATATCTTTAGGTTTTGGGAGGGAATAACCTCTATTATTGTGTGCGGACCGGAGTATTGGTCCCCGAATTTTCCTTTACGTGGTTCTATAAGTACGAAAACGGAATCGCCCGGTTGGAAGGTCTGTTCGTTTATGTGTTGGTCATAATATTTTTTGTAACGAAGTTTAGATTCTTTTAATTTTTCTGCAGCGGCAGTTTGCAGTTCTTGTACCCTCGCGTTTAGCCTTGAGAGGTAATGATTATAAGTTTCGTTTTCAAAATCTTCGGGCATCCTTGTTCGGCTGGGTACCCGAGCTATTTTCCCGAACACTAACTCGTGCGGTGTGTAACCAGTGCCTTCGTGGACGCTGGTATTATAACAGAACGCGGCCAGGTCTGTCCATTCGTCCCAGTCACTGTGCTTACTTATAAACATTTTCAAATATTCCGTTAGGACGAGATGCGATCGTTCTAGAGAGCCGTTAGTCTGTGGGTGAAAAGCTGTGGTTCTGAATTGTTCGATTTTAAACTTTTTCGCGATAGCTTTCATGAAGTTACTAGTGAAATTTGCTCCTTGGTCGGTGAGGATGGCTCTGGGAGCTCCGAACTGACAGATAAATTTCTTTATGAACGCATCTGCAACCTTTAGTGATGTGGTGTGTTTAAGAGGTACGCATACGAAGTATTTTGTTAGTAAGTCTTGCATTGTTAATATATAGGTGTTCCCTTCTCTCGTGGTAGGTAACGGTCCTACGATGTCCAATGCAATCTTGTCGAAGGCTTGTCCAGGCGTGTCAGTTAGAATCATCGGTTGCCTGGTTTTAACACGGACAAGTTTCTTCCGCTGACAGTCCTCGCATGTTCTAATATAGTCTTCCACGGCTTTTTTCATTCCTTTCCAAAAGTAATGGTGTCGAATTCGGTTATACGTTTTGGTTACTCCCTTGTGTCCGCCTAAGGCAGATGCGTGATTTTCTTTAATAATGGTTAGGTGTTCTGATTCCTCTGGTATTCGTACTGCTTGTAGACATATGGTGACGCTGATGTCCTCTTTGTTAACGGCTTCGAGGATACCCGTAATGACATTTTGCCAGCTTAATTGATCCAAGTTCGATGTTTTGGCTATACTGAAGGATTGTATTTGAAGCTCGTGTACCGTATATTTAAGGTAGGAAAGGGCTTTGCCCCAGGTAGTCATAGTTAGTGGTGTATTTTGTGTTTCTTTAACAACCAGCCCTATAAAGGTTTGCCCCTTTTTGTGAGTTACGTGGGCCCTACCCAGTGGGAGATCGCCAGGTATTGTCAGGATTCCCGTTTCCTGTAGTTCTTTCGCTCCGTTGTCGCAAGGTTTTCCATCTACGCTTAAGAAGAAAACAAGCGTTTCTTTTCGTAAGAACAATGGGTCGCGACTGATTAATGGTATTATTTGGATATCTCGCTCGGGATCAGCTTCATATGCTGCGTCTAAAGAGTCGTTTAATCCAATTATCGAAGATTCCGAGTCTGATTCATCCGATGAGTTGGAATCCATCTCGGGGTCAAGGTCGTTTTCCTCCTGCGGTGTTGGCGATTGTGGAGGTGAAATAATAGGGGCGTCCGCTAACTCTTTTTCTTCTTCCTGACTTACTTCATCTTCTTCGCTACTCATTGGTTCCGGCGGGTCTACCGAGAGCGGATCTGGTGGGTTTACTGCACTGGTCAACCTTTGGCGCACCTTCCTGGGCGGCTGTACTCTGGTAGGTTTTGCTCTTGGGCGAGTTTTATACGTGGGTCTAGTCGATGGCTTGGTGAGTCGGGGCCTCCCGGGACCTCGTTTAGCCGGGGGCTGATCTTCCCAGTCGTCATCAGCTTCCTCTCGTGGTCGTACTGGATATGCCTCCACTGTGGGAGGATTGCGGGATAATGCATCGGCCAGCTTGTTACTTTTGCCTGGTTGATAACGGATTTCGTATTCATATTCGGCTAATTTTAGCCGCCACCTAACGAGATGCGACGTAGGGTCTTTTACCTTGTGTAGCCAAATCAACGGTTGATGGTCAGTAAATAAAATGAATTTCCGTCCATATAGGTAGGGTCGAAAGTATCTGACGCAATATACAATGGCTAAAAGTTCTTTCTCTATTGTTGAGTAGTTCGTTTCTGCTTTATTCAGAACACGGGAGGCGTACGCGATCGGTAATTCCTTTTCGTTGGCAGTCTGACTCAATATTCCTCCTATAGCGAATTCGGAAGCATCGGTGGTAACGTGGAATTCCAGGTCAAAATTTGGATATTGCAGGATAGGTTCTTTTTGTAATGCTAACCTTAAATGGTCAAAAGCCGTCTTCTGGGATGATCCCCACTCAAATATTGTGTTTTTCTTTAATAATTTGGTTAGCGGGCGAGCTATTTTGGAAAATTCCGGGATAAACCTCCTATAATATCCGGTTAGTCCAAGGAATTGTTTAATTCCTTTTGGTGTATTTGGTGCCGGGTAGTTTCGGACGGCTTCAATTTTCCCCAGATCGGGTTTTACCCCTTGCTCGGTAATTATGTGACCTAAGTACGCGACTTCCTTGTGTAGGAACTTACATTTGGAAGGTTGGAGTTTGAGCTTCGCTTCTCGCAAACGGTGAGCAAGTTTCTTAAATTTAATTAAGTGCTCAGTAAGGGAACTTGCGTAAAGGACGATGTCGTCCAAATATACGAACATTTCGGTGCCCTGGAGTCCAGTAAGGGTATGATCCATTAGACGTTGGAAGGTAGCTGGCGCATTACAGAGTCCGAATGGCATCCTTTTAAATTCATAGTGTCCATGTGGCGTGGAAAAAGCTGTTTTATGTGCGTCTTCAGGTTTCATAGGTATTTGGTGAAATCCCGAAGCAAGATCGAACACGGAAAAGTATTTGGCTCCCCCCAATTGGTCCAATATTTCGTTGATATTAGGAATTGGGTAAGCGTCGGGAACGGTCTTTTTGTTTAGGTCCCTAAAATCGAGTACCATTCGCCATAGGATTTCTCCATCGGGTCCTGGTTTCTTAGACACAATCCAGATTGGTGAATTGTAAGGTGATAATGAGGGCTTTATAATTTCTTGGTCTAATAATTTTTGTACTTGCTTCTCGATTTCTTTCTTATGTACTGGAGGGAAGCGATATTGTTTAGTATGGATAGGCACTGGGTCTGTGGTCTGGATCCCATGCTGGATAGCGTTCGTATGACCCAACTTCTCATTTGGTAGATGGAAAAGGTCATGGTATTTGTTTAAAATTCCTTGGACATGGAGTTTTTCCTCCGGATTCATATGTTCCGTTGAAATTAGTTCGAGCACTTGTTCCATCCTTGTTGCGGATTTTTCAGAAATTGTTGGTTCTTCCTCACCCGACGCCATAGCAAGAGACTCCTGGAATTCTAGGGGAAGGGTTGTTCCGACATAATGCCTTGGGGATGAGAGCGACCGTATCTCCGAATGATGGATCAATGGGTCCTGGGGATGAAGGGGTTTGATTTTTGTTAAGGTTGGGGTAGGAGTGACGCATTTAGTCGTCTTAGTCTCTGTTGGTCGTCTTTGTTTGGGTTCTGGAGTCACAATTTCGAATTCTTCCAATTCAACAGTAGGTATAGTGACCGTTATGTCCGTTTCGTTAGAGTTTATTATTTGTAAGTATGCTTTGCCGTCTTGATTACGGACAAGAGCATTACCAGCGTGAATCCCAGTGCCTAAATCTAATCTAGGTAAATATCCTTCTTTTATGTCTGAATTTGATACATTTATAAAAGAAACAAGTTTTGACCTAGCGGGTAGCAGGACTTGACCCCTGCTTACAAACGGAATGGAATTTCCGTTGAACTCCAACTGTTTTTTCGAATAATGTATTGAAGCATCTTGTTCCATAAAGAATTCAGTTCCTAATATCCCGTGTGGTTTAATCGGGAAATCGTTTTCAACTACGTGGAACGTAACGTCGTTGCCTAATAAGGTTATTTTTATTGTCCCGAGGGTAGAAACGAGGTCCTTAGCAATGCCTCTAAGTTGTACTTGTTTGTTTGCATCTATATTTTGAGATTGTTTTACGGCGTGAATTTTCAATAAATTCACTTCAGAACCTGTGTCAATCATTAGTTCCGGAGTTCTTTCGAAATCTGGAGATCGGATAATTACGGACGGGGTTTCGCCAACAGTATTCAACCACGCGGTGGCGATCCTAAGTTTGGCATTCCCGATTCCGTTTGTGTCGTTATTGGACGCGCTCCTGTTTGGCCCGTTCCACGGTACGCCTCCATAGTTGGCCGTGGGGGCAGAACGTTTCCCGAGTCTCGCTCCTGGAAGGTTCCGGGGTTCCTTTCGTTGCGGTTGAATAAGCGTTTCCTGCACTCCGAAATTAGATGTCCGGGATTTTTACAATACGCACAAATGCGCAACTCCGTAGGTCTTGAGGGAGGAGGTCGAGTTTTGTCCCAGTAGGGGACTATTGGATTAGGGGCTTGATTACCATATCCTGTTACTCGGTTTTGGGGATATCGTTCGGTCGGTCTATAGTTCAAACCTTGGTTGCTTCTACAGGACAGTGCGTCGTGCCCTGTCTTATTGCAAACTTGGCATACGAGTTTAGGTGCCTTCTGTTCTGAAAACCTTCGGTGGTCCCTGTCCATCTTCTTATCCACGAGTACGGCTGCCTCGAAGGCTTCTTCGAGCGTTTCGAAATTATGTTGTAATAACATTGTCCTTACGTGAGGTGGAAGACCATCAATGAACGAGTCCAAAGTTAGGCGATCCACGTCTAGGGTTTGTGCGAAATCGTGGCGATATTCTCTATTCTCCTCCATGATGGCGAATCGGAGGTCCTTAACGCGTGAAATGTATGCCAACATGTGTTCGTTGGTTCCCTTAATAATATTAGCGAGTTCCCCTCGGTAGTGGTCCGATGTCTCGGCAGGGGAGAAAGTGCGTTTAAGTTGTTTAATTAAGTCATTTACGGTTTCGAAGACCCGATCCTCAACCGCCAAGTACGCGTGGTCTTGCAGCTTGTTTATCAACAACCTCGCTAGCTGGGGTTCGGCTTGCGAGGGAACCAGAGCCTTAGCCCTATTGCAAGCTCTCGCGAATTGCAGAACGGACATGTTATGGCCGTTAAATTTTGGCACGGTTTCTATCGCGTCTTTTAATCTGATCTGGTGCAATGGATCCCGGTCCGGAACATGGTCACGAGTCAGTGTCTCAGGTTCCTTATTATATCTTAACACGGGTTTTCTATCAAAACGGGAGGAACCCGGCGTGGCAAATTTATTCGCGGATGGTGGGGGTGTAGGAGATTTTTCCATTGTCTGTAGTATAAGTTTTACCTGTTCGGCGAGACCTTCCAACGTGACGCCGTCAGATTTGGTAACTACGCCCGAATTCATTTTGGGTTCGACAAATTTCGTGTGTAAATTTTCGATTACTGCTCCTTGTTGCTTTAGTATTTCAATTTTCCCTAATAATTCGGTAGTCGCGGTGTCTATAGGGTTCATGGAAGAGCCCGCGCCTTGGTTTATTGCGTAAGGCTCATCAGTTTCGTCGTAATCGGACATGTTAAAATCGTTTTGACTCTATTTGTTCAAAAAATGACCGATTAAATTTTGGGCGTCCGGTAGCCGTTTTTCGAGCTTAGTGAGTTCTATCCCGGGAACCAATAATTACCAACCCGTAATGGTTCCTGTTCAAGAGGAGAAAACGTTCGGTGCACTCGGAGCAACTACTTAAGGGACGCGTTTGTAACAAGGGGTTTTTGCAACGAGGGCACTTTGGGAATGTATTAGTAGATGTATAAAAATGTTCCTGATCGATTTCGTTTACTTCACTCGGATCCAGATCAAAGCAGTCTAGGCAAATTTTGTAGCCTCCCGTGGTCGTTGCTACACCGCCCGAAGCACAGGTCAGTTCATTAGTGTATGCCAATTGGTTTATAAATTGGCGGTACAGGTTTGATAGTTGTTGTCGTTGGAATCTGTTACGCATACTAGGTATAGGAAGTAGAGGGTAACGTGCGTACAGCGGATCAAATTTTCAGTTAACGGTATTCAGCCGTCCCACCTCTCTAGTGTACAAAGTTATATTACTACATTAGCCGTTACTTAGAATTCGGGATGTTCTATGCTCGTTTGGTTATTGAATTCGCGATGGCTCTCGTTTACTAGGAGGTACCAATCAGAACACGCGACACAACTGCTCACGGGGCAGATTTGAAACAGAGCGGAATTGCACCACGAGCAAGTGGGAGAAACTGTCGGCGTCTGATAATAATGGACTTGATATAAAGTTTCTACATTTGTTAGATCTACTTCATAGCAGCTCGAACAAATGTCGTCTCCTTCGTAAGTTGTAGCTATTTTCCCGGAGACACAGATCAACCACCGCATATGTGCCGTTAAAATTTGTAATCTGCGGCTGCGGTAATTTAATGTGCCACGAAGTGGGTTTTTAATGCACATTTTAATAGGCCTTTGTGGGTGCCGTATAATAGAGAATCTATTTCTATTATCAACGAACGGATCCCACCGCTGTCACCAGTTTTATGTCACGTCCTGGGTGGAGGTTAGGACAATGACACAAGGAGTTCTTGCCCCGCTGCCTCCAACGTACCGTCGCGCCCTAAGGCCGGCCGGATTACGCCGCAATGGAGTAAACTGTGCGGGGCGGGTGGATTGGCTTTTAAAGGATCGAGGAGGAAAAGAAGAGGTGTGTTTCGTCTTGGGACCGTCAGCTAGACTCATCGGTAGGGCTACAGCTGACGGCCCCTGCCCTAGACACACACGGGGACACAGAGGATATGATTTTGGAACTTGTATATATACTAATGGATTGGAGATTGAGAACTAGCGAGAAGATTAGACCTCTGGTGGCGCTCGCCGACACTAAGTCGCGATACCGTGGTGGGGCCGGGACGTCACACCTCCCCCCCCTAAGGGGAAGATCCGTCCTCGGATCTCAGCACAATCCACCGACATCCCACCGCTGTCACCAGTTTTATGTCACGTCCTGGGTGGAGGTTAGGACAATGACACAAGGAGTTCTTGCCCCGCTGCCTCCAACGTACCGTCGCGCCCTAAGGCCGGCCGGATTACGCCGCAATGGAGTAAACTGTGCGGGGCGGGTGGATTGGCTTTTAAAGGATCGAGGAGGAAAAGAAGAGGTGTGTTTCGTCTTGGGACCGTCAGCTAGACTCATCGGTAGGGCTACAGCTGACGGCCCCTGCCCTAGACACACACGGGGACACAGAGGATATGATTTTGGAACTTGTATATATACTAATGGATTGGAGATTGAGAACTAGCGAGAAGATTAGACCTCTGGTGGCGCTCGCCGACACTAAGTCGCGATACCGTGGTGGGGCCGGGACGTCACAACATTATAATTATAAGTCAGTAAGAAAAAGTTACTGTAGGGTATCGAAAAGTTATTTTGTTCACCATCCATGTCTGTTGCGTATCTATACTGCTAGGACATGGATTCCAAATGTCATTGTTTATCATATATCTAAAATTGGTGTTAATATCCATTATATGTTTTGAGATATTAGCGTGTTACATTCGCCCCCCTGTTACTACCACTCCCGGTCTACCCTATATATTTTCGCTTTTTTCAGGTTTTAAAAATGTGAGTAAAATAATAAGGTACAGAATTTTTATACGTGTGAACAATAATAATAATAATGAAATGTAAATTTATCTAAGTCTAAGTCTTCTATGAAGTTTAGTTTATTTTTCGAGGACTTGAGAATAAAAATAATTATCATTGGAAATCGTGTTTCCTTAGCCTACTACATATTATTTAGTGTGCAAAGTGTGCAACCTCTAAATATTACTCAATCTTCCTAAAATTTGTCAGATATTCTTTTTATATTAATAGGAATCAGGGCATGAGCAAAGTAGAAAGAATTGTAATATTTTAAATTTAACCCCATAATATGAAACACCCTAATGTATGTATCGCCGTTGAATTGCCCGTTCCACGAGTAAAGAAAGCATCTCCTGTACGAAAATGAATCCCAGGATTCGGCGTTTCGCAAACATCTAAAAAAAGGGGGGAAAGGGGGAGATTAATAATCAAAACGGGAAGATAGAATACTAGACAAAAAATAAGGAACTGTAATGGTACTTACGGCTTTGAGCTCTTCAGAGTACATGTTGACTGCAATATGATAGACAATCAATTCACAGAAAAAAAAAAAAACGGTTATAATAAGCAAAACGCGCGAACGAACCGTTTATATAGGCGCGACTCAGCCGAAAATTAGGAAGGGATAGAATCCGAGTTCACTGTTTCAGGATGACCGCACTGTCGGCGGGAGGCCTAACCGAAGCGGCGCCGACTGGCGGCCAGGCTTCGTATACGATATCACCCATTAAGCATAAGGTAGGAATCCACTTTACGCACCTGAGAGAACTGCACATGGTAACCGACTCCTGGAAGATCGTGACCCATCTAAAAATGGACACCCTCCTTGAAAGGAATCGGCAGTTAACTTCCTACGTAAACCAACTACAAAAACGATGCGCAAGCGAGATCGCGAACGTAAACATAAGACGAACGTGTGGATATCATTTAGATGCATTAAGGTCCGCGCACACATATCCGTTCCGTGTCCGTTCGGTGTCCGCTCAGTATTACTGATTTCACTGACACCTAAGAGGCCTGCTGAAGCCCAGCCTGCAGTCCCAATTCAGCCGTTTACGCAGGCCTGCAGTGCCTGCAGTACAGTTCTTTCCGTCAGTAGGGTGATAAGCCCTATTGATAAGACACAATTTTCGTAAATAATCAACAAGCAACTAAGCAGATACGTATAAACCTGATTAACAGGAAAAGAGTGTCGTTGGCCAAGAGTGAGTTAATAAAACTCTTCTGTAGGTATAAATGACATTATTGCGACGGGTACGAGACCAGTCGATATTGTTTTCAAACCTCATTACAGTAATCTGGGGTGCGAGTGGTAAGCCGACCGTAATAGCAGAGCGGGCGGCTCGCTTACCTGAAACGGAAATCACCGATTCTGTAACTGTACATTGTGACGTGAATTTTGAGGAGTTCATCCTAGAACGGTGCTTATTTTGTAAGAAGCATTTCAAAAAATTATTTCTGTTTATGTATACAAAAGGCAGAAGACCAACATCGTACATTAGCCTGCTGCGAAAATGCTTTGTAAATTAACAGTTTTCAAGTTTTTATTCTATTGAGAATATAGAAAGAGGAGTTAGAAAATAATTAATGAAAAAAATAGAATCTTCGCATTGAGGTTCAAACCTCGATGAAATGAATTCTCCGCGGAGAGCGCCGGCCAGGCAGCGCGTACGGCACACTGACAGAAGGTAGGGTACGCTTGGAGTGGTGCGATACAAGCCAAAAGAGGATCGCACTTTAGCAGCAAATCAAGCTTCGAAAATGCTTAGTAAATTAATAGTTTTTAAGCCTTTAGTCTGCTGAGAATATAGAAAGAGAAATTAGGGAATAATTAAAAAAAAAAAGTAATATCCGTACCGGGATTTGAAATCTTGATTTTTCGATGTCGGGAAAACGAATTCTCGCCCGAGAGCGGTGGCCAAGCAGCGCGTACGGCACACGGATGGAGGGACGGGTATGCTTGTGTGGTGCGGTACGGACGCTAAAAGAGGGGGTACGCTTGGTCGTGGAGTGGTGGTAGCGGCCGTGGGCCGAAACCCACCGTTCCACAGTGGTCTGGAAAGCGGCGTTTTGTGGCCAAAAGTCAATTTTTCAACTTCAATGTTTACAGAAATTTTTTTTTCCTATGTATTGATAGCCCCCGAAACCTTCAAACTCCAATCATATTATATATTTCAGGCAATTCTATAATCAGATATAGTGTTATAAAGTGTAAATCATGAAATTTTAAGTGAAACTAATTGTTGTAATTACTCATTATAGAACATCAAAATACGTGTTTATATCATACAGTTATATAGGTAAGGAAGTATATTTCAATTATTTATATGTGTCATAGGCATTTTTTAGTCCATGAACAAATAGTGCAATGTTTATATGAATTTAAACTTTGAGAAGGCTTATAAAAAAATGATTAGAAGTGATACACATCGGACCTATTTTATATGAAAGCTTAGACAATTGCTGTTCAGATCATGTAAATTTTAAGTGCACCTTCCTGCAACCTTTGGCTCTATAGGGATTTTAAAATCCGTCGCGCGCTACAGTGGTCTGGAAAACGGCGTTTTGTGGCCAAAAGTCAATTTTTCAACTTCAATGTATACAGAAATTTTTTTTTCCTATGTATTGATAACCCCCGAAACCTTCAAACTCCAATCATATTATATATTTCAGGCAATTCTATAATCAGATATAGTGTTATAAAGTGTAAATCATGAAATTTTAAGTGAAACTAATTGTTGTAATTGTAACGAGTTACGCCGGTGGGACGACGATCTTACCCCCCACCACGCGCCCGACCGAGGTAGCGCGTACCGCGCTACGCCAACGGTCTTGCCCCCCACCACTCGTCTGCAATACCGAGAACTGGCGCGAGAGGGTTTCACAGCGAGAGACTCTCTCGCTGCCGAAAATGTGCGGACGAGGACATACAGGTCGGGGGCATAGGCCTATTTGGCAGAGACCGCCTAGAGCGTTAGTACGAAGTACGCCTCTCCCGGAGACCTCCTGTGCGATTCCACGTTCTTGTGCAGTAACACTCGTTCTTGCGAAAGCCAAGCGCCCGTGTTTCACACCAGTTCTCGTGCGTCCACAGACTGAGTCTCTGTGCATTTTTCGCCTCCACACCTCCACGGTTCCCAGAAGGACAGCGTGAGCCATCCTCTGGACGAAATACCGATAACCGCCATCGATCTCCCGAACAGAGTTATCTCTGTTCTCGAGAGCGTCCTTACAGTCGCCGACTCACCCGCGGGCTGTGCCCACTGGGTGACCGGACCCCCCCGACTCTCCGACCAGGGTCCATTGGCAGGGTTGGCCCGCCTGGACACCGAAGGGTCAAATCGTCTTTCCTCTCCACTCTCGCCGAATCGACCACCGATATACGCACCGAGATACGCGCCGCGACACGCGCCGCGATACGCATCGCCGACCAACGCTCCGCAGTACGCGACGCGATCCGCGCCGATAGGCTAAGTCTAGGTTTAAGCCGTACATACTCTGTTTGCCAGCATAGACCTGCCCGGGATACCCTGTACTCTCGACGAAATAAATTATCGTACTCTACCTTACCTCTACGTATTCAGTCATTCGATCGGCGGCCCTGGACCACCGTCCTGAGCTGGCGATACGGTTCCTCCACCGTCCCACCGGTAACCCCGCGGCTTAACGGTAACAATTACTCATTATAGAACATCAAAATACGTGTTTATATCATACAGTTATATAGGTAAGGAAGTATATTTCAGTTATTTATATGTGTCATAGGTATTTTTTAGTCTATGAACAAATAGTGCAATGTTTATATGAATTTAAACTTTGAGAAGGCTTATAAAAAATGATTAAGTGAAATTAACATCGGACTTTTTTTACATGATAGTTTACACAATTGTTAACAAGAGCATGTTAATTTCAAGTGCAACCTCCTGCAACCTTCAATTTTATGCAGACTTTTAGAAATGACGCTCGAGGTGTTTGGGCGTCCCGTACGCGTGTATTTTTAATGTTTTATTTTTTTTAAGTCAAAGATAATGTTAGAGCTGAATCTTTTTTCTCTTTTTTCTCTAGTACGGCTATGATTTTTAATTTTGACTATAAAATACTGCTTTACAGACCACAATGCGCGCCATATTGAATCCGCCATTTTGAATTTTGAATTTTTGGTGCCAAATTCGTTATCCGCGACCTCAAAAACCCTTAATCACCAAGTTTCAGAAAGATCAGAATTTTGGCCACAAAACGCCGCTTTCCAGACCACTGTGCGTTCTGGCATCACTGCACAGCATTCATGCATCCGATCATACTCTATACCTATACCGCGCAAAATTCAAGTCCAAAACTCTTTTATTGCAATCATTAAAAATGATCAGAATTATATCACGTTTGGTATCATTTTCATTGAAAAAATTCCAGCAATCCATTGGTGGTACTTGTATGAAAATCTAATATTAATTATAGAAATTTCTATTTTCATTACTGAATGGCCTATTGCTGTCCTTGTCTTTATGACGCTAGGGTCTAGGACCCCCGAAGCGTGTGGTTCGAGAGCTTCGACCGGAGACCCTTCCACGGTCATAAAAAAAGGTCGTCCCTTTCAACCGATTTCAGGACACCGTCAGTGCAAATGCCAAAATATCCTTGGCACTCGAATCTTAGTTTCACCGTAAGGATACGGGTTCCACACTGACATCCCTGACACGGCAAGTGTGCGCTGCTCCATTGAAAAGCACGTAAATGATATTTTTTAACACTGACATTGACGGCACGGAACAGACGTGCACGGAGAGGCAATCGAATTTCACTGGTCGGATACGGAACTGACAAGTGTGCGCTGCTCCATTCCAAAACAAGCAACCGATACCTTTTACGACCACGGTGTCGGCACCGAGCGGACACGGAACGGATATGTGTGCGCGGACCTTTGAGGTTGAGTTTCCTAGCCGCGGCCGGCGGCCAAATCCTAAGCACCGCTTTTATGGAGAAGCATGCAACCGTTTTCCTAGCCGCGTTTCCGAGCGGCTGCGGCCGCGCGTTTTCTACAGCAGCAACCTAGGCTACTCGAGACGTAACACAATGCGATGAGTGTCTGTTTTCCGCCATGATGGCGGAATCTACTAGCCGCGCGGCTAGCCACGGCGGCAAATCGCTTGACTGCTCCAAAGGGAGTCATAGCCGCGGCTGCGCTGCGATCCTACGCGACAGTGGGACAGAATCACAAAAAATAAGGAAACAAGGCAGAATTCAAAAGTTATGGGATCATATGTTTTTTTTATATATATTTCTTGTAAACTAATAATATGAGCTCCTAAAAAAGGGAAAAATATCGTGGCGGCTACTTCTGATCGGTGTGTAAACATGTGTCAAAGTAGGTATGTTTTTTCTTGTGGAAGATTTTGAATCGAGTCGTTTAAATTTTGATGATATAAATTTTTGAAGTGAAACTTTTTTTGGAACCGAAATGAGTGATATCGTTTTTGGTAAGCAATGGCAAATAATTAGTTACATGCAGTTATTTTCCATAAAAAATCCATTGAAGAAATATCAGCAATTATCGGCTTTTTAGTTGCCCTCCGGGAACTTCCGAGCAAATTTCTTTTTTGTTATAAAATCAACATACATTTGACTTTGCAACTGCGAAAACAAGATTTGGCAATATTTACCAATAATGGAGTAATTACCTGTATTCTATGTTGCACAGCGAGGCTGAATCCCAAGAAATAGGGGAAAATTCAACAACATAACATTTTTCGCACTGAAACTGCGGAATATAATTAAGGAAGTTCATAAAAAAAAGTATTAATATTCAACTCGTACGGAGGATTGACGTAGTGCTGTCTTTAATAATTTTAGGCATTCTTCAGTCTCACAATGAGTTAATCCGTATATTGCTCTGTCGGTGGGTAGTACGTACGATGGGTTCGGACCCGGACGTATGTAGGTACTGCTATTAACCGCCGCGCCGTCTCGTGGGACAATATGGTCATAAACCGTGACTCTGGTCGGACGCTTGGTCGATCAGCCCGATTAACTTTTTGGAATCAGATGTGGCATTTTCGTCCATGAACAAAATAAGCAGATGTTCTTATGTTAGATCGAAAAATGGTTGCCCGACAATGGAGCAGGAAACGAAATCACTCTGAAAAATTATCAGTACCTACGTCTCGCGGTGAGAAACAGGAAGAAACGGGGTAGTCGGTCGACTGCGCGTGTTCCCGTCTGCATCGTTCTCCCTACAAAATTTGAGAGAAAGCACTTATCTCTCGAGTATAAACACGCGTTGGAATACCCATTTGTATATCCATGTCAGTACTACATTCGAACAGAAAAAGATGATTAATAAATATTCTTAAATGTTTGTAGAATAGATCTTGTATAAACAAATTTTTATTGCCCTTAACATTTAAAAAAAATATGAACAAAAGCAGATAAACGTACAGAAATAGACGTGCAGTAAGTATTCGTACAGTAAATAAAGGATCAATAAACTATGGAAATAAACTACCTAAATATTTAATGTTTTAATAATTTGTGGGATTGCCTTTTGATTTTATAATAGCTTCGAGTCCTCTTGGTATGGGATTTATTTAGATGGATGTTATGGCAGGTTGTATATATTTTACTCTACTACTGCATACAGGGTGATTCTCCAACGCCGCCTGTCCTTTGACACATCTCTATAGATGCCGCATGGTACCCCGTGATGAGGACAACCCCTCGCAGCGCCTCACTGAATTTTATGGCTTTCGACCCTCGAAAGGGTTCGAATATCATTAAAAAGTCAGAAATGTCCAGGATTTCCGCATTTCCCACCAGATCTATGCGAAAACGACGCCAATCGATTCCGTATATTTCGTCGATGAAACTAACACCAAGAACGACATATTTCGGAGCATAATGAAGGAAATTAGATGAAAACATAATTTATATAATTTCTCGCTAGCTTCGTTAAAAATAGTCCGATTTACATGAAATTTGGTACGATTTTCATCGGGGAAATATAAGGAATTCATCGGTGTCACTTCCATATCTATACGATAAAGAATAAATAAATATTTTATTTCTGAAACAGGTATGAATCCTCGGCCGACCCAAGCGAATTGAGGTCGCCGACCCACAATCGAGGGTGAAATATTCATTTCAGCGTATTAAAAAATTCTTCATTGTTTATCGTATCGATAAGGGAATAACAGCAATATATTCCTTATGTTTTTCTGATGAAAATCATACCAAATGTCATGTCGATTGTCCCTTTACAACATCTGGGAGACGGATGTTTCCCGACGAATGCTTCGAGAACGAATAATTGCCTACTTAGTCGTAAAGAAATAAAGAAATTTCGTTTCAAAAATACTAAATTGCCAGCTATAAAAGCTAACTGAATTCAGACGCGCAGGTAGCGTTGTCAACCCCCGACGTGCGGGACAATACGCTCGGGACGAGATGCTCTGGCCCAGTGATGAGCAACCCGCGTCCTGCGGGCCACATGTGGCCCACCTGAACATCGTCATATCGGTTTTTCATGAACGATGTTATATTTATGTATTTAATATTGTTTCCACTTGTGGCCCACGTCTGACAAAAGGTTGCTCGCCACTTGAGTCTGGCCGATCAGCCTAATTAATTTTTTGTGAACTAGATGTGGTAAGCGGCCTGTAGACGCGTTTAATATTATTGTGCAATATATTGCACAATATTTATGCTGGGTGCCCCTAGACGGGCAATATCGCGCAGTCAGCGGACTACCTCTTTTCTTCCTGTGTCTCATCGCGAGGCGTTCTGCTACTTGTTCACAGTTATTTCGTTTCTTACCCAATTGCCAGGGAAGAATTCTTCAATCTATGATAAGACCATCTTCTTTTGGTCATTGCGCGGACCACAAGATTAATGTTCGTCACGGTCAGCGCTCAGAACATCATTCGAATTTATTTTTTACACTGTAACGGAGGTTTATTGCCTGCCGAACATAGAGAGATTAGTTAGTAAAGGAGGAAAATGCCACATCTGGTTCCCAAAAATTAATCAGATTGATCGGTCAGAGCGTCTCGCCAGGGCCCCGGTTTATGACCGTTTTTTCCCGCGAGTTGGCGGTTGGCGTTTGACGACGGTACCTGCGCGGCCGAAGCATCGTACGCACTGCCCATCGACAGAGCAATGTGCGGATTTACTCAGACTGAACAATGTTACCACGTTTTTTACTGGCCTTTAGAAATTTGACAAACAGATGTTCTCGAAACGTTCTTGGAAATATAATAAATTACCCATCGTAAAGAATGAATGAATTTCCGCCTAGCTCTGAGCCCGCTTTTATTTCGACGCACGTAAGCAAAATACCACCAGTATAGCCACTACAAAGTATTATCCACTATCAACACGCCTCCTGCAAAGACCAAACGCACAATGGCCGTCAATCCCAAGAATAGAGAAAAAATTCATCATACTATTTTTTCCAATCAAGGTGTCGAATCGTATCGGGCTACTTTATAACATAAAGTTTTTGTTTCTTTTTTTGCAAAGATGCCTAGAAAACTATTTAGTACTAGATCTGAAGAAGTCGATAAAAAAGTTTAAAACATCTTCGTGTGTATTGCAATGAGTATATTTTAAAATTCTGCACAAAAAACATACAAACTTTGACACATGTTTACACATACAGCAGAAGTAGCTGCCATGATATTTTTACGTTTTTAAGACCTCATATTATTAGGTTGCAAAAAATATATAAAAACATAATTCCATAACTTTTAAATTCTGACTTGTTTCCTTATTTCTGGGGATTCTGTCCCATTGTGGCGATGGGCCGGCCAGTCGCTACACTGCTTCTGGAGCAGTGTAGCGACTGGCAGCCGCAGGCCGTCGAGCGGCTAGTAGATTCTGCCATAATGGCGGAAAACAGACACTCGTCCCATTGTGTTGCTTTTCCAGTAGCCTAGGCTGCTCCTGGAGCAGACTTGCATACACTGTAGCAACCTGCCGCAGCCGCGCGCGGTCGAAGTCGCAGATAGGAGAACAGATGAATGCTTTTCCATTGTACCAGTGTACCGCGGCGTGCTGAGGCGGCGCCGCGCCGCTCGCCGCCGCGGCGAGCCGCGCATTGGAAATGGCACCTTTAACTATCACTTGTCACGACTGGACGGTACACAACAGGCTTTGATGACCGCTATGAAAAAACAAATTCAAATCACTAACAATACGCTACACCACCTACATGACACGGAAAATACGATAAACCATAACGAGGACATACTAGCGGAAGAGACGAGAATGTTACGTGTGCAGGTCGACACGACCTTCGTACGTCAGACACAAAGAACTGACTTAGTAGATCATTTCACGACTTTAAATACCCTACTGACCGACCTGACTCAGGACGTAGACGACGTGCTGCAATACTACACCGGCCTGAAAGGAGGCATCATCAGCACAAACGTAATCGCGAGCGCACAGATCACTAAACTGTTAAGCCGGATCCAGACTTGAATGAATATACGCTGAGCAAGGCCGAATGCGCACGAATATTCTGATGTGGACGGGTGAAACGGTAGCCAGGGCCGCATGCTTCTACGTTAGAAAGGGTGAGCGTGAACGCATATGCTAGTGTGGACGTGTCATTCGTGGTGACTCGACGCAAGCGGCCCCACTCGCGAATGCCGACGAAGGCACATGGCCTGAGCCGACCGTTGTCGGTTTTCTTCCGCACATCAAAGGAAGTTTGGAGCGTATTGCGCTCAGCGTGGTTGATAGAAGCAGATGAGATACTTTTCTCAAATCCTCGATGTCCCGGGTTTTCATGATATTGAAATATTGAATTGGAGTCCATATGAAATTAGGGAGAGCTAAGTACTCATTTTTCTAGTTTCGAAATTGTCTAAAAAATTCAAATCTTCGAAGTTCCCTGCTTTCGGCGATTTTTACGAAACCCGCCTTCAGAAATGAATTTTAATGACCTAAATTATTGAAGGCATGATCTTGCGTTTTTATTTTTAATCGTGAAGGATGGATCTATGTGAATGAATTTAATCCATTACTAATATAGTTATAAACAGTTGATGAAAAATAAGAAAATTATATTTTTAACAATAAAATGCATTTAACATATGATAGACTTTAAAGCCCCATTTTAATGAATAATTTGTCTTTCTTTTCTTCACTACACCCTGTATTGTTCTCAATTCATACAACCTGACCGACTCGCTGTTGTATTAAAAAATCACACGAGATTACTCGTGGGGAACGGCAATATGCTTCGTCGAGGGACGCCGGAAGAAAAGGGGTAGTAAACTGACGGCACGTGGTTCCGCCTACGTCGTCATTCCTTCAAATTGGAGACGGATCCCTTATCTCTCGAGTATATACACGCACTCGAACTTCAAAACAACAGCACGCGTCGACGTATTCGGTGCGAGAGATGGTGGGCTTAAAGTCCGATGGGTCCCAAACTAACCAATCGGGCCTGCTTATCTCTCGTGTCTAAACACGCGCTCGAATTTCAAAACAAAACGAACCAGGCTGATCGGCTGCAGCGTCTCGCCAGGGTCTCGGTTTATTGCCGTATTGTTCCGCGAGTCGGAGGTAGACAACGGTTGGGTACATACGAGTCCAAAGTCATCGTACGCACTACCCTCCGACACAGCAATATACGGATTAACTCATTGTTAGACTAAAGAATGCCTAGAATTCTTAAAAACGGCACAACGTTCTTGATTGTCGTTTAGAAATGCTGGCAAACAGATGTTGCCGAAACGTTATTGGAAAAATACGACATTATCGATCGTAAACAACGAACGAATTCTCGGTTGGCTCTGATGCCGCTTTTGTCCCGACGCACGTGAGAAAGATGCCACCAATACAGAAATTAGAAAGTATTACCCACAATCCGTACGCTTCGTGGAGAGACAGAGGAAGAAAAGGGATAGTCCGCTGACGGCGCGTGGTTCCGCCTGCGTCGTCCTTCCTTCAAATTGGAGACGGATCCCTTATCTCTCGAGTATAAACACGCGCTCGAATTTCAAAGCAGAAGCTCGCGTTGACGTATTGCGTGCGAGGAAAGGTGGGCCTCGGGGAGGAGATATTGCTGTGAAGAGGGCTTCTTCAAGAGAGTGGCCTTTTGGGACGGATGCAGGGCAGATTGGTTAGGTTTGGACCAATCGGAGTTCAAGCCTACCTTCTCTCGCACGGAATACGCCAACGCGTGCTTTTGTTTTGAAAATCGAGCGCGTGTATATACTCGAGAGATAAGGGATCCGTCTCCAATTTGAAGGGAAGACGATGCAGGCGGGGTCACGAGCAGTGAGCGGACTACCCGTTTCCTTCCAGGTTCCCCCCGCAAGACATCTTGGCAGCATTGAACAGTAGAAACTCCCGAAAGGTCGTGAAATCGGTAGCATATTAAAACAAACATAATTCGGGATTTGGGATCACGGAAGTGACAGGAATATTACGAGATAAGGACTTCGGTCTTTTTCAGGATGACACAGTCGTCATCTATTGACATCAATTGGTGTCTTTACTCGATTCTTCACTTATCGTCAGAGGGACTGCAATATATTGTACAATAATATTGAACGTTTAAAGGGCGCGTCAGAGCGCAAATTAATTCAAATGTATTATGGCCATTTGTGTAGATACATCACTATACCTAGAGGGAAATCTATTTCTATAAATTGTTTCAGGGTCGGTACAATAATCCCGACATCGTCAGCCGCGGACCAGGTTCGGGGCAAAGTTTTACCGTTCGGTACCCTACGCGGTTTTCTGATCCATCGGAACCGCGAACCGGGAAAACCCCTAATTTTTCCCTTTCCTCCAGCGAACGACAGTTCTTCCTTCACCGCCCACCTTTCTCACATATGACTAATCAGAAAGCTCATTTCATCCCCGTTTTTCGGTATGCAAACCAATAGCGTCGTTTTAGTGTCAACTTGCGAAGAAAGCTTGCACGGCAAAATCAGTTCCTAGAGAACAGTGAAGCAAATATCTCCAGTGCAGTGTACCGTGTACCAATAGTTCATTCGACTCCACAAGTGTAAACAAAAATTGGATATTTTGTCCTAACAGTTCGACTTCAATCGTAAGTATTGAAAGTTATTAATATTTTTTTTTAATACTACTTCTATGTATCTATATCTGTATCTATTATATGATCATTCCACGCGAAATCGCACACTTTTCGGAATAAGATTTCGGATGTTGGTGAAACTCAGATATGTTGTAGTCTTTAGTGATATATAAACGTACCTCGAAGGATTTTTCAGAATTTAAACAATTGTGGATCTTACAGCTCTTTGAAACATAGAGTTGACCTTACGGACACGTTTTCAAAACTATGGACACTTTAAAATTGGCCAAATGAAATTATTTGAATGCGACGCTGCGTCGCCAGTACCTACTTGATAGATAGTTCAAAATATATCTCACGCCAGTCCAGTCTGTGTTGGCAACGCAGCGCCGCATTCAAATAATTTCATTTGGCCAATTTTAAAGTGTTCATAGTTTTGAAAACGTGTCCGTAAAGAGGACAAACAGGGCTATATCCTCATTTTTTCAAATGTTTAAAAAGGTACGTATTTTGAGAAAATTGCATTTATTTAGAACAATTGCAAAAGAAATGGTCAAAAATTTGTTTCTTCAAAATGAAATAATTTTTATTATGTACTCTTGTCTCCACTGTATGCTCCCAAAAGCTCATATTTTATCACTTTCTTAGTTCAACAGTTATAATTTATTGAAGAAAGGTCAACTCTATGTTTCAAAGAGCTGTAAGATCCACAATTGTTAAAATTTTGAAAAATCCTTCGAGGTACGTTTATATATCACTAAAGACTACAACATATCTGAGTTTCACCAACATCCGAAATCTTATTCCGAAAAGTGTGCGATTTCGCGTGGAATGACTCAAATTTTATATTTTGAATTTAAATTAAATTAAAATTAACTATTTATTTTATTAACTTGATCAGGAGGGAAACATTTTAAATACCCTTACAAATAATGAATCCAAATTGAAATAATTTTTGAGATAATTTAATTTATAAAAATTAGTTAATGAGTCTGATAAGACATATATTTTAAAAATATATCATAAAAATAATATTTTCTATTAACTCAATAAATATCTAATTGTAAATTTAATTTAAACCCCAAAAGAAATTAAATTATTTGAAGCTTAAGAAATAAACTTTTTTTCAGCCATAACACCTCCGATTCAAATAATTACCAAAATATGATGTATTAAAATTATTATAAATTGAAATGAATTTAATTGATATATAATAAATATTAATGAAATAAAAAATCCTATACAAATAATTCTCAAATATTCAGCTACAAAAATTAAAGTAAATGTCTCTCTAAAATATTCATGATGAAACCATGAAACTAATTCTGACCCCTCTCAACTAAATTAAAAGGAGTTCGATTTAATTCAATTAATACAAATATATCTTTATGTACAGTATACAACAATGGAAGAATGGGCACCCGAGGATTGTCTACAATTAATCGGGGAATATGAGAAATATCCAGTTCTATGGAACCCAAAGAACAAAAATTACTTTTCAAAAAATAAAAAAAACGATGCATGGAGCAAAACCTCCAAACAAATTGAAGTTGTTGAGGAAATAGTGCGGCAAAAAATGACCAGCTTGTTGGGCTCATTTCGTCAGCAAAGGGCGAAAGGAAAACATTCCGTAGGTACTGGGAAAGGTAAGTCGAAAAAAACTGTTGGTCTTCCATAACGTATTGTAATACTATCTGAATTCGAAGAATATATCATTCACAGTCTTTATTTAATTATTCAAATAATTGTTACATTGTAGGAAGGAAGTGCTGCAGCGTGAGAATTTGCGCGGGGATTACCCACGGCTCCGAACGCGAAGTAAAAATTCATTTCCACCAATTTTTATAACGTAGGAACAACACGTTCCATGAAAAGTAAATTAAGTGATCAGTGTTAGTAGCCGTGCAGTGAAGTGAATATTCGGTACGTTGACCTGGACGCACCTGACATTGCGACCCTTAACTTTGGGTAGTGTCGTATACCTGGGATCAGCTGTGCACTGGGCTCGTCCATCGATGACCAGGATCGGTTCAGTGACCCAGTGACACAAGTTTTCAAGTTGCAGGTGAATTTTCTACAAGGGTGAGTTTTAGTTACTTTAATGGTGATCTTTCATTTTTAAATTTAACGCAAGCTATGGCTTATTTCCGGCGATAATTCTCAAAATTCTCGTACGAAAATATTTATTCGGCCTTTTTAAACAGACTTATTCGTTATCAGCAACAGTGCTGGCCGTTATTGAGTTACGGATTTTTATCATAATAACGAACTACGATCACTTTTCGTTAATTTCCTGTTACATTACCTTTTCGTGGATATGTTATTAACACAGGGAATTTTACGTATTCCTTATCCTCCCACTTCAAATAATTATTATTTTCGAATCTTCTAAAAAAAATGTGTATTCGTCTTTTTACGTTACACGTGATTTTCATCCATTTATCCTTTATTCATTATTCACTTTAAATGGCAAACAAACCATGGCAAAAGGTTCGATTTTTTTGTTACGTCTTTTTCATTTGCCATTCTACGCAATTTCCTTCGATGCATGCCGCCTTGCTTGTTCGTAGTCGCAGCGCGACACGGGGCGCGGCCACGCTAGCGCGGGACCTCCAGCGGAAGGCTCGCGCTCTGATTGGTCGGTGCTTTTTATTAATATCTCGTTAACGAAACCTCGGAGGGCATTTTCGCAAAGGAAAAAGTTGTTTGCAATCACCCCCCCCCCCAATCACCCCCTTTAAGGAACCGCAGCATTTTTGGGACACCCTGTATATTCTCTCTCTGGTTCCTTTATTGTGATTTCCCAAATACGGTTTCATGATATTTTCGGTGAGAGGAAATGCCTCGTCACCTAGTATGACGTACGGCATGTTCATATTTTTTCCAAGCAGTGGAGTTTTTTCGGGCAAAGCTAAATTTTTACTCTCAATTCGTTTGTACAGCTCTGTGTGTTTGAAAACACCACTATCCGAAATTCTATCTTGGCAGCCTACATCCACAAATAGAAAATTATAATCTGCATCTACAAGTGCAAACAATACAATACTGAAAAAGGATTTGTAATTGTAGTATTCACTGCCACTGTTCATAGGACATTGTAACATTATGTGTTTCCCATCCATTGCCCCCACGCAGTGCGGGAAATTCCATTTACTTTCGAACTGGGAAGCTATGCTTTCCCACTCTTCCGTAGTTGACGGCATCTAGAAAAACACAAAACTATATAAAATACGCGATATATGAATGTATACAGGGTTAATGAATAACAACTATCATCTGAAATAACTCATTATTTATTGATTTGAGCAAAAATTATCGATTACAACATAGTACGTCGAAAAATATGCGGTGTCATTTTAAAAACTGAAGGCCACAATGATATCTCAGACAATATAATATATAAAAAAAATGTGTCCCTGGACAAGCACTACCGAATACAATATATTTCATATAAAAGACTTTTTTCTAAAAACAATAAGTAACGAGTTCTTTCAAGAGACAGTTATTACTAACTCACCCTGTATAAAAATCTGGAAGGATCACTATAAAACTGGTATACATGACAAAGAAATGAAGAACACACATTTTAAGTACACTAATTGAGATTGAAGCAGTAATCTAATTCAATATATTATTTTACAGGAATCTTTATTGGATACGGAGGCGGAGGCTGACTGCGGTCAAACCAGGCCATCTACTCCGAACGATGGCGAAATTGCTGGACCGTCCGGAATAAGGAATAATATTAATTCAGCCCCATCACCACCACCGTCACCACCATCACCATCACCATCACCGTCACCACCACCACCACCAGCAGCACGAAAAAAAAAACGAAACGAGGAAGATCCTCGACTGGAACAGACGTTCCAAATATTACAAGACACGTGTAACGTCCCACGGGAACTTAAACCGTTAGATACCGACAGTCGGTAATGTAGGAACCGAACTCCGTTACCATGTAACCTATTTTCTATTACCGCGTAAATGTATTATAAGACTTTTATATATAATTAATGATTTAGATAAATATTAGAGAAACAATTATTATAAGAATATTAGGAATAATTAATTATAAGTATTAGTAAAAGCGCAAGACAAAATAATATGTAATAAGCAAGCAAAACGTAAAATAACAGATAGCGATTCACTGCGCATGCGCCAGCCCGCCAATTTCTCAGTATAAATAGAGGCGCACGCAGCACAGCGGGACATTCAAGCTACGAATACGCTCAAGTGACGAACGAATGCTCAAACCTAGAGGTAGCTTAAGTTTCAACCAGTGGGATTCAGCTTCGCTCCGGAAACGGCAGCGGCGGATCTCCAGTGTATAAAAGTTACTGGTGCTCCTCTTTGGTTTGCTCATTTGAAGTCATAGAACCTCGTTCTTGCAAAGCCATCGAGCTTCGCTCCGGAAACGGTAGCGGCCGAAGTGCTTGGTAAAAACAAGGTCTGTAGAGTATAGAAAAGAACTCTGTCAAAAGAATCGAGCTTCGCTCCGGAAACGGCAGCGGCCGATCTTACTACAGAAATTGCCAAGAGTACTCGAGCTTCGCTCCGGAAACGGCAGCGGCCGAGCTCTGCAATATACATATATCTATATATTTTAAAATACGTAGCGTTAGAGTCAGAAAAACATAAAACCCAAAAAGAGTATATATAGTCGTAGATCGTAAGCTATATTAATTATTATTTCATTGTTGTAACTATATTAATTATTGTTTTATTAAATAAATAAGCATTATTAAGTTTAAAAGCCGTAGATATTACTCTTTAGTCTGTAGAATAGAACCCCACCTTTCCTACACTCGATGGGACGCCGCTCTCCTCTCGGGGATCTGTCGACGCTCAGTTGTCTCCGGACAGCCGAACGTTACACACGTATGCACAAGTCAATACGTCAGCGAAAGGCGACAGATTTGCAACGTACGGGGAGCATATGGTCCTTGTAGTAATTTGCGGTCACGATCTAAAGCTCATGGCAGTAAGAAAACAACTTTGCCAGTTGATGATGGTCCGCAGTCTGAGCTTGGAACTCCTAGTGTAAGTGGTGTTTCTTCTTATAAGAAAAAAAGCGTCTTTGCGCTTAGTGGTAACAAGTAATCCACTTATGAACTCTTGGTGTCTCTGGTCGTAGTAAATAAGGGGTATTTTGTATGAGTAATGGTGATGGACTTATTAGGAGTTTGGTGGATGGAGATCTTGAAGGATTCAGACAAGGATTTGAATCTTTTTTAGATCAATGTCCATCTTTCTTGTATCATGTAAGTGCAGGTCGTTTCCTTCCTGTATTCTTTTTTAGCATATTTGCTACTGCACATGATGCTAATATCTTAAATGCAAATGAGAGAGTCTATTTTCGTTTTGATAACCATGGTGTTAATCCACGTAATGGTGAAAATCGAAATACAGGAAACCTAAAAATTGCTGTTTATCGTGACGAACAGCAAGTTGTCAGATGTTACAGTATTTCTGATCGTCCTAATAGTGATGGGTTAAGATTTAGTGAAAGGAAGAGAGATTCTCTAGTACAAGAGATTAGACGGCAAAATCCGAATTTAAGGGCAGAAGACCTAAGTTTTGAGCAATATAAAGTATGCATGTATGGACTTATCGACTTTCCGCTTAACCTGTCAACTGCGTTGCGGCGTTTAGTGTTTATCGCGGCGTGTAGAATGTTTATTTCATTGTACTTATTCTGTAATACTATGTACTCTAAAGGGTTTTTTGCCCGTTAATAATAATAATAATAAATATAGCGCACAAATTGCGTTTATATTCTGCGAGGGTCGCATCGATTGTTGAACACCAGATAAATAATATTATGTTCCAGGCGGATATGGGGCACTACGAAAATTATGTCAGCTATGCTATCCCCCCCCCCCCCCACAACCCCTTTCACATCATATCCCACTCCCATTTATCCCCCGAGCCCGACTACATTCACACATAACCCCATGACTCCCACAGACCATGCAAATATACATTATACATATTCCCCACACCCACAATAAAATTATTTTAAAATGAAATTTGTAGTTTGTACTTACCTTTACACAACTTAGCGCAGGACAAACTTCCATTATGATAGTCAATATTGCTTGTTTCGATACTTTAAACACATATTGCAAGCTTGTATACGAATCGCCTATTGCTAGAAAGCGTAAAGTTATTGCCAACCTCACTGAAATGGGCATAGCGTCCCTGAACCGAGTGTCTTTCTTGACCACTTTAGGTCCGATCATCAGAATCAGCACTTCAAAATCCTCACAGGACATTCGTACAAAATTTTGAAACTGTCCCGTGCTAATTTCCACTTTTAATTGATTCAGAATATTGTGTCTCTCTTCCTTTCGGTGTTTATAAAGTTCTGTAATCCACCATCGTCTCTCTACTTTTTTTTAGTTCGCTTTTCTTTTAATATTTTGTACGTTAAAAGAAACGCTGCGCTCGCAATAAGGAGTTGTTCCTTCGATACCATCTTTACGACTGCGGAGTGGGCTAAGCTAAGCACAGAAGTTGGTGACGAAAGACACATGGCACTTTCGAACCCTCCGCATGCGGCATTCGTGCGCGTTCGGCCTTGCTCAGCGTATACGTATTCAAGTCTGGATCCGGCTTTACAGACCGCCGTGCAAAACCTCCCGAATGGACTCGCGTTCCCAATTGCGCCGAACTTAGAAAACACGAACGTGATCGAAAAACTGTCATCGGTCACCGCATATTTCGATAGGTATACGTTAATAGCAGTAATAACACTGCCGTTAATCTCTTCACAAACGTTCACAGTGATCGAAGTAACTCCAGCCCCGATCCACACCCACGACAGTACGTACGCGTTATTAGTCGTAAGAACACCGATACTCGTCATCGATGCGAACAGCAATCAGTATGTGCTCATTAATCACGATGAATTAAAAGGATGTAAACGGGTAGCCGCGCATTACTACTGCGAACAACCAATGATCGCGCACAATATAAATAACGATCTCGAGTGCGAAGCAAGCCTGTGGCCGCAACCCTCAGACGAATTTCCGAAAAACTGCGAAATAAAACACATCGCGGTAAACCACACGATGTAGATAGGCACCTCGCGCGCGGACACATGGATCTTCGCAGCGCGCCAACCTGAAACGCTGACTATCCAATGCGACGAACGACAACCTGAACGCATCATAATAGATAGGTCAGGAATTTTAAAAGTTACAGGAAATTGTAATGTCCGAAGTAAGGACCTAGTACTAAGAAAGCGAAAAACTGCGAATAGCCCGGATATCGAACTAACGACGGCACCGCGATACGATATTACTGCGGCGATAAACGAGACGCAATGGGGTGAACTAGCGCACTCCCTCACGCGTTTCCAACTAGATAAGGTTCTAAAAAAGCCTTCCGAATTTTCCGCATTATATAATCAACTCAATCAGGTAGAAAGCGATCTAACTGACGACACTAACAACTATCAACCAGGATTAGCGACCTGGCAAATTGTACACCCGACGACGACGACTATGGTACAAATAATAACTATCATACTCATCATCTATTTGTTAGCACGCGACTACCAACTGCGCCGAAAGATACAAATACCCAGACCAGCGAAAACGCGGAAGACAAGAAGATCAGCATCCACGCCCAAAGCCGCGACCTCCAGAGAGGCCGCCGCGAACTACGACTATGCCGTAATAGTTGAGCCACTATAGGGTACCGGCAAATTTCGTATGCAAATTCGCGAAAAATTCCCCTAAGCACTCTTTCCTCAATGGGGGGGGGGGGGGGATATGTTGTAACCCAACCGACACCTAGCGTAACGACACCGCGACCCATTCCGATTGCTACAGTCGAACAGCCGAAATCCGGCACAACGCGTAAGGGATTTCGGAAGCATACCGAGAACCGTCAGCTTATGGTGAAATACGGAGCCAAAGACGGAGACCCCGATCGCCTCCGCTTCACCCCGATTAGAGTATAAGAACCATGTACGAGCAATGCGAGCTCAGACTTGTTATAGACCTTCTACCAGACTCTATACGATACTCACGCGTGATTGTCACAGTGTCCATGTAACCCAGATCGGGACAGAATAAATCTTGTTTAACCCTACGGTGAGTTCTAACTCTTTAACCGGCCAAGGATCCTAATACCCTCGGTTTCCAACCGAGTATATCCGTCCCGGCACCCTCACCCGAGTATTCGGAGCCCGTCGGACAACCAAGGAACACCGCGAGATTCTCAGAGAGAATCTCGACCCAGGCGCCTTCCACAACAACAAGAACGCGCCTTAGATGTTTTTACCCTCGGGTTGAATGTGATATTGAGGACGATTATAAGCTCTCGAAACTATGCAACGTTAAATGCAGCAATAGCCTCAGCGATAGAGGAGGAACAAGCGATGGGTCTAAGCACTCGCGAAATTTTAGGAAGTTCGATGATCAGCCCAAGAGAAGAGAAGGACCAAACGTACCGCGCTGCGAACGCTGTAATAAATTAGGGCATTTAGGGTTGGGAACAAGTTCGTAACACACACTTGCCGGTTAGTAAGAGACGACATCCCGTTAGAAGCAGACGGAATCCTAGGACAGGACTTTATGACTAAGCACGACGTTTGCATCCAAGCAAACCTAGATTTAGAGTTGTATGGAACACAATTCCCCTACTCCGGAGGAGGAAACGTAACATTAAAACCGCGATCAGAAACAATTCTCTTAGTTAGAACGACGGATGAAGGAGAAGGCATAGTAGACGGACAGCCGATCAAGCCAGTAATACTTATAGGGAACTCATTAACGGTAGGCAATGATGGAAAATGCGTAATAAGCGTAATGAACACCACAGCGGACGAAGTCCTTATCAATACGCCGACTGTGACGTTAGAACCACTGACGAGCGATGACATTGACCCGACGGACGCGACCTGCGACAAAGAGCGCGACGCGCCGACATATATGGTACACGCCGTGCACGGAAGAAATAGAATGCAAATCTTGCGCGAAAGCCTCAGGACCGAACACCTAAATAGCGAAGAAGAAACAAGCTTACTCGGGCTTTGTGAAAAATACAACGAAATATTCGGATTAGACGGAGACAAACTCGGATACTCCACAAAGGCGGAACATTCAATTATCCTAACCCAAGGTACCAAACCTTGTGACGTACGTCACTACGGCCTTCCCCCTTCCGGGCAACACCGCTGTAACGTCCCACGGGGACTTAAACCGTTAGATACCGACAGTCGGTAAAGTAGGAACCGATCTCCATTACCATATAACCACTGTTTGTGACGAATATGTGAGACGTTCACTTTATTGTTTTAATATTGTACAGTTTCATAACCCGTAATCTTAAGCGTGTCTTTAACTTAAGTTTGTATTTGCCCGCTCTCGTACGCCCAATGAGAGTTTGATATTGCCGTTCTCGTCGCTCCCGTGATTTGGGTGGACCGAGTAGCTCGGGCCACGGGATCGGCGGAGCGGGGATGATCTTCTTTCGGCGTACCGGTATCTCGCGGCCTACGTGCCGATGTCTTGTTCACGCGCTTTCAAAGTGACAACACGTACCGTTGTCTCGCGACCTCTGAACCGCGAGAATCCTCGTTTTCTACTAGAACGAGGGTATAATTAGATCGAAGGTCTCGGGCTAACGAGCCTTTCAATAATTAATATCAGCGGGAATTGTTACCACTGTGCGCGCTCGAAACGCTGTTTTCGAAAGAATTAAAACTATATTCTACAATTACGGACACGAGTCGTTTCTCCGATTAACCTGCTCTCCTTGATTTGAACGTGTAGCTTAATTAAAACTTTAAATATTAAGGTTCATTTTGCTCAACCACATTCTGTTACCGCGCAAATATATTATAAGACTTTTATATATAATTAATTAATGATTTAGATAAATATTAGATAAATAATTATTATAAGAATATTAGGAATAATTAATTATAAGTATTAACAAAAGCGTAAGACAAAATAATAAGTATTAAGCGAATAAAACACAAAATAACAAACAGCGACTCACTGCGCATGCGCCAGCCCGCCAATTTCTCAGTATAAATAGAGGCGCACGCAGCACAGCGGGACATTCAAGCTACGAATACGCTCAAGTGACGAACGAATGCTCAAATCTAGAGGCAGCTTAAGTTTCAACCAGTGGGATTCAGCTCGCTCCGGAAACGGCAGCGGCGGATCTCCAGTGTATAAAAGTTACTGGTGCTCCTCTTTGGTTTGCTCATTTGAAGTCATAGAACCTCGTTCTTACAAAGCCATCGAGCTCGCTCCGGAAACAGCAGCGGCCGAAGTGCTTGGTAAAAACAAGGTCTGTAGAGCATAGAACAGAACTCTGTCAAAAGTATTGAGCTCGCTCCGGAAACGGCAGCGGCCGATCTTACTACAGAGATTGCCAAGAGTATTCGAGCTCGCTCCGGAAACGGCAGCGGCCGAGCTCTGCAATATATAAGAGTATTCGAGCTCGCTCCGGAAACGGCAGCGGCCGAGCTCTGCAATATACATATTCAAATATTACGTAGCGTTAGAGTCAGAAAACATAGAAAATCAAAAAAGAGAGTATATATAGTCGTAGATCGTAAGCTATATTAATTATTAATTCATTATTGTTATTATTAAAGTAAAACGTTATTAAATAAATAAGTATTGTTTAGTTTAAAAAGCCGTAGATATTACTCTTTTGCTGTAGAATAGAACCCCCACCTTTCCGTTACTTGAGGGGACGCCGCTCTCCCCTCAGGGACCTCGACGGTCAGTTGTTCCTGAACAGCCGAACGTTACAGGTCGGATATATTTTTGGTGACAGCGGTGGGATTTTTCATTCGTTTAGAGAATAAATTCAATTTGAAGAACTATTTCGTTAGTGAAATCACTCCATAAGTAAGTATTTTCCAAGAAATTTTTTCTTTCTCTAAATTTTACAGAGGCTTTAAAACTTCACAATGCCTAATACAATTGGAGAATCAATGGCTAACCTAACAATAAATACAGAAACTCAAACTCAGGAGACTACAGAAACTCCAGAAATCAGTACAGTAAATACTCCAGGACCTTCAAATCCACAAATTAATATGAATACATCTACAAGTACATATCCTCAATTACCACATATTAGCCTACGCGACACTGCGGACACAGTCCCCTCTTTCGACGGTAGAAACATACCGATACACCAGTTTATAAAAAGCTGCCGACATGCACGGCGCATGGTTAATCCGAACGCAGAGTATGGATTAGTACAACTTATAAAGAATAAGCTTTTCGGACAAGCTTCTAGAGTAGTATTAAGCGGAGACTATAATTTAATTGATGATCTCATTTCGGTATTAGAGTCACGATTTGCTCCATTACATACGTCTATTCAATTATATGGCGAATTATCAAAAATAGCACAGCTACATAACGAAACAACGGTAGATTACAGCAGTCGCGTATCCAATCTCTTACTTCAGATTAAACATTGCAATGCAATAGAGGTACCGACACATGTAAACTAATTTAATACAAACGCGGAACAAAACGCCATTAAAGCCTTTCTAACGGGACTCAAAACGGAAATTCACAATAGAATTTATGACCACATCTTCAGCAATCTTGACCGCGCTATCAATGTCGCGATCAAAGCAGAAGCGGAATATAACGAAAACCAACTACAAACAAGAGAAGCAGCAGGAATACCACCGACTAACCAGTGTGCGAATTGCCTTGGATACGGCCATATTGCTACTGCTTGTAGCAGCCGAATCCCACGAACCAACTGGCAGCAAAAAACCTGTCAACAATGTCATAGAACAGGACATACAATGCAAGAATGTAGGAACCGAAGCGGAGCACAAAACGTTGCACGAAACGGACCATGGAACGATACATTCTGTGACTTCTGCCGAAGGCCAGGTCACATGACGCAAGATTGTAGGAGCCGAAGTTACACGAATAGAGCGCCTCAATCTACCATATACTGTGATAATTGCCGAAGGCCAGGTCACACGACACGAGATTGTAGAAGCCAAAGTTACATGAACAGAGCTCCTCAATCAAATGTATACTGTGATTACTGCAAAAGACCAAGTCACACGATACAAGAATGCAGAAGCAAAAGTTATGCAGAAAGAGTACAGAGACCAGAAATATTCTGCGAATATTGCAAATTTAGAGGTCACACGATAGACCAATGTAGAAAAAAGACATACTTCGATAGGAAGGAAAAAGAAGAAAAACAACCCCGTATGGTACGTAGGCAGGCCATACTTCGATTAAAAACGGAGCAAATAAGAAAACCTCCTAGCATCCTTCTTTCTGATGTAGGATTCAGCGAGAACCACGCAACGTTGATGATCGACACCGGATCCGATCTAAATGTGATCAAGAGAAGAGCTGTTTCACCAAACATACCAATCTGTACGGACACTTTGTTCGACCTCAATGGTATCACGGACGGCCTACTTAGCACAATAGGATATATCAAAATCAGAACCCTGAACACGAAAATCATCATCCATGTCGTAGAGGATCTTCCTATTAAACAAGATGGGATATTAGGAACAGAATTCTTCCAAACAAATGGAGCAACTATCGACTACATGAAGTCAGAGATAATAATTGGAATGGAAATTATTCCATTTATCGATCCAGAAATGGTTACGATACCAGCAAGAGCACGAAGCCAAATATATGTGCGAGTGCTTAATACGCAGTCTAAAACAGGATATATTCCGAAAATTAACATTCACCCGAATATACATATGGGAAACGCATTAGTTTCGAATAACAACGGTGTAGCATTTCTTTTTGCTATAAATACATCCACAAAGGACATCAAAATCCCAGTACCGTCAGTTGAACTAGAAGAATTTGAAGAAATACCTGCAGAAGAGGAAACAACAACCACATATAAAAGAACTGACAGAACACATCAATTACTACAATTATTACGGTTGGGCCACCTAAATTCAGAGGAACGGGCCAGCGTTGAACAACTAATAAAGGAACATGCAGATAGATTCTACCTTCCAGGGGAAAAACTGGAAGCGACAAACAAAACATACCACAGGATAATTACAGAAAACAACGTTCCTGTTTTTACAAAACAATACAGGTATCCTCAAGCATATAAGGAAGAAGTAAGAATACAGACTAAAGAATTGCTTGAAAAAGGAATCATACAGTCATCATCTTCACCTTATAATTCACCGATATGGATTGTACCTAAGAAAGAAGACGCTCAAGGAAATAAAAAATCCAGAGTCGTAATTGACTTTAGAAAATTAAACGAATTAACGATTGGAGATGCTTATCCTCTGCCAAATATAACTGACATACTAGATCAGTTAGGAAGTGCAAAGTATTTTTCAGTATTCGATCTTGCATCTGGATTTCATCAAATTCCAATGCATCCAGACTAAATGACAGCATTCTCTACAATTTACGGGCATTACGAATTCACCAGAATGCCATTTGGACTTAAGAATGCACCAGCCACCTTCCAGAGACTAATGGACCAGGTCTTGACTGGGCTCCAAGGAATAGAGCAGTTCGTATATTTAGACGATATTGTCATATACGCCAGTACATTAAAAGAACACGCAACTAAATTTAAACGACTAATGAACAGACTAAGAGAAGCGGATCTTCACCTTCAACCAGACAAATGCGAATTTTTGAAAAAAGAAGTATCATACTTGGGACACATAATAGGAGAGGACGGAGTCAAACCTGGCCCAAAAAAAGTAATAGCTGTAAAGGAATTTCCAACACCTACTACAGTCAAGAACGTCAAACAATTCCTAGGATTAAGTGGATATTATAGGCGATTTATAAAAGATTTTTCAAAAATTGCAAGACCACTTTCCAATCTCACTAGGAAGAATTACCAATTCGAATGGACCTACAAACAACAGAAGGCATTTGAAACCTTACGGGAAGTTCTCTGCAAGGAACCCATATTACAATTCCCGGACTTCGATAAAGTATTCAACATCACGACAGACGCCTCGGGTATTGCTGTAGGTGCGGTTCTCAGTCAAGGAGAAATAGGAAAAGATTTGCCAGTAGCATACGCATCTCGCGTTTTAAACGACGCCGAAACACGATATTCTCCTACAGAACGGGAATTATTGGCAATAATATATGCAGTTTTTCACTTTAGACCTTACATTTATGGAAGCAAATTTTATCTGATAACAGACCATTAACTATTAGAATGGCTTCAGAATCTCTCTAATCCTACGTCTCGATTAATGCGCTGGAAAATTAGATTAGCGGAATACGACTATAAAATTTTATATAAACCCGGGAAATACAACACAAACGCGGACGCATTGTCTAGGAATCCGATTTCACTACCATTACAAGCAAAAAGACACAAACAACCCACACCAGCCAAACCAAGAGTAATATCAAATATTCCTGTTAAAAACCAAAACATAGAGGTAGAAGATCATTTATGGATGGGCAAGGGATACATAGTAACATTCATAAACCCAGAAGGCAGGCCAATAGGACCATCAGGAGGAAAATTATATAAGGAAAAAAATATAAAACCTCACAAAATTCTACAACCATTAAGACTTGGAGAGTTAGTAAAAATCAAGGAAGGGAAGCACACAATCCTTGGACTCATCACACCAGAACATCCAACCGAAGAAGACGTATACAATTCACTGAGGTCACTTCATACATACCTGGTATCTGAAAAAGCCACAAAAGTATACATCTCATCAGAAGAGGATAAAATTTTATTAAATCAATTACGAAATTTAATAGAACTAATATTCGTACAAGAAGATATCCAATTCATCTTCTGCAAAGGCACCCTCCTAACACCTCCTGTGCAAGAAAGACACCAGATCATCCAGGAGAACCATCAGTCACCTATAGGCGGACATAAGGGAATTACAAAGACATATCATCGCATAAGAAGCAAATACTACTGGAAGAACATGAAATACGAGATAACACAATTTATAAAGACTTGCTTGGAATGCCAGAAAACTAAACTGGTACGAGTAAAACATAAGGAACCCATGATACTAACAGACACACCTGTCGATGCTTTTGACAAGATTTCAATGGATATAGTAGGACCATTATCTTTTACAAACATAGGAAATAGTTACATACTCACTATCTAGGACAATTTGACAAAATACTCTCTCGCTATTCCATTGGCAAGTGTCACCTCAGAAGATATAGCTAAGGCATTTACAGAGCATTTCATCTGTAAGTTTGGAAGCCCTAAAGCAATCCTCACTGATCAGGGACCAAATTTTATGAGTGCCCTCATGAAGAAATTTGCCAGAGCGTTTCACATTAAACAATATCGAACCTCTGCATTTCATCCACAATCTAATGGATCTTTAGAGAGAAGTCACCATGTCCTCGTCGAATACCTACGACATTATGTGTCAAAAGAAAAGCAATGGGATCAGTGGTTACCTCAAGCAATGTTCTCGTATAATACAAGCACTCACGAAGGCACAAAATTTACGCCTCACGAACTCGTTTTCGGAAGAAAAGCACGTCTTCCTTCCAGTATTCCTTCAACAGACAACATTAAAACGTATCCGGACTATGTCGACAAGTTGATAGACAAATTATATCACATCCGACAAATGGCGCGAAGAAATCTGGAAGAATCGAAAATTCGTCAGAAGCATTACTATGACCGGAAGATTCAACCACAAAACTACAAAATAGGGGATTACGTATGGTTATTGCAACCAAGGAAGGAAAAATTGGGACCGGAATACAGCGGACCCTACCGGATCATTGAAATCCTGGAGAAAAGCAACTTAAAAATAAAAATTAATTCGAAACAAACTAGGATCGTCCATAAGAACCGCGTAAAACAGGCGAATTTACCAGAAGTTGCAACCCTGCATAGGAAGCCTATACAGGGTGTCCCAAAAATGTCGCGTTTCCTTGAAAGGGGTGACTCAGGGGGTGATTTGAAACAACTTTTTCCTTAGCGAAAATATTGTCCGAAGCTTCGTTAAGGAGATATTAAGCAAAAACCCCGACCAATCAGAGCGCGCGCCTTCCGCCTGAGTTCCCGCGGTAGCGTTGGCTACGAGGTAGGCGACCGCGCTTGTGCTACGAACGTACGAACAAGCAAGTTGGCATGCATCGAAGGAAACCGCGTTACAATTTTTTTTTTTAAAGCAGAATCTTAAATGAGAATAATTTGAAGTGAGAGGACAAGAAGTACGTAAATTTCGTTTTTAAATAAGGCATAAACGAAAAGCTAACGTAACAGAAAATGTACGACAAGTGATCGTAATTCGTTATTGAGGTAAAAATCCGTAGTTTAAGAACGGCCAACACAACTAAATTTAAAAAATAATATTAGGTGTATGAATAAATTCTTTCCGACTGGAATTTCTATCGCGGTGGTATTCAGAAGCTGCCAGAAAAATGGCAAAAGGTAATGAACAATAATGGAAATTATTGCGATGATCGAGTTGTTTTCATATTTTTTAAATCGAACTGTTATTGTACCCTAAAATCGGAAAGAATTTATTGTCACACCTAATAATCACCAATAAATTAAAGAAAACTCACCCTTTCGGACATTCCTTTCCTTGCTTTCCTTCCATTTTCGGAAACCTGTGTCACTAGGCCACTGTACCGATCCTGGTCATCGGCGTCCAGTGCTCAGCTGATCGCAGGGTCAATGTACCGAATATTCACTTCACTGCACGGCTACTAACACTGATCACTGAATTTATTTTTCACGGAACGTGTTGTTCCTACGTTATAAAAATTGGTGGCCGCGAAAGGGGCCGATTACTGTTAATTACTGGGACGAGTTTACTACTATTACCCGGCGAAAAGAAAACTCGTGGCAGACTGTCTCGGGCTGTGCAGTCCGCTGCTGTGCAGCGATCAGATACGGATCCGACCGACGATCGTCAAAACAAAAGCGTAGGCTACGCTTGGTCAAATCGCTCTATCCCACTCGATCTCGTGTTTCGTTCGTTCTCTTCGTCGCGCGGTGTGACAATGTATGTGGCAACTTCAGCCAATAACCAAAATACGTGTGCCCCGTCTTTAAAAGTGTGCCCAAATAGGTGACTCGACCAATCGTCACAGCAGCGGACTGCACAGCCCGAGACAGTCTGCCACGAGTTTTCTTTTCGCCGGGTAATAGTAGTAATCTCGTCCCAGTAATTAACAGTAATCGGCCCCTTTCGCAGCCACCAATTTTTATAACGTAGGAACAACACGTTCCGTGAAAAATAAATTCAGTGATCAGTGTTAGTAGCCGTGCAGTGAAGTGAATATTCGGTACATTAACCCGGACGCAGTGTGATCAGCTGAGCACTGGGCGCTACCCAACCATAAATCTTTTCGTCCACCGATAACCAGGATCGGTACAGTGACCCAGTGACACAGGTTTCCGGAAAGGGAAGGAAAGCAAGGAAAGGAGTGTCCGAAAGGGTGAGTTTACTTTAATTTATTGGTGATTATTAGGTGTGAAAATAAATTCTTTCCGATTTTAGGGTACAATAACAGTTCGATTTAAAAAATATGAAAACAACTCGATCATCGCAATAATTTCCATTATTGTTCATTACCTTTTGCCATTTTTCTGGCAGCTTCTGAATACCACCGCGATAGAAATTCCAGTCGGAAAGAATTTATTCATACACCTAATATTATTTTTTAAATTTAGTTGTGTTGGCCGTTCTTAAACTACGGATTTTTACCTCAATAACGAATTACGATCACTTGTCGTACATTTTCTGTTACGTTAGCTTTTCGTTTATGCCTTATTTAAAAACGAAATTTACGTACTTCTTGTCCTCTCACTTCAAATTATTCTTATTTAAGATTCTGCTTTAAAAAAAAAATGTGTAACGCGGTTTCCTTCGATGCATGCCAACTTGCTTGTTCGTACGTTCGTAGCACAAGCGCGGTCGCCTACCTCGTAGCCAACGCTACCGCGGGAACTCAGGCGGAAGGCGCGCGCTCTGATTGGTCGGGGTTTTTGCTTAATATCTCCTTAACGAAGCTTCGGACAATATTTTCGCTAAGGAAAAAGTTGTTTCAAATCACCCCCTGAGTCACCCCTTTCAAGGAAACGCGACATTTTTGGGACACCCTGTATAAGGGAGTAGGAACAAAGAATTTCTCCATTGTAGCAAAAAGTACTCAGAGCAAACATACGCATACATACATCATGTCAGGACCCGTTTGTCTTAAAAAAACGTACGACGGGGACGTGTTCTATTATAGAAATTCTATAATATGCGTTATGTGTACGCAGAGAGTTGATATCGAGGAGGAAGACTCATTAGAAACACATTTATATTCAAAGTATAATTTACGGCGGTGGCGCATTTGCCATCTTTGCCGGAGGATCCTATACGTTGCCCAACCGGTAGGAGACTGCAAAGAATGCAGCGACGTTTTAAAACATTAATATTTTTTTTATACCATTCATAACTACACACTACACTCTACAAGTACACGCCCACACACATCCAGAATGTAATTAACACATACATTTTTTTTACCAGATTTTTTTATACTTATCATCTCATTTTACATTACACTCTACAATTACACACTACACACACACACAGAATGTAATAAATACTCACACCTTTCATCTTTCATTACTTTTTTAATAAACATATAATATTTTTCTATACAAAACAAAAGCGAAACTATTCCTAACCTATAAATTAAGAGAAAAAAATAGACACTAAGTAGTAGACCGATAGCGTAGGCAACATACATAGTTGCAGAAAAAATTAATTCTCGTAGAATCCGCTAGAGGGCATTAAAACATAAGCCCCAACGTGTAATTTTAAATCCGCGCATGCGTAACAACCAGTCTGCCATTACGCTACAAAATGCCAAGACGCTCCGGCAATCGACATTCCAAAAATAGGAAAAATACGCAAGAATTGGAGGATATATTCAGAAAAATGATCCCCATTCCCACCCTTATAACTCCACTCCCGGGAAGCCCGGAAAGAATGGTAAAAACCACTTTTTAATTACATAAAATTTAAACTAACAAAACCTATACTATCCAGTCGCCACCTCATACTCCTACGGATCTCATACTCCCAACCACCCCGGAATTTCCGACGACTCCGGACTTCAACATTCCGAAGACACCAGAGTTTAAGGTCCCAGAAATACCAGCCTGGAAATGGCCAAAATTAGCACTAATTGACATTCCCGACCGGGATTGGGAGACTTACAGGAGATTGCCAAAAACAGACCCACGCAAGAAGCTGTGGAAACTTCTCGCGCTATTCGGCTCAGGGGCAGCATGCCCGTACAATAGAGCTGTTTCGAGACTCGAAACAACCGAGCCGAGCCTGGCTCGGCTTGAATATCCGAGCCGAGCCGAGACTCGAACGGTTTCGAGTAACCCGAATGTTTCGGGTACCTCGATTTTTACGAGCCGCTCGAATGTGTTTCGGGTAGCTCGATTTTTTCGAGCCGCTCGAATGTGTTTCGGGTAGCTCGATTTTTTCGAGCCGCTCGTATGTTTCGGGTAACTCGAATATATTTTAGGTAGTCGACTGTATGGTTCAGTGTGATAGCTTGGTGTAGCTGGAACGTTTTGTAGGCACCGAATATAAATTTAGTTAGATGTATAATATGAGATTTATAGATATGAAAATCATATAAAGTAATTTAACCCTTGCCTGGTGGATATTTTAACAACACATTGGATGCGGGATCCATTTTCACCCAAAATTTAATTCGGATACACCTCGGGATAAGCTCCTAAATAAGGTTTTCATCTTGTTAGCATCTAGTAGTAGTACTAATAAGAAGTATGTAACGCGTGTAGTTTGATCTTTCGGAGGGTCCCATTGGAGTATGGATATATATTAAAGGTAATTCCTTATGTTTGTTAAAATCATTTATTTCTGCACGAGCAATAGCTTATATTGACCTGCCCGATGAATTTAAATGGTTTGTGATATTAAACTATTTCATTGCAAGCGGACAATGTGCACACGTGATGCGTGATGCAAACGTTACCGATCCAATGTGTTGTTAAAATATCCACCAGGCAAGGGTTAAATTACGTCATATGATTTTCATATCTATAAATCTCATATAATACATCTAACTAAATTTATATTCGGTGCCTACAAAACGTTCCAGCTACACCAAGCTATCACACTGCATCATACAGTCGACTGCCTAAAATATATTCGAGTTACCCGAAACATACGAGCGGCTCGAAAAAATCGAGCTACCCGAAACACATTCGAGCGGCTCGAAAAAATCGAGCTACCCGAAACATTCGGGTTACTCGAAACCGTTCGGGTCTCGGCTCGGCTCGAAAAACCGAATCCCGCTCGGTTCGAACTTCAAGCTACTCGAATATTTCGAGTCTCGAAACAGCTCTACCGTACAACCCTCATTTTAACAATACATACATCTATAAATAAATACTCCCACATATATATACTTAAATAAATACAATGTCCATTTCGTTCCCCACCTCCGTTCCAATCTCTCGAGGACGAGAGATCCCCCAAGGGGGGGGGAGGTGTAACGCCCCACGGGGACTTAAACCGTTAGATACCGACAGTCGGTAAAGTAGGAACCGATCTCCATTACCATATAACCACATTCTGTTACCGCGCAAATATATTATAAGACTTTTATATATAATTAATTAATGATTTAGATAAATATTAGATAAATAATTATTATAAGAATATTAGGAATAATTAATTATAAGTATTAACAAAAGCGTAAGACAAAATAATAAGTATTAAGCGAATAAAACACAAAATAACAAACAGCGACTCACTGCGCATGCGCCAGCCCGCCAATTTCTCAGTATAAATAGAGGCGCACGCAGCACAGCGGGACATTCAAGCTACGAATACGCTCAAGTGACGAACGAATGCTCAAATCTAGAGGCAGCTTAAGTTTCAACCAGTGGGATTCAGCTCGCTCCGGAAACGGCAGCGGCGGAACTCCAGTGTATAAAAGTTACTGGTGCTCCTCTTTGGTTTGCTCATTTGAAGTCATAGAACCTCGTTCTTACAAAGCCATCGAGCTCGCTCCGGAAACAGCAGCGGCCGAAGTGCTTGGTAAAAACAAGGTCTGTAGAGCATAGAACAGAACTCTGTCAAAAGTATTGAGCTCGCTCCGGAAACGGCAGCGGCCGATCTTACTACAGAGATTGCCAAGAGTATTCGAGCTCGCTCCGGAAACGGCAGCGGCCGAGCTCTGCAATATATAAGAGTATTCGAGCTCGCTCCGGAAACGGCAGCGGCCGAGCTCTGCAATATACATATTCAAATATTACGTAGCGTTAGAGTCAGAAAACATAGAAAATCAAAAAAGAGAGTATATATAGTCGTAGATCGTAAGCTATATTAATTATTAATTCATTATTGTTATTATTAAAGTAAAACGTTATTAAATAAATAAGTATTGTTTAGTTTAAAAAGCCGTAGATATTACTCTTTTGCTGTAGAATAGAACCCCCACCTTTCCGTTACTTGAGGGGACGCCGCTCTCCCCTCAGGGACCTCGACGGTCAGTTGTTCCTGAACAGCTGAACGTTACACCGCGGTAAACAAGGCCGCGTCACGCGAGAGCGCGCCCCACCACGCCCGACAATCCGCGAGTCGAACTCGCGCCGCGGCCGATAGGCGGCCGCGAAGCCGATAACATTCTCGCGGCTGCTTTTCGCGCCGCGGAGCATACATGCCTAGCTGTTACGGTAGAAGCTCTTTTTGGTTTTCTATCCTACTCCAAGGGAATTCTAGCGCGCCGAGTGCATTACCGCCTGACCGCTAGTAGCCCGTTCCTTGGTCGCTACACCGTCCGGCCGCAGTGGTCAACCAGCGGTCATTGATAACTGGCCCACCGCACTAAGGCCTTCTATGTAGACTGTGCAGGGCCGAGGTTCTCACTCGCCCGGCAGCCGACTCCGACCTGTCCCCGTAACCGGCCGAGCACCGCCGAATAAGCGTTACCGCCGCCGAGGCCGCCGACCGACCGGCAAGGCCGAACCGAGCCGACGCTCGCCATAGCTTTAAGACCCCGGCCTAGCCGAAGCGTAGTACCGCCTAAGAAATAGCAGTTAAGCCGTCTAGATATTAAGCCATAGTGTTTAAGCCGCCTAGCAAATAAGAACTAGGAGATAAGCCGCGCCGCGCGATACCGCGCGTTTCGACAGCCGCGAGGCATCAATAAACGTACGGACATTCCAGCAAATCAACGAGCGTATTCATTCGGCTAACCCTCGACATACTCGAGTGAGTCGGCTAAGGACCGTTCCTCTGGTCCCCCGGTGCCCCGCGAAAGCGGGTCACAACCTATATACGTGATGCCGTATAGATTGCCTCAAGCGCATACGGAAGAAGTGGATAAACAAGTTCAAGAGATGGTAAAGGAAGGAACAATTAGACCAAGCGCCAGCCAATGGAAAGCTCCCTTGCTAGTAGTCCCGAAGAAACCAGATGCTACAGGTAAACGCAGGCTAAGAGTAGTGGTAGATTTCAGGAAAGTAAACGACGCGACAATAGCCGATTCATACCCTTTACCCAACATAACAGATATTCTAGACCAATTAGGCGGAGCGAAATACTTTTCAACTTTAGATTTAGCGTCAGGATTCCACCAAATAGCCATGAAATAGGAAGACCGTGAAAAAACCGCATTCTCGACACCATACGGCCATTTTGAGTATAATAGAATGCCGTTCGGGCTTAAAAACGCCCCCGCGATGTTTCAAAGATTAATGAATATCGTGCTGTCGGGCATACAAGGAATAAAATGTTTCGTGTACTTAGACGACATGGTCGTCTACGGACGCTCGTTGAAGGAGCACCAAGAGCGACTAGAACTCGTGTTCGAACGCATACAAGAGAGTGGCCTAAAACTTCAACCCAACAAGTGCAAATTTCTACACAAGGAAACAATATACTTAGGACACATAATAACCGAAAACGGCATCAAACCAGATCCGTCAAAACTAGATGCCGTCCGAAACTTCCCAATACCCAAAGGAGTTAAAGACGTACAATCCTTCCTAGGCTTAGCTGGGTATTACAGGAGATTCATAGACCATTTCTCACAAATCGCGAAACCATTGACACAACTGTTAAAGAAAGGCCAAACATTCAGATGGACCGCACATGAGCAGGAAGTCCTCGAGGTTCTGAAGGAAAAATTAACGACAACACCGATATTGCAATATCGTAATCCGTTGATCCACGAGGCTTCGAACGTTCTCGGCCCCGTTTGAACTTGTAAACAGTGCCGGGCGTAACAGTTTTTCAGCGACCGAACGTTCTTGAACCTCAAAAAAATTGGATAAGCTTATAAACGAGCAGTGTACTTTGTTCAAACGAAAACCAAAAGGAGAGTTTGTACTTCACGGAAGACTACATGAGCCTCTGCGAAGATGCGTACCTCAACCAAAAGGCTGACCTTCTCGACATTCTGGACTCTCTCCCTGTCCGAAGAAAGGAGACAGAACAATCTGGAACCGACTCCGACGGAAACGACTCTTCTCCTGGTAGGACGTTACAAAAGATCGCACTTCCGATCTTCTCCGGCGACTACCAGCACTGGCCAAGTTTTCGAGACCTTTTCCGTTCTCTAATTATAAAAAACTCGTCCCTCTCGGCAGTAGATAAACTGCACTATTTGAAAACAAGCCTCTCGGGAGAAGCTGCACGTTTAATTCAAAACGTGACGATCACGGCGAATAATTTCAAACGCGCGTGGTCAGCGATCTCCGAACAGTATGATGTGCCACGTCTATTGATTCACGCTCAATTAAAAGCGCTCATGTCCTTGCCCTCAATGAGCAATGGGTCCGCGCAAGAATTGAAGAATTTGTTGCATGGAACTCGGGATGCAGTGGAAGCTCTGGAGACACTGCAGCTACCGGTCCAGCACTGGAGTGCGTGGCTGGTATTCCCGACGGCGGAACGTTTAGACGCCGAAACGAGGAAGGAGTGGGAAACGTCCCTCGGACCTTCAAAGAAGCACCCCACGTTCGCGCAGATGCTGGATTTCCTCAGCACTCAAGTCCTAGGCGCTGTGGCTTCGGAAGGCAGCGCCAGCAAATCAGCTGGCCAGCAACCCACTGGATCATCTGTGTTGGATTTCTTAATCTGTACGAATCCAATGATTTCACACCTTTCCCTGTAGATTAACGTGTTGTATTTATTGCACTTGGAATACTTGTTTGTACTAGCAGCAGATCTGCTTAAAAATACACTTAGAACTATAATATATTTATTCTAGTTTAGATGACTCGCGGACGCGTTCTCTCACCCATGCATTCCAGAACCTTCTGCTTGCTCGCCACATCCGGCGCGTCACACTCGTACCCTTGCATACCCGTGAATGCCCGCGACATTCGAACCTCGACGATAGGGCCCAAATATATATATCCAACAATCTGGACCTCGAGGAGGAGATCGACGAATGCAGCCGGCCTCCAGCGGGGCGACGCGTCGCCCCAAGACGCACTGTGTGACCCGCAACGAAAAGAAGAGTCCGAAGTGTGCGTTGTGCGAAGGAGAACACTTCATACTGTTCTGTCCTTCGTATAAAACTCTGGGTCCTCGGGAGAGAAAGGATCGGGTAATTCAAAAGAATTTGTGCTTTAATTGTTTAGCGGCACATTCCTCTCGAGACTGCCAATCAAGCAAGCGCTGCCAACTCTGTCTGGGTAAGCATCATACTACAATTCACATTCCATTAGAACAAGGTACTGGTTCTGGAACTAATTCACAGGTAACTCGGCAAACTGGACTTACTAGCGAAGGTGTACCTCCCTCACTGCACTCGACCTCTCCGACGACACATTGCGCTCAGACTCAAAATATGGGCGCTGCAATACTTCTCGCTACGGCCTTGGTTCGCGTGGCTTCCGTCACGGGTGAAGAAATGACTGTCAGGGCGCTGATCGACCCGTGCTCCGAGGTTTCCTTAATTGGTGAGAGTATCGCTACTCTACTAAGGCTTCCCAGGTGTAAATCAAATATTCCGGTAATAGGCGTGGCGAAAAGCAAAACATACTAGAAGGGTTCGGTAAATCTAACGGTCTCTCACCGAAAAAACGAGTCGGTGAATATCTCTGTTCAGGCCCTGGTACTTCCACGGCTGTCTTCCTATCAACCCAGTCCCGCTCAATTGCCTATTGCTATGCCGCATTTGACGGATCTCGAACTTGCTGACCCCGAATTCTTATCCTGCAGGAAAGTAGAGTTACTCTTAGGGGCGGAAGTTTACTCGCAAATCATACTTGAAGGGTTAATACATGGCCCTCCTCGCACACCCGTAGCTCAAGCTACAACGCTCGGTTGGATACTTACTGGCCCGGTCGCCGATCGGGGAATTCTCTCTAGCATGAAAGCCGCGGTCACATTACGGTGCTCGACGGATGCCGATATCTCGGAACTTTTGCAACGATTCTGGGCAATTGAAGAGGTATCGACACCACTTACTTCGTTTACTAATGACGAAAGGGTTTGCGAGGAGCACTTCGCGCAGACGCATTCCCGTGATGACAGTGGCAGGTATGTCGTAAGGCTGCCTTTCTCGCGTTCAAAATCTAGCCTCGGTTTCTCTCGCGCGACTGCCGAGGCTCTCTTGATAAGACTCGAAAAACGATTCCGGAACTCTTCCGAACTGGAAACGGCGTACCGCCAATTTATGGAAGAATATGAATCCCTTGACCATATGACTATGGTCACGGGAGACTCTCGTGATATTTCTAGTCACTATTATCTACCTCATCATGGGGTAATCCGCGCTTCTAGTACTACTACGAAACTTCGTGTAGTTTTTAACGCGTCGTGTAAAACGAGCTCTGGTCTCTCGCTCAACGACCTTGTACACAAGGGTCCTAATTTTCTTCCTGAGATATTCGATATCTTGTTACGATGGCGCCTTCACTTAGTAGTGTTCTCAGCGGACATAGAAAAAATGTACCGCCAAATACGCGTGCATCCGGACGATTGCAACTTCCAAAGAATTCTTTGGCGGAAGAACGCGTCCGAACCGGTGCAGGCTTATCGACTGCTCACTGTCACATACGGGATGGCGTGTGCGCCCTACTTGGCCATTCGTACACTAAGGCAATTGAGCGCGGATGAAGTTGAACGGTACCCTTCTGCCGCGTCGTGCCTGCTTAACGACGTCTACATGGACGACGTAATCTCGGGAGCCGATACAATCACTGCGGTGCTCCACCTTCAAAAGGAGCTACTTTCTTTGCTCAAGGCGGGCGGTTTTAAACTGCGAAAATGGTCCTCGAACATGCCCGAGCTTCTCGAGACGCTGCCGCAAGATTATGTGGCAGTCACTCCGGAACTTTCGTGCAACTTCGAGGGCACCTTTTCCTTGCTGGGACTGAAGTGGCAAACCACTTCAGATTGTTTCTTGTTTTCCGCTACGCCAAAAAACCGAGAAACGCTCTTTCAAAGCGTATTGTCTTCAGGGAAACCGCGAGTTTGTACGACCCGTTGGGATTTCTAGCTCCGGTAATAATCGCAGCGAAAATTTTCGTTCAATCTCTCTGGCTTATAAAACTGGGATGGGATGAGCCTCTCCCTTTAAATCTTACTGAAACCTGGGAGCGTTACTACGACGGGTTGGGCGCTCTCTCCTCATTGAGGATACCTCGATGGCTTGCCGTTAGAACGGAATCCGGTACTTACGAATTACACGGCTTCGCCGACGCGTCGGAAAAAGCATGCGCTGCAGTAATTTATCTACGTTCCTTGCCCTACGATGAGCCTCCTCGTATTAATCTGGTCGCGGCCAAAATTAGAGTCGCGCCCCTAAAGCAAATTTCTTTGCCACGGCTCGAATTATTATGTGCCGCCACACTACTTGCTCGACTGGTGATAGGCGTAGTACAAGCTCTGAAATTACCTCTGAGCGATGTATATTTATGGTCAGATTCTACGATCGTATTGAGCTGGCTACAGAAGCAGCCCTTTCAATGGACGACTTTTGTCGCCAACCACGTATCTGAAATTCAGACTACATTGCCAAATGCGAGGTGGCATCACGTAAGGACAAAGGAAAATTCCGCGGACTGCGCTTCGCGAGGTATACCTGGGGAGATGCTAGTAAACAATACTCTCTTGTGGCAAGGACCGTGTTTCCTAACACAAGGTCAGACAGACGTCGAGTCTGCCCGAGTGGTCGAGTTCAGCACGACGGAGGAAACACGCACGAAGTCGGTTAATCACACGACAAAACAAGACGATGATTCCCCGATATGGGAAGTCGTAGTCAAATATTCTTCGTTCAAAAAACTAAATCGCATCACCGCGTGGTGCATTCGCTTCGTTTCTCGACTTCAACGAAAGTCTTCGCTCGCAAGTCAATGCAGTTACCTGACTGTTCCCGAATTAGAGGTAGCTCGACTTACCTTCATTCGAGTGGTGCAGCGCTGTGCCTTTGCTCGAGAAATCTCGAATTTGGAAAATTCCGCTTTTGTCTCCCGAGGCCCTCTCTCGCGTCTTGTTCCCTTTGTGGATGCCGAGCGCATGCTTAGGGTCGGCGGTCGACTAAAGCATTCTACGCTTGACTTCGACGAAAGACACCCAATTATCCTACCGGAAAAGGGACATTTTACTATTTTAATCGTATGCGACCACCATGAGAAAGCGCTTCATGGCGGTACGCAACTTACCTTAAGTATGCTGCGGCAAAAATACTCGATTCTTCGTGGACGTCGCGTTGTCCGTACATACATACACTCTTGCGTTACTTGCTGGCGATGGCGATGGGATTCCTCCCGCGTGACTGCTACGCGACCTTTCCTCAACTCGGGAGTTGACTATGCCGGTCCCTTTCATACGAAGACGTCTCCAGGATGCGGTCAACGCACGCGAAAATCTTACGTAGCAGTATTTATATGTCTATCCACTAGAGCGCTACACTTAGAACTCGTATCGGACTATACCACAGCCGCTTTCCTAGCCGCGTTTCGACGATTTGTCTCTCGCCGCGGCCATTGCGCTTCCATGCGTAGCGACTGCGGAACGACCTTTGTAGGCGCCGACAAGGAGCTTCGGCAGTGGTTCTCCGCTGCAACTTCCGAACTGGGTGAGCTAGCCGCATTGCTAACTGACATAGGTACTACGTGGATCTTCAATCCGCCAGCCGCTCCTCACTTTGGCGGAATCTGGGAGGCAGCGGTGAAATCCATGAAATTTCACTTGCGTAGAGTTATCGGTGATACCCCGATCAGGTTCGAGGAGATGTCTACGTTATTGACGCAAATCGAAGCCTGCCTCAACTCTAGGCGACTCTTTCCGCTGAGTGACGAACCGGACGATTTTAACTTTCTAACACCCGCGCACTTTCTTGTACGCTCTCCTTTGATAGCCGTGCCTGAGCCGTGTCTAGCCGCTGAACCAAGCAATCGACTGACGCGCTGGGAATTGGTTCAGCAGATGAGAGACCACTACTGGCGACGCTGGGCCGCAGAATATTTGCAAACATTGCAAGGTCGACACAAATGGGTAAAGGGCCACCCAAACGTACAGGTGGGCGACCTTTGTCTCGTGCGCAACGAAGCTGCGCCTCCAACACACTGGCCCATCGGACGGATCACCGCCGTGCATCCGGGAAAAGACGACCTTGTCCGAGTCGTCACGACAAAAACACCTTATACGACACTACAACGGCCGATCGCGAAGATCAGCATTTTCCCTTCCGAGCCAGGTGGAATTGATCCGAGGCGTTTCTCGCCATCACGACCTGACCTTTCCCCGTCACCGCTCTCGAGCGAATAATATTTGTCGCGTACCCGCGACGAAGGCGGGCGGAATGTTTAGTTATGTATATATTGTAAATAGTAGGCTTAAGGTACATAGTACGTTTTATTCTTTAAGGACATTTTCTCGTCTCTCGACATGCGACAGTCCGCTATGGCTGTCGCGATCCGCAATCTGTTTCGGGTGATTATGGTGTCACCATCTCTCTGATTACCGGTGAAACAGCTGCTCTCTCCCCACTCTTCTCAGCGAGCTCAGTTTCCGCGATCGCGAAGAATTCTGGCAGTCGGTCTCCTGGAATCGGTACTTTACAACCGCTACTTGCTACTTGCTACTTGATACTCGAATTCGCTCGTGAGAGAACAGGAGAGAACAGCAGTGCTCGAAATAGACAATATTACTCGCTTCTTACGCGTTTCCTAGTGCTAGTTTATTACCATTAAAAGTCTGTGAATAAAACACAAAAAAACCGGTGACTATACCAGAGTGGGTTAAAACGAGACTTCTACTTACAATTAATTAAACCTACTTATCCTATACTTAGAACTACTTAAAGTTAACTACGCTAGAATCAAAACTAAAACAATTTACAACGAACAAAGTCTGAGTTCAGCCGCCGAGGTGACAGGTTGTCTGTTTTGATTACGCGAGCGTTATGTGCTTGACTGTGTGACTGTGCAGCTAGTGGGACCGTTATATCTGGAATCATTTCTGAACCCTGTTGCTTGCTGGTTTAAAAGACATTGTTAAGCCCCTGACACATATTTGCTTTAGTGCTACCTAATTTTAACTGGTTAAGCAGTGCGGTGGTTGGGGCTTTATTTGATCTTGTGGTCTGACCGCTGCCTGTCAGTGTTTTCGGTGTCGGTGTGAAATGCCTGGTGGTTCCAAGAAATGTAGGGGTTGTTCGGCCCTTGTTGTCAACCCAGTCACCTGTCCAGGATGCAAGGCGACATGTCATCCGGGATCCACTTGTCTCAGTCGTTCTGGCCATCCCTGGTTCGACAAGAGTCTTTTAAATTGTCGTGCTGTTTCCCCAACGGCTCAAACCGCCGGTATCCAGACCATCGCTTCGCCGGCACAATCACTGTCTGCGATACCCGCAGACACACTTCAGTCGCTCTCCGAGTTACCCTCAGCTGCTATGATTAGGGACATAGTGAGCGATCTGATGGATTTGAAACTTGCTGCGTTTCGGGAGGATATCTTAAAGGGCATTAAAGAGGACCTGAGTGTTATGAGGTCGGATCTTAAGTCGCTGTCCGATCGTGTCAAGGCGTTTGAACAGAAGCCGGCCATCTCCGCTGAACAGCTGCCCGCTCCTTCAACGGACGATGTCATCGAGGAGTGGAACGATAGGGAGTTGAGGTCCAAAAACATTATCATTTTTGGGATGCCGGAGCCTCGTGAATCCTGGCCTGAACTTATCAGATCGGCCGAGGTGGATGCTGCTCGCGTTGTTTTGAGTGGGATTTGCCCCCTCCGCACCCAGGCTCTCGTCGTTCATCGACTTGGGAAACCGGGCAAGACACCCAGCAGGCCTCTCTGTGTTCGACTCGACTCCGCGGCTGAGGTGAAAAGGATCCTCCAGAGCAAACATCGGTATAAGGGCCCGTATAAAATCTCGGACGACAAGACCAGGCAACAACGTGGGACTCTTTCGCAGCTCAGGGTGAAGCTCCGTGATCTTCATGATTTGGGGGAGACCCACATGACTATACGATATATTCATGGAGTTCCTACAATTGTATCGGGTAGACCACACAAGGACTCTTCGCAAAAAAACTTAATATGAACCCTTTAGTATATGTTTAAAATGTCCGTGGTCTGCGTTCAAAGTTGTTCACTCTCGTCAATTCTATTCTTACATCGGCATGTCGTATGATGTTATCATTTTTGTCCAGACCTGGCTTACGTCTGCGATATCTTCGATCGAATTCGGGTTGCGTAATTACACGGTGTACAGGTGCGATAGGTCCCAAAGTACAAGCTGCTGTACAAGAGGCGGCGGGGTCCTTATCGCGGTTAAGAATTCGTTGCCTTCTTGCCTTGTCACAGTCAGCTGTTCTGAGGTCGAACAAGTGTTTGTCAGAGCCCGCCTTCATAATAATAAACAGGTTCTATTGGGGGCCGTTTATATACCGTCGGCATCCCGGCCTTCACTCTATTCTAGTCATGTGGACGCTGTCACAGAATTATACCACAATTACAGTGATGACACCTTCTGCTTGTACGGCGACTTAAATCTCCCTCATGCGGTATAGTACAATGACTCGTTTCAAGCGTTGTTTAGAATTAAGCTTTTCGGATCGCGCCTGATCACCGAGGAACTACTCGCGGCAGAAAAGAGGGTCGAGAGAAATTGGCTTAGTCTATAAGTTTATTCTACACTATGTACACTGTCTTAGTTTCTATAAAATATCTTAAGCAAGCACTAAAGCGTTCTTAATTAAAGCAAGCCAGCACAGCAGTTTAAGCGTTAGCACTCTCACAGTGCAACTACGGCGGGTTTAAGCGGAATTTAGCGGAAAGCGATCAGCCGTTTAGCACGCAAGTACGGCAAAGCAAGCACACAGAAGCGTAAGTTAAGTAAGCGACGGAATCTCCAAAGCGAGTGACCGAGGAAACCGACGTCGGTTTCCGGAAATCGTGATCGAGTTCCCCTTCCATCGATAGCCGATCGATGGAAGGGAGCGCCGATCGACGCTCCACGTGAGCAGGCAGGCCGTGTCGTGAATCTTCGCCGTTCGTGAGTGACCTAGCTCGGGAGATGGCGCAGCGTTGTCACTTTCCCGAACATTTCCCGCCCGCCTTCGTCGACCGATGAAAGAAGCGCCGATCGCTGGCTGCTAATTGGGCGGGAGAGTGGCGTGATCCGGTTGCGTCGACGGTGGCGCTGCTCGGCTCAGGTGGAGTTCGATTCACAACTCAAGTGGAGTGTTGTGTAGTAGCTGGTAGCGTGGCGGAATCGTCTTGAACAAAAGGCAAATATACGAGTTTACATATTGGCCGTTGCAACTCGGTACGCGCCGTTTTGATGGTTACGACTCGCGTTAGACCATTGGGACCGGGGTGTAATTGAGTGACCCGCGCAAGTGGCCACTTGGCCGGGGACAGGAGCTCTGACCGAAGCAGGTAGAGATCGCCGACGCGTGGTGGTGGATGTTGTTGCGTCCATTTGTTGCGGGCCTGCAGGTGCTGGATGTACTCCGAAGACCACCGGCGCCAGAAGTGCAGGCGCATCTGTTGAATCAGATGCCACCGGGAGAGTCGTGTAGGGGGCACGCCGTCGACGGGAGGATCCGGGACCGACAGCAGGGCATCACCGATGAGGAAGTGCCCAGGCGTCAGGGCGCTGACGTCATCTGGATCGTCGCTTAGTGGCTGCAACGGGCGAGAGTTGAGGCACGCCTCAATCTGCGTCAGGAGCGTCGTCATCTCCTCGAACGTGAGTTTTTGTTCGCCTATTACGCGGCGGAGATGATGCTTCACGCTCTTGACTGCGGCTTCCCAGGTCCCGCCGAAGTGCGGAGCGGATGGAGGGTTGAACCGCCAGGCGATGCCCTCGCGACTCAAGTGGGTCCTGACTCCGCTATCCCCCGTGAGTAACTGTGGAAGGAAGGAGCGCAGCTCTCGTTCGGTACCCACGAAGTTGGTGCCTCGGTCGTTGTAAATGGCAGCACACAGTCCTCGGCGGGAAGTGAAGCAGCGGAGAGCCGCAATAAAGGCCTCAGAGCTATAATCAGAAATTAATTCCAGGTGTAGAGCGCGTGTGGTCAGACACTGGAAGACAGCAATGTAGCCCTTGTGAGTGCGTTGGCCTCGTCCACGTGATACCAAGAGGACGAGGGGCCCAGCGTAGTCCAGTCCGACCTGGAGAAAGGGTCGTCCGGGATTGACTCGAGCAGAGGGAAGATCCGCCATAAGCTGCTGGCCTGGGGTTGATCGCCAGCGCACGCAAGCGACGCAGCGGTGTATGTGGGCCTTCACTCTTTGGCGTCCTTGGAGTATCCAGTAACGCTGACGTAGTGTAGTTAGCGTGAGTTGCACCCCACCATGCAGTGTTTGGCGATGGGCTTCATCCACGATTAGCATAGTGAACGGTCCTTCTTTGGGCAGTATGATGGGGTGTTTCTCGGGGACCGTCAACGGAGCGTGCTTCAGTCGTCCGCCTACTCTCAGCAATCCCTGGTTGTCGAGGAAAGGGGTGAGGCGCAGCAGCTTACTGCGGCTCGGTAGTGGTCGGCCTAGCTCCAGCTGTCGGATCTCTGCTGTGAACTCCTGGCGCTGTACCAGGGTTACCCAGCGTGAGCGGGCAGCGGCCAGCTCGGCCGGCTTCAGCGGGTGAAAGTCGCTTCTTGTGCTTCTCCGGTATTGGCGCCATTGCAGACTCCAGGCCGTGAATCTGAGAAGAGATTGGATGGATGAAAACCGAGTCAGCATACCCCCGCCAATCGCTGGATCACCCGAAGCTGCAACGTGAGCCACCACTCTAGCCTCGAGGTCCGTCAATGGTCTCTCCACCGATGATCCGCGATTCCAATCCGATAGAGAGCTTAGCCAGGAAGGTCCGGACCACCAGAGCGTGAAGTCTGGCAACCGACTAGGCGGGAGACCCCGAGAGGCACAATCGGCTGGATTCTCTAGTCCCGAGACGTGATGCCACTGGGCGTCGGGCAGCTCCCGCTGGATGGAGGCTACTCGGTTGGCCACGTACGTCTACCACCTCGATGAGTGCCCGCGGATCCAATCCAGGGCAATCGTGGAATCACTCCACAGGTGAGTATCCACCGTTTCCAGTCCCATACACTCGTGTCACGGACATCAGTCGGCTGAGTAGCGCGGCCGCGCACAGTTCGAGTCGAGGGAGAGTGACCTTTTTCAGAGGGGCGACCTTGGTTTTAGCCGTCACCAACTGGCATCGCACCTGACTCTGGGCATCCACGGTCCGCAGGTAGATGACGGCAGCATAGGCTCGTTCTGAAGCATCCGCAAATCCACGAAGTTCCCGAGCCTGAGTCGACGGGTGAAGGCTCAGCCAGCGTGGGACAGCGATGGCGTTTAAAGTAGGCAGCTCCCCCAGGAACTGGTTCCAGTCCTCGGCCTCGGGGTTTGGCAGCGGTGTGTCCCAATCTATTTTTAACAGCCATAATGATTGCAGAAATATCTTGGCCGTGACGGTGACAGGTGAGACCAGTCCCAGCGGGTCGAAGATTCGGGCCAGCTTCGAGAGCACCAGACGTCGAGTGACTCGCTGACCAACGGGGCCCGCCTGTACCCGGACCCGAAAGCTGTCATCCAACACGCTCCAATGAACGCCCAGTGCGGTATACGTCGCTTCCGTCTGCCACTTGACCTCGGGTATGGCGTCGCCAATGGGTAACAGCTCCATCAAGGTAGGTTCGTTGGAGGCCCACTTACGCAAGTTGAACCCGCCCGCCCTGCAGAGTTGGCGCAGTTCCTCCTGCAACTCGAGGGCTTCCTGTATTGAGTCAGCACCGGTGACGACGTCATCCATGTAGACGTCGCGTCTGAGGATCACAGCGGCACGAGGGAAGAGGAGCTGGTCATCCATGGCCAGCTGGTGCAGCGTGCGTATTGCTAAGAAAGGGGCACAGGCGAGGCCGTAGGTGACCGTGTTTAGTTCATAGTCACCCAGTTCGTTGTCGCTCTTCTCCCTCCACAGAATGCGCTGGTAGCGGCGGTCGTCCGGATGCACGAGGATCTGACGGTACATTTTTTCCACGTCAGCCGTCAGGCCGACCTTGTGGATCCGCCAGCGCAAGAGAAGCTGTTGGAGGCTTGGGAGTAGGTTGGGGCCCACTAGCAGCAGGTCGTTGAGGCTCTTTCCGTTGGTGGACGGGTAGGAGCCGTTGAAGACCACTCTCAGTTTGGTTGTGGTGCTGCTTTCCTTCAGTACTCCATGATAAGGTAAATAGTAGGTTGAGCCTGTAATGTCGTGGCCAGAAACTTTAGACATGTGCGTGAGATCTCGGTACTCACGCATAAATTCCAAGTAGCTTCTGGCGAAAGTGGGATCCCGGATGAAGCGTGTCTCCATCCTTTGCAGCATGCGCCTGGCTGCGTGGCGGGATTCTCCGAGGACGGCGTCGTCGCGGAACGGGAGACTGACCTGATAGCGTCCGGAAGGCAGACGCTTGTGAGTAGCTTGAAAATGGTCCTCACAGCGCTGCTCCTCCACTGAATAAGTTGGCGGCTCCTGTATTTCTTCCTGTTCCCAGAAGCCTTGTAACAGCCGCAGTAGCTCGTCGGTGGCAGTGCAGGTGAGCGAGGCTGGCAGGACGTCACCCGACTTCTTGCGCTCTTCCACCGGGGGGGGGGGGGGTGGGGCCGGAGACGATCCACCCCAGAGAGGTCTTCTGCGCGACGGGTTCTCCCAGGCGACCCTTGCGCACCCCTTCCATGAGGACCATTGAATAGACGTCAACGCCCAAGAGGACATCGATGGGGTCGTCTCCGGTGAAATCAGGATCCGCCAAGGGCAGGCCGCCCAGATGGGCCCACGTTCCTGATCGGGGACCTAAGCGTGGTTGGTAGGACGTGATCCGCGGTAGGACTAGTGCTGTCGCGGTCTGACGTCCTGTAGGGATAGCCCCAGCCGTGAAGTCCAGACGAACCTGTCCATGGGCTCGTTCGGAGTGCCGCCCGCCGATGCCCACAATGCGGATGCTGGACGGTCTCCTGGGTAGCCGGAGGTGCTGGGCCCGGGCCTCGCTGACCAGGGACACCTCACTACCCTGGTCGATGAGAACTTCTTGAGGTTCCCCGTCCGGAGGTAGCACCTGGAGCCGTGCCGTCGCAAGCAGGACGGCGGGAAAAGCGGGGGCTTCGAGACGTGACGTGTTGGTGGACACTGGCGGCTCTTCGGGAGTGTCCGAGACCTCGTCGTCCTCGTGTATCGAGGTATGGTGCTTCCTCTCACATCGTTGGCATCGCTTCTCGGAAGGACACTCCGCCACTTGGTGTCGCCCCAAGCAGTTAAAACATAAATTCGCGGTCACCAATGCTTCGCGACGTTCACTGGCACTCTTCGCTTTATAGGTACCGCAGAAGAGCACGAAGTGGTTACCTCCACACAACCCGCACTGTTCCGGTGGGCATTTGGCCTTGGTCACTTGCAGCACTTTGGCTGACCTCTGGCCGCTGGCAGGCTTAACTGCACGTCCTTCCACCTGGCCTTTAGCCTTGCCCCGCTCCAGAGCTCCGACGGTAGTGATCCGAGTCTTCATGAATGCCTTAAGCTCGTCAAAGGTAGACGGGGTCATCTGGGGGCCGAGCTGGGTCTCCCATTCTCTTAGCGACTGTGGGTCCAGCTTCTCAACGACCCAGTGGACCAGCCAGTCACCCGTAGCGTCAAAGGGACGTTCCATGGCGGCTAGGGCCTCGACGCAGTCGCAGACTGTGAAGTAAAAGGATTTGAGGTCCGTAGACGATTCCCGAGTAAGGGTCGGTAGTCCAAAGATTGTCGCCATTTGCGCCTGTACCAACAGTCTTTCATTTTCGTAGTGATCTTGTAGCAAATCCCAAGCGCGGGCGAAGGTAGCTGCACGCACAGGGAGCTTCCGGAGAGCGAGGAGAGCGTCGCCCTTTAAGCAACCCCGAAGGTAATGGAGCCGCTCGACGTCCGTGAGCGTCCCGTCGCGTATGACGAGGGATAGGAAAAGATCACGGAATTCTGGCCAAGATTCATAGTTTCCCTCAAACTCGGGCAGCGGTAATCGAGGTAAGGAAGCCTTGGAACGGACGGCCGCGGGCGTGGAGCTGCTAGAGGTTCCCGATTCGTTGTGGTCTGCAGTAAATGTTTGTAGCTTGTCGGCGAACAACGCTTCCTGGACGAGAAACAGTTCCTCCGTCACAGTGTGACGGTCGTCTAGAAAATACGGTATTTCTCTCCTTCCTGGAGCGACCAGCGCAAGCAGCTGATCGTGCTGTTGGTCAAACTTCTCCCAATTTTTCCGCAGCATTCCCAAACGCGATTCGACGGCTCCCGGAGTGATTTTCGCAGCGCCTAGCTTCTTTAGATTCTCATAGGCACGCGCGATTCTACCAGAAAGTTCGTTTTGACTTTCGACTAACGGTTCCATTGTTCTCAGGTAGGAAGGTCACTGACGACGGTTACGCGGGCACTGGTAAACACTCCCGAACGTTCGCGAATCTGCAGAATCCGAAGGCGCAGCTCCGGCTCGAAGGACCAATGTTTAGAATTAAGCTTTTCGGATCGCGCCTGATCACCGAGGAACTACTCGCGGCAGAAAAGAGGGTTGAGAGAAATTGGCTTAGTCTATAAGTTTATTCTACACTATGTACACTGTCTTAGTTTCTATAAAATATCTTAAGCAAGCACTAAAGCGTTCTTAATTAAAGCAAGCCAGCACAGCAGTTTAAGCGTTAGCACTCTCACAGTGCAACTACGGCGCGTTTAAGCGGAATTTAGCGGAAAGCGATCAGCCGTTCAGCACGCAAGTACGGCAAAGCAAGCACACAGAAGCGTAAGTTAAGTAAGCGACGGAATCTCCAAAGCGAGTGACCGAGGAAACCGATGTCGGTTTCCGGGAATCGTGATCGAGTTCCCCTTCCATCGATCGGCTATCGATAGCCGATCGATGGAAGGGAGCGCCGATCGACGCTCCACGTGAGCAGGCAGGCCGTGTCGTGAATCTTCGCCGTTCGTGAGTGATCCAGCTCGGGAGATGGCGCAGCGTTGTCACTTTCCCGAACAAGCGTGCTTTAGAAGGTCGGGGGTATCATCTAGTGAATCAGCTGCTATTGACCTCCTCCTTGGTTGTGCGGGGTACTGCAACCTTACCCAGGTTAACACAGTTTTTAACGATTTTGATGGGATGCTCGATCTTATTTTCGCAGGCAACGGGTCCTGACCTTTCAGTCGGACACTTTGTATTTAGGGACTTTAAGCGGGGCGATTTTCCCAGTGTGCTGAATTATTTTAACTCAGTCGATTGGGACACGGAGACAGGCGAAACCGACCAAAGTGTTGCCCTTCAGCGCTTATACGGCCATATTAATCAGGCAATCGAAGCCTTTATTCCGGTCCGGTCTGTGGTCCGATCCACCTTTCCGCTGTGGTTTTCCCTGGCTTAAAGTCCCTGATCCTACATAAGAAAAGGGCGCATAGAGCCTTTAAGCGTTCTAGCACCATGGGTGACTATATTAATTTTTCTAGCCTACGTTCTAAATATAAGTTGGCCCTTTCGCACGATCACCGTACTTATATTGACGGCGTCGAGTGTGCGGTGCTGGACAATGTATCGAGCTTGTGGAAAGTTGTAAATACTAAAAGGGTTGGCCATGAAATTCCCGAGAAGGTACATCTCGACCGTAATAATGTTTCGACGCACTCGTCAACGGCTAATCATTTTGCTGATTTCTTTGGCTCTGTATATAGTCCACAGTCTGGGGCGTCGCCTGCCTGGAATCCTGTTCCGTCCTCGTACAGTGACGTAAATATACACTCGATATCCATTTCTATAGGGCAAATCTATACCAAGCTCGAGTCGCTAGATATGTCGAAGGGGCCAGGCTATGATGGGATCCCCCCTCGGTTTTTAAGGGAGTGTCGCTTCATACTTGCTAGGCCCCTCTGGCATATTTTTAACTCTTCGCTATCTAGGGGGACTTTCCCGGCAGCCTGGAAGACTACTTTGGTTACCCCGGTAGTTAAGGCAGGAGACCGCTCGGATGTTAGAAATTATAAGCCGATATGCAAATTATCTGTCTTGCCTAAGATCTTCGAGGAAATCATTACGGAGCATCTAACGCCCTGCCTCACTAACGTCATTTGCGATGAACAGCACGGATTTGTTCCTGGGCGATCGACGACTACCAACCTGGCGGTATACCACTGCTTCGTTTCTGCTGCATTGGATCCTAGTCTTCAAGTTGATACCGTATACACTGACTTCCGGAAGGCCTTTGATTCAGTGGATCGTGGTATCCTTTATCATAAGTTAGCCTCAATCGGGAATAATGGGCCGGTCCTTTCGTGGATTGTCAGCTACCTTGAAGGACGTATGCAGGTTATTAGGGTGCAGGACCGGTTATCCTATCTAATCAATGTGACCTCCGGTGTCCCTCAGGGATCACACCTTGGTCCTCTCCTGTTCCTTCTCATTGTTAACGATCTCAAGGAGGTTTTCCTGCATAGTAAATTCTTAACACGTTGCGTACGGGCGACGTGTACGGTCACGTCATGGGAAATCCCTATCCTACGGCAGGTGACGCGTACGGTCACGTCTTAGGCCTGGTCTCAATAAACGTGGAAGGGGAAGAAGAATTTTTCAAGTATCGCGTTTTCCTTTTGCATACGCCTTCAGTACGAACGTGTTAATCAGTGTGTGCAGTCGTTACAAATTTGCAGCGTTTTTCACCATTCTGCAGCTTGTATTTAACAAGGTAAGTTGTATTTTTTCTGTCGTATTCTACTTCCTATCAATATTTTTATTCAATTTCTATATTAAATATTTTGGAATATACAGTTTTAAGGAGTAAACATCGCGAGAAAAGTGTAAAATAACAGAATTTTCGAGTGTTCCGTGTGTATTGAACGATTTTGTGATTACTTGCGCGGGGTGTTCAACGTAATATCTAATCATTTATTCCTTTTATATTTCGTACACTTTCTTCATCTATTGTTTCGTCCATTTTCATTACTATTATAAGGAAATGATGAATTGGTTGTCTAAAATATTCTAAAAAATCATATTTTATTATTTTTCAGCCATAATATTTTGTCTGGAAGAGACAAATCTTTGGAAAGCGAAAAGTATTCGCCCTTACCGAAGGTAATTGCTTTTCAAAATTATTTCTTAGTCATATATTTTTGTGGACATATTTTTATAATATTTTGTTTTACAGTCATGTCGAAAAGGAAATCGACTGAATGCATCGATGTTCCTTCATCCCCAAAAGCACCTCAACCGTCGACATCTGGGTTCAGAAGATGCACAAGGAGTACTACGAATGTTGAACCGGAGGAAGCGGTTGAAGACTCTTTGTTTGACAGTGGGAGCGACGAAGATGTGGAGTTGGATTGGGGCTTTTCCACGACGGATTCCTCAGAGGAGGAAAGTGAAGAAAGCGACGAAGAGTCAACATTGTCTGAATCTACCTCGCGTTTAGTTGAACCAGGTACATGGAGCTCCGTTCAGCCCATTTCCCGAAGCGTACCGTTTACGGGAAATCCCGGACTTCTAACTGAAATGGCGTCCAAAGAACCTATAGATTTCTTTTTTTACTGGCCAATGACCAGTTATTTGATACTGTTTTACGCGAAACCAATTTTCAAGGGCGTAAATTATCACGGCCCGCCGCTTGCTCCAACTCGCGATTAAAAATCTTTAACCAGGTAAAAAGAGAGGAGCTTGAGGTTTTTCTAGGGCTAATATTTTTAGGGGGTAATATTCGTGTCCCCTGTTTTTCCCATTTTTGGAGAAAAAATGATTTATATCGATTCCCCGCCTTTGCCAACGCAATGTCAAGAGACAGATTTCAAACTATACTGGCGGCTTTACACTTTTCTCGAAATCCGCAAAGGGGACAGCCCAAACCGTCTGATCCCTTGTACAAAATTCGACCACTTCTCGATCATTTCACCAATAGAATACGGGAAATTTATTATCCGGATAAAAATTTAAGTTTAGACGAATCCATGCTACTATGGCGGGCCGATTATACTTTCGCCAGTATATTAAAAATAAATCACATAAGTATGGGATAAAATTTTATATGCTGACCAAGCCCAACGGAATTGTCCTGCGTAATATAATTTATTGTGGCTCACGAGATCCTGATGTTGGAGGTGTTGGGTGTTGTAGCCGCGGTTAAATGCGCCGCTTCGCGGTGATTTAAATGTGCGTGCGAGAGCGTGTAAACACGGTGACGCACCGTTCGTCGAGAACGGTTACGCGCGTCACACGTTTTTGTACCTCTCGAGCGTTCGATTTCGTAGAATTTGACAGTTAGTCGTCAGAACACCTGCCTAAGATACACACGCTCTCGCACGCACCAACAATATCGTTCTTTGTCGCCCCGCGACCCTCAGTTTTCGAGACGATTTAAAACGGCCCTTCGAGCCATTCGCGCCCAGCGCCCATTGTACATTATTTTGTACATAGTTTCCGTTGCGTGTTTTTTGAGTCGTGTTTGTTCGTGTTATCTGTCTGTGGAGTGCTCGTGTTGCTTGTAAACGACGCCCACTTCGGCCAATAAACGTGCCGTCCTATTCGTCAAATTCGTCGTTGGAGTGCATTCCCTTCCCTGGCCACACCAGCGGTACTCCACCACGCCTTCACCAGGCATCCGTATAAACATTGGGCATACCGAAAAGGTTGTACGAAACCTGCTAACTGATTTTTTGGGAAAGGGGCATTCGGTTTTTTTTGACAATATTTATTCGAGTGTAGCTGTCACGTCCCGCGACGTGGAGCCTACTACTATTTAACCCTTTAAAACATACAATATTTACTATTTCGTACTCTGAGGTATTATAACCACCTCGTATGAAAATATATATAAAACATTATGCAAAGTATTGCCGATATGGCATTATCTTATAAACAACGATAAGAAGAGATCGAGCGAAGAGAACACGGACTGCAACAGCGAACAGGAGAGCCAGCATCAAGGAGATAGCGGCCAGCCAGCCGCACACCAGCTAGCCAGCCGCACTCACACTAAGGAAACCAGTGGACACCAGCTGATGAGTCAGAGGCCCCATCCGCCAGTAGAGTCGACACCTTAGCAGAGCTGTGCCCCTGATCCTCGCCAGAAGATTGCCCTCCCGTTATTCCACGCAAATCGATCACCGATACTAATCCAACATATTTAACTTCAACCCTTAGTAAGTAAACTGTACGAAGCCGATCGTACTGTGCGCATTATAAACAATAGCGTAGAAATATGAAATGCAAATTAATATAAGAATCTTACTATCGTCACCACTGGGAATTAAATAGAATGACGCGCATTAGTCGCGAGGAAACACACCTAAAGGGTGCAGAAAGAACGTGACGAACTAAGTAACCTGATTCGCAGATAAGAACGATGGGAAGATTCTTTCTGGACGATCCCAGGCAGAAGCTGTGGGATGAGGTCCTCCCACCTATGATTTGTCATGTGACAAATCCTAGGGAAGGAGTGACCAAGTGCCCTATAAAAAGGGACTGACCACCCGCGGAGCTCATTATTATTAATATTACCAGCTCATTAGCTTCAATATACTTACCGCTTTGCTCATTGTATTGCCTCATTACCGTTTTAAATCGTTGAACTCAGTGTTAAAAACTTTAAAGTGTTGTATTCACCCCCGAGGGAAAATAAAGGTGATTATTGTTATTGTTCAAACCAGTGAGTGAAGTGTTTCCCTTTCCTAACTACCCATAGTTATTCCAACTAGCGTGCGATCTAGCTAATGAATGTTACGAATACATAAAAATCACGCTCTCCTTCCCCGATGGTGCCACTGAAGGGCAGAACATTGCCCGCGGTAGCGCCTGGCGTGGAAGTTTGAAGAGTGATTTATCGATCAAATAAATAATTAATAATTTCTAAAGGACGAATGCCACGAAAACACCGTGCGGGACGGCGCGTCCAGCTACGCCGCTTAGCGGCATCCTACGCGAGTGCGCCGGCTGAATATCTTACGATACTAGGAATCACGAGCACCCCGACCACCAACAGCACGTTGACAGACTGCGGCGATTGGGCAAACCCCAAGATAAACCAGGCGCCTGAGATCCACGGGATTCCCAGTAGCCCCATCGAGTGGAGGTTAATTCCGTTGGACCTACCCTCAACCGAAATTTAAGGTAAACAAAGAATAAAATGTATCTTAATCCAACCCCTTACCACTCTCAACTATCCCATAGCGTAGAGTCCCAGGACTAGCTCGAAAGCGGATCCAAATACCACTCCGCAAAATCGCGCCCCCCTAATAGGCAGTAGGGACGTAACAGTAGCATTAGTTAGGGAATTGTTGTATGACAAAACTTATGCAACCGGCAATCTCAGGGCGAATAGGAAAGGTAATCCTCCCGCTGTGACTACAAAAAAACTGAAAAAGGGTGAAGTAGAAGCACGCTATACTCCTGATGGTATATGCGTGCTAAAATGGCATGATAAGCGGGATGTAGTAATGATCCCCACAAAAACTTCAAAAAAGTAAAAAAATTACGCCAAGTACATGAAATCAAGTAAAACACAAAACATAGAAGATAATAATAATTACAAAATTAAAAAAAGATGTGAAATCAAAATGAGATGCAAGTACATAAAGGTGCTTTCAGTCAAATACTTGGCGTGGCGTGGCAAGGTATTTTTCTCAGATCATCAATACCCATACCTTTCCTCTCGCGGGCTTTCATATAATTAGTCAATTTAAAACTCTGACAATATGAGTACATTTTCATTATCATTATATTGCGTTTTAACATAATTCCAAGATCATTCGTCGACACTGATACCTTTCCCCTGGCAAGCTTTCAGATAATTTCGCAATTTAAAACTCCGACAAATATGAGTACACTTTCAATATTTTGCGTTTTTAAATAATTCTTATTCGTCGACTCCTTGACCTTATCTGGCCACGCCAAGTATTTGACTGAAAGCACCTTTATGTACTTGCAGCTCATTTTGAATTCACATCTTTTTCTAATTTTGTAATTATTATTATCTTCTATGTTTTGTGATTTACTTGATTTCATGTACTTGGCGTAATTTTTTTACTTTTTTGAAGTTTTTGTGGGGATCTCACTTCTCTTTACCAAGATAATTTACATAGGGAATGACTTCAGATATTTTTAATATTATTTTATAACTTACCAATTATCACAGGACAGAATTAAGGATTAATTCTATGAATTCTATAAATTCTACGTAAGTTTAACAACTACGAAAATAAACCGTGTGCACCGCATAGGCAATCTATATGTATTATATGTATAGAGTTTTGAGTACAATACGTGGTGCGCGAAGCAGTTTATGCCGCTGAAAGCAGCCTATGGCGCTGAACGTATTAAATATTGAAGTGTAATAACAACCACAATTAACATCTTTCAGATCATTCATCGACACCAATACCTTGCCTTTGATAGGCGCACAGCTAAGCATTTTAAAATAATTCCAAGATCATTCAGCAAATAATTTGTTTGTATAAGGGTATATAAGGGCACAAGGGTATAAGGGTATATATAAGGGTATATATTAGGGTATATATAAGGGTATATATAAGGGTATAAGGGTATAAGGGTATAAGGGTATATATAAGGGTGTAAGGGTATAAAGGTATAACGGTATATAAGGGCATAAGGATATAAGAGTATATATAAGGGTGTAAGGGTGTAAGGGTATAAGGGTATAAGGGTATAAGGGTATAAGAGTATAACGGTATATAAGGGTATAAGGGTATATAAGGACATAATGGTATAACGGTATATAAGGGTATAAGGGTATAAGGTTCAAAAGGTATATAAGGGTGTTAGGGTACAACAGTATATAAGGGTGTAAAGGTATAAGGGTATATAAGAGTATAAGGGTATAAGGGTATACCGGTATATAAGGATATAAGGATATAAGGGTATAAGGTTATAAGGGTATAAGGGTATATAAGCGTGTAAGGGTAAAGGGTAAAAGGTCTAACGGTATATATGGATGTATAAGGGTATAAGGGTATACCGGTATGTAAGGGTATAAGGGTATAAGGGTATATAAGAGTATAAGGGTATACGGGTATATAAGGGTGTAAGGGCATAAGGGTATAAAGGTACAAGAGTTTAAGGGTATAAGGGTATAAGGTTATAAGGGTATATAAGGGTATAAGGTTCTAAAGGTATATAAGGGTGTTAGGGTATAACAGTATATAAGGGTGTAAATGTATAAGGGTATATAAGAGTATAAGGGTATAAGGATATACCGGAATATAAGGATATAAGGGTATAAGGGTATATAAGCGTGTAAGGGTAAAGGGTAAAAGGTGTATCGGTATAACAGTATATAAGGATGTATAAGGGTATAAGGGTATACCGGTATATAAGGGTATAAGGGTATAAGGGTATAAGGGTATAAGGGTATAAGGTTATAGGGGTATATAAGGGTATATACTCTGCGGAATAATCCTGAGAGTCGACGAACGAAACATGTGTGCGAAACTGATAGATGTGTGTGTGTAATGCGTAGTATACGTATTATGTCGACAAATTTTCGACTGGAGAAGAAAAATTTTCTCTTACCATTTCTGACAATTTCATGAGACGATATTACGATATCTCTAGCATGCGTGGACCGATCTTTTCGGAATTGGTCTTATTCGAAAGCTTATATGCGGTTTACATAAGAAAAATGCCTTTAAATTTAAAAAATATTGCAGGGGTGATGAAATATTAATTAAATAAGTTTCAGAATAGTCTGGCGACGAGTAAAGGATAGCGGTAGCGACAGTCGACATACAGGGTGTCCCAAAAATGTCGGACTTCCTTGAAAGGGGTTACTCAGGGGGTGATTTGAAACAACTTTTTCCTTAGCGAAAATATTGTCCGAAGCTTCGTTAAGGAGATATTAACCAAAAACCGTGACCAATCAGAGCGCGCGCCTTCCGCCTGAGTTCCCGCGGTAGCGTTGGCTACGAGGTAGGCGACCGCGCTTGTGCTACGAACGTACGAACAAGCAAGTCGGCATGCATCGAAGGAAACCGCGTTACACATTTTTTTTTAAAGCAGAATCTTAAATAAGAATAATTTGAAGTGAGAGGACAAGAAGTACGTAAATTTCGTTTTTAAATAAGGCATAAACGAAAAGGTAACGTAACAGAAAATGTACGACAAGTGATCGTAATTCGTTATTGAAGTAAAAATCCGTAGTTTCAGAACGGCCAACACAACTAAATTTAAAAAATAATATTAGGTGTATGAATAAATTCTTTCCGACTGGAATTTCTATCGCGGTGGTATTCAGAAGCTGACAGAAAAATGGCAAAAGGTAATGAACAATAATGGAAATTATTGCGATGATCGAGTTTTTTTCATATTTTTTAAATCGAACTGTTATTGTACCCTAAAATCGGAAAGAATTTATTTTCACACCTAATAATCACCAATAAATTAAATACAACTCACCCTTTCTGGACATTCCTTTCCTTGCTTTCCTTCCCTTTTCGGAAACCTGTGTCACTAGGCCACTGTACCGATCCTGGTCATCGGCGTCCAGTGCTCAGCTGATCGCAGGGTCAATGTACCGAATATTCACTTCACTGCACGGCTACTAACACTGATCACTGAACCGATCCTGGTCATCGATGGACGAGCCCAGTGCACAGCTGGTTTCAGGTACACGACACCATCCAAGGTTAATGTGCCGAATATTCACTTTACTGCACGGCTACTAACACTGATCACTGAATTTATTTTTCACGGAACGTGTTGTTCCTACGTTATAAAAATTGGTGGCCGCGAAAGGGGCCGATTACTGTTAATTACTGGGACGAGATTACTACTATTACCCGGCGAAAAGAAAACTCGTGGCAGACTGTCTCGGGCTGTGCAGCGATCAGATACGGATCCGACCGACGATCGTCAAAACATAAGCGTAGGCTACGCTTGGTCAAATCGCTCTATCCCACTCGATCTCGTGTTTCGTTCGATCTCTTCGTCGCGCGGTGCGACAATGTATGTGGCAACTTCAGCCAATAACCAAAATACGTGTGTCCCGTCTTTAAAAGTGTGCCCAAATAGGTGACTCGACCAATCGTCACAGCAGCGGACTGCACAGCCCGAGACAGTCTGCCACGAGTTTTCTTTTCGCCGGGTAATAGTAGTAATCTCGTCCCAGTAATTAACAGTAATCGGCCCCTTTCGCAGCCACCAATTTTTATAACGTAGGAACAACACGTTCCGTGAAAAATAAATTCAGTGATCAGTGTTAGTAGCCGTGCAGTAAAGTGAATATTCGGCACATTAACCTTGGATGGTGTCGTGTACCTGAAACCAGCTGTGCACTGGGCTCGTCCATCGATGACCAGGATCGGTTCAGTGATCAGTGTTAGTAGCCGTGCAGTGAAGTGAATATTCGGTACATTGACCCTGCGATCAGCTGAGCACTGGACGCCGATGACCAGGATCGGTACAGTGGCCAGGTTTCCGAAAAGGGAAGGAAAGCAAGGAAAGGAATGTCCAGAAAGGGTGAGTTGTATTTAATTTATTGGTGATTATTAGGTGTGAAAATAAATTCTTTCCGATTTTAGGGTACAATAACAGTTCGATTTAAAAAATATGAAAACAACTCGATCATCGCAATAATTTCCATTATTGTTCATTACCTTTTGCCATTTTTCTGTCAGCTTCTGAATACCACCGCGATAGAAATTCCAGTCGGAAAGAATTTATTCATACCACCTAATATTATTTTTTAAATTTAGTTGTGTTGGCCGTTGTTAAACTACGGATTTTTTCCTCAATAACGAATTACGATCACTTGTCGTACATTTTCTGTTACGTTACCTTTTCGTTTATGCCTTATTTAAAAACGAAATTTACGTACTTCTTGTCCTCTCACTTCAAATTATTCTTATTTAAGATTCTGCTTTAAAAAAAAAATGTGTAACGCGGTGTCCTTCGATGCATGCCGACTTGCTTGTTCGTACGTTCGTAGCACAAGCGCGGTCGCCTACCTCGTAGCCAACGCTACCGCGGGAACTCAGGCGGAAGGCGCGCGCTCTGATTGGTCGGGGTTTTTGGTTAATATCTCCTTAACGAAGCTTCGGACAATATTTTCGCTAAGGAAAAAGTTGTTTCAAATCACCCCCTGAGTAACCCCTTTCAAGGAAGTCCGACATTTTTGGGACACCCTGTATATATGCAGGGTCTCGGAACATGGATAAACGGCAGGGGCAGTCGATCGACATTTATAAAGGGTGTTTTATACTGGGTGTCTTCCATGTATACAGGGTGTCTTTCATGTATACAGGGTGTCTTTCTTGTACTTGGCGTCGAGACGCTACCGCGTCTCTAGATTTCGTCGGAATACACACCAAATCTCGAGAAAATAAAAACGAGATCTGGTAGAGATGTGGAAAAGCCAGAAATGGTTAATAAATATAATAATTGCAAGTGCGGAATTGATCACAGCGATCAATTTTTAGCATACTATCCGTGCGATAGAAAAACCATTCGTTGGTACCGGAAGGTTGGATTGCATATATTTCACATTATGATGAACAATGCATACTTATTACATAAGCTAAATTCAAATACATCGTTATCATTACTTAAATTTGGGGAAGCGGTTATTGACCGACTTATTTATAAGAACAGGCCACGCTTAGACACAATTCCGATACCAGAGGACAACGAAGTACATTTACTGACAATGTCAGGCCTGGAGGGAGAAAAGAAAATGCGAAAGAGATGTAGGGTGTGTTTTGAAAACGGGATAAGAAAAGAGGAATTATTTTACTGTCCGAGGTGCCCAGATAAACCGGGCCTCTGCCTCAACAAATGCTTTGCGAAATACCACAACTATACATAAACAATAACTCCCACCAATAGTTTATGAAGACTTCTGTAGACGAAAAATTATATTACTATTGTAATAGTATTCGTAAATGTAACTGTAAAAATTAGCGAATATATACCATTTTTTATACAATATTAATTTTAATATAATTTTTTTGTTGTTCTTCCCAAAACCTTTATTAACATCATAATTTATAGCCACATATAAAATGGCAAGCCGAAATTAAAATGAAATACGGGTTTGTCAAATTAAACCCCTATCGTATGCCGGGTGACGTGTACGTCGCGTCATGCCTTTTTTTCTAACAAAAACAAATTATTTTTGGTTAAAATGTTATTAAATGTCGAAAGTAGCATAACAGGGTGCACATTCTACAAAAATCTATTTCCGGCATCTGGGACAGTCAACTATTTTTGGTGCCGTACGCAACGTGTTAATGTACGCGGATGATCTGAAAGTTTTCCGTACTATTAGTGGGTCTTTCGATGTTGAATTGCTGCAGGCTGACCTCAGTAGATTCGAGCAGTGGTGTATCGTTAATAGGATGCAGTTAAATACCGGGAAATGTGTGTTATTAAGGACCCATAGGGCTGTCAGTGGCATTCCCTCGACGTACACGCTAGGCGATACCACGTTGACAGCGGTGGCGGAAGTCTTGGACCTTGGTGTTACATTTACGACGGGTCTTGATTTTCGTAATCATTATCGGAGCATAACTTGTAAGGCAATGAAAACCCTCGGGTTTATAGCCCGTTTTGCGAAACACTTTAAACGGATCAGGACATTAAAACTGTTATACGTTGCATTGGTAAGGCCACAAGTTGAATATGTGTCGGTTATTTGGAGCCCCAAGCATAAGCTATATGTTAGCGTAATTGAAAGGATCCAACACAAGTTCCTTAGGCTTGCCATGAGGGCAACAGGCAGCCCTATGAGGTTCAATGACCACGGTTATAGTCCGGCCCTGATAAAGACAAGGCTCTCTACCCTTAGCGGCCACCGTGTCTGTTCCTTTATAAAGTTTTACTGTTTCTTTATAAAGTTTTCCATGGTCAGATAAACTGCCAAGAGTTGGTAGCATTAATCTGTTTTCATGCTCCGCAACGGTCACTGCGTATGAGACCCCTTTTTGTATCCTGCGCCCCGGAATACCATCACTACACTGCCGATCCCATAAGCCGCGCTATGGATGAGCTTAATCAGTGCCCTGCGGACATAGATTTATTTCAAGCCTCCCTCGCGTCGTTCAGGAATCAGCTACTTAGGAGACTGCCACTTCTGTAACCTAGCGTTTCACCGGGAACGGCGATATAGCCGTGTATAGACTGACATGTTCTTGTGTTGTTCTGTTTTGTTACTTTATATTCTATGTTTTTCGTTTTATTTTATTTTTATTTTTATTTTATTGTATTTTATTGTATGTTTCTTTATCTTAGTATTTTGTCTATATTTTGTATTCTAAAGGGTTCTCCCGTTGATTCAATAATAATAATAATAATAATAATAATAATATCCAGATTTCTCGAAACCGTTTATTCTAACAACGGACGCTTCCGGAAAAGCGATAGGAGCAGTACTATCGCAAGGGAAAATAGGACAAGATTTGCCGATAGCATACGCGACCAGGGTATTAAATAAGGCGGAAGAGAATTACAGCACAATCGAAAAAGAATTGTTAGCTATCGTATGAACGACGCAACATTTCAGACCATACGTATACGGCACCAAATTCAAAATCGTGACGGACCACAAGCCACTCACTTATCTTTTCAACGTAAAGGACCCCGGTTCTAGATTAATGAGATGGAAGTTGAAATTAGCAGAATACGACTATAGCATAGAGTATAATACAGGAAAAACGAATAAGAACGCGGACGCCCTCAGCAGAATGTTCGCGATAACGCAAGGAGCGAAACAAAAGATCAGCAGCGAAACAGTAGCTGACGCCAGTGAAGGCGCCAGCGAAGAAGAGGAGCCCCGACCAGACGGAGAATCGGGTGATACAGCATACACGCAGGACGAAAAAATTCGAGTGTTACGTGAATTCCACGACACACCTCTGGGTGGACATCTAGGCATAAAGAGGACCCTAGAACGCATAAAAATAAACCATTCCTGGCCAGGCATGAGACAAGACGTAGAAAAGTACATCTCCAAGTGCGAAAAATGCCAGAAAAATAAGTTATCGCGAGTAGTGTCACGTCCCGCGACGTGGAGTCAACTATTATTTAACCCTTTAAATCATTCATACTTACTATTTCGTAATTTGGTATATTATAACTACCACAAATAAGTTATCAACATAATACATAGCCGATAAGGCATTGTAATCGAAATTCGCGATAAGAAGAGCTCCAGCCGTGAATCTACGGACGGCAACAGGGAGCAGGAGAGCAGCTATTACGGGAAGTAGCGGCCAGCCGGCTACACACACACTAGGAAGGCCCAGCCAACACCAGCTGACGTTCAGCGTGGGACGGAGGCCCCTATCAGCCAATGCTGCCGACATCCTCACGGATCTGCGCTCCTGATCAACGCCCGAAGCTTGTCCTCCCTTTATTTCCCGTAATTCGAGCTCCAATACGGAACCGATGTACATTAACTTCAATCCCTAGTATGTGGTCTGTACGAAATCAATCGTACACAGTACATCGAAAACCTAACAGCGTAAAAATCTAAAGTATGGATTAAAATAAGAATTCAACTATCGACGCTGCTGAGAGTTTCATATAACGGCAGAAAAACGTTCTAAGTCACGGAGACGAGACCGAAATAGGTGCGAAATAGCTCAAATTCTGCAGTAAATAAAACTCTCGGATAACGCGCCGGAACGAATTCTTCAGGTGGATCCCACGGCAGATGATTGGGAGATTTCATCTCCCACCATCCTAATTGTCATGTGACAAACCTGAAAAAGGAGTGATCGACAGCCCTATAAAAAGGGACAGATCACCCACGGAACTCAGAGTGAATATTAAGAGTGAATTGAATTAGATTGAATATTGAATTATCTTGAATTATTATTATAAAAGTGAATTGATTTAAATTGAATTATTATTTTTCTTCTTGATAAAAACATATACTTAAAGTATTAAAAGGTGTAATAACCACTAGTGATAATAAAAGTTTTGTTAACATTTACAAGTGAGTGAGGTGTTTCCACCACTAATTCCACATCCTCCAAATCGAGCGTTCGTCTTTTGAAAAGTGAATTAAATTACGAAAAATGCCCATTGATAGGTCACGGGTCGCGCTGATTAATGGTATTACCTATGAGCAGAACGTTGTCCGCGGTCTTACCAGAGATTATGCGTAAACCGTGATCGACGCGACAGATTTAAATATTAAGGATTTCTAAATAAATGTTGCGAATGTGGATAAATCACTATTGCCTCCGCCAATGTTGCCGCTGAAGAGCAGAACGTTGCCCGCGGTAGCACCGGGTGCGGAAGGTGATGAGTGATTTGTTGGTCAATTAATAATAATTGGTATCAAAAATTCCAAAAGCCGAATGCCGCGGAATCATCGTGCGGGAAGAAGAGTACAATTACGTAAACTGAACAAATTATATCGTGAAGCATCCGTCACCGGTGAAGAGCTTTTGGGAGTCGTCACAACGCCTACCGTCAGGAAGAATTCAGGACCCCCTGAATTTGGGTATACCCTGTTTCCTGGGGAGTGGGCGGCCCCAAAGCTCGAGGAAACCCCAGAAACCAACGGGATCCAGGACGTACTAATCAAGTGGAAATCAATTCCAATAGACCTGCCATCACCGCGGCCAAATTAAGGTAAACATGGAATAAAAATGTATCCTAATCTACACCCTTATCGCTCTCAACTATCCCAGAGCGTAAAGTCCCAGGATTAGCTCGAAAGCGGATGGAAAATATAAACTCCCTAAAAATCGCACTTAAATAAGGAAGTAGGGACGTAACAGTAGCCAAAGCTCCGATGGTAATTACAGACACCCCCACAGAACCATTCGAGAAATGCGCACTGCATATAGTACGACCCTTACCCGAGACAAGCAGACGAAACAAATACGTACTAACCTTGCAAGACCTACTAACCAAATTCAGTAAAGCCATACCCCTCGAGAATCAAGAAGCAAACACTGTAGCAACAGAATTCGTCACTAAGATAATTTGCGAATACGGTATACCACAACAAGTATTGACCGATCAAGGAACCAATTTCCTAAGCCAGGTATTCAAAAACGTCTGCAAATTGCTCAAAATCGGAAAAATTCAAACCACAGCCTACCACCCGCAATCAAACGGAGCTCTAGAAAGAAGCCATCGTACACTAGCCGAATACTTAAAGAATTTTATCGCGGAAGACCAGACGAGTGGCTACCTTACGCGATGTTCACGTACAATACCACCCCGCACACGTCCACTAAATACACGCCGTACGAACTCGTTTTCGGGAGGCAAGCTACCCTACCGACCTCACTAAACCAGACACCGCGATTAACATATACTTATGACAAGTACGCCGAGGAGCTGCATGAGAGACTACGGTCTACCAATAACATTGCCCGCGAAACTATAGGAAACCATAAAGAAAGGTCTAAGACGTATTACGATAAGAAAACCGCGGACAGGTCTTTCAAAATCGAAGATCAAGTGCTACTGCACGACGAGACAGTAAGACGCGGACGATAAAAAAAACTAACACCCGCGTGGATAACAACGCACGGCAATAATAATTACAATATAACTAAAGGACGAAAAACGCGCCGCGTACACGCGAACCGGCTTAAACATTTTATAGAATAGGGCAGGAATAGGGAAACGGTCGCAGTAGTGAAGGAGAGTGACGATACGCAAACAATTATTAAAAGAAAAGGAAACACAAATTTATTAAAAAGGAAAAAAGGGGGAAATACACATTGTACTAAACAAAAAAAAATTATATAAAATAAAAAAAAAGGAAAAAAGGGGGGGGACTTCACTCTTCGATGGTGGCAAGAGCGGCCTCGAAGAGGGCCCACAATCTAGGGCGCGGGGCTGGCCCCACGAAACCATCCCCATAGCGTTCTGAAACAATAACCAGACGCGAAACAATCAAAATGGAGAATTGTAATTACAAATGAATGACACCTAACCGACAAAAAAACACTGGATACTCACCAAAAAGTGCCCGTATCCCCCACGCGTCATCCGCGTCCAGTACTCTCGTACTGCGCGCGGTACTCTCGTATTGCGCGCCGATAAGAAATACTAATGTACCCCGGCGGTGCCGGAAACTCCAAACTCTAAAAGGAAAATGAGAATGAGAAGCACAAACATTACACCCCCACACAAGCTCGCAAAGACACAAAACACTCAACAACTTGCACTAAACGTACCAACAAAAACATCGCAAGCTCGCGCGGAATGGTCATAAGCGACAGCATCTCTAACAAACAGATCCAAACAAAATGAGAAGCGACGAGTCCCTTGCGAAGACGAATCGTCTTACGTTAGCAAAATTTTATATCACGCACGCACAGCACACGCAGGACAAGAGACTTCGCGACGAACGGATCGAAGCGCCGACTACACCTCGACATTATATTTTTCAGGATTACCGTCCTACAAACGACGATACTACTCATAGGAGGGACCACCCCCGATACAGATTTCGCTATAAAAGAATTCAAAGACCACCCCGGCATTTACTTCGAGAACCTAGGCGATCTACAAATTTACCGAGATAGTTGGAAGTTACTATTACACGTAGACATATCTTACATCTACCGACGCGAAGCGAATATCCAAGCTGCACTATATGACATACTTGCGCAATGTAAAAAACCTTCTACCGACAACTTACAAAAATTCTGTAAAACATTCGCCGCGAAAATTCAAGACAAGGTAGGCCGCATCACCAAACTCCTTACCTACGTCCAGCAAACTATAAGCTCAGCACAAAAACAGCGCCGAGGACTAATAGACGGATTAGGTTACATAGGCAAATCACTTTTCGGACTAATGGATTCCGAAGACAGAAAGAAAATCAACGACCAAATAGACTTTTTAAAAGGACAGAATAACAGACTAAGAAATACAATCAAGGGACAAATGCAAATTGTAAGAGCCAACGCCGAACTTCTCAACGAGACTGTACATAACATACAAGACAACGAAAAAACACTCTTGAACGCGACTTGGCAAATTCAATACTTACTACAACAGTCGACCGACATTATTAAATTCCGAGAGACAGTAGACGAACACCTCATAGTAATAAACAGGGTCGCGGAAACACAATTGCGCGACACACAAGACCTGCTAGAATTCATTATGGATATAAAGAAAGGAGTCCTTAACCCACGGTTAATACCACCAGCACAACTCATAACGTACCTCACTTCCGCACTCCCACATATTCCGAAAGGGCTACACTTCCCTATCGGAATAAAATTAGAAAACATGCACGTCCTGTACGAAATCCTAACACTCTCCGCATTTTCGGATACCAAATCAATTACTGTAGTACTAGACATCCCATTGTTGAGCGCGAAGAAATTCAAATTCAGTAAGGTACACCCGGTGCTCACGAAGGTAAACGAATCGTTCTACGCGTATATAGAACCCCTCGACCCATACGTGGTACTTGACACCTCGGTGCAAGATTACATACAACTAAGCAAACAAGACCTAGCAGAATGTAAAACTATAAACGATCTATACCTCTGCACATCTAATCACCCGATGTTCAAAGCGATACCATACGGACCTTGCGAAGTACAGTTGTACACAATATTGACACAAAAACCAAACAATTGTAAAATACGAATTATGACACTGAATCACACAATCCTGATAGAATTACAACAACCAGGCACGTGGATCTATATCGCGCCGAAACCGATACAACTAGCAGCAACCTGCGACGACAAAGGCACAAACATGTATAGCATTAAGGACTCTGGTATCATAACGATAAGAAATAAATGTACAATCACTACCGCCGAATTCACAATAGAAACTGGTAAGCAATACGGGATAGAAATAAACATGGAACTACTTACCTGGTTACAATTTGTCACTAGACGAAATTACGCTTCCACAGACCACTGTAAATTCGTATCGAAGCACCAATTTCGAACTTAAAAGAATAATCAAACACCCGGAAGAATTAAATAAAGTTAGCAAAAAATTAGAAGACTTACAAAACGATCTAGAAAATTCCGAGATTATACCAACTGGGTATCACTACAGCTTCTTTAGACTATCCTCTATGACGGGATTTATAACAATTACACTATGTATCTTCACACTTTACAAATGCATTGTACGCTGCAAAGCAAGAACACCACGACATTGTACCAAAGACAACACGAATCACGACAAAACCACACAAAAACCCGAAGCCATAATCAAAATAGTTAGTAAGGAAGTTAGTCTTCCACTAATTCCCTTTGAAATATTATAATCATTATAAACAAACTATTATCACCACATTATATATTGTCACGTCCCGGGTGAAGGTCTTTGGGGACAATGACATATGGGGGTTTTATTTGAGGCAAATGACAGGCGCGAATGCCAGATTCGTGGCACTGCGGAGAGTAGGATGCAGGCGCGAATTCCAGATTCGTGGCACTGCGGGGAGTAGGATGCAGGCGCGAATGCCAGATTCGTGGCACTGCGGAGAGTAGGAATTCAGGCGCGAATACGTGATTCGTGGCTCTGAAGGTGAAGTGGAATTTTAGGCGCGAATACGTGATTCGTGGCACTAAGGTGTGTAGGATTCAGGCGCGAATGCCAGATTCGTAGCACTGAACGACCAGGGAAGTTTTAGACCGTAATCCCTCCGGTAGTGACACCCGTTAGAGTACTTTATTTTTGTTTTGGTGGATTTTAACGTTGCACTTAGTTAGAAGGAATATTTCCGAGAAATACGTCTAGACATATGGCCGTACGCGGCCTATGTGAAAGTACGCCGTGTAAACACTATAAGAAACTCTATGCTCGGGTATCGCGAGCCGAAATCAGCTGTTGCACCGAATTGTTTTGGTTTGGTGGGTTTCGTAGCTGGAGAATCTTTATAATGATTTGAAACGTTATTTTAGAAACAAGAGCGGTTGTTTATTTTTAAAGCACTTGGTAAGTATATATATACAATGATGCGTTTGACGTTAAGCATCGACACAAGAACATTTATATAAATGATTATCAATAGCGTAGTATTTGTATGAACATGAAATACATAAGATTAATACTTGAGAATAGTATATGGAATGCAATAAGCGTTATTAATATGAAATAATATGTGAAATGCATAAGCAATAATAATTAGTAAAAGCAATGAGTATAAGATGATAAAGCAAGATAATACGATAATAAAGCAATAACGATAAGTAAAGTAATAGTATGAAGATGATATGTAGTAGAAAATAAGTAATTGATGTCGCTTACAATAGATGTTGTAGATGTATAATAGTTCGTTGAACACTGAATTGACTGTTTTTAAGGCACAGTAAAATGGTCAAACAAACGAGGTACTTCGTGAGAAAGTTTCCGTAGAAGAGATTCACTAGAAGAGTGTTCACTAGAAGAGTTTCGCAGAAGAGAGCTCTGGCCTTTTGGGGCCTTGTATTTATACTATTTGCGGGATTGTTAGGGGTGAAGAGTATGCGCGGTATGCACCTTGACTTATCTTTGAAGATGCGTCGCAATACAACTTATTAATAGATTTTGTGTTTAGGGGTTTTATGTGGCCTTGTCTTGTACTGGTTAGGGTGAAGGGTATGCACGATGTGCATCATGGCACGTACGTCAAATATGCGTCGCAGTAATTATCACGTGTTGATCACGAAGGTAAATATGCGTCGCAATAACATTTCCGGGGTTTTTATATGGGGCTGTGGATTGATTTGCGAGGAAGTGGCGTTATAATACCGCGCGAAAAATAGTGAGACGTCACAATATATATTATAACCTTTCACTGTCAAACACATAAGACAGTTTATATTCGTACTTACCGAATTACCATTACAATCTAGTTTTAGAAAAACCGCATGTAAGTCGATGATAATCAATCTAACCACTACAAGTTTTGGGATTACCCTAAGATAGTTTATCATCCGCCGCTAGAAAAGCTTCTCCTCCCTTAGGGGGGAGGGATGTTGGGCCCAGGCAACGCCCAAACACACGCATTATACACACTACTATACATTATACATATTATATTACTCTAGAAGGTTTCGAGACGTTTCTATGCTAAGTCAGTCGCGACGCAACGCGAATCTACGAAATCAGCAAAAAAGCGAGCGCTTCGCCGTGACCATATACGGCAATGCGAAGCGACGGCACCACGCCCAATAGCGAAATAAAAACCGATTTGCCGCCGCAAATCGGCAGACTAGAGATCCGACCCTCGACCGGGTAACACGGCTAAAAACCTACTTGTACACCTCAGTCTAGTTTTAGTTGTTTCTGAATAAAGACTTAGTCTTTGAGTTTAAACACATATGGTGTAGTTCACCCGGTGGATTCTCATCCTTTAATCACTCCCGAACCCATGATTACGCCAGATCCCATACCAGCCTTGCGAGCCATCACGCAGGGCACAACACCTTGTTCCGACTCGTGTCGCCTTTCACGTCTGACTGGTTTTTATGGAGATCGCAGAGTTGGTGGGGAGAGTGACTAGCATACAATGAATAAAATCTGTCGATCTTACAACGAAAGTTTACTGTATCGTGCAATGGCAAAAATTTCAATTTACATAATTTTTATCCTAGCTTTATGAAAACAGTATGTGTTGATTGTTTAGGTTCATTCGATGATAATGAGTCCAAACACAAAAGAAATAGGACTAGTTCAAAGATTGTGTACAGCGATAGAATACACTCCTATTTAACCATAAAAGATCCTAAAAATAGTCTAATTTGTGTCATGTTAGGATTTATTTTCATCGGGAGACTCTTACCAATCAGTTTCAATTATTTTTATAAAGACAAGATAAAAATTACAGAAAGTCAAGTTTTTATATACCTATCTTCACTTTCCTCGTCAATCTGTTATGATTTATTGACCTGAAGGTGATGAAGAACGAGGGTGAGGATGGTTACACATAAAAAGGTAGTTGGGATTGTTCGTTCAAATTTAACTGGACACGTGGACACCACTGTATGGAGAAAACGAATAAGGAAAGTGAAATTAGTACATAAACGAAAACTTGCATAGATTATGTATGGTAAACAAATTCACTTTTATTTCTTTCGTATTGAAAAAAACCTCTAAACATATTTTTTCTAAATGTTTGGTATTTCCTCCAAGAGATATCCTTAATTGTGGCTCAGAGCTTCAAAACTTTTCTCTTTCCTTTATTCCTAATTGATGTTTAATAAGGAATTATATTAAATACAGTGTGTATAATTTCTGGCGTATCTGCTTCACGATTTTCCACCAAAACCACCCATTAAGTTTCCAAGTCCGCCTGCAGCACCTTGTTGAAGTTGTTTCATGATGTTTTGCAATCCTGGCATGCCGCCTGAAAGTAAAATTTGAGGCATTTAGACACAGAGATTAGAAACAGATAAAACAATTCTTTTATTTCTCCGTTGGCTGAAGTAAATCGTAGCCGTTGATGTAGTAAATCATGATCATGTCAAATTATTACTTTTATTGTGTACAATTAGTTTTGAAATGTTCCACTTGTTGTTTAAAAATAAATCGTTTATAAACAAATAAATAATGCTACTTGAAGCATAAAATAGGGGAAAATGATGAGCATTGATATAGAGACGAACAATGTTTGAAAGAAGCACACAACCTTAATGAATTCATACAGTACTGGAAACATTTATTGCAACACTCGAATAAACACGTTATCACTTATACTGTAATTATTATTAGCACTAGGAAAATATTATTGCAAAATTTATTTACTGCTAGAATGTGTAGCTCTCTATCTTGGAAAAAAATCATTTCAATAATCATATTGCTATAAAAAATGTGAGTACACGCAGCCCCCGTACAACACGGTATTGCTATAACACGATTTCGCTCTAACACGGTTAGAGAATTTGGGAAATCACCGTATAGCACGGTACTGCTGAAACACGATTTCGCTCTAACACGGTCAAAAAATTATAAAATTCAAAACTTTACCCTAAAAATCACACATGGGGGCAAAATGAGCCAAAGAATGGAAATTCTACTTTCTGAATACGGCTTCTTCCACTGCAAGAAGTTCAAAATTCAAACGAGAACTTCAAAAAAGTGCAGCTCTATACTACAAAATTTATGAAAATTTGGCAAAAAAGCAAGCAAACGAAAACAACACATTTTTTTAAAAATGCAGAACACAGAAATCTAGATGTTGCAGAAGAAAGTTCAGAAGATGAAAATATTTTGCAATAAAGAAAACGCTTTCGTTAAACTGTGCATAGCAGCGATAAAGAAGACAAAAATGGGCGAGCATTATTTAAGATTCATTTATAATACTTTTGGTCAACTATTGATATTTTTAATAAATATATTTCTGATAGTTATGAAAGCAAAATAGTGTATTTTTGGAACCTAACTCTGTTTTTTGTACTTGTTAATATTGTTAGTCCCGCATAACACGATTTCGTATTATACAGCACTGTTTAGGAATCTAACGACCACCGTATTATACGGGGGTCTCTGTATTACGTAGAAAGTAATGCAATAAATATTCCCAGCATCTACTATATCGACTATCATGGCAATTCGTTACCAACAAAAAAATGAAAATTATTATCTGAATGTCAAATTCAGATGTTTCAATTCGTATTACTCGTGAATATTTTATAGACACTTCTATCAAGAATGGACGGCTTCCATACCGAAAAATCAAATCTCAAAAAGGTCCCACAGCTAGGCACAGGGCTACGATACCGAAAATAACTTCGTGTAACTTGACCATAATACATTCTAACCCTGGCTCCACACAATCGTTAATCATACATCTATTTGCGAATATTCAAGGCCGAATATTCGTGTACGTTGAATCGTCGAAAATAGTCTCCACACACTACGCCCTGCAATTTCGGATATACAGGGTGTCCCAAAAATGTCGGTTTTCCTTGAAAGGGGTGACTCAGGGGGTGATTTGAAACAACTTTTTCCTTAGCGAAAATATTGTCCGAAGCTTCGTTAAGGAGATATTAACCAAAAACCGCGACCAAACAGAGCGCGCGCCTTCCGCCCGAGTTCCCGCGGTAGCGTTGGCTACGCGGTAGGCGACCGCGCTTGTGCTACGAACGTACGAACAAGCAAGTCGGCATGCATCGAAGGAAACCGCGTTACACAGTTTTTTTTTAAAGCAGAATCTTAAATAAGAATAATTTGAAGTGAGAGGACAAGAAGTACGTAAATTTCGTTTTTAAATAAGGCATAAACGAAAAGGTAACGTAACAGAAAATGTACGACAAGTGATCGTAATTCGTTATTGAAGTAAAAATCCGTAGTTTAACAACGGCCAACACAACTAAATTTAAAAAAAAATATTAGGTGTACGAATAAATTCTTTCCGACTGGAATTTCTATCGCGGTGGTATTCATTTGCGGCCAGAAAAATGGCAAAAGGGAATTAACAATAATGGAAATTATTTCGATGATCGAGTTGTTTTCATATTTTTTAAATCGAACTGTTATTGTACCCTAAAATCGGAAAGAATTTATTTCTACACCTAATAATCACCAATAAATTAAACAAAACTCACCCTTTCGGACATTCCTTTCCTTGCTTTCCTTCCCTTTTCGGAAACCTGTGTCACTAGGCCACTGTACCGATCCTGGTCATCGGCGTCCAGTGCTCAGCTGATCGCAGGGTCAATGTACCGAATGTTCACTTCACTGCACGGCTACTAACACTGTTCACTTAATTTATGTTTCACGGAACGTGTTGTTCTTACGTTACAAAAATTGGTGGCCCCGAAAGAGGCCGATTACTGTTAATTACTGGGACGAGATTACTACTATTACCCGGCGAAAAGAAGATTCGTGGCAGACGGTCTCGGGCTGTGCAGTCCGCTGCTGTGACGAAGAGATTGAACGAAACACGTCGAGACCGAGTGGGATAGAGCGATCTGACCGACGATCGTCTAAACAAAACAATAGCGTAGGCTACAGATCGCTCTATCCCACTCGATCTTGTGTTTCGTTCGATCTCTTCGCCGCGCGGTGCGACAATGTATGTGGCAACTTCAGCCAATAACCAAAATACGTGTGCTCCGTCTGTAAAAGTGTGCCCAAATAGGTGACGCGACCAATCGTCACAGCAGCGGACTGCACAGCCCGAGACCGTCTGCCACGAGTCTTTTTTTCGCCGGGTAATAGTAGTAAGTAGTAATCTCGTCCCAGTAATTAACAGTAACCGGCCCCTTTCGGGGCAACCAATTTTTATAACGTAAGAACAACACGTTCCGTGAAACATAAATTAAGTGAACAGTGTTAGTAGCCGTGCAGTGAAGTGAATATTCGGTACATTGACCCTGCGATCAGCTGAGCACTGGACGCCGATGACCAGGATCGGTACAGTGGCCTAGTGACACAGGTTTCCGAAAAGGGAAGGAAAGCAAGGAAAGGAATGTCCAAAAGGGTGAGTTTTGTTTAATTTATTGGTGATTATTAGGTGTAGAAATAAATTCTTTCCGATTTTAGGGTACAATAACAGTTCGATTTAAAAAATATGAAAACAACTCGATCATCGAAATAATTTCCATTATTGTTAATTCCCTTCTGCCATTTTTCTGGCAGCTTCTGAATACCACCGCGATAGAAATTCCAGTCGGAAAGAATTTATTCGTACACCTAACATTATTTTTTAAATTTAGTTGTGTTGGCCGTTGTTAAACTACGGATTTTTACCTCAATAACGAATTACGATCACTTGTCGTACATTTTCTGTTACGTTACCTATTCGTTTATGCCTTATTTAAAAACGAAATTTACGTACTTCTTATCCTCTCACTTCAAATTATTCTTATTTAAGATTCTGCTTTAAAAAAAAACTGTGTAACGCGGTTTCCTTCGATGCATGCCGACTTGCTTGTTCGTACGTTCGTAGCACAAGCGCGGTCGCCTACCGCGTAGCCAACGCTACCGTGGGAACTCGGGCGGAAGCCGCGCGCTCTGATTGGTCGGGGTTTTTGGTTAATATCTCCTTAACGAAGCTTCGGACAATATTTTCGCTAAGGAAAAAGTTGTTTCAAATCACCCCCTGAGTCACCCCTTTCAAGGAAAACCGACATTTTTGGGACACCCTGTATCTCTAAACACTTATAACTAACAAACGAAGCTTCAACCGGAATATTGTTATTCTTGATTATCGTCTTATTTTGCTGTCTAGAATCACCCCGTGAATGTTTTCCCAGCAATAGTCGGACACCCTGTATGTAATATTACACAAGTATAGTAAACACATTGTTATGTTTGCGCGTTCAAAAGTAGCGCGGTTTGTAACAACGGCGCAGGGCAGCGCCATCCGCGAGTAAACAGGAACAGAGGGCGATCGCGTCGTCGAGGAACGTTCAAGCAGGGTTTGGCGGAAATCCCGTGCGCCCGTATCAGGAATAGCGGTGGGGGAACTCCACGCATGCGCACGATGACGCGGTGACGTCAAACCAATCAACGCCAAGATGGGAAACGAAACGGCGCCACCGTCAAGATGGGAAATGAAACGGCGCCACCGTCATGTTTCGTTTCACGGCGTTGATTGGTTTGACGTCACCGAGTCATCGCGCTTGGATTGGTTTGACGTCACCGCGTCATCGCGCGCATGCGCGGAGTTCCCCCACCGCTATTCCTGATACGGGCGCACGGGATTTCCGCCAAACCCTGCGTTCAAGAGACGTTGGATGACGCTCGAGAGTGAACGAGGTCCAATCGTGACTTTTGTATCACCGCATTTATATATCTCTATTAAATAGTTAGTAGTTATCCGAGCTGGTGTTTTATTGTCACATACACAACACTCATAAATTATTGACTTAACTTTTCAAGTGTTAATCGATAAAATGGGGTTTGGAATTGCATGTCGGTTGTAAATATTGCACATATATTTTAAAATTAAAACACGGTTCGAACTCAAAGTAAATAATTTAATGTGATGTAGGTTTACGGATTATAAGTAAATGAGACATTTGTTTATACATAATCTACACTTATGCACTCAATAAAAATTCAATCTCGCCCTTTCTACGACAGATTATTACTGACAGATTACTCATCATCTTAGCAGAAAATAAACATACCCATTTGATGAAGCACTCTTGGATCCATCATTTTTGCCATCTGATGATTCAGTTTTGCCATTTGTGTTGAATTGACATTTTTTGTCATATCTCCAGCTTTAAATAAGCCCTTAATACCGCCCATTTTCTTTACAACAGCTGCGAATTTCGTGTACTGAGTAATTAAATCTTTGACTTCTTTCTCGGTTACCCCAGAACCTTGTGCCACCCTTACTATTCTGCCTGGTTGTTTGCTGAACAATTTTGCACCGTCCCTGTTGTCCAGTTCTATAAATAACAATTACAGCTATCATTCTTCATATTCTTAAGTGGCTATTGCTATTATACGGGAATGCTTAGTAAATCAGGTGAAAGAAATCTGCTCGGCTAAATTTAAATGAACCATCCCGACCCCCTTTTTTGTGTAACCGTCTTCAACCTCATACTTTATCGTCTCCAGCTCAGCGAATCGTAATAGATTGAGAAGGAAAGTGAAAAGATATATGAAAATTTGACTTTCCACAATATTTATCTCGTCCTTATGAAAATAATACGAATTGACTAGTAAGGTTCGCTCGATTAAAACCAGTCCAAATACGACATATATCAGACTATTTTTAGGATTTATAACACTTAAATGCAAATATACTCTATCGCCGTACACAATCCTAAAACTAGTCCCATTTCTGCCCTGTTTGGACTATTTTTTAAGGATAGAACCTTAACAATCAATTCAAACTATTATTAATATTTTTAGAAAGATAGGATGAAAATTATGGAATTTGAAATTTTTGTCATTGCACGATATATTGTAACGGGCCTCTGCCACGGTCGCTTTACGTAGTACGTCTATCTCGCTTATTTTCTATCTGTTCACTTTCCTTGCCAATCTGTTATAACGGTCAATTGTATTGAGAATTTGAAACCTCGGACCTGACCGATGGAAATTTTACCATACATTACTGTGGTAGTTTAAAACGCATTTCTGACAAACGTTTGCGAATATTCACAATTATTTACGAATATTACCGTTGATATATTTGCCATGTGTTTCCAACACATATACAGTTGTGCCCAGTTAAGTTGATAATTCCAGGTTCTGGAGATTATCTTTTATTGGAGGTGGTAGGCGAAATTTTCGGTTTAAATTCGGCAAAGAGATTTAATATGTAATTGTGTTAAATATAGCCCGAGTTATGTCGGGTTTGGTATCATTTTCATCATGAAAACACAAGGAATCGATTGGTGTCACTTTCGTCAAGATCTCACGAAAAATGGGGAACTTGACATTTTTCATTTCGTAACACTTTACCTACCGCTCGTGGCTGAACTTAAGGATACTATAGTCGGGGCCAGATATATTGGCCGGTGAGTTTCGTGAGGGGTATTCTCCCACCACACAGTTTGCCTGCCTCGGTGCTCCTTTTCTCAACGTTTTCTTACTCGCTCTCGTTCCATCTCGCTCTCGCCTTCGCAGAACAAGAGTGAGCCAGAAGTGGTGGGGATAGTGCCAAGCTTCTGGCGTGTAGGCCAAACCGAGCTGTCAGCGTAGAAATACACAAATCAGAATAGGTGTGCGTTAGATCCGAAAAAATTCAGGAGCTTTATTGGTCAGAACATTGATTCCTCCTCGATAGCTTCATCTCGTATTGGTCTATGAATAGCTTCGTCACGCACACAACTATTACGCTAAGAATAAATAACAGCCAAACGGCTAGATTCAGGCGAAGCCGAGCAGCGTTCCCGTTACCCCACCATACCCTGCGACGACCTCGCAACTCCAACTGACAAATCCACGATCGTCAGTTGATGGTGGTTGATTTCTCCTCAATCGTTGCTCGCGAAAACGAATTCACCGGCCAATATATCTGGCCCCGACCTTAGGCAGTCGTTCTTGTCTAAAGTGAAGCATTTTGTTTCATTTAATTACAAAGAAAGAAATTGAAACTGAGACTTGTTCTTTGGCATGAAGTTTATTAACATCATAAGCTTTAAAAAACAAGTTTGTTTAGTCAAAAATATGCATTATACAGTGTGTCTGCCGGAACACTGAACAGCTGGATATCTCATATCGTATGGGAGATAGAAAAAAATATTTATATGGAATTGCATGGTTCGAGGGAGCAAATTTATTAGCGCAGACAAATTTTTCCTTCGATTATTATTTTAAAAGATACGACGATCAAGTTCGGTTTTTTAAATGCAACTATTTTTTTTCGAGATTACTTGATAGGGCGTTCCGAGATAAATACAATAATCTATAATGTATACACCTTATTTCCACTGCTTTTCAAGCACCGGGGCTGGTCTTGTTCGCGCCACGGATGGCACGCGTTTGGCATTACCTGTTGAAACAGATACGTACCTACAAAGGTCTACGCCAGGAGTGGCAGGCCCAAAGGCTGGACAATTCTTTTCCTTCACCAATGCTAGGTACATCTGCGGTATCGAAAAGCGTACCGTTAATTTTTCGAAGCGTCATAAAATTTACTTGGAGTTTGTACGCAAGGAGAAGTAGGAAAATATGAATCAATTTTCACCTTCAATCGTCTTTTATTTCGCACTACTTCTAATAAATTTGCTCCCTCGAACCATGCAATTCCATATAAATATTTTTTTTATCACCAATACGTTAGGAGATATACAGCTGTTCAGTGTTCCCGCGGACACACTGTATATGACAGTGCAGATGGATCATTAAGGGGGGTTTGCGCCTTGTTGGGCCGAAAAATAGGTAATTCTTCATGAATTTTTTGTACAAAAACGGATCGACAAATTAATTTGAGGTTTGGCAGACTGTTTTATTGTATCTTGAACTATTGTTCTGAATTTTTGTGTGACAGTGAAAAAAAAATATGGCAGATACAGAGAGAGCGTTGAAAAATAATCGGGTGGCCCTGGCGTTGTCGAAAAGTACTGTAAGGGTTATCCGAAACACAAAAAGGAAAAGAGATTCTTAAACTATATGAATGTGGCTATCGGTGGTAGTAGATTTATTGCCGTATCTGTTACCGTTCCTTTTTTATTTAAAGAAGTTTTCCTGATTTTGGGGCAAAACCTTTCTCAGACTCAAATCAGGGCGCTTCATCTTCTTTAAGAATCTCTCGTTCTCTTTGTGTTTCGGATAACCCTTACAATACTTTTCATTAACGCCAGGTCGAACCGTTTTTGTACAAAAAATTCACAAAGAATTACCTACTTTTCGGGCCAACAAGGCGCAAACCCCCCTTAAAGAGGTTTTTTAAAAAGTTTCTTTTGTTTTGCACTGATAATATAAAAACCGAGGTTCCACTCAATTCAAAACAAATTCGAGTATGTTCACAAAATATGTAGTTTCGGACCGGACCTAAATTGAAGTTAATGAAAACTCTTATTCTTTATGAAAATAAACTAAAACCCCACCGATGAGGATTTACCCCCCCCCCCCCCCAAGCCCCCAAAAATGAGGTTTTAGTTTATTTTCATAAAGAATAAGAGTTTTCATTAATTTCAATTTAGGTCTGGTCCGAAACTACAGATTTTGTGAACATGCTCGAATTTGTTTTAAATCAATTGGAACCTCCGTTTTTGAGTTATCACTGCAAAACAAAAGAAACATTTTTAAAAGGACTCTTTAATGATCCATCTGTAGTGTCATATATAATGCATATTTTTAACTAAACAAACATGTTTTTGAAAGCTTATGATGTTAACAAACTTCATGCCAAAGAACAAGTCTCAGTATCAATTTGTTTCTTTGTAATTAATTGAAATAGAAATGCTTCATTTTAGACAGGAACGACTGCCTAGTACCCTTCAGTCGATTAATAGGCTTCTGGTAGGTAAAGTGTTAATTACGAATGTTACACTCTCTTCCCAGTTCCCTATTCTCGAACGCCGAGCTCCTGGTTTGCGAATGTTCCCATGTCGTAAGTCGACAAAAAATTTTGTATCAACCTATCCGGTATAAAATTATCAACATAACGGTCTCGACTGTATATGCATGCGAGCAACAGCATACAATTCGGCCCAAAATTTGTTCGATCTTGGGAACCGGTCGTAAACAATTTCTGGGATGAGATGTCTATTTGGCTTGCCATTGTTCTCTACTGCGGCGTGTGAAAGAGATGAGAACAAGCGAGAGGGCATGTGATAGCGACAAACTACAGATTACGATCAGCACTGCCGTGTCGGCGTCTGTCGAAAAAAGAGAGAATAGATCTCCCTGGCAACTGTCACTCGCCGCGGCAGCTATAAAACAAAGAGCGGGAATAGGGACGAGTTCTTTTTTAAGGCAACAGACGCGGGCTCTTTTCGAGATAGCATTGCACTTTCATGAGGATCTAGGACTGTGCTCCGATGAGAAGAAGTCGGTTGAAATGTCACAGGAGCAAGAGGGGTTCTTCGCTCGCATTAGGGCCCTTAACACGGACGCTCTTGAGTCGACTCTTGAGCACCACACGCCGCACAGTGGTCGGACGCATAGAAGAGAAGTGGACAAAACTCATAACTTCAGCATTTCTTAATATTTTTTAATTTCTTTTTGATATTACTTCTTAAACATCAAACTTAATATAATATTCAAGAAATAATTTAATATGACTTTTTTTTACACATAATAATATTACTAATGGCGTTATAAACTAATATTTTAACATACGTAGAAAAATTAGCTTGCAGCAATTGAGGATTAGACGACGAACGAGCACGTGCACGAGGCTAAATGTCTTTAGTAATAAAACTGAAATAAACTGTGACCCGCTATCAAGCCGTTTACACATGCCGTAAATTATAAGATATATTAATTTCAATATAAGATAAAACAAATCTTTAAAACAATAAACAAAAACACTCTTTTATAGTTTATACTTGTTGTTTTCATGTCACGAGAGCATTCACAGGTATTACTAACGATTCTTTGTATTGCGTGGTTTTGAATTTCCTTTTATGAATGTGACGTCCCAGCCGCACCATGGGTCACGCCGGGTTAACCTTCGCCCGCGCCGTTAGAGGTCTACTCTTCACACAAGTCCTAACTTCCACTCGCGTTTGCATATATACAAGTTCCAAGTTATATCCTCTTAGTCCCCGTGTCTCTAGGGCAAGGTCTCTCAGCTATAGCCCTACTGATGAGTCTGGCTGACGGTCCCAAGACGAAACGCACATCTTCTTTCCCTCCTCGATCTTCAAAATGCCGATCCACCTCCCCCGCACAGTACTCCAAAAAGCATGAACCAGGCCGAGGGATTACGGTTACGCCGGAGGCGACGGGGCAAGGTCCCTTTACGTTCCGCAATCATCACCATCTCGGTTTCGGGCATTACAATGAATATCACATGATTTGCAATATACACATTTGACATGGTAATAAATCGTTTTGTTGGAATGCATTCCTACGAGAGTAACAATTTTGTACAAGCACGAAAATCGTTCGAAACGCGCAGCGAAGAGCCGTGAACCTATTCGGGAGTCCTGCTGTACCCCCCCCCCCCCCGAAATTATCAGTTAAAGCTGCAAGAAGTAGCAGTTGATTTTTGCAGGACAGTTATGTGATCGTATCTACTTTCAAAATATATCATCAAGAGAACGTAGGAATGCGTAGCTTTTTTTGTAGGCCTAAAGAATGCAGTGCCAACATGAAATTATACGTACCTTTCTTTCAGACTCCAAAACACGATTTTGGTTATGTATTTTTGAAAAGTATTTACGTCATACATAAGACTATACACGTTTATAATGCATAATACAATTGATTATAAATGTCCCCAAAAGTGAAAGAAAAATGTTGAAACTTTGGTTAGAAATCTGTAAGAAGCCAGCTAGAATACCAAAGGTCTACTGAAGAAAAAACATATATCCATTTTCATAGCAAGATACATTGATTCATTGGCTATCAGAAAATAATAATCGATACTTAAAAATCCGGCTTTCACAATGTAGGGTTTTTCCACGTTCCGACCACTGAAATAAATAGCGCGCTCCTTCATGCACGCCGGAAGGTAATACTCCGCAATAACTTAGAGACAGCGGGTTCGGATTTACATTTCTACGTCGACTCCACATGTTTTGTACCACGATCCAGCGTAGTCCTGTATTGCGTACTGGTTGTTCGATGTATTATCGATCTGCGAAACGATCGGCAAGACATGATCGCGACATACGTTCGCGAAAAGCATACGAATTCCTCGGTATACCTGGCTTATAGAGGATATCATAAATGCTGTTACTGTAGGGCACACAGAAACATCTGTGCTTACGAAGCTACATTTGGTTTTCCTTAAGGTGCTACAAGCTATGGAAATGATTTATGACTCAATTATGACGACTATAAAAGTTTACAAGGGTAAATTAAAAAATGTCCACATGTTTCCCCGGCAATGCGATGACAAACGAAATTGCAGTTAACATATTCACTGTTGTGACGATCATAATTATTACTATTGACAGCAATAATTACCATGCCCATGCTTGTTTTAATATAAAAACTAATATTGATAGACAATAAATACACATAAAGTCTGATTTACTAAAGAAGGCGCGTTGGGACCGGGGCCAGAACTTGCGATGTTGCCGCTACTCCAAGCTCGTGATTGGTGCTTCCCCTACGCGGCTCCCTATGCCTTGGCGAATAACTTCCGACTACTAACTTAGCTGTGGGCCTAGAGTAATCGTTGTCTTTGTCAGGGTATATATCGCAATCCTCTTCGAGAGGGCGAGGCCAACGTCCTTCCCATAGAGATTTGACAGATTGTCGAATCTTATTGGCGATTGCGGACGGCACGCGGCATGAGGAATGAATGGCGGAAAAGTCAAGGAATACAGGCTCATAGGATACTTATTCTATTTAGGGTCATTCCACGCCAAATCAATCACTTTTTGCACTCGATGTCGAGCATTCTACAAGTAAGGATTCATCTGCTGCCTCGGATAAACTTCACGAATATGACCCAGCTGTGCCATCAACAAGTACCGATGCACTCACTGTTTCTACGCTACCATACACAAACTTTAATTTCTTTAAAAATGCCCCTCAAGAATTTCAAACACAATTTCTGAACACTAAACTTGGTAAAGTTTGCTTCATTGGTGTTCGAATATGGTTTAAGAACGATGTGAAACCAGTTGATCCCAAGCATCAACAACTCTTACATACTCCTTTACCAGCCATTAACATTCAACATGTGGTAACGTGCAATTGCAACACATGCAGAAATTGTCTGACTCGAAATAATAACATTCCAACGTCATCCAAGTCAAATAGTTTCATATATCCACAAATACCTTCTCATCTACCTACATTAGATTTGTTGCCGAAGAGTTTAATTTCACCCAGAATACCGTTCATTCAAATTCGACGCTTGCGACATGCACATGGGATCTTCGGGCAAATTATTAATGTTCCAGTGTCTGTAAATAAGATGGTGAATCATTTACCAAGAAACATTGATGACGATCATTATGTTAATAATGTTCATATTAATGTTCATATTAACAGAAAAAAATACATGAATTACGTTATTTAGTTGGTTTGGTGAGAAAACGAAACATAAAACATTGGCTGCAATGTCTATTTGAAACTCCTCTCTACAGTCTGTATGGCATTAGAGCTTATGAATCTTTGTTTCAAAATGAGAATGTTAATCAAATTACTATAGATGAAATTAGTGAAGACATACCAATCGAAGATAGTCTCGCTGCACAACAGCAAACAATTTCATGGAATGATGAAAAGTATTTTCGTATTGCACCAGGAGAAGCAAATATACCACACAATCTACTTTTCAATGAACATGCCGAGGAATAAAACTTATTCACATTAAGGGGTTATGCCTAGTTAGCTGGCGAAAGATAACGCGTTTTTCCGGGAATTTTTTGTGGAATATCTACTGTATATTTTTTTACAACTATCCGCTTATTTTAAAAGTACATATCTGCAGCCACTCTCAGTAATTTTCTTATTGGAAAATATTAAAAAATGAGGGAATAACAGCCACTCTCGCGGAAGCCGTTTTTAAAAAAGGCGCTGCGCGGTGAGCACGATTTCTCCGAGCCGGATCATCTGAAATCAGAAGGCGAAGAAGATTCTGTTAATACGTGAGTTTATCTAGTTCGTGAACGAAGGATTTTTGTTTTTTACGAAAACTCTATTTTTAATTCCCGAAAAACGAACAATTCAGACCTCGAAAAATCATAATTTTGCGTTAAACGGCCGCCATTTTGTCTGAAATCATTTTTTTTTAAATCCTTCGTTCACGAACTAGATAAACTCATGTATTAACAGAATCTTCTTCGCTTTCAGATTTTAGATGATCCGGCTCGGAGAAATCGTGCTCACCACGCTGCGCCTTTTTTAAAAACGGCTTCCGCGAGAGTGGCTGTTATTCCTTCCTTTTTTAATATTTTCTAATAAGAAAATTACTGAGAGTTGCTGCAGATATGTACTTTTAAAATAAGCGAATAGTTGTAAAAAAATATACAGTAGATATTCCACAAAAAATTCCCGGAAAAACGCGTTCTCTTTCGCCAGCTAACTAGGGATAACCCCTTAAGGAAAAGTGATCTTTTCTGCCGAGTTTCAGAAGCAACGCCCTCTTTCTCCCAACGCGTGTCTTGGCCCCCGCCGCGGTCCAGCTGCATGGAGTGCCTCAGGCCCGTACCATATGAACCGCGCATGGCGCATTGGGGCGACACCCGTATCAATCTATGTACCTTTTGTGTTACACACCTCGTGTGCTTATAGTATCTCAATAAATATTATTCTATTTTGTAACAGCTTCGTAAAAACAGATATTTTAGTGCGCCCTACTATAACAGCATTTATGATATCCTCTATGAGTCAGGTATATCGAGAAATTCGTATACTTTTCGCGAACGTATCGTATTTCGCAGTACGCAATTCAAGACTGCGCTGGATCGTGGAACAAAACATGTGGAGTCGACGTAGAAATGTGAGCCCGAACCCGCTGTCTAACAAGGAGAGGTTCCCAGGTGTCCGCCTCCGATTGCTTTGGTTTCTGGATATGTTTTAGAGGACCGAAAAATAAGATAAATTTTTTTTTATAGCGGCCCGTTTTCATATTTAGGGGGTGAAATCACTACTCAATGGGGGGTAAACTACCCAAGGGGTGGTTCACCTTTCATTGTCAGTAGCGATGGAAGGTCATAAAACTACTGTGGGTCATCCTAAAATAATGCATGTCTAGGGTTTTTTAAGAAAATTATGAATTTTTTTACACGTTTCAAGTCTCTCAAATGCGCAGTTAGACGATTACGGGTAGTTTACCCCCTAATAACGGTGACTGGCGACAAGAACATAATCCATACAGCAAGTTATGACGCAAATTAAATTTATGTCAAGTTTTATTCAACACAATTTTGTACCCCTTATGAACTTTGAAGGGTGGTTTCACGCCCTAAACATGCAAACGGACCAAAATAAAAAGACACGTATTTCTAATTATTCGGCCCTCTAAAAGATATCCAAAAACCAAAGCAATCGGAGGCGGACACCATGGAACCTCTCCTTGTAAGTTGTGCCGAGCAGGGTGTGGCGGAAATCCCGTGCGCCCGTCTCAGGAATAGCGGTGGGGGAACTCTACGCATGCGCGCGATGACTCGGTGACGTCAAACCAATCAACGCCAAGAAACGAAACTTGACGATGGCGCCGTTTCATTTCCCATCTTGACGGTGGCGCCGTTTCGTTTCCCATCTTGGCGTTGATTGGTTTGACGTCACCGCGTCATCGCGCTTGGATTGGTTTGACGTCACCGCGTCATCGCGCCCATGCGTGGAGTTCCCCCACCGCTATTCCTGATACGGGCGCACGGGATTTCCGCCAAACCCTGGTGCCGAGTATAACCTTCTGGCGGGCAGGAAGGTGCACGCTCTTTCCTTCACTCCTGCGTTGATATACTCTAGCGTGGCGCGCAAGAGTCTATTCAAGAGCGTCCGTGCAAAGGGCCTTATTGGCTCGCACGGTGTGTGTCCCGTTCGCATACTTTGTATTCGTCAACGTTTACGCCTGGCCAATAGCGACAATATGTGTACCCTACCTCTACGATTGTGTTAGAGAACGCGGGTCTATGGAGATAGGCCATTCGGACCCTAGAGTTTTTCGCCGACTTCGTCTCATCGGAGCACAGTATAGTATAGTTTTCATTGCTAAATAACTCATCGGGGGATCGATTACCACGCGAACGGAGGATCGTTGAAGCGGTGAAGTACGAAGTCTTTGAGCTCGGCTCATTTTCAAAGCAAGCATTTGGAAACTCTCGAACGATGCTTTCGATAATTTCTGGAAAATATTATTGTGAAATACGGCAAACCTATGTGTTCGATGAAAACACGCTGAGGTTACTTAAATGTGCTAAGAAATAAATAAATAACTGTATTAAAAAGGTGGGGTTAGGAGAAAACGTTTTTCTTTCTCCATAAATTGACATGCGTGTACTCAACGTGTTTGGACAAGAACGAGGAGCACCTCCGTTCTTGGTTAACGCGCAAGCAAGTGTTACTCACGCGAGGCCTAACATTTAATAGTTAATAGTAGTCTTAAGGGGTAATGTAATCGCGTCACAATAAACTTGTTTCTTATTAATAATTAACGGCACACACACTATTTTTAAAGAAAGAACAACTGCGCAAGTACGCGAATTAAAAAGGGGGCCGAGAGTATCTCGATGTCTAGTTATCGGAGCACCGATAGCTCTTGCTGCGACAAGCGTAGAAGTCGACACGGACGTGTTTATCGACACGCGACTCACAGGCGAGAGAGCGATCGCAGCAACGGCACGGGCCGGGTCACCGATTCGGGCACCGACACCTAGCCAATCAGCACGGCCCACGTCTGTGCCGCGAGACAATGCCAATTAGGCGGGAGAGACAATAGTTGATTAGTCTAGGTGTCAGCCCCGAGATGGCCCGACCAGGCATCACCGCGATCGTCCAGCCGCGGCATCGAGAACGAGAGCGCGTTCAAATGTCGCGCTCCTCGCGTCAACGCGAACGTGCCCGGTTGGCCGCATCGCCGCGGCCAATCCCAAACACAACGTCAGTAGGCGCGCTATAGTGTTAATTGAACGTTTCCAAGTTATTTATTTCCATACTTCTCTTTGTCATTCACAAGATTAATAAATAGAAAACTTTCATTTATCAATTATTTAAAAAAGATTTTCGCCATTTCAAAGCATTAAGATAATATTTGTTTTCCGAAACGTACAGGCATCCGAATAATTCAGTAACAAAACTATCCGATCTAACTTCCTATTACATTGGAGAAGTCCTAACCTGAATCGTTCATGCTGTCCATGATAGTCATCAAACGTTTTAATCTTGCCAAGGATTCCTGTTCTGTACCTTTGGACATAAAATCTTGACTGAAGCCAGGAATCATCCCCTATTTGAAAGAAAGTATGGTCGATTATTCTACTTTAAAAGTATGTAATGGTAAAATAACGCATGTAACTTACTTAAGTGAACTAAAAGGTTAATATGTCTGGTAACTTTCATAACTAAATATTAGTTCGTGTAAAAATAATAAAACGTAACAAAGTGATAAAAGGTATTGTCTTTAAAATAATCAGATTTAATAAAAATTAAAAGAACTGTGATTCAGTAATATAGCAAGCAATAATATACTCATATACATACATAGTGCCCCAAAATTGAAGGACAATCCTGAACATGCAATATCCTGAGGCACAAGGACATCGAAAAGTCCTTTATCGTTTTGGGATCCGAGAGTTCATTCTCAGGATATTAACAGTTGAATATTAGCGGTGGAACATCCGGGGCGCACAGTTTAAAGTCGAAACAGCTGAGCGCGCGGTAGCGTATATTCGCACGCATACGCAGGAGGCACGCGTAAATACAGAAACACACACACAGTAGATCTGACCGCGCTGATTAATTTTCACGGTTTGAACTAACGCGGTCGGCTTTACTATATATGTAACCTGATTCTACACACGCTTCCTGCGCGTCAGGGGGTGGACAGTAGTATAGGCGCCGTGAAGAAACATAGTTCATCCCGTTTTGAGTATACACTAGATGGCGTTGTTTCGCCCCCCACGCCCCTCACTCCGCTGGCGGTAGGTTGCGTCTGTCTTCGTTGCACTGAGTAAACAGTTCCACGTTGCACGTGGCCGCCATTCACTGCCATTGTATCTGATTGTCAGCAATCATCAGCAATTGTCAGTGATATTTTTGTCGGTAAAGTGCAGTAAATTGTATTCATTGTAAATCTCATGTAATTATCAAATACGGTGTTTTTTTACTTTGTAACAAACAATGAATTGAAAACTTTTTCAAAAAGGAATAACAGATGTAATCTTGATATATAATAAAAAAATTATTTAAAACAATTTCATTACCTTTTTCTTATTCGTACAACACACTTTTATGAATAAGAACTTAATAAAATTAAGAGACCAATAGAAAAACATGCAGAAATACATAATTAGTTATTACAAATAGTTACTGTAGCAACTAATTATGTATTTCTGTATGTTTTTCTATTGGTCTCTTCATTTTATTAAGTTCTTTAATTATATATCATCACATTATCTGAATAATATCTCCATCATCTGAACGGCCCTCTATTATCTTATCTTGGGGTTCTGAGTATACACTAGATGGCGTCACTGGCGTCTATCCTTCTTCACTCTTAAGCATTGGAGTGTCCACCCCCTGCTGCGCGTGTGTGCACGTATATCTACACGCACCCTCTGCGCGTGCGTGCGAGCGTACGCTGCCGCGCGCTCAGCTGTTTCGACTTTAAACTGTGCGCCCCGGGAGCTCGACCGCTAATATTCAACTGTTAATATCCCGAGAACGAAGTGACGGATCCCACAACGGTAAAGGACATTTCGATGTCTTTTCGCATGTATAAATTTTGGGACACTCTGTATGTATAAACACATTCACAAAGGAAATACAACTCACCATTAGCTGAGAAAACGGACCCATTTTCATAATATTCTGGAATTGCTCGTACATATCTCTCAAGGTAAATTGACCATGTTTAATCTTTTCAAGTAATTCTTCATTATCGTCAAGATTTAATTCATTCACTTTATCTATAAGACCTTCTATGTCACCCATGCCCAGCAGTTTACTGATAAAAGGTTTCGTTTTGAAAGGCTCTAGGTCATCTATGTGTTCCCCTGTGCCTACAAAAATTACTGGACTTTGTGTTGCAGCAACCCTATAGAAATATACTTACATAATATAAAATACTTCTAAAATTAAGTGTAATTACGCGAATAACCAATAAATGATTCCCGTATGTAAATGAATGACAACACGAATTATGTTTCACTCAAAAGTTAATCCTATTGATAAATGTCAAATGCATACTGCAGACCAGAGATGGGCATTATTTAAATAAAAAATTATTTAAATAACGTATCAAATAAAATAGGCTTTATCTTTATTTGTCATCAAATAAAAAACACCCAGAGTTATTTTTATATCAAATAAAAATAAGTGAGAGTTATTTTTATATCAAATAAAAATAAATGAGAGTTACTTTCATTTGAAACGTCACAAATAATTTCTTTCGTTCGACGTGAATATATCCGTTGGCCACAAATAATTTTCTCGCTTGACGTGAAGATATCAGACGGCCACAAATATTTTTCTGGTTTGAAGGAAATCATTTTAACCTTCAAATAATTTTGTCGTCTTTCCATGCATTTGTATTTGAAAAAAATTATTTGAAGCGCAAATAGCTCTGGGAGTAGAGAGCGAGAGAGAGGGGGAGCGTGTGCGAGAAGGATAGAGATAGATGATACTTTTTCGCTCTCTGTAGCGGTAAGCAGGAGAGCATGATGCGAGGAGGTAGTTATTAGTAGGTAGTTGTTAGAGCGATTTTTGGATTAATAATTATTTTGTGTTAAGTAAGTTATTCGTGAAATTTAGTGCGGAATGTAACGAAGGGGCTGTGTTTTTTCAGCAAATACTGTGTAAATGCAATTTAAAAAGTTAAAAACAATCGGTTTTATTTTAGGGTACTCAGGTGCCCATCTGTAAAAATATGAGTTGTACCTGCAGTTGTTGAATAAATTATAATTTATAAATTGTTAATATGCCTACAGGAATGATTTAATACAGGCATCGGAATTAAGTGAACGCGGCGGCCGATTTTCAGAAGCAACGCCTCCTTTCTTCCGCCGCGCGTCTTGGCCCCGCGGCGGCCTAAGTGCTTGGAGCGCCTCAGGACCCGTACCATATGAACCGCGCGTGGCGCGTTGACAAAACAAAAACGCATCGACCATCGTGCTCTCTGGTAAGGCTGGTCGAGTACTCGAAAAAAGCGAGCCGAGCTAGGCTCGGTTCTTCGAGCCGAGCCGAGCCGAGTACCCGTAAAAACCGAGTGGCTCGAAAGAACCGAGCGGCTCGGTAGAACCGAGTAGCTCGATTTTTTTCGAGCGGCCCGAAAGAACCGAGAAGCTCGAATTTTTTCGAGCGGTTCGAATATACTTGGAGCAGATCGAAATTTTCGAGCAGACCGACTGTGTCGAGTAGCTTGAAGCTTGAAGCTTGAACGTTTCGGGCAATACGAATGATTCGATAATTTTAGGTTACGTTTATCTACTGGAATGTAAATAATGGTTCTCAATAGGTAATGTGAACAATTAAAATGTAAGCTGTAAATGGAAATATTCTGTAACTTTTGAAAATAAGTACTAAATTCAAATCTTTCTTTTTTTCATCTTTTTCGTGTATTTATAAACGTATTCATACACTTCTCTTTATGTTATCTTTCTTCTCTTCTAACTTTTTTCTTTTTTCTTACTTTTTTACCTTCTTCGTATGGGTTTTACTTCTGCCGCGCCATTGTTAACGCAGGGCGTTACCCGCTCATAAATAAATAAATGAATAAATAATTAAATAAATATAAATAAGCGTAATTACAAAGAATCGTGAAGTACTTGTAAACATTTGAATATGTAAACCTTGCATTATTAATTTTTCAATTTCTCATTTTTTATTTAATTAAATAAAAATTTTATTTATATTTATTTATATTTATTTATATTTATATTTATTTAATTATTTATTCATTTATTTATTTATGAGCGGGTAACGCCCTGTGTTAACAATGGCGCGACAGAAGTAAAACCCATACGAAGAAGGTAAAAAAGTAAGAAAAAAGAAAAAGTGAGAAGAGAAGAAAGATAACATAAAGAGAAGTGTATGAATACGTATATAAATACACGAAAAAAATGAAAAAAAGAAAGATTTGAATTTAGTACTTATTTTCAAAAGTTACAGAATATTTCCATTTACAGCTTACATTTTAATAATTCACATTACCTATTGAGAAACATTATTTACATTCCAGTAGACAAAATTTCCAGTAGATAAAATTTTCGAAACATTCGTATTGCCCGAAACGGTCAAGCTTCAAACTTCAAGCTACTCGACACAGTCGGTCAGCTCGAAAATTTCGATCTGCTCCAAGTATATTCGAGCCGCTCGAAAAAATTCGAGCTTCTCGGTTCATTTGGGCTGCCCGGTTCTTTCGAGCCGCTCGAAAAAATTCGAGCTACTCGGTTTTATCGAGCCGATCGATTCTTTCGAGGTACTCGGTTTTTACGGGTACTCGGCTCGGCTCGGAAACCGAGTCTCGGCTCGGTCCGAACTTCAAGCTACTTGAATATTCGAGTACTCGAACAGCCTTACTCTCTGGGCCGATGTGGAAACCTATTGATACAATGTCGCCCTAATACGCCACGCGCGGTTCACGTGGCACGGGCCTGAGGCGCTCCAAGCGGCTGGGCTGCCGCGGGGGCTAAGACGCGAGGCGGGAGAAAGGAGGCGTTGCTTCTGAAAATCGGCCGCCGCGTTCACTTAATTCCGATGCCTGATTTAATAAATAAAACCAATTGTTTACATATTTAAAATTGTATGAAAATTATTACACCAGGTAACAACCAAACCAATTACACATTACGTGTAAATAATAATTTACGCATTTACACAGTATTTGCTGAAAAAACACAGCCCCTTCGTTACATTCCGCACTAAATTTCACGAATAACTTACTTAACACAAAATAATTATTAATCCAAAAATCGCTCTAACAACTACCTCCTCGCATCATGCTCTCCTGCTTACCGCTACAGAGAGCGAAAAAGTATCATCTATCTCTATCCTTCTCGCACACGCTCCCCCTCTCTCTCGCTCTCTACTCCCAGAGCTATTTGCGCTTCAAATAATTTTTCTCAAATACAAATGCATGGAAAGACGACAAAATTATTTGAAGGTTAAAATGAATTCCGTCAAACCAGATAAATATTTGTGGCCGTCGGATAACTTCACGTCAAGCGAGAAAATTATTTGTGGCCAACGGATATATTCATGTCGAACGAAAGAAATTATTTGTGACGTTTCAAATGAAAGTAACTCTCCCTTATTTTTATTTGAAATAAAAATAACTCTGGGTTATTTTTATTTGATGAGTCTCGAATAAAATTTTTGTCCTTTATTCGAAATCAATTTTTTATTTGAAATAATTTTTTGCCCATCTCTGCTGCAGGCACAATTGATTGGGCAATATTTGATTCGTGTACCAGTCGAAATCACGTTTAACGAATAAAGGTCGATTTTTACAGCCCACGGCGTGGCCGGAGCGGGCTTACGGTAAGCTTATGGCCGACAAGCTCCCTTAGAGACTCCGTCGGCCGCTCGTCAGCCGATCGTTGGCTATGAGCTTACTATAGGCTCGCCCCGGGCTCATCGGCTGTATAAATCCACCCTAAAAAGGCAAGAATATAGAAACAGACAAAAACAGCAAGAAATAGCAATAAAAGGTATAAGTAATACAAAAAGCTTGATATTATTGTTCTTATTGTCATTGATATTGTTACTAGAAGTAGCCGTAAAACGGACAGCAGCAGTAGCAGGCAGCACTAATAATAGTAGAAGCCTTTGAAAATAGTAAATAAAAATGGTCTTTCTGTGGTTCATTAAGATTAAGGTATTGTTCCTTAAATCGTAGATTCTTGCAAAGTTTTGTTAAAAATCATGGCAACTCACGCTGAAAGAGCACCTCCACCTTTCGCATGTCCGTCAAGTTTTGTAATAATGATAGAACCAACATTAACGCGTTCTTTAAATGCTTTCGCTTGAACTTCACAGGCCTGGCCTATTGTTGCATCCATCACGAAGATTATATTATCGGGTTGCTAAAAAAAATAATTCTAATTTAAATTTCGTACATAGAATTTATATAACAATTATAACAATTGATAGAACATTAAAAACAAAAATAAAAATATAAGTCACACAAATTCATGTATCATTAGACAATAATAAGAGTGTTTGTTTTCTCCAGAACTGTAGATTACAGCTTCTTACATTACCCTCCTACTTTTAAAAATAATGAAAAATGTACGGAGATGTAACAATATGTAAAAGTATGTATATGTATAATAAGAAGAATTCAGATAATGAAACGGTATTACAAATACCGACTAAATACTGGTATTTTAAAGTATTATATCGTTAGCGAAAAGGAGACCCAAAACTGCTCATACCAGTCTGTATATCGGTAATGTCATAGGTAATAACATATAGGTACATTCATTTAAGGAATATAATACCAATATGGTGCAATATTTCCGAGATATTTTGGAGCGTAGTTTTGAAATGATGTTCTTCCTTTCATTGTCAGAGTAGTATATTCACATATATAATAGTGGAAGTAAAATTAAAATGTAATCGGTAAATGTACATAAAATGGGGCTGCAACTCCAATTTTGTTGAATTTCAGATATGTTGTAGAGGGGAGGATCCTGAGTAATATGCACATTGTCTGAAGCGCGGGATAATCGTCGATCAAAAGTTACGAAACTACGATTTATAAGATATATCCTTAGTACATACACTCGGTAATGATACAGATCAGGTCACTATGTGACCAATATTCTAGAATGCTTCAGCAATCATCATATGTCACGAGGTATCGGTATAGGTTTGGGGCTATATTTGGGAGGTCGGGGCGGGATGGCTTTTCGTTATAGTCCACTGAAATTAGGATCTGTCTTCGGAATAAATCCCAGCAAGCTAAATATTGGTATGGGTCTTTATTTGGTCGTTTTAAACAATATGTCAAAAGTCCCCATCGATCCGACCGCCGCTAAAAATTTTACAGAGGGTTTTACAATTTTACAATTTTTTTCAGTATAATACGTTTAAAAACTACTTCAGTATTTCAGTGAATTAAATATCCAATTTATAAAGTATACATATTTTTAAGTAGGTATATCATTGACTCTGATTCTTAGTATACTCTCGGATAATGGATGTAAAGAATAAGTAATTCTTATAAAAGCATAAAAACATTTCTTCTTTTAATGATTGTCTACCTCTTTTGTTTTCAAAAATATTAAATACATTAGGGGAGACGGGGGTAATAGGAGCCAGTATAGTTTTATTAGCAATATTGTAAATCGAACGACGACATATTTCCGCCCGAAGGTCCCCCCCCCCCCCCCCCCACAATGATGCTGGGCATTTGTTTATCTCGCTAGTCGCGTTCGTACCGGTGACAGAGAACGTTGTGTGTTCAGCACGTATTTCCTGTTACATCTCGAAAATTTGCATCCAAATAGTAAGTACAAAACCTTTGTCTATTATATTTTGCTTAGGCCTTATTTGGAAGATCCATAGTTAAGCTTTGTTATAATAACTTCAATTTTGTGTTTATTTCAAATGTTATTCTGCTACTTTTACAGAAATAAAATAACGCTCATGGGGGTAGTAAGAATCAAGTGGCTCATTACCCCACAAAGACTTTGAATAGTGACAGCTTGTTTTGCTACAGATGCCAAGAACTTGGAGACGGTTGCCACAGGTTGTGACACACCAAACAAGTATTTACACATGTGTAACGTCCCACGGGGACTCAAACCGGTAAAAACCGACTGTCGATAAAGTAGGAACCGATCTGCGTTACCATGTAAACCTATCTTCTGTTACCGCGCAAACGTATTATAAGACTTTTATGTATAATTTATAATTTAGATAAATATTAGAGAAACAATTATTATAGGAACATTAGGAATAATTAATTATAAGTATTAGCAAAAGCGCAAAATAAACCATAATGTATTAAGCGAGAAAAACACGAAATAACAAATAGCGATTTACTGCGCATGCGGCAGCCCGCCAATTTCTCAGTATAAAAGGAGGCGCACGCAGCTACGCGGTTCATTCGAAAGCTCTGCCAACAGAAGTGTGCTCGCCCCGGAAACGGTAGCGGCCTTCTAGCAGCAGACATAGCTAAGAGTACGAGCTCGCCCCGGAAACGGTAGCGGCCGTCTTGCAGCTAGTATTACAGAGTATTGAGCTCGCCCCGGAGACGGTAGCGGCCGTGCACTGTAATACGCGAATCGACGTAAGAGTAAAACTCTGCCGACAGAAGTGTGCTCGCCCCGGAAACGGTAGCGGCCTTCTTGCAGCAGACGTTGCCAAGAGTACGAGCTCGCCCCGGAGACGGTAGCGGCCGTACACTGCGACATATCTCAATACATACATACATATATTCATACATATTAATTAGCATATTAAATACAAAAAACGTAGAAAACCCAAAAATAAGAATATTTACTCGTAGTCTGTAAGCAATATTAATTAGTTATTATTTCATTATTGTTATTTAAACTAAGTGTTACTGAATAAATAAGCATTGTTAAGTTTAGACGCCATAGATTTCACTCTTTAGTCTGTAGAGTACAACCCCCACCTATCCTATACTTGAGGGGACGCCGCTCTCCCCTCAGGGACCTCGACGCTCAGTTGTCCCCGGACAGCCGAACGTTACACATGTGATTTCTGTAACTAAGTGTATCCACTTAATTAGAAATCGTTAAACATTAATCAAATCATTAAATTTGATTGTTGTACGGATATTATGAATATCTAATAATTGGTATCCATTTAGTATTAAAGGAAACGATTTTAATTATGGTTTGGGCTACATAATTTTCTGCGCTCCGCGTGAAGTCTTGCTTGACCCTCATTACCCCAACCTGCGGGCAAAGTGGGCCGAAGCTACTTTTTCAAGAAAATGTTATAGTTTATTTTGAGTTGGTGGCACGTGAAAAAGGCCACTCTTATATTATTGTTTATTACTTGTTTAAAGAATTTGCAAAGGTTGTAATAAATATTTCAACTGATTGATTAAATATCTAGACTTTTCGCTAACTGGCTCATATTTCCCCCGTCTCCCCTACCTAGCATTTCTGACTGAAAAGAAAAGTCCAGCCTTTGGGTCTGCCACTCCTGGCGTAGACCTTCGGCAGGTAGGTATCTGTTTCAACAGGCAATGCCCCACGCGTGCCACCCGTGGCGCGAACAAGATCACCCCCGGTGCTTGCTATTCCAGCGGGTTTTCTTCCAGTAAAAATCAGTAAATTTGCATGCGCAATATTTCAAAAACCAGTGAAAATAAGGTTATACATTATAGGTTACTGGATTTGTCTTGGAACGCACTATCAAGTGATCTCTAAAAGAAAATATTTCTATTTAAAAAACCGAACTTGACAATCGTATCTCTTAAAATAATAATGGAAGAAAAAATTCGAGACACCCGAGACAGCCGAACGCCCGAGACGGCCCGAAGCAATCACTAGTCATAACGTAACCACGCGTATCCGACTCGCTCTTGCCCACACTGTTACTCGCGCATACCCGAGACTGGTGACTGTTCGGGCGCCTCGGGCGGATCGAAATCAACGATGACCCGACTCATCCGCCGCGGGGGTACGAGCCGGTCGGATAAGCGCTCGGCGGCGTCGGGCGGGTATGTGTATCGCGGGTTAGTGAAACTTTGGGTCCGGGCGGTTCGGGCGCATCGAGATACAGTCGGGTGACGGGAATATTAAACCCGCCCGTTGCAGGGCTCTGGTTCAGACCATCACGGGAAAATGTTCGCTGCCGACGCGAATATTCGCGTTAGTTTGGGGGAGCCATTACACGGAGTGCAGCAACGCGGTATAATTGCTGATAATCTTAAAGACGCGTTAAAAGCAGCAGAGAAAACCGCGAACGATCTGAATTTAGCCATAAGACAAAACAAAACGGCCGAGCAAATTAAAAGGCATCCTGAAGCGAACAAATGCAGTTAGGATAAGAAGCGAACACCAGCAAAGACACACCAAACAGCTGATAGGGTAATGATAAGAAACTTTGAACACACCAGGATCCTAACGAGGTAATGATGAAAGTGCCATGAAATGATCGCTACATTATAAACGATATTGACGGGTTCCAAGTTTCCCAGATACCGTATCAAGGTACTTGGGAGGCGTCAAACATGCGTGTCTGGAAATATGTATCATTAATACATAATCATTGTATTTTTATATTTTGTATTATTAACATTGTTGTTGTTGTTAGGACAATTACGTATTTCGTTTCGTATTAAGTGTGAAATTATCTATAACAAAACCATTTGTACCCATAGTCACCGTGCATTTCGTTTTGCATCGTCACATTTTCAGCTTAGTGTGGGCTTTTTACAAATATGGAATGATTTCGATTAATACCGCGAAATTGTGTAGGTACTTTTACGGAGCATGTTTCATTAGATTAGGCAAGGAAACGAAAAAATTCTGGAACTCTCGTTTTTAAAAAAATTCTATTAGAACTTATATGTTTCGTTTAAGGGGTTGTGACGGTTGTCACTCCGGTGGGTAAGATAGGGAGGAATGATCTCAGTCGGCTAACCAGGGTTCTAGCAAATCCTTCTCATCATTGAATAAAGTTGGTTTATTAGTTCTACTATTTACACTATGTACAGACTGATATAGATATATATAATCCACACTACTCGTGGTCAAGCCGTTGTCGGGCGGCGGGTCGGAGGCGCGATTCGCGGTACGGCGGGGGTCGGTCCGCGTCGGATGCGTCTTCGTATTGGAACGGTAGGGGAAAGAGACCGGGCAACTTCCTGCGTCTCTTTAACGGAGCGATATTTGGAAGAGACCGGGCAGCATCCGGGCGTCTCTGTCCAAATCGGTAGCGGGAAAGAGACCGGGCAACTTCCAGCGTCTCTTTAACGGAGCGGTATTTTGAAGAGACCGGGCAGCATCCGGGCGTCTCTGTCCAAATCGGTAGCGGGAAAGAGACCGGGCAACTTCCAGCGTCTCTTTAACGGAGCGGTATTTGGAAGAGACCGGGCAGCATCCGGACGTCTCTGTCCAAATCGGTGGCGGGAAAGAGACCGAACAACTTCCAGCGTCTCTTTAACTGAGCGGTATTAGGAATAGGATAGACTATGATCAGGCTATCGGCGGTTACACGGGCGCTTGCACACCGAGATTTGCACCGGGCAGCATCCAGGCAGGTCGGGTGGTGGGGGTCCGTCTCCCCACTGGAACTGTCTTGCCTTGGTAGCGTCGAGGCATATGTCCCGATTCTCGGGAAATATCAGCTGCGAGAAATCGACGCGCTCTAGCGGGAGTGAGCGTCATCGGTCTGACGCGTCGCGAGACCGGCGCGAGTCGGCCCGGTTCGGTATCCATCGGTCGTGGTCGCCCGGGCGCTCGGCCTCTCGCTCACTCCCGGTCGCACCACCGTGCGCTCGATTCCTCGCGCTGGGACGCTACGTCACAGGGTCATTCCGGTTAGACGGATTGAAAAATTGGACTTTTTTTTAAACATTTTTCGAAAGTTCATATCTTCAAGAATGTACTGTTAAATTTTCATGGAAGAATTCCGAATATTTTAGCTTCTGCAGAGTCATTTTGTATGGAGTGCAGAGTGTTGTGATCCAACCGACACCCAGGCATAACGACCCCGCAGGCATTCCGATTGCCCCAATCGAGCGGCCGAAATCCGGCACAACCGAGTAAGAGATTTCGGAAGCATACCGAGCGCCATCAGCACATGGCAAAATACCAAAAACTGGCCAAAGACGGAGACCCGATGGTCCCCGCTTCGCCTCAATTAGGATATAAAAACGATGTACGAGCAATGCGAAGCCAGACTTGATACAGACTTGTTACGAGACCATACACGATACAGTACGCGCTTCGCTTGTCACCCAGATCGGGACAGAATAAACTTGTTTAACCTTACGGTGAGTTCCAACTCTTTAACCCGCAACGGTCCCCTACCTTCGGTTTCGAACCGAACATTCCCGTCCCGGCATGATCACCCGAACCTTCGGAGCCCGTTGGACGACAACCGTGAAGGACGACCGGGAGCATCCGGAGATTCTCATCCAGAAACTCGACCCCAGGCGCCTTGGTACAATAAGAGGCTCGGCCTCTATAGAGGAAAACTTTGAACGCGTTTTTCTTGAAACGTAATTTTTTCGCATCGTGAAGATAAAATCTCAAAATCTAACGAACCGATTGCTTTATAAATTTTACTGCTTATTCTGCACACCCATGACTCTCGCAGGGACTACAACCAAGTATTTTCATTGAGTCTAACGTACTTTTAAAATCGAAAATAGCAAAAGAAAAAAGCCGAAAAAATATTTTTCTTTCATTTTGCCCGTCATTCTGCTAATTTTGATGATAAATCAATAATTATAGTCCGAGCGATAGCGACAGTCATACTGATCAAGAATCTGTTTGGATTTTTAGTTTCAGATAAGTCTAACTGCTGAAATCGCCTGCACGAACGAGGCATGAATTTTTAAACATGTCATCAAGACCGCTTTTAAAACCATTTTAAAGGCAATACTTTTATTTCTTTTACATTTTTATTTACTGTAGAAATGTACTTTAATAAATAAAAAAAGTTTTATTCAATAACTATAATTATTTTCGCCGCAATAAATTCCTGCAAATCGCTCAATTTATCGACGCGCTAACCGGAATGACCCCTTAAGAAAATATCTGCCCCTGTGGACTTTTTATTGAAAGAAATGTTACCCTTAGGAACTTCTTTAAAAAGTGTTCTCATGGAACAGATATTTTAGAATCTGTATAATAAAAGTTCCATGGAAACCAGTTATCTTAGAACGTTTATTAAAAGGGTTCCTTAAGATAAGGGAAAGTACTAACTAAACTATTAGGTACTAGTATTATTTAACAATATAATAGCATATTCTTCATATGTTTATTTAATCGGTTAACTGGCACGGTCCTTTTCATTATTCGGGCCCAAACTGGTACCATCGAATAATTCAGTGAAGCACACAAAATTTGGTATACAGGGGTTTTTTGAGTCGCTGAACCGATTCCGGGGGTAATTTTTTTCATCTGACACCCCCAACCCCTAAAAAATAGAATTTAGGGGTGAGTTTGTCAATTAGAAAACGATATGCTTTATGCTATAAAAATAAGAAAACAAAGTGGGTTACTACAATGTGTGACATTTGCAACAACATCCCATTGTGTGTAATACCTTGTTTAAAAATTATCATACTCACCAGAATCAAAATGAATGAAGAAAATTTAAAAAGATGAAAAAAATACTAAAAGTATTGTTGCGAGCACCGGGTATAGGCATATGCATAGCCTGCTAGTGCTTGCAGCCGAAGAGAGAAGAAGGTCAGCCTCCGTCAAGAGGACGATCAGGAGGCCGACAAGAAAAGAGTCGGATACCGTACGTCCTAGCGTTCGGACGTACGGATCACATAATTGTACACCAAATATAGATAACGGTCGTATAGTGTGTGTACCCGTGTCTTTATTCTACCCGTTGCGTCGGGGTGGCCTGTACTGGAAACGCCCCGACGCAACAGTATTGAAAAAAGTAAAAAAAGCACAAAAATAATAAAAAAAAAAAAAAAAAAAAAATATATAAAATAATTCAAAAAAGTAAAAAAAAAAAACAAAACAAAAAAGTGGAGTGTAACATCTTTCCGTAACCTCCTCGTCGGTAGACTCTGGGGTCGTGAAATTTTCACCAGCTAACTACGGGAGTAAGAGTTTACTTATGACATAGAATACAGTACGAATAATTTATACAAATCCCAACAATTCGCTAGTCATTTTGGTTCGGCCGTATTGAGTCTGCTATATTGAATTTTATAATTCCAATGCCAAATTCAGATTCAGCGATCCCAAAAACCCCTATATACAATTTTTCTATATCCCGATAGTATTTCAATATTTGGCGGCCATTTTGGTTCGCCATTTTGAGTCTGCCATATTGAATTTTACAATTCCAATGCCAAATTCAGATTTCAAATTTCAGATGCCAAGTTTCATTCAAATCGGTTGAAAAACAAAAAAGTTATTCCATTTAATATATATTATACATTGACAGAATTGGCCAGATTTTTGTTTGATCATATATGATACATTGACAGTTAACCGGTTAATAAAAGGTATGAAAATCATAAGTAATTAATAGTTTCATAAGAAGTATTGAACAGAAAAGAGAATTTGTCAAGAATAATACCTAAATAACATTTTTTTATAACTTACATTACCCAAAATACATAAAATTTCTATAATATCAACGTAGAAATTATCTACGTAGATAAGTATTACAAATAAATAACACATTCAGAATATCAATTTAACTGTAATAATTATTTAATATTGTTGTAGTACTATGAGATCAGACCAGGAACTCCCATCATAAGAGGGAGCCTGGATGGGGAGCCGGCGCGTACACTTGATTCCACAGTAGAGCATCAAGATTTCGCGCAGGCACGACCCTCAGGCGACGTTGCTACGCTGCCTCCCAACTTAAGGCTGCCGTCTCAAGTTTGTTATGGTCCGAATCGATCGAAGCGCCCCTTGTAAACAGACGGACCCTAATGAAACTAATGCGGCCGGTAAAAAGAACTTCTAAAGAGGTGACATCTTCAGGTACTCTCTGTAGATGAATTTTTGACGCATAGTTGCCGCATCTTCTGTTCTCTCTGTCTCTGCCGCGCTGTTGCCAAAGCTCTTTCTATTGAGAAGTCTTGAAGGAATAGGTACGAGAGCTGCGTCTAGCGTCAGAGCCTCGCTGAACGTAAAAGAGGATAGCAATAACGAAAGATAGAGAGGTTCGGGAGTGAGGTTAGAAAACATGTCGATGAAACAATACTAATATGCGTATCAATATCTTTTTATTTATACGTAGAAGGATGTGATATCGGGCAGGGGGTGTGAACCCTAAATCTAAAATTGTAGCTTCGGGTATTTATTAGTTTCCGAAATATTAATAAAAAATTGTTAATTTTTTTGGAAATTTTTTTTTGACGTTGGTGCAGGCCTCCCTACCCGGGAGCCCTTCCGGCCCCCCTATTTTTTATTTTTGAAATTTTGTAATCACAGTCTCATTTTTAGCATCGCCAAACTCACCTCGGTTTGCTACCCATGCTTTACGGGCCCGCAAGCGGGCCCGCGCTACTCTACCCCCCACCAATACTAATACCCGGGACAAGTTGGGAAGTGGAATGCGTTGTGTCGGTATAAGTCGACAGAAATATTGTTAATAGGGGGGACCGTGGTAAAATGATTAAAAAAGGTGTACCCGTTTATGCACAATTACCCCAGTATCTTTTGAACGCATTAATTGCCGAAGCTATAATTTTATATTTCGGGTCTGTCCACAAGCTTCGTAATACCCACCAAGTTTCATCTCGATCGGCCACCGGTTGGGGCTAGATTAGTGCGGAGGGCGCGCAGGCGCGTAAAGCATGGTAGCGAACCGATGTGAGTTTGGCGATGCTAAAAATGTGACTGTGGTTACAAAATTTCAAAAATAAAAGTAGGGTAACGGAAGGGCTCCCGGGTAGGGAGGCCAGCAGCAATGTCCAAAAACAAATTCCGAAATAATTAACAATTTTTTATTAATATTTCGGAAACTAATAAATACCCGAAGCTACAATTTTAGATTTAGGGTTCACACCCCCTCCCCACCCCTCCCACAAAACCTCATCTCGATCGGCCACCACCGGTCCCTTTCGGAAGTACAGCCGAATACATTCATTTTTTGGAAAAGCATATGTTAGTTTTTTGTGTTGCAAAATGAGATTTTTGCAAATAATTCATTCTAGTTCACACGATAACCACACAGATTAAGAAAAATTTTGCGCTTTTTGTGTCCGATTACTGCGACAGCCAGAATCATGTTCGCCAGCTACAAACTTTTTTAAACCCTTCTTACTGCTATCATTATAAATTTGAACAAAATTATTATTATTGCATACAAAAATTTAAACATTTTTCAAATCGCAATTAACCCTCCGTATCCTGTGCCTGAGTCAATTTAAACACACTGCTTGAGGTCGCTAACACACGGTGATGGAACTGTGTATGTAAGTCGCGGTCAAGCGATTATTTAGCTGTCGGGGGTGTCATAAAAGCATAAACTGGGCCTTTCCAGTGACCGTGTTGGGGCAACAATGGGAAGCTCGAGACAATACCATATTTTCCTTGGAGAAAACAAAATGGGCATACGGCCTCTGCAGTCATAGAATTCTCCACCACGAGACCTTATACCGAGGAGTGGGGAATGAAAATACCACGGTCGAGCTCGAAGGCGCACCGACTGCCCTAGGGCAGACTTAGTGTGTACCCCTGGTGTATGTCTTACTTCATACCAAACAACTTTGTACGAAACGGGGCAATTGTCAGAATGTTATTCCGTTTGGGTCCGAATATTTTTGGGGTTGTCACATTTTGCCACATTCAAAATTGTTTTATAAATACAGACCCTCAAAGTACACAACTTTCCTCGATCTTTTGAAAATTACCTTTCGTATTTGGCAAAATGATATTTAAATCCTCCTTATTTTCAAATGGACTGTAACATATTTCAATTTGAACAAAATCCCAAGAGTTTATCCAGATATTATCTTTTCCCATCTCTGTTCTCCAGCCGCTTCGCCGTGATTCATTCAAGCCTCCCTGACGACAAAATAGTAATAGGGGAAATGCGGCAACAGCGCGATGCGACTCTCCATACGTATCGGCAACTATGTATTTCCTACATTTATCGGCTAGCTTGGACTTCCACCGGTTCTGATGCTACATGGAGCGAATATACCATAAGCGCCGGTGGCGGAGAATCCTTGAAGCCTCATTCTGCCATTTCTCCAGTCTGACTCAGTACACGATTCATAAATTCATTATTATTTCAACGTACGGTGGTCTGGTGCGTTTGAACGCACCAGACCACCCTGCACGAATGTCTACTGGAGGCAACTATACTCGCAAAAACTACCTTTTCGCCGATTCCAGGACGAAAGTTGGTTGAAACGGTTTGTTTTCTACATTGCGTATACGTATACGCTGGTGCTACGTGGCTCGACTATACCAGTGGCGCCACCAACGGAGAAGCCTTGAAGCCTCATTTTGTCAGTTTTTCGTTATTATTTCAACGCACGGTGCTTATTAGCATTCAAACGCACCAGACCACCCTGCACTGATGTCTACTGGAGGCAACTATACCCTCAAAAACTTCCTTCTTGCCGATTCCAGGACGAAAGTTGGTTGAAACGATTTCGCGTATACGTACACGCTTTTCCTAGCTTGTGTGAGCGTACGCACACATTCAACGCCCGGTGAGACGGCAGCCTTAACCGCCTATGTTTTTCTCCGTCGCACGGCCTTCTCTACTCTCTCTGTTCACTCTTCGTGGGGGACTGTTTACGTTGACAACGGTCAGGTCCCGCGTTTGGGATGTACCAATTATTCCTTGGAAATTACCACGACCAATCGCATGCGGTTCAAACCGTGGGTAGTAGTGGGAGCTGCGCAGATCGGTCGCAAATCGGTAGGGGCGTCGAGATGCTCCAATGTGGAATCAAGTGTAGAGGTTAAAAAGCGGCAAACCCCTCAAAACGTACTTCCATTTAGTCAGAAATCGGTGCTCGAGGGTTTTTGGGGTCGCTGATTACGAATCTCAAATTCAACATGTTTAAAACAAAATGGCGAATCCAATATGGCGGACGCGTATATCAGAAACATATCCAATTTGGTCTAAACTTAGTATCCTACAGTTTTCGGGGTCGCTGATTACGAATCTGCAGTCAAAATTGCGAAAAACCAAATGGCGGATCTAATATCACTGGTATAAACGTTGTTTTCAAGTTAATTCTGTGAAAATTGATTATTTTCCGATTTCCGACTAAAACGATATAATTAGAATGTCGAATTTAATATGACGACGTTAATTTAAAAAAAAATTAAAAATTATTTTGGAAATTTTATTTTTTCTGATTCTAGTGAAAAAAATCAACATTTCAACGTTTTGGAGGTCACGTAGTTCAAACATATTGTCGAAAATAATAAAAGAATAGTATGGATTATAAGTGCTGTTTGAAATAATGAATGCTGTTTTATTCATATACTAAATACACTTAGCGCTTTAAATTTAAATATCTAAAAAAAAAACCGCAAATTTTCTCAATTGGATATCATACTTGACATGTTACTTTATATGAAGAAACTTGCTACAGGGTGACACTCGGTGACACTCATCTTTGATTTCTTTCCGTTTTATTAAAACATGACTTAGATTTATGACACATTGAGAAGGGAATTACAAGGGTAACACTGTTATAGAACAAATTTTATTTTTATTTTGTATAAGATCTATTCCAACTAAAACTTTTATTTTCATGAACTTTTCTTTATCGGTTCTCATGGGAACTTATAATGTGAGAACATTTTTTAAAAAAGTTCCATGGTCCATGTTTTAAACAGAACCCATTGAAAAGTTTCAGAACTCTTTCCACCCTGAATTATATACAAAATTCGGTTCATCGGGAACGATTAACAGGTCAGGATGGCCATAGTGTTACGCATGGACACATGCGCACTCTTACAGTTTTTTCTCCACACGGCATACCTACTGTGCGTTGCTGAGAAGATGGCAATCGGAAATAATGCAGTCCGATTGGTTATATCTTCATAGGCCCAACTTTTTTCTAACATACTCTCGTAAGTGTAGGGCACACGGATTGTCACTATTGGCCGACAACGCAGCAAAATCAACGAATACGAAGAGACCGAATGGAACACAGGTGGTGTGAGCGAAGTACCCCTTTTGCTCCTGTGCCGTCCCGCTGGACATCTTTTCAGCAACGCACAGTACATTGTTAGAGAAATCGCGCAACGTTAAAGAGGCATTGGCTCGCTGTGGCGACGTGATAATGGCGAGACACTTTACCAACACTGCGACACAATCGAAAAGAAGCGCACTTACATGCAAAAGCCAAGCACCGAGCGCAATAAAGCATGCAGGAGGCTTGTTTGTGTACAAAAAGAAAAATAAGCGCCGCCGATGACAGATTTATGCGTATTGAGGAGCTATTATGTGGATCCGGAATAGCTAACAAAGGATGGTTAACAAAGCAGCTTGGAGCGCCTCAGGTCTGTACACATATGAACCACGCGCAGCGCGTTGACACAGCAAAAACGCATCGACAATCATGCTCTCTGGGACGATGTGGAAACCTATTGATACAATATCGCCCTAATACGCCACGCGCGGTTCACGTGGTACGGGCCTGAGGCGCTCCAAGCTGCTAGGCGGCCGCTGGGGCCAAGACGCGCGGCGGGAGAAAGGAGGCGTTGCCTTCAAAAATCGGCCGAGAAGTTCACATAATTCCCAAGCCTGGTCTATGCGGTGTGTACCCGGCAGAGATGGGCATTATCTAGATAAAAAATTATTTAAATAACGTGTCGAATAAAAGATACTTTATCTTTCTTCGTTATTCCAATCTTCGAATAACACGATTTATCTTTACTCGAAACACCACGGATAAATAAATTTATTCGAAGTGAATTTATTCGACAGCGAAAGATAATTTTTTTATTCGAAGTTAATTTATTCGACGGTGAAAGATAATTTTTTTATTCGAAGAGAATTTATTCGAAAGCGAAAAATAATTTATTTATTCGAGGAAGTTTTATTCGAACCGTCGAATAAGGTTTTCATCTTTATCCGTAGTTTATTCGACTTTTATTCGAAGGTTTCGAATAACTTTCGGCAGCGTGTTTATTCGAGACGCCCGCGCCGAGCGCCGAACGCAGAGGACCAGCGCGGCGCGGCGGCTAGCGGACTATATAACACACGCGTTACAATGTAGTATCAGGTTACCAGGGTCATTCTCCGCAGAAATCAGATAGTCTTTGAAATAGCAGTTCGGATTTGGTTGAAGCTTGGATATGTTGTAGTTTTTAGTAATATACAAACATAACTCGAAGGATTTCTCAAATTTTAAAAAATTATTGATCTTACAGCACTTTGAAATATAGTGTTGACCTTTTTTCAATAAATTATAACTGTTGAACTAATAAACTGATAAGAATGTGCTTTCGGTGCTTACAGTGGAGACATAAGGGTACCTAATAAAAATTATTTCTGTTAAAGAAGACAAATTTTTGACCATTGATTTTGCAATTGTTCTTAACAAATGCAATTTTATAATAGCAGGGCGCTACTGAAAAAATTTATTTGCATTTTCTAGTAAACAAATGTAAGAAACATCGTGGTTTTTTCACAATCTATCTAAAGTTAACCAATAAATAAATTAATGCGCATAAAACTTCCAAAACCCTAGCTTTTTTATAGTACTCGAAATTTGTCAGTTATATTCGTACGAAGACTTTTCCGACTTTTAAAATTTATGGATTGTTAATAAAGTTGCGAGATCCATTTGATTAAAATGAGTGCAAACACGGTATAAATCGGATTATTTCTAGAACTATAGATAATTAAATATGAATGTAACATTTCTAATGTAATAATGCTAAAAATAATTCGATTTATATCGTGTTCAAATTCATTTTCATCTAAAAAATTTCAGCAGTATGTTACTGAAACGTTCATGCCGATACGATAGAAAATGTGGAAGTTTTACATCCTATTAGTATAAGTATAGTCCACCGCAAGCAACAATGTATGGCTCTCAAGCCGAGGCTCGAACCAAGATCAGAAGCCGCCGCCGAAGTCCTCAGCTGGAGGCGAGATTGCGCCGGTTCGGTAAAACACGCTGCCGAATGTTATTCGAAGCCATCGAATAAAAGTCGAAGAAACTACGGATAAAGATGAAAACCTTATTCGACGGTTCGAATAAAAGTTCCTCGAATAAAGAAATTATCTTTCGCTTTCGAATAAATTCACTTCGAATAAAGAAATTATCTTTCACCGTCGATGTTTAAACCATTGCCTGGTGGAGGCGTGGTGGATTACCACTGGTATGGCCAGGGAAGGGATGCACTCCAACGATTCACTTTGGTCTCCTTTATTCAGCTCGTGGGCGTCGTTTACAACGAGGACGAGCACACCACAGCAAGACAATACGAGAAAACACGACTCACAAAACACTCAACGGAAACTATGTACAACGATATGTACAGTGGGCGCTGGGCGCGAATGGCTCGAAGGGCCGTTTTAAAGACTCGTTTAAACTCGAGGGTCGCGGGGCGACAAGAAATGTGAAAAGGTGGTGCGTGCGAGAGCGTGTTGATAACAGTCAGGTGTTCTAAAGACTAACGGTCGGATTCCGGGAAGGCGGACGCTCGAGCCGTGCAAAAACGGGTGACGCGCGTAACCGTCTTGACGAACGGTGCGTCACCGTGTTGACACGCTCTCGCACGCACATTTAAATTGCCGAGACGCAGCGCGTGACATCGCGGCCGCAACAGTCGAATAAATTCACTTCGAATAAAAAAATTACCTTTCGCTATCGAATAAATCCACTTCGAATAAATGTATTTATCCGTGATGTTTCGAATAAAGATAAATCGTGTTATTCGTAGCTGCGGATAACGAATATACGTAAAGTATCTTTTATTCAAGTTTATTTAGATATTATCTTTGCCCATCTTTGGTACCCGGTGACTATCCCCACCATTTCTTGGAATGCTTCGGTCGAGAGTGAGAGAACCCGAGGACGAGCGAGAGGGTGCGAAAGAGTCGACACGAAGTTGCCGTCAACTACGAAAGATAGAAAGCATGATACTTTGTCTCGCTCCGGCGTTCACGTGCGTACGCTCTGCCACTTCACTAATACATTGTAATATGTAGTAGCGTATTTTCGTATACCAGAGATGGGCAAAAAATTATTTTAAATAAAAATTTCAAATTCGAATAAAAGAGAAAAACTTTATTCGTTCGTCGTCGAATAAAAAAAAAAACAGAAGTATCTTTATTCGAAGCGCCAGTTTATTCGACGGGAATTCATTCGACGAGGCATAGATACTTTTTTTATTCGAAGGTCTTCCGCTCAGTGATTCGAAGACTTCGGATACTTTCGGCAGGCGCCTAGGTCGTTCAAGGGCTGAGGCGAGCGAGGCAGCGGTCCCCTGCTACGGTCGCTCAGCCACGTGTCACCAATTTCACAGAAATTAATGTTCCTTATTTTTCGTCGTATCGATTTGAAAGTAACATCAATGGATTCCTGATATTCTCCCGATGAAAAGGGCAAGATATCATGCAACTCGGACAATTTTTAACGAAGAAGGCTATAAATGCTGCAAACCAATTTTTCGTGTAACTTCGTTAATTATAGCCCGAATTATGTCGGGTTTGGTACCACTTTCATGGGGAAAACATTAAAACACAAGGAGTCGATTCGTGACACTTTCGTAAAGATCCGACGAGAAATGTGTAAATCCACTTGTTAATGGTATTTCAGCCCCTTTGAGGGTCTAAAGCCATAAAATTCGGCGAAGCACAACGCGGGGTTGACATCGTCCCGGGGTATCAGGTGGCATCTCTATGACAGGCGTCTCTGGAAAATCACCCTGTGGAAAAAGATCTTCCAATTCTGTCGACGATGCGCGCCGAGCATTCGCTTGCGCGCGATGGCCTGCTTTTCGCTTTCGACGAACATTTCCGCAGCTGAGGTGCGCGTCTCGCCGTTAAAAGCGAGGGTCTCAAGTGCAAATTCGAGCGCGCATTGCACGTGTGTGGACGTGGTTTTCGCTGCACACGGTTTTCGGCGCGCAATGCGCCGAATGTTTACTTTAGGAGGGGCACCTCCGATTTGCAAAAACTTTAGCTAAGACTAGAATTACCGAGTTGAACATTTATCAAAAACATGAACATTTTATTTTTATGACACCATCAAGTCAAGCCGAGCGAGTGACGTGACGCCGTTTCGTTTCCCATCCTTTCCCGTCTTGGCGTTGATTGGTTTGACGTCACCGCGTCATCGCGCGCATGCGTTCCTCCTCCCTGCGACGGTAGTATTCTACTACGCAGGGAATTTCCCGTGAACACTGCCTATACCTACCACCCGCTAACAGAGCAATATACGGAGTAACGAAAAGGTCGCTTTTTATTGCATTTTCACATTTAATATTTAGGCCTTTATATTGTGTTCTGTATTTTGCCTTTGTCTTACGTCCTTAATTATCCCAAACGAAGCGGACTCTGGGAGGTAACAGTTAAGAGCGAAGCAAAAATTCATAAATCGTTTATGGTCGGAAATTCCGTATTTTCGAAGACGGCTTCGACTACATTTGGTTGCTAGCTTTCCAAAGGGCAATCATGAATTTGCCTTCGTCCTCTTTAACAATTTATAGATTATTCGCTGTGAACAAAAGCGCGAATTTTCATTAATCCGCGGGTGTCCGTGGGAACAGTTGGATATTTCCTAACGTATTTGAAATAGAAAAAAATTTCTCACATCTGGCATATTTAAATATAAGTACTAATACACAAATCGCATACAAATAAGCATACAATACTTAAAGTAATTAAACAGTTCACGCACCATAAACTCATAAATAACGAGATTACATAAGTTTATCAAGGGCTTTGTTAAAGGAATAGGTTGATCCCGTAAAAAAATCAAGAGAGACGCCGAAAGCGTTTGCAACATTGCAAATGCGATTTACCGGCTCCGAAAAACCAAGATTGGACGTGTATAACGATGGATAAAAGGAATGCCCCAACCGCAGAGATTTAAGAGATTTCGTAGGAGCAGAAAAATTTATTAACTGCAGGAGTTGCGGACATTTCGTCATTCCATTAATCAACTTGAAAATAAAAAGAAGGTCAATGCGTACTCTCCTACTTTCAAGCGATTTCAAGTTAAGCAACTTCATGACGAGCGTGTACTCGTGATCATTGTATGCCATCTTATGTCCGGATTTGTACGCAGCGAATCTCAGGAATTTATGTTACACCCTCTCTAACATTTGTATATATTTTACATAATGTGGCGACCAGATAACAGATGCGTACTCCAGGCGTGGTCTAACAAGTGTACAAAATAACAATTTAAGAGTACGTGGATCCCTGAAATCTGACGAACAGCGTTTCAAAAATCCAAGAGTCTTAGTAGATTCCCTAGTAATGTGCAGACAATGTTTTGAAAAGTTTAGCCAATGTATGCCAATGCATGAGAGTACATTGTACATATACGATACAAGGTTTCTTCTTTCAACTATTTTATATTTTTCACTTTATTGTATAATGCAGAAAAAATAATATGAAAGTAATTTTTGCTGTAATATAATTAATAAACACACATTGGAAACACCCTGCAAATTCGTCGACGGAGGAGGAACCCTCTCCCTCTTTACGAAGTAGGGGAGGAAAATGCCATATCTGGTTCCCAAAAATTAATAAGCCTGGTCGGCCAGAGCGTCTGGCCAGGGTCGCGCTTTATGACCGTATATTCCCGCGAGTCGGCGGTTAACAACGGTACCTGCGGGTCTGAACTCATCGTATGTACCTACTACCCACAGACAAAGCAATATGCAGATTAATTCAGATTAAAGAATGTCTAAAATCCTTAACGGCGGCACCAAATTCTTCATTGCTCTTAGAAATCTGGCAAACGTTCTTGCAAAAATATGAAATTACCTATTGTACACAACGAAAGACTTTTCGGTTCACTCTGAGCCCGCTTTTGTCCCAACGCTTTTGCCTCTCCTAAAGTAAACATTCGGCGCATTGCGCGCCGAAAACCGTGTGCAGCGAAAACCACGTCCACACGTGCAATGCGCGCTCGAATTTGCACTTGAGACCCTCCAAAAAGGTCGCTTTTAACGGCGAGACGCGCACCTCAGCCGCGCAAATGTTCGTCGAAAGCGAAAAGCGGGCCATCGCGCGCAAGCGAATGCTCGGCGCGCATCGTCGACAGAATTGGAAGATCTTTTTCCACAGGGTGATTTTCCAGAGACGCCTGTCATAGAGATGCCACCTGATACCCCGGGACGATGTCAACCCCGCGTTGTGCTTCGCCGAATTTTATGGCTTTAGACCCTTCAAAGGGGCAGAATACCATTAACAAGTGGATTTCCACATTTCTCGTCGGATCTTTACGAAAGTGTCATGAATCGACTCCTTGTGTTTTAATGTTTTCCCCATGAAAATGGTACCAAACCCGACATAATTCGGGCTATAATTAACGAAGTTACACGAAAAATTGGTTTGCAGCATTTATAGCCTTCTTCGTTAAAAATTGTCCGAGTTGCATGATATCTTGCCCTTTTCATCGGGAGAATATCAGGAATCCATTGACGTTACTTTAAAATCGATACGACGAAAAATAAAGAACTTTAATTTCTGTGAAATTGGTGACACGTGGCTGAGCGACCGTAGCAGGGGGCCGCTGCCTCGCTCGCCTCAGCCCTTGAACGACCCAGGCGCCTGCCGAAAGTATTCGAAGTCTTCGAATAAAGATACAGCTAAAGTAGAAAAAAGTATTCGAATCACAGAGCGGAAGACCTTCGAATAAAAAAAGTATCTATGCCTCGTCGAATGAATTCTCGTTGAATAAACATTTCATCCGTGGCACTTCGAATAAAGATACTTTGGGGTTATTCGAAGTTCGAATAACGGATAAAGATATAGTATCTTTTATTCGATTTGCTATTTAAATAATTTTTTTATCTAGATAATGCCCAACCCTGTCGTATACCAACTTGTCTTATTACCTTGACGAGTAGAACCCACCCTGAAAAATTGTCCCACATATTTATAAATACCCTGTGTAATCCTACAGAACATTTATTAATCAAACATAAAATATCTGTTAAAACTGAACTCTTACAACAGAGTTAAAGTATTAATGTAGGAAGGTAACTTAAAACGGAAAAGAAATGATTTAAAAGTTAAAAATTCGATAAATAACGTTTATTTGTAAAAGTTAACAGTTTCATTCGACCCCTGGATGAGAAACATGAAAATTGTAATATTCAATAGTGGATGACTTCTTTCGCTAAGGCGGTCTCTGGCTTGCGCTATTTCACTCACTCTCGGCTTATCTCGTTGCGACTGTTTGTCAGAGGGTTCCAGCGAGAACCCTGGCAAGAGTTAATATATCAGGTGCTAACTAGTAACTACTTCCCCTGCCTCAGATTATGGAGAATTCTCCTGTCCCGAATCTTTATCCATAATCCGAGGAACACTGTATCATTGTTTGGACCTGATTTCGCGAAAAATACAGCAGGTTTCAGAAACGCATAAAGACAATATATTTAATTCATATTTGTACACATAATAAAAAACTAAATTTATTTCCATCTAATTTTACGAATCAAAATGTTTTGCAAATATGACAACAACAATAATCAATCATTTCTGAATAATTCATAGTAAAACGAATTGACAGCCATTAAATTACTTACAATTGCGTTGGCAACTTGAAGCATTTCCTCAAACAAAGACTCTTCTTGCTTGTGCCTACCACTGGTATCGACGATAATAATTTCATAACCTTCCTTCTTAAACATTTCTACACCGTCCTGTGCTATTGCCACTGGATCTACTTCTGTATAGCTAAAAAAAAAAAAAATTTTTACACATTAACACATTACTTATGCTATGATAGTACCATTATCTCTATTACGGAGGCAAGACAATAAGAAATATACAGGGTGATTCAGAATTACAGGTCCATTGGGAGGGGGAGGTGCGTGGTAGGGGATGATAAAGGAAACATTATTTGTTTAATAAACATAAGTCAAATTCCGCTTTACTGTTTGGTTATAAGGTTTTAAAAGTGCAAGTATCGGACACCTGCCAACGAGCAATCCATCATACATCGCGCGCTTAAGGGGATTATAGACAGTCATAAACTGGATTTTTGCATTTTTCGAAAGTACCATCCTTCCCGTGTAAAATGCCGTTTGGTTTATGTTAAAATTCGCAAAAATTAAGTATTTTACAGCCGAACAGGTCGAGCGCGATTAACTGTTTCTGCGCGCACGCAGGTAAACTAGATTCCTCGTATTCAAGAAAGGATTTACACCTGACCTGTCATATCTTTAGTGTATTATGTATAGAAAGGTTGAACCAGACTTATTAATGTTATCGTTACTCTAAACGTGTAGAAGTAGCGTCCTTCAGTTTCGATCGAGCATTCGAAGTGAAAAGTGTGTCGTATATGTTGAGAGATACATTATTGTGGATTGTACTTTCATTTTTTTTATTAATCATGCGTGGCATATATCCTAGTACACACAAACATGATAGGAAAAACAGAGGAGGCAGGCCGAAAAGACGCACGTTTTTGGGCAATTAATTTGTTGAGAAAACAGAAATGCGGAAAGGGAAGCTTCGTCGTCGGCTAAAAAAATAAAAGTAATAGTGGTTTCTCCTATACAGTTACCTGTGATGTTCAGTTTGAAATAATAAACTTTTATGCTGTTTTTAATATTATTGCTTCACTCGCTACGTGTAAAGAGTGTGGTGAAAGTGTTACACTTGACAAGTGTCTATATCGCGGGCTTGGATTTCAAATTAAAATATCCTGCAATAAATGCAGCCACAGATTTATTCACTCTTCTACTACACCATTTATATACAGTAATGTTGTGTATGAAGTGAATTCGAAACTGTCTGCAGTTATAAGATATCTAGGTATCGGTTACAGTGGTTTACGACATTTGTACGGACTTATGGATCGACATATGGGCGACGCACATGTTATTTATTTGTAAAGTGTGTCCCAGCCCCACCATGGATCGCGCCGGTTAGTCTCCGCCAGCGCCGCTAGAGGTCTACTCTTCTCACAAGTCCTAACTTCCAATCTCATTCGCATATATACAAGTTCCACGTTATTTCCTCTTAGTCCCCGTGTGTCTAGGGCAGGGTCCGTCAGCTATAGCCCTACTGATGAGTCTGGCTGACTCATTTTCCTCCTCGATCTTGAAAATGCCAATCCACCTACCCCGCACAGTACTCCAAAAAGCGTGAGACCGGCCCGAGGGATTACGGTTACGCCGGAGGCGACGGGGCAAGATCCCTTTACTTTCCGGAATTCATCACCATCTCGGTTTCGGACGTAATATAAAGCAAGTGTATATTTGTCGCCGTGGCTAGTCCTAAATTATCGATGACCTCAGCAATAACAGAAAGAAATTGTGGATCTGAAAATGCGGAAAGCTGAGTAGTTTCCGGAGACGGCACCTCTCGTTGGATACCATAGCGGAAAAGTCGTTGTTATTACTATGAAATCAAGTTATTGTGCTGCCTGTAAGTTTTGGGAACCTCGCAGTGGTATCATATGGATTGGCTAGAGAGTCATGAAAACGAGTGCCAAGCAAATCCCGAAGGTTCCTCCGACAAGATGGAAGTGGTGGCGATTCTTGATATGTTTGAACAATCCGGGGATAAATACGGTGTCAAATATAAATATTATAGTCGAGACGGAGACTCTAAGACATTTGAAACAATTTTACACGAAGACCCGTACGGTGAAGGCTATCAAGTTATAAAAAAAAAGAGTGCGTGTGACACGTGCAAGAAAGAATGAGCACTCGATTGCGCAACGTTAAAAGAGATACTAAAGGACTCGGTGGTAAAGAGAAATTGATGGACAAAGTTATCGGAGAATTATCGAAATACTATGGCAACGTTATAAGAAATAATAACGAAAGCGTTGAAGAAATGAAGACGGCGATTATGGCTAGCTTAGGCCCGGTGCAGACGAGCGGTTTGCGACAGTTCGCCGCCGCGGCAATTTGCCGCAGCGGGACGCGCGTGAAAATTTGCTAGCAGTTCACATGAGCGGTTGTGCAACGCCACGACTCGCGTTCTGCGCTTTCTTTTTCGTCTATGTTTATGGGTTTGAGAGAGACATTTTCTTGCGTTAAATAAACGCAAAACGCTCGTGTGAATTGCTTGTATATAAAACAATGTACTGCTTCGCCGCTTCGCGGCAGCGTTCATTCGCGGTGAAGCGGTACGTGCGTTCGTCAAAACGAACGCAAACATGCCGCCTGGTAGCCGCTCAAATTTGCGTCCCGTGTGAACTGGTTCATATAAATCTATGTTCTGCCAAAACGCGGCGGTAATTTGCCGCGGCGGCAAACTGCCGCAAACCGCTCGTCTGCACCGGGCCTTATATCATAAGTGTTTAACAGACGCCTGCCGCAACACCAGTTTTGTCCGGAAGGAGCAGATACGTGGTGTACCTGGAAAAAAGCAAGGGCCCAAACACAATTAAACAATTACAAACATAAACCTGCACTTCCCGATGATGTTATCAAAGCTTTATCACCAATTTATGAAGACTTGAGCAACGAGGACCTACTCACGCGATGTGAAATCTTCGACTTCCTCATTTCTCATCAGATCTTTGCGAAAACGGCGCCATTTGATTCCTTACGTTTCGCCGATGAAACTGATACCAAGAACGACGTAGTTTGGAAAATAATTAAAGAAATTCCATGAAAAATTAATTTCCATAACCTCAAGCTAATTTCGTTAATAATAGTCCGATTTATATGAAATTTCGTCATCGGATAAACATAAATATAGGGGAAAACCCTTTGGTACATACAGAATAGAAAAGATCAGTAGAGTAGTAGTACATAAAAGTAGAAACACAAAGCCTAAACACACCTAAAGCCAAAATGAAATAGTGCCGAGATAGAGTGCAAGCAAAAGGAATAAGATAGAATATACAATGGAAATAAATAGGAGTTAACGAGAATAATTAACCGCCTTTCTTGCAGAGTGCTTGAAAGAGTATAATGAGTGGAAGAAGAAATCTACTAAATGCGCAACAGAATTAGAAGTTCTACACAGTCTATCAACACAGTTGTTCATGCCAAAAGTAGTAGAATGTTTACGCAACATAAATAGTGGAGTATTCCTTAGCACTCTGGGCGGTACATTAAGTTCAAATAAGCTTAGAAGCTCCGGACACTTGATGTGGTGATTCATAACTTTAAAAGTAAGTATTAGATCGGATAAAAGCCTCCGCTTTTCGAGAGGAAGGTAGCACAGAGTGGAAAAGATATGCTCATAATTATGAGAAAATCTAGCAAAAGGAATACGCAATTTGTAGGCTGCATATCTCAAATAGCAATGATGCTCTCCAAAGGTTTGATGTGACAGACATGGTAAGGATTCCAAAGATTAGAACAATATTCCAAATGAGGCAGAATAAGGATGGTGTAAAGAGTATTAAGCGTCTTTGGGGTAATTTCCTTCATTATGGTCCCAATTACGTCGTTCTTGGTGTTAGTTTCATCGGCGAAAGATGAGGAATCGATTGGCGTCGTTTTCGCAAAGATCTGATGAGAAATGCGGAAATCATGGACATTTCTCACTTCGTAATGGTAATCCAACCACTTCGAGGGTCGAGAACCATAAAATTTGGTGAGGCACCGCGGAGGTTGACCTCGCCACGGGGTACCAGGCGGCATCTCTTTGACAGGCGCTGTGAGAGAATCACCCTATATCTACTTATCGTACTCAAAAGTCTTACGAAACCTTAAACGCGTTTTTCTAGGAATCATATTTCTTATTCGTTTTGCAGTGATTGCGAAAACACGGAGGTATAAATCGATTTGAAAATAACTGAGCAGATGTGAAACATGTCTAGTTACGACCTCAACCTACGCATAAGTCTGTGAAAACTCCTATTTTGATCCCCAAAAAATAAAATGTTTGTTTTTCCTGGCGAAAAATCACGTTTCTTTAAAATTTGCCGTTTTACAGCCGTCGTTCTTATAATTTTGATTTTTTCTCTTTTTCAATAGGTTCAGGACAGAATGGGGGCCAGGACAAAGTGTCACTTTCAGAGGATATTTCACAATTCAATTTCTTACAGCCAGAATCACTGCAAAATCACAGCGGCTCCACAAAAAACGTCTACACATCAGACGACTGTAGCGCTGTCATACATATGTATATATTATTGAAATAATTGTTTTTGCTGTTTATAGTATTAATAAACATTAAACAAAAGTACTAGTCACAGTTTGTATGCATCTCCTTATAATTAATTCGCAAAAATAGTTGATTTTCGAGCAATCTGACTGCCTGCCTAGTCCCCTTACAGAGACAAGACGACACTGAAGTAAGTATCGCGAGACATATTTAGCACTTTACCTACGAGAGTATCGCTTGCACTTTCCACAAACCAGATTAAATTTTACTACCGGTTTGATTTGTTCAAAACCGCTAAGGTGGTGGGTGGTAGAATAAGTAAATAACTCCGTCTAACAAAGCGAGGGACAGTTGAGTCATTAAGGAGCCCAACTTCCATGGTGCTTTCCAGAACCGCGCGGAAGGGGAGCTCGAAGCCAATGATACCGCAGGTGTACACTGTACAACGGATAGGGAAACTGTCAGAGTGTAAGTAGTAGTGTGCGGTGCAGACTTCGTACCCGGTGCATGCTCGGATTAGCGCGGTCGACAGAGGCGCGACTAAAGTCGTGTTCAGATATATTGGCCGGTGAGTTTCGTGAGGGGTATTCTCCCACCACACCGCTTGCCTGCCTCGGTGCTCCTTTTCTCAATGTTCTCACTCTCTCTTGGGCTACGACTGGTCGTCGTGCGGCGGGGATTGGTGACCGTGAGGTACGTAAACACGCAGCGAAGCATCCCCACCACTTTCTCCATTCTTTCTTGCCGAAGGCGAGAGCGAGATGGAATGAAAGCGTGTCTAATCGCTCATGCCCTTCGCGCACGCAAAGGACGGAGTATCAGGCGCACGAAAAACGAAGCGAGACAAATATGTATCAATGTGTCATTTGTCTCGTACCGTTCCTCGCTTGCTTTCAGTCCCTCTGACCCGCTCTCGTTCCATCTCGCTCTCGCCTTTGCAGAACAAGAGTGAGCCACAAAAGGTAGGGATAGCGCCATGCTCCCGACGTGTAGGCCAAACCGAGTTCTTAGCGTAGAAATACATACATACATCAGAATAGGTGTGCGTTAGGTCCACAAAAATTCAAGAGTTTTATGGTCAGAACATTGATTCTTTCTCGATAGCTTCATCTCATATTGGTCTACGCCAGCGCTGTTCAGGAGTTGCCCGATAGGGCAAGAGGTTAGACTGCCCGGGGCAAACACTTGTCGGCGGCGGGAAAGTCACGCCTCGCCGGGCAATACGGTACAGATGCCAGGACGAACAAGGACCGTCGCCTCCCTACGCATCTACGAGCCTGTTGTTACGTCCCGAAACTTCAAAATTTTTTTAAATCTTTAGTTGTTTTTTTTTCTTTCTCTTTTGCTAGTGGGCGGAGTGCTTTGACAACGTTTTGCGTTCTGGGAAATCCCTTGTCGAACGCACTCCTGCTTACTATATTTTATCAATGTAACCGAATATTCGGTACTTGGAACGTCGTCGTCGCGACGTTTGGTCGCCGCTCTGCACCCTGAGCGTGGGACTGTGCTGAGGCATCAGCGTGGTTCTCGGTAGTTCGTTCAAAAATAATCAGCGGTTCTCACATCTCGCGACATTGACTAAATGTAAGCGGCGGAGGTGCGTCTCGACAATGCATTTAGCATTCTGGTGAAACCTCATCGAGCGCATTTCCGACCGTCGAATCGTCGCGTCAATGTAGAGGAGTGATCTGAGTGTAGGAATGCGTGAGGACGAGAGTACCCTGTTCGGCGCCGGTAGCCCATAAATGTAAAGTATGAAAGGATGAAGGTGAGAACACCTAATGACACCATGCATCGGTTGCTGGAGCATGATTGTGACTGCGGCGTCAGCTTTTCTGAGCGGGCCTCGCGGCTGGACGCTCTCGGGGGCGCGAAGCTGAAGTCACTCTTTGTCGTACAGTCGCGGAGAGCGTGACAAGGTGTCCGTGGATCGTAACTTATTTTATCTTAACTCAAGTTCCGTTTCGAGCCAGAGATTCCAACGTTTATAGTGAATGGACTCATTCTTTCCACGTTAAAAAGTGTTGTTAACTTCATCGTGTTTTTTATTTTCAATTTTATAAATCTGCGTTTTATATATAGTTCATAACCTTCGTTAATTTTCTATATGCGTTGGGATCAGCCTTCTGTTAGATCCGACCCCTTTTGTGCTTTGAGTTTTATTTTATTTTATTTATCGCTTTTATTTGTGATTGCCAATATCGTGTGTGTGTGAGTGTGACTTTCGTTTCTCAGGCACAGAAAAGGTCTTTCATAGAGCAATAACGAAAAGGAATTTCAAACATTGTAACAGATAAACGATATAGCGGGTGAGTGCGCATTTCTTTTCCTTAAAGTATTGTAAACAGAATAACGATTGGCGAGCGTAAACTCATGTAAAACAAATATATTATGTGCTCTATTGCCAACTGGCGAATGCGGAGGTAACGGAGAGTCAATATTGGCTTTAGCCAATATTTTGGGATTACCCTCGGCTCTTTAGCCTTCTTAACGCCAGAACGAGAGAAAGAATAAAATATAATAAATTCACACTTGAACCTTACATAAGAGTAAAAGGTTAGTTATTGTTAAACCTTCCGTAACATAGATATCCATCTTTCATAGTAACTCAGTGCGGGACCTGTATAGGACTAGATCTTGGAATCCCGATACCAAACAAAATTCTATAAATTACTAATTAATAATTTGCACTGTAACGCGCATAACATTCTTCCGATTAGACCGATTTGGATACTAAGTACTCGAATTCCACGTTTACCTGGTAACCGCGTTACACTGTACTCCCACCACAACCATTCCTCCCCACTCCGCTGTAACGATAGCTGACGTCACTGTCCGGAGCTTTGCCCACAGCGCCCTTGCCCGCCAAACGGTAGCCTGAACGGCGCTGGTCTACGCATAGCTTCGTAACTTTAGAGCATGTAAGGTAAATGTACCAATGCATGGCCACTGATGCAGATATTAATTATTATTAAGCTATGTATATCAATCAGGCACAATATATTGATTAATTTGTGATATATAATCCTTAAACTTCATACCCCAAAAATGATTTTGATAAATATTATGTTTAAAACACTTAAAAAATTGTTTGAAATCTCACAGTAAAGACGCATGACGAATTTTGCTAGATTCTTCAGAATTTGCTAAGGAAACAGCGATGTTTGTTAAGCAAATAATTATTGTAATATTGGGTTTCTTTATATGAACGAATAATTTATGGAATCCTAGGAGTATTTAAAGCAAGTAATTAACGCGGTATTACGCATTTATATTGTATTCTATGTAAAAAATACGTGGCTATACAGGGTGTCCCAAAAATGTCGCGTTTCCTTGAATGGGGTGACTCAGGGGGTGATTTGAAACAACTTTTTCCTTAGCGAAAATATTGTCCGAAGCTTCGTTAAGGAGATATTAACCAAAAACCCCGACCAATCAGAGCGCGCGCCTTCCGCCCGAGCTCCCGCGGTAGCGTTCGCTACGCGGTAGGCGACCGCGCTTGTACTACGAACGTACGAACAAGCAAGTCGGCATGCATCGAAGGAAACCGCGTTAAGGGGGGTCACTCAAGTGAAAATGAACTACCAGTAATTTTACAGATAAAAATTTGAAAATATTTATATCCATATTATTGTTTACGCTGAAATGAATTATGTGAGAATTAATACAGTGACATTTTTTTTTTCAAAAATTTAAAAAAAAAAATTCGAAAAAATTATTCGATTGTAAACTCCATATCCTTATTTCTGTAGAATTGTATACAAAGACTGCAAAAAAAAATTCAGCTCGAAAACTTCATTTTTATCGGAGTTATAAAGTTTTTTGTTTTGGCGCAGTAACTAAAACGCTCCTGCTTCGTACGTTGGATCGACCAAAATGAACTACAAGTTATTTTACAGATAAAAATTTGAAAATATGTATATCCATATGATTTTTTACGCTGAAATTTTTTTTTTAAATTTAAATTAAATTTAATTATGTAAGAGTTAATAAAGTGACAATTTTTTTTTAAATTTAAATTTCAGCGTAAAAAATCATATGGATATACATATTTTCAAATTTTTATCTGTAAAATAACTGGTAGTTCATTTTCACTTGAGTGACCCCCCTTAAAGGCGGGATCTCCTACCTGCGACTGGTCGCTACGAGTCGCAGCGACCCCACTAGTGCAAGGGAGAAGTATGACATCTCTATTTCCCTTGCACTAGTGGGGTCGCTGCGACCGGCAGCGACCAGTCGCAGGTAGGAGATCCCGCCTTTACACAGTTTTTTTTTAAAGCAGAATCTTAAATAAGAATAATTTGAAGTGAGAGGACAAGAAGTACGTAAATTTCGTTATTAAATAAGGCATAAACGAAAAGGTAACGTAACAGAAAATGTACGACAAGTGATCGTAATTCGTTATTGAGGTAAAAATCCGTAGTTTAACAACGGCCAACACAACTAAATTTAAAAAATAATATTAGGTGTATGAATAAATTCTTTCCGACTGGAATTTCTATCGCGTTGGTATTCAGAAGCTGCCAGAAAAATGGCAAAAGGTAATTAACAATAATGGAAATTATTTCGATGATCGAGTTGTTTTCATATTGTTTAAATCGAACTGTTATTGTACCCTAAAATCGGAAAGAATTTAATTCTACACCTAATAATCACCAATAAATTAAACAAAACTCACCCTTTCGGACATTCCTTTCCTTGCTTTCCTTCCCTTTTCGGAAACCTGTGTCACTAGGCCACTGTACCGATCCTGGTCATCGGCGTCCAGTGCTCAGCTGATCGCAGGGTCAATGTACCGAATATTCACTTCACTGCACGGCTACTAACACTGTTCACTTAATTTATGTTTAACGGAACGTGTTGTTCTTACGTTATAAAAATTGGTGGCCCCGAGAGGAGCCGATTACTGTTAATTACTGGGACGAGATTACTACTATTACCCGGCGAAACGAAGACTCGTGGCAGACGGTGGCACACGTATTTTGGTTATTGGCTGAAGTTGCCACATACATTGTCGCACCGCGCGACGAAGAGATCGAACGAAACACGAGATCGAGTGGGATAGAGCGATCTGACCGACGATTGTCAAAACAAAACAATAGCGTAGGCTACATATCGCTCTATCCCACTCGGTCTCGATGTGTTTCGTTCGATCTCTTCGTCGCGCGGTGCGACAATGCATGTGGCAACTTCAGCCAATAACCAAAATACGTGTGCCCCGTCTGTAAAAGTGTGCCCAAATAGGTGACGCGACCAATCGTCACAGCAGCGGACTACACAGCCTGAGACCGTCTGCCACGAGTCTTCTTTTCGCCGGGTAATAGTAGTAATCTCGTCCCAGTAATTAACAGTAATCGGCCCCTTTCGGGGCCACCAATTTTCGTAACGTAAGAACAACACGTTCCGTGAAACATAAATTAAGTGAACAGTGTTAGTAGCCGTGCAGTGAAGTGAATATTCGGTACATTGACCCTGCGATCAGCTGAGCACTGGACGCCGATGACCAGGATCGGTACAGTGGCCTAGTGACACAGGTTTCCGAAAAGGGAAGGAAAGCAAGGAAAGGAATGTCCGAAAGGGTGAGTTTCGTTTAATTTATTGGTGATTATTAGGTGTAGAAATAAATTCTTTCCGATTTTAGGGTACAATAACAGTTCGATTTAAAAAATATGAAAACAACTCGATCATCGAAATAATTTCCATTATTGTTAATTACCTTTTGCCATTTTTCTGGCAGCTTCTGAATACCACCGCGATAGAAATTCCAGACGGAAAGAATTTATTCATATACCTAATATTATTTTTTAAATTTAGTTGTGTTGGCCGTTGTTAAACTACGGATTTTTACCTCAATAACGAATTACGATCACTTGTAGTACATTTTCTGTTACGTTACCTTTTCGTTTATGCCTTATTTAAAAACGAAATTTACGTATTTCTTGTCCTCTCACTTCAAATAATTCTTATTTAAGATTCTGCTTTAAAAAAAAAACTGTGTAACGCGGTTTCCTTCGATGCATGCCGACTTGCTTGTTCGTACGTTCGTAGTACAAGCGCGGTCGCCTACCGCGTAGCCAACGCTACCGCGGGAACTCAGGCGGAAGGCGCGCGCTCTGATTGGTCGGGGTTTTTGGTTAATATCTCCTTAACGAAGCTGCGGACAATATTTTCGCTAAGGAAAAAGTTGTTTCAAATCACCCCCTGAGTCACCCCTTTCAAGGAAACGCGACATTTTTGGGACACCCTGTATCATTCACAATCTACCATCTAAGGCTGCTTAAGTAGGCACCTTGGCTACCATCTGGGTATGCTCTAATCAAGCTACCTGGCTACCATCTGAGGCGCTCGGCTACCATCTTAGGCTGTTCTTGACAAAGCACCTGAGCAACGTGGAATCTACAACTAAGGAGGCTTTTAACGGAGCACCTTAGCACCAATCCTAGAAAGCGTGGGCAAGCTGATAGGCAACTGGAAGCTATTGAAACCTGAGAGAAGGAACCCTCTCATTCTCTTGACTTAAACATTCTAAATCGACCAAAGTGTCATTCTTTATATATACCGACCTAGCGTCAAATTTATATCATAATTCTATTTCTTTTCGACTAAGCGTCTATTACTATTTCTTTTCGACTAAGCGTCTATTTCTATTTCTTTTCGACTAAGCGTCTATTTCTATTTCTTTTCGACTAAGCGTCTATTTCTATTCGACTAAGCGTCTATTACTAATTCTTTTCGACCGAGCGTTAAATGCTATTTTCTTTCGTTCGAAACGATATTTCGAACTTTTACCGATCGGAGCGATATATATATAGGTTAGTTAATTTTCTGTTCTAGCGACTTAGCGTCACGCGCGAAAATTGAGTAATATTCTGTTTAACCGACCAACGGGTCGTCACGTAATCATTTTCGTTCCGTGGCTATTTCACGACACCGCGTCGTACTTGTTCAAACCAAATCAATTCTTTTGAATAAACCATTTTTGTTATTTATTGTTAAGAGAAGGACTCTAGTTTCATGAAATTCATTTCTTTATCGCACGCCACCCGAACCAATCCCACCATTCTACGAGTAACCGCTCTACTTGTGGAATCCCCTGTAATTAACGGCAACGTCTCGTTCGAGAACGTTACACTCCAGTAAATATCCAAGTCATAACAAACCATCGCAACGGCAGATATTGCGTCGCGAGCACCGGGAGTTCTTACAGTGATTACAAGGCTTACTTTCGCTTACCGTCTCGCACGTCTATTAGAAAGAAATACAAAGCTTGGCTTCTTATCTCTATGCAGTAGTAAATCCAATTACCTAGCCTAATAAAAACCACCAGTGCTCTAACGGGTGTCACTCTGGGGAGCGATCATTGCTTAACCCTCCCTCGTTGATTTATGCTACGAAGCTGGTCTTCGAGGCCCAAATTCCCATTTACCTTGCGGTACGAAGCTGGTCTTCGAAGTCCAAATTTCCATTTACCTTGCGGTACGAAGCTGGTCTTCGAGGCCCAAATTCCATTTACCTGGCGGTATGAAGCTGGTCTTCGAAGCCCAAATTCCCATTTACCTTGCGGTACGAAGCTGGTCTTCGAGGCCCAAATTCCATTTACCTTGCGGTACGAAACTGGTCTTTGAAGCCCAAATTTCCTTTTACCTTGCGGTACGAAGCTGGTCTTCGAGGCCCAAATTCCATTTACCTCGCGGTACGAAGCTAGTCTTCGAACCTAAACTTCCTATACTTCCCCAACGTGTCTCAGTCCTAAATCCCGCCACCCAGGACGTGACATTGGAAACAAACAGTTTCCTCAACACTTAACACAGCATTATATAAACTACTAAATAAACAGTTTTCAAACTTTTTTTTTAACAATTGTGTTAAAAAAATTGAAAGTATAAAAAATTAAATAAACGTAAAATATATCTCTACATATATAAACGAAAACATGTTTTCCTGTTTCCTCACAACTCAGGAACTAATAGATCAATTTCGATGCGGCCTTTTTTAGCGTGTAGTACAGATTCTCGGGGAAGGTTTAAGGCTATAGGTGTTCCAAAAATGCTGCGGGTCCTTAAAGGGGGTGATTCGGGGGATGATTGCAAACAACTTTTTCCTTTGCGAAAATGCCCTCCGAGGTTTCGTTAACGAGATAGTAATAAAAACCACCGACCAATCAGAGCGCGAGCCTTGCGCAGGAGCTCCCGCGCTAGCGTGGCCGCGCGCCGGGCCGCGCTGCGACTTCGAACAAGCAAGGCGGCATGCATCGAAGGAAATTGCGTAGAATGGCAAAAGAAAAAGATGTAACAAAAAAATCGAACTTATTGCCATGGTTTGTTTGCCATTTAAAGTGAATAATGAATAATGGATAAATGGATGAAAATCACGTGTAACGTAAAAAGACGAATATACATTTTTTTTAGAAGATTCGAAAATAATAATTATTTGGAGTGAGGGGATAAGGAGCACGTAAATTTCATTTTTAATAACGTACAAACGAAAAGGTAATGCAACAGGGAACGAACGAAAAGTGATCGTAGTTCGTTATTGTGATAAAAATCCGTAGTTCAATAACGGCCAACACTGTTGTTGATAATGAATAAGTTCGTTTAAAAACTCCGAAGAAAAATTTACGTACGGAAATTTGGAGAATTATCTCCGGAAATATTAAGCCGTAGCCTGCGTTAAATTTAAAAAATACCTAATAGTCGCCAATAAGGTAACTAAAACTCACCCTTTCGGAAATTCACCTGCAGCTTAAAAACCTGTGTCACTAGGTCACTAAACCGATCCTGGTCATCGACAGACACAGCTGATCTCAGGTACACGACACCATCCAAAGTTAAGGGTCGCAACGTCAAGTGCGACCGGGTTAATGTACCGAATATTCACTTCACTGCACGCCTACTAACACTGATCACTTAATTTATTTTCCATGGAACGTGTTGTTCCTACGTTATAAAAACTGGTGGAAATTAATTTTTACTTGGCGTTCGGAGCCGTGGGTAATTCCCGCGCAAATTCTCACGCTGCAGCACTTGCGTCCTCGTTGTTGGGGGGGGGGGGGGGGGTACACCCAGAACATCGCGTAATACTCTTGAGCAGAGAACATTTGTCTGCGACGTGATTGCTGACTGCTGACTGACAAGATTTTTTCCAAGCGACTTCTTCTACCCACAAATAGTTTCTCTCGTTCCATTATGAGTTGACCCCCACCAGGCCAAGAGGCTTCAGGTAAAAAGAAGCCAGCACATTTTCGAAACACATGTGCTTCGCAGATGTGCAACGTTTTTACAAAAGTCCGCGTTCCGTCCTTTTACTGCCAATGTACCCATTGCTTCGAGGTAGGCAGCAGAGACCACGTGTTTCGGTTCGAAAGGGTCCGAAGAGAAGAGAAACAGAAAGTCTTCGAGTTGCTATAAAGAAAAAAATCCTGTTTCCTGTTTCCCTTTTCCGATACCCTGAGTTCACGTCTGCTACGAGGCGGAACCAACTAAGCCATAAATTACCCAAAACTGTAGGAAACCGTTGTCTACCGTCGACTAGCGGGACAATACGGTCATAAACCGCGACCCTGGCGAAATGCTCTGGCCGAATGTTTGGGAACTAGCAATTAAAAAGTATTATTCAACATCAATACGGCTCGCGAAGAGACACAGGAAGAAAGAGGGCATGTAGTTCGCTAACTGCGCGTGGTCCCGCCTGGTTCGTCCTATCTTCAAATTAAAGACGGATCCCTTATCTCTCGAGTATTAACACGCGCTCGAATTTCAAAACAAAAGCACGCGTCGACGTATTCCGTGCGAGAGAAGGTGGGCATGAAGTCCGATTGGCCCTAATTTAACCAATCTGCCCTGCATCCCTCCCAAACGGTCACTGTCCTGAAGAGGCCCTCTTCACAGCGATATCTCCTCCCCAAGGCCCACTCGGGCCCCATAGCAACTCGAAGACTTTCTGTTTCTCTTCCCTTCGGACTCTTTCGAACCGAAACACGTGGTGTCTGCTTTCTATCTCGAAGCAATGGGTACATTGGCAGTAAAATGACGGAGCGCGGGCTTTTGTGAAAGTGTACGAATGATTCGTTCGTTGCACTTCTGCAAAGCACGTGTGTTTCGAAAATGTGATGGCTTCTTTTTACCTAAAACCTCTTGTCCTGGTGGGGGTTAACTCATAATGGAACTAGAGAAGCTACTTGAGGGTAGAGGAAGTTGCTTGGAAAAAATCCTGTCAGTCAGCTAGCAATCACGTCGCAGAAATGTTCACGGCCCAAGAATATTACGCGATGTTCTGGGTGTACGCTCGGAACAACGGGGACCCAAGTGCTGCTGCGCGAGAATTTGCGCTAGAATCTCCGCGCTGAAGCATGCATCCACAATGGCGGTGGTCACTTAGAGCAGTTCTTGAATTGACAACAATCGGCCCCGAAGGGGGCCACCAATTTTTAGAACGTAGGAGCAACACGTTCCATGAAAAATAAATTAATTGATCAGTGTTAGTAGCCGTGCACTGAAGTGAATATTCGGTGCATTAACCTGGACGCACCTGACATTGCGACCCTTAACTTTGGGTAGTGTCGTATACCTGGGACTACCTGTGCACTGAGCTCGGCCATCGATGACCAGGATCGGTTCAGTGACCCAGTGACACAGGTTTTCAAGCTGCAGGTGAATTTCCAACACGGGTGAGTTTTAGTTACATTATTGGCGACTATTATTTTTTAAATTTTAACGCAGGCTACGGCTTATTTCCGGAGATAATTCTCCAAATTTCCCTACGTAAATTTTTCTTCGGAGTTTTTAAACGAACTTATTCATTATCAACAACAGTGTTGACCGTTATTAAATTACGGATTTTTATCACAATAACGAACTATGATCACTTTTCGTTAATTTTCTGTTACATTACCTTTTGGTGGCTACGTTATTAACACAAGGACATTTACGTATTCCTTATCATTATCCTTTATTCATTATTCACTTTAAAAGACGAACAAACCATGACAACATGTTCGATTTTATTTGTTACATCTTTTTAATTTCCCATTCTACGCAATTTTCTTCGATGCATGCCGAGTTGCTTGTTCGCAGTCGCAGCGCGACGCGTAGCCACGCTAGCGCGGCAACTCGGCCGTCAGACTCGCGCTCTGATTGTTCGGTGCTTTTTATTAATATCTCGTTAACGAAACCTCGGAGGGCATTTTCGCAAAGGAAAAAGTTGTTTGCAATCATCCCCCGAATAACCCCCTTTAAGAACCCGCAGCATTTTTGGAACACCCTGTATATTTCTATAATTATACTCGTTACATATTTAGTAAATGTGTGTCATGTTATTTATTAACCTAACCACCATCCATGAGCCATACAACCAGCCGTGCGTCGAGCTGTCCCGTTGCTAAGGGTAGAATCAGTGAGGATAACTGCAGTAGTGTATGGACGTGCTCGTAGGCTCGTAGCGTAAGTATATATGGCTGGGTTCCTTGTGGTGCCCCAGTGCAGAGCAGGTCCCGTAATATAATTCGGGGAGGTCATGAAATGTCCAAAACATTTGTTACCTCCGGCATTTTGTACGACTGACGGTTCGATTTTACTGATAATAAAACATTTATTGCTAATAATACTTATCTTTTCACCGACACATAAAATATTTAGAAAGTGAATAGGTACTATACAAATAAATAATTCGGACACAAAGAAAATAAAATTTTAAGTAACGATATATATTATTTATGATAGGCATAGAACTGAGAGAACTGCGTAGCGGCGGTGCCCTTGAAGGCAGGTGTGCCCGGGCGCTGCGTAGCTGCGGTGCTCTTGGTGGCCCGCCGGAGCCCCGCAGAGGGATCTCGGTCGACCCGCGAGCGCACGATCGGGAGAGCCGAATCAGGCAGTCACACTACGGCATCCTCTATGTACAGATCGATTATATATCACTATTATTAAACCTATTATTATCACCTACATTATAAAAGCTAGAACATGATATATGAATAAATCAGAGACCAGAAATAACAGTTATTTTTTAAATTTTTTCGAAAAAAATCATTGAGATAAAGTTAATTTTTATTTAAATAGAAGTCAGTCTTCATCAAATACTGCATAAATTTTCCGAAAAATCAAGTGATTAAAAAATATTCAGATTTATCTCTTTTGGTTACTGATAACCATTATTGTCAACGGAAATATTTTTTGGTCACTAATAACCATTATTGTCGACCGAATTATTTTTTGGTCACTAATAATCATTATTGACGACGGAAATATTTGTTGGTCACTAATAACTGTTATACACGAACGGAAATTGTTTTCGGTTACGAATAACCATTATCGATGATCAGAATTTTTTTTTGGTTACGAATAACCGTTATCGTTGACGAGAAGTTTTTTTGGTTACGATATAACCAATATCTATTGTAGGAATTTTTTTTCGTTACGGTATAACCAATATATTTTGCGGGAATTTTTTTTGGTTACCGTATAACCAATATCTATTGCGGGAATTTTTTTTGGTTACGGCTTAACCAATATATCTTGCGGGATTTTTTTTTTGGTTACAGTATAACCAATATGAATTACGGGAATTTTTTTTTTCGGTTACGGTAAAACTATTGAACTATAGAATATCTGGAATGCATAAATAAGGACTGAATGCAGTGGCGCGCTGTTGAAAAGAGATAGTTGCTCTGCATGGGATGCTGTTTCACTCTTACACACACGTCTATATCTGCCTGTACTCCAATTTACTGCAGGATGCTGTTCCGGCTACTCAAGTCAGTGTTGAAAGAGCCTTCTCGGCGTTGAAATTGATGCTGGGTGATCGGCGGTGCAATTTATGAGGACAGAATTTGCACAAATTATTATTTGTAAAACTTAACACCGATTTTAGGCCCTAGTTAATAAAATATATTATTATTACATATGTGTTTTTATTGATTAAAACACATAAATTCTATAATTCATTGTACATCGTTCAAAAATACAAATTATTCGTAATAATATTTAAAATATTGATGATGGCCTAGAGTGACTAAAATAAAACTCCCGCCATCGATATTGGTAACCAAAACAGAATTCCCGCAATCGATATTGGTTACCGGTAACCAAAACAGAATTCACGCAATCGATATTGGTTACCGGGAACCAAAACAGAATTCCAGCAAGCGATTTTGGATATACTCATTGAACTATAAAATATCTGGAATGCAAACACGGTACGGAAAACCCCGGAATGGCCAGGCCGAGAGAGATAGTGGCATTGAATGGGTGTCTATCCTGTATTATACACCATCCTGTAGTAAATGTACTTCTATCCTGTTGTAAATTTGAGTATAGGCAGGTATAGGCGTGTGTGTAAGAGTGAAACAGCATCCCACGCTGTGCAACTATCTTTTTTCAATAGCGCGCTGCGGCTCCTAATACCCGCAGTTCGCGTTCCATAAATTCTATAGTTCAATAGTTATACCGTAACCGAAAAAAAATTCCCGCAATATATATTGGTTGTACCGTAACCAAAAAAAAATTCCCGCAAGATATATTGGTTATGCCGTAACCAAAATAAAATCCCGCAATAGATATTGGTTATACCGTAACCTAAAAAAAATTTCCGCAAAATATATTGGTTATACCGTAACCAAAAAAAAATTCCTACAATAGGTATTGTTTATACCGTAACCAAAAAAACTTCTCGTCAACGATAACGGTTAATCGTAACCAAAAAAAAATTCTGGTCATCGATAATGGTTATTCGTAACCGAAAATAATTTCTGTCGTCAATAATGGTTATTCGTAACCGAAAACAATTTCCGTCGTCTATAACAGTTATTAGTGACCAAAAAATATTTCCGTCGTCAATAATGATTATTAGTGACCAAAAAATAATTCGGTCGACAATAATGGTTATTAGTGACCAAAATCGATATCCGTCATCGATAATTGTTATTCATAACCAAAATCATTTAAACAAAAATATTAATTCTTATGCCATAACTTTTAAAATTTAGGTTATAACAGTTAGGGTCCCTGGAATAAATATATCTGTGGTTGTAAGGAAAAAGCCCCATGTCACATGTTTTCACTTTCGAGATATTGTCGTTGAAAGTTCTAAACACCAATTCTTCTTATTAGTAATGTTTCTTTGTTTTCTTCTTACGATATAAACGTATATTTCCTTCACTTTGCATAATACTCAATATTCGTATAATCGACGTAAATAATAATAAACTAAATAGTAATAATTTAGGAGTAGGGATATGCTTGTGTGCAGTGCGATGGGAAGAAAGTGGGGGACGACGGTAGGCTATAGTGGGAGACGACGGTAGGCCATAGTGGGAGACGACGGTAGGTCATAGTGGGGGTAAGGATTTGTCCCACGTCCCACGATTCTGGCATCACTGCCCACAAGGAACCCAGCCATATATACTTACGCTACGACCCTACGAGCACGCACCTATAATACTGCAGTTCTCCTTACTGATTCTACCCTTAGCAACGGGACAGCTCGACGCACGGCTGGTTGCTCGCCGCTAGGCGCTGAAAACAGCTCCTTGTGCAGCCCTGACCTAGCGTGACGAATTTGCGGCAAAGGCTTCATTTTCGAGAAAATTCACTTTGAATTTCAGTTGAATACGTGTGCCCCGAAACACTTGAGGGGTACGCGAAGATGCGTTCTGATGCCGTCGTGACTGCAAACCATCCCGCGCATACGTGACGTGTTCCCCCTCCACTACGACCCTGGATGACAGGGAAATCCCTGGTATCCCTGGTCCAACGGACAGCTGAACATGTTCTCGCTACCTCTGCGTGCCACTCAGGCGCTGGCCATGCACGCGTATTTAGCTGAAATTCGAAGTCAATTTTCTTGAAAATGAATCCTTTACCGCAATTTCGTCACTCTAGGTCTTCGTCTTATTTTCGCCTGTGTAACAAACCCCCAAAATGCCCTTTTCTTTTTTTTTTTCTTAATAAACGTAATTAGTAACTATTATAATACTTATATTCTTATTATTCTTACTTTAATAAGCGCGTTAGCATTAATATTAATATTAGCTCAGAGTACCGCGAGACGAGAGTGCAATGAGAGAGAGAATCGAATGTTGAGGAGTGGGGAGAATTGAACGCATGCGCGATCCTCAGTCGATCGGCGGATCGGCGAGAGCAAGGATCGGGAGCAGAGAAGTGTGCAGAGCAATGAGTGGGAGAACCGAGCGTTCAACGCGCGCCTGCGCATTAGTCAGTCGCTCTGTAGGCCGACTGGAGAACGGACCATGCGAGAGCGGAATTGTCAATGCGTAATAGTCGAGCTCCATTCCTATTGGTGCGCTCCCAGTATCCAGAATATGTATAAATACGGGCACGATAGCCCAGAGAGATTCATTCGATTCATTCGACTCCAAGCATTTAATGCTATTAACTCGATACAATTCAAAGGATCATTTAAGGCAAATAGCCGATCCCGACGTAAATTAATGCTCCAACTTTGGAAGCCGCTTTGTAGGCCCCTCGGTTCTGTTGAGCGTTCCAACCAAGGCCATAGTCGCCAGGTTTGATGAGACGTTCCAGCCTTGGAAGCCCCCTTGTAGGCCCCTTAGTTTGAAGAAGCAAAGTTGTTAATTCTTATTCTCAGGTTAGTAATATTACTCCTGAGCAACGTGGGAGGAAGATTATTCCAAGTGGCAAAATCCGCCCTTGACGAAACGGAGAAACAATTAAGAACGAGTCTCGACTTAAACATATTCAATCCTAAATCCTAAGCTATTACATAATTCCTAAATCTTTCTACATCGACCAAAAGAGTCACTATCTATAAGCTAATTCCTAGATCCATAAGCTAATTCCTTCAATCGACTAAGACGTCGCTATTAGTTATTTAAGTTATATTACTCTAAATCGATCGATCAAACGGGCGTTCTTTTGTACCGACCAAGAGTCGCAACCCAAGACGATCAACTATGTTCTTTTGTACCGACCAAGAGTCGCAACCCAAGACGATCAACTATATTCTTTTGTACCGACCGAGAGTCGCAACATAATTATCCTAATTTCTTCAATATTATTAAGCGTTAATTCTTTTTTGTTTGTATAATATAGAAGTGTTTTATTGAATAAACACTATTAAGATTAATTCTGGTTCTTGAATTTTAATTCTTTATCGTACGCCACTCGAACCAATCCCGAAATCCTGTGAAGCGCGTTACGCCACGCGTGGAAACGTTACACCTGTATAATCACCCTCTGACTATTGACTATCAGTAAAGTAACACTCTGTATGTGTAAATGAATAATAAGATACAAATTATAATTTAACAGGGGATAGAAATGTGATAAGTCATAAGCCTTTCCGTCTCCATCTCTTAATAGCTGGCTCTTGAGCCGATCACGTCCGATTTTTTACTGTCCACCCTTGCTTATAGCCCGAATCGAGTATTGGGATCCCGAGAGTGTCGGTATCTCCTTTAAAGTGCAGAAGTAGCACCAACCGAATATGACAAAGTTCTTAGGTTCGTCCAACAAGCAATCGAGCAAAGTTGCAACAAAATCGGTATACGTCACTCACCGATCTTCTGTTGTAAGTGTTAAACCAGATTCTCGAATCTAGAAAGAACCTATGGCTTATTACGCATACTCGCCACTACACACTGTGCTCCGGCGAGAAGAAGTCCCCCGTGATGGCACAGGGGCAAGAGGGGTTCTTCGCTGGCATTGGCTCGCACCATCTGTGTCCCGTTCGCTTACTTTGTATTCGACGACGTTGTCGCGTCAGCCAATAGGGATATACCATTCGGACCCTAGAGTTTCTCGCGGCAACTTCTCATCGGAGCACAGTACCTCTAATAAGGAACTTAAAGTTCCTTACACTTTAAAGTTTATTTGTTTACCAAATAGGTGAACTGGAACGAAATTTTCTACAAACTGCTATTAATTTCTTTGTAAATTTACCTCTACAAATTTTATCAAGGCCTTCGAAGCTCAATCGCCAGATTCTTCTGTAGAGTCACTTCATGACAGCATGAATGTACTTTAATATGCATGAAGGTATACATATAGGTGAATTATAAGTACAGTATTCTCTCGATGTAGAATCGCGACTCGGGATGAGTGTAGAATCTTTATGGCGGAGTGGACACGATTCTGTGGCTCGCGTTCGCCCGCCGGAGACTCGTTTGTGACGTCACTGAAAAGCCTCGCGAAAAACCGACGGTTCTCACTCGCTTTTGTTCCCTCTCATTCACTCTTCGTTTTCTTTTTCGCCGCGTCGGTAACGTCACAAGCAAGTCTCCGGCGAGCAACCGTGAGCCCCCGGAAGTGGTGGGGAATTCTCGACAAGTCTTTATCGCGAAGTGGAAGCGAGCCTACACCGAGAGAACACTGTAGTGTTCCCGGATTAACGAAAAGACTCTGTTTCTGTCAGCCTACTGTTTTGCATCCTCGCTGCGAGCGACCCCTCGGTCCGGTTGACAGCTGAGAGCAATAAAACCGGCAGGCCAGATAGGATATCCAGTACGGAAAACTAAAATGTTAATGTTTTAGATAAATGTACATGAAAGTATTTCCAATGGGTTGTTAAGGCTTTCCCGATGAAAATGAGGACAAACACGAAGCAATTCAGTCCATTTTTAATGAATATAGTGTGTCGCGGACCAGTCACGAGAAGGGTGTTTTTCACTGAATCCGCGGAGTGCTACACTGCCGTTTTAATACCAAAGGGCGTATTTGCAACTTTCGCTTATATTGAGTTATTGTTGTCAGGTAGCACAATAAGAGTTTATCTATATGTATATTAAATAAGAGAGCCATATCTAGATTGAAACTGAAAATATAACCGTTTATATTTAATAGATAAATAGCAGTAACTGCAAATATTAGTAATAAAAAACGTAAGTACAGTTAATTTTTCAGTGTTTTCTTACGGGTTTGTCACAAATATTTAGATACCTTTTTATCCAGCTTTAATATTTGACCTAATCCGATTTATATAAACTACTGATGGCATAACACAAAATACTAAACGTCATTTATCTCAGAAGCATCTTTTGACCAGATACGCGCTTTCGAATTAACACGGCAGTGTAATTCTAATTGTGTATTCATAACAATGAATAGACCGAAGTGCTTCGTATTTGGACTCATTTTCATCGCCATAAACTCACCAATCCATCGGGAATACTCTCATCAATGCGCAATGAGAAATGTGAAAAGGACAATGTTAAGTCCTAGAGGGGATTACTGACCCAAGAGCCTACAGCATATGCTATACACCGTTGGAAAGGTCTCGCCAAGACGAATCGATTGATACCATTTTTAACTTCGAAATCAGATGGGATAACCTCGAAAAATGCCCTCAAAGTTCGAGATTTTGCGGTTTTGAACAAAAGAAACTGGTAGTAAAATCCCAACCGGCCCGATGGACCTCGGGTAGGCACCTGAGGAAAAACCGAGGGATGTAAGCGATACTCTAGCAGGTTGGGACGGCAAATGTGGCTCATGACCTTCATTTCAGGGCCGTGTTGGGCCTGCATTTGCCCCATGGGCCACTAATCCATTGGCGATTTCGTACTGGGCATTAGGAAAGGGGCCCATGGGGCAAACGCAGGCCCAACACGGCACTGAAATGAACGTCGTGGGGCACATTTGCCGTCCCAACCTGCTAGAGTATCGCTTACATGCCTCGGTTTTTCCCCAGGTGCCTACCCGAGGTCCGTCGGGCCGGTTGGGATTTTACTACCAGTTTTTTTTGTTCAAAACCGCAAAATCTCGAACTTTGAGGGCATTTTTCGAGGTTATTATTATTTTTTATTATTATTATTATTATTTTATTATTATTATTTAAACGGGAGAACCCTTTAGATTACAAAATTTTGACACAATGTACAAGAAGTATAAAAAGTATAAAATATAAAATTAAAATATAGATAAAGATAAAGTAACAGAAAATAAAATGAACACAAACATAACAGTCTAAAAACACGCAACAAGACTGAACCAATGAACAGACATTACAGAGATGACAGACTCCTCAGAAGTAGAGCTCTAAACGTTATCCCATCTGATTTCGAAGTTAAAAATGGTATCAATCGATTCGTCTTGGTGAGACCTTTCCAACGGTGTATAGCATATGCTGTAGGCTCTTGGGTCAGTAATCCCCTCTAGGACTTAACATTGTTCTTTAATATTCAATAGTGGATGATTCAAGTCGCCTGCGTGGCTTATCGCTCTTGCCTGCCTCGTCTTCGACCGAGGGTCTTTCGCTGTTGCGCTATTTAACTCACCATCGGTTTATCTTGTTCACTCTTCTTGTCCGATGGTTCGAGCGAAGACTCTAACCAGGGTTAATTTATTAGGTGCTAAATACTTCCCTGCCTCGAATTACTGAAAATCTGTGGTTCGGAATCTTTTCGCTTAAGCCGGGGAACACCGTACTAACTTGCAACAAAGTTTTACTGCATCAATAGAAACTAGATACTGTAACCTCTTTTTAGGGACTCGCTTTAGCCCCTGCGGTAGGTGCTCGTCGCTAACCCCTCCACTTCTTGGAATGATTCAGTCGAAAATGAGAGAACCCAAGAGCAAGCCGGCGGGGGGGGGGGGGCGAAAGAGTTAACGCGACGTAACCCGTCTGCTAGGAAAGAGAAAAAGTATATATGTATGATGCGATGCGAGCCGCTATCGAATGAGCGCTACATAAGGTAAACGATACAGTAGTTCACCACCTAAGTGCTTAAGTTTAGGTAAACGCTATGGAATAAGTAACTTGAATTTAATAAATGAAGTTTTGTTATACCAGGCCGAAAGAGAAGTATCAAATATGATTATAACACCAACGAAACTTTGAGAAATTAGTAGTTTCGATGTTATGCTATTATAAAGAAACATAACTCAAAATTGTAGTTATTGACCGGTCGTGGAGTAGTTGTTAACCGGTTCAGGTACAGTTGACCAGAGATGGGCAAAAAATTATTTCAAATAAAAAATTGAGTTCGACTAAAAGACGAAAATTTTATTCGAGACTCATGAATAAGACTAACGCGAATCAATTTTTAATCGAAGCGCTCATGATTGAAATCATGGGGATTCAATCATGATTGAATGAACAGCGTTCTCGTATTCAATCGTAATTTAATCGATTGAAGCTCGACTAATCTTGGCGAGCCTCGAGACTTGCGAGAGCCTTTAATCGATGCTGCTGACACTGTTCATTCAATCATGATTGAATCCCCATGATTGAAGGTAGTTCAATCATGGCCGACGATTGAATCCCCATGATTGAAGTAGTTCAATCATGGCCGACGATTGAAGCCCCATGATTGAAGTAGTTCAATCATGGTGGACGATTGAATCCCCATGATTGAACTACTTCAATCATTGGCGCTTCGATTAAAAATTGACTTGGGTTAGTCTTATTCATGACGAATAAGACTAAAGTCACTTTTATTTGATACGTCATTTAAATAATGCCCATGTCTGCAGTTGACCACTTGCTGAATATAAAAGAAAATGGCATATTTTTTACTTTAAAATCTCTTTTCTTAAAACCATCTGTCAATATATCAAAATCAAAGACATATTGTCTTGGGGCAGGGTGAGTTTCATGTGCACCTTTCATGACGCAAAGTAGTGGGAAATCCCGGAAACCTGGTCAAAATGGCATTTTATGAACTTCAGAATCCAATAATGCTAGAATAGCATAATTTCATTAATAAGAGTCATGGCTATCACGTACTATCACTTTTGATACTTATTTTTCGTTATTTCTATCATTATTTTGCTTTTAATGTCAGACTTTTGAGTACGACATTCTTACGTCGCTGTTTCATATGCACATTCAGGCTGCTGTTATCTACAGTACAATTATCGAAATGATTATATTAATAGCATTTGCAGATTTAGGAAAGCCTAGACTATCAGAAAAGTGTATTGATATATTTTTTAATTATGGAAGTGTGCTATTATAGAGAATTTCTGAAACCCATGTACAGGAAGACGACAATGGAAATGAAATAGACGTACATTACGAATGCCGCAAATTGCCGTGGTGATATTAGACTCAATTTAAAGCTTGAACCATATAGAACAGTGGTAAAGAAAAATTGGTTGCGATAAATTGCACCGTTCAGCGTAAGGGCATGTTTAGTAATGCTATGCACACATGCGCGCAGTGATCGGAAATCGAGAAAACATTCGAACAAAGATTTGTACAAAAACGAGTATACTAAGGTTTTCGAGGTCGCTTATTACGAAACTCAAGTCAACATTGCAAAAAAACAAAATGGCGGGTTCAATATGACGGACACGTATATCAGAAAAACATCAGGTTTGGTGTAAACTTGGTATTCTGGAGTTTTCGAAAGGCAGTTTTTTCTTTGACGATTACAAATACTTTTTTGCAATTTCGACTTCGTAATGAGCGATCTCGAAAACTCCAGAATACCAAGTTTATACCAAATCTAATGTTTTTCTGATATACGCGTGCGGCATATTGGACCGGCCATTTTCTTTTTTGCCATTTTGGCTTAAGATTCGTAATGAGCGACGTCGAAAACCTTAGTATACTCATTTTTGTACAAATCAAAGATCAACTTCACATTTTGGCCAGGTTTCCAGGATTTCCCACCACTGTGCGACGTATGCCGTGCACTTCGCCGCGGTCTCATTGGTCTCTCATTCGTTTTTTTTTTTTTTTTGGCTTCTTAGATTTCTCTCTCATCTGCTCTTTCTTTTCTTCTTCTTCTTCTGCTCTTTGCATCTGTGCCTCTTTCTTTTTTTTTCTTTTGTCAAGCGCCTTTAATCTGCGAATTGTCGTACCGACCTCCGGACCAATGAAAAATCAGAAGTCATCGAAGGTGCATACCCGACACCATATAAAAGCAGGACACATTGCTCTGTGCCTCCAAACATCTAAATCAATTTGTATCGCGGTTTTTCAGCACGAAAATTACGAGTGGTCAATAACTGTATTACTGTGCATTCGCCGAACCATTTATTGATCTCCCCTAATACACAATATAATCACGTCCGACACGACTGGACGTATGACGAATGTTAACATTGGGCCCTTGTCACCTATTATGATCAATGGCATGCGCGGCAAACAAAATTGAACAATGATTATACAGTCATTAAGGGGACTAGGCAGTCGTTTTTCGTGAGAAAGAGACTCTGTCCTTTATTTATTTGTAAACAAATGAAAGCACATCCAGATATATGCTTTTACCCAATATTTATTACTACCATACAGATTGAAAAAAAAATTAATAAGAAATATATGTGCTTTAAAATGGCGCTGCCGACGGGTAAACATTTTAACGTTTTTCTGTCGTTTTGCTTTAATATCGGTCTTAAAATGTGACGTAATCCGCTTTCAAAGGTGAGATTCTTGTTTGTTGGATTCATAGTTTCCGCGCAAACCTATAAAAACAGCAATTAAATCAAAATCATGCGATTGGTGGCTGAACAACGGCGATTTTTCGGAAAAAATTTCGTTCTTATTTGTACGCTGCTAAAATCCGGTGACTCCTCAATTTTTTTATGAAAATCTCGAATTTTTACGGACCATATCAGAGGTTTGCGGCGAAATGGCACATGTTTTACACATTCTGTAATTTTTTCAAGTCGATCTGAACCTCCATTCGTTCGCAATCAGGAAAAAACCAAGAGAAAAAAGATTCGAGTAAATCGCGTTTAAAGTTTCTGGGCAAAGGCGACGCTATACGCTACCACTTGATCTTTTTAGCTGCCAAATCAACAATTTTGCGAATTTTAATATAACCCAAACGGCATTTTATTCAGAAAAGATAGTACTTTCGGAAAATGCAATAAAAAATCGATTTTTCGACTGCCTAGTCCCCTTAAAGAAGTCGCCGCTCTAAAGATGCCCGCTAAGCCCTTACCTTCTGTGAGCGTTGAAATTACGCGTTTTCCTTTTCGACTATCTCATGGCGGAACGCTTGTACTGAAATCATCCATTGTTGGTTGAAACGAAAGGTTGGACTGTCTTTTCCGATCAATGTGCATCATTAATGCGGAAACGTGCAGGTTCATTAGACTATGGCGGCAGAAATTTGAAGTGGTGAACTTCTGTACCCTGGTCAATAACTGTATCGTTTACCCTACATTGGAGTAGGTCCGCACGCGAGTCGAGCTCGAAGAGACGGAGCGTAGGCACATGAAAGACGAAGCGAGACAGAGTATCAAATGTTCTGTCTTTCGTAGCAAACGGTATCGTCGCGTCGACTTTTCCGTCCCCTCTCGTTCGTTCCCGTAATCTCTCACTCGCGCCATCTGCGCCTCTGAATCCTTGACGCGATTCATTAAGCACTTGCCGTTAGCCCCGAGCCGCGAGCCCATAGCGAGAGGTTGCTGCAGTGGAAAACATACTTTTCTAGATATAGTAGAGACTCATTAATTATGTGCTACACGGGTCCGTTAGTTGAGTGAGAATTATTCCAACACTTCTTAAATCTCGCTTAAACGAATAATCGTCTAGGATTCCTGAAATGCACCCTCAAAGCGGGTGGATGCTGAATTATCGCCCCTGGGTATGAGATATGAAATGTCTATTATTTTCATTTTATCTCAAAGACTAGCTTTTTCACAAATTAGCAAAATCTATCTAATAAAAATTAATTCTAACACACTCTCAACTGGACGAAAACTGTGACGGTAGTGTATTACTAACTCAAAAGTAGTTCGATTTAGGTTGTGTTCAGACTCATTTCTGTCAGAAAGATATTGCCAATACATTAGAATACTCTGTCTCTCTCATTCATAATCATATTGTGTCTAGCAGCAATGCAAGATGAGCAATTTCTGGAAGAGATACGCCCGCTAACTGTGTGTCGCCAGGCCCAGGTCGCACGCAGTTAACGAGTCCCTACTATATTATTTCGCTATACAGCTTTGAATACAAATTCTTTACGAACCTTCCATAAAACGGAATTCTAGCTTTCGTTGCATTTTGTTTTATTTGATCGTAAGCACCAGCACGAAAAGTATCGGCGCATACCAAACACGCTTTCCAATTTTTTTTTAGATAATGGTAGGCAAGTTTTGTACATGTAGTTGTTTTTCCGGAACCTTGCAAACCAACGAACATAATTATATTCGGCCGTCCTTTTATCGGCTGATAAGCCTTCACTCCTGGATCAATCAACTGGAACATATAAAAAATACTGTATTAATCCATTTTCATAACTACCAACTGTTAAAACAAATTTTATAATATAATGCAATGAAAGTCTGCAAGGGCAGTCTAAAAAGAACAAGAAATACAGTAAGTATTTGGGTCTGCATAATAGTTCCCGCACTTATTTATAAAATAAAAACTTATCTAGATCACGACTACAAATCGCAATCAAGGGATTGGTGCTTATGAAATTGCCGTTTCGAATAGGGAAGTTTGAATGGAATTTTTTTATTTTTAACCATTTCATTTAATTATTATTATTAATAATAATATTATTATTGTTATTATCATTTATTCAACGGGCGAAGAGTCTTTAGTTTACCATAGACAGTTAATAAAGTTACAAAAATAAACAGTGTAAAAGAAATACCAGTACAAAAATAATAAAACTAATATGCTAATAAATTAACGAGCATGTATACATATATGAGTGTGGTTATGGTATGAACTTTAGTTCATGTTGAATGAATAATGTTGAAAAGCACAAAAATGGTTGTATTTCAAATGAAAACATTAATTTTTTGGAAAAGCATTTGTTAGTTTTCTGTGTTGCAAAATTGGATTTTTGCAAATAATTACTTCATTCTATACTCGAGCTCATTTTAGAAGGAACTTGCCGATCGACGAGTTTAGATCGGTTCTGCGCATGTTGGCGCTCATTGGCTATGCCACCACCAATGGTCTTTCGGCTGCGCATGGTAAAGTGGGGGAACAGAGACCTCGCGACAGTTGAATAGCTCGAGTATAGTTCACACGATAACCACACTCATAAACATTAAGAATAATTTTGCGCTTTTTGTTTCCGATGACTGCGACAACCAGAATCATGTTCGTCAGCAACAAACTTTTTTAAACCCTTCTTACTGCTATCATTATAACTTTGAACAAAATTATTATTATTGCATACAAAAATTTAAACATTTTTCAAATCTCAATTACCCCTCCGTATCCTGTGCCAAAGTCAATTTTAACCCAACGCTTGAGGTCGCTAACGCACACAGTGACGGAGCTGTATATGTAAGTCGCGGCCAAGCTCATTTAGTTGTCGGTGGTGTAATAAAAGCATAAACTGGGCCTTTCCGGTGATCCTGTTGGGCAACAGTGGGTGATCATACCGCGGTCGAGCTCGAGGGCGCACCGAGTGCCCTAGGGCAGACTTATGGTCGGGGCCAGATATATTGGCCGGTGAATTCGTTTTCGCGAGCAACGATTGAGGAGAAATCAACCACCACCATCTGACGATCGTGGATTTGTCAGTTGGAGTTGCTAGGTCGTCACAGGGTATGGTGGGGTAACGGGAACGCTGCTCGGCTCCGCCTGAACCTAGCCATTTGGCTGTTATTTATTCTTAGCGTAATTGTTTTGTGCGTTACGAAGCTATTCGTACACCAATACGAGATGAAACTATCGAGAAAGAATCAATGTTCTGACCAATAAAATCCTTAATTTTTTCGGAGCTAACGCACACCTATTCTGATGTGTGTATTTCCACGCTTATAGCTCGGTTTGGCCTACACGCCAGAAGCTTGGCACTATCCCCACCACTTCTGGCTCACTCTTGATCTGCGAAGGCGAGAGCGAGATGGAACGAGAGCGAGTCAGAAAACGTTGAGAAAAGGAGCACCGAGGCAGGCAAGCGGTATGGTAGGAGAATACCCCTCACGAAACTCACCGGCCTATATATCTGATACCGACCTTAGAAATACCGAAATTTTAAGAAATACTCTTCAAGAGTATCGGTGTCTCTATATTTTAACATCAGCAGTTTGCATCTTACGTGCAATTTTGACACCACAGTTTTTCTTCGACACAGTTTCTTCAATGTGTCTATCATCTCCTCCGCCGTTTTCGCATATTTTACTATGTTTAGGTGCTTGTCCGTTACGCATTACACTATGAGGGATTTTGCTTTTGCGTCATTTTGTAGGAATTTTTTAAGTTCGTCCCGCTCAACTGAACGTGGGTACTTATTATATTCTCTTTTAATTATTTTTCATTCAACAGGCATTCCACCCTGAAGAACCAATTTCCAAAATTGTCGGCTTTCAATTGTAGATAATCTCCCCCACATTTTCTTCATGATATTCAGACCTATAACTTTTTGTTTTTTTTCTCAAATGTTTTATTCGAATACAATGCATATATTTATACATTGTACAAAAGTACTGAATAATCTACGATGATGTACTTTTTACCTACAGAGTGTCCCAAAAATGTCGGTTTTCCTTGAAAGGGGTGACTCAGGGGGTGATTTGAAACAACTTTTTCCTTAGCGAAAATATTGTCCGAAGCTTCGTTAAGGAGATATTAACCAAAAACCCCGACCAATCAGAGCGCGCGCCTTCCGCCCGAGTTCCCGCGGGAGCGTTGGCTACGCGGTAGGCGACCGCGCTTGTGCTACGAACGTACGAACAAGCAAGTCAGCGTGCATCGAAGGAAACCGCGTTACACAATTTTTTTTAAAGCAGAATCTTAAATAAGAATTATTTAAAGTGAGAGGACAAGAAGTACGTAAATTTCGTTTTTAAATAAGGCATAAACGAAAAGGTAATGTAACAGAAAATGTACGACAAGTGATCGTAATTCGTTATTGAAGTAAAAATCCGTAGTTTAATAACGGCCAACACAACTAAAATTAAAAAATAATATTAGGTGTATGAATAAATTCTTTCCTCGGGCGGAAGGCGCGCGCTCTGATTGGTCGGGGTTTTTGGTTAATATCTCCTTAACGAAGCTTCGGACAATATTTTCGCTAAGGAAAAAGTTGTTTCAAATCACCCCCTGAGTCACCCCTCCCAAGGGAAACCGACATTTTTGGGACACCCTGTATAGTAAAAGATTGCCCGATCGCGAAGGCGACGCTCACAATCTGTACTCAGATTGGTTTTTTGATAGATCGGTCAATAATTTCTTTCAGCTTTTCCATTGAAATAATGGGTAACAAACAACATTATAAAGTGGTGGATTCCGCAAAAATAGCTAACAAGCCAAAAAAACGAAAAGGTCTATTCTTAGCCTCGTACTGTGGGGGATATACATTAGGGTGTTTCATATTATAGGGTTAAAATTAAAATATTACAATTTTTTTTACTTTGTTTATGCCCTGATTCCTATTAATATTAAAAGAATATCTGACAAATTTTGATTGAGTAATATTTATAGGTCGCACACTTTGCACACTAAATAATATGTAGTAGGCTAAGGAAACACGATTTCCAATGATAATTATTTTTATTCTCAAGTGCTTGAAAAAGAAAGTAAACTTCAAAGAAGACTTAGACTTAGATAAATTTATATTTCATTATTATTATTATTGTTCACACTGTAACCGCGCTCCGTAGAGGTTAGCTACCGGACGGCGGGTGGAGGTTGTCGAGTGAATGAGGCGGGGTGATTTGGGTGGACGGTCTTTATTCTTATTGCTAATGTACAGGGTTACCCGGCCAGGTCTGTGCTGGCTAACAGGGTCTGTGCGGCTTATACTAGGGCTTAACCTAACCCGTCGGTAATCGGCGGCGGAGGCGCGGCGGGTCACGGACGCGTTCGTGTGCGTAGTCGGCGCGGCGCGGTCGCGGTCGCGGTGCGCGGGTCGGTGCGTTTCGGCGGTGGAGGTAGGAGGGGTTAGTGGCCGTTCTGGTGCCCTGGCTGTTATCTCCACCAATGGCCCTGACCGGGAAGCCTTGAGCCCGACCGTCCAGTAGGTAAAACCCGCGGACGATACGGAGACTGAAGGATGTCCTCCGGGGCAGACAAAGTCTGTCCCTAAGATTGACGGTGGATGTCGACCTGCGTCCAGAGGTAAGCGAACTCGCCGTCCTTTGGGAGCCGTGGAGGTAAGAGGAACCAAAATTACACAGTGATGCAGCTTGTGATATGCAAGAGATCGCTGGGAGAGGCGCAACCGTTAGCTCGTACCGCTCGTGGCTGACTCTGCCTAAGGGGCCCGTCGCGCTGGCTTATAGGCGGTCGCGCGCCGACTTTGCAAGCGAGAGCGCCGCTCGGCGCGCGGCCATCTCGCGGCCGCGCTCGGTAGCGGCGGGCCGCGCTAGGCGCGCGTGGTGGGGGAAGACCCGCGTCCCACCGGTTCTATCTCGTTACATCTCCCTCCCCCTTCGGAGGACGCGGTCTTCCCTCGCCTCTCTTATTTACATTGGTCTATGTACAACTTATTTGCTACCCACCACCTTATAATTACACTTATCTGGTACCCACCACCTTCGAACGCTTAAACCAAAACTTAAAACTAGTGAGCCGCCGGAGGGCCTGTCCTACGGAGGGTGGGGGTGGAAGCGCAGTCGGAGTTGCTGGCGCCACAGCATTTTCACCTCCGTGTATCCCCCGGGAGTGGCCACCCGGAACTTCTGGCCTTCCCGTAAGGCCGGGACGTCTATCCGGAGCTCGGCGGGGTGGGGGGTGTACCTCCATGGCAGTCCCGGGGCCGGGGGGTGGGAGCTGGTGCTGGTGGAGGGCGTGGCTTGGGGCGTTGGCGGCAGGACGGTTGTCCGCTCGTCCACTCGGGTCAAGGGGGTTTGGGGACGTAGGGGCTGTGACTGTGGCTGCGGCTTCGGTGGCTCCTCCGGTAGTGGCGGCGCTGCTGGCCGGGTCCCGTCGCGGGGTTGTGCTGGCGGCCGGGTTGACGTCTGCGTCCTGCCTGGTGGTGGCGCCCGTCTCGGTGGCGGCGTGGTTGGTGGCCGCTGAGGCGCTGTTGTCATCGCAGGCCAGGGAGGTGGTGGCGCCTGTAGGAGGGTCGCCAAGATGGAGGCTCCTTTGTCTTCCGGCGGCGTCCACCGTCGATCCTCCACCACCCTGGGTTTTGGGCGGGCTGGCTGGGGCGCCAAGGGTGGAGGCAGCTGGCTCCTCTCGACGGCCTCCACTATTGCCAGGGTTCGGGCGGTGGTCGCCACGGTCCTCGGTGGTGGTCGTGGCCGCTGGGGTGGCCCTCGTGTCGGCGGGGGTGGCCCGTCGGTCGGCTCCGTGGCCTTGCCGAACTCCAGGCGCCTCTTGGCTGCCGGGTGAGTCCCGGCCTCGGGTCTCCTCCGTACCCGGCACTCCACCGGTCGGTTTTCGGGCCGGTGGCGTATCGGTACGGCTGCTTGCTGAGCGGCGTCGTGAGCCACTCGGTTTCTGGCTGGCATGACGCTGGCTTGTTTTTACCGGTTCGGTGTTTGGCCAGGCCTTAGTAGTATCCTTGTGCCAATTTCGCCAGCGCGAAACCTGTTGTGGGGTCCTTATCGTCGTGGCCCCCTGGTGGTCGCGGTTGGTGGCTGCGATCGCTTTCGCGGGTTTCGCGGCTGTTGCGATCCTGGCTCTCGTGGCGTTGTTCGCGACGGTGCGAGGCGCCTCTGCTCTCGGTCGCGTGATGGGGGAATTCTCCCCTCCCCCCTCGCATGGCTTCAGGTCCTGTATGTGGGCTCTTTTTGTTTTCCGCCCGCATCGTAGGACAACCAAATTCGGTCCGAGGTACTCGCGTACTTGGTGCGGGCCAGAGAATTTGGGCGCTAGCTTTGCTGCGTAATTTTTCTCGGCCGAGGACAGGGGATGCTCTCGGAGCATGACGTTGTCCCCGATGCGGGGTCTCCAGTCCCGGCGCCTCAAATTGTAGGCTTTCTTCTGTGTTTCCGTAGCCTGGGCCTGGGCGTGGCGGGCGAGACGGATGGCTTCCCGTAGGCGGTCCAAGTCTTCGGTCCGCGCAACGTATTGGTCCTCGCCGTCTGTCTCGGGGACTACTGTAGTCGGTTGGTGGAGTGCCCCGGGGGTGGCCGGTTCCCTACCGTAATTTAGGTAGGCCGGTGAGTACCCCGTGGCGTCGTGGCGAGCGGAGTTGTAGGCGAATCCCACCTCCGGCAGCCACTTGTCCCATTCTCGGTGGTTTCCGTCTATTACTTGGGCGATCATGGTCTTGATGACCCGGTTAACTCGCTCCACGGGGTTACACTGAGGCGTGTACGGGGGTGTCTTCCGGTGTTCGATCCCGTACCCCCGCAGCATTTCGGTGAATTCTTTGCTGGTGTATTGTTTCCCGTTGTCCGATATGACGCGTCGGGGGCATCCGTAGCGTAGCACCACCCTCTCCTTGAAAGCCCTAGTGACGGCGGGGGCGGTGGCCTGTCGTAGTGGCTGTAGTTCGACCCACTTACTGAACTTGTCCTGCATCACGGCCAGCATGGTAAATCCCTTTGCTGACCGTGGCAGGGGTCCCACGAGGTCGACAGCCACAACGTCCCACGGGTTAGCTGCTGGCGTGGTCTGCATTCCACCAGCGGGTGCCTGCTGGAACGCCTTGTACTCTAGGCACTTCTGGCAGCGTTGTACGTATCGCCGCGCGTCACGGACCATTCCAGGCCAGAAGTACTGTCGGGTTAGTCGGGCCGCGGTTTTATTAACGCCTAGGTGTCCCGCGGTGGGGGCGTCGTGTGTTTCCCGAAGTACTGCCTCCCGGAACGGTTGGGGAACACACATCCTCCACTCTGTTTCAGACCGAGGACCATGCGTGTCCGAAATGTGTCGGTACAGCCGCCCCCCTATTACCCGATATTCCGGGTATCGGTGGGGTTCTTGTTCTGTGGCGGCTTTCATCCGGTCGTACCAGGCGCATCTGGTAGGTGTGTCCATGCTGTCCGCTACTTCCGGCGGCGGGGGGCTCTCCTCGTCCGGCTGTCGGGAGAGGGCGTCTGCGACGACATTGGTCTCCCCCCGGCGGTACTGGATGTCGAAATCGTATTGTTGGAGCTCTAGGCCCCAACGAGCCAGCCGACCGGAGGGGTTGTCCATGGCCTGTAGCCACTTCAGGGATTGGTGGTCGGTAAGCACGGTGAACCTGTATCCTTCCAGATACGGCCGCATTTTTCGGATGCCCCAGACTACCGCGAGGCATTCCTTTTCCGTGGTGGAGTAATTCCGTTCCGCGGAGTTTAGGGTGCGGCTTGCGTATGCTATAACCCTTTCCTCTCCGTCTACTTCCTGGGTGAGTACGGCTCCCAGGCCCTCGTTGCTGGCGTCCGTTTGGAGGGTAAAGGGTTGGTCGAAGTCTGGGCATGTTAAGATCGGGGCGGCGGCCAGCTGCTGGCGGAGAGTGTCAAAGGCCGCTGTTTCCTCGGGGCCCCAGCTCCATGTCTGCTTCTTCTGCAGCAACCGAGTCAGTGGGGCGGCTAGGTCGGCGAATCGCGGGATGTACCGTCGGTACCAAGACACCATCCCTAGGAACCGTTGCAACTCCTTGACCGTGGTTGGCGGGGGTATCTGGGCGATGGCCCGAACCTTGTCCGGGTCGGTGGCCACCCCCTCGCTGGTGATGGTGTGTCCGAGGTACTGTAACTCAGTGCGGCAGAACTAGCACTTCTCCTTATTTAATTTTAGGCCGGCCGCCCGTAGCCGTTGGAGGACCTCTCTCAGGTTCTCCAGGTGTTCTCTGAAGGTGGCCCCGAGCACGATAATGTCATCTAGGTACGCGAACGCTCGGGGCTCCAGTTGGGGTCCGATGACCTTATCCAACAGTCGTTGGAAGGTGGCTGGAGCAGAGTGTAGCCCAAACGGCATGACTCTGAATTGGAAGAGTCCTCGTCCCGGTACGGTAAATGCGGTGATGGGGCGACTTTCGGGGTCGAGGGGCACTTGCCAGTACCCGTTGGCCAGGTCTAGGGTGGAGATGTATCGCGCGCCTCTTAGCTTTTCCAACGTGGCCTGGACCTGGGGTAGGGGGTATGCGTCCTTTTCGGTGGTCTCGTTTACCCGGCGGAAGTCGATACAGAATCTCTTCTTCCCGTTCTTCTTTTTGACAATGACTACTGGGGAACTCCATGGACTGGTGGACGGTTCTATTATCCCCTCTGCGAGCATCCGGGTGACCTCGTCGTCGATAATCGCTTGCATGGCCGGGTTGCGTGGCGTGTACCGGTGTTTTACTGGCTCGGTCCCGGCCTTTAAGCGGAGGCGGTGTTTCGCCATGTGGGTGAGCCCTGGCAGTCTGTCAAAGCGCGGTAGTTCGCTGGTAAGGAACGCCTCGAGCCGCTGGGTTTGCTCCTTGGTGCATCCCTGGAGGCCCGAGCTCGGTTCGATGGCGGCGGCTTCCTCGGTTGGGTTCCACAGCATGCCCCGTACTTGCACGGTGAGCCCCAGGGGTTGCAGGGCGTCGATCCCCAAGATCATATCTTGTGTGAGATTGGGGAGGACTCCACACATGATGGCCAGGACGCAGTCTCCCACGACCATTCTTAGCTCGATTTCCCCTTCTAGGGGTGCGGTGGCGCCGTTGGCGACCTGGACCCACCGATCCGTGTTGGTGTTCTGGTCGCCGTGCCTCTGGCACCATTCGGCTACTGCCCGGCTGACATACGAGAGTGAGGCTCCCGTGTTGACTAGGGCCTGGAACGTACGACCGTGGAGTATTACCGGGAGAAAGGGGCGGATATCGGCTCCTGGGGTTGTTGAGGCCGGCTGGGTGGGATACTCCGGTCGTGGCCTCGCCCGCCGGTCCCGTTGTCGTTTCCCGTTATCGCTAGGCGGCCTTGTCCGCCGGTCCCGTTGTTGTTCCCCGTTATCGCTAGGCGTCCTCCCGCCGAGGAGCAGTTGCAGTCTCTGCTGAGCCGACCTTCCGTCCCACAGCGGCTGCAGAATCGCCGCCCGGGGCGTCGGCAGTCTCGGCGGAAGAGGCCCCGCTGGCCACAATTCCAGCAGCATTCGTCCCTATTGTACCGGTCGCCTAGCTCGGCGAGGCTCGGTCGAGGGAGAGCAGGCTGTGCCGGAACGCTGATGGGTTCTTCCTCGCGTAGCGCCTCGTAGTCGGCGGCCAGGGCGAGGAACCCTGAAAGCGAATTAAATTCTGTTCGCTTGATATAGTGGCGGTATTCCGTCCGCAGGTTAGAATACAGCCAGTCTAGCTGGTTTGCGGCGGATATCTGCCCGTGGCGCCGCATCAATGTTCGTAGAGCGGTGGAGTATTCACGGGCTTTCTCGCCGGGGCGTTGGCGTCGTTGGTGGATGGCCATCTCCAGCTCGTGTTGGCGGCGCCTCGGTAAATAGGTTTCCCGGAAGGCCTCTAAGAAGGAGTCCCAGGTGGGGAGGTCGGCCTTCTCGTTTCTGTACCACTGGAGGGCCGATCCTTTCAGTATCCCCGGGAGACAGCGTAAGATTTGGTCCGGCGTGACCTCGTAGCTGTCCCGTAGGTCGTCCAGGTGGTCGAGGAAATCTTCTGCCCCATTACCGCCGTCGTAGTGGCCGCCCCACCGTCTTACTCGTTCCATCACGTAGTGGGTGTCGTGGGCGGCTATGGCGGTTTCCTCCGTCTGGCGTTTGGGCCCCGGAGAGAAGCTTAATAGTGGCGCCTCCCCCGGGGTGGCCTGCGTTTCCTCGGCCGGGTTCGTACTTTCGTCGGTGATCGGGGGTCTGAACTCCCCTTTCGTTGATGTTCCGGCGGCTTCGTCGGCCATGATGGTGGTTCGTATGTGGGCCACCACTCGAGCTCGTAGTGTATCGAGGTCTCCTGTATAGTCGAGCCCTTGCTCCTTCGCCCAGTCCGCGAGTTTGGTCTTCGGAAGACCGTATACCCAGCTCACCTTGGTCATCCACTTGTTTTACTACGACTAGTCCCTGTTCGGGCGCCAAATGTAACCTCGCTCCGGAGAGGTTAGCTACCGGACGGCGGGTGGAGGTTGTCGAGTGAATGAGGCGGGGTGATTTGGGTGGACGGTCTTTATTCTTATTGCTAATGTACAGGGTTACCCGGCCAGGTCTGTGCTGGCTAACAGGGTCTGTGCGGCTTATACTAGGGCTTAACCTAACCCGTCGGTAATCGGCGGCGGAGGCGCGGCGGGTCACGGACGCGTTCGTGTGCGTAGTCGGCGCGGCGCGGTCGCGGTCGCGGTCGCGGTGCGCGGGTCGGTGCGTTTCGGCGGTGGAGGTAGGAGGGGTTAGTGGCCGTTCTGGTGCCCTGGCTGTTAGCTCCACCAATGGCCCTGACCGGGAAGCCTTGAGCCCGACCGTCCAGTGGGTAAAACCCGCGGACGATACGGAGACTGTAGGATGTCCTCCGGGGCAGACAAAGTCTGTCCCTAAGATTGACGGTGGATGTCGACCTGCGTCCAGAGGTAAGCGAACTCGCCGTCCTTTGGGAGCCGTGGAGGTAAGAGGAACCAAAATTACACAGTGATGCAGCTTGTGATATGCAAGAGATCGCTGGGAGAGGCGCAACCGTTAGCTCGTACCGCTCGTGGCTGACTCTGCCTAACAGGCCCGTCGCGCTGGCTTATAGGCGGTCGCGCGCCGACTTTGCAAGCGAGAGCGCCGCTCGGCGCGCGGCCATCTCGCGGCCGCGCTCGGTAGCGGCGGGCCGCGCTAGGCGCGCGTGGTGGGGGAAGACCCGCGTCCCACCGGTTCTAACTCGTTACAACACCTATAAAAATTCTGTACCTTATTATTTTACCCACATTTTTAAAACCTGAAAAAGCGAAAATATGTACGGTAGACCGGGAGCGGTAGTAACAGGGGGGCGAATGTAACACGCTAATATCTCAAAACATAATGCATATTAACACCAATTTTAGATATATGAAAAACAATGACATTTGGAATCCATGTCTTAGCAGTATAGATACGCAACAGACATGGATAGTGAAGAAAATAACTTTTCGATACCATACAGTAACTTTTTCTTACTGACTTATAATTGTAATGTAAACACACCCTTTGCAAGTATGTGCTTTTTTAAATTTGTAATTTGCCTTTCTTTCAAAGTAATAGTGATCGTTACTTAGCACTTTTAAGTGTCTCGTTAGTCACAATGTATAATTGAAGTTCAAAAGCATGGTCGAGGGCGATTGTAACATCGGCAGTCGGGGTCGGTTGTACCGCAACAGAACCGAATAGTGTCAAAGAAGGCGAATAATATTGTCTTGTTTGCATAGAATCCATGCAGTGTTACAACCGATCCGGGGGCAGAGACGGTTGCAACACTTTACATTGTAACGTTCGGGCTATAACACTCCGTTTCTCATTTTTTATTAATAACTTGGATATTACTTGACATACAGTGAAACTGTTGTGACTTAATGATGTCAGATAAGTAAGTAACATTTCCGTATAAGAGTGTTTGTTGTAAATGTAATAGTTCCTGCGTAATCGTATTCCAAAGTCAAAGTGTTACTACCGCCTCAGGCCTACTCTAGTGATAAAACTGTGCAATCCCTAAATATTATTAAATTTGTCTAAAATTTGGCATACAGATCACTTAGATGAATAGAACCAAGGGGGCGAGCAAAGTTACGTGAAAATAGCACCTTTGGAAAATTGAAACACCCTAATATACATATAATACAAGACAAGGGAAACAAAAGAAAAAGGAAACACACACGCATACTCGTACTATTTACACACTCATTCGGTACTCAGTCACGCTTCCTTAATTCCCTATTTTATATCTATAAATTTACAGTATTTACATAAGGTAGATCAGGCATCGGAATTAAGTGAACGCGGCAGCCGATTTTCAGAAGCAACGCCTCCTTTCTCCCGCCGCGCGTCTTGGCCGCCGCGGCGGCCTAAGTGCTTGGAGCCCCTCAGGCCCGTACCATATGAACCGCGCGTGGCGCGTCGACAAAACAAAAATACATCGACAATCGTGCTCTCTGGGCCGATGTGGAAACCTATTGCTAGGGTAAATCCGGGAGACGCGGTCGACCTAATATAAAATGGCTATTAAAACTAATATAGATATTACTTATTTTATCAGAACAAACCTAACATGTTCAGAATTTTATGCTGATTCAGAAAAACTGGTCGATATTTGCATTAAGACAATATTTACTGTAAATCGTGTTGAAAACTGAAGTCATGACATCTGACCACCTCTCCCGAGGTGCCGGGAGAAATGGTTTTCGTCGTTGGCAGAGACCACTCACATATTTATTCATGGAAAATTAACAAAGGATAAAGCAAAATTATTTATGAGTGAATACAACTACGGATTCATTGATATTTAATTTGTTTACGCTAAACAAGTAAAGAACGCATCAAAGAAAAAGTGAATTACCTACTGGCGATTAGCAAGGCAAATGAATACAAAAGTGAATAAATAAACTAAATAAACAAAAATAATAATAAAATAAAAATAAAAAATAAAAAATAAACAAAAATAATAAAAAAATCATAACTCGACCATCTCACCTTTCTGCAACGAAACATGGTCTTCTCGTTAGCTCTGAGAGGAAGAGTTAATATGGCCAAATACTTTGGCTGCATTGTCCCTCAATATCTCTACTATCTTATTATTCCAAACATTAAAGGAAAATAAACTTAGAAGTATATTTTAAATTCGATTCTGTACAACCGCTGTTTGACAAAAGAGGTTAAATGACATAAATAACATCAATTTACGTTTTATACCCTATAAATCCAGATAAACACAGAAGGAAGCGAAATAACGCTATTCATTCAACTATTTGGCTTCTAGAGAAGTAATTGGTCTGCACTTTAATGCATTTTTACGTATAGACTCTGAAATATAGCGACACGACCAACTCTCCGGCCCGACCGCGTCTCCCGGATTTACCCTACAATGTCGCCCTAATACGCCACGCGCGGTTCACGAGGTACGGGCCTGAGGCGCTCCAAGCTGCTGGGCCGCCGCGGGGGCCAAGACGCGCGGCGGGAGAAAGGAGGCGTTGCTTCTGAAAATCGGCCGCCGCGTTCACTTAATTCCGATGCCTGAGGTAGATGATCCCATTACCGACCACGTCCCCATTAGTGACCAATTATTCATTTATTACTGTTTATTGCAACATAGAAAGCGAAATATCAACCAGAAAGTTCAGAAATTATAATTAGAAGTGTTTCATTTATTGTTAACATATGTACTACATACGTTATTTATGTAGCCGTACATTCATCTTTAAGTAAATCCACATGTAAATTAGGACTTGGTCATTGACATGAAAGTTGACAGATTCTAATAACGTGAGGTTATACTACAGACATCATTAAAGTCGCAAATTTTACAATAAAAATACATGGATCCGTGCAGTAACTTACTCAAATTAACTAGAAATATATACAGAATTATAAAATAAAAAGAAAATATTCATTTTCTTTCATTATTGTAGCAGAAAATCGTGGTCGGAAATAGGTACCGTCAAAGACCGGTCTGTACCAGTTTTCGGACATTTTACAAGTGGTGTTGTTAGACCTAACTAAAGTACTCAAGTAATTTTTTAATTATTAAATTTTGAGTAGATTTGATTTGTACTCACAATTGAGTACAAAAATGCCTAATATAAATATACATATTTTCTTTAGAAAATAATGGTGAAAACAAAGAAAAAGGAGCAGAAGCGCGCGAAATACACGGAAACCGAGTTAATTGAAGCAATATGTAAAATAAAATTTGGAGTACCCATATGTAAGGTCAGCCGTGAATTTGGTATTCCTAAAACCACATTGTTATATAAGAAAAGGGAGCCCATAACATCGATAATTGTTTAATTTTCATAAAATGTTTATGAATTAATTAATTTCATAAATAGTTTGTTATACTCACGAACACAAATTTAATAAACAAAATGATGCATTTACAATGGGGGAAACTGCTGGTCAATAATGGGGACGTGAGACGGTCGATAGATGGTACAAGTTGGTCAATAAAGGGGACAACAGGTCCAATATAATTTTCACCATAATTTTTGTGTAAATAATCAAATATCACTCTAAAACTAATTTGATTAAGAAACTATAAACTTAAAAAAATACGATGATCCATACTTTACTCAAACATTGTCGTATATTAGTAAAAAAATTACTATTTCGAACCAGTCACACTCTTAAACGGTCGCTAATGGGGACATTTACATTATATCGACGTGCGTTACGAAAACTAGCACGTTTGAGCGGTTTGCCACGAAAAATAACATGTTTCGTCTTTCGCTGCGGAAACTAGCACGTTAGAGCAGTTTGCCACGAAAAGTAGCATGTTCGCGTTTACCCTGCGTTCGCAATTCCCGCACCCTCCCTTACTCAAATTATGTAGATTACAATTTTCATATGTGTTGTCTTGTGGAGATTAGATGGAATTATTATTTATTAAACAATATTTTCAACAGTTGAATTCTTTTAAACTGCCCACGCGCTGAAACGCGATAGTTTCTGCAGTCTGCAGTATAATCCAAAACGAGCTATTCTTCGTGGCCAAACCGGATAATATGTTAGTTTTCGCCATAAATTCCCAAACGTGCTATTACTCGTGGCGAAACAGTATAACGTGCTAGTTTTCGTCGCAACAGTACGAAATATGCTATTCTTCGTGGGGAGGCAGTCAAATGTGTTAGTCTTCGCGGCAGAAGACCAAACATGCTAATATTCGTCAGAAACGATGGATCGTGCTTCTTTTCGTGGCAAACCAAAACGTGCTACTTTTCGTAAGAAAATTGAAACGTGCTACTTTTCGTAACGCACGTCGATATATCTTTATACATTAATTGTTCACAACCACGCTCAGACTTAAAATACTATTACCTATTGATACGCTCCGTATAGGATTACTTTGTTCTTGTTATGATGTGGTCTCATCGACCATCCACCAATATTTGTCTTTGTTTTTATGGTAATTGTTTACTATATCTTTGGTTGGGAGAGCCATATTAAAACTAGACGCGATTCAGAATTCAGGCAGTTTATATTTGGTTTATACAAGATTTTTTTGTCGTTTGGTTTTCTGTAGCTATGGTAGATTATTGGTATATTGTTTCTATACGTGATTCTGCCTGCTCTGTCCAGAAGCGGCAAGGCTTCCGGTGGTATGTTGCCTGTATTAAACGTTCTTTTGTAGCATTCGTCATTCGGGTATAAGGAACTTTTAATAAGTTTGTTATTTTTAATTGAATTTATGTTAGCGAAATAGTCTCTAATTAGCTTTATTATATGACTGTCTATTATTGGGATGTTTGCTCTGTCGTACAGTATTTTGCATCTTTCATAGTGTAGGAAATTGGATCTTTCGCTTCTATATATCCGTGTGCAGGCTCTTAGACATTTTCTTTAAAAAATTCTGATTTTTTTCATTATGTGGGGGCTTATATTGTACCAGATTGGGCATTGTTGGCACCCTTGAACACACCTTCCAATGGGAGAAGAACGACGACACCTATAGTGGACAAGTAACGATCAAGATCGATCAGCTTGTTGATCAGTAGCAACGCTATAGAGAGCATTCTTGTAGAGATTATATTTTTGTAAAGTCATATAAGTAATATACGTTGTTTAAGGAAATCTGTTCATCGCTCGATTACCCTATCAGGCATCCATACGCGAGGATAGGACAGATAAAGGCTCGTATAGACTGGGCGATAATCGCCGGCAACTTTGGGATGCATCGGCTTGTCTCCAGCGATTTTTACCGAGCGGCTGGTATCCAGCGACTTGTGTCCGGCGACTCGACAACTATTTTTAGTAGCCATGGATCCGTCAATAGCTATGGGTGTTGGCGCCGCGTTCATTGTAAGAGCATCGACCAAAAGAAAAAGAAAAAGGCGTTGGTGGAAAAAGGCGTTTTTGAGAAATGGAGAACATTATGGTGATGATTTAATGTCACAGTTTCTATTAAGCGAGTTTTTACTCGAGAGATAAGGGATCCGTCTCGAATTTGCAGGGAAGACGGCGCAGGCGGGACCACGCGCAGTCAGCGGACTACCATTCTTTCTTCTTGTGTCTCTCTCTCTCCGCAAGGCGTATTGATGTTGGATAATACTTTTTAACTGCTATACCTGGCACATTTAGATAAAAACTGAAGGGGATGACTTGTATACCACACGTGGTTCTAAAAAATTAATCAAGCTGATCGGCCAGAGTGTTTCGACAGGGTCCCAGTTTATGACCGTATTGTCCCGTGAGTCAGCGGTTGACAACGCTACCTGCGCGTCCAAATTCAGTTATCTTTTACAGCTGGCAATTTAGTATTTTTGAAGCGAAATTTCTTCATTTCTTTACGACTAGGCAATAGCTTGTTCTCGAAGTGTTCGTTGGGAAACATTTATCTACCAGATGTCGATAATGGGTGGTATACACGGTGACATCGGACGCGCAGGTACCGTTGTCAACCGCTACTCATGGGACAATACGGTCATAAACCGCACCTTGGCGGAACACACTGGCCGATCAGCCTGATTAATTTTTGGGAACCAAACGTGGCACACAAGCCAATCCCTTCAGTTTTTACCTAAATGTGCCAGATATAGGCCTGCGCCGTCTTCCCAGCAAATTCGAGACGGATCCCTTATCTCTCGAGTAAAAACACGCGCTTCAATTGCAAAACAAGAGCACGCGTTGACCTGTTCCGTGCGAAAGAAGGTGGACCTCGGAGAGGAGATATGTATTGCTGTGAAGAGAGCCTCGTCAAGGGAGTGTCCGCATATATATATATATATAATAAATTCGTTTAATATATATATATAAAATAAATTAATGTTTTAATAAATATGTATATGTGTGGTGTTTTTCCACGCAGTAGATCATACAGTAGATATTTACGTTAAAAATTTATTATATATATTATATATATATATACATATATTTATAGATATATACACATATTTATAGATATATTAAATTTTTAACGTATACATTTACTATAGGATGTACTTCAATATATATAGTGCGTGGTGTGTTGCCACAGAGTCGGCGATGTTTCCCATTCGGAACGGGAAACAGAAATACAGGCACTAGACCAGCGCCGTTCAGGAGTTGCCGCGTAGGGCAACTGGTCAGACAGCCCGGGGCAAACACTTGCTGGCGGCGCGCAAGCCACGCCACCCCGGGCAATGCGGTACAGATGCCTAGGATGAACCATTGAGCTCTATACTAACTGGAGAGTGAACAGCAGTGGGAAGAAGTAGAGGCGACAGCGATCAGAGAGAGAGGGGAAAATAGTGTGTCAATATATCCTTGTTCTTTCTACTATCCCTCTCTATCTCTAGTATCCTGTAGTAAATTTGCGTGTGGTGGGGGTATAGACGCCACGCAAGGACGCCACGCCACGCCATGATCGTTGTTACTTGTTAGCATCAGTTAGCATTTTGGCATTTTTGTAGTTCGGAAAAAATGGTCCATACGTGCTGCATTAAGAATTGCAAAAGTGAGTGGAAGATAAGTAAGGGTGTTACTTTTCATAGGTAAGTGAAAATGAAACTGTACTTGCATATTTTTAGTAACGAAAAGTACGTTTGATTACTACTTGTAAGAAATGTAATTTTGTACAGCTTCCCGTTAAAAGTGGAGGTACATGAAAGATTTGTGGTGGCAATTCCTCCGAGTTTACTACCTAAAGTAAGCAAATACAGTAAAATATGTAGTGAACATTTTACTACTGACTGCTTCCAATCCGCAACGTTGACAAATATGCGGCGTACACTGAAGCGGCATGCGGTTCCAACATTATTCGACCACCATTTTCATTATAATTACACAAATGACGTATGTAAATATCTATATAATGTATATCATCTTTTCCATAAGGTGCTATTATGGAAAATACATTTTACAGGCACTCAATTATGGGCCTTCGACTTCCAATTCCAATGTGATATTTGGTGAAGAGGAGCCGCCGGGGAAGTCACAAGAACAATGCAATGTCACAGAAAAAATGGAAGTGGGCGTTCAAACAATGGTACAAGTTTCTTATGATGTTTACATAATTGTATGTATGAAATCTGAATTGAAACCTATAGTTAAATTTTATTGTTACATGCACAGTGCGGGAGCATAGCAAAAAAGGACATTGGTGTTCAAGTGACAGAGAAGTGTTTGCCTCCAACGCACATAGTGCAAGAATTGCGGCATAAAGTACATATATTACAGAAGCAGTTACTACGGCGGGATGCTCGCTGGAATACAATGACTGACATCATTCAAAATTTAAAAGAGAATGGTATATCCACCCAGTCAGTAGAGGAGGTATTGCGGAATCGGTTTAGTGGATTTTCGTTGGATGTGCTAGACAATGAGATGCAAAATTCATCTATTCCTAAAAATAGAAAGCGCTATAGCGAAGAAATAAAAAGCTTTGCTTTAACTTTATATTTTTACTCGCCGAAAGCATACCATTTCGTTCGGGGGAAACTAAATTTACCTCATGATTCAATGCTAAGAAAATGGTTAAGTACGTCTAATTGTGAACCGGGTTTTAGTAGTGAAATGATTGCATTTCTGCAAGAACATGTGAAAACCAATGAATATTTGAAAGACGTGGCATTAATATTTGACGCTATGAGTATTCGTAGCGAAATTGTATACGATAAAAAAAGTGATAAATACCGCGGATACATTGACTACGGTGGCATCGCCCATGTAGATTCAAACGAAATAGCCACAGAAGTCTTAGTAGTGCAAATTGTTTCATACAGTAAAAAATTTAAAATTCCTATAGCATTTTTTTTCACTAACAAAACAATAGCACAATTACAATTTCAAATAATACATCAAGCCATAATAATATTGCAAGAAATTGGCATTACTGTACGTTCGATCACTTGTGATGGATGCGCCACAAATATTAAAACTTTAAATTTGTTGGGATGCAAATTACAAATGCCGGACATGGTAACATCTTTCAAACATCCTACAACGGATTCCACTATTTATTGTGTTTTAGATGCATGCCACATGCTTAAGCTTTGTAGAAATACTTTTGCTGAAGACAATATTGTCTCTCGAAAGGGCAAAATATCTTTTGGGTTTGTAACAAAATTACACGAGGTGCAGGAGGCCGAAGACTTAAAGCTGGCGAACAAAATATCCGCGGCTCATGTAAATTTTCACAAAAAAAAAAAATGAACGTTCGCTTGGCTGCACAAGTTTTAAGGGGGCCGTCTCAGCGGGCCTTGAATGTGTGCGTACGCTCACACAAGCTAGGAAAAGCGTGTACGTATACGCGAAACCTTTTCAACCGTTATTCGTCCTGGAATCGGCAAGAATTAAGTTTTTGCGGGGATAGTTGCCTCCAGTAGACATCAGTGCAGGGTGGAACGGTGCGTTTGAATGCTAATAAGCATCGCACGTTGAGATAATAATGAATTTATGACTCGAAAACTGACAGAATGAGGCTTCAAGGCTTCTCCGTTGGTGGCGCCACTGGTATAGTCGAGCCACGTAGCACCAGCGTGACGTGAACGCAGGGCCGACGCGAGGTTAGCTGGCGTCTGTATGCAAGAAAATTTTTGGCGCCCCCAAATTTTTGCACCTGTTTGCACGAGATGCAATAAAAAAAGAAATATATTTACATTTTGTTTATGTGGGAGTTGGATTCCTTTATTATAAGCGTGTGATATAGTTTTTTAGCACCACTTTCGGCTGGCGCCCTTATGCGGCGTATAACTTGCACAGTGGTTTCGCCGACCCTGCGTATACGCGATGTAGTAAACAAACCGTTTCAACCATCTTTCGTCCTGGAATCGGCACGAAGAAAGTTTTTGCGGGTATAGTTGCCTCCAGTAGACATCAGTGCAGGGTGGAACGGTGCGTTTGAATGCTAATAAGCACCGTACGTTGAAATAATAATGAATTTATGAATCGTGTACTCAGGACAGCCCGAAAAATGACAGAATGAAGCTTCAAGGTTCCTCCGTCACCGGCGCTGATGGTATATTCGTGCCATGTACCACCAGAACCGGTGGAAGTCCAAGCTAGCCGATAAATGTAGGAAAGACATAGTTGCCGATACGTATCGAGAGTCAGATCGCGCTGTTGCCGCATTTTCCCTATTACTATTTTGTCGTCAAGAAGGCTTGAATGAATCACGGCGAAGCGGCTGGAGAACAGAGATGGGCAAAGATAATATCTGGATAAACTCAAATAAAAGATACTTTATGTTTATCCGTTATGAACCAAAGTGAATTCATTCGACGACGAAAGATAATTTTTTTATTCGAAGAAGAATAATTTGTTTATTCGATCTTTAACCGTAGTTTATTCGACTTTTGTTTGAAGGCTTCAAACAACTTTCGGCAGCGTGTTTACCCGAACCGGCGCGATCTCTCTTTGAGCCTGAAGACTTGGGCTGTTCGGCGGCAGCTTCTGATTTCGGTTCGAGAGGCATACAGTGTTGCTTGCGGTGGATTATGTATTAATAAATTGTAAAACGTGACGTTTTCACTATTTATTAACATACTGCTGAGATTGTCCAGATTAAAATGAGTTCAAGCATGGTATAAATCGGATTATTTCTAGAACTGTACTTGGTAATTAAATATACGGTAACTGTACTCTTTGTTGATAGTGTACCAATAGTTGACACTTTTATTTTCAGTCACAAATAATAAGCTTTTTATTAAAAAAATGTTTTTGACCAATACGCTGTTTGTACAGCGTGATTCTCTCGCTAGAGTCCTAAAGACAATGCCGTGAATATGCCGCGCCTCGCTGAGTTTCGTGGAAGTGACGAATTTCACGTTCTACATTTCGCATCAGATTTTTGCGAAAATGGCTTCAACCGATTCCGTCGTCCCGATGAAAGTGGCCCCAAGCTAACATCGTTAAAAATAGTCCGATTTACATGACATTTGACACGATTTTAATCGGGAGAACGCCAGGAATTTACATTGTATCCCTTACGCATCCTACTGGACCTCGCCTTCCAAGAAGGCAAGCGATGCCCAGTGTCCTTACAGAAATGCGAAGTTCAGAAGGGATATTGATACGCAAATTAGTATTGTTTCATAAATTATTGAAATAAACTATCAAATTAAAGAGACATTATCTTTATTTGTCGTCGAGTAAAAATAACGCAGAGTTAGTTTTATTTGAAACGCCACGGATGAATCAGTTTATTCGACAGGAATTCATCCGTCGGCCACAAATAATTTTTTTAATCGAAGGCCTTCATTCTTGAGGTCCCCCGAAGCTCGAGCCGAGCGACATTGTATCGCTCACCCGTCTAACCTGTCGCCTGGAGTTGCTCGGCGATGTATCATCGATTATGCAGAAACAGAATTTCTTTATTTTTCATCGTATCAATATGAAAGTGATTCTGCCGATTAAATTGACAGAAAATAATTTAAATCGGACTACTTTGAACGAAACGGGCTTTCAATTCTGCAAATAAATTTTATGTGTAATCTGATAGTTCAAATTGTGTCAAGTTTGGTATATTTCCATCTTTCCTTCTTACACTCCCGGACCTCTCTATCTTTCATTATTGCTACGTTCAGCGAGGTTCTGACGCTGGACGTAGCTCTCGTGCCGTATTGCTTCAAGACTTCTCGATAGAAAGAGAGAACTCTGTGGCAACAGCGCGGCAGAGACAAAGAGAACAGACGATGTGGCAACTATGCGTCAAAAGTTCGTCTACCCAGAGTACCTGGAGATGTCATCTCTGTACAAGTTCTTTTTATCGACCGCAGTAGTTTCATTAGGGTCCGTTTGTTTACTGGGGACGCTTCGATCGATTCGGACCATAACAAAAATGAGACGGCCCCCTTAAGCAGCGGTGTTGCGGATGCAATCGATTATTTACGCATAAGCGGAGATACGAATTTTGTAGATAGTGAAGCGACGACAGAATTTATTCGCATTTTCGACCAACTTTTTGATGTAATGAATAGTCGATCTTCCTATGGGAAAGGGTTTAAATCACCGATATTTAATCATAATGTAGAGTATTTAACAAATTTTTTTGTAAAGGCAAGAGATTATATTAGTAGTTTAACTATTAATGGAAAGAATATTTTGGTCCACCCAAGGAAAACTTTCGCTATCGGATTTATAGCCAATACGCTTAGTATTTTAGATCTTAGCGTAACATTATTAAAAAAAGCAAATCCGCTGAAATATTTTCTCACCTACAAGTGCTCGCAGGACCATTTGGAACTGTTTTTTTCGTGTGTCAGATCACGTGGAGGTTGGAACGATAATCCCAACTGTTTACAATTTATGTGGGCATTAAGAAAATTATTATTTAGGAATACAGTTACCCCCAGCATCAATGCTAATTGTATGATAGATACCACCGCATCGCCAACCATTTTGGAATTTCGTACAGCTAAGCGAACTGTTGTTGAACCAATTATAAATTCAGACGACGAAGATAAAAAAATACATGAGCTAATGTCATGCATGGATAGGATGGAATTAAGTTCATTGCAACAAAACATATTATATTACATTACCGGTTTGGTAGTGAAAAAAGTTTTACAGAAGTTATCGTGCGCACATTGTGAAAAGTTTTTGCTTGAATTCGATAAGACCGACCATTTATATACCATTAATAGAAGCAAATATTGTAGTTTTACCGCTTTCGTGAATCGAGGAAAATTGTGCTTTGCATCGAAAAACGTTTATAATATTGTCAGCCATGCCGAAAAAGCTTTTCGTGCAGAAATTAATCTAGGATATACAAATGTTCGCTTTAAACAACGGCTATTTGCAATAGTGTTTGAAAATTTTTCTAGTATCATACTGTCACTATTCACACCACCACACCCCGTTCTTGAAACCGATGGTGTACACGAACTACATGAATTTCAATTATTGAAAGTTATAGTGAATACGTACAGTACTATTAGAATTATGACGTACGCGAAAAAGGCCACAGAAAGGCACATGGGCGCACGCCTTCACTTAAGGCAACAATTGCATAAAAATATATTATTTGCGAATGTTTAATTTGTATAGACTTTTTATTTTTTCTGTTCTCTGTGTTTTGTATTTTGTATATACTTTGCATATATTTTGCATGGCTAAATATATTATAGTTGCATAAGCATTCGCAGTGTAATTAATGCGCAAATATGTGATGGGGTTACGGATTTTACTTGCATGGAGGTTTGTGCTTTTTAATATTAATTTATAATAAATACTTTAACAATGCATTTATATTAATCCATTTCAGATCAACAATTAAATAATTGTATTACTTATAGTTCTCATGTTCCAGGCATTCATATTCAAGATCACCTTTTCCATTAGGATTGGACAACATACATTCAGTATACAATAATGTTTACCATGTATTGAATTGTATAAATATATATATATATGAAATTACAATGTATAACTCCGGATATTTATACATTTATGACAATTGTAAATATGCCAAAATAAAGAAAAATGTGTACAAATGTAAAAATATATATAATTTAAAAAAATTACGTACATTTTACAATGTTTAGAATACATGACACACGTTTCTTCAACTCTCAGTTTATTATATGCGTCTGTAAGTAAAGATATGAACTTTGTTTCATTCTTGCATCATGATTAAGGGGCTGTTCCGGTCGAGAGCCCATAAAAATAGGTGATTTTTAGGATTTAATTAAAGGAAAACTACTATATATAATTTAATGGGACTTTTTGCATTGTATTAAGGAAGTCTTAAACTATAGAAATAAATTTTTTGTTTTATAATTAATCATTGCAGACGGCACTGGGGAGTCGTTAAAGTCGAGGCGTTAAAATATTCAGCCAAATCGATGGAATCCCCTTAACAAAATATGTATTATGACTTCCAAAATAATAATCTGAGTAATTTTAACACATTTGACTCCTTTTGTTTATTTTCCGATCATTATTCGTAAGAATATTCTTCTTCGGATATGTTTTACAATTTTTACATCCGTGTTCGCGCGGCTATTGTAAGTTCATTGACATGCACTATAGATAAGACAGAGAAAGCTCCACCCACTAATTTGTGTTCCTTGTCTGACCGGCCGCCATTGCTCTGTTCACTCTCCAGTTAGTATAGAGCTCAATGGGATGAACAAGGACCGTCCCCTCCCTACGCATCTACGAGCCTGTACTCCCGCCACAACCATTCCTCCCCACTCCGCTCTAACGATAGCTGACGTCACAGCCCCGAGCTTTGCTCGCAGCGTTTGCCCCGGGCAAATGCGGCTGCCCATGCCCTGAAAACGGTAGCCTGACCGGCGCTGCACTAGACACTCGGGCGATGTTGCTCACCGTCCACTTGAATACAGTTTTTCGGGAACATGTGGCCAACAGTCATTTCTTGAGGCAAGGGTCGAGTTGCTGTATCCCACAGCGATTGTTGCAAGTCGCCGGATACAGGTTCCGGCGACTTTCCCAGGTATAGTGCCTCTCCGAGATATAGTGACTTAGGTGTGAAGTCCCTCAGCGGGGTCTTAACCGATACCCTGCTGGGTACTGGCCGCTAAACGTGCCCCTCTACTACCTCTTGCAGGACTGTATTTAGAGAATACCAGGACAAAACCGGGGCCCAAACAGAAAATAAAACAGAAATTGAAGATACGGTTTATCATTATTAAAAGACATCAATTACGCTTTGCTACTGGCTATTAAAAATTGTCTCGTATTAAATACAAATACATTTTAGTAAGGTATATGTACTGCATTAGAACAGTAGTAATATTATTTATTTTATATTAATAACTTATTTTAAATTAAAATGACTGCATGTCTTGAAGTCATTTTTGAGGTTTCACCGTGGCAGTCAGAGTGTTCGAATACCGAACTCTCAAAATGGGTATAGCTTGTAGTAGGTATTCACGAATCTCAGTTTATAACACGTCCCCGGTTGTAAGCGTACTTAACCCAGGTAAGAGTTATAAAATGGACATCTGTGTTTTCTTTGCCGTTTTCTCAGGTCTAAAAATCGACATTTTTAGTCAAAGTAAAACTCTCGGACAGAGCGCACGCAGTCACCAGTATTCGTGTATTTAGCATCGACTCGAATACTAACATTTTTCTTAGTGTGTGATTGTGTGTTTGTGGTCTTTTTGGACTGTGTAATATGTTCCGACCGTGGGAAATAACATCTTCAAGTGGGAATTGTCAAGCTGTTAACGAAGAGCTAAGAACAATACATAATAGCGATAGCGACATCGATAGCGATAGCGATAGCGATGAAGAGGATCAAGGGAAGAAGAGGCTACACCTGACAGAAGATGCCCTAAAAATTTGCATAAATGTATATAAAAATATAAGACGTCTAGACAATCTAGAGAAAACCGAAGCATTAAAAAAAACGGCGGCACTGACAGGTGTTTCGTATTCGAAACTACACAAAATAATTAAAAACGGAATACAGGCAAGAAAAATACGCTCAGATGCTGGAAAATTTATATCGTTAACAGCTTCCATGGCAGACATAATTCGGACAGAAATATATAATTGTTACCAAAATAACGAAATTCCAGTAATAGAAACACTGCACCAAAAGTTGCAATGTGACCTAACTTTAGGATATATACCATCTGAAAAGATTTTAAGAATGTGCCTGAAAAAAATGGGATTCAAATTCCAAGTTATAGATAAACGCGTTTCAATCATGGAAAGTGAACGAATTGTCAGATGGAGGCTGTACTATTTAGACATCATAAAATCATACCGGAATGGGGGTAAAACAATTTATTACCTTGACGAAACGTGGTATGATACCCACGACACGGCAAAAAAAGGATGGTCGGATAACAGTGCAAAATGTGTTGTCCATATGCCACCAAATAAAGGGCAGCGATTGGTAATTTTGCACTGTGGAAGTGAAGATGGGTGGGTGCATGGTGCCTTGAAACTATGTGGCAAAAATATTGAAAATTGCAACATAGATTACCATAAGAACATGGACTCCACGGTTTTTGAAAAGTGGTTTGAGGAACAACTAATTCCAAATTTGAAACCAAGTAGTGCGATCGTAATAGACAATGCCCCATATCATTCCCGAATATATGAAAAAATCCCTAACAGTAGCAGCACAAAGTCGGAAATACAAAACTTTCTACATACACATGACTTATACTACGAAGAAACGTATACAAAAAAGGAATTATTAGAAGTTTTGAAAACAAAAACATTTAATAAAACATATGTAATAGATGAAATTGCAAAGGCATATGGACATACCGTTTTGAGGCTGCCGCCATACTTTTGTATATTCAACCCGATTGAAATAATATGGGGAAAGCTAAAAAAAAATGTTAGGAGGCACAATAAATTTCAAAAATTCGACAATAGAGTTATAGAACTGATCCAGCAAAAAGTGAACAATATTGAAGCATTGCATTGGAAAAGAGCCATTAATAAAGTTATAAGAATTGAAGACGAATATGTTCAACGAAATTTGTTATACAATTTTACAAATTTTATAATAAATACTGGCGATGATACTGAAGAAGAAGAAGAAGAAGAAGAAGAAGAAGCAGAAGAAGGAGGAGAAGACGAAGGAGAAGAAGAAGGAGAAGTAGTTTAACGCATCGTATAAGAAAATATTAAATGGTAAGTTTTAATTAATTCCTACATAATTATTATATGGATTCATAAATTCTCCACTACTGTTCTAATGCAGTACATATACCTTACTAAAATGTATTTGTATTTAAACGAAACAATTTTTAATAGCCAGTAGCAAAGCTTAATTGATGTCTTTTAATAATGATAAACCGTATCTTCAATTTCTGGTTTATTTTCTGTTAGGGCCCCGGTTTTGTCCTGGTATTCTCTAAATACAGCCCTGCAAGAGGTAGTAGAGGGGCACGTTTAGCGGCCAGTACCCAGCAGGGTGTCGGTTAAGACCCCGCTGAGGGACTTCACACCTAAGTCACTATATCTCGGAGAGGCACTATATATTCGTATCTCTTTACCCTTAAAGGACGAGTCGCCAGACACAGTTGCCGGACACAAGTCGCCGCATAAAAGTCGCCAGATACATGTCGCTGGCGACAAGTCGGTTATCCCACCGACTCGCCAGCGATTCCGGCAACAAAGTTGCCGGCGATTATCGCCCAGTCTATACGAGCCTTAAGGAGCATGTAGCAGATGATTTTAATTTTGGGGAATAGGTAGTTTGAGTACAAGATTCTGTTGTTGGTAAAAAAAAGACTTCCTGCCTTTTTCAAGCTGTACTTCTATATGTTTGTTGAACAGTATGCGTTCGTCGAGGTTTATGCCCAAGTATTTCACCATCTTTACATGCGGGATTGTAATGTTATTCGATTTGATGTGGAAGGATTTGTAAGAATTGCGAAAGGTTTTGCATTGATTCTTGATTTTGTCCCTGAATAGTATGGTTTCACATTTTATCGGGTTAATTTTCAATTTCCCAGTTTTGTAGTACTCGTTAATTTCATCGAATATGTCCTGCATTTTATTTTATAATTTGTTTACATTTTTTCCCCTTTATATATACCAGGGCTCTCCAGCGTAAGGGCCCCTCACGCGCCTGCTTCCCCTTCCGTTGACAAGGAGACCGCGCGACGCTGCGAAGGCTGCCATGACCGGCTAGCCGGGCTAACGTCCTCGCGGTTAGCGTCACGTGGTATCCCTGACAACGCGAACGAGAGTGGGAGAACCCCAAGCGCACGCGTGCGGGACCTTGGAGAGCTCTGATATATACTATTAGGTCGTCCGCGAAAAACAGGACTTTTGTGTCAATAGAGTCTGAGATTCCGGATAGGTTTGGGATATCCGCGTTATAGAAGTTAAATAACACTGGAGCAGTGACCGTTCCCTGTTGGAGACCGTCCGATAGTTCGAATATGGTGTCTTGCGATGTATTATTCACTGCTGTCTGGAATTTTTTATTTTGCAGCATACTGGCTGTGATTTTTAGGAGGTGTGGTGGGCATCCTGTTTTGTGTAGTTTGTATAAGAGACCTTGTATCTAGACCGTATCGAATGCCTTTTCTAAGTCTATGAGGCAAGCGGCCACATTTTCTTTGTTGAAAAGAGAAGCCTGGATGTCAGATGAAAGTTTTTGCAGCGCAGGAACTGTGCTGAGTTTGTGGCGGAATCCGAATTGGGTGTTGGGTATTAGGTTGTTTGAGTCGAAGAATCTATCAAGTGCTCTTTTTAGTATGACTTCAAAAACTTTGGAAATATTGGGGAGCAGACTGATTGGTTGGTAGCTAGAAGGATGGACTGGGTTTTTACCTTTTTTGCATAAGGGGATTACTTTGGCCGATTTGCAGTCCTTGGGAAAGTAACAATTATTTAGGCAGTTGTTGAAAATTATGGTGTAACTGTATACATATGAAATCAAACGGCAGGTTTTTGAGAACAATATTAGGTATTTTATCTGGGCCTGAGGATTTTTTGTTATTTAAACTTCTGAATAGTTTCAGAGTTTGTATGGGATTTGCAAAGTATTCACGGTCTGTGTCCCATGATGGGTTACTGGCTGCGTTGCACAGTGGTCCTAAGTAACACTTCTAGCGACGAAAAATTCAAATTAATCAAATTAATAAGGGGAATTTGCCTTGATAGTATATCTATATTTACGTAATCTTGAAATGTAAAAAAAGCTTCAGAATTAGTACTTACTTCTTATGTTGTGTACACGAAATATTACATCGACGATGTTAAAAACACAAAAAGGCTAGTTTTCCTTGGTTCCTTAGCAACGACGAAGGCGAGATCGTTCGACAATATTGCGAATGATGTCGTGGAACGTAAAGAAAAGAAATTGTACATTTCGGACATACCGTTTTATAATAACAATACTGACCGCCATCGCCATTGCCAACTGACCGCGATTGCCTCATTCTTCCCTAATATATTAATTGTTTGCAGACCTTTGCAGTTAACTTTAGTTAAAAAGAAATTCAGATGAACAACAGAAGTAGAGGAAACAATAATTACGGCAGATCCACGCAAATCTGTGAATTGCGGGACTTTTATATTCTCAGTAAAACTAGAATCGCTGTAATATGTGTAATGAAAATGAAGTTACTGCTACTCGGAAATTATGGAAAGAATTTTAAAACAAAATACGTTGACATGTTTACTTACCTTGCGATAATATTTCTACCAAACTATTCGAAACTACACAAAATAAGAATATATTCACCGATACGTACAGCAGAACGCACAAACGGATACTGACGCAGGCAGAAAAATATTGCCATTCTTGCTCCAAGTTCGTGAGGTATGCGGGAAAACCCTTGTGCCAGGGCATTATTTTATGATAAGCAGGTAGTCACCGGCTACCTGAGACGCGGCAGAAATAAAAAATTTCCGATTCTAACAGCATTCAATTTTTCAATTATTCGTCGCTAGGCTTGCTATTTGGCCCACTGTGCGTTGCTTTCTGAGAAATGGATTAGGCTGGTATTTGTGGCTGTATCGTTCTCTATAGATCGCATGATTTATTTATGCTGTTTTCCAATTAGTTCAGAAAGCCTAGGTTCACCTAGATCTTTATTTTGTGAATAGGCCGCGGCAGAGTTAGCTCCTAGGATGTTTAATTTTTCTCTTTCGATGGAGATTATAAAATTTCCTTTTTCGTTTATTTGAAGTAAGTTTGGGTTAATTTTTGCGTCATTAAGTAGGTTTGCGACGAAGTCACGTCAGCGCCGCGCGAGCGTACGGCGACGAGCCGATAAGCCGAGTTTGCGCCGCGGCCGCTAGGCGGCCGCGAAACCGCGAGTCTCCTCGCGAGCGGAGATGTGCGGCCGTTCAATATAAAGGCCGCGGCGAGCGAGAGTGACAGCTCTCGTACAGTACATAGTACCTACCGCTGCCGGACCGTACACCCGAGACGCTCTTTTTGATAGCCCTGAGGTGTGCACAGTGTCGGCCATCGCCATACTGTGCCATTACCAACCTCTTTCCGAAATAGGCCGAGAGAAATCTTGCACCCCTTCCTACGCCAGTGAAGTGGTGTCTCTGCGCCCGATAGACCAGAGCCCTATTGCACATTGGATCTCTATTATACGACTCCCGCACGGACGTGCCTTCTAGGCCGCCCAGGGTAGAACGTTACACAAACTCCACATCCTATATCCACCAGCTCGTCGCCAGCGCCGCCGCCGCCGCCGCGACCGGACGGCGCCATAGTCGCCGCCAGACTCGTAGTCGAAACCGCGACCGGGCCGTATAAAACCACGTTGTAACCATCACAGAAGACACAAATAAACACTTGTTATTTGTTACTCCTCTTTTGATTATTCGCCGAACCCGGCCTTACCGACTGAGTCGACAACTCACTCCTTCTCCGTCCCACCGGTAACCGTCTCGCAACCGGAGGCGGTGACAGATTAATTCGGTAATTTTGGATTTCTAGGTTTGGTGATATTATTATTTTTTCTTTCTGTCTGAAAAAGGAGTTTATTTGTGTGAATATTTTCGACGAATTAACAGGAACCTTCTTAATTTTGTTTGCCCAGAGTAGGTGTTAACTGATTTTTGGAATTCTTGTTTAATTGTTATTTTGCATTTTCGTATTAACAATTTAGTGTCTCTGATAATAATTGGGGCCTGGGGGATGGTTGCCTGTATTTCTTATATAATATGGATATTAAGTTGCTTTTGGTTTTCTGTAGTTTTTAAATTTCCAGGTTTACGTATAATTCTGCTTAATTATAATCTGGGTGTGTGGGAACTTGGTCTGCAGTTGCTTTAATGAATTATGTCGTTCATATCCGCCAGGTATTTGTCTATTTCACGATTGATGAGGTTACTAGTTTGAGGGATGATAGTTGTGCATTTGTTGTTTATGTCTTGCTGGAATGCTGACCAATCTGTTCTGTTGTAGTTTAGCGGGTTGTTAGGAGTTATGAAAAGTATTTTGTCGTCTGCATTTGGAAGAGAAAAACAGACGTTGATGGCCCTGTGGTCGCTGTCTATGTTTATGGTGAGGATTGTACTAAGGCTGTTCGAGTACTCGAAAAAGGCGAGCCGAGCCGAGCCGAGCCGAGTACCCGTAAAAACCGAGTGGCTCGAAAGAACCGAGCGGCTCGGTAAAACCGAGTAGCTCGAATTTTTTCGAGCGGCCCGAAAGAACCGAGAAGCTCGAATTTTTTCGAGCGGCTCGAATATACTTGGAGCAGATCGAAATTTTCGAGCAGACCGACTGTGTCGAGTAGCTTGAAACTTGAAGCTTGAAAGTTTCGGGCAATACGAATGTTTCGATAATTTTAGGTTACGTTTATCTACTGAAATGTAAATAATGGTTCTCAATAGGTAACGTGAATAATTAAAATGTAAGCTGTAAATGGAAATATTCTGTAACTTTTGAAAATAAGTACTAAATTCATATCTTTCTTTTTTTCATTTTTTTCGTGTATTTATATACGTATTCCTACACTTCCCTTTATGTTATCTTTGTTCTCTTCTAACTTTTTATTTTTTTCTTACTTTTTTACCTTCTTCGTATGGGTTTTACTTCTATCGCGCCATTGTTAACACAGGGCGTTACCCGCTCAAAAATAAATAAATGAATAAATAATTAAATAAATATAAATAAGCGTAATTACAAAGAATCGTGAAGTACTTGTAAACATTTGAATATGTAAACCTTGCATTATTAATTTTTCAATTTCTCATTTTTTATTTAATTAATGCAAGATCGCAATACCAATCTGCTTGGAACTAAAACAGCGCCGTTCAGGAGTTGCCGCGTAGGGCAACTAGTCAGACAGCCCGGGGCAAACACTTGCTGGCGGCGCGCAAGCCACGCCTCCCCGGGCAATACGGTACAGATGCCTAGGATGAATAAGGACTGGAGAAACAGTACGAAATGTGCTATTCTTCGTGGCGAGGCAGTCAAATGTGTTAGTCTTCGCGGCAGAAGACCAAACGTGCTAATATTCGTCAGAAACGATGGAACGTGCTTCTTTTCGTGGCAAACCAAAACGTGCTACTTTTCGTAAGAAAATTGAAACGTGCTACTTTTCGTAACGCACGTCGATACAACATTCAACACAATATGTAATAATCTGCTTATTGTTTTACACCCAATTGACGGTTGGCTTGGTGGTACACTTGTACCATGCTCGTCGCTTACATCGAGGTACTCGGTCGCAATTAGCTGCTGTAAACTGTGAGCCGCTTCTTTTTTTTCTCCCGCCAATAATCGGTCGTTAATACGAGGGTCCATGACCATTGCAACGATTAAAGGATTGCAACCCTCTATAAAATTGAATCTAGTGTTTAAGTGTAGTAATAAATTCTTTTTGAATTCTTTTGGCGGCGTATCGTTATTCTGTGTGGTGTGTGTTAATTCGTGTCGTAAACCGTGTATAGTGGGAATGTATCTGGGTAATGTTGGTGCATTTTCAACTGTTAATATGAGGGTTGCTTCTTTGAATATTTTCAAAGATTTGCAATAATCATTGATCATGGACCACTCGCAGCTGTTGATATTGTTCGGCATCCACGGCTCACCAAGAACTGCATTTATTGAACTTTGTACCTGGAGTAAGCGATGTAACATATCAAATTGGGAGTTCCACCTCGTCTCCACATTGCCAATCAATTTCAGAGGCTCGCAATCGAGAGAGTCTCTTTGCTGCTGTTTCCTGAGTTTGTCGGTCGCCGATGCTGATCGGTGGAAAAATGACACGATGCCTTTGCATTTTTTTAATATTCGCACCAATTCTTTGGAGTCCTCAATTGCATCTTTAATTACCAACTGAAAAGAACTCGTTGCATTAAATATGGTATGTTGACGATTTATTATGTATTTTTACATTTAATTATTTCTCATTTTTTCTTTACCTGCAGAGTGTGAGCGAAGCAAGGAATACGCTCCCACGTACGGCCCAATCTTATGGTCTTCACTATGTTGGCCGCGTAGTCTGTGACAAAAAAAATCTTTACATGACTTTTATCCAGGCCCCATTCAACAATACTGGTTTGCAGTAGGCTTTGCAAATTCTCGCTTGTGTGTGCTTTTGGCATGCAGTATAGAGGGTGTCCCAAAAATGCTGCGGTTCCTTAAAGGGGGGTGATTCGGGGGGGGGGGGTGATTGCAAACAACTTTTTCCTTTGCGAAAATGCCCTCCGAGGTTTCGTTAACGAGATATTAATAAAAAGCACCGACCAATCAGAGCGCGAGCCTTCCACTGGAGCTCCCGCGCTAGCGTGGCCGCGCGCCGGGCCGCGCTGCGACTACGAACAAGCAAGGCGTCATGCATCGAAGGAAATTGCGTAGAATGGCAAATGAAAAAGACGTAACAAAAAAATCGAACCTTTTGCGACCCTTAACTTTGGGTAGTGTCGTATACCTGGGATCAGCTGTGCACTGGGCTCGTCCATCGATGACCAGGATCGGTTCAGTGACCCAGTGGGAGGCGCCCTTTTCAGGGCGCCTCGGGAAGGAGGCGGCCTTAGCCGCGAGTTGCCGTCGGCGTCGCGTCGTGGCAGGGCGCGACGCGCGACGGCGGAGATACGATCAGGGGGGGTCCTCGTGTCAAAGCCCCCCCCCCCCGGGGGAGCAGCCGACCATCTGCTGCTCCCCCGGGAGCCGCGCCATCGGCGCCGTTTTTAGCGCGCTCCCGAGGAAGGCGGTCGAGCAGGTACAGGGTGAGTGCGGCGGTCAATTGACCATATGACCTAGTGCCGCCTCCCCATCCGGCCGCGACCCTTCGGGCCGCGTCCGGGTCACTGCTCGACCGCGGGGGGTCGCGGGGTGGGGGTGCCGGGGGGCACGCTCACCCCTCCACAACATCATGCGACCCCCCCAGAAGTGGCGACGCGGACGCGTGGTCCGTCTCGCGTCGCGGGAGTTTTGGGAAGACCTCCGCTGTTGAGCGCGGAGTTTGCACTGCGCTGAGAGGGAGGTAGCGGATGAATCGCTAGTTTGGTCCCGCAAAAAGTCCTCCCCCTCGAGCGCGCGACTCCGCGCCCGAGGACGACCACCGTGGAGTTTTAGTGGGTGCAAGTCCCACATAACCCCGTCCCTCCCCCGGGGGGGGGGGAGCGGGGTATCCGTTAGGGATTTCTCCACGTCAAAAAAAAAAAAAAAAAAAAAAAAAAAAAAAAAAAAAAAAAAAAAAAGTGACCCAGTGACACAAGTTTTCAAGTTGCAGGTGAATTTTCTACAAGGGTGAGTTTTAGTTACTTTAATGGTGATCATTCATTTTTAAATTTAACGCAAGCTATGGCTTATTTCCGGCGATAATTCTCAAAACTCTCGTACGAAAATATTTATTCGGCCTTTTTAAACAGACTTATTCGTTATCAGCAACAGTGCTGGCCGTTATTGAGTTACGGATTTTTATCACAATAACGAACTACGATCACTTTTCGTTAATTTCCTGTTACATTACCTTTTCGTGGATATGTTATTAACACAAGGAATTTTACGTATTCCTTATCCTCCCACTTCAAATAATTATTATTTTCGAATCTTCTAAAAAAAATGTGTATTCGTCTTTTTACGTTACACGTGATTTTCATCCATTTATCCTTTATTCACTATTCACTTTAAATGACAAACAAACCATGGCAAAAGGTTCGGTTTTTTTGTTACGGCTTTTTCATTTGCCATTCTACGCAATTTCCTTCGATGCATGCCGCCTTGCTTGTTCGTAATCGCAGCGCGGCCCGGCGCGCGGCCACGCTAGCGCGGGAGCTCCAGTGGAAGGCTCGCGCTCTGATTGGTCGGTGCTTTTTATTAATATCTCGTTAACGAAACCTCGGAGGGCATTTTCGCAAAGGAAAAAGTTGTTTGCAATCACCCCCCGAATCACCCCCTTTAAGGAACCGCAGCATTTTTGGGACACCCTGTATGTCCAGTGTATGATTTTTTATATCAAAATTTCCGTCTAAGTAATGCAGCGTTAACGACGTATAACTGTCGTTCGCCCGTGATGTCCAGGTGTCTGTTGTGAAAGCCAACGTGCGCACCTAGGTAATACAAAATAGTTACACAATATTTATAAATTTTACATAAAGTTAAAAAGGTTTTTTAATATCGCACAAAACATGCTGATAAATGTGACAAACATTGGAAAAGTTATAATTACAGTTCTGACATCCTTAACAATCTGTTCTTCGATTATTTTTCTTTCATTCCGATATAATTCCGGTATTAGTGTTTCGGAAAACACTGTTCGCCCCGAGATTTGATATCTGGGCTCTGCAGTATGTAAAAGATTTCTAAATCCCGTGTCACTTACAATTGAAAATGGTTGACAATCTAAAACCATTGTCCGGGCTATGGCGTTGGTTAAATCCTTCGCCCTTGGGGAATTTTTGTCTAATTTCCCAAATTTTTTGTGATTTTCAGATACATTTTTCACTATCGCGCTGTTCTCAGGCGTCTCCTGAGCCAGAGTCTTGTACACCTCGGTATGCTGGCTTGCCACGTGTCTTTTGAGGGATGTGGTACTTCCTGCTTTGGTTTTTAATGTTTTTTTTACAAATGTTACAAACACCTTCCTCGCGATTTAATTTTGAAAACCATTTCCATATCACGCTCTGATTTTTACGGTGTCTCTTCGTGCCGGTAACGAATGTATTTTCTCCGCTACTCCCGCTACTATTTACAATTATTACAGTACTTTCAGTAGTTTCATTATATACACTATTTACATCACTCTCAATAATTTCCATATTATCGGTAAATTGATATTCGATCTCACTAATTAGTAATTTCAGAGAACTATGCCACTACCAAGTGCGAGTCTTCAAGCAGCAATAACGCTAAGCGTGAAGACAGAAGAGTGTGATCACGTTGCGCCGAAAATTTGATACGCGATCGCGCTCCTCCGCGATCGATTCCGCCGACCGCGATCGACCACGCGCTTTTCACTTTATAAACTGCTGCCTAGAAACTAGAAAATCAATAGAAATATGGGAATCAATAGAAATATAATGAAACTGCTGAATGTACTTGTTGCGGCCGCGCGCAACGGCCGTATTTGAATGCGCGCCCGCGGTGGCATCAACACAGCTGTTGAGCCGTCGCGGCGCGTTTGAAGTGTTTTGACCGCTAACGGGCTAGAGCCGCGCTCGCGCGGCGACAGTTAGTTCTCGGAACAACATCGCCGAGACACGATCCGTGACACGCACCTTGCGATTAGATCCGAATATTGCGCCCAGTTTTGCGCCCCGCATTGTTACGGACATTGGCGATCGTTCGCCTTGCGCCCCCGCGCGTGCATTCACGTTCTTGGTGTGCCGTCATCTTTGTTTGTGGAGTTTTGTATGTGTACGACGTTCGTCACGGACCGACGACCACGTAATTAAAGAAGGTGTTTCGTCCGACGAACGTGTCGTTCTTTCCACCTGCTCGCCTTCCCACCGAGTCGCGTCAGCGCCGAGAATCCGCTCCGCTCTTCGCGGAAACATTTGGTCCTTCGAGCCGGATTCTCGCTGAAGGACGAGCAGAACGACAAGCACCATGGCTGGCGGAGCCGAGGAGCCCCGACTCACCTGGCCGGCCCTGATCAAGAAAATCCGGGCGCTGATGCTGTCAGCTCAGCGCCTACTCGCCAACTTTAAGAAGATGGGCCAAGCCAAATTCACCGTGGACAACGCCCAGGCGAGGATCTCCGCCCTGAAGGAGACTTGGGCCCAGTGTCAGGTACTGCACCTGGAAGTGGAGGCCCAAATCCCCGAGCCCGAGCGCGAGGCCTGCCCATACCTGGCGAACGAGGAGTTCGCCGCCGCCGAGGAGGAATACTGGACAACGATGGACTTCCTCCTGGAGGTCGTCCGGACACTTCGCGACCCACCCGCGACTGCGCCGGCCACGGACCCCGAAGCGTCCATGCATGGAGCGACGAAGAGCCGCGCTCGGCTCCCACGCCTCAACCTGCCGCGATTCACGGGTGAGTACTCGGAGTGGCAGGCATTTCGCGATCTCTTCACGTCGCTCGTAATTAAAGACGCAGCCCTGGATGACGTCGAGCGGCTCCAATATTTGAAAACGGCTGTGGAGGGCCCGGCGCTCGCTGTGATCGACCACTTTTCGACGACAGAGTCAAATTTCGCCACCGCCTGGGCGACCTTGTCCCGGCGGTTTGACAACAAGCGAGCTCTGGTCGCGGCCCACCTCCGCACGCTCATATCGATGCCGCCGATGACGAGCAATTCTGCCGCGGAGTTGACGCGCGTGCGCGACACGACGAACCGGTCCCTCGCGCTCCTCGCGCACCTCGGCTGCCCCACCAAACATTGGGACGATATCGTGATCGGTATCCTGACTCTGAAATTGGAGTCAGAAGTTTTGGAGGAGTGGGAGCTCTCGCTCGGTGTGAGTACCGATCTCCCCTCCTACGACGACCTGGAGCGGTTCCTCGAGTCGCGCATTCGCGCACGGGAGACCACACAAGCCGCAGAAGACGCAAAGCGCGCTCGCGACGCTGCGCCGGAGCACCCGCCGTCCTCGACCGCTCGGGTGTGCACCACGCACGCCGTGTACGAACCCCCGCGCCCCTTGAACAAAGCGCACTGTCCGGTGTGCCGGGCGCGCCACGCCGCGTACCGCTGCTCTGTCTTTCGATCCATGCAGCCCGAGCAACGCCGCGATTTCGCCCGCAGCGAGCGGTTATGCCTTAATTGTTTGGCGCCCGGCCATCTGTCTCCGACTTGCCTCGTCACAGCCTCGTGTTCGCGATGCGGGCAGCGGCACCACTCGCTCCTCCATCTGGCCGCACGGGGGACCGACACTGCACGTTGTCAGGCCCGCGCCGCCCCGACGTCCACGACGGCGGGCGGCGTGGGGCCGTCGGCAGCGGCGCCCAACGCGGCCGCAGCACCCGACGCCGCGCTTGGAGGGTCGGTGCTGCTTGCCACCGCCATCGTCCGCGCGCGGTCGGCGGGTGGCGAAATGATGACCATCCGCGCGCTGTTGGATCAGGGCGCGCAGACGTCCCTGGTATCGGAAGCCGTGGTCAAGGCCCTTCACCTGCGCCGTCAGCCCATGCGGACGTACCTGACCGGAGCACTGGATGGAAAGTTGGGGACGTCACGGGCCCAAGCGCAGCTCACCCTGTCCCCGGATAGGGAGGGTGCCCCCGGGATCACCATCCACGCCAAGGTCGTCCCAAGGGTCTCCTCGTATCTTCCGGACGGGACGCCCACCACGAAGCTGTCGGATCGATTTGAGGGACTCACCTTCGCTGATCCAGAGCCGTCCACCTGCCGACCCGTCGACGTGATCGTCGGGGCCGACCACTTCGGCGCCCTGTTGCTCTCCGGGTATCGTCGCGGTAACCCCCCGGCCCTAATCGCGCAAGAAACCATCTTCGGATGGATTGTTTCGGGTCCCACCGACCGAACGCCCCCCGCGAGGTCCTAGCGCGTCGCCCTCCTCCCGTGTGCGTCCGCGGCGGACGAGGCCTTGCTCCCGACGTGAAGAGACCTATGTAACGAGCCTCGACCACTGTACGCCGCCACTTCGGGCCACCCCCGCATCTCTGATCGTGTCACGGCGGGCGGTCGCCGCGCGAGCGCCCTTCACGATCATCGGCCCCACGACTGGGGTCCGAGGCGGGCGGAATGTTGCGGCCGCGCGCAACGGCCGTATTTGAATGCGCGCCCGCGGTGGCATCAACACAGCTGTTGAGCCGTCGCGGCGCGTTTGAAGTGTTTTGACCGCTAACGGGCTAGAGCCGCGCTCGCGCGGCGACAGTTAGTTCTCGGAACAACATCGCCGAGACACGATCCGTGACACGCACCTTGCGATTAGATCCGAATATTGCGCCCAGTTTTGCGCCCCGCATTGTTACGGACATTGGCGATCGTTCGCCTTGCGCCCCCGCGCGTGCATTCACGTTCTTGGTGTGCCGTCATCTTTGTTTGTGGAGTTTTGTATGTGTACGACGTTCGTCACGGACCGACGACCACGTAATTAAAGAAGGTGTTTCGTCCGACGAACGTGTCGTTCTTTCCACCTGCTCGCCTTCCCACCGAGTCGCGTCAGCGCCGAGAATCCGCTCCGCTCTTCGCGGAAACAGTACTGTAATAATTGTTAATAGTAGCGGGAGTGGCGAAGAAAATACATTCGTTACCGGCACGGAGAGACACCGTAAAAATCAGAGCGTGATATGGAAATGGTTTTCAAAATTAAATCGCGAGGAAGGTGTTTGTAACATTTGTAAAAAAACATTAAAAACAAAAGCAGGAAGTACCACATCCCTCAGAAGACACGTGGCCAGCCAGCATACCGAGGTGTACAAGACTCTGACTCAGGAGACGCCTGAGAACAGCGCGATAGTGAAAAATGTATCTGAAAATCACAAAAAAATTGTAAAATTAGATAAAAATTCCCCAAAGGCGAAAGATTTAACCAACGCCATAGCCCGGATGATAGTTATGGATTGTCAACCATTTTCCATTGTAAGTGATACGGGATTTATAAATGTTTTGAATATTGCAGAACCCCCATATGAAATCCCGGGGCCAACAGTGTTTTCCGAAACACTAATACCAGAATTATATCGGAATGAAAGAAAAAGATTCGCAGAACAGATTATTAAGGATGTCAGAACTGTAAGTATAACTTTTCCAATGTTTATCACATTTCTCAGCATGATTTGTGCGATATTAAAAAACCTTTTTAACTTTGTGTAAAATTTATAAATATAGTGTAACTATTTTGTATTACCTAGGTCAGGCTTGGGAATTAAGTGATCTTTTCGGCCGAGTTTCAGAGGCGACGCCTCCTTTCTCCCGCCGCGCGTCTTGGCCCCCGCGGCGGCCCAGAAGCCTCGAGCGCCTCAGGCCCGTATCATATGAACCGCGCGTGGCGCGTTGACAAAACAAAAACGCATCGACAATCGTGCTCTCTGGGCCGATGTGGAAACCTATTGATACAATGTCGCCCTAATACGCCACGCGCGGTTCACGTGGTACGGGCCTGAGGCGCTCCAAGCTGCTGGGCCGCCGCGGGGGCCAAGACGCGCGGCGGGAGAAAGAAGGCGTCGCACAGTGGGACAAACTGCTCCTTTTTGTGTCAAAATCGTAGAACTTTTGATAGGAATAAGATAGAAGGATGAATCTTTTTGGAGGTTAAAGCTAAGATGTTGCAGATTAAGGGAAAAATGTTGAGAATGTATGACAAACAAGTTTTGACCTTGAAAATCTAAGTCAAAGTTGACATTTTCGAAGAAAATTTCGGTTTTTCCGTTATAACTTGTGGTTGAAGTTTTTCCTTTACTTGTTATACATCATTTCCTATAGATTTTGACGCGCTGAATTCAAATCCGGCCGCGGATTTGGTCTTGCCCTTCAGGATTCGAAGAAAAATGCGATTTAAGTTGAAAAAATCGATAAACACCGTGTTTTCTCTGGTTTACATGCTTTGATAATAATATTTTAGATTTATTTATTATATTTATTCATATAGAGTATAAAAGGATAACAGAATACTTGAGTACTTTGAATTGTGCTATATAAAGGGTTTACATGTCGTGACCTGTTGCGTACTATATGCTCGCAACTCGATTGCCGAACCGTATACGCATCTCACACGCGAAATTAACTTGGTAGGAGATAGTTAAGAAAGGAAAATGAATATACTCGTGGATAACTTAACAACGTTTCAACAGATTTGTACGCGACTTTTCACGCACCTTTAATCGTGACATACGCGTACTTGTGTATTATATATAAGTGGTAGAGCGTTTTTAGTGTTTCCACAATGAAATTTCACAATCTAATGGACTAAATAGTTTCACGTAAGTACACTTTACAATATCATATTACTCTATTAACTCGTGTAAATAAAAAAATTCAATGTATAAAGATTCAGTTATTTAAGCATTAAGGGAAAGCGGGGTAATTCCGGCCAGCGGGTAATTCGGGCCACTTCTATTTTTTTAAATTGTATGATTATCATGCTGCTTACAAAAAGTGAATGCTGTGCATTTGGCTCCTCATTTTCTGTATCCCAATTTACAACCACTGCACTACACAAACGCTCAGCTGTTTTCTTGAGCATATCTTCTAATGGCACAATTAATTGTGTTTCCGATATTCTATAATTTTGCACTCTATAATTCAGTCATAGATTCTCTGATATTGGTAGGCCGGATAAATTGCACAGATCCTCAATCGAGAATCTTTAACTAATCCTACATATCTACTTTTACTATAATCGTGCTTCAAGTAGAATCCCAGCGCTGATTCCTTGGTGCGACGTAATTCATCATTGTCACTGGAATTGACTTGTTCATTTATACAAGCAGCACGATCTTTCCTAATTCTAGCTGCTAACTCAATAATTGCTAAATTATATGAGTTATTTTCTAGTAATTCTCTAGCCCTATACACAGTGCTTCTTGAGGCGTCTTCAACAGATACACGTGCTCTACTCAGCGTCACTTAGTCCGCCATAACCCTTTCTGTAACCCTCACTTTTTGGATTTTTCTTATTTAATTATATAGTAATTGTTAAGTTATCCACGAGTATATTCATTTTCCTTTCTTAACTATCTCCTACCAAGTTAATTTCGCGTGTGAGATGCGTATACGGTTCGGCAATCGAGTTGCGAGCATATAGTACGCAACAGGTCACGACATGTAAACCCTTTATATAGCACAATTCAAAGTACTCAAGTATTCTGTTATCCTTTTATACTCTATATGAATAAATATAATAAATAAATCTAAAATATTATTATCAAAGCATGTAAACCAGAGAAAACACGGTGTTTATCGATTTTTTCAACTTAAATCGCATTTTTCTTCGAATCCTGAAGGGCAAGACCAAATCCGCGGCCGGATTTGAATTCAGCGCGTCAAAATCTATAGGAAATGATGTATAACAAGTAAAGGAAAAACTTCAACCACAAGTTATAACGGAAAAACCGAAATTTTCTTCGAAAATGTCAACTTTGACTTAGATTTTCAAGGTCAAAACTTGTTTGTCATACATTCTCAACATTTTTCCCTTAATCTGCAACATCTTAGCTTTAACCTCCAAAAAGATTCATCCTTCTATCTTATTCCTATCAAAAGTTCTACGATTTTGACACAAAAAGGAGCAGTTTGTCCCACTGTGCGTCGCCTCTGAAACTCGGCCGAAAAGATCACTTAATTCCGAAGCCTGACCTAGGTGCGCACGTTGGCTTTCACAACAGACACCTGGACATCACGGGCGAACAACAGTTATACGTCGTTAACGCTGCATTACTTAGACGGAAATTTTGATATAAAAAATCATACACTGGACATACACTGCATGCCAAAAGCACACACAAGCGAGAATTTGCAAAGCCTACTGCAAACCAGTATTGTTGAATGGAGCCTGGATAAAAGTCATGTAAAGATTTTTTTGTCACAGACTACGCGGCCAACATAGTGAAGACCATAAGATTGGGCCGTACGTGGGAGCGTATTCCTTGCTTCGCTCACACTCTGCAGATAAAGAAAAAATGAGAAATAATTAAATCGTGTCATTTTTCCACCGATCAGCCTCGGCGACCGACAAACTCAGGAAATAGCAGCAAAGAGACTCTCCCGATTGCGAGCCTCTGAAATTGATTGGCAATGTGGAGACGAGGTGGAACTCCCAATTTGATATGTTACATCGCTTACTCCAGGTACAAAGTTCAATAAATGCAGTTCTGGGTGAGCCGTGGATGCCGAACAATATCAACAGCTGCGAGTGGTCCATGATCAATGATTATTGCAAATCTTTGAAAATATTCAAAGAAGCAACCCTCATATTAACAGTTGAAAATGCACCAACATTACCCAGATACATTCCCACTATACACGGTTTACGACACGAATTAACACACACCACACAGAATAACGATACGCCGCCAAAAAAATTTAAAAATACTTTATTACTACACTTAAACACTAGATTCAATTTTATAGAGGGTTGCAATCCTTTAATCGTTGCAATGGTCATGGACCCTCGCATTAAGGACCGATTATTGGCGAGAGAAAAAAAAGAAGCGGCTCACAGTTTAATGTATCTAATTGCGACCGAGTACCTCGATGTAAGCGACGAGCGTGGGACAAGTGTACCCCCAAGCCAACCGTCAGGTGGGTGTAAAACAATATGCAGATTATTACATATTGTGTTGAATATTGTATGTTATATATTTTGTTTTTACTGCAGAATCATCGCCTTCGGGGAGTCTGTTTGCTTTTTTCGAAGGTATCCTTAGAGAGGAGGAGGAAACAAACGATAACGCGGGCACAGCACTTCACAAGGAAATCAAGGTGTACATGGAGGACAAAATTGTACCAAATGACACTTGTATTATAAATTGGTGGAGGGAGAATGCAGCCCGCTTCCCGCTTCTGGCTCCCGTTGCCAAAAATTTTTTGGGGATACCTGCAACGCAGGCCTACCGTGAGAGGCTGTTCTCACTTGGCACAAGTATAAATGACGAAAAAAGAGAGTCTCTCTTGTTGGAGAAAACGGAACAAATATGTTTTTTAAGCGCAAATTTAGAAAAATAATACTGTACAATTCAATTGAGTAAAATTTTGTAAATACTATACATATTATTAATACATAATTATTCTCTGCTTATTATCTGTCGTGATTTCATACGTTCTTTTAGTTCCAAGCAGATTGGTATTGCGATCTTGCATTAATTAAATAAAAAATGAGAAATTGAAAAATTAATAATGCAAGGTTTACATATTCAAATGTTTACAAGTACTTCACGATTCTTTGTAATTACGCTTATTTATATTTATTTAATTATTTATTCATTTATTTATTTTTGAGCGGGTAACGCCCTGTGTTAACAATGGCGCGACAGAAGTAAAACCCATACGAAGAAGGTAAAAAAGTAAGAAAAAAATAAAAAGTGAGAAGAGAAGAAAGATAACATAAAGGAAGTGTATGAATACGTATATAAATACACGAAAAAAATGAAAAAAAGAAAGATATGAATTTAGTACTTATTTTCAAAAGTTACAGAATATTTCCATTTACAGCTTACATTTTAATTATTCACGTTACCTATTGAGAACCATTATTTACATTCCAGTAGATAAACGTAACCTAAAATTATCGAAACATTCGTATTGCCCGAAACGTTCAAGCTTCAAGCTTCAAGCTTCAAGCTTCAAGCTACTCGACACAGTCGGTCTGCTCGAAAATTTCGATCTGCTCCAAGTATATTCGATCTGCTCCAAGTATATTCGAGCCGCTCAAAAAAATTCGAGCTTCTCGGTTCATTTGGGCTGCCCGGTTCTATCGAGCCGCTCGAAAAAATTCGAGCTACTCGGTTTTATGGAGCCGATCGATTCTTTCGAGCTACTCGGATTTTACGGGTACTCGGCTCGGCTCGGCTCGGAAACCAAGTCTCGGCTCGGTCCGAACTTCAAGCTACTTGAATATTCGAGTACTCGAACAGCCTTAGATTGTACCATCTGGATTTAAATTGTGCAATTTGAGTCTGCTGTCGATTAGGCCTATGTCTATGAAAGAGTTACTTCTGGGGTATGTCGGGATGTTTGTACCTTTTAGGGCGATTTCATATTCTATATTTTTATTGTTCAGCCAGTTAAAGAGTGCCAAGCCTCTGCCGTTATGATAGGGGTTATTCCAGTGCTGGTGTTTGGCGTTAAAGTCGCCTGCTATTATGTAATAGTTAGTGGGGTTATCTAATGAAAGGAGTTTGAATGTGTATTCCATATCTTTAATGAATTCTGAGGATCCCGTTCCTGGGGCATAGCCCGGAATAATAAATAAGTTATTGTTATTCTTAAATTACAAAATAAATGTTATCGGCGCGTAGGTTCGGTCAATTAAATAAAAGTTATTTTGCAAATTTTATGTATAAATTTCTGTTGAGCGTTAGTTTCACCAAAGCACCAAGGACGCACAAGGATGCCTTGTCCTTTTCGACAGCACATCTGCTAAACATTCGGTTTGTCAGTCCGCGCCTCGTATACCTACTTGATACGAGGGATGTAAACACGTAGCGTCACGGTACTTGTAAAAATTCAGGCGATCTACCTGCGTCACGGCCAAAGGGTCTCCATACAGCCGCGATAATAAACAGATGGCCGCGCGACCAACGGCTCACGGGGCTGATTTATTTGTTAAGGTTTCCCTTTCCTGTGCACTTTTCCTCGAACCATTTCCACATCACGATTCACCAATAGTTTAGTTTCGACCACTTCTTCTTGTTCTAAGACACACCCTCTGAGGGAGGATCTATAGTCTTCCTGCGTGAAGCCAGGCTCCTCCGCGTCAGAAGCCAACAAAACTCCAAGCGTGTTCAATAGACACCACTTTTCTGTACAATACAGGGCTGTCTCAATTATAATAAACCATACTTTGTTACTTGTTACTCGGGTGTCTCAGTTTATTAAAGGACACACCTTTCAATCAGTTTTTAATCCAGTGAGCTCTTCTGACCGTAAGACGTCGCAAGAGTAAGTGACATTGCGTTGAGGAGATTTACGACCTCCAGCAAAATCGACGCAGTGCTCGCTACAATTTCCAACGTTTCGGCCAATATTGAGGCCATTATCAAGGAAATAATAATATCACACGAAAACTGCGATCACTGTGATATTATTATTTCCGAACCTACGCGCCGATAACATTTATTTTGTAATTTAAGCATTACTTCGGTTGAAATTCGGAATCATTTTATTTATTGTTATTCTGTAATTTTATTTTAATGACGATCAATTCTATGGATGATATGTGTATGTTTATTATGATCTGCTCGTAGTTTATGTGGTTTTTTATCAGAAGAGCAACTCCTCCTCCGTTGGACGATTTTCTGTCGTTTCTTAGGAACATGTAGTTTTTAAATTTTGGTTTGTGTTGCGGTTTTAGTTCGGTTTCGTTTAGTAGTACTAAGTCTGGGTCTTTTTTAGTATAAGCTGTACAAGGTTATATCTTCTTTCGTTCGATGCTATTGAGTTAACGTTGGCCGATATTAGATTTAATTGTCTGTTATTTGTGTTATTCATTAACCGGCTTGTTTATGGGTGTATCGTTGGGGTTTACTTGTTTGGCGAATTGCGATTTACAAGGTTTTCCAACCTGGTCAGGTGTTGAATTATAAAATTTTTGAAGTCCGCAAAAGGATCCTCTGCGTGGTTTGGGGAATGGGTTTGGGCAGAAATGTGAGTATGGGGTGTGATGGGTGAAGTGAATGGGGTGGATGGAGTGGAAGAGAATACTGTGTGTGGTGAGCAGTGTCGTTGGGTTGGACACTTTTGCTTGGTAAGTGGGGAGTGATTTGCATTTACCTGTGGGTGTATACTACTGAGATTTTTTTGAGCCATTTGGGAATATGATACATTTGTATGCACGTTGAGTATGTTTAGATTACTTCTTATTCTGTTAAGAGTTGTGATTTTATTCTCTGACTTTTGTACTGCGTTGTTTAAGAGCCTGGCTTTAATTTCTTTGTATTTCGGGCAACCTTTATAAAAAGCAGGGTGGCCGAAGTCCTTACACCTAACGTAGACTAATTTACTTGGATCAACTTTTTCGTCTTTTTTAATTTTGCAGTTTCCTGGTTCGTGCTTTTCTGCGCATTTGACACACCTGAAGTCTAGATGACAATTTGAAGCTGTGTGTTTCGCTCTTTGGCAGCGAGAACAAGACCCCGGGCCCCGGTTTTGTCCTGGTCTTCTCTAAATACAGTCTTGCAAGAGGTAGTAGGGGGCACGTTTAGCGGCTAGTACCCAACAGGTGTCGGGTAAGACCCCGCTGAGTGACTTCACACCTAAGTCACTATAGCTCGTATAGGCACTATACCTTTTGCTTCCCATATCTTGTTTCCCAACCGGAACCTTGCGATCCTATTCCACCTACTTTCCTCCCCAACCCTTTCTCAGGTATTCCGGAAACCCCTCCCCCCTCGTCCACTTACACCACCTGTTGTATGTTGACTTCATTATCTTTTCCCATGCTTATATTTCGTCCTTTTCTCTGCATCTTCCTCACTTCCTCAATCCTTCTACTTATCATGTAATTTAGCACATTCACGTTGTCCATCGTTCCATTGCCTCTCCTGAACCCCGTCTGGTTCTCCGGCACCATTCCACCCTCTTCCATCTCTACCACCAACCATTCTGCCAACACCGACGCATATACCTTATACAAGGTTGGCATCACTGTCACCCCCCTGTAATCCTCAACCCCCACTCCTTCCCCCTTTTTCACGATCGGCACCACTACCTTCCTCTTTCCACTCCTCCGGCCACCCCTCCCCTCTCCATACCTTATTTCCATAACGGTAACTTCAAACTTAAAGGCCACAGGTAAAAAATTATCGCAGCGGGTTCAGGTGGCACTCAAAAGAATCGGCAGACTCTCCGCTTCAAAGTGAGCTTAAGACATTGCTGTTCCGGTCATCCCTCGCGAAGATACAGCGAGTTGAAGAAAAAATGGAATTTGTACTGTTTGGGATTGGCCACGGCGATGCGGCCAATCGGGCACGTGCGGGTTGCCGCGAGGAGCGCGACTTTTTGAACGCGATCTCGTTACCGATGCCGCGGCTGGACGATCGCGGTGATGCCTGGTCGGGCCATCTCGGGGCTGACACCTAGACTAATTAGCTATTGTCTCTCCCTCCTAATTAGCATTGTCTCGCGGCACAGACGTGGGCCGTGCTGATTGGCTAGGTGTCGGTGCCCGAATCGGTGGCCCGGCCCGTGCCGTTTCTGCGATCGCTCTCTCGCCTGTGAGTCGCGTGCTGATAAACACGTCCGTGTTGACTTCTACGTTTTTCACAGAAAGAGCTATCGGTGCTCCGATAAATAGAAATCGAGTTTCTCTCGGCCTATTTACTCCGCGTACTTGCGCAGTTGTTCCTTCGTTTAAAATAAGTGTGTGTGACTTTAGTATTTAGCATAAAACTGTTAGTTCGTGATAAACGTGCTGGTTTATTGTGAAGCCATTCTTTACACATTAAAACTACTAATAACGTTTAAATGCTTGGCGTCGCGTGAGTCAATTTTCTCGCGCGTTAATCAAGAACGGAGGTGCTCCACTATTTTTACCGGAGTTATGACCATGTGAACTTGCCCCTATTTTTCGGACTCCCGGGGATGATCCTTTAATTAATGTGAGGAGTGTACGTTTGTGATGTCATTGAGTTTTTTTGATTTACCAATCGGCGTTCATTCTGAAGCGGCTTTAAAAGCGAGGCATGAAGAGATAATGAAACATCGACTACGCCACACGCGTAAAACAAGTAGAGAAGACACTAAAAATGAGTGACTTTTTAATTGCTTTAAGAACATCTCGAATTTTTACGGACCATATCAGAGGTTTGGCGGGAAGTGGCACATGTTTTACACATCCTGTAATTTTTTCAAGTCGATCTGAACCGCGGTTCATTCCAAAACTAAGAGAAAAAAAGATTCGAGAATAATGCGTTTAAAGTTTCCGGGTAAAATGGCGCTGCAGGTTACCGCCTGACCTTTTTAGCTGCCAAATCAACAATCTTGCGAATTTTAATATAAACCAAGCGGCATTTTATTTAGAAAAGATAGTACTTTCGGAAAATGCAAGGAAAAAAAATCGGGGTTTCGACTGCTTAGTCCCCTTAAGCGAATAATTTTAAAAAATTTGTAAAATTTTAGTTACTAATTTTATTTTCCGTAAATTTATTCCAATATTTTGACATTTATGATTGAATTTAAATTTTTGTCAAAAATTCCATCATTCGGCCGCACTGTGCGACGGTGTTGTTATGTAGCGACGGAGTATAAAGGTGGCATTTCCAATGTGCGGAGCGCCGCGGCGGCGTAACGCCCAAAAAGACCCATAAAGTCTCCTATCAAGATCTAAGTCCCCGACGCACCATGAAGGAATCACGTGCAACTAAGAAGAACCACGTACGTGTTCAGGAAGTCATAAACCCTTCAACTTAGAACCACGCACGTGTCCTAAACTAGGTCAGCCCTCCACTCGAAAATGTACTATAAATTATATAATTATATAATTATATAATTATTTAAACTACGACTCTCATATTTTTTAAGTCGGTGCCTCATCATTTGCACTGTGTAAATCTGGCGCCGGCTTAAAAAATACGAGAGTCGTAGATTAAATAAGGGAAAAAATTATTTTTTATTTTTTAGTGCAATTTTATTCTTTTGAAATCGGTTTGGATATACTTCCGAAAGGGACCGGTGGCCGATCGAGATGAGGTTTTGTGGGAGGGACGGGGAGGGGGTGAGAACCCTAAATCTAAAATTGTAGCTTCGGGTATTTATTAGTTTCAGAAATATTAATAAAAAATTGTTAATTTTTTTGGAAGTTGGTGCAGGCCTCCCTACCCGAGAGCCCTTCCGTCCCTCTATTTTTTATTTTTGAAATTTTGTAATCACAGTCTCATTTTTAGCATCGCCAAACTCACGTCGGTTCGCTAATTTGTTTTAAATTTTTGTATCTTTAGCTTTTTAGTTTTATATATATTGACACAACATGCTGAGGAGATATGCGCGTACGTACATAAAATAATAATAATTAGGTGACAATAGACTTTATTATTAACCATAAGTGGCAAAATATTGGGCCAATGTTGATTTAGTCTAGGATGGGACCACCGGGGCATCGCCCTCTTCCGAATAAAAAAAAGATCATCAAAATCGGTCCATATGCTGAGGAGTTATGAGGGGACAAACACAAAAACATACAAACGGGTCGAATCTATAACCTCCTCCTTTTTTAAGTCGGTTAAAAAATAAAGAAATTCACTTTCCGTATAATCGATGACACATCGCCGAGCAACTCCAGGCGCCAGTTTAGACGGGTGAACGATACAATGTCGCTCGGCTCGGGCTTCGCGCGACATCGATCAAAGGCTCTCGCGAGTCTCGAGACTCGCCAAGGTTAGTCGAGCTACGCGACTGAACTACGATTGAATACGAGAACACTGTTCATTCAGTCATGATTGAATCCCCATGATTGAAGGTAGTTCAATCATGGCCGACGATTGAATCCCCATGATTGACCTACTTCAATCATGGACGCTTCGATTAAAAATTGACTTGGGTTAGTCTTATTCATGACGAATAAGACTAAAGTATCTTTTATTTGATACGTCATTAAAATAATTTGTTATTTAAATAATGCCCATCTCTGCCGCACGTAGGTACTGTTGTTAACCGCTGCGCCGATTCGCGGGACTATACGGTTATACACCACGATCCTGGCAAGACGCTCTGGCCGATCAGCCTGACAAAATAAGATGTTCTTATGTTAGATCGAAAAATGTTTTCCTGACAATAGAGTAAGAAACGAAATTACCCTGAAGAAGTACCGCTACGCCTCGCGGTGAGATACAGAAAGAAACGGGGTAGTCGGTCGACTACACCGAATTTGTAGAAGAGGTATGGAGAACTCCCCATACTTTATCGTTCAGAAATTCCAGGTGTTTTCCGGACGGCCTGGATTAGCGTAACCCACTGTGGTCTCCGAGAGTTAATGAATTACTAATAAAAGATGATTATTATCTCAAATGACTGGTCTTTAATTTAAACAAAACGATATTCGACTACTTTCCTTTACTATTCTATTTTTCCTTATAACTTGGAAACTTTTCGTTTCTCCAACATGCGACTTAAACCACTTAAAAGGGCATTAAATAAAGTACTAAATAAACAGTTTTCAATTTTTTTATCACGATTAAGTTAAAGATTTGAAAAAATAAATGTAAAAAATATTAAATTATACATTATTAGAAATAAATAGTTTTATCATTTTTTTTTGCGCAAATTTCATTCCGATAAGATGTTTCTTAAAAGAAACACCCAAATTCTCTGACTTCTTCAATCCGGTCCACTGTGCCGAGTAAATCGAACTACTTTTACATCAGCAATAAGGTAAAAAAATGACAACTCCTTTTATGATTTGTAACGAATTTTGCTGCTGTAAAAGTAGTCCTATTTACATGACATTTCGTATGATTTTCATCGGAAAAACATAAACTACTGGTGTCACTTCCTTATCGATATGATAAAGAATAAAGAATTTCTTAATACGCTGAAATGAATACTTCAGCCTCGACTGCGGGGCACCGACCTGGAATCGCTGCGGTCGGCCGAGGATTCATACCAGTTTCAGAAATGAAATAATTCTTTATTCTTTATCCTATAGATATGGAAGTGACACCGATGGATTCCTTATGCTTTTGCGATGAAAATCGTACCAAACTTGGCTAAATAGGGCTATTTTAACGAAGTCAAATGACGATTTTGAAAATCAATTTTTCAGCTGATTTCCTTCATTATGCTCCGAATTACGTCGTTCTTCGTGTTAGTTTCATCGGCGAAACATACGGAATCGATTGGCGTCGTTTTCGCAGAGATCTGATGAGAAATGCGAAAATCCTGGACATTTCTCACTTCTTAATGGTATTCCAACCCCTTCGAGGGTCGAAAGCCATAAAATTCGGTGTCGAAGACGGTCCTCGAGACCTCATACAGCAATAGACCTTTTCGAAAAGGGCCAGTGCGGCGCGTCGTGGGGCCCTGGCGTTGACGCTTAGATATAGGAAATACCATCTGCGGCCGCACGAAGAATCCTCCGGCGCGCGGTACATTGGAAATGCCACCTTAAGGTGCAGAAGCAGTGTAGCGACTGGCCGCCCCGCGGCCCATCGCCACAATGGGACAGAATCCCCAGAAATAAGGAAACAAGTCAGAATTTAAAAGTTAAAAACGTAAAAATATCATGGCAGCTACTTCTGCTGTATGTGTAAACATGTGTCAAAGTTTGTATGTTTTTTGTGCAGAATTTTAAAATATACTCATTGCAATACACACGAAGATGTTTTAAACTTTTTTATCGACTTCTTCAGATCTAGTACTAGATAGTTTTCTAGGCATATTTGCAAAAAAAAAGAAACAAAAACTTTATGTTATAAAGTAGCCCGATACGATTCGACACCTTGATTGGAAAAAATAGCATGATGAATTTTTTCTCTATTCTTGGGATTGACGGCCATTGTGCGTTTGGTCTTTGCAGGAGGCGTGTTGATAGTGGATAATACTTTGTAGTGGCTATACTGGTGGTATTTTGCTTACGTGCGTCGAAATAAAAGCGGGCTCAGAGCTAGGCGAAAATTCATTCATTCTTTACGATGGGTAATTTATTATTTTTCCAAGAACGTTTCGAGAACATCTGTTTGTCAAATTTCTAAAGGCCAGTAAAAAACGTGGTAACATTGTTCAGTCTGAGTAAATCCGCACATTGCTCTGTCGATGGGCAGTGCGTACGATGCTTCGGCCGCGCAGGTACCGTCGTCAAACGCCAACCGCCAACTCGCGGGAAAAAACGGTCGCAAACCGGGGCCCTGGCGAGACGCTCTGACCGATCAATCTGATTAATTTTTGGGAACCAGATGTGGCATTTTCCTCCTCTACTAACTAATCTCTCTATGTTCGGCAGCCAATAAACCTCCGTTACAGTGTAAAAAATAAATTCGAATGATGTTCTGAGCGCTGACCGTGACGAACATTAATCTTGTGGTCCGCGCAATGACCAAAAGAAGATGGTCTTATCATAGATGGAAGAATTCTTCCCTGGCAATTGGGTAAGAAACGAAATAACTCTGAACAAGTAGCAGAACGCCTCGCGATGAGACACAGGAAGAAAAGAGGTAGTCCGCTGACTGCGCGATATTGCCCGTCTAGGGGCACCCAGCATAAATATTGTGCAATATATTGCACAATAATATTAAACGCGTCTACAGGCCGCTTACCACATCTAGTTCACAAAAAATTAATTAGGCTGATCGGCCAGACTCAAGTGGCGAGCAACCTTTTGTCAGAAGTGGGCCACAAGTGGAAACAATATTAAATACATAAATATAACATCGTTCATGAAAAACCGATATGACGATGTTCAGGTGGGCCACATGTGGCCCGCAGGACGCGGGTTGCTCATCACTGGGCCAGAGCATCTCGTCCCGAGCGTATTGTCCCGCACGTCGGGGGTTGACAACGCTACCTGCGCATCTGAATTCAGTTAGCTTTTATAGCTGGCAATTTAGTATTTTTGAAACGAAATTTCTTTATTTCTTTACGACTAAGTAGGCAATTATTCGTTCTCGAAGCATCCGTCTCCCAGATGTTGTAAAGGGACAATCGACACCGTGTCGTTTTTCATGGATTTCGACTTCCTTCGCTCTGTGTTAATCCGTTGATTGCTCTGCTGACGGGTGGTATACACGGCGACTTAAACCGCTGACTCGCGGGACAATATGGTCATAAACCACGACCCTGGCGAAACACTCGGGCCGATCAACCTGGCTAACAAAAAGTTTGGTAGGCAGATGTCCGGTTTTTCCTCCTGTACATCACCAAGAGGGAAAAGGTTCCTCCACCACCGTCGAAATCGCATAGGGAAGGTTCGTCCTCTTCCAAAAAAAGGCCAATTAAGGTTCTGGTGGCGCCGTCCAAAATTCTAATGTCGAGTCTACCGTTCACTTCATTCTCCGTGGCTTCACCATTTTACGACCTTCCACAGAATGAAATAACTGAAGGTGAAATCAGACGGCACGTGACTCGCCGAGCCCACGCGTCGTGAGAACGCTCATGGCCAGTGATGCCAGAATCGTGGGACGTGGGACAAATCCTTACCCCCACTATGACCTACCGTCGTCTCCCACTATGGCCTACCGTCGTCCCCCACTTTCTTCCCATCGCACTGCACACAAGCATATTCCTACTCCTGTCCGTGTGCGGTGCCTGTTCGGCTGCCGAGCACATGGACAGGAGTAGGGATATGCTTGTGTGCAGTGCGATCGGAAGAAAGTGGGGGACGACGGTAGGCCATAGTGGGAGACGACGGTAGGTCATAGTGGGGGTAAGGATTTGTCCCACGTCCCACGATTCTGGCATCACTGCTCATGGCACGCCGATTCGCAATCCACGTGTCGTCTGATTTGACCTTTACAAGGGAACATCGATAAAGAATAGATCGATAAAGATACGATAAAGAATAAAGAATTTCTTAATACATTGTGATGAATATTTCACCCTCGACTGTGGGTCGGCGACCTCAATTCGCTTGGGTCGGCCGAGGATTCATACCTGTTTCAGAAAATAAAATATTTCTTTATTCTTTATCGTATAGATATGAAAGTAACACCGATGAATTCCTTATATTTCCCCGATGAAAATCGTACAAAATTTCATGTAAATCGGACTATTTTTAACGAAGCTAGCGAGAAATTATATAAATGCAGTTTTCATCTAATTTCCTTCATTATGCTCCGAAATATGTCGTTCTTGGTGTTAGTTTCATCGACGAAACATACGGAATCGATTGGCGTCGTTTTCACAAAGATCTGATGCGAAATGCGAAAATCCTGGACATTTATCACTTCTTCTTGATGGTATACAAACCCCTTCGAGGGTCGAAACCCATATTCGGTGTCGAAGACGGTCCTCGAGACCTCATACAACAATAGACCTTGGTCAAGTGCTCGAAAAGGGACAGCGCGGCGCGTCGTGGGGCCCTGGCGGCGACGCTTATGTATAGGAAATGCCGTCTGCGGCCGCACGACGAATCCTGCGGCGTGCTGAAGTGGCGCCGCCGCGGCGAGCCGCGCATTGGAAATGGCACCTTAAGGGGGTATTCTGGTCTGACGAGGCGTTTTCGTCGCGTTATTCCTGAATTTTTTTACAAAGAACCCATAAATTTGATTATTATTTAGTTTATTGCTACATGCTTATTGATATTTCCACTATCTTTACAAATTTTGTCGATAGAAAAAAATTAAAGTCAAACGCAGTTGACTGCTTTAAAGTAATGGTGAAAAAAAACACTGCGACCGTGATTAGGCTCGTTCTAGTGATCTAAAACAAAGAATGTCAAGAGATTCTTTATTTGTATGCCTTTGGCTATCGTCCCTACCAGAGTTATGATAAAATATTTTGTTTCCAAACTTTCATGGACCTTTAAAGTTGAAAAAATGTGCGAGAATCGAAACTTAATTTTCAAACCGCCGCCATTCGCTCAATTTTCAATACTTTTTTATCATTCTGGTAGGGACGATAGCCAAAGGCATACAAATAAAGAATCTCTTTACATTTTTTGTTTCTGATCACGAGAACGAGCCTAATCATGGTCACAGTGACCCCATTGTTTTTTTTTCACTGTTACTTTAAACCAGTCAACTGCGTTTGATTTTATCATTTTTCTATTGACAAAATTTGTAAAGATAGTTCAAATACCAATAAGCATGTAGCAATAAACTAAATAATAATCAAACTTATGGGTTCTTTGTAAAAAAAATCCGAAATAACGCGGCGAAAACGCCTCGTCAGACCAGAATACCCCCTTAAGTCGGCTGATCAGTGCGCAACGAATCTGAACATCGCGGGTTCGAGTCCCAGCGCCCGAGGCTCTCTTTTTCCGTCGCTTACACATTAGTTTAAGTTAAGCAGTACAGAAATAATGTATCATACCTTTACAAGTTCTTTGAAAACAGCACTCTGTATCATCCTTCTTTTGTTAAGGCCTCCAGCCATGTCATCGAAGTCGATAACAAGACGAACATTTTCCCTTAACTTCTTGACGAGTCTGATATTGACATCTGCTTCCAATAACGCTGCACATATTTCTTTTAACATAGAATTAAGAACCTGGAAAAAAGATTAATAACTTTTACTTAAAGAACGAAAATATGGATACACAACCGTCCCATATCACGCCCGTGTGGCTTCGCTCATAGGTATCAGCCGGTTATGCGTCTGGTATGCATATGAATTGGCTCATTTGATTGTAGACGATCTGATATGTATATCAGGTTATTTCAAAAGTCTTTAGGTATTTTTGTTTGAACTTGAAGCATGTTGAACTACGAAGCAAAACCTACAACGAAATAAGTTTAAAGATTATTGTGATTTCCTTCTACTTCAATGACTTCTTGCTGTCAGTGCACTAACTGGTCGGTACCTCGTTCAAAACATTCAATACGTTTTGCTTTAAAAAATGTACTGACCGCAGTTTCTACAGGTGATTCTCCAGCTAGAGTCGTCAAAGGCCGTGCTGCCGGCAGAGATGGGCAAAGATAATATCTAAATAAACTCGAATAAAAGATACTTTACGTATATTCGTTATTCGCAGCTTCGAATAACACGATTTATCTTTATTCGAAACATCACGGATAAATAAATTTATTCGACAGCGAAAGATAATTTTTTTATTCGGCGGTGAAAGATAATTTCTTTATTCCAAGTGAATTTATTCGAAAGCGAAAGATAATTTCTTTATGCGCGGAAATTTTATTTGAACCATCGAATAAGGTTTTCATCTCTATCCGTAGTTTATTCGAAGGTTGCGAATAACATTCGGCAGCGTGTTTTACCGAACCGGCGCAATCTCGCCTCTAGCTGAGGACTTCGGCGGCGGCTTCTGATCTTGGTTCGAGCCTCGGCTCGAGAGCCATACATTGTTGCTTGCGGTGGATTATACTTATATTAATACGATGTAAAACTTCCACATTTCCTATAGTATCGGCATGAACGTTTCAGTAACATACTGCTGAAATTTTTTAGATGAAAACGAATTTAAACCCGATATAAATCGGATTATTTTTAGCATTATTACATTAGAAATGTTATATTCATATTTCATTATCTATAGTTCTAGAAATAATCCGATTTATACCGTGTTTGCACTCATTTTAATCGAATGGATCTCGCAACTTTATTAACAACTATAAATTTTAAAAGTCGGAAAAGTCTTAGTACAAATATAACTCATAAATTTCGAATACTATAAAAAAGCTAGGGTTTTCGAAGTTTTACGGGCATTAATTTATTTATTGGTTAACTTTATATAGATTATGAAAAAAACGACGATGTTTCTTACATTTGTTTACTAGAAAATGCAAAAAAAAAATTTCAGTAGCGCCCTGCTATTATAAAATTGTATTTGTTAAGAACAATTGCAAAATCAATGGTCAAAAATTTGTCTTCTTTAACAGGAATAATTTTTATTAGGTACCCTTATGTCTCCACTCCAAGCACCGAAAGCACATTCTTATCAGTTTATTAGTTCAACAGTTATGACTTACTGAAAAAAGGTCAACACTATATTTCAAAGTGCTGTAAGATCAATAATTTTTTAAAATTTGAGAAATCCTTCGAGTTATGTTTGTATATTACTAAAAACTACAACATATCCAAGTTTCGACCACATCCGAACTGCTATTTCAAAGACTATCTGATTTCTGTGGAGAATGACCCTGGTAACCTGATATTACATTGTAACGCGTGTGTTACATAGACCGCTAGCCGCCGCGCCGCGCTGGTCCTCTGCGTTCGGCGCTCGGCGTGGGAGTCTCGAATAAACACGCTGCCGAAAGTTATTCGAAACCTTCGAATAAAAGTCGAATAAACTACGGATAAAGATGAAAACCTTATTCGACGGTTTGAATAAAACTTCCTCGAGTAAAGACATTATCTTTCGCTTTCGAATAAATTCTCTTCGAATAAAAAAATTATCTTTCACCGTCGAATAAATTCATTTCGAATAAAAAAATTATCTTTCGCTGTCGAATAAATTCACTTCGAATAAATTTATTTATCCGTGGTGTTTCGAATAAAGATAAATCGTGTTATTCGAAGTTTCGAATAACGAATAAAGATAAAGTATCTTTTATTCGACACGTTATTTAAATAATTTTTTATCTAGATAATGCCCATCTCTGGCTGCCGGCAATCGCGCCCCGCTGAGTTTCGAGGCCATCGACACTCGAGACCAGGGAGGGCATACAATGTCGCGCACTAAGCAGTGACGAATTTTGAGTTTTGCATTTCTCATCAAGTCTTTGCAAAAGTGGTGTCAATCGATTCCTTATATTTTCCCAATGAAATTGGCCCCAGAAAACGTCATAATTCGGACGATAATTAAGGAAATTACATAACAAATTGATTTGCATAATGTAAAATTAGCTTCGTTAAAAATAGTCCGATTTACATGACATTTGGTATGATTTTCAGTGGAAAAACATAAGGAATCCATTGCTGCCACTGCCATATCGATTCGATGAAGAGTAAAAAATTTCTTAATATGCTGTAGTGAATACATTTCACGCTCGACCGCGCGGTATCGTTTCATCTTCGCCGAGTGGCTCAGGCGCTGATTCACAAAAAATGGAATTCTTTATTCTTCATCGAATCGATATGGCAGTGGCACCAATGGATTCCAGCGAGAACTGTCACAGAGTTACCAGAGCTGTCACGGAGTAACCTGAGTATGTCGTGAAAACATAATTTTGTATATTTTCAATTAAATATAGGTACATTTAGTAAATTTATGTTAACCTATTACTTATTTGTAGGATGTCTGAGCCATCATTATATCCTAGAAACACTTTCAGAACATGTGAATATTAGCAGTTAATAGACTTACACGAGTTTACCCTACTGCTTATTAGTAGGAAACCGGCAGGGAAAGCGCTACGACCAACCGCGTCTGTCAGATTCGTGGGAGCTGCGCAGATCCGTTGCAAATCAGTAGGGGCGCAGGTCTACTCTTAAGGTAGACTTTCCAAGCCGCGATCGGCGGCGGCGGCCGGCGGCGGCGGCGGGCGGGCGCGGCCGGCGGCCAAATTTTAAGCACCGCTCTTATGGAGAAGCATGCATCCGTTTTCTTGGCCGCGTTTTCGAGCGGCCGCGGCCGCGGCCGCGCGTCTGCTACAGCAGCAACCTGGGCTACTCGAGACCCAACACAATGCGATGAGTGTCTGTTTTCCGCCATGATGGCGGAATCTACTAGCCGCGCGGCTAGCCACGGCGGCAAATAGCTTGACTTCTCAAAACGGAGTCCTAGCCGCGGCCGCGCGGCGATCCAGCGGCACAGTGGGACAAAATATTTCTTGTAAGCAAATAATATGAGGTCCTGAAGAAGGGAAAAATATCGTGGTGGCTACTTCTGATCTGTGTGTAAACACGTGTCAAAGTTTGCATTTTTTTTTCTTGTGGAAAATTTTGAATCGAGACTTTAAAATTTTGATGATATAAAAGACCCAAATTTTTTGGGAAACGAAATGAGTAGTATCGTTTTTGGTAAGCAATAGCAAATAATTAGTTAGGTTATTTTCCATATGAAACCCATTGAAGAAATATCATCAATTATCGGCTTTTTAGTTACCCTCCGGGAACTTCCGAGCAAATTTATTTTTTGTTTTATAATCAACATATATGTGGCTTTGCAACTGCGAAAACAAGATTTGGCAATATTTACCAATCATGGAGTAATTACCTGTATTCTATGTCGCACAGTGAGGCTGAATCCCAAGAAATAGGGGAAAATTCAAAAACATCATATTTTTCGCACTGAAACTGCCGAATATAATTAAGGAAGTTCATAAAAAAAAGTATTAATATACAACTCATACGGAGGATTGACGTTATTTAAAAAAATAATGTCAATAATTACAATAAAACTAGAACAATTTGATAAATGTACCTACATACTATGGAAAGTGCAGAAATATTTGCAAACTTGTATCCATGTTATCCTATATACCAAATACTGTTTACAAAGTGTTAATACATTCCTACGAAATTATGCAATATTGGGGCAACCTTCCAATCAGCTAATTGTGTGAAGGGCCTCAAGATGCCAGAAATAAAGGTTTTAAAAAGTAAAGAAAAGATTGTACGCTCAAAATATTCTCATTGCAATACAAACGAAGGTGTTTTAAACTTTTTATCGATTTCTTCAGATCCAGTACTAGTGTTTTATAAATAAGTTTCATAAGATTCGTCATTTTGATTGGAAAAAGTGGAATGTTGAATTTTTTCTCTATTCTTGGGATTGACGCCCACTATGCGTTGGGACAAAAACGGGATCGGAGCCAAGCGAGAATTCATTCGTTGTTTTCGACCGATAATTTCATATTTTCCCAAGACTGTTTCGACATCATCTGTTTGCCAGCATTTCTAAAGGGCAGTCAAGAACGTAGTGCCGTCTTTAATAATTTTAGGCATTCTTCACTCTAACAATGAGTTAATCCGTATATTGCTCTGTCCGTGGGTTCGGACCCGGACGTAGGTACTGCTATTAACCGCCACGCCGACTCGCGGGACAATATGGTCATAAACCGCGACTCTGGCAAGACGCTTTGGTCGATCAGCCTGATTAACTTTTTGGAATCAGATGTGGCATTTTCCTCCACGAACAAAATAAGAAGATGTTGATAGGTTAGATCGAAAAATGTTTCCCCAACAATGGAGTAGGAAACGAAATGACTCTGAAGAAGTATCAGTACGTCTCGCGGTGAGACACAGGAAGAAACGGGGTAGTCGGCCGACTGCGCGTGTTCCCCCCTGCATCATCCTCCGTACAAAATTTGAGAGAAAGCACTTATCTCTCGAGTATAAACACGCGTTGGAATATCAAAACAGAAGCACGCGCGAACGTATTCGGTACGAGAGAAGGTGGGCCATAGGAAGGAGATATTACTGGGCAGAGGTGAAAAGCTGCTGTTTCAAAGGAATGCAGGACTGATTGGTTATAATATAATTTCCTCCCTATGGCTTACCTTCTCTCGCAACCAATACGTCAGCGCGTGCTTTTGTTTTGATCTTCCAACGCGTGTTTATACCCAAGAGATAAGGGATCCGTCTTTAATTTGAAAGGAGGACGATGTAGGCGGGACCACACGCAGGCAGCGGACTATCCTTTTCTACCTGTGTCTTTCCGCGAGGTGTATTGATGGTGGACTTGGTGGATAATACTTCTTAATTGCTAAATAAAAACTGAACGGGCTGACTTATGTCCCTAGGACGGTGAAATAGGGTTCGACGAAACGACCGCCGTTGTTTGTCATTTACCTACCTCGTTGGAGGCCTCGGTACTTATATGTATACAGTCAGTGTAAAAAGTATTTGTACAGCGACCAATTTCAAGTAAAACTTTGTATATCCATGTCAGTACTACATTTTAACAGAAAAAGATGATTAATAAATATTCTTAAATGTTTGTAGAATAGATCTTGTATAAACAAATTTTTATTCCCTTTAACATTTACAAAAATATGAATAAAAGCAGATAAACGTGCAGAAATAGACCCGCAGTAAATATTCGTACAGTTAAATAAAGGATCAATAAACTATGGAAATAAAATAAATATTTAATGTTTTAATAATTTGTGGGATTGCCTTTTGATTTTATAATACCTTCGAGGCTTCTTGGTATGGGATTTATTTAGTTGGATGTTATAGCAGGTTGTACATATTTTACTCTACTACTACATACAGGGTGATTCTCCAGCGCCGCCCGTCCTTTGACAAATCTCTATAGATGCCGCATGGTACCCGGTGACGAGGACAACACCTCGCACTGCCTCACCGAATTTTATGGCTTTCGACCCTCGGAGGGGTTCGAATATCATTAAAAAGTCAGAAATGTCCAGGATTTCCGCATTTCCCACCAGATCTTTGCGAAAACGACGTCAATGGATTCCTTATGTTTCACCGATGAAACTGACACCACGAACGACGTAATTCCGACCATATGAAGGAAATTCCATGAAAATTTAATTTATATCATTTCAAGTTGTCTTCGTTAATAATAGTCCGATTTACATGAAATTTCGTATGATTTTTATCGGAGAAACATCAGGAATCCATTAGTGCCACTTCCATATCGATACGATAAAGAATAAAAAATTATTTTATTTCGGAAACAGGTATGAATCAGGGCTTGAAACGGTTCCGAAAATAACTGTTTCAAACTGTTATATATCGGTTCTGACTGAAACAGTTACGAAGAACGGATATTCTGAATAACTGTTATTGGGAACCGAAATTTCTGGCTATATCGATTTCGGTTACGGTTCTGCAGAACCGATATTATATCGGTTCCGTAACGGTTATATATCGGTTTTATAACAGTAATGTATCCTATCGGTTACGCATCGGGTATGCGTAGCACGTTCCAACATATTTACGATCTATGTCATATTTTTTTAACGGAAATTCGAGTTGTTTATAAGTTTTTTTTATCCCTGGGCCTCTCTATCTGGTGTCTCTCTTTTCAAAACTCTATCAATGCAGGAAAAGCCGAAATGAAAGACATCATCTGTAACTTAAGTATTGAAAAGAGAGATTCTAGATAGAGAGGGTCAGCGATAAAGGATCTTATAAACAAACGCGACGAGCGATTCTCTGGGTCGGAGGGTTTAAGACCATGGGCCAGAGTCACTTGTATTCCTGAGGTAGTGGCGAGCACGTTGAATTTAATACAAAAAGTATTATATTTCGCAGCAAGACACGTTATCGTCCTCGACACTGTCTTTATTAAAAAAAAATAGTTAATAATCTTCATAATTAATATAAAATTAGTAGTATGTGTGTACATATTAGGAAAGTTATTGCTGTTAGTGTTAGTAATACTTTAAATTAAGTGTCAAATTAATATTAGTCGTAGTGTATAATAGTTATTAGTGATATTTAAAAACATATCGACATAATGGGTCAAAAGAAATGCGACATTGTTCGTAAGTATTTTGAAACGTGCGATGACAGCATGAAAATGCGACGTATAGTTGGAAGTTGCTCTGCAACAATTTCGGTATGAATATACAATTTACTTTGTTTAAATTTTTAGACACTTAAGGGGGACGCCACATTAACAAGGGTTTAACTTAAACGTAACTTAAAAAAAAAAATTATTTCAAACTACTTGTGGGAATCAATTTATTCTTCACAGATTTATTATTTAATCATAATTTAAAAGGCGCTTACGCATGGTTGAGGCGAGCTCAGCCCATAGCGAGAGTTTACTGTATAACCGATATATAACCGTTACGGAACCGATATAATATCGGTTCTGTAGAACCGGAACCGAAACCGATATAGGCCAGAACCGTTTTCACTCGTAACTGTTTCAAGATTATTTCGGTTCTCATAACTGTTTCGAGAACCGAAACCGATATCATAACTGTTTTCAACCCCTGGTATGAATCCTCGGCCGTAGAACCTTTCAAGTACGCTCGAACCAAAGTGGGACCCTCAACGCTGCGCGGCCGGAGTCTGGCCGCCGCCGATCGCGGCTTGGAAAGTCTACCTTTAGGTGGAATGATATATAGATTCGATATTTGTTGCAGCCGAGATTCAGCGCTCAGCTGTTGCGCGGATTTAAATGTGCGTGCGAGAGCGTGTAAACACGGTGACAAACCGTCCGGTAAGACGTACACACGTTTTTGCCCGGATTCGAGCGTTGCGCGCTTCCAAGAATCCGGCAGTTAGTTCGAAGAACACCTCTAACGACAACAACACGCTCTCGCACGCACGAATTATACAATCCTTCGTCGCCCTGCGACCCACGGTTTTGAATCTCCGGAAAACGGCCCTTCGAGCCATTCGCGCCCTGCGCCCAGTGTACATAGTTTTGTACATCGTTTCCGTTGAGTGTTTTCGTCGTATCTTGTTAAGTCGTGTGTGTTCTGTTCGTGTCCATTGTACGACGCCCACTTCGGCCAATAAACGTGCCGTCACCGACTACTTGGAGTGCATCTCTTCCCTGGCCCGTCCCAGCGGCGATCCACACCGCCTCCAAAAACCGCGTTTAAAAAAAAAACATAAACCCCCGTTTTTACAGTTTTCGCCGATTTCACAAAAACATTTTTGTTTTACAAATTTGATCCCCGGTTCAAGTGTCAAAAATTTTGAAAAAATTATATTCTTATTTTGTGGTCTTTCCTCTATCTATTAAGCTTTTCCAATTGCCGAAGACTCAAAAACTGTGGCTAAGGCACGACGACGAAGACCGGGATGTACACACGGCTCAAACGATTGTGGCCGATCGAGATTCGATTGTGGAATAGTTTACCATAGTTGGCCTTTTTCCGTCGCTAACATTCTACAGTATTTCATGAACACAGTTTAGGGCACTGGTCAAGCCACAGGTTCCCGTCTAGAACACTTCTATTTAGGGAGGAAACGTCACTGTGACGCCATCTGCATTATCATAATACATCAATCTTCCCGGTCTGCTCTGTTCGAGATGTTGTAGCATAAATGATGCCATGAATAAATGTAAAATAATTTTTATTGCAATGAACTTCAAGAAAAATCATAATAATTTTATGCTTCTCGCTAATATCACGTATCAAATTTCCGTAGAAGCACCATATCTCGTTCATACATACATTGGCGACCTTGTTTGAAATGAAAATGAAAACGATGAATCGCAAAACGATAAACTTCTAATATGCAAAGTAAATAAATCAACGGATTTGTAATGGAAGACACAAATAAATAAAGCGGGAAAGTGGAGTAATAATGACATGAATGGAAACGAATGTTATGTATTCGTAGGGCTAGTAGGAGGTTGGGAAACCTGAATGAATAAAGGGATGAATAAAGTCTTCTTGTATTTTATTTGTAGCAGTCTTCATAGATTAAAATGTAAGACGCTCATTGTTAGTGGAAATCTGTAGGGCAAAAAATACACATTTATTTGAAAACCTACTATCCGTTATTTCATGTTAACAACGGGAATGTAAACATAACCGAAGCAATGTAAATTTATTGTGACTGGACCACGTGAACGTGTCTCATATTAAATGGCGCCACACTGATGTTTCCCTCACGAAATAGAAGTGTTCTAGACGGGAATCGATGACTTTACACTGCCCTAAACTAGTCTCATGAAATACTGTAGAATATTAGCGACGAGAAAAGACCAATCATGGTAAGCTATCCCACAATCCAATCTCGTTTCAGATAAAATCCACCCTTGCGGCTACGTTGACCCAGCAGGGACCGTGAAGTGTATCTCCGTTCGATAAATCGCAACATAAACGGTAACACGCCGGGAATGCCTTCGCACTGCTTTCGACATGATAATTATAACCACTTTAACCACTTAAACAAACATACCTAAACCTGCGTAAACTCTTATCCATCCCTTTCCATGTCCCCTTTCCCATGTAACGAATGTATAGTCAATGTGACTTTTAGCGCTTTGACAGAGCAAGAACCCTGCGAATCGCTCTAACCGCTTAGGGGGATTCGCAGACTCCTGTCGGAATATACCAAGCCATAGATGTACTATGTATCCTGGTAACTCTTCTACGTTTCAAAAGCAGTTTTCGGAAAGATCGCGTTGTGAGAAGTGCGGAACTCGGAGTATATGAAAATTGTGCGACGTTTGTTTTGCACCACTGTTTTACGCTCACAAATAAGAATACAGGGTTACGATCGTAAGATTCAAACTTCCCTCAATCGTCCACAGCTGCAGCAACAATAATACATGCAAATATTACGGCTTGTAAAAAAATATACACAATTCTATTTTCTGCTTTTGAACAAGTTGCGGTGAGTATTAAAGAAATTCAATTTTGTCACATATGTTTAAAGAGTAGACTGACTGTGAGTAACGTTATGTGGGTATAAGAAATCCGAGGAGGTAATCTCCTAGACTGGTCGGCGCCAGGAACGAATGTTTGGGATGGAAGAGTGAATGTTTAGGTTTGGGTGTCAAATGCGAGCGGGAATGATTCTGAGAATGCACGTGGAAATTGTGGACTAATGTGTGTGGTGTGCATGGTGGCGCGTGGCATGGGGGAAGAGCGGTCATCAGAGTCGGATTCAAGACGCGAGCGGAGTAAGATCATCGAGACGTACATAATATTCATACCTAATTATAATAAACTTGGTTAGTGGTACGCGAGTCGCGTTATTTTACCCTGCTTCTGATCCGGTCGCTTCTAAATCTCACAACCTCTTGGGGGCAGGTCTGTGAAGTTGGCACCCTCAAATCCGAATTTTTGGAAAAACTCAACGGCATTCGTTTGTCCATCGTTTGCCCACGTTTGCCCATAAAAAAATTTCGTTTGCCCACCCTTCAAAAAAAAGTTATGGCAAAAAAAAATTTTTCATCAGCACCCCCATGAAAACATTTTAATGATTTGTGGGAAATGATTGCCCATCGTTTGCCCACGATTGCCCACCCAACAATTTTTTTCCCACCCTTCAAAAAAAAGTTAAGAAAACATTAAAAATTTTGTCATCAGCACCCTCCATGAACAGTTTTAAATTTTTTGAAAGTAGGAAATGATTGTCCACGATCTGGCTTCGTTCGCCCACCCAATAATTTCGTACGCCCACCCTCCAGAATCGAATTAAAAAATAAAAACCGCGAAAAGAAAGGTACTGGAGACGCAATCGCGTTAAAGTTCGATTTTTTTCGAAAATATTATCAAATTCGTTCTTTCAACGACGCAGTCCGTTAGTCTAGATGTGGAAGAGATTTGCGCACCCAATAATTTCGTATGTCCACCCTTCAGAATCAAATTAAAAAATAAAAACCGCGAAAATGAAGAGTTCCGGAGACGCGATCGCGTTAGAGTTCGATTTTTTTCGAAAATATTATCAAAATCGATCTTTCAACGATGCAGTCCGTTAGTCTAGATGTATAAGACGTTTGCCCACCCAATAATTTCGTATGCCCACCCTTCAGAATCGAATTAAAAAATAAAAACCGCGAAAATGAAGAGTTCCGGAGACGCGATCGCGTTAAAGTTCGATTTTTTTCGAAAATATTATCAAATTCGTCCTTTCAACGATGCAGTCCGTTAGTCTAGATGTGGAAGACGTTTGCCCATCCAATAATTTCGTATGCCCACCCTCCAGAATCGAATTAAAAAATAAAAACCGCGAAAAGAAAGGTACTGGAGACGCGATCGCGTTAAAGTTCGATTTTTTATTAATTAAACGTTCGAATCGTTTGTCCAACGACGCATTTCGATAGTGTAGATGTAGAAGAGGTTTGCCCATCCAATAATTTCGTATGCCCACCCTCCAGAATCGAATTAAAAAATATAGTTCCTAGAACAGAAAAGTACTGGAGACGCGATCGCGTTAAAGTTCGATTCTTTTCGAAAATATTATCAAATTCGTTTGTTCTTACCGTAAAGGTTTAAGGTGTTTTGTGGTATATTATCCAAAAAATTGCACACACCTCTTTCCGTCACTTTATTCAATCGACACTTCAATTTGTAGCTCTCATCGAATACTTTACACTTTTCACACATCTGCAGCATGTGCAGAATAACACCAGAGTTTATCATTGGTTTTCTAGGCATTTTTCACTAAGCACAACATTGAAATCGCAAAACGAAAAATAATATAATATTCTCAAAGTTACTTCACAAGCCGTAAATGAACGCGCGATCTTGCAAGAGCTGTGGCCGAACTCTGAAGACTGACTGACTTTCGTGCGTCGTTGGAAAAATTGGACAATGTCGGAGACATCTGTTTACGTTTCAGCAGTGACACTTGACGCCGCGACCCTTTAGGGCTTAGGGCGTCAGCGTTGCGTGCCGTCAGCGAAAGCATTTAACTACGCATTTATAAACATTTCTGATAACTTGTCACCAAATGCACGAAACTCTTACGTTAAAAACAATCGGTGGAATTTGCTAACAAATTTGAAATACATTTCAAAATTCCAGTGGATGAAGAAGAAAGAGAAATAGTGGATAGCATTAATGTTTCTAACGAAAGTAATACTAGAATTTGAGAATTCTAGCCTTACAATAATCCAAATAAAATAAATAATATACTGTCGCAATTATATTTTGATATTACATTATCTGAGGAGCAATGGATAAATATTAATCCGAGACAATGATCACCTTTAAGTGGAATTTTGATCAAACTCTTTGACCAGCTTTAAAAAAACTTAGAGAATATCTTATCTAATCCCTTCCAGCTTAGTTTTGGAAATAAATTGAAAGATATCTTCAAAAATGGGTGCATTTCCGGTGTCATTTTCCCTTTGATCGTTGTTTAAACATATTTAAATGATCATAATGCAATAATAACTTATATCTTTGTATTCGGGAGGGTTCGTAGAATAATTTGACGCAACGAGCAACCGAATAACTATTACCGTTTCGACACAAAAAATGTTCAAACTGGAAAATTTGCAGTTTTTTTCAAAATCGATTTTCTCAAAAAACTGAGGGTGATAGAGCATTTCTGCTTGCGGATTCGTGTTCAGGGCGAAAAACTCTATAAGAATCACCCAGCGGATATTGCAGACCAAAAATCGTGTTGGACAGTGTTACCCGCCTGAAAACAGTGGACGAAAGCCAGACCCCGGTGGGAAAACGTCACGGGCGGAGACAACTCGACTTTCCCCAAACGTGCATTTGGCAACACTCAAGGTCACGTCCCATCTATCATCGACGAAAATTCGGGCCTAATCCTGAGTTGTACACATCTGCAACGCAGACGACCAGGCTAGACCTCAAGCATTGCCTGCCGTCATAAATTGTACAGCCCTGTCCATCTAAAGGTGGAATCAGACGGCGCGTGGATCGGCGATTCACGCGCAAAGATCGCCGATTCACGCGCCGTCTGATCGGTCATGGATCGCGAGTCGGGCTCGCCAAACCGACTTGCCGAGCCGAGCAAGCTCGCCGATTCACGCGCCGTCTGATTCCACCTTTACAGGGTGTACAAAAATATTAAAGAATGGTCGAGTCATTTGTTGTCCCGGGAAGCTCCTCCGCGTGAGCCGTGTATTAAATATCTCCAAAACTATTTGTCCCATTTATTTTCAACTTGGTACATATATTCTTAATGGTATTATTTAAAACGTAGCATATCATTTTTTTATACGATAACCCATTCGTATATAATAAATGTTTTAAGTTTGCCTTGTGAAGTAAAAAATGATTAGTGATATTCACCTTGCTCTCATTTGTACAATAAATTTTTTTCTTCTCAAATCCGTATGCTACATTGTAGATATTTTATTAATGAACACTAGAATCATGGTCTTTCTCATGTTAGATAAACTGGGCTGTCATAATTGGATACACGTTCGCGCACGTAAAGGCGGAGAAGCTTCGCGGGACAAAAAATAACTCGGCCATTCTTTAATATTTTTGTACAATATTTATACAACGTATGCCTTAATACATGCTCCACACATAAGAAGTAGAGAAATAATTTTCAACCTCACAGTATCTGTAAAAAAAAATCGTCTAGTTTGTTGTTGTTCCGAACGTCTCGGGGTGGCGTAACTCCTTAATAAAGGGTATTGCCCGTTAATGTCTAACTAAGTATAAATGAATAAATAAAGAAATAGGTATAATATAGACTGCGGAATTTTATGCAAATGCATGTTTTTGTAGTAATGGATTAAACAAGTGGGACTTTGACCGATCTATATTTCATCATTAAGAGGATTTTAAAAATATATTTGTAATTTTGCATATTCTGGGTATTTTTCATGTTTCTTGCATATACGAAATTTGTTTACAAATTAGCTGGAGTAATTGTCAGAAGTTACTGAACCACGAGGCGTATTAATGTTCGGTAATACTTTTTAATTGCTACATTGATGAAACCTTTCTTACATTTGGCATATTCATGTAAAAACTGAGGAGGCTGACCGGGGTACCATCCCTAGTCCCCAAAAATTAATCAGGCTGATCGGTCAGAGTACGTCGCCAGGGTTGCGGTTTATGACCGTATTGCCCCCCCCCCCCGAGTCCGCGAACCGATAGAGCAATACATATACAGATTAACTCAGGCCGAAGAATGACTAAAATTCTTAAAGACCGTAGCACGTTATTGATTGCCCTTAGAATGTTTGTTTCGCTCTGATTGTCAGCCTGTTTTTGTCACGATGCACATTGGGCCTCAACCCGAAGAAATGGAGGAAAAATTCAACATGGCATTTGTTCCTAACAAAATGCCGCATCTTACTGAGCTGATTTTAAAAAACTTTTTGGTTTTCTGTTGCCAAAGATAGAAAAGTATCTGTTACTGGATCTGAAGAAATCTAAAGAAAATGTAAAACTTTTTTTAGACGTGTTTCGCGAAAATTTGTTAGCAAATTCCACCGATTGTTTTTAACGTAAGAGTTTCGTGCATTTGGTGACAAGTTATCAGAAATGTTTATAAATGCGTAGTTAAATGCTTTCGCTGACGGCACGCAACGCTGACGCCCTAAGCCCTAAAGGGTCGCGGCGTCAAGTGTCACTGCTGAAACGTAAACAGATGTCTCCGACATTGTCCAATTTTTCCAACGACGCACGAAAGTCAGTCAGTCTTCAGAGTTCGGCCACAGCTCTTGCAAGATCGCGCGTTCATTTACGGCTTGTGAAGTAACTTTGAGAATATTATATTATTTTTCGTTTTGCGATTTCAATGTTGTGCTTAGTGAAAAATGCCTAGAAAACCAATGATAAACTCTGGTGTTATTCTGCACATGCTGCAGATGTGTGAAAAGTGTAAAGTATTCGATGAGAGCTACAAATTGAAGTGTCGATTGAATAAAGTGACGGAAAGAGGTGTGTGCAATTTTTTGGATAATATACCACAAAACACCTTAAACCTTTACGGTAAGAACAAACGAATTTGATAATATTTTCGAAAAGAATCGAACTTTAACGCGATCGCGTCTCCAGTACTTTTCTGTTCTAGGAACTATATTTTTTAATTCGATTCTGGAGGGTGGGCATACGAAATTATTGGATGGGCAAACCTCTTCTACATCTACACTATCGAAATGCGTCGTTGGACAAACGATTCGAACGTTTAATTAATAAAAAATCGAACTTTAACGCGATCGCGTCTCCAGTACCTTTCTTTTCGCGGTTTTTATTTTTTAATTCGATTCTGGAGGGTGGGCATACGAAATTATTGGATGGGCAAACGTCTTCCACATCTAGACTAACGGACTGCATCGTTGAAAGGACGAATTTGATAATATTTTCGAAAAAAATCGAACTTTAACGCGATCGCGTCTCCGGAACTCTTCATTTTCGCGGTTTTTATTTTTTAATTCGATTCTGAAGGGTGGGCATACGAAATTATTGGGTGGGCAAACGTCTTATACATCTAGACTAACGGACTGCATCGTTGAAAGATCGATTTTGATAATATTTTCGAAAAAAATCGAACTCTAACGCGATCGCGTCTCCGGAACTCTTCATTTTCGCGGTTTTTATTTTTTAATTTGATTCTGAAGGGTGGACATACGAAATTATTGGGTGCGCAAATCTCTTCCACATCTAGACTAACGGACTGCGTCGTTGAAAGAACGAATTTGATAATATTTTCGAAAAAAATCGAACTTTAACGCGATCGCGTCTCCAGTACCTTTCTTTTCGCGGTTTTTATTTTTTAATTCGATTCTGGAGGGTGGGCATACGAAATTATTGGGTGGGCGAACGAAGCCAGATCGTGGACAATCATTTCCTACTTTCAAAAAATTTAAAACTGTTCATGGAGGGTGCTGATGACAAAATTTTTAATGTTTTCTTAACTTTTTTTTGAAGGGTGGGAAAAAAATTGTTGGGTGGGCAATCGTGGGCAAACGATGGGCAATCATTTCCCACAAATCATTAAAATGTTTTCATGGGGGTGCTGATGAAAAATTTTTTTTTGCCATAACTTTTTTTTGAAGGGTGGGCAAACGAAATTTTTTTATGGGCAAACGTGGGCAAACGATGGACAAACGAATGCCGTTGAGTTTTTCCAAAAATTCGAATTTGGGGGTGCCAACTTCACAGACCTCTTGGGGGCTCGTCCGGGATTGCTCGAGCAAAGCGGTCAGGCAGAGAAAGTGTCGTAGTGTAATCGTGACGTTTGTGACGTTAAAGTGACCAATTTGTAGTGACCTGTAGTAATTTAACAGCTTTGTGCTTCGCGTGACATACAATAAATACAGTGGCGAAATCAGTGGAGGAATTTACGGTGGTGCAGCTGAAAGAAAAATTGCAAGCACGGGGGCTGAAGACGAGGGGCTCGAAACATGAAGTCATAAGCCAGGTGAGTGGATGACGATGTCGAATCAAGGGAATAGCGTTAGCGGCGACGGCGATGGTGACGGTCTCGCGGATGAGGATACGGGCGCGGCAGGACCTTCAGCAGGATCTGCGAACAAATCGACTTTGAGTCAGAAAGACATAGACTTGATAATAAAAGGAAAGGAATGGGCCTTGCGCGAAGCTGAGTGGTTACGGCGAGAGTCAGAGTTGACGCGCAAAATACAGCGGTTGAGCACGGCTGGTACATACGCCTACAGCTACGCCAACACCGACGAATCAGACGACGAGTGCAACACCAAAGGTGCATTCGTCAATACTTTCCTTACTTGGGTACCTTGAAGGAAGGGGAGCGACGTTTGAGACGTAGAAGAAGCAAGTCATGATAGTGAAGAACGCACACCAGTTGGGCGAAGCATCGACGAAAATGTGGGTGGTGTCGCGGTTGAAAGGAAATGCTCTGGAATGGTTCCATTCGCGATCGGATTACCTTGAGATGCCCGTGAACAATCTAATTGATGAATTGGAAAACGCGTTCTATGATAGGCTTACCATAATAGAGACGCGTCGGGACTTTGAAACGAGGCTTTGGAAAAAAGAAGAATCTTTTGCCGAGTACTCTCATGAGAAAACTATTCTGGCAAATCGTATCTCGGTTGGCGAACGGGAGTTAATTGAATATTTGGTTGCCGGAATACCTGACTATCAGTTACAAAAGAATGCGCGTCTACAGAAAATCGAGACGAAAACAGCGTTGCTAGATCGGTTTCGAGACATTTCTTTGCGCGGGGGTGTATTTCGGAGTTCAAAACCCGGTACAAGTAACGACGACAGGATGTGGCAGTATTCGGCAAGGAGACAGTGAGACCCTAGAGCAGACCTGCCCCCTCGAGTGCAAATACCTCCTGAATTTCTGGGACCCGGGTAACAGCCGAGCGCGGGACTGTTCCATTGCTACCCGTTGCGAAATTTGTGAGATAACTGTATGGTGGTACGAGCCTGCATGGACGGCCGCACACTCATGCAGTTCTCCCGCAACCCATGCTGTGGTTAGCAACGTAACCAGTCCTGCGCTCGGCTATTTCCCAGAACTTCAGGAGGTATTTGCACCCGATGGGGCAGGCCTGCCCTAGAGAGACTCATGCCGTTGTGCAAACATTGCGTAAGAAATATTTTAAGAAAGTATTAATTAATGAATGCGAAATAACTGCTCTAATAGATACGGGAAGCGATATATTTTTGATGCGTGTTGATGGGTATTGCAAGTTAAGAGCACCTCCGTTGCGTGAGAATGATGTCTGTTTTCGTGGTGCGGGTTCAGACACGAATAGAGGGTTGTGCGAATTTTCAGCCGAAATAATAATAGATGGGGACTCCTACCCGATAACCGTGCAGGTAGTATCGAATTCTCTAATCTCTCATACTCTTTTGATTGGCAGCTAGGCAGACTTTTTAGATGCCGCGGAATTAAGTATTAAGCATGGAGAAATTTTAATTCGTAAAGTACAAGAGCATGAAAATCCAGGCAGTTTTAAATGGAGTTGTGAACGCGAAGTTAACGAGGTAGATGTGTCACACGTCAGTGATGCTCAGCATAGAAGTGCCCTAACTTACATGATCAAAAATTATAAGCCTAACAAGGTGCGTGAAGTCGAAACGAAAATAACGCTAGTGGTGAAAGATGACGTACCGGTATACCAGCGCGCGAGGCGGTTGTCTTCGTTGGAGAGAGATGAGGTGAATGCTCAGATTCAAGAATCGCTACGCGACGGTATAATTCAGCCATCTCTGTTCGAATACGCCAGTCCGGTGGTTATGGTTGGAAAACAAGATGGAACGAAAATGGAATGACTCATCGCGAGTTGAGTTAAGCTTTCGAATGACTCATCGCAAGTTGAATTCGGTTCAGGGGCACATTTGATCATCTTAACCAGATATACCCTTTAAACAGGGGCGTTTTGAACTCAAGAATTTATAATACGGCCAACCTAAAATGTTCACATTGTTCCCGAATAACGTATTGCTTTTTTTTTGTTGATGGCAAAAATGTTGTGTAAATATATAACGAGTAGTTTCCGGGTATTATAGTCCGAAAGTGACTTTCAGGGGACTTCCCCTCAAAATTTTTCTGAAAATTGATTTTTTTTGTATACATTTATAGCATAGTATCTGAAGAATACTCAAAGGGAAGGACCCCAAGTGATCGGCTTGGATTTTAACGAGCTTTTGTAAGATGATAGCATGCAGGTCCCTGATGATATATATGGAATACTAGCTGTAGTTACTTGGCGGTTTTAAAGATATTAACAATTAAAGTTACGCATCTGTTTACATACTATGGATATAAACCCTATTACAGAAGCTGCGGCGGCGAAGTGGGTTAGTGCGTGGATTGCGAATCCGACAGTCCTGCGATCGATTCCCCAATTAGATGAAGTTTTTTTTTTCGCACTTTTATGGTGCTAACATCGTGCACGATGCAGCGTGATAATTATCATACATGCAGGAAAAGCATAAAACAGCCCGACACCATGAATACATAATAAAAGCTTGTTTCTTGCACTGACATTTTTTAGTTTTTACTGCGTCTGGTAAAGCGACTTGCTTTACGTTAAGGGGGGAGCCTGGTGTAGCGGGTCGAAGAAATCGATTTTTTTTTTGCATAAATCAATAGTTGAACATCACGATAATATGTTCCCAAAGCCGCAAAACGAAATTCGAAAAATTAAAGCGGATATAGTCAGTTTTGCTACGGAGCACCAGGTTACGAGAAAACTTGAAATGTGTTTTTCTCGAAACGACAGTTTTACAATTTGTGGGCAATGTAACTCCAAAAATATTCAACCAATCGACTTGGCCTTGTGCACGGATATTTGTGATCATTTTCTTCACAGAGCTAAGTTATTGGTATAATGATATTGTTTAAATAAATAACTTTTTTTACACATTTAAGGCAAAATTTCGTTGGAAAAAGTGAACTTTTTTTCAAGAGGCCGCCATTTGTTCAATTTTGCATCTTTTAAGTTATGAATTTATAGGATTTGTGCGTACACTCATAAACTAAACGAAAATTGTTCGATTTTTGGTTTTAGATGAAACCAAAAGACGCTACGTTGCCCGCAGTGCAACAATTGCGTCACCAACGGACTGGGCCTAAGCCCTTATAACTTTTTTATTTGCCACTCATTTTTAATAATTTTTTTTATCTACCTTTACCTGATAATACAATGTCCTGAAAGTTTCAGAAGGATCGATTAAATACTTTCTTTAAAAAAAAATCCCGAAAAATGCCTCGATTTCCAGCTAGTTACACCAGGCTCCCCCCTTAAGAAATATTTCCCTTGAAGAAGTTAATTTGGATGCAAACCATGCGTATCTAATCATTTTTTAATAAATCGGAGCTTATAATTGTTGATGTACAAGTGCATGAATACCGATGCACAAACATCGTGCGTGCGACATTTGTTGGTCTACGCGTGAAAGATAAACATCAATCCTGCTATCTGCATTTCGACAGAATCTATTCTGGACTGTACCGAATCGAAAATAATATAAAGGAATACTATATCGAAATTGTTAATAATTGGAAGAAAATTCAATACTATACTAATAGTATCTTTTTCAAACCATTATCTAAAAATATGAGAAATATTTTTATTGTTATTGGTTATTATTTTTTATTTGTGCTTTTCCTGCACGTATGATAATTACCACCCTGCATCGTGCATGATGTTAGCACCATAAAAATGCAAAAAAAAATCGTCTAATGGGAGAATCGATCGCAGGACTGTCGGATTCGCAATAAACGCACCAACCCACTTTTCCGCCGCAGCTTCTGTAATGAAGTTTATATCCATACTATCTAAACAGGTACGTAACTTTAATTGTTAATATCTTTAAAACCGCCAAGTAACTACGGCTAAGGTCGGGGCCAGATATATTGGCCGGTGAATTCGTTTTCGCGAGCAGCGATTGAGGAGAAATCAACCGCCACCATCTGACGATCGTGGATTTGCCAGTTGGAGTTATGTGGCCGTCGCAGGGTATGGTGGGGTAACGGGAACGCTGCTCGGCTCCGCCTGAACCTAGCCGTTTGGCTGTTATTTATTCTTAGCGTAATTGTTTTGTGCGTTACGAAGCTATTCGTACACCAATACGAGATGAAACTATCGAGAAGGAATCAATGTTCTGACCAATAAAGCTCCTGAATTTTATCGGAGCTAACGCACACCTAGTCTAATGTGTGTATTTCTACACTGACAACTCGGTTTGACCTACACGCCAGAAGCTTGGCACTATCCCCACCACTTCTGCCTCACTCTTGTTCTGTGAAGGCGAGAGCGAGATGGAACGAGAGCGAGTCAGAAAACGTTGAGAAAAGGAGCACCATGGCAGGCAAACGGTGTGGTGGGAGAATACCCCTCACGAAACTCACCGGCCAATATATCTGGCCCCGACCTTAGTATTCCATATACAGGGTGTCCCAAAAATGTCGCGTTTCCTTGAAAGGGGTGACTCAGGGGGTGATTTGAAACAACTTTTTCCTTAGCGAAAATATTGTCCGAAGCTTCGTTAAGGAGATATTAACCAAAAACCCCGACCAATCAGAGCGCGCGCCTTCCGCCCGAGCTCTCGCGGTAGCGTTGGCTACGCGGTAGGCGACCGCGCTTGTACTACGAACGTACGAACAAGCAAGTCGGCATGCATCGAAGGAAACCGCGTTACACAGTTTTTTTTTAAAGCAGAATCTTAAATAAGAATAATTTGAAGTGAGAGGACAAGAAGTACGTAAATTTCGTTTTTAAATAAGGCATAAACGAAAAGCTAACGTAACAGAAAATGTACGACAAGTGATCGTAATTCGTTATTGAGGTAAAAATCTGTAGTTTAACAACGGCCAACACAACTAAATTTAAAAAATAATATTAGGTGTACGAATAAATTCTTTCCGACTGGAATTTCTATCGCGGTGGTATTCAGAAGCTGCCAGAAAAATGGCAAAAGGTAATTAACAATAATGGAAATTATTTCGATGACCGAGTTGTTTTCATATTTTTTAAATCGAACTGTTATTGTACCCTAAAATCGGAAAGAATATATTTCTACACCTAATAATCACCAATAAATTAAACAAAACTCACCCTTTCGGACATTCCTTTCCTTGCTTTCCTTCCCTTTTCGGAAACCTGTGTCACTAGGCCACTGTACCGATCCTGGTCATCGGCGTCCAGTGCTCAGCTGATCGCAGGGTCAATGTACCGAATATTCACTTCACTGCACGGCTACTAACACTGTTCACTTAATTTATGTTTCACGGAAACATGTTGTTCTTACGTTACAAAAATTGGTGGCCCCGAAAGGGGCCGATTACTGTTAATTACTGGGACGAGATTACTACTATTACCCGGCGAAAAGAAGACTCGTGGCAGACGGTCTCGGGCTGTGCAGTCCGCTGCTGTGACGATTGGTCGCGTCACCTATTTAGGCACACTTTTACAGACGGGGCACACGTATTTTGGTTATTTGCTGAAGTTGCCACATGCATTGTCGCACCGCGCGACGAAGAGATCGAACGAAACACATCGAGACCGAGTGGGATAGAGCGATTTGTAGCCTACGCCAGCGCCGTTCAGGAGTTGCCGCGTAGGGCAACTGGTCAGACAGCCCGGGGCAAACACTTGCTGGCGGCGCGCAAGCCACGCCTCCCCGGGCAATACGGTACAGATGCCTAGGATGAACAAGGACCGTCGCCTCCCTACGCATCTACGAGCCTGTACTCCCGCCACAAACATTCCTCCCCACTCCGCTCTAACGATAGCTGACGTCACTGCCCCGAGCTTTGCTCGCAGCGTTTGCCACGGGCAAATGCGGCTGCCCGTGCCCTGAAAACGGTAGCCTGACCGGCGCTGACCTACGCTATTGTTTTGTTTTGACGATCGTCGGTCAGATCGCTCTATCCCACTCGATCTCGTGTTTCGTTCGATCTTTTCGTCGCGCGGTGCGACAATGTATGTGGCAACTTCAGCCAATAACCAAAATACATGTACCCCGTCTGTAAAAGTGTGCCCAAATAGGTGACGCGACCAATCGTCACAGGAGCGGACTGCACAGCTCGAGACCGTCTGCCACGAGTCTTCTTTTCGCCGGGTAATAGTAGTAATCTCGTCCCAGTAATTAACAGTAATCGGCCCCCTTCGGGGCCACCAATTTTTGTAACGTAAGAACAACACGTTCCGTGAAACATAAATTAAGTGAACAGTGTTAGTAGCCGTTAGAGCTCTGCAACGGGCGGGTTTGGCCCGCCCGGCCCATGACTGTTTCTCGGTGTACCCGACCCGCCCGCACTTGAATCGTCAAAAGCCCGAAGAACCCGCGGCTGTCCAGCCCGCCCATACCCGCCCGAAAGGCCCGATCCGTCCGTGCCCGCTCTTTACCGAGACATTTCCCGCGCTTCGCTCGATTTTCACTCGGACTTATTGTTACCCTCGAATGGAGAGTCAAACCTTGACAACTTATTTATTATTAATGTATATTATAGTTATCAACCATATGTAAATAACACCAGTTAAAATACAAATAAATGTAAGAAATTAAAAAATTTAGATTTAATTTATGTTTTTTACAAACAACAACATTGTAGTAGAAACATATCAGACAATTTAGAAATACAGTATATAAAAAATGCAGCTGACCCCGATGAATAGAGGAAAGGCGCAAATACGGACACGGACAGGTCGGATACGTCGCACGGCTGGCAACAGTTTCGGGCTTGACGGGCGGGTAGAAATGAACCGCTAACCCGTCTTGCCCGACGCGGGCCGGGCGGGCCGGGTGAGTCGAAAAACGATCGGGTAAGGGGCGGGTTGACCCACGGTATACCCGCCCGTTGCAGAGCTCTAGTAGCCGTGCAGTGAAGTGAATATTCGGTACATTGACCCTGCGATCAGCTGAGCACTGGACGCCGATGACCAGGATCGGTACAGTGGCCTAGTGACACAGGTTTCCGAAAAGGGAAGGAAAGCAAGGAAAGGAATGTCCGAAAGGGTGAGTTTTGTTTAATTTATTGGTGATTATTAGGTGTAGAAATAAATTCTTTCCGATTTTAGGGTACAATAACAGTTCGATTTAAAAAATATGAAAACAACTCGATCATCGAAATAATTTCCATTATTGTTAATTACCTTTTGCCATTTTTCTGGCAGCTTCTGAATACCACCGCGATAGAAATTCCAGTCGGAAAGAATTTATTCATACACCTAATATTATTTTTTAAATTTAGTTGTGTTGGCCGTTGTTAAACTACGGATTTTTACCTCAATAACGAATTACGATCACTTGTCGTACATTTTCTGTTACGTTACCTTTTCGTTTATGCCTTATTTAAAAACGAAATTTACGTACTTCTTGTCCTCTCACTTCAAATTATTCTTATTGTTGTGGAAAGCGCCTGGGTCGAGATTCTCTCTGAGAATCTAGCGGTGTTCCTAGGTCGTCCTTCGCTGTTGTCGTCCGACGGGCTCCGAATACTCGGGTGAGGATGCCGGGACGGATATACTCGGTTATAAACCGAGGGTAGTAGGATCCTTGGCCGGTTAAGGAGTTGGAACTCGCCGTAGGTTAAACAAGGTTTATTCTGTCCCGATCTGGGTTACATGGACACTGTGACAATCCGCGTGAGTCTCGTATAGAGTCTATAACAAGTCTGAGCTCGCATTGCTCGTACATGGTTCTTATACTTTAATCGGGGCGAAGCGGGGACCATCGGGGTCTCCGTCTTTGGCCCGCTTTTGGGTGTTTCACCATAAGCTGACGGTTCTCGGTGCGCTTCCGAAAACCCTTACGCAGTTGTGCCAGATTTCGACTGTTCGATTGAAGCAATCGGAATGTGTCGTGATGTCGTTACGCTGGGTGTCGGTTGGGTTACAACATTATTTAAGATTTTGCTTTAAAAAAAAACTGTGTAACGCGGTTTCCTTCGATGCATGCCGACTTGCTTGTTCGTACGTTTGTAGTACAAGCGCGGTCGCTTACCGCGTAGCCAACGCTGCCGCGGGAGCTGGAGCGGAAGGCGCGCGCTCTCATTGGTCGGGGTTTTTGGTTAATATCTCCTTAACGAAGCTTCGGACAATATTTTCGCTAAGGAAAAAGTTGTTTCAAATCACCCCCTGAGTCACCCCTCTCAAGGAAACGCGACATTTTTGGGACACCCTGTATAATACATCACAAGCAACACAGTATGCCTTTCGAGCCGAAGCTCGAACAGCCCAAGTCCACAGCACGAAGAGAGATCGCGCCGGTTCGGATAAACACGTTGCTGAAAATTATTTGAAATTTCGAAGCCTTCGAATAAAAGCCGAATAAACTACGGATAAAGATAAAAACCTTATTCGACGGTTCGAATAAACTTCCATCGAATAAAAAAATTATCTTTCGCCGTCGAATGAATTCACCTCGAATAAAAAAATTATCTTTCGCCGTCGAATGAATTCACCTCGAATAAAAAAATTATCTTTCGCCGTCGAATGAAATCACCTCGAATAAAAAAATTCTCTTTCGCCGTCGAATAAATTCACTTCAAATAAATTTATTTATCCGTGGTGTTTGAAATAAAGATAACTCGTGTTATTCGAAGCTTCGAATAACGGATAAACAGAAAGTATCTTTTATTTGAGTTTATACAGATATTTCCTTTGCCCATCTCTGTTCTCCAGCCGCTTCGCCGTGATTCATTCAAGCCTCCCGGACGATAAAATAGTAATAGGGGAAATGCGGCAACAGCGCGATATGACTCTCAATGCGTATCGGCAACTATGTCTTTCCAACATTTATCGGCTTCCACCGGTTCTGATGCTACATGGCGCGCATATACCATCAGCGCCGGTGACGGAAAATCCTTGAAGCCTCATTCTGCCATTTCTCGAGTTTGTCTCAGTAAACGATTCATAAATTCATTATTATTCCAACGTACGATGCTTATTAGCGTTCAAACGCACCAGACCACCCTGCACGAATGTCTACTGGAGGCAACTATACCCGCAAAAAAAGACGAAAGTTGGTTGAAACGGTTTGTTTACTACATCGCGTATACGTACACGCTTTTCCTAGCTTGTGTGAGCGTAGGCACACACTTCAAGGCCCAGCGAGATGGCAGCCTTAAAGCCGTTTTTCTCAAAATTATGTTTCTCAAGACGGTGAACATCGTAGCTCGAGAAGGAATCGATATTTTTTATTAAAATTTTAACTGAACCTACAAAACACTTTTCTCTACAAGATGGGACGCGCTCAATAAGATCGTATAACTTTAACAACATTTATCACAGAATTATTTCAGGAAAATCCTACAAAGTTGATATTTGTTGTATAACTCCGTGAATTTTTATTAAAATTTTTCGACCGAGTTCTACCTTGTAGATTTTGAGTTAAAGGATGCTCATATCCAGTCGGTCAATCGGAATCGTGTTCACCACATAGAGGCGCGTCTTCTATATTAATTAATTTGAATATTTTGTAAACATTCTTATTTGAAAATACGTCTTGTATCTCTAAGAAATAACTGTTAAAAGAGCAAATGGTTTGAGTTATTACTGGCGACGGTCGCGTTGAAACGTTCAAGAGGACAAGACGTACTAACGGATCGCTCCTAGCTTTTGCGCCTAAAATCGTTGAAATAGTGTTATTTTTTTCCAATCTTTTTGCATAAGCGTCTTATCGCACATCTGCGTACAGTTTACGTGCATCATCTTTCGGTCTGTGGGGCGTCTTGGTGGTTTTTTCGGTGTCATCTCTATAGGATTACACTTCAAAAATCTTACTGCGTAGGCTTGTCAGCTGTTCGGCTATGTTTTCATCGTGAGTGAACAAGTGTGCGCGCGTACATATACACGTATACGCATATCCGGGCACAACATAATCTCTCCGTGGTTGTCAACTTGATCTAGCAACCAAAAAGCCTTGTGTCTCTGGATTCGAAAATTTTCATGATGGCATCGAGTAAATAGCAAATATGTAAAGGATGTGCTGCTGCTGTAGTTAAACCGATCTCTTGCAGTGGATGTGGTATGGTTTTACACCCCGGAAGCATTTGTCTACAACAGGCTTGGGAATTAAGTGATCTTTTCGGCCGAGTTTCAGAGGCGACGCCTCCTTTCTTCCGCCGCGCGTCTTGGCCCCCGCGGCGGCCCAGAAGCCTCGAGCGCCTCAGGCCCGTACCATATGAACCGCGCGTGGCGCGTTGACAAAACAAAAACGCATCGGCAATCGTGCTCTCTGGGCCGATGTGGAAACCTATTGATACAATGTCGCCCTAATACGCCACGCGCGGTTCACGTGGTACGGGCCTGAGGCGCTCCATGCTGCTGGACCGCCGCGGGGGCCAAGACGCGCGGCGGGAGAAAGGAGGCGTCGCCTCTGAAACTCGGCCGAAAAGATCACTTAATTCCCAAGCCTGGTCTACAAGGCTGTGGTCATCCGTGGCAACATGGAAGACTTATTCACTGCACCCCATCAGTGACTTGACAACCTCTTCCCACGCGACATCGCCATGGAAACGCTGGTGAGCAATGATGACCTTCTCGACAAGATCTAGACTTTGTTGGATTCCATTATTCACGGAACTCGACAACGAGCCGAGAGCTTTCCAATCCAGCCTCGATTTATTCAACGGCAATCTGTGAAGGGTCTAAATGACAGAGTCAAGAAGCTTGAAGCTGCAGCGTTTGCCTCTAAAGTTGAGGTAATTGAGGAGATTAACGACAGAACCAGATGGACGCTCAATATTATCATGTTTAATCTTGATGAAGCCGATGCCACCGCAGACAAGATCTCCGTTACTGAAATTCTTTGCAAAATCGAGGCGGAGATAGCCCTGGGGGCTCTTTCGGTTAGAAGACTGGGAAGCAGAAATCCCAACAAGCCTCGACCGACCTGCGTAACTTTCAACTCTGCTAGGATTCCTATTCAAATATTAAAGAATAAAAATAAATATGATGGTCCGGTTAAAATTTCGCAGGATTCCACCCTGAAACAGCGGAACCATCTAAACACGCTTGGTAATGAACTTTGGTAACTGAATGACCCGAACAAAACCATTAGGTATAGGAGTGGGATACCGAGCATAGTTTGACTCGCGATCAACATTCCTTAAAAACTACGATTGAGGGACTTGTCAATTTACTAGCAAAATGTCTGTGGACTCCGTACCAAGTTAAATGCTCTGCAGCAAGCCATTGCGTGCTCGTCAACCGCTTGTGATGTGACAATCTTGGTCGAGACTTGGCTCGATGATAAAATTTTGGATTGTGAATTGGGACTAAATGATTATTTACTTTTTCGCTGCGACCGATCCTCTAAAACCAGCTTATGCTCTAGGGGGGGGGGGGGTGTTCTCATTGCTGTAAAAAACACTCTTCGCGGTTCAAAAGTCGCTCATTCGGTGGGGCAAATTTTTGTTCAATTAACAAATGGATCTCACTCGACGATATTGGGCGCAGCCTACTTGCCACCAGCGACTCCGGAACCGCTATACGAGGAACATTGCAGAGCTATCTATGAAGTACTTGATCAGCGTCCGGACAGCTATTTTTATATCTGTGGGGACTACAACCTTCCCCATGCTGACTGGATCTACCAAGATGCAACACTGGATTTCGCAACCCATCCTTCGGCTACCGCATCTGAAACCTCATCTGCTGGAAACATTCTATAGACTTCAACTTCTTTAATAGCAACCAGTTCAACTCAACTCCAAATTCACATAGCAATATACTTAATCTGGTTTTCTCCAATAATAATGCTGTGAGCGTTGCCGCCTCTATTGACTCGCTTCTGCCTTGCGACAATTATCACCCAGCAGTTATTATTGTCGGCAGATTCGCTAATATTAACAGCACGCCGCAAGTTAATCATCTCTACTGCGATTTCCGGCATTGTGATTACCATCTCGTTCGGGGCTACTTGAACAGTGTAGGTACCATGCGATGATTATTTAAGTAATGCGAACCTTGGCGATGCGCTTAAATTCTTGTATGGTCACTTATACACAGCCATTGGCTTGTTTGTACCTAAAGTTGTTTCCAAAGAATTCAGTAATTATCCTAGATGGTTTTCTCCAAGTCCAATCAGGTTCGTACGGGATAACAAAGCACGCGCATATTGTATATAAAAAATCGAATCTCTATTCCGATTATTTACTCTTTGCGAACCTGCGATCCCATTGCAAGAGGCTAGCTAAGCAATGTTACCATAATTAAATGCAGAAAACTGAGTCGTGTTTGCAGAGCAATATCAAACATTTCTGGAGGTTTGTAAACTCGAAACGAGGCGCTAATAGTATACCTAATATAATAGTTCGTAACGCGTCTACAGCTAGGGACGACCTGGCTATTGCTAATCTGTTTACGGCATATTTCGGTTCTTTTTTCGCTGCAATGCGACAGATTATCCCGCATTGATAATGGGTTTAACTCTCGTCTTTCCGATATTCACATCGACATCAGCAAAATATTTGATAGACTTAATTTCCTAGACATTAATAAGGGACCAGGAATTTACGGGATTCCTCCAATATTCTTTCGATCGTGTAGTTTTATCTTATCCCGAGCTATTTGGATAATCTTTAATAGCTGGACACTTTTCGCAATGCTGGAAAACCAGTCTAATTTCTCCCAGTTTCAAATCAGGGGAATCTAATGATGTTAAAAACTATCGGCCTATTTGAATCAACAATGTGATGCCTAAGATATTTGAGGACATTATCAGTGATAATTTATCACTGAACGAATGAATTCGATATTGTCTAATATTATAAGGTAAAAACCCCTATTATGGGACAGTGTCCCAATTTATGAAATACTACAAGAAAAAGTTAATAATATTATATATATGTATATATAATAATTTAAATAAAATTATATTTATAAACATTACTATCTAAATATTTGTATGTGTATGAATATAAATGTTGCGTCAATGAATTTAACATAAAAAAAAATGTTTAAGTGTCCATGTCTCTAAGTTGGTACAAAATTTGCTGCTATTGAAATACAGATACACTGACTTCTTTGTTTCAAGCATATTTACAAATTTCAATGATTTTAAAAGATGTTTAATAACTTATTCGAAAGCTGAAACGTCGTAGATTGTAATTAATTAAAAAAAAAAAAATCGAATTCCGGTGTGATTTTATTAATTATAAAGCTGTTTCATAATATGTACATTGACTTTCTAGAAGTCCCTATTTATGGGACGATAATTCGCTTATTCCATGTTCCATGGACCTGTTGATTCACGCCAAGTCCCGATTTATGGCACAGCAAAGTTGAAGCGTAAATAGTGTGATATTTATTTAAAAAAGGTCTTACTTCTAAGTTTTTTTTGGTTTATCTTGAAATAATTATCATATTTACCCTTTTTTTTTATCAAACATACGTATAAGTAAGTGTATTACAAAATTTGGCTTGAAAATTGTAGAACTAACCTATAAAATATTGCATGCCTGAATAGAGTAGATTTAAATTTACATTACATGTAGGAAAAATTTCAAAAAAGAAAAATCTGCAGGAGGAAAAAAAATTAGCGGCAGAGAAGAAAAACTTGCTTGAGAAAATGAAAGAAATTCAGAAAAAATTAATCAAACAAAATAAATACTTATATAATAAAATGTTTAAAATAAAATAGTTTCACGTATAAAAAATATTTTTTTATGTTTGTTTAATATTTTGTCATCCCTGTTCTTCTTAAAAACTAATGTACATATATATAGATATATATATATATTATTTTTATAAAAAACAAGAAAACACAAACTAAAATATGAGAAAAGATAAGTAGTGATTTTTATGTTTTTATCTGTACCATAAATAGGGACATACAGTATGGAACACCAGGGACACGGGCTTCAAAGCTGTGCCATAAATACGGACGTGTACATCACTCCTATTTTTCAATCATATAATTATTTTTTAACGTTATACTTACAGAACAACGATTATTTCTACTTCAGAAAACACGAAATAATTTAATAACGCACAAATTCGCAACATTTAGGTTCTTAATTATTTAAAATCATTGAAAATATCATATCCCTCTCTAGCATCTGTCCCATAATAGGGCCTTTCACCTTATGCGAGCAGCAGCACGGTTTTATGCCGAAGCGATTTACGGCTACCAACTTAGCAGTCTATTGCAGACATGTCTCGACCTGTTTGGACTGTAATTCCCAGGTGGACAGTTCTTACTGACATCCAAAAGTCTTTTGACTCGGTGAATTACAAAATATTATTGGCTAAATTGTCATGGGTCGGATGCAAGGGAAACGTGTTAGCGTGGTTTGAAAGTTATTTGACCGGCCGATATCAAATTAGGGGTAAACAATGCAGTTGTTGGCCACCTGGGAGTGATTGGCCTTTTTAAAAAAACATGAATATTAAGAAATAATGTACATTATGCCTTTTATAATGGACATATTCAGATACCTATGTTCACTATTTCGCTAATCATTGTTATACTACGTGTAAAAAATAGACGACTTGAAATCGATGCTTGAAAACTACAGTGATTGAATTGAATACCCATACGGTTACATCAGGCAATTCTTAGATAATTTAATATATATATAACTCTCATATTTGTTATATAGACAAATAAAGGTTTAAACTTTATAGAAAAGGATTATTTATTCATTAAAATGATACATTATTGCAAAAATGATAGGTGGCCAAAAACTGTATAGTACATAATGTTTAAAGCCTAGTTTACATTGGTGAAGTAACTCGGCCTAGTGAACTGAGCCCAGTGCTCGGCCCAGCTACTATGCTGTCCGCTGTACCACTCGACTCGGCTAATACTCGCGCGTTTACACGATTTTTTTACTCGACCAACTGTTTACACCAGTGGATTTAGATATGCTTTTTCACACTCGCCACTCTACTGTACCGTTTACTTTACTAATGTAAACTAGGCTTTAGGACAGTCATTGGCCACGAGACGAATGGGCAGTGGTGGGTCGGTATAATATGTAATTGTTAAGCCCATTTCATACGTGTCATTTGCCGCAAATGTAGTAAATAGAAATATTCATTATTTTAAGGTTTTAAGAATTAAACTGTTGGAAAAATATAGTTCTTTCTGACTCGCTTGTTGGTTGCATGAAAATACTATAGAATATTGTATAATACGTCGATTACGTCGAAGGCTACATATAATCGCCACTTTCCTAACCCCAAAAAAGTATTCAAGAGCGTGGTGTTAATTATTGTTTTGTAATTATTTAGATGATAACTAATAAAAAATGAATCGTGAAAGGTAAAGTAATTAGAAATAAATGTACGATAATAAATAAAATTTATTTGAATTGAAAATTATGTAAATAAAAAAATCTGTTTCAGAAAAAAAAGAAATTGATAAATTATTATCAAATTTCTTTTTTGGGTGCAATCAGTGATGCCAGAATCGGGACCGGAGTTCTCGAGAATTTCCCCCACCACGCATGCACACTACGCCGGAGCTGCGTGTCCGTGAGCTCGGCGCTTCGGACAACGTCGGGAAGACGAGAGAGAAAACGAATGTGTGTCTTTCTCTCTCGCTCTTGAAACGCTGTGATCCAAGGAGAGGTGCAAGCGACACGCGGCCGTGCACGATCTTCTCGAGTGCCTCGAGATACACTTTTCACTTTCTGACATATGTATAATACTCTTGTAATGAAAAAAAAATTGAAAAAAATTTTGTTACGGAAATCACGTTTTAAGACCTCCTGATCACGTTTTGACTATTTAGAAAAGAGCTTTTTTTTAAATATCTCATATATTTGTTAACACGATTACGTTTAAACGGCAAAATGGATTTCAATGAAACTTTATATTTAAATGGTTCTTCGATTTTTCAGATATACGAACTAAATTCTACATAGAAAAAAAGTTAAATAAAGTTCTTCTGTAACTTCTTTAACAAAGAAAAATGTACATTCATAATTTCTTGTTTTCATTTTAAATTTCCGTACTTTTTATTTGAGCTATTTCTATTTTTCAAACCTTAAAATGAATTTTTTTATTACCTGGGCGCGCTTGGGAGTCGAGCGGAGAGTCTTTATCATTTATATACATACCGTTAGAAGGAATCCGAATATCGTTTTGAAATTTTCAGGATATATTCTTAAGATATTTTGCTAATGATTTATGAAATAAAAAAAAATTGATTTTTTGAAGCATCTAAAGTGCCCCTCTTAAGATACGTGTCGTGTATAAAATAGAAAATTCGTGTCTTTACCCACCACTGCCAATGGGTAGCTAACAGTCATAGCAACAGTGAAACAGTTGTTGGCCACCATTCGCCATGTTTTGGGCGTTTCTGTGTTGTGATTTTAAAAGGTTGTTTTAAAAGAAAATGCTATTAATACAATGTAAAAGAAGGTGCAATACTGCAATACCAGCTAATATAGAAACATTTAAATAGAAAATGTATTATAGGTTATATATTTTAAATTTAATAATATTACAACATTACATTTAGTTTCATTTTATGAATATAATTTAGAATTTTTGGATTTTAAACAATGCCGAAAGGAAAAGAAGGAAACAAATATTCAGAACAGCAAATACAAGAAGCAATAGATGCTGTGAGAAAAGGCATGCCGCAGCGTATGGGTTCAAAAAATTATGGTGTCCCACGGTCGACAATACAATTTAGAATAAGCGATGCAATCGTAAAAACAACTCGAGGTTCTCCTCCTGTACTAAGTCAGAGTAGAGAGGATGACTTAGTTAAATGAATTATTGAGTGCAATAAAAAAAGATTCCCTAGAAGAAAGGAGAATGTACAAACCAGCGTGAAACAGTTTCTGGATGAAACTGGTTTGAAAAATCCATTCCGGAACAATATTCCTGGGAATGCATGGTATAAAAGTTTTTTGAAAAGGAATCCAATCCTCAGAGAACGTGTCACAATGCAAAACGTGTCACGAGGGCTAGTGCCAATGTTACTGAAAACGACATTCGTAATTGGTTCAGCCAAATAGAGAATTATCTGGTGACAAATAAGTACGTACATATTTTAGAAGACCCAACAAGGGTATTTAACAGTGACGAGACAGCCTTTATGGTATGTCCTAAATTGAAAAATGTAATAGCTCCTTGTGAAGCTCCTTGTATCCGTCAGAGTTGGGCATTATCTAGATAAAAAATTATTTAAATAACAATCGAATAAATGATACTTTATCTTTATTCGTTATTCGAGGTACGAATAATCGAAGTTATCTTTATTCAAAGAGCAACGAATAAATAATTTTATTAGAAGAGAATTTATTCGACGAATAAAGAAAATTTTTTTATTCGATGGGAATTTATTCGACGAATGAAGATAATTTTTTTATTCGATGCAAATTAATTCGACGAATAACGATAGTTAGATAGAAGGTTTTATTTGAATAAATGCGTCGAATAAATTTTTCATCCGTAATAAACACGCTCGACGCTGACGAAAGTTATTCGTGGCTTTATTCGAAGGCTTCGAAAAAATAAATGCTACGAATGAAAAATTTATTCGACGCATTTATTCGAATAAAACCTTCGAATAAAAAACTATCGTTATTCGACGAACAAATTTTCATCGAATAAAAAAATTATCTTCATTCGTCGAATAAATTCTCATCCAATAAAAAATTATCTTTATTCGTCGAATAAATTCTCATCCAATAAAATTATTTATTCGGTGCTCTTCGAATAAAGATAACTTCGATTATTCGAGCCTCGAATAACAAATAAAAATTATTTATCTTTTGTTCGTTATTTGAGATTTTTATTTAGATAAACTTTTGCCCAACTCTGGTATCCGTACAAAAGGTTACCTTCTTTAATTGCAAACTCTGTACCTGAAGATTGGGGTATTGGCGTTACACAGAGTGGGTGGATGAATTCTGATCTATTCTGCGAATACATAGAAAATATTGTTTACCCATATCTGAGAAAAGAAAAACCTATTAGCCATATCAATTTACAGGCCAGCAACCTCTGCTTGAAACTGGAGATTATTGTCATTTGTTTATACCCAATGTGATGTCCCACTATTTTTCGCGCGGTATTTTAACACCACTTCCTCGCAAATCCATCCACAACTCCATCAAAAACCCTCAAACTTAAGCCTTACCCCTTTTTCAAACCCAACTGATCGTTTGGACGATGCACCTTAGCGGTCCCCATCTCGAAACGGTCAATCCAGAAATCCCCTCCCCCTCTTCGGCCTACGAGGCACGATTTCCTCTCTATCTTTAAATCTACACAAATCCCTCGCCCCAAAAGCTCGCCAAATCGAGACCGCGTCTCACCCCCTCTCTACGACCGTCGATTCTAATCCAATGCTCCTCCTTTTCCCGTTAAACTACTCCAAATCCGTTGGGTTGAGTATTCCGCTTCAAAGCCCCATGTAAAAACCCCGGAAATGTTATTGCGACGCTTATTTACCTTCGTGATCAACACGTGATAATTACTGCGACGCATATTTGGCGTACGTGCCATGGTGCACACCGCGCATACCCTTCACCCTAACCAGTACAAGACAAGGCCACATAAAACCCCTAAACACAAAACTATTAATAAATTGTAATGCGACGCATCTTCAAAGATAAGTCAAGGTGCATACCGCGCATACCCTTCACCCCTAACAATCCCGACAATAGTATAAATACAAGGCCCCAAAAGGCCAGAGCTCTCTTCTACGGAAACTTTCTCACGAAGTACCTCGTTTTTTTGACCATTTTACTGTGATTCTAAATAGTAAATTCAGTGTTCAACGAACTATTATACATCTACAACATCTATTGTAAGCGACATCAATTACTTATTTTCTACTACATATCATCTTCATACTATTGCTTTTCTTATCGTTATTGCTTTATTATCGTATTATCTTGCTTTATCATCTTATACTTATCGCTTTTACTAATTATTATTGCTTATTGCATTTCATATATTATTTCATATTAATAACGCTTATTGCATTCCATATACTATTCTCTAGTATTAATCTTATGTATTTCATGTTCATACAAATACTACGCTTTTGATAATCATTTATATAAATGTTCTTGTGTCGATGCTTAACGTCAAACGCATCATTATAAGGGAAAGTGGGGTAAAACGGAACGGGTGGGTAAAACGGAACACCAATGTTTCTGTTAGATAAGAGCTGCGAATGAGTTGGCACCGCGTGACATGGACCAAAGGGTCCTCATAGCATTTTATGATAGACCATAGACCCCTGCACAAGTTATTTTTCCATTAAGAGAGTTTGAAAAATTTCCGGTATCGACGTTTCAATATTGCGTTGGACTTTCGACCACTTTTCGGTACTTGGACTTCGAAAATTAATAACGGCCAGTACATCGTTGGATTCTATATTTCTTACGCTACATTTTGACGTATATAAAAAGTTCTTTACCTCACGCTGAAGTGTAAATATTAAATGTTTACTAAATGACTGCACGTGGGGCAAAACGGAACACTTTTCGCGGGGCAAAACGGAACGCCTATTATACATGGGGAAGAATGGAAACGTCTCTTAGTACGTGTTTATTGTCTCTTTTAATTATTAGATTGTAGATTAAACATTTAATTACTATTCTTATTTCCAAGAAAATTGATTTTGTATAGAAAATTATGATGTATGACATACATCTTTCATTCGATCAAACTGTTAGTTTAAATTGTAATAAATAACATAATCATTTAATGCAGATGTGTTCTCCATGCAAGTATTGATATTCATGTAAAAATCCACGTGTAGGGGAAAACGGGGTAATTGCAGCCAGCGGGTGATTCCGGCCCCTTCTATTTCTTTAAATATAAAAAAATTTAAGAAAAAATTAAAACCGTCTTCAAAAGAATGAAATTGCACTAAAAAGTAAAAAGTATTTTTTTTTCCTTGTGGGCCCATGAGGACTGCACCAGTGCAGAAAAGGAAGATGATGAATTTGTATGTGATTATTGTTCATAAAATAATAACCTAACTGTATTAATCTATCCTTCTTTTCCGATATTATATTTATATTTGATTATTTTCCGTAATTTTCATGTAATCTAATAAAATATTTTCTCTTATATGTATAATATATATTTTTGTTATATTTTATTTGCAATAGTTATACCTAAAACATATATTTATTGATTTTAACATAAATTAATACATTTTAAATCATAAAAATAAAGATTTTGTACGTTTACGCGGTCTTCAAGTGGGTGTTCCGTTTTACCCCACCATTTGAGCGAAGCAAAGATTTCGATACCTCCGGTAAATTTCATTTTCCGTCGTTCCCAACGATTTTTCGTATCGATAACCATGATTTTCTTATAGTCTAAGGTCCACTGAAGACTCCTGTTGAAGTCCCGTGTCTTTTTCTCCTCCCGATTTTAAGTTATCACCCTCCAAAGTTAAGCGTTCCGTTTTACCCCACCTTCCCCTATATATATATATATATTTACGAAGTGCTTTAAACATAAACAACCGCTCTTGTTTCTGAAATAACGTTTCAAATCATTATAAAGATCCTCCAGCTACGAAAGCCACCAAACCAAAACAAATCGGTGCAACAGCTGATTTCGGCTCGCGATACCCGAGCATAGAGTTTCTTACGGTGTCTAGACGTATTTCTCGGAAATATTCCTTCTAAGGCCCGATCCACACTATCGGTCCGGTCACGGTCCGGTCTCGATCAAATTCACATCCCTGAGCGTCCACACTCGCCCGGATTGATAGGGCGGACGCTCACAGATGTGATTTTGATCGAGACCGGACCGCGACCGGACCGATAGTGTGGATCTGGCCTAACTAAGTGCAACGTTAAAATCCACCAAAACAAAAATAAAGTACTCTAACGGGTGTCAATACCGGAGGGATTACGGTCTAAACCTTCCCTGGTCGTTCAGTGCTACGAATCTGGCATTCGCGCCTGCATCCCTTCGAACATTCAGTGCCACGAATCTTGCATTCGCGCCTGAATTCCTACTCTCCGCAGTGCCACGAACCTGGAATTCGCGCCTGCATCCTACTCTCCGCAGTGCCACGAATCTGGTATTCGCGCCTGCATTTCCCTCAAATAAAACCCCATATGTCATTGTCCCCAAAGACCTTCACCCGGGACGTGACACCCAAATCCCACTAGGATACTGCAACCAGCTGATGCTGCAGCATTTAAGCCAATACAAAATCTATGGAAGATGAGTGTTTTGGAATGGCAGCAAGAAAATCCCACATCAATATTAACACTAGACAGAATGGCACCACTTTTAAAGAAAACCATTGATAAATTTTCATCAGACGGTCAAACTGTCAGAAATGGTTTCAAAGGGTGCGGTTTATATCCGTGGGACCGGAACGCGATAGATTATACGAAGTGCCTTAATAGCATTGAAAAAAATATACAGTAAACCACAGTGAACACCCACTTAATGGAGCAGCACTTCCATTCGAAAATTTTGCTACATTCAAGAGAAAATGTTACATTACAAGAAAAATCAAAAGTGTTCTCAACTCTCCACAAGCTATTACATGAATATAAGAAGATCTGAAATTCTATGAACAATAAACACGTAATGCCATCAGAAAAGAATGGTAATAGTACTAATAGTATAGAAAACAGTATGTGATATTGAAAACTGTGATAACACAAACAGTATTTACTCACATGTACCTGAATTATTACAGTCACAAATTAGTATTAATGAATACGTGGATTTAGAAAATATCCCTTTAATTATAGGAAGTGATACAGTACAAAATAGTATGGAGGAACTGCATAATAATAATATAATAGAAATTAATGCACCTGAAGAGTTAAATACTGATGAGGAACTTGATTTGTCCCTCAGTCATCGAAGAGATTGTTAAAAAAAACTTTAATGATTTTCTACAACGACCACCGACGCCAAAACGTACTGGCAAGAAAAATAGTAAAAGAACATCTTTTACAAACGCATCATTACAGTGGAAATTGAATGAAGAAAAAAAAATTAGAAAAACAGAAAATAGAAAATAAAAAAAAAGATGCCAGGAAGCTTGAGATTATGAAAAAAAAACAAGCAAACGAAAAAGAAAAAGAAATAGCAAAGTTGCAAAAGCAACAACAGAATAAGAAAAAGAAATTGAATGTTAAAAAAGAAAAAATTGACGATGTTGAGAATATTGAAAACGAGAGGGTCATTCAGAAATGAGGTCATGCCCAAAGAAAATATTGTTAGTAAAAAAAAAACAGTTAAAAAGTAGTTGAAAGATATTTCAAGTAGCCAAAAAGTAGTTTATCGTAGTTATTAAAGAGTAAGAAACTAAGTTATTTTTATTATATAATTTCGAAAATGTTTACGTTTCTTTTTATACTTATAAATTATAACACCAAATGTTGTTATCTGCTAAATAATTTGCTTTTTGTTTTGTGTGTAAAATAAATACATAAAAAATAAAATATATCCATATTTATTTAATAATTTAAATCCTGTTTCTAACCGAATCAATTCATTTTCTTTACATTTACATTATTTCATAATGTCTTGGAGCATTACGAATTAGGTAGGGTATATGTTACATGTAGGTTATGAAATAGTGGCCAATAACTGCCAAACGATCGGCCAATCATTGCCTTCGTCTGGCCAATAACTATGTTTTTTTATAGGAAACGTATTTTTTGTAAAAATTTTGTGGATCCTTCCACTCGTTCTTTAAACAAGTTCTATTTCTAGACTATTAGAGTCGTTTACAGCTATTAACACTAATTGTGTTCTTAAAGCTAGCAAAATAAGACTTATAATTCAACGCTTATGTGAACCTCTGACTTAGGTGGCCAACAACTACACTGTTTTTACCCTACACAAATTCGCAATTCTCGCCCTTATCCTATTTTTGTATCCCCGGGGTTCCTCAAGGGTCTCACCTTGGGCCGTTGCTTTTTAACGTTTTTATCAATGACTTATCTCACGTTTTCTGTTGGAGTTCGTAGCTCCCGCGCCTCCTACCGATACACGGAGACGCTGGGGTCCCCTACCGGCCGCTTGTGCCGTGTGCCGCTGCCACACTTCCGGTCGTCGGTAGAACGCTTCCTTCGTGCCAAGCATATCGTTTCACTACTATTGTACCTGAGTATATTTATATGTAACAATATATATCTTTTCTACCTTATATAAGAACTGAGTGACGTATTACTACTCCTGAATTCCATTGCGGGAAAACCCTACAATATTTTCCTGCATAGCAACTTTCTCTTATATGCAGACGATCTCAAAATTAACAGCAAAATTTCTAGCTTTCTCAATGCTTTTCTTCTTCAATCAGACCTTGATAGATACAACAATTGGTGTTTGCGGAATGATTTGAATTTGATCATCCATAAATGTCATGTCATGAGATTTTTTCGCGGTACGAACCCAGTAATTTTTCCATATCATCTCAACAATATTGCAATTTCGGTGATACATGATATCAAGTCAAGGACTAGGGAGTTCACCTTTCGTCCGTTCTAGATTTTTTCAGGCACTACACAACTGTTGTAAACACCGCCCTGAGGACTCTGCGGTTCATATCGCGTTTCTCCTTATGACTTTCAATGTATTCGCACAATCCGATTGCTTTATACCACATTAGTTCGACCATCTTTAGAGTGTAATCTACTTATAGAGAGAGTCCAACACAAATTCCTTAGGTTTGCCGCTTATAAACTGCGCCGTCCAATGTCACGCCATAATCATAATTATGACCAAATTCTTGCGTCTATGAACTTATCCACGTTATCGGAGTGTAGGCGTATTGCTGATCTTTCTTTGTTATTTAAAATTGTTAATGGTTGCATCAACTGTCCTTCACTTTTACGGGATATCTCCCTCTATGCACCATCCAGAACCTTAAGAGGAAGGGCATCTTTTTACTGTTCAAACACTAAATCTAAGTTTGGTGCTCGCGATCTTGTAAATCAGATCGTCAGCGTTGCCAATTTATTATTGACACATTGATTTTTTCGGTGGATCCATACAAACTTTCAAGAGCAATCTGCGCAAAATTGTTATCAACTAAGGTACAATGTTTAATTTTTTAATTTTTTTATTTCTGTTTTTACGGTTATATGTCTTGTTTTTCTTGTACATATGCTACTGTGTTCTTTATTATATAAATTGAGCTTGTCCCGTAATAAATAATAATAAAATAATTACTGGCTCCACAATCTAGCCCAAAAGAAACCGTTGATTTTAGTTGCCTAATACCCATATACCCCCATTCAGGGGGTAGGTTACCCTCAAAATTTTCGAAAATTGGTTTTTAGGATGTTTGCATATATCGCTAACTACATCTTTTCTATGTATCTTAAGCGTAACCGAGTCCCGAAATTCCAAAAATTGAAGGAATTACAGTAAAAAGGTACGAGCCCGCACATGAGATCGGATAACGATGTCCAACTTTAAACGCAATTTACAAGAAACTAGGTTTTCCAAAACGGTGAACATAAAATCTCGAAAACCGCTCCAACGATTTGAATGAAAATTTACAGAGAGCTGCAGGAAACTAGTCCCCTCCATGTATTGGGAACACATTTTCAATATAAATTCTTAAAAAAAAAGGTAAAAAATATTTTTCCTACAAGAAAAGGATAAAATCAGAAACATCAACATAAAAATTTTATTAATTTGTTTATCAAAATTTTTGCATCCTGTACAAGGTGGAGACTGTCTTACAGATCATGAAAATGCCTTTACTTTGTGTTTTAGGAAATTCACCTGTCCGAAATCGTGTTCACCATCAAACGGTGCATCGCGTGCACGCTCTCACATTTATATTTATAATTTTTTTTCCTAAAAATATATTTAAATTTTTCTTTTTGCGTATTAAACTCAACGAAATGACGCTTAAAAATGAAAACAAAAATGATCTCTATATTCATTTATTACTTCAGAATATGCGTTTGAAGAAGGGCCTGATTTTGGGCTGTTGAGGGTAACCTACCCCCTTAAAGGGGCTGTCTCCTTTTTGTTATGGTCCGAATCGATCGAAGCGTCCCTTGTAAACAGACGGACCCTAAACTACTGCGGTCGATAAAAAGAACATATACAGTAGTGACATCTCCAGGTACTCTGTGTAGACGAATTTTTGACGCATAGTTGCCATATCTTCGGTTCTCTCTGTCTCTGCCGCGCTGTTGCCACAGAGTTATCTCTGTCTATCGAGAAGTCTTGAAGGAATACGGCACGAGAGCTGCGTCTAGCGTCAGAGCCTCGCCGAACGTAGCAATAATGAATGATAGAGAGGTTGGGTAGTGAAGTTAGGAAACATGTCAATGAAACAATACTAATTTGCGCATCAATATTTTTCATTTATACGTAGAGAGATGTAATATTTTGTATAATCAATGTGTGATTTCAAAGCATACAATTTGAATAAGGTACATCACCGAAGTGTAACACACCGATCGTAATGCAGTTTATGAATGCTATACCTAATTCTTCGAAAAACATGACACTTTCTTTTTTATCTAGCTATACATCAAATTATCTATTTTATCAACAAGAATTGTCTGTTGTTTAAATACAAATTTAATAACGTAATCATTATTCAGCTTCGATCCTCTGTTTGTTTGTTTGTATGTTTGTATGGTCCAAATCTGGCAACTCAAATCTAACCCACTTCCAACTATCCAATTGTCTTGAAACTTTGCAGGCGTGCATAGATTGAATGACAATACAATATTTAAAAAAAAATAACCCCGAAGGGGTGAGAAAATAACCCAATCATCAATATATATAACCCATAACCACAGATCCTAACGACTTGAAATCAGCCACTCGCGTTCTTTACGAAAACGACAAAAAGCAGCTGCGTTCGGGAGACTATAGTGGCATCGCGATTACCGAAAATACACAATTTATCGAGAAATAATCCGTCACCTATGTACGAATAGTAAAACTAAAACTTTGCAGGCGTTCGTAGTAAGTATATCACCATCGCAATTTCAGTACAGGAAAATAATTATTTTTTAGTGACTTTAGCACTATAGCGTTTAAGCAAACTGTTAAACTGTATACAGCAATAAAAGATATTTCTAAAAAAGTTTGAGCTGTGAAATGTAAATCCACAAACACTAAAAACTAGAAAATAAAAAAAATATATAAAAAAAAATTATTAAAAATGCACTAAAAACTAAAAAATAATTCTTTTCTTGTACATCCTACAATTTTGATGGTGTTAATATCACTTTAAATAAAATCGTGGGGCACCATGTGCAACCAGAAGTTGAAGTATTAAAGTGATTCATATCGTGTTATGAAATATCATGCCCTATGATTTTATTTAAAGTGAATTATGTGATATTAAGGGGGGTCACTCAAGTGAAAATGAACTACCAGTAATTTTACAGATAAAAATTTGAAAATATTTATATCCCTATTATTTTTTACGCTGAAATGAGTTATGTAAGAATTAATACAGTGACATTTTTTTCCAAAAATTTAAAAAAAAAATTTCGAAAAAATTATTCGATTGTAAAATCCATACCCTAATTTCTGTAGAATTGTATACAAAGACTGCAAAAGAAATTCAGCTCGAAAACTTCATTTTTGTCGGAGTTATAAATTGTTTTGTTTTGGCGCAGTAACTAAAACGCTCCTGCTTCGTACGTTGGACCGACCAAAATGAACTACCAGTTATTTTACAGATAAAAATTTGAAAATATGTATTTCTATATTATTTTTTACGCTGAAATGAATTATGTAAGAATTAATACAGTGACATTTTTTTTAAAAAATTTAAAAAAAAAAATTTCGAAAAAATTATTCGATTTTAAAATCCATACCCTTATCTCTGTAATATTGTATACAAAGACTGCAGAAAAAATTTCAGCTCGAAAACTTCATTTTTGTCCGAGTTATAAAGTTTTTATGTTTTGGCGTAGTAACTAAATCGCTCCTGCTCCGTACGTTGGACCTTCCTCTTCTTGCAATGCCTGTTCTCTTCGTGATTGTGCAGTTCGTATCATTTTTCTTGCACGTTTGTATCTTTCTGAGGCTTTCTGTTTATACCTGCGTACTCGTACTTTGCGACGGTTTTGAACAATTTTCAATGATTGTTCGCTCATTTGCATATGGTTGTCCAGTTACTATCCCAAAACATAAAAACTTTATAATTCGGACAAAAATGAAGTTTCCGAGCTGAAATTTTTTTTGCAGGCTTGGCATACAATACTACTGAGATAGGGGTATGGATTTTGCAATCGAATAATTTTTTCGAATTTTTTTTTTTAAATTTAAAAAAAAAATTGTCACTTTATTAATTCTTACATAATTCATTTCAGCGTAAAAAATCATATAGATATACATATTTTCAAATTTTTATCTGTAAAATAACTGGTAGTTCATTTTGGTCGGTCTAACGTACGAAGCAGGAGCGTTTTAGTTACTGCGCCAAAACAAAAAACTTTATAACTCCGACAAAAATGAAGTTTTCGAGCTGAAATTTTTTTTGCAGTCTTTGTATACAATTCTACAGAAATAAGGGTATGGATTTTACAATCAAATAATTTTTTCGAAATTTTTTTTTTTAAATTTTTGAAAAAAAAATGTCACTGTATTAGTTCTTACATAATTCATTTCAGCGTAAAAAATAATATGGATATAAATATTTTCAAATTTTTATCTGTAAAATTACTGGTAGTTCATTTTCACTTGAGTGACCCCCCTTAACAACATAAATTTTTTTTTATATATATTTTCTAAATAAAACACATGGCAAATTCGAAATGAATTTGTTGTGAGATATCATGCTCCACGATTTTATTTAAAGTGAAAAAAACACCATCGAAATTGTAGTACAAGAAAATAATTATTTTTTAGTTTTTAGTGTATTTTTAATAAAAATTTTTTTATAAATTTTTTTATTTCCTAGTTTTTAGTGTTTGTGGATTTACATTTCACAGTTTGCTTAAACGCTATAGTGCTAAAGTCACTAAAAAATAATTCTTTTCTTGTACTACAATTTCGATGGTGTTTTTTCACTTTAAATAAAATCGTGGAGCATAATATCTCACAACAAATTCACTTTTAGTTTTTCTATTCGTACATAGGTGACGGATTATTTCTCGATAAATTGTGTATTTTCGGTAATCGCGATGCCACTATAGTGTCCCGAACGCAGCTGCTTTTTAACGTTTTCGTAAAGAACGCGATAGTTGGAAGTGGGTTAGGATCCATTTCGGTTGGAATGGACAATGTCGTATATACGGTTCATTTCATGCCAAGCGGATCACTTTGAACACGCAATGTCTGAGATTTTATTCAAATTGAAAATTCTCTTGAAAATAAGAGGGGTTCAAGTTGTCATACTTCGCCACATTCAAAATTATTTTATACATACAGACCCTCAAAGTACACAACTTTCATCGATTTTTTGAAAATTCCCTTTCGAATTTGGCAAAATGATTATTTAAATCCTCCTTATTTTCACATGGACTGTAACATATTTCAATTTGAACAAAATCTCCAGGACGACGTGGAGGAAATAACCGTGGGGGAACAATATTGTTTGGGAATGAATAGTTCTCTGCGCCGCCGCACTCTCGATCACCGCAGCACCTCCTGGGCAGCGGAAGTCGCGGTCGATCCGCGATCAATCGACCAATCAGCGTCCGTCTTGTCGATCGACGCTCGAGAATGTTCGAGAAGACGCCGAGGCGGAAATGCGCATCCATATTGTTCATTCTGTTCACAACCGTGCGCAACGAACCACGTATTCTTGTTCATTGTTTTTTAACGCGTTATTCAACCAGTAAATCAGTGCTCAAATCACGTTAGTTTCACGTAAACTCATCACAGTGTTCGCGTCACAATCAGTTAATCTAAAGCGATTTATCGTGGATTCGCGATTGTGCGTGTCCACGTGTGCACGTTCTGATACGTGAATTGTTGTACAAGAGAGTGTACGGGGGCTCAACCCTCTGTTTTCCAGTGCGCACAACGGCTCATCCGTCGGCACACTGTTTTATAATAAAGACCTCACATTATTGTGCAAACAGTGTTTTGGTGCAAATCACCGGTCATAACCTCACCAGCCTCCTCGTGCTCACCCTAACCTAACATTTTTACAGTTACAATATTTATATTTACTCATAAAAAATATATTAAAATGATTGTTTACGTTGTTTGTTTTGATAGAATGTAAAACATCCATATTCGCTATCGTATCGGCATGAACGTTTCAATAACATACTCCTGAGACTTTGCAGTTGAAAATAAATTTAAACACAGTATAAATCGGATTATTTTTAGCATTATCAGGTTACCAATGTTACATTTATAGTCAATTATCTAGTACAGTTCTAAAAATGAACTGATTTATACCGTGTTTCAACTAATTATAATCTGGAAAATCTCAGCAGTATGTTACCAAAAACATTACGTTTTACATTTTATCAATACACAATCCACCGCAGCAACACTCTATGCCTCTCGAACCGAACTTTTATTCTAATTTATCCAGATATTATCTTTGCCCATCTCTGTTCTCTAGCCGCTTCGCCGTGATTCATTCAAGCCTTCTTGACGACAAAATAGTAATAGAGGAAATGCGGCAACAGCGCGATCTGACTCTCGATACGTATACTATGTCTTTCCTACATTTATCGGCTAGCTTGGACTTCCATCGGTTCTGGTGGTACATGGCACGAATATACCATCAGCGCCGGTGACGGAGGAACCTTGAAGCTTCATTCTGTCATTTTTCGGGCTGTCCTGAGTACACGATTCATAAATTCATTATTATTTCAAAGTACGGTGCTTATTAGCATTCAAACGCACCGTACCACCCTGCACTGATGTCAACTGGAGGCAACTATACCCGCAAAAACTTTCTTCTTGCCGATTCCAGGACGAAAGACGGTTGAAACGGTTTGTTTACTACATCGCGTATACGCAGGGTCGGCGAAACCACTGTGCAAGTTATACGCCGCATAAGGGCGCCAGCCGAAAGTGGTGCTAAAAAACTATATCACACGCTTATAATAAAGGAATCCAACTCCCGCATAAACAAAATGTAAATATATTTTTTTTTTATTGCATCCCGTGCAAACAGGTGCAAAAATTTGGGGGCGCCAAAAATTTTCTTGCATACAGACGCCAGCTAACCTCGCGTCGGCCCTGCGTACACGTCACGCTGGTGCTACGTGGCTCGACTATACCAGTGACGCCACCAACGGAGAAGCCTTGAAGCCTCATTCTGTCAGTTTTCGAGTCATAAATTCATTATTATTTCAACGTGCGATGCTTATTAGCACTCAAACGCACCGTTCCACCCTGCACTGATGTCTTCTGGAGGCAACTATCCCCGCAAAAACTTAATTCTTGCCGATTCCAGGACGAATAACGGTTGAAAAGGTTTCGCGTATACGTACACGCTTTTCCTAGCTTGTGTGAGCGTACACACACATTCAAGGCCCGCTGAGACGGCCCCCTTAGGGTGAGATTTCCTAGCCGCGATCGGCCGGCGACGATCCCACTAGCACAACGGAGACACATGTAGCAACCGCTACATCAGAGGCAACTTCAGCGAGTAGCGACAGCGCCTCGATGCGAGCGAATACTTAAGTAGAGTCGGGCGGGAAGATGACAAGATGGCCAAAAAAGTACTGTGGTTTGCAAAAATGTTGGCGTCCGGATGCTGAGCGGGACAAGGGGGCTACCTCGCTCACACCGCCCCACTCAATGCCGCGGAACTCCCCAATTCCCCACTCGTATGTTTATAGTGGCACACGCTGCATAGTCGTAGGATTCCTATATCTACGGGTGACACGATCTATGACCTATTACTTACTTACCGCGAATATACAAAATCGCGGTTGGGGGGTCTTACTGCACTAGCAAAACGTGATTATTCTCACTTACATGTCACAACATTGAACGTATCTTTAATATGTGTATGAGATATAAGCACGAAGATAAAAATTACAACATGAACATTATTTGTTATGCAATCTGTAGGGAAACATGGTGCTTAACTAAATATTAATGACAACGTACTTATGCTTAGTGAATTCGAACCCTGTGCATAGCACGATTGTCACCTGATCATTATCAGGATGGTATTATTACCAAATTAATATGCATATTGATTTTTCTGAAGTCGTTAAGAAACACATAAACTCAGCGATGTTTCCCATCCGAATTAGGAACCTGGATACAAGCAACATCTTTCATATCATGTCGTTAGACACTTGGGTAATGTTTTTCTGTCACCGTTAACACTTTCGCTGACGGCGTGCGAACAAATGTCGGATGCCGGGTGCCACCGACTTATTTATATATTTATATGCCGTTTATTTATACTAACACATCATAAAGGATACATTTTACTTACAATAACGTAAAGGATAAATGTTAAAGTAATTCATGATATTTGTTGGAACGACTCCGATCGAAGCGGTCGCGCCGGTAGCAAAAGTCTTAGCCTTTAGAGGGCCGGGATTTGGCTGTACTTCCGAAAGGGACCGGTGGCCGATCGAGATGAGGTTTTGTGGGAGGGGTGGGGAGGGGGTGTGAACCTAAATCTAAAATTGTAGCTTCGGGTATTTATTAGTTTCCGAAATATTAATAAAAAATTGTTAATTATTTTGGAATTTTTTTTTTGACGTTGGTGCTGGCCTCCCTACCCGGGAGCCCTTCCGTTACCCTATTTTTTATTTTTGAAATTTTGTAACCACAGTCTCATTTTTAGCATCGCCAAACTCACATCGCATCGGTTCGCTACCATGCTTTACGCGTCCGCGCGCCCTCCGCACTAATCTAGCCCCAACCGATGGCCGATCGAGATGAAACTTGGTGGGTATTACGAGGGTTGTGGACAGACCCGAAATATAAAATTATAGCTTCGGCAATTAATGCGTTCAAAAAATACTGGGGTAATTGTGCATAAACGGGTACACCTTACCGATTTTTTTTTAATCATTTTACCACGGTCCTCCCTATTAACAATATTTCTGTTGACTTATACCGACACAACGCATTCCACTTCCCAACTTGTCCCGGGTATTAGTATTGGTGGGGGGTAGAATAGCGCGGGGGGCGCGGGCCCGCTCGCGGGCGCGTAAAGCATGGTAGCGAACCGATGTGAGTTTGGCGATGCTAAAAATTAGACTGTGATTACAAAATTTCAAAAATAAAAAATAGGGGGACGGAAGGGCTCCCGGGCAGGGAGGCCTGCACCAACGCCCAAAAAAAATTTCCAAAAAAATAAACAATTTTTTATTCATATTTCGGAAACTAATAAATACCCGAAGCTACAATTTTAGATTTACGGTTCACACCCCCTCCCCGCCCCACCCACAAAACCTCATCTCGATCGGCCACAGGTCCCTTTCGGAAGTATATCCCATTGTTGGCAACTTGTATCCAAGAAATTGTGTCGTTTCCAAGCAACAAATGACTTCTCCAAGATGCCCAAAACAACAGACTTCTCAAAGCAGTCTGCCTGTAAGCGTTCTTGAGTGATTATATATATTATTTCCAATAGTTTATTAGTTATAATACTATACTTGAGTCATAAGTTATAGTTTTAAGGTGCAATTAAATAGTATTAAAGTATAGTTTTAGTGTACAGTTTTCTTAAATTACAATATATTATTTCAATTATGGAATCACGGAAGAAAGGACAAACAGTTCGTAACGAAACACGAAACATGGTGGCTAGGATTATTGAGAAATGTGACGATGAAGCTCGAAACGGGCACCTTAATTACCTACTAAATCAATCAACCAAGCGTGCGGTTGATTATACTGGTATATCAGAGCGCACAATTAACAGAATTCGGAAAGAAAGCTTAGTATCTGGACAACAGAAATTATCTTCACCAGGGAAGAAACGTCCACGACGCATGGAAAAGAAGCTTCATTTCTCTGAAGAGTATAAAACAATTATACGAGATACAATTAATGAATTCTATCTGGAAAAGAAAATTGTGCCAACTGCTGCAAAAGTCTTACATGCAATAAAGGAGAAAATACATTTTCCGTGGACAAAACATACGCTCTACAGATTGCTGAATAATATGGGCTTCAAATATAAGAAAAGCAACAGTAACAGAAAACTGATAATCGAGAGGCCGAATATTGTTACCTGGAGGAAAAAATACCTTGTGACGTCCCACTATTTTTCGCGCGGTATTATTTCACCATCTCCTCGTAAATCAATTCACAACTCCATCAAAACCTTCAATCTCGAGTCCTACCCTACTCCCTCACCCAACCGATCATTTAGACGATATACCTTAGTGGTCCCTATCTCTAAACGGTCAATCAAGAAATTTCCTCCCCTTATTCGGCCTACGAGGCACGATTTCCTCCCTATCTTTCAATTTAAACGAATCCCTCGCCCCAAAAACTTACTAATTCGAGACCACGTCTCACCCCCTCAAACTGCCCTTTAATTTGACTCCACTCTTACCCCTGTACCCATCCAGCTACTCCAAATCCGTCGGATTGAGTATTCCTATATAAAAACCCCAAAAATGTAATTGCGACGCATACTTTGCGCATTAGTCATCACTCAGTTATTTACTACGACGCATATTTGGCGTACGTGCCATGGCGAATTACCGCGCTTACCCTTCATACCTGACATTCCAATCTTTACTATAAATATGAGGTCCACAGAGGCCGGAGCACATTACCATGTTTACCATTTTTGCGACAAGTGTCTATATAAACCTCGCGACTATAAAAGTGATAACGAATCGACGAATCTCATTTTTCATTATATAAATTCAGTGCGAACCCTCCAAGAAGGAGAAACGTCCTGCTTTACTTATTGTAAGTTGCTATTATTATTAATATATATATAACACTGTATGTCATATTCATTTATATTACTAATGCGTATTGCTTATCATACCTCTTTATATAATTATTCATTTATAACATTAAATGCTACTAAAGCTTATTCATTTATTTTTGTTTCTTGCTTGCTGCTAAAGCCTATTGGCTTATTTTCTATTACTTGTTTATTGCTTAAAGCCTATTGGCCTATTACGTGTGTTTGCTTATTGCTTAAAGCCTATTTGTTAATTCGTATCACCCACTTATTGTTAAGACCTATCGGTCTATTTTGTATTGCACCTTCATTACTAATATTCATGCGTATCACTATTATTATATTTAAATCATATGTTCCTAACGGTACACGTCAAAACAAGACGGTACCCAAAATAAACAAACGTTACTATTTCCTAAACACGCCTCGTATTATTGCGTAAATCCTACGATAATAAAGATTACAATACATAACACGCCGGTGCAACAGCTGATCTCGTCTCGCGAACACGAGAGCTCTTGTTATGTTTACATGACTTTTCCCGAATCAGCACATCTAAACGTAGTCCGCGGAATATCGCGAGCGGTTCTTTGAAATAATGCAACGGTAAATCAAAACAAAGCTATTAGCGTCCTAACGGGTGTCTCCCAAATACATAATAACCATTTAAACCTTCCCTGGTCGTTTTGTGCCGCGAAATACATTTTCGTGCCGAGACGCCTGCCCAACTCGTGACGCGAAATACATTTTTGTGCCGAGGTTCCTACCCGTCTTGTGACGCGAAATACATTTTCGTGCCGAGGCTCCTTACCCAGTTTAGTGCTGCGAAATTCAATTTCGTGCCGAAACTTCCTTTTAACCTACCCCAACAATGTCATTTCCCTAAGACCTCAACCCGGGACGTGACAACCTAATGCCGGGTTTACACCAAGGCGAATACGAACAAAAACACGAACAAAAACATTTTCGTCTTTTCTCGTGAACATGGTCGCTAATAGGGATTGCAAATTTACCGACATTTTCAATTACTGGTAATTCGGTAAAATTTTCAATCAAAACCGGTTTACCGATAATTTACCGGTATTGAAAATATAAGAGTAAACATTACAAAAAAACTTTTTTTTAACTCTAATCGAGCATTATAATAAATATATGCAAATAAAACTATTCTGAATATAAAATATGAAATGAGATAACACAAAATAGATATATTTGTGTAACTATTGACAATACTTATTAATATGGATCTTCACCACGAAAACAATGAAAAGAATCTTATCTTACATACATAATTAAATATTTTTTATTTAAGATTTTTTTTAACAAATAAGCACGCAAAAAACATATTTTGTCTAAACTTTGGTCTCCTGATCGCGATCTAATTTTTGTACAAAATAATCCAGCCAGGGATAAAGCACTCTCAGATTCTACACTTGTTGGTCGAATAGTCATTAAGAAATCATATGCCATTTGTACCTATATACTATTTTCTCCTTACTTTTTATACTTGAAAATACGTCCATTATTTTGATGACTTGATTTAGATTTTTAGTTCTCTTTTGGCTTAGAGTTGATTCTTCATGAGATACTTCGGTTTTCGTCTTTAGTATTAATTGAAGTTTTTATCACAGATAACCATGTAGACCGAAATAACGAACGCATATATGCCCTATATTGATATACGTAATTTATCGAATTACCGGTAAAAATTTGAGGGTATTTCTCGCGATTTACCGGGAAACCGGTAAACCGGGTTACCGGTATTGCAATCCCTAGTCGCTAACACGCTGTTCGTCTCGTTGTAAACGCGAAATAGCAGTGTTCGCTAACATTTGACCCTACTAATAACCGTGAAATCCTCCGGATGCCCAAATCCATGAAACTTGGGTCTTGCTGTCCCTTGCCATTGTGGGACTGCTCGTAAACAGACGACCCTCTTGGACCGTCCGCCAGCAGGTACTCCACAGAAATAGTATGCGTGGCAAGCTCGAATAAAATGTTTATATTTTTGGTTTTAGCATAATGAGAATATTTCCAACGTATGGATGAGATTTTTCTAATAAAAATGAAACTAAACTCGACGCAATTCAGACAAGTTTGAGTTCTGCTTATAATATACATATAATAATATACATATTATATACATATTATATACATATTATAAACAGAACTCAAACTTGTCTGAATTGCGTTGGGTTTGGTTTCATTTTTATTAGAAAAATCTCATCCATACGTTGGCAATATTCTCATTATGCTAAAACCAAAAATATAAACATTTTATTCGAACTTGCCACGCATACTATTTCTGTGGAGTACCTGCCGGCGGACGGTCCTAGAGGGTCGCCTGTTTACGAGCGGTCCCACAATGGAAAGGGATACGGATCGCCAGGTATCGTCAGAAATGTTCGTCCACTGCGTTCCTACCGACGCAAACATCTTCGAGAACATTCGTACGCTGTATTCATTTCGTGTTCGCGGCGGTGTAAACGCGACGAGAACAGACGAACACGTTTTTGTTCGTGTTTTTGTTCGTATTCGCCTTTGTGTAAACCTGGCATAAGAGCTGTGCAGCACTATAGAAAACACAATAGAAATATTATACATATCGACGAAACGTGGGTCGATAATAGTATGTGTTTCAGCAAATGCTGGCAGAGCGAAGACACGTTAGGAGTGTTGGAAAATAACAGTTCTTCCTGCCGGCTAATAATTGTTCACGCCGGTGGGAAAAATGGATTTGTAAACGGCGCGGATCTAATTTTTAAAACGAAGACAAAAACTGGTGACTACCACGGGTAAATGAATGCTGTTAATTTTGAAAAGTGGGTTACAGAAAAATTATTGCCGAACATTCCAGAAAAATCCGTCATTGTGATGGGCAATGCCCCATATCACAGTGTGCAGTTAAATAAACCACCATCAAAATCTCAGAAGAAGGAAGTCTTGCTGAAATGGCTGAACGATAATAACATTCCATGTACAAACAAAATGAAGAAATGCGAATTAACAGAACTTGTGCAACAAAATAAGAAATTAGACAAAACATATAAGATAGATGAATCAATAAAAGAACAGGGACTAATGTATTAAGACTACCACCATATATGTGCGATTTAAATCCCATTGAATTAGCTTGGCCACAAGTTAAGCGAAAGATACGAGAAAAATATATTACGTCAGATCTTTCAAACAGTCAATTAGAATTATTGACACGGCAAGCTATATGCGACGTTGCACCTGCTGAATGGAAAAATTTCTGCGGACACGTTGAAAAGTTGGAACAAGAATATTGGTCGAAGGATAATTTAATAGAGAACATGATGGAAACGCAAGGTAGCGAGTCCGAAGATGTCGACGAGCCCGACGAGTTCAACGAGTCCGACGATTCGGACGATAGCACCTCCTCAGAAGATTTGTAGGGTAAGAAAGCATGAATATTGTACTTGTTTTTGAAAATTGTACTTATGTATAGTTTATCCTGATAAAAATGAACCAAAGTATGTGACCAATCGAACTATTTTTAATCATGCGAAATTCAAATTAATTTTCAGGAGAAGATTCAGGAGAATCTCACCAAAAAAGTAATAATACTTCGTACTTATATAATAATCTTATGGATAATGTCCTTACTTGTCATAATGAACATGTAGAAAAATAAATTTATATGATAAATTTATGTTATTCCTCTTTATTATACCTATAACAGTTGACACTCTGAGACGTCTACGCTATTGCTTTTCGTCGGATCCCTGATATAGCTCTATTTCTCTCGTTCTCGCTGTGTCCCGCTCGCTCTCTTCGTCACGCGGTGCTGCTGACCGATTCGTTGACGTGACGCGTCGGCCAATAGCGACAATACGTGTGCCTTACTTCTACCACTGTGTTAGAGAACGTGGGCCTATGAGGATACACTCGATCGGACCACCAAGTTTCTGCCGGCAACATTTTTGCAAACCACAGTAGTCGAATAGATAGCGTACGAGCAGGCCACGAGTACCTCAGTATTATAAATGTTACAGCAAAGCTGAATTGGTTTCGCAGAGTTATTTTAAATAAATTTGTTATCAGTATTGGTAAAGGGGTGTGCAATTAATAGCCCGTACGAGTTTTCTGTCAGCGAAATTCCCCAGAGATCCGCTACAGAAAACGTGGTGACCCTGACGTGATCTACAAAAGGGGAAAGAAGCGTAAAAATGTTCCACACCCCCGCGAAGAATGGGGACGGTGCCCAAGCAAAGGAGCAGAGCGAGACTGAGGAAACGCAGGAAGCGGTGACACAGACAGAACATACAGAAAAGGAGGCTGTTGTAAGAGCGATCCGCATCGAAAAACTTCCACCCTTTTGGAAGGAAAACCCAACCATTTGGTTCATGCAGGTGGAGGCGGCGTTCAGCGTTGCTAAAATCACCAGCGACGGAACCAAGTATCGGTATATTATTATGAACTTGGATCACAAAATATTGCCTTTTGTTTCCGACATTTTAGCATCACCGCCGGCGCAAGACAAATACGGCGCAATAAAGAAACGTATAGTCGATTCTTTCGATGAAACGCCCGAGTCGAAACTAAGGAGATTGTTAAGAGGACAAGAGATAGGGGCAGAGAAACCTTCCAATTTCCTTCAAAGGTTACTAAACTTGGCCGGAGGACAATGCAGCGATACGGTGCTAAGAACTCTGTTTTTGGAGCAGCTGCCAGATAACATCAGAGGTATATTAGCGGTTCGTGAGACAGCGGATTTATCAAAGCTGTCTTTGCAGGCCGACAAAATAATAGAGATGACATCTGCGAGTGTCACGGCGGTAAACGCAGCGAATCCGGAAGAAGATAGTATTAAAGATCTAAAAGATCAGGTACAGAAGCTCACGGTGATGGTCGAATCACTAGCACAAAGGGGGAGCAGGGACCGATACAGAGATCTACTTCAAGGAAAAAATACAAGGCCCGGGGGAGGAGCGATGCCAAAGAGGAGATCTGTTTTTACCACCGGAAGTTCGGAGAAAAATCTTTTAAGTGTTACAAGCCCTGCGCCACCTGTACAGTAAAAACAGTAAAACTAGCCAGAGAAGAACTTTCAATTGGGATTTCATAATAGCAGATACGCAAACTGCGATCTTGGGAGCCGATTTCCTCCGTAATTTCCATCTGTTGGTAGATTTAAAAAACAAACAACTTTTAGATGGAATAACGCAGTTGAGGGCGGTTGGACAGGTTACGGCTGTAGTCTCCAGCACGCTTTCTACTGTCGACAGCAACAATACGTACTCAAATCTAATGAAGGACTATATAGAAATTACTAAGCCAATAGGGAGGAAACCAGTAAAACATAATGTACAACATTATATCCACACAACGGGAGCACCGGTAGCAGAACCAGCGCGACGTTCGTCCCCGATAAAGTTAAAGAAGGCTAAGGCCGAATTCGAGAAAATGATGGCTGCGGGCATTTGTATACCATCAAGAAGCCCGTGGTCTAGCTCTCTACATGTGGTTGATAAAGAGGACGGGGAAGTGAGACCGTGCGGCGACTATTCCACACCTGTACGATTTTGTGTACGGACTTCAGGCTTGCAATATTTTCAGTACACTGGATCTGGTTAGAGCGTATAATCAGATACCGGTGGCACCCGAGGACAGACCGGAAACGGCGAAAATAACCCCATTCGGGTTATTCGAGTTTAACGTAATGCCGTTCGGTTTGCGCAACAAGGCACAAACTTTCCAGCGTTTTATGGATGCGGTATTGCAAGGCCTGACATTTTGTCATTGTTATATAGACGACATCCTAATCGCACCCAAAAGTCCAGAAGAGCATGAGGAACACCTCCGAATGGTATTTGATCGCTAAAACAGTATGGATTGGCCATAAATGTGGCAGCTTGGAGCTGAGCAGGTCCGATATTTAGGGTGTACCATCACCCAGCAAGGGATAAAACCCGTAGAGGACAGGGTAAAGAACGTACTGGAATACCCTAAGCCAAAAAATATTGCGGAGTTGCGTCGTTTCCTGGGAGTAATCAATTTCCTCAGGAGATTCCTGAGGAATGCGGGAGCAATACAAGCACCATTGAACGAATTGGGGAGTTGACAAAATTTTTAAAAGTGTTTAAAACTGTTCATTATGATAAAATATGCTTGTAAAAGAAATATTAATTTTTTGCTACACCTCTAACATGAAAAAAATGTAATTTTTATTTGAAATAAAAAAAATTGCCGCGAAAACGCACTGCATGGTCACGTGACCATTTGTGACGTCAACGTGCAGTAAATAACGAAAGTTGTGGTTAGGGACAGTTAGGAATGAATTTTTCTCACAAAAATAATGGATAATAAAAATTATTATCAATACTGTGCTGTTCCCTGTTGTGAGAACACTTCAATACGTACACCGAAGAAGTTATTTATTCATGTTCCGCTGGAAAGAACTATTCGCAATAAGTGGCTAAATCTTGCGAGAATAAACTATCAGTTGTCTTCAAAATCTAATTTATGTTTTTGTGAAGACCATTTCAATGTAAGTAACTAACTTATTATTAACTATCATTTATACCTATACAGAGAAATAATACAGTAAGAGTACATAACCTCTTAGGTATTTAATTTCTTTCAAACATATTTCTAGCTTGCAATTGTCTAGTAAAACAATATACTTACACAGAAGTTTTAACATTTCTGTATTCGGCAGAACAGAAGTCTGGATTTGTGGCTGTTAAGGGAAACCAGCAAATATGCTGATTCAAATCTGGCTCGCATGTCTGACGTCGCGACAGCGGTCAAATCAACAGTACCGATACTGTTGCTAGGTAAGAAAAAAACGTTCGAGAAGGTTCGATTCCTTCTTGCTTACCAGTCGTTCGGAAGCGTTAGTATAGTGCGAACAGAGTGTAAACGCGGAGACAGTAAACCTACCATTCTAAACTTATATTAAATAAAGTAAACTTATATCAAAATATTAGTTTAACAGGTTATGGGCCCAGGCACGCCTGTAAGTTAGAAAAGAGTAGAAAACCGCGTGAAAACACTGAAAGTAGAAGTGAGTCGTGTGACGGTTCGAAAAGTGAATCTGGGAATATGGCCGAAGAAAACCTTGTGAAGCACATGGTGAAGTTCGACGGTGCAAATTTCCAGCTATGGAAGTTTCAGATTCAGTCTGCGCTGATCGCCCAGGGAATTTACGACGTAGTGACCGGTGAAAGAGAAAAGCCACCAAGCACGGCCACGACAGATACAAAAACGTGGCTGAAAGACGACGCGAAGGCAAAATTCATCCTGTCCACGGCGATAGAATACTCACAGTTAGAGTATTTGATAACATGTGTCACATCAAAAGACATGTGGGAAAAGCTGAGCGCAGTGCATGAACAAAAATCAGCGACAAATAAATTGATTCTTCTACAACGGTTTCACGAATACAAGATGGACGCAAACGAGAAGGTGGCAAAAATCCAAAACATGGCGCGACAACTCGCGGATGTGGGAGAACATGTATCGGAGGTGGCAATAATGGCAAAAATGCTAGGGAGTCTACCTGGAAAGTACGGGGCGCTGATAACAGCCTGGGACAGTGTAAGCCCCTCACAACAAACCCTACAAAGCCTTCAGGAACGATTAATAAAAGAAGAAAACCATCTTTCCTGTGATGACACGGAAAACAGTGCTCTAGCTGCGATGAGTACAAAAGCAAAATATGAAGGGAAAGCAAATAAGAAATCCCAAGCCGGCCACACCAAAAGGGTAACGGACCTGGTATGCTTTAACTGCAAAAAGAAAGGGCACATAAAGAAATACTGTAAGATCCGTATACAGAAGGAGAAGTCCAGACACGATGAAGAAGAAAGAGTGAGCACGGGCGCATTCATCGCTACGTATGTACGAGACGAAGAAGACGACGGAGCAAGCGTCGGTAAGATAGAAAACTATCAAAGGTCTCCCACGGCCGGTCAAGTAGAATATCTACTGAACCTCCCAGTAAGAGACGTGTGGATTACCGACAGTGGTGCGTCACGACACATAACATTCCGAAAGGACTGGCTCTCTGACTTCAAGCCAAGTGTAAATGAAGCGGTTTCACTTGGAAACGATCAAAAACTGGAGGCTCTTGGCACCGGAACTGTAAAAATTAAAAAACTAGTGAATGGTGCGTGGGTAAACGGCAGTATCGAAAATGTGTTGTACGTACCGCCACTAAGAAAGAATCTGTTTTCCGTGGGTGCGTGCATGCAAAGGAACTATGAAATACTGTTCAAGAAACGGAATGTGTATATTCATTCTGGGAGCGCGATCGTCGGGGAAGGCGTATGCCAAGACAATGACATTTTCCGAATGTTTTTCAAAGTAGTGAAAAATACTGAAGTGAACGTCATCGAGAGTGACGTCAAGCTGTGGCACGAACGATTAGGCCATATAAACCAGCGCTCGCTGGTCAAAATGGCAAAAAGCGGGCTGATAAGTGGAGTAGGCTCAGAATCCACAGAATTCTTCTGCGAGGCCTGTCAGCATGGAAAACTGCACAGGAAGCCTTTCGGTACAAGAGAATACGAATATCAGACAAAGGCAGGAGATCTGATACACAGCGACGTCTGTGGCCCTTTTTCGACCGAGTCAATCGGCGGTGCAAAATACTATGTCAATTTCAAGGACGACGCAACGGGTTACAGAATGGTATACTTCATAAAACACAAGTCAGACGTACCGGAAAAATTCAAAGAGTACGTGCAGTACGTCCAAAACAAATTCGACAAACCAGTAAAAATCCTGAGAGCAGACAACGGAAAGGAGTACTGCAACGAAAGAATGGTACAATACTGCAAGAATCGTGGAATTATCATGGAACACACAGCCCCATACACTCCAGAACAGAATGGGAAGGCGGAAAGAGACAACCGCACCATTGTGGAGTGTGCAAGGACCATGTTACATGCCGCACGCCTACCGAAATATTTGTGGGCAGAGGCAGTAAATACTGCCGTATACATTCTCAATAGGACCGTGACGAACCAAGGAAAGACAGAGACACCATTCCAACAATGGACAGGAAAGGAAGCAACTCTGTCACACGTAAAAGTATTTGGCTCTGAAGCATACACACATATTCCTCGTATCCATCGGGGAAAACTTGACACGAAAGCCAAGAAGTTGATACTGGTGGGATACAGTGGAGAGTCAACAAACTACCGACTCATAGATCCAATCACGAAGAAGATAACCGTATCAAGGGATGTGGTGTTCAGCGAGAAGACTTGCAACAGAGACCCGAAGAAGCAGACGGCGATTCAGCTGGACATACCACAAGGGAAGGAAGTCGAACAAGGAGAAGAAGAAGAAGCTGAACCGGAAACAACGTCAGACGTCCAGAAGGAAGAGGAAGTCAACAGAGATGAGCAACCAACGACTTCCCAGAGACAACTGAGAGATCGAGCGCTGATACAAAGACCGGACAGGTATGAGGCAAATATCGTAACATATGAAGAACCTGTTTCGTTCAAGGAAGCAATCTCGAGTCCAAATGCACCCGAATGGAAGAGAGCAATAGAGGAGGAACTCGAGGCACACCGACAAAACGATACCTGGTCAGTAGTGCCTGCATCCAAGGACCGTCATCTAATAGACTCGAAGTGGGTGTTCCGAGTGCTGCGAGGTCCATCCGGAGAAGTTCGTCGCTACAAAGCACGGCTCTGTGCAAAAGGATTTATGCAAAAAGAAGGGAGAGACTACACCGAGACATTTGCACCCGTGGTTCGATATACTTCGTTGCGAGTAATGTTAGCAATTGTCGCGGAAAGAGATTTAGAGCTAGCCCAATTCGATATAAAGACTGCGTTTTTGTATGGGACTTTAGAAGAGGAAGTTTATATGAAAATCCCAGAAGGTTTAACGATAGGTTGCGAGCGCGAATCCGTAGTATGCAAGTTAAACAAAGCGTTATACGGTTTGAAACAAGCACCCCGGTGCTGGAATAATGTAATTAGATCATTCTTCAGGCGTTTCAAGCTTGTACCCGCTGACGCAGACCCGTGTATCTACCATGGACGACTGGGTGACGACGTCATATATCTGGCTCTCTTCGTAGACGACGGTCTAGTTGCAGCAAAAAAGGCGGAGTCGATCACGAGAGTTATGGCTGCCCTAAGGGAGTCATTCGACATTACAGTGGGAGATGCAGAAGTGTACGTGGGCATGCAGGTAGAACGAAATCGGGAAGAAAAGTCTATTTTCATTCATCAAAGGTCATATGTGGAAAGGCTAATTACAAGATTTAATATGAATGAGGCAATGCCTCTTGCAATACCTGCAGATCCACATACAGTTCTGAGACCAGTCGAAGATGAGTCCGAGGCACAAATGAACATGTCCTATAGAGAAGCGGTGGGATCACTCTTATTCCTAGCGACCGTATCCAGGCCAGATATTGCATTCGCAGTGAATGCGGTTAGCAGGTATCAGAATAATCACAACGAATCACATTGGCAAGCGGTAAAAAGAATTATACGATACTTGCAAGGTACAAGAAATTTTGGAATTCTCTATAGGGCGGAACAGAATGCCTCGCGACTCGTAGGGTATTCGGATGCCGACTTTGCGAGCGATATCGGTACACGGAGATCCACCTCCGGGTGTATAATTTTTCTAGCAGGTGGCCCAGTGCTGTGGTCGTCGGAGAGACAAAAGATGGTAACTCTAAGCACGACTGAATCCGAGTATGTTGCGGCTGCCACAGCGACGAAAGACCTCATATGGTTAAGGTCCTTACTTGATGTATTTGGGTATAAGTATGAGAGAGCGAGTGAATTACGAGTGGATAATCAGAGTGGGATAAAATTAGCGAAAAACCCAGAGTATCATAAACGAACTAAACATATAGATATACGGTACCACTACATTAGAGAAAAGGTCCAAAGCATGGAGATCGAGCTACAGTACGTTCGTTCAGAATTACAGCTGGCTGATCTGTTAACAAAAGCCTTGCCGAGAGATAAACTTTGTTATTTGCGATCAGAAATCGGGATACTGCCGCGAGGTCAAGACATTTAAGCGAAGGGAGTGTTAAGGGAAACCAGCAAATATGCTGATTCAAATCTGGCTCGCATGTCTGACGTCGCGACAGCGGTCAAATCAACAGTACCGATACTGTTGCTAGGTAAGAAAAAAAACGTTCGAGAAGGTTCGATTCCTTCTTGCTTACCAGTCGTTCGGAAGCGTTAGTATAGTGCGAACAGAGTGTAAACGCGGAGACAGTAAACCTACCATTCTAAACTTATATTAAATAAAGTAAACTTATATCAAAATATTAGATTAACAGTAACGAAATAGCTAACCACCATAATAGCGTCCAATGTTGGTAAATTTGTGCTGTCACCTTTAACGAAGTTCTTTTCCATTGCCAATAATATACCTACTTTCACTACTTTCCTTACCTAAGAAATCGAGTAATAAGTACTCGTAAACGATATTTTTTAATATAAACTTGTATGAGCAAATGCGCGAAGTGTCACTCGTCGCTATATATAAATCGCTGTTTACTGCACAATGACGTCACGCGCCGTGATTGGCGTTTGAGATCACATGACTCACAACTTAAAAACGTCAATTTTATTTATTAAATTTTGGTAAAACGAATAAGTGTTTTATTAATATTTCTAACATTTTAGGCTTTTCATTAATAAATCTGTAGATTTCACTACTTTTCCCTTTTTTTTTCAAATACTGGCAACTCCCCAATTGCTGAAGGGAGCAAAGAAAAAAGATAAAAGCCGTATCACATGGTCGGAACAGCTGGAGGCAGAATTCAACAGATGCACCGTTAGAAATTCACGCTGATGCATCGGACACAGCAGTAGGATCAGTATTAGAGCAATTCCGCCAAGAGACCTGGAGACCAATAGCATTTTATTCAAAGAAGATGAATGACGCACAACGAAATTACAGTACATACGACCGAGAGCTATTAGCAATCTATAACAGCATCAAGTATTTCAGACATTTTATTGAAGGCAGGCAAGTGGTAATCAGAACGGATCACAAACCACTCATCTACGCTTTCCTTCAGAAGCAGCAAAGCATGTCCTAGACAACTACGACAATTAGACCTGATTGGACAGTACACTACGGATCAGCGGGGATACATGATCACATCAGTTTTTTAATTAATATATTTGCAATTTGTGCCTGCTGTCAAGCTATCGTGGTAATGTTTACATCAGGCATCGGAATTAAGTGATCTTTTCGGCCGAGTTTCAGAGGCCACGCCTCCTTTCTCCCGCCGCGCGTCTTGGCCCCCGCGGCGGCCCAGAAGCCTCGAGCGCCTCAGGCCCGTGCCGTATGAACCGCGCGTGGCGCATTGGGGCGACACCCGTATCGATAGGTTTCCACTGGCCATACCATTTTGTAATTGTAAATTGATAATTTACAAACACTGTTGGATACGTTTAACGGCTTCCACAGTAGACTTCAATTCACGTATGAGATAGAAAAGGATTCTTGTTTAAGCTTCCTTGATACAATAGTTTATAGATCGAACAATAAATTAATCACGAACTGGTATCATAAACCGAGTTGGTCCGGTAGATATATCAACTTTTTTTCTGAGCATCCCATGCAACATAAAGTAGGATTGATTAAGGGATTAATTGACCGTGCTATCTTACTTTCTGACCCGGAATTTCGACCAGCTAATTTAACTCTTATTAAAAACACGTTAAAACGTAACGGCTATCCTATGGAGATGGTCTCAGCAATTATCCGAGATCGTATTTTTGAAATCTACCACCCGTTACTAATGGAAAAACGTAAAGAGATAAAAGCCAAAAAGATCGGACAAGTCAGCTGGAGAAATACGGTTGTCTTACCGTTTGTTCATAACATCTCAAACGACTTAAAAAGAATTTTTAGGAAAGTAGGAGTACATGTCATTTTCAAATTACCATTTTACACCAAACAATTGTTCCCTCCAATTAAAGATAAAATACCTTTGGTTAAAAATTCCAACATTATCTATTCAATTCCATGTATGAGTTGCAATCAGGTTTATATTGGACAAACTTCGAGACATTTAGACAGACGAATTTATGAACATAAAAGAAACGTTTTTTTACCTCCCTTTCAACACACCGCTCTAACTAAACATTCACTTGAGTTTGATCATAGGTTTGACTACGACAATGTCAAAGTTGTTGATAGGGAAGCCAATTTGAATCTGAGAATTCTATTAGAGACATTACATATGATTAAACAACCGAGCGTAAATCTTAGGTATGAAACACCTAAGATACAAGATTATTACGCAACCTTACTGAAAAAGTAAGGATATATGATGTGACCTCTCTAATGGAGGTTTTCGAATTCTTGCTTCCTTCATATGATTCAAACATTGGTACATAAAAATTTTTGCATATGTAATTTGCTCTTTTACTTAGTGAATGATGCTTTACCACATATATAATAATTGGTGGTATGAATTGGTAATGTTGTTTTGGCTAAAAATTCTTTTCTTTATAAATTTAATAAAACTTCAAATTAAATTATGATCAATAAACAGTACTCAAAAATCGATTCAAACAATAATTATTAACAGTTTCACTTTTGACTTTGTTTATGACCGTTATTCCTCTGTACCCTTCGGATGTTCTCGCTTCTATATACTATTTACTTTAGTCACGCTCCAACCGACTAACAAGGTGCACGTCTTCGATAACGTGTTTAACGTATAAAAGCAAACGCAGTATTCTTCAATAACTTTCTTGAAAATGGTCTAAACCATAGACCGAAACGTCGAATTATAATTATTGCAAAATAGCTTTTATTTAAGTGTTTACATGACCGAACCTACGCGCTGATATCACTTTTTGGTTTTTATATTCTAAAAATACGGTCGAAATTCTTAGTCTTTACTATCATTATTTATATTTTCTTTCTCCAACTGTTCGCAGTTTTTATTTTTCCTGCGATTTGCACAACCGCTTACTACGCAATAAGTCATTATTACACTCAATTAATATATGATTATATACAACGACCACTACGATGCTTTAGAACAGTAATATACTCGAGCTAATTTAAGAAGTAACTTGACGAACGACGAGTTTAGATCGGTTCTGCGCATGTTGGCGCTCATTGGCTATGCCACCACCAATGGTCTTTCGGCTGCGCATCCGTTCTGCGCCGAAAGCATTGGCGTGGCGCCACTTTCGTATATACCGCGTGTTTCGACTTTTTGTTGAATGTGTCAAAAAAATTAGAAAATGTTATACACAATTATGGATGGTTACCCGGTATGTGAAAGAGAATCGGAATGGTGCAAGGAGAGGGGGAAGCCTGGGTGGTAAAGTGGGGGAACAGAGACCTCGCGACAGTCGAATAGCTCATTCAACATGCGCGAAATTAGTTCCTTCTAAAATTAGCTCGAGTATAGTTGAGCAACAGTGGTTATGTTTCGAACATAGCCATTAATGCCGAACCGACAAGAAACGAATACATCCGAACCTAGCTACCGAATTGCCTGTATGGTTTCTGCCTTTTCCCCTCCGATCTTACAGTCCCCTCGCCTACAGTCCTCTCTTCTGCTCCGTCTATATAAGTCTATGGTACAGAATCGTATTTAAAATATACTTCTAAGTTTATTTTCCTTTAATAAAATTGGAATAATAAGATAGTAGAGATATTGAGGGACAATGCACCCAAAGTATTGGGCCATATTAACTCTTCCTCTCAAAGCTAACGAGAAGACCATATCTCGCTGCAGAAAGGTGAGATGGTCGAGTTATGATTTTTTTATTATTATTTTATTATTATTTTTGTTTATTTAGTTTATTAAATCACTTTTGTATTCATTTGCCTTGCTAATCGCCAGTAGGTAATTCACTTTTTCTTTGATGTGTTCTTTACTTGTTTAGCGTAAACAAATTAAATATCAATGAATCCGTAGTTGTATTCACTCATAAATAATTTTGCTTTATCCTTTGTTACTTTTCCATGAATAATTATGTGAGTGGTCTCTGCCAACGACGAAAACCGTTTCTCCCGGCATCGGGAGAGGTGGTCAGATGTCATGACTTCAATTTTCAACCCGATTTACAGTAAATATTGTCTTAAAGCAAATTTCGACCAGTTTTTCTGAATCGGCATAAAATTCTGAACATATTAGGTTTGTTCTGATAAAATAAGTAATATCTATATTAGTTTTAATAGCCATTTTATATTAGGTCGACCGCGTCTCCCGGATTTACCCTATATGTACTAGTTGTGTCATCTTAAGCGCAGTTGGAAAGCACTTTTATGTACTTGCAGCTCATTTTGATTTCACATCTTTTTTTATATTGTAATTATTATTATCTTCTATATTTTTGTGATATTATTTTCTTCTACTTTTTGTGATTTATTTGATAATACTCTTTTCCGTCCTCGACTTTTTCCTGTACTTAGCGTAATTTTGTTACTGTTCTGAAGCTTTTTATGGGGATGGTCAATACTCGAGGGTGGTGATTCTACAGGCCAAAATAAGACGAAAATATAATTTGATTTTCAGCTAAATACGCGTGCCATTTAGGCGCTTGAGTGGCTCGCGGAGGTAAGGGGAATGCATCCAACTGTCCGTAGAACAAATCGGAGGGACAGGACGAATCCCTGTTAGGGCTACGTGTATGCAGTTAAAAAAAATAACTTGAAAAAAATTAACAATAATTTTTTATTAATATTTCGGATACGAATAAATACTCGAAGCTACAATTTTAGATTTAGGGTCCACAGCCCCTCCCTACCTGCCCCCTCAAACCTCGTGTCGATCGGCTACTGGGGCCATTCGGAAGTATATTCCTTTTTATTTATGAAGGCTAAAAGGAAAATGTGTACTTTTTATTTTCAAGGGCTATTTTTTACACATTTAAAGGGGGACATACACCTAGATCAGGGTTGACTAACTGGTGACTCACGAGTCACCGGGGGCTTCTCCGCCTTGCTGCTACGCTGACCGGCCCCCCTCCATACCTACCAAACTCTGACGATCGCAGTGGATTCCTCTTTCTTTCCTTCTCTTTTCGACTGCGATCGTCAGTGTCTGGTAGGTATGGAGGGGGCCGTTCAGCGTGACAGCAAGGCGGAGGTGCCCCCGGTGGCCCGTGAGCCACCAGTTAGTCAACCCTGACCCAGATTATGGTTTATACAAAACCCGACTTTTGAAAAAACCGGTTTTCGAATTCCACTATTCCCCAAAAACTGGTTAAACCGGTTTTCGAATTTTCACAAAAAAATATAGTTAAAATAGAAAATAAACATACATATGTACTTAATTTAAAAATTTTCAGTTTTTTTTTAATATTTATGGAATTACAAAAATATAACAAAATAAAATGTACTCTATCTATACAAAACCAAATAAAGAAAACAAATTAAAATAACTAAAATCCGTACAAATCCGTGAAATTTTGGAGTTTATTTAATGTTTATGCATCTACAAAAATATGACCCAATAAAAGAGACTGCATACAAAACCAAATGAAAAAAAACTTAAATAACTAAAATCCGTACAAAATATAAATTATAAATCTTTATTTCTTTTAATACTTTTCTTCCGAAAATATGCTAGTGTCCGAGGCGATTTCAAGTCAAAATGTTAACGTTTTTAATTAAATAATTAATTCGTTTTTACATATTAATTCTAGTATACAAAGTCGGCTTTTTTAAATTTAAAAACCGGTTCTTAAAAACCGACAAACTCTAACCTAGATATTCCAAAAAGATTGATTTTTTTTCTTACATATTTTCATTGTTTGATATATCAAGAATGTTTTCCCCAAAAATTTCATAAGTACAACCCTATTTTCACGAAAATTGACAAAATGATGACTTAAACCCCCATAATTTCACGAGGACTACAACATATTATAGTTTCAACAAAATCCCAGACATCGAGGGGAAAAAGTGATCGATTCGGCGTGGAATGACACATAATGAATGCAGAATGCTCCCGATTTGAATATTTCGACGTGCGTTACGAAAAGTAGCACATTTCATTTGTCTTACGAAGACAAGCACTCTGCTCATTCTGATCACGAAAAACAGAATGTTTCGATTCTGTTCTCGAAAAGTAGTATGTTTTCATTCATCGCCACGAAGAATAGCATCTTATGCTTTATCGCGACGAAAGGTAGTACATTTCGGTACTTTGCTGCGAAAAATAGCACGGTTTGCCTTTAGCCGCGAAACATATCACGTTTCGACGCGCGTTACGAAGAGTAGCACGTTTCATTTTTTCTTACGGACAACTGCATGTAGAAAAAATGAAACGTGCTACTTTTCGTAACGCGCGTCGAAACGTGATATGTTTCGCGGCTAAAGGCAAACCGTGCTACTCTTCGGAAAACAAATAAACCGTGATACTTTTCGCTGCAGCGTTTGAAATGTGCTACTGCTCGTGGCGAAATGTAAATCGTGCTTGTTCTCGTGGTATATTCGAAACATCCTTCTTGAAACATTGAAACATGCTTCTTCTCGTGATAGATTGAAATGTGCTGCTCTTTCTAAGACAAATGAAACGTGCTACTTTTCGTAACGCACGTCGATTTTAACTCGCTGTCACTCATGAACACATCAGTTACAACCAGGGATTCGGAACGGAACAAAAACGAAAACTATAAACGAAAAGAATGAAATTCCTAATCCTATTGCAGGTGTGAAAACGATATAACCGAAATAAAAATTACGGTTAATAACGTTATATTCTTTTCGATGCACACTTTATGTTAAAAAATTTAAATTGAACACGCCCCTTATTTTCATCATGAATCCATTTGTGCCTGAATATGAACAGTAGATACATTCTGTGATCTCGAATTTTTATTTTCTACAATCTATTTTTTTTTATACAGTTTATATTGTCCTGGGCAAAACGTTAGGAATATTACGCTCCTGGACACGCGTTACATCCGGGAACCTTAAAACTCTGTATTTTTTTTTTTATAATACATAATACATAATTATAATGTATAATATTTTATAATATATTTACCAAATGCAATAAAATTCTTAAAGATAAGTTAATGAGTTTTCTTTTATAAATGGAATAGCCGGTTCGGAGCAAAATTTGTTTTTCGTTCCAATGGAAATGACTACCAATTTTTCGGCGGGAACGAAACGAAACGAAATTATTATTATCGGAGCTGAACCGAAACGAAACAAAAAAACATTTCGTTCAATGTCCCTGGTTACAACAGATGACCGTGTTGGACATTCTTTGGATTCCAAACAAAAAAAGTTGTTACCGCAACTACTGGAACCACAAAACGATCAGATATAGCGCCATTAGCATAAAGAATACACCTATACATATTTCGATGTGGTGGTTATATTAGTTCTCATGAGAAACTCATATAACATGATGTGATATAAAGGTTGTTGGTCTAACTGGTCCAAGACTTTCACATAGCGCAGAAAAAACACACCTAACTTACACAAATCCAACACTTAAAATGTATCTTGCTCGACTGCGTTCTCACTTTCATCGTCTTCTCACTCGCTACCTCTTTCACAAATCACGCACAGTGCAATAAAGCAATGTATTGAAAACATAAGTTAACGAACTATTTCGTCAATTATTGTTAGCTAGCGATCGAAGCAGGTCGAAGAAATTCAGCATGCCACCACGCAAGCATTTCTCGGACGATTTGAAGCGAAGAATAATTAAACTTCTGGAAAAGGGCAATACTCAAGGAAAAGTTGAAGAAATTTTAAATTCTTCCCATAGTGTGATTAGCTATACATATAAATAAGAAATTTAATGAAAGTGGAAGTGCAGTTAATCATACAAGATGTGGACGTTCTCGTTCAACGTCAAAAAGAGATGACCGACAATTATGACAAATTGTTCAAAATATGAGGCGAGGTACGTCCAAGGAAATAAATGGAAAGTGGGCACAAAATGTTTGTGATCGTGCAGTGAGAAAGCGATTAAATGAAATAGGATATTCCTTTTTGCAAAGCGAAGACGAAACCGTTTCTTACGAAACAGCATAGGAAAAAACGTTTGGAATGGTGTGTAAGGAACACCGGTACCTATTGGACTGCGGATGATTGAAAAGGAGATTTTGACCCCAATAGAAAATTTATGGGCAACGTAGAAACCTACAAACAGAAATGAGCTTCGCGAAGCAATTATTAAGACATCGTGGGATGAAATCACACCGACAGAATGCAAAAATCTTATAGAGTCAATGCCAAAACGCAGAATAGCGGTTATACGTGCACGTGGAAATGTAATGAAATATTAGGTAATGTGAATTTTAAGTAAATTATTCTTCATTTCTTCGCAAATTTATATGATCGAATACTTTTTTCCAAGCAACATGTTATTCGGTTGTATCTTCGTCTGAGACTTAATACCGGTATTTCGCCAATACAGCTATACAGAAACCGATATCATACCGAAAACAAAAGGTTAGCGGTATTTTTTCGGTTACCGGTATAGCTGTATTGTCGAAATACCGGTATTAAGTCCCTGGTTTGTTCATTGTTTTTTAGTAGATAATAAACGAACGTCATAATTATTTTTGTTGTATTTACTTCGTATTAGACCAATTTTTTAACATTATTTATATTCACATTTAAATTTATACCGCATTGTTTTACGTACAAAAAATTGTGGTGTTTCTCGTTGACTTCGTACCATTGCGTTTGGTCGAAAACTTATTGCCAGGGGTTGTATATTCATTGCAATAGAATGTTTAAGCGCCTGATAGCAGACGTTGCATGTTTGAACAGTGGCCAAAACAGGCGTTGCTCCTATTTATGTAAACACCGTAACCAATTTCCGGTCGATTTTCCTGAGAATTTCTATATAAGGGTGCAGCGTAATATCTGGGCATAACTTCAGTGGTTGATTCAGCACAGAAGAATAGTAATGAAAGGTTCGTACAAATGATGGTCCGATCTGGCCTTGTTTCCGAGTTACTGCCGGTGCTGTCTATGGTTTACAACACAGCAGTAGGTAGCATTGGCATACTCCGCCAGCGATTTGACGAGGCTTGCCATTGAATTGGAATTTTGAAAGGGTCAGAAGGTGAAAGATAAGATGTTCAGAGGCTTGCGTTTAAGCCAAATTCCTATGAAGACTTGGCGAACAATTGGTAAAACAGAAAAATGGCTGTAACTGAAAAACACAGTCAGATAAGAGAAATGTTTGAAGGAACATTTTTTATTGCTCTTGTGTGCTGAATCCAGCAGTTATTCCCACATATTATCGGGTACATCCTGCATATTCATAATGGATCATTAAAATGAACTAATAACTATGTAGCCATATAGAACATCAAATAGAAAGGTAAAGTTTATTATTTAAGAAGCGATACTGCGCTCATTGAAGTCTTAGCAAAGTAACGAAGCAGCGCGAGAGCGCTTGTCCGTTGTAAAATGGTCTACATTCTCAATAAGTAAATTCAACAATTCACTAAAATAAAAAGCGATAAAACGATTTATTACATAAATCGAATTATAATTAAATAAACGGAAATATATTATATCGATAATATTTTCCGTTACCCGTCGTATGTCAAAACTAATTTTAAGGTTATAACCAGAACGGAATACTTACTTCTTCATTAATAACAGTTGCATTGCTGAGTGACCGAAGTGCGGACGTAATCTTACGTCCTAAATCTGCCAGAACCATTTTACCACAACTATCTAACTTTCAGGCAGGAAAAACAGAAAATTAAATGCACACAGTTGTTACTCAAATTTTGCCAACACACTACGACAGCATATCTAACTCCAAAGTCAAAACAAAGCTGAATATTTATATGCGTTTGCCTGAAGTCTGTGATTTCTTATTTAGAAATTATTTTAAAATCACTTTCTTTGAAATTCTTGCCAGCACAATATTTTTATTTTAACACGACACATAAACTCACAGACGTAGGTAAAAAGGTTAGGAAATTCTACGTCAGATTTCGTCATTGATAACTAACAACCAGGGTAGTGATACTCAATGTATTTTTTTTCATGAACTGTTGCGCGATCTCGTGGGAAGGCCGGATTGTGCCCGTGGAGCGCTGAAGCACTCAGCTCGCGAGTTTCCGCGGGAATTTCAAGTTATTGGTATGAAATAAATGTACACTTCTGAATACTTTCAGTATCTGGATTTATTTGGTAGCTCGATGTTTACTGTTTTACTAACAAGTTCGATCTCATCTTTCTACAAATTAACTCCTCGCTTGTCACCTCCGAGCGCCCTACTCCTCCAATTTTGGTATGTTCTTGACTCCCTCCTCGGATTCCTTCGTCCAATCAAGACGGTGTTGTCCCTCAAGCTTCGTTAGTGGGTTGTCCTTCTGCCATCTCTCCGTCCTTGGCCCTTCCTTCGCGTTTCCCTCCACTCTCGGCTGGTGGTCGAGGCACGCTTTCCGTTTACATACGTATTTTACATAGGCTGCGTACAGTACATACATTTCTAACAGGTAGGTAAGCGCAACCCTCGGGGTCAAGACGGCGTCGCCGGCGCAAAGTTTATGACTTTATGACTTTCAGCCTCCCCCGAGCTGAGTTTTTACCCTAACAGGACATCGGCAATTATTGAAAGGGAAAGCAGAGTTTTAAATGGTTTTACCAGACGAGCAGCTGCCCCTTCATTGAAATTTGGCACGCAGATGTGGAAGGAAAGGTTAAGCTATTTATTATCCTCGCTTGGCCTAACTGTAGTTTTTAGAATTTCTGAATGCACCCCTAGGTTTCGCTCTACATCTAACCTCGATATTCCCATGTCTTATAACTAATTTCACGCAGTCACGCATATTTATACCAGCGGAAACCGCAACAAGCACAATCACCTAGTGATCCTCTAGCGGCCGATTTCTTCACCTCTGACTAAAGTCCCGATCAGTTAGGGCGGTATTCGCAGTCGCGTCTTGAGCAAATGCTTAAGCACGACCTCAAGATTATCTCAAGACACAACTATGGCGGCCTTCTTGAGCAAATGCTCAAGATGATCTTAAGCATTTGCTTAGAATAAGCAATTGCTTATATCTTATATTTGCACATTCACGTTCGGAAATTTTCGGAATAATTCTGTTAGAACAACCAATGATAGAAGGATATTCCGTTCGTTCCTTGGTGGGCGACGGAGTAGGATGCTCGAACATGTGTGAGTAATGCGTGTGAGCGTTGAGGTTATTTATTAATGATTTGCAGAGAAAAACTTTTCCACTGCCATGTAATGTTTGTTTTTAGTATAATAAACTAATATATAAACCCAACCACTAAACTGATGTAATATAGAAATAAAAACACCTCAGATTGTAGCGACTCCATTTAATTTTAATTTATTTTGTACATTATTGATAAGTATACTTGATATACATCGATAATAATATTGATATTAGCGACATTGATTACCCATAATAATATGCATTTCAATTATGAAATGAAAACATGAATGAAAACCTTCTTGCAGGTTAAGTAGTTCATCTCGTGGAATCTCGCATAATTTCGCATGTAATGACGTATGGATTCGTCTCAAGACTGTCTTGAGGTCGTGTCTTAAGCATTTGCTTGAGGAAGATCTTGTTCAAATAAGTAATTCCTTGTATGACGTCACATGTGTCAAAATAGACGATAAAACGAGGTTATATTTTCAAGACAACGTTTTACATAACTTGAGACCGTCTTGAGTGTCCGGAGTAGAGGGGGAACACCTACGGCAATGGCGATATGTGTGCGTGATGATTCAGTCACATGGTGTTCCCCCTCCACTCCGGAGATTTCATTCCCCGGCAACCTCAAACTGACGCCATTACCTGACAAAGGGCATGAAAAACTGCATTCTTTATTCTTTATCGTATCGATATGGAAGTGACACCGATAGATTCCTCATGTTTTTCCGATGAAATACATACAAAATTTCATATAATTCGGACTATTTTTAACGAAGCAAGAGTGAAATAATATAAATCAATTTTTCAGCTAATTTCCTTCATTATGCTCCGTTGTTGAAGTATGGTGAGCCACGGCGGAGGGTTATCCTCGCCATTCATCACGCGCATAACCCTCATTGCCGTAGGTGTTCTCCCTCCACTCCGGAGAATCTCCGGAGCTCATCGGTAACCTATTCTTCGCTGAAAAAATAACCTCGACGCTCACACGCATTACTCACGTTCGAGCATCCTACTCCGTCGCTCACCAAGGAACGAACGGAATATCCTTCTATCATTGGTTGTTCTAACCGAATTATTCCGAAAGTTTCCGAACGTGAATGAGCAATTGCTTATTACACATGTGACGTCATACAAGGAATTACTTATTTGAACAAGACTTTGCTCAAGCAAATGCTTAAGACACGACCTCAAGACACAACTATGAATCTAGGCGGCATCTTGAGCAAATGCTTGAGACGGTCTTGAGAATAAGAAGCGACTGCGAATACCGCCCTTAGTCGCTAGTCAGATGCTAGGTGGTGTTGCGTGGCCGTTTGGGTCCTCTGGATCCTTGGTAGTGGCTTCGGCGAGGGTCGACGCCCGTGGAGTGCTAAAGCGCTCTGCTCCTTGGACGTGGATTTTTCAGAGATAATTATAATAATAAAATTGATGAAAGAATAATAAAACGTTTGAAACACTAATAACTTGTAACTTCAATGAGTTTATTTGAACAATACGAAACAGAAAATGATATTTTCAGAGTTTGTGAGGATACGTCAGTTAGCTTTGACTATCAAGGCTTGAATGGTGCTACCAGAAAAGTCCGTCGGTTTTACACCTTTTGTTATTTACAAAATGTCTTAGATTCTAAGAGCCAATCGCAAATTTACTAATTAACTAGCTAATTTCCTATTAGTCGATCCGATTCCTTTCGGTTATCGATTTTTGTAAAACAAGCGTTTAACAACATTGCGCTGGATTTCACACTTAGGAGAAGAGAGGAAGCTGAGATTCATTTATTCAAACACCCGTTTCCAAGAGGGTATCGATTTCTTTTATAATCTTGAAGTTCCCTCATTAAAAGAATCTAACTATTTTCAAACACCTCGGGCTTGCGCGAACTTCACCTTGTCTCCCTTTCCTATTACAGTCGTGCGATCCGATTCGAACTTCGCGCTTCTACAGTTTGTGTCGAACGCCGCTAGAGCGAGGATCGCAACTCGCAACACCTCCCCCCTTATACAAAAGGTGTTCTCTATGAGAACAACTTTTTAAAGTTAAAGAAGTTAAAGAAGTGTTCCAACATGGATTGTCACATCGTTCCAAGCATCATTACTGAGTTTCCTTCTTCCCGCCTTCCCACAGTAGCCGAGCTACTCGGTCCACCCGGGTTCCTATAGAAAGGTAAGTTGAAGGGCCCAGCTGAATGCTTGGCACGTTACAAGTAATTTACATTTTCATGATTTCATTTTAGTTATCGGAATACATTGGTTCTTATCGTACATAGAGAGGAAGACAGCGCTGAATCAAGAATAATTAGTAAGCGGAGTACATCTTCTTATTTACAATTTCATTTCTTCTAAACTTTACGTAAATTTTATGACAATATTCTAAATAGTTATTGAGGATCCAATCTTACGAAGGCTAACTTGAGTTTATTAGTATGAACTACCTTTACTTTATTAGCGATCTTTATCTCGACAGTGAGGTCATTAAACATTCTTATAATTTCATAAGGGCCTACCCACGCAGGATCGAACTTGGATACCTTTGGTTCTTTCACAAGATAAACATGATCTCCGACATTGAACTTATGGGGATTCTGCCGACTGCAGACTCATGGTGCTCCCGTATAATGGATAGAGTCTCTGAAGAATGAGGAATAGTAATCTCTCCGGTGCGTATTGTAATAATGTATTTTGAGTCATTAAAGATTTGCTTCAAAAGATTTTCTATAAAGTCCCAACTGACAGGCTCTAAATTATTGTTAAATTTCGAAATACTAAAGGTTGAGACGTTCTGTGATCGCATGAGGTGTTTAAGTGATGTGAAACAAGAAGACAAATGATCGGGGTTCTGCGTTACTATTGGGTTGGTTTTGTGGAATAAGTGAAAAATTAAATAAGTACTGCCAGGGAAAACCATTGCATTTCCTGTATAGATTTGATACTGTTTCATTTGAGAAATAGAGAATTTATTACGATTTAATAGGTCTCTGCTTGTCTGGGAAGTAACACTGAAATCGCTCGAAAGAAAGTTTACAAGATTATCTCTGCGCATGTACAGATGGTCCTTACAGAAGTTGAAACTGGGAATTTTGAGGGGATGAGGTGAGGATGAGTCTGTAACTGTTGATGCTAAAATCTTGACATATGGATTTATTTCAGTTGAAGTCGACTTCACGGAGGATTGCGTCTCCTCTCCCGTTAACACAGTCAAGGACGGCCATGAGGTCGGCCCCACAAGCTTACGCCGGGAAACCGCATCCTCCCCCGCCAACATGACACCCTCTCCAGTCAAGGACGGCCATGAGGTCGGCCCCACGAGCTTACGCCGGGAAACCGCATCCTCCCCCGCCAACATGACGCCTTCTCCAGTCAAGGACGGCCATGAGGTCGGCCCCACAAGCTTACGCCGGGAAACCGCATCCTCCCCCGCCAACATGACACCACACCTAAGCCACGGAGATACTTGATGCCCTTCACCGCAGTCCATCGGCTCCATCAAGTGTGCTATATCCCCGGTGCTTTCAGAGAGCAATCCTCCTCTCTCTAAAATTTCTATTTCTCCTTCATCTGCCGTATGATACTCATCGCTGTCATTGTCTGTAGAGTGATGGTCTGTATTTATGTCCTTAGAATAGATTTCGACTTCATTAACATTGTGTGATTTACCATATGTTACAAAAACTTTGGCTAGAGCCTGTTCATTTCTGTCTGTTGTAGGGTAACTTTCGTCTTCGTCCCTTACTCCTTCAACATCTGCAGGTGGCAAATCGTTTGCGCCTACGACAACCCCCAGCAGATGATCAGAAGAAAGGTGTCAATTTCGTCGGTTTTGATGTGAGGATTTATGGAAATTGTGATCATATTCGACAAACTGACAAACTTGGAGGGGTTATGAAAAGAGTGAGTGCCAGTGTTAGAATACACTTGAGGGAGAAGTGAGAATAATGAGGATTATATATGGGGTAAATTTTTGACCTAGCAGATTGCATCGTAGGAGATATAGCACCTCATTGCGGCGTTCCAGCCGACGTAAACCATAGAGGACATTTGTAACTTTTGGGGAACAAGAGACCCATGATATTAGAAAAGAAATGTTTCATGTATGTTTTACTGTTATGGATTTATTATGTCGATATCGAAGGCTATCTTGTTGTAAAATTTGCCTATAGGGATACAAGGAACAAGGGTGTTAAGAGTGTTTCCAGAAGTCAAGTACGTCAAGGGTCTGGACCTAGTGCATTAAATTATGCAGGCATACGAAAAGAGGGATAACGCTCCTAGCAAGATATAAACGGGACATTCAACGAGTCTAAATTATTCGAACGAGAACGTTCGTCAAGAGATTAAAAGGTATTCAAGTTTTCCTTGTGGGTCTTATGATTATGATCAATAAGATCGGCTTTAAAAATTTTCGAGCTCTGAAACAACGAATTCGAATTCAAATGCTCAGTTTGTTCTTCAGTTAAATTGTTTGCGATTGAGATTGTAGACTAGTTTCGAGACTATCTGTACGTAATATTTCCGCGGGTATGTCTTCCACGTCAAACTCCCGTAATCTACTCGCGCTAAGCAGGCGCTTTTTCCTTAATTTTAACATTTTTCTAGGATTTCGCAACATTTTAATAATACGATGAATACGACGGACGAATTACAATTTGAACGGTTGAACAGTAACGAACGATTAAACAGTAATGAACGATTAGATAATGACGAACAATTAAACAGTAACGCAATAACGGACGATTAAATTGTAATTCTTAATTCTTATCTTTTGCAGAGATCTTGAACGATGAAGTCCTGATCCAGGCGTCGTTGTCTCCACGAATGCACGTGACCTGGGGTGAAATAGCTGCACGGCCGCCCAAAGTCACCCTCTCCGAAATTCATCCACGTTTCCGCGTTCCTGGGGAAACCGTGCGAAAACCCAGGAAGGAGAAGCTGCAATCGCGAGGACCTCTTGAACCACGTCCACGAGCCGACGAAAGGAATCCCACCGCTGTCACCAGTTTTGTTGCGTGGCCGTTTGGGTCCTCTGGATCCTTGGTAGTGGCTTCGGCGAGGGTCGACGCCCGTGGAGTGCTAAAGCGCTCTGCTCCTTGGACGTGGATTTTTCAGAGATAATTATAATAATAAAATTGATGAAAGAATAATAAAACGTTTGAAACACTAATAACTTGTAACTTCAATGAGTTTATTTGAACAATACGAAACAGAAAATGATATTTTCAGAGTTTGTGAGGATACGTCAGTTAGCTTTGACTATCAAGGCTTGAATGGTGCTACCAGAAAAGTCCGTCGGTTTTACACCTTTTGTTATTTACAAAATGTCTTAGATTCTAAGAGCCAATCGCAAATTTACTAATTAACTAGCTAATTTCCTATTAGTCGATCCGATTCCTTTCGGTTATCGATTTTTGTAAAACAAGCGTTTAACAACATTGCGCTGGATTTCACACTTAGGAGAAGAGAGGAAGGTGAGATTCATTTATTCAAACACCCGTTTCCAAGAGGGTATCGATTTCTTTTATAATCTTGAAGTTCCCTCATTAAAAGAATCTAACTATTTTCAAACACCTCGGGCTTGCGCGAACTTCACCTTGTCTCCCTTTCCTATTACAGTCGTGCGATCCGATTCGAACTTCGCGCTTCTACAGTTTGTGTCGAACGCCGCTAGAGCGAGGATCGCAACTCGCAACAGTGGTAGTTAACTGTCGCGCGTGTTTCTTTGCGCTATTGGATCCTATGGTTAAGTGACTGAAGGTTTGACGCGGCAACGCCGCAAAAAAACGGTAAAACCACAACTTCATGGTGTAAAAGTGATCGTGAGTTGTGGCGGTCTCGCCACCGCGCAGTCTGTGCCTCAACAATTTATTTATTTGAGGCATGAAGTATTATAATTATAGTTAAATGTCGCTATGAATTATTATTGGAAAGTAAAGAATGATAGGATAAACCAGTATTTTGTAGTAAATTTATTCAATATGCGTTTTTTGTTTTTCATATACCTACAGGCAAAAAATCGAATTTCACGGAATATGAAAAGGAGCTACTGATTAACATCGTGATGGAATATCGACACATTATCGAAAATAAATAAACAATACCGTCTATTATTCTATTATTCTATTAAATGTTTCTTCGTCTTCCTCATCTTCCACATGCTCGAAGATGTTAATATTTACGAACCTATTAATTTTTTTTAAATACAAGCGCTTTCTTCCATAAAAGTAAAATCATATACAAGAGCGTTCAGAACAGTCTACAAGCATAATTCTGTTCTCTGTTTCACATTTCATATTTCCCCCACTACTGCAAACACGAGTTAACTGCCACTTCTGGCAGTTAATCGGTGCCCGAACCTCCGGTAAAATTGACTTGGAGATTAACTGGCAGATCACGCTTGACCAGAGGTGAAGAACCAGGCATGTGTCAGTTATGTGGAACATAACTCTAATCCGAAGATTACCGGAGGTGAAGAAATCGGCCGTAGGTAGTGATACGGGGTGCGTTCCACTTGCGCCCAAATCGCCCGCAACGCCCGCGATTTTCATTAAGGTAGGTTCTCCTATACGCGACTGGACACAACGTCAAGAATTTCAAAGTCGATTTTCTTGAAAATGAAGCACAATATCAAAAAATCTTATTCCTCTCTTTCGACTTATTTACTTGTTATAAGTCGAAAAGAAAGAGTAACTTTTTTTTATATCGCGCTTCAGTTTCGAGAAAATCGACTTTGAAATTCTTGACGTTGCGTCCAGTCGCGTACAGGGAAACCCACCTTAATGAAAATCACGGGCGTTGCGGGCGATTTGGGCGCAAGTGGAACGCACCCACGCAGATGTGTCCACCATTTTGGCCTAAAGCGGAAGTCGCAAATTGGCGGGCACATTTTGAAATAATCGAGAAAACTGAAGTTGTACTATTTCTTTCTGCCGTTCTTCATACAAATTAAAACATGTTACGTTAAATACATTAGATTGTTTCTAGATCTCTACGGAGCACGTAGGGCAGGGGTGCACAGGGAGCCTTTTTCAGCGCCTAGCGGCAGGCAACCAGCCGTACGCCGTTACTAAGGGTAGAATCGGTGAGGCGAACTGCAGTAGTGTAGGTGCGGGCTCGTAGCCGCGTAGCGTAAGTATGTATGGTTGGGTTCCTTGTGGGGCCCCAGTGCAGAGCAGGTCCCGTAATATAATTCGGTGGGGTCATGAAATTTCCAAAACATTTGCTACTGCCGGCATTTCGTATGACTTGACGGTTCGATTCTACTCATAATAAAACATTTATTACTAATAATACTTATCTTTTCAGCGACACATAAAATAATTAGAAGGTTAATAATATAGAAATAAATAACTCGGGCACAAGGAAAACAAGTAGTTTTCAAGTAACGATATGTATCATTTATAAAAGCTAGAGCATGATATATGAATAAATATATACATATGTACAGTACGCATCTGGGCCATCTGGTGCTTATCATTGCACATAGTAATAGTCTTATAGGTGTAATATTATATACATAATAGTATGTATATATACTGAACAATACACGCAGTATTCATGAAGAATACGAGATGGAGTATGTAAGTCAAATCACACTGACAACATATAATTATAAATAAATTATAATAAAAAAATAATTTTAAAGACAAGCTTTTATTCAAATGTACTAAAAAAGAAAAAAAATTTGATGCCGGCCGAAATGACTGCCTCAGAAGAATTCTCTTCATATAACCAAAAACAGCGTGGGGCGTAAAATCTAATATTAAAGGTTATACAAAAACTAATTGCTAAACAACATAATTTTGTATTGACTTTTAATCTGGTTAGATCTCAGGGCAGACTTTGAATTGAGGAATTAGACTGCTTGCAATAGAGTGGAAAAAACGTGCAACAAGTGTCAAAAATATTTTTTCTTTCTTAGTACATTTGAATAAAAGCTTGTCTTTAAAATTATTTTTTTATTATAATTCATTTATAATTATATGTTCTCAGTGTGATTTGACTTACATACTCCATCTCGTATTCTTCATGAATACTGCGTGTATTGTTCAGTATATATACATACTATTATGTATATAATATTACACCTATAAGACTATTACTATGTGCAATGATAAGCACCAGATGGCCCAGATACGTACTGTACATATGTATATATTTATTCATATATCATGCTCTAGCTTTTATAAATGATACATATCGTTACTTGAAAACTACTTGTTTTCCTTGTGCCCGAGTTATTTATTTCTATATTATTAACCTTCTAATTATTTTATGTGTCGCTGAAAAGATAAGTATTATTAGTAATAAATGTTTTATTATGAGTAGAATCGAACCGTCAAGTCATACGAAATGCCGGCAGTAGCAAATGTTTTGGAAATTTCATGACCCCACCGAATTATATTACGGGACCTGCTCTGCACTGGGGCCCAACAAGGAACCCAACCATACATACTTACGCTACGCGGCTACGAGCCCGCACCTACACTACTGCAGTTCGCCTCACCGATTCTACCCTTTGTAACGGCGTACGGCTGGTTGCCTGCCGCTTGGCGCTGAAAAAGGCTCCCTGTGCACCCCTGACGTAGGGTTTTCTAACTTTACTTAAAAGGTAAAAGACTAAAAAGGTAAATTTCGGGTCAGGCATAATAACAGCGACACTGAGCCTCGCCCTTTCTGTACATTACGTTTCTAACTCCACTACGTTGTATCGAATATTATAAAAGAATAAAGACTAAAAGAATAAAAAAATTATTTATTATTATTATTATTATTAAAAGACGTGTGGAACTTCAAATATTTCAACATAGCTTGAAAAATGAAAAAATGCTAGATAGGATATTTTAACTGAGGAGAGCAGAATATAGGAAAGATTTCTGGAAAAAATCAAATCTATAATACAGTTTCTCACATACCTTAATCAGTAATTTTTTCCTAAAAATATATTTATTAATCAATCGTGAAAATATGATAAAGAATTTAATAATGTAATACAAAGGTTAGCGTTAGCAATAGTTTGCACGTTCAAAATGACAGCATTAAATGAAGTTTGCTGGTGATTCCACTTTTCGCTCAATGTTGTGGAATCCAATTGGTAGATGTTATTGCTTCGCCCAATAGGAAAAATTACACAGATAAACGGTGGTGGGGCTAGGCACATACCAATTACATGCGAGCAGTATCTCTTTCTTTTTCTACTTGTTTACTTGCTCTCTCTACTTCCGGTTTCGGTCACTAATGGTGTCGACCAACAGAAAACGGCGGCCACATCTGCGTATCACTACCTACGGCCGATTTCTTCACCTCCGGTAATCTTCGGATTAGACTTATGTTCCACATAACTGACACATTCCTGTTTCCTCACCTCTGATTAAGAGTGATCTGCCAGTTAATCTCCAGATTAACTTTACCGGAGGTTCAGGCACCGATTAACTGCCAGAAGTGGCAGTCAATGCATATTTGCAGTAGAGGGGGAAATAGGAATATATACCTACGTATACCCAGCGATTTTACTTTTAAGGAAAAAGGAAAAATGGCTAGGAATAATAGATTCGTAAATTTGATCATTTTTGAGCATGTGGAAGATGAGGAAGATGATGAATTGTTTGGTACAAGACGGCCATATACTATTAGAGTTAGGAGAGACCATTTACGGCCGATTTCTTCACCTCTGACTAAAGTCCCGATCAGTTAGTCGCTAGTCAGATACTAGGTGGTAGTTAACTGTCGCGCGTGTTTCTTTGCGCTATTGGATCCTATGGTTAAGTGACTGAAGGTTTGACGCGGCAACGCCGCAAAGGCGGTAAAGCGAGAACTTCATTGTGTAGTAGTTTAAAAGTGATTGTGAGTTGTGACGGTCTCGCCAGAGCGCGCCGCCTGTGCTTCAGCAACGGGCGCCCTCTTGTGGAATGCGCAATCATCCTTTTCGCGCGTGCGCGAACCGCGATTAATACAAATCTGATAAAGTCGTCGATACGATTATTTTTTATTACATTTTTAAGAGAAAAGGAACCTGCAGACATGAATATTTTCAAAAATTTTTTTACAGTTGTGCTTGGTTAATCAAAAGACAACTGGGTATCCCGCACCCAGGTCAACTGAAAATTCAAATTTAAATTTTTGGTATATAGTTTCGTTTCGCCCTAATATTCACATAATCAAAATACATACATGTTGCAAGTAACATGTAATCTCCCGTCAATGGCTTGTTTAATTATAATTACAGTTTCTTTTTTTAACCGAAAACGACAGCGAAAATCTAAGTCATCCCAAATATCTAAATGGTCTCTCCTCACTCTAATAGTATATGGCCGTCTTGTACCAAACAATTCATCAGCTTCCTCATCTTCCACATGCTCAAAAATGTTCAAATTTACGAATCTATTATTCCTAGCCATTTTTCCTTTTTCCTTAAAAGTAAAATCGCTGGGTATACGTAGGTATATATTCCTATTTCACCCTCTACTGCAAATATGCATTAACTGCCACTTCTGGCAGTTAATCGGTGCCTGAACCTCCAGTAAAGTTAATCTGGAGATTAACTCCCATATAGCACACGACGTCTTTAAGACGTCCATTTTACGTCTGTTTTTGGTCTGAACGTCTTAGACCATATTAAGACGTCTTTAAGACGTCTGTGCGGAGACATTTCTAAGACGTCTCTCTACAGACGTCTTTAAGACGTCCTTAAGGCGTCTGTAACAGGACGTCTTTTAACCGACTGTATTGAGACGTCTTTAAGACGTCTGCGCGGAGACATTTCTAAGACGTCTATCTACAGACGTCTTTAAGACGTCTTTAAGGCGTCTGTAACAGGACGTCTTTTAAACGACTGTGTTGAGACGTCTTTAAGGTGTCTGTACTAGGACGTCTTTTAAACACTGTGTTGAGACGTCTTTAAGGTGTCTGTACCAGGACGTCTTTTAAACGACTGTGTTGAGACGTCTTTAAGAAGTCTGCGCGGAGACATTTCTAAGACGTCTATCTACAGACGTCTTTAAGACGTCTTTAAGGCGTCTGTACCAGGACGTCTTTTAAACGACTGTGTTGAGACGTCTTTAAGGTGTCTGTACCAGGACGTCTTTTAAACGACTGTGTTGAGACGTCTTTAAGAAGTCTGCGCGGAGACATTTCTAAGACGTCTATCTACAGACGTCTTTAAGACGTCTATCTACAGACGTCTTTAAGACGTCTTTAAGGCGTCTGTACCAGGACGTCTTTTAAACGACTGTGTTGAGACGTCTTTAAGGTGTCTGTACCAGGACGTCTTTTAAACGACTGTGTTGAGACGTCTTTAAGAAGTCTGCGCGGAGACATTTCTAAGACGTCTATCTACAGACGTCTTTAAGACGTCTTTAAGGCGTCTGTAACAGGACGTCTTTTAAACGACTGTGTTGAGACATCTTTAAGGTGTCTGTACCAGGACGTCTTTTAAACGACTGTGTTGAGACGTCTTTAAGGTGTCTGTACCAGGACGTCTTTTAAACGACTGTGTTGAGACGTCTTTAAGGTGTCTGTACCAGGACGTCTTTTAAACGACTGTGTTGAGACGTCTTTAAGAAGTCTGCGCGGAGACATTTCTAAGATGTCTATCTACAGACGTCTTTAAGGCGTCTGTAACAGGACGTCTTTTAAACGACTGTGTTGAGATGTCTTTAAGACGTCTATAGACAGACGTCTTAAAAATGTCTCCGCGTAGACGTCTTACAGATGTCTTAATATGGTCTAAGACGTTCAGACCAAAAATAAACGTAAAATGGACGTCTTACAGACGTCGTGTGCTATCTGAGATAAACGCTTATCTGGGATAACACATAGCACACGACTTCTTTGAAAAATCCATTTTTGGCCTGAACGCCTTACATCATGTTTTGTTACTTTGCACCTCTTCTGAACGTGTTTAAAACGTCTTTTTGTTACGTCCAAATCGTATTGGTACGGTTTAATGTTTTAAGGAAGTATGTAAGTGGTTTTCAGAATATAATCAAACTCAATAACAATTTATTTCGTTTACTTAATACCAATTAGTTTTATTTGTATTATTACCCAGATAGCACACGACGTCTTCTAGACGTCCATTTTACGTCTGTTTTTGGTCTGAACGTCTTAGACCATATTAAGGGGTTAGGACACAGTAACGGGCCAAGAAAGCAGACGATTTTTAAACGACGATAATAAGAAAAGTAAACAATCGATTATTATAAGGTTTTGTGTTTTAGTTCACTATATTATGAACTATAAGAAAAGCATATAATATTTACAAAATAACAATTGTACGCCGTACAATGTCTCCATTTAAAATGTCCTTTTTTTCTGGATGACCAATTGGTCGGCCGGATTCCGGAAAATCGGATGAACTGTAACAAAAACCCCAAAAGTCTCATAAACTATAATATATTTCCTAGGCATTGACGATCCAACATTTCAATTTTTGCGAAAATTTACAAAATGGTCGATGTTTGAAAAATTATGATCAAATTTCGACAAAAGTGTGTGATGCTTTTGTTTATATTTTGTACTATAATTAAAAAATTCAAAATGTTGGATCGTCAATGCCTAGGAAATATATTATAGTTTATGACATTTTTGGGGTTTTTGTTACTGTTCATCCGATTTGCCGGAATCCGGCCCACCAGTTGGTCATCCGAAAAAAATGGACATTTTAAATGCACGGCGTACAAATGCTATTTTGTAAATATTATATGCTTTTCTTATAGTTCATAATATAGTGAACTAAAACACAAAACCTTATATTAATCGATTGTTTACTTTTCTTATGATCGTCGTCTAAAAATCGTCTGCTTTCTTGGCTCGTTACTGTGTCCTAACCCCTTAAGACATCTTTAAGACGTCTGTGCGGAGACATTTCTAAGACGTCTTTCCGAGTAAGTGTTTAGGACGTCTCTAAGACGTCCATGCCAAGACGTTTTTTAAACGACTTCGTTTAGATGTCTTAAAGACGCATGGATAGTACGCGACCGCCAGGCGGCGACCGTGCCGAGCGCTTCTCGCAGGTGGGTTACAGCAGTCATACCTATAAGAGAGCCGGACAGATCATATACCGTCACTCTCTAGTACCGGCGTTTTTTGCAGAAGGAAATTTATATTTTCGACTTGAACTTGAATATGCCAAAAAATGTCTCGATCATTCGCTATTGCAAGACGTTCTTCTTTTTTATGAAGAAACGAAAATATTGAACAGCATGAAAGTTAACTCTCTCAAATGAGGACAAGAGCAGCTACTCGACGGGCTTCTTTTTTCAAAATACTTAATTTCATTAACACGAATCAATAAACACGAATCAAGTCACGCTTAATATCTCTAATATCTCTTTAAAGAGCTGCAGTAGGCCTAATCAAGACCTCACGAAGACGTCTTTGAGGCGTCGTGAAAGTCTGAAATGGACGTCTTTAAGACGTCTTCACGACAAATTAAAGACGTCTTATAGACGTCTACAAGGAGTTTAAAAGGCGTCTTAATGACGTACGGTTTTCTGACTCAGGACATTCAAAAATGTCTATAGACGTCTTTCAGAAAACAGCAGACGTCTTTAAGACGTCTTGAAAATTTGAAATGGACGTCTACGCGACGTTTAAAAGACGTCTACAGGGCGTTTATAAGACGTCTCAAAGACGTCTTACAAAGACGTCTACAAATTGTTCAAGAGACGTCTTAAAGACGTACGGTTTACTGACTCAGGACATTCAAAAATGTCTATAGACGTCTTTAAGACGTCTTTCAGAAAATAGCAGACGTCTTTAAGACGTCTCGAATGTCTGAAACAGACGTCTTAAAGACGGCTCATAGACGTCGAGTGCTATCTGGGCTGGCAGATCACTCTTAATCAGAGGTGAGGAAACAGGAATGTGTCAGTTATGTGGAACATAAGTCTAATCCGAAGATTACCGGAGGTTAGAAATCGGCCGTTAGCTATTTGGGATGAATTAGATTTTCGCTGTCGTTTTCGGTTAAAAAAAGAAACTGTAATTATAATTAAACAAGCCATTGAAGGGAGATTACACGTTACTTGCAACATGTATGTATTTTGATTATGTGTATATTAGGGCGAAGCGAAACTATATAACCAAAAATTTAAATTTGAATTACGTGAAGTGTTGAATTCAATAATTTAATAAAACACAATTTATAAGGACTGGATAAAGCAATATGGCTAATCAATGAAGTATCGACGACTTTATCAGATTTGTATTAATCGCGGTTCGCGCACGCGCGAAAAGGATGATTGCGCTTTCCACAAGAGGGCGCCCGTTGCTGAAGCACAGGCGGCGCGCTCTGGCGAGACTGTCACAACTCACAATCACTTTTAAACTACTACACAATGAAGTTCTCGCTTTACCGCCTTTGCGGCGTTGCCGCGTCAAACCTTCAGTCACTTAACCATAGGGTCCAATAGCGCAAAGAAACACGCGCGACAGTTAACTATCACCTAGCATTTGACTAGCGACCAGGAGTGGGCACTTCCATTATATATCTGTTGGCAAAATTTAGTTAAGGGCACTATCCACTCGTGGCGCTAGGACCAATAAAGTTGAAAGAATTTGGTAACAGATGGCGCTGATGAGATTATTTTGTGGCGGGGAGAAGAACATATGGAACCGGCACACGCCGATTTTAATGGAGCTTTTGTAAGATATTGCTCTCAAAATATTTTTCTGAGAACTACTTCATACAAAAGCCCCATTAAAATCGGCGTGTGCGGGTTCCATATGTTCCATTGTTAGGTAATTTTATTACCTAACCATTATATTCTGATTGCTGTAGTGACGCCGCCACTGGGCGCCGCTGATTATGTTCTATTGTAGGCACCCAAGAGAGTAGAAATATGATTTCTGAGCAGGCCTACTTTGCTCTAGGTTGCAGATCCATTTGTGGGCGAATAAATGACTCTCCACAATTACTAACAAAAATGGTTTTAATAACCTTAACAATTTCAGGTACGAAATGCTCTCTGAGCGATGCGTACAGTACGACACGTGTGCCAGAATGGCGTTCCAATGGCGGTCGGCGTCTTCTTCTCCTTCTTCTCTCCGCCACAAAATAATCTCATCAGCGCCATCTGTTACCAAATTCTTTCAACTTTATTGATCCTAGCGCCACGAGTGGATAGTGCCCCTAACTAAATTTTGCTAACACATATATAATGGAAGTGCCCACCCCTGGACTAGCGACTAACTGATCGGGACTTTAGTCAGAGCAGAGGTGTAAGATGCGAAGATTTCCGACTGCAGCGCCGCCTGCGGTGGAGTAAGGAATCTCAGCTTGTGATATCTCCGCTCTATGGGCGGTATTCATAGTCGTTGCTTAAGCATGTGCTTAAGAATTTCTTGACAAAGTCGGCCTTATTCGAATAAGCTATGCTTAAGACGTCATGTATTCATAGTCCGAACTTAAGATTTGCTTGGTCAAGAAAATGGGGCTTAATGCTTGCTTAGTCAAGCAAATGCTTAAGGAAATCTTATATTACGTTCGGCAAGCGTCGGAAACTTTCCCGTGTCGCCGAGCGGAATACCCAATCAGGAATGATATGGAAAATACATCTTCTGTTTCTTTTCCCGCGCCGCCACCACGCAGAGACTGGCAGAGACGTAGATGGTACTGCGTTACGCTTCGAAAAATAAGAACTGAACTCCTACTCTACGCGTTAACAACCTGTGAAGAAATTAACACTGCATGTTTTGCCAACAGTAACACGCGTCCTTCGCCGTCTTAACGCCTAATCAAAGAGGAGATATAATAAGAGGCGTCACTCCGGGCGGAACCTTTGAAGTCTTTACTTGACCTTGGCATTTAAATTGGTTGTCTATTCGAGCGGGATATTCAAATCGACTAAATGTACCTTACCGCAGTTTGCTGATTATTGCCGATGTTTACCGATCATTGCCGAATGGGCATTTAAATTGGTTGTCTAGTGATTTCCCTAGCTTATTTCTGTCTTTGTCGAGTGACGCCTCTTATTATATATCCTCTTTGGCCTAATAACATGGTCTTAAGTCAACCAAAACGTCGACTTGAAAATCTAACCTCACTTTGCTCGAATAAGACTGCTTTATGCTCGAATAAGAAGTTCTTAATCGACTATGAATACTTACGTTCTTAAGATCATCTTAAGAACTGACTATGAAACATGATTCAATAAGGATTGCTTGACAAAGTAAATACTTGAGTAAATGCTTAAGACGATGCTTATTTGTCGACTATGAAACTAGACGGGGACTTAAGCAAATGCTTAAGACGATCTTTGTCTTAAGCAACGACTATGAATACCGGCCTATAGAATAATATTCTTTGGTAGTTTCGTGCTATGCAAGATGCGAAGAATTGAAGATTTTCTACTTCAGCGCTCCGCTTGTACATTGTTGGTACTACATTACGCGGGCTTTTTTGGCGGGATACCGTAACGGACACGCGAACGTAGAGTAACCGTCATTCGTAGTGCTGTGTACAGTGTATGTGGTTTGTTATAAATATTTAATATTTCAGCTGGTGATCGTCCATCTTTTGAAGGCATCAACTAAACAAGTAAGTATTTTTTTTCATTAATTTATATACTTTCCTCTTCTTTTTTTTATTTATCTATTTCCTCTGTCTGTTTTTCTGGTTTTTGGCATGAATTCTCCTACAGGGAAACGCAAATATATTCCGAGAACTTTTCTTCGACAATGGTTAGAGCGCGATGATTTTAAACCTTGGCTACAACGCGTTTTTAACGACGACTCCAAATTTCATTGTTCCGCGTGTTGTAAAAATTATATGATTAATAGCGGGTTATCAGAAATAAAAAATCATTTTGGTACAAAATCACACCCCGAGAACGTTTCTAAATTATTCGAACGTTCAGTGCTACTTTTGATGATTTTGATGTGAGTGATAGTCCCGAAAATATTCACGAGAAGATTCAGATTGCTGAAATTGCTTTGTGCGCTTTTTTTGTCGAGCACAATATTCCATTTCACATTAGTGCTTATTTAATTGGCCTTCTGAAGGTTATATTTCCAGATTCATATATAGCCAGTAAATTAACCTTGAGCCGCTTAAAATGCAACAAAATTATTACAAACGTGCTTTCTAAAGTAGAAGTAAGTAGAATTATTGAAAGTGCTCGACATCATAAATTTTCTATATTTGTTGACGAAAGCACAGATATTTCTAACGTAAAATGGCTCACTTTTTCAATTAAATACGTAAATTCGGAAACTTCTGCAGCTTTTACAGAATTATTAGAATTATTAAAATTATTAAAATTAGACGCCACAGATTGCTCTGCAGAAGGTTTATCTTCAGCATTTGAGAAAGCATTGCACAAAAAGCAAATTCCTGTGCAGAATATAATTGGACTCACATGTGAAAATGCATCAGTGATGATCGGGCGCTTTTCCTCATTTTGTTCAAAACTTAAAACGAGGTGTCCTTCATTAATAACAATCAATTGTATTTGCCATTCCGCGGCATTAGTATCTAGTACAGCATGTTCAGAAATCCCAAGTTATATTGAAAAATTTATTCGAAATTTAACAGTTTATATTAATATTAGCGCCAAACGGTCGGCGAATTTTGTTAATTTTCAAGAATTTGTTAATAATAAGTCAAAAACAATTTTAAAATTGTGCGATACGCGTTGGCTAGCCATGCACGCTTGCGTAGCACGCATTCTGGAATGTTGGGAAGCGTTAAATCTTTTTTTAATTTCGGAAGTATTTGAAAATCAAAAAAACGATACGGCTGATAATCTACTTTGTGATATAAAAAAATAGAAACAAAAGCTTATCTTTTGTTTCTTAAATATATTTTAAATTATTTCAATTCCTTCAACGCGTTTTTTCAAACCCGCAGGACAGCCGTTCATTTATTATATTCTAAATCTAGACTTTTGTTTCAAGATTTGTGCGGATATATTTTAAAACCAGAATATTCAACAATAAACGACTCGATGTTTCACATAGATTTTTTTTCCGGCAACAATTTGTTAGACTTGAAGGACATTTGCCTCGGTTTTGAGTGTGAACATTATTTGAAGGATCATGTCGATGATAATACTTTGCCCCAGGAAACGTTTCTTGAAATTAAAAAATTTTGCTTAGCTTTTTACATTAGAGCCATTACCGAGATAATAAAACGTTTCCCTTTAAAAGATACATTTTTAGGCAGTTTGCAAGTTTTTGATTTGAAATTAGCACTTTTTGATAGTAATAGAGACTATACCTTGAAAAATTTAATTTACGTTGCACAAAAATTAGGATCTTTTGACCACTTAAAATTAAAAGAAGAATGGAATAAGTTGTATTATACTTTCGACAAAGTGCAATGTCAAGAATTGTCACAGCTGTGCTTTGATGACATATAGGTCCAAATTAATTCTGCGAGTGATAAAGATAACAATCTTCTGTTCCCAGTCTTGAAACAACTCGTGAATGTTGTAAGGAGTCTTCCTCACTCAAATGCAGAAGCAGAAAGAATTTTCTCTATTCTGACCGATGTCAAAACTTGTAAAAGAAGTAAACTTATAGTCATGATTCTGTAAATTCCATTGCCGTGATTAAAACAGCTTTTAAAGCCCGCGGAGAAACTAGTTCCACAATTTCGATTGGCCCAAATCATTGTACATTAATGTCAAGTAATAATTTATATTCGTAGCCATTAGTTTCGTTTTTATTCAAAATTTTAATAATATTTTGGAATTAAATTTGTGTTTGTGATTTATATTTGCAATCGTTTCGCTTTCTATCTAAACGTTATCTTTTTTTCAATCTTGCTTGATATCTATTCATTTAATATTTCTCAACCGATTTTTTCCTCTTTTCAAAGACGTGTGACATGCTTAATCACTTAGGGACAAGTTTTTCATCTTTATAATGTTTAATTTTGTTTGACTTTAGATATCTTAAAAGTTTCTTCAATAAAATGTCTTTAATATATTATTCAAGTAAAATTCGTAAACTCTTCTCAGAATCTTATATATGTATAAATACTGTTTCTATATGTTCATTACTTCTCATATTTTTGCATTCCATAATTTTTTGAATATTATTTCATTTCATTTCTTCTCATACCTTATGAACTCTTTTTGAATTCAAGATATTACTTTTAGTCATTCTTTTTTATTTCTCCCCAAGTACATGGAATTTTAAATGAATGTTTCTAAAATTGTGTCCCAACTATTGATGCTGCGTGAACTTTTCCTTCCTCCCTACTGTGATATTGTGGACAATGCATGTGACACCATTTGTTCCCTCCCTATGCGTCTCTACCTTGTCGTGGTGGGTGGGCTTACGGTACGCCTTATATTTTACATATTACCTTATAATTTTTGGTAATGTTGTGTGATGCATCATGGGCATGCAATGACTCTCTCAGAGATGTTTTATTCAAGTTATTGCAGTTAGATATGTATTTTGTGAAATGCATGGACGTACTTAACTAAAAGATGACGCACGTTTGCAATTATTTTAACAGTATGTACAAGTATTACATATTATATTAGATTATATTGTAATAATTTTTTTTAGTTACGAAATAGTCCTGGTATGGCTGATATCCACAACAGCAGTAACAGAACAAAAACCGAGCACAATAAATGGTTACGAAAACGCAATGGAAAAGCATATTGTACAATTTGTAAAAGTAATTTTAAACTTAATAACATTCCGCGGCACTCAAAATCCAAAAATCATATGCGTAAATTATTGAATATTGGAAAAGTGAATTTGCATTTACCTGATTACATATCAAAATGTATCGAGGACAAAATTTTGAAAAAATCACTGAATCGTATAAAAAAAAGTTTAGCAGATTGTTGATAGTGAAACCTCAAGAATTTGATATATTGGATGCAAATAGCATTAAAAATATGTATGGAATAGTTTTATACGACAAATTATTTGAACTGATTAGAAATAATTACTTTCATATAACTATACAACGTATTTGCAATGACGTCCATAAAACAAAATATTTTATCAATGCTACAACTCTTTCATTACATTCATTTGTTAGGTACGAAATCGTAATTGGTATTTGTGATATAAACGACGATTGCATTTCGAACGATACATTGCAACAAATTTTGAATTGTTTATATGGACATAATCTTTTATGGGAAAACGTTGTTGGGTTATTAGTACTAAATAATACGTGTATGTCAGAACAGTTGCGTACAATATACCCGAATCATCCAACGAACGTAATGAACATTTGTTTCCAAAAGTCTTGTAAATTACACCACAATGCAGATATTTCTGATTTATTTATTGCACTAAGCGTTGAAAAAGTTTTATATGAAACAGATAGAAAATGTGGATATCCAAGTCTTGAATTTGCTTCTAATTTTAAAAAAATTAATTTGAGCTTGCTAGAAATTGAATGGCGACAACTATATTCTTATTTCGATGAAAGTGAAAAAGCGAAATATAAGCGTTTACATTGCGATAAAATGTGGAAAGAAATTTGTTCAAAGAAGAACACAAACAATGATTACGAATTCCCTACATTAAGACAAGTATTACAGAGCATTTTCTGCTTTCCTCAATGCACAGGCTGTTAAAAAAGTAATGGTCATCGCTTATAGAGATGAAACTAGACCTTTGGATCGGTGCCATCAGTGAACATTTGTAAAAAAAAGCGGGTCGCAAAATTGTTTACAAATTTGAAAATTAACGTTAATTTTTGTTTACATCAACGTATTCTACTCGACGCGTAGAGAAAAAGTCTGATAGAAACCATGTGCCGGAAATGTACCGTTTCGGAGCTATTAAATTGTTAACATCTCGGTAAATTGAGTGTGTTGTCGCACTCACACCACGTTGCGGTGCGTGAAAAACAAAGTGAAAGACGTTTGGCTTTCTCACTCATTCCCGTTTCCTCTAACTCGCGTTCACGTCTTTCCCTAAAAAATAGATATAGTACATATGTATGTTATAAATGTGATACCCCCATAAACATGACTCATGTATGAAAGAAGCTAATTCCCTTTAAATCAAGAAAAAAAATAAAAAATGTTCACATGCAAAGATTGTGAAATCAACTTTGCTAATTCCAATTGTACCTTTAATTCAGGAAAAAAATTAAAAAAGTTCTCACGCAAAGATTGTGAAATCAACTTTGCTAATTCCAATTGTATTCTCGTTCTCCGCTCGAACACTGATTCCTCTGTCACTTTTTATACTTGACATTCCTTTATTGGCCACAAATCAATTCAGTGCTCAGATTTTCAGCTTCGGTTTTAAGGAATTAGCGGGCGTTGTATAAGAAAAAGCTATGAAGTCGACTGAAAAAAAAGTTTCATATTCTCCGCATCTCTCTTACAGTGTATTCGGACGGTCGCAATGGTGCGCACTGGGTGCGAATTTTCACCAATTGGAAGCGAAAAAGTTCGCATTCAGTGCGCACTAGTGCAGGTTGCCGAATGTGCTATTATTAATCTATTACCGACTTTGATTTGTTTAAATTAGTCTCTACCAAGTCTTTATTATCTTCATACGACATTTTTAACAGAAGATGCCCCTCTTATAAAAGTTATTGTGTCAACTGCAGGCCTCTCCTACTTCATAGCATTTTCTTATACAACGCCCGCTAATTCCTTAAAACCGAAGCTGAAAATCTGAGCACTGAATTGATTTGTGGCCAATAAAGGAATGTCAAGTATAAAAAGTGACAGAGGAATCAGTGTTCGAGCGGAGAACGAGAATACAATTGGAATTAGCAAAGTTGATTTCACAATCTGTGCGTGAGAACTTTTTTAATTTTTTTCCTGAATTAAAGGTACAATTGGAATTAGCAAAGTTGATTTCACAATCTTTGCATGTGAACATTTTTTATTTTTTTTCTTGATTTAAAGGGAATTAGCTTCTTTCATACATGAGTCATGTTTATGGGGGGGAGGGGGGGGGGGATTTCATCACTTTTTTCATAATTTGTGAATTTTTGTTGTGTTGATCTTATCAAGTCTTCTGTAGCATCGCCTTTTGGTTACGCCGCCAGCCTTATTTATTCGGATCATACATACAGCTAAATCTAACGTAGAAGTACAAATAATACTGTTTTTTGTCCTCGACTTTTTCATGTATTTGGGGGGGGGGGGGGTAGGGCAGAGGAGTGACATTATTTCTGGAAAAGGTTGACGGAAAGGACCCCGTGGAGGTGAAAATTGTACCCAGTCAGCAATAATCAATAAAAATATTACTCATAACCACAAATCCAAACGACTTAAAATCAGTCACTCGCGGGTTTACGAAAAAGACAAAAAGCCGCTGCGTTCGGGTCGCTATAGTAGCATCACGAGTTCCGTAAATACACAATTTATTTCGAGAAATGATTCGTTACGAACGAATAGAAAGAAAAAATAAAACATTGAAGGTGTTCTCAAGATTGCAAAGGAAAAATGAATAATTTCAAGGAGAAAAAAAATTGGAACATAGTATTATATTATTATAAATTAAACGATTTTAAATTAGGTATATATTAATTATAATTTTAATGGAACTATTTATTTACAATTGTTTATTTACAAAATAGGCTGCCGCGGCCGCGGTCACGGCTCTGGGTCTTCACTAAATCTCGCAGGGTACTCGCCTGCGAGCGGAGGCTGACGGCTTGTGCCCGTACCGCCTGGAGGGTGGCCCAATGCTCTTGACGGGCCCGCACCCTCCAGCCGCTCCTCTTATGGCGCTTCGACGTGTATCCCCCTGTAATTAGTTAGTAATAAACGTCAGCAATTATATTATAATAATTTATACATTTTTGGCACGCGCAGATAAAAATGTTCGCCTCCCCTGATATAGGCTAAACCGAACAATTTTTATATTGTAAAAACAAAAAAGGTATTTAATTAAAGTATTAAGAAATAATACCATGTGCCGTGGCCGGGCCCTGTGGTGGTGGTAGTGGTGGTGGCGGTGGTGGTGGCGGTGGTGGTGGTGGTGGCGGTGGTGGTGGTGGTGGTGGTGGTGGTGGTGGTGGTGGTGGTGGCGGCGGCGGCGCCGTAGTTGCGGCTGCCAGCGACAGCGAACCGGCCTGGACTCCCCTGATATAAGCTAAAGTCAACAATTTTTATTATATTGTTAAAAGATAAAAAGTATTAATTAATATTATTAAGAATTAATACCGTTTGTCGCCGGCTGCTGTGGTGGTGGTGGCGACGCCGCCGTTCTCGGCACCTTGTTCGCTGCCATTAGTATTTCGGCATCATTCGAGTCTGGAAAAATGAATTTGAATAAATGTATTGTAGTAAATTAATATTGCGCATTCTAGGAGTCCGAAGACTCCTCGGACTGATTCGGGGAACCTCGGGCTGCTTCGCGAGTGCTCGGCTCGGTTCGCGGTGTCGAGCGGATCGGCAGAGCGATTCTCCACGTGCTAGAGCACACACGTGTATCCGAGTTAACGGTTTATTCGGTCGATACCATTATGCAATAATTTGTAAAACCATTGTAATATATATCTATATTTTCTTTTTTATTAAATACTACCATAACTTCAGAAGTGGGATAATTCCCGGTCTTGAGTGAGGCCCGAAGTGGACAAAGTGGAAACGTGTTTCGAACGATGAGTGTAAAAATGGCGTCACAACGTGCCGGCGGTACGTGTACGCTTGGAGAGATCCCTATCGTGTGCGCGAATCTCAAGACGACATCGGTAACGGTCGTCAGGGCGTTACATAAACTGATTTTCGGACGGGAAGGTGATCGCCAGAATCGGCAACGGTTGCGCGAATTCTCCGGGTTCGAATTCGACCTCGAGTCGCCCGAATTCGACAGCAAGGTCGCGAGTGCCTTAGGGGAACTGTCGTTAGGAAAACTAATTGCTGTCTGCCAGCTGTTGACGCTTGATTTTGAGGGTACGGCGGAAGTTCTTGCGAAAAGAATCTGTACTCGACTTACGGATCTGCTTGGTTGGCGAGAAAATTCGGCCGCGAACGAGGAAGAGGACGAGGCCGAGTCCGCGAGTGATGAGGAGACGGAGACGGAGGTGGGAGCAAGTGAGCAAGGTTCACCCAGATCACGACGGTTTCCTCATTTTTCGCTAAGTTTTCGCGATGTTGAGGATACAATCCGCCCTTTTGATGGGGGGGGAGGGACAGCAAATCGAGACCTGGATAGCCGATTTCGAAGACACGGCCGCCATATTCGGATGGTCCGACCTGCAAAAAGTTTTGTTTGCTCGGAAGTCCTTGGCGGGACTCGCAAAGTTGTTTATTCGAGGGGAACGAGGCATTGCTACGTGGACGAAGTTGAAAGCGAGCTTGTTGGAGGAATTTTCGTCTCGAACTAACACTGCCCAATTGCATCAAATGCTGATGAAGCGGAAAATCAAACGTGAGGAGTCTGTGCACGAATATCTTCTAGTAATGAAAGAATTGGCGTCGCGCGGAACGATCGAGACGGAAGCTCTCATACAGTACATTGCTGACGGTATTACGGACGACCTCAATCACCGAATGGGATTTTGCGAAGCGCGCACCCTAGCTGAGTTGAAAGTCAAACTGAAAGTATACGAAGATGTGAGGGCTAGGGCACGTCCTTCCATTTTCAAGGAGCGTGGACGGGGAGAATCAATCATCAAACCCCAACATGAACCGACAACGAAGGAAGTGAGAAATCCAGCCATTCGTTGCTTTAACTGCAACGACCTCGGACATCCCGCGAGTCTCTGTCCGAAGAAGAAGAGCAGCAGCGTTGCCTATCGCCCGGGATCGACGGCTGCGGCCAATCACGCGGGAGCAGAACGTCCGGGGCGACCGCCATCGGCAGCCGGGATCGACAACAACGCTACGACGCACTTGGTGGAGGGTGGAGTTACCGACATCGTCCCTTGCTATACGGTGAACGTTAAATTAGAATTTGCGAATACGGTGGCGATACTGGACACCGGCAGTCCGATTTCTTTATTGAGTGAAGAGATAGTCCCGAGTGACATAGAATTGTATCCGGATACGGCGAGTAGACAGTTCGAGGGGGTAAACCAGAGTAAAATTACCGTATTGGGACGTCTCCCACAACGCGTGACGGTACAGGACTGCGAGACTTATCTCAATTTTTATGTAGTCCCGACGGGGACTATCAGAGGTCTTTGCTTGTTGGGTCGCGATTTCATGGCTAGCAAAGAATTGGAAGTAAACATCGGGGGAATGGTCGTTATTTGTAAGAAAAGTCCGAAGTCTTGTACGGACCCGCAGATTTTGGAAATCTTGCGTATCGATACCGTCGATGAGGGTTCCGAGACCCCTAAAATTAATATTAATCCAGCGACGGATTGGGACACTCAGGAGTGCGTTCGGTTATTAATTAATAAGCATTATGTAACGCCGGAGAGGCCGAAGGTGCCCGTCACTGATTTGGAGATGGAACTCGTGCTGAAACCGAATCAACAGCCGTTTTATCACAATCCGCGGCGGTTATCTTTTAGCGAACAGGCGGTTGTGAGAGAAATTATTCAAGATCTTTTGCAGCGTGGAATCATCCGACCGAGTGTTTCTCAGTGGTGCAGCCCTATCGTTCTTGTAATAAAGAAGGACGGCAAGCGTCGTCTGGCCGTAGATTATCGCATACTGAACCTGCTCACGGAGCGGGATAATTTTCCAATTCCGCGCATAGACGATCAGCTGGATTCGTTGCGGAACAAAGTGTATTTCACGCGATTGGACTTGAAGGACGCGTTTCATAATATTCGCCTGAAGCCCAGTTCTATTCCGTACACTTCGTTCACCACGTTCATGGGGCAATACGAATATGTACGCATGCCATTCGGTCTTTCAAATGGACCGGCCTTCTTCATGCGTTTTATCAATTTAGTTTTCAGGGAGTTGTTGGATCAACAAAAAATATTGATCTATCTTGATGACATATTGATAGCTACCGAGAGCGTTGACGAAAATTTAGACATTTTGAGACAAGTGTTGACACTTTTGGTCCAAAATTGCTTGGAATTGAAATTCGAAAAATGTGCTTTCTTACTGACTGAAGTCGTTTACTTGGGATATCGGGTGGACGCGTCGGGAATCCGTCCAAGTGAGGAAAACGTCGAGTCCGTTGTTAAATATCCGATCCCGCGAAATTTTCGGGAATTACACAGTTTCCTTGGACTCGTCTCATACTTTCGAAAGTTCATACGGAATTTCGCCCTCATCGCGAAACCCTTATACGATTTACTAAAATCAAAAACTGAGTTCCAATGGGACCAGGAATGTCTAAATTGTTTCGACACACTCAAAAACCGGTTAAGCACTGAGCCAGTCTTAGCTATATATTCGCCGACCGCGGCGACCGAATTACACTGTGATGCGAGTTCGCACGGATTTGGGTCCGTTCTGTTACAAAAACAAGCGGACGGTAAATACCACCCTATTTCCTTTTATAGCCGAAGGACGACGAAGGCCGAAGCTGCCTACCACAGTTTCGAACTGGAGGCATTAGCCATTGTTTATTCTGTCGAGCGGTTTCGAATTTATTTGCAGGGGATACCTTTCAAAATTCTTACAGATTGCCATAGTTTGAAACAAACCCTGGAGCGGAAAGAAATCAATCCACGAATTATGCGGTGGTCTCTCATATTGCGGAACTACGACTACACGCTAGAGCACCGGTCGGGCGATAGGATGCAACACGCAGATGCTCTCAGCCGAAATTGTAGCGTTATGGCCATCACGGAAAGTAGCTTCGAACGCAATTTAGAGTTACTGCAGAATCTTGATTCGGAGATAGCGAAAATCCGAGCGAAATTAGAGCAACAGGAGGATAAATACTTCGAGCTATCTAACGGCATTGTTTATCGGAAAAATCGAAATAATCTGTCATTTTGCGTCCCCTCTTCCATGGAAGCGAACGTCATTCGGGCGAGCCATGAAGAGATGGGACACCAGGGCACGTCGAAAACCCTGGAATATTTGTCTCGGGTATATTGGTTTCCCGATATGCGTCGTAAGATTCAAACGTATATCACGAACTGTCTAAAATGCATTTCCTACTCTTCTTTAGCAAATCGCCAGGAGGGCAAATTGCATTGTCCGGATAAGGGTAACGTACCCTTCGAGTGCGTACACATTGACCATTACGGTCCCTTGGAGCGAGCGTGTCACCGGCATAAATATGTTTTTGAAGTGATAGATGCTCTTACGAAATTTGTAAAACTTTATCCGACCGTCACCACCAATGCTGACGAAGCCATTCGTCATCTGAAATCGTATTTTACTCATTATAGCTGTCCGCGTAAACTTATCTCAGATAGGGGGAGCGCTTTTACTTCTAAAAAATTTAAGGAATTTGTAGCGCAATACAACATTTGTCACGTGTTGGTTGCCACGGCCACTCCTCATGCGAACGGGCAAATTGAGCGGATAAATCGTAGTCTAACACCGATGTTGGCAAAAATAACGCCTAGTGCGGCTACCTGGGACTCCGTCCTGAACGAGGTAGAATTCGCGTTTAACAATAGCGTAAATCGTGCGACGGGCGACTCGCCCTCCAAACTGTTGTTCGGCAGGAACCAAAACGGAATGGTCAGAGACACGTTCAGGCTGCTTCTGGAAGAACAGCAAAGACCGGACCGAGACCTAAATGCGCTCAGGGAAAACGCGGTAGACAAAATTAGAAAAAGCAACGCGTACAACGAAAAGTATTATAACGATCGGCGTAAGTCGCCCACCAAATATAGCGTAGGCGATTATATTGTTATTCGAAACGTAGATGTCACCCCAGGGGTCAATAAGAAGCTCCTACCACAATATCGTGGTCCGTACGTCATAAAGTGTGTGTTGGACAAAGACCGATACGTAGTAACCGACCCGGAGGGAAACCAAAATAGTCAAATACCTTACGAAAGTGTAGTGTCACCCGAAAATATGCGGCCTTGGATGCCAGGTGCGAAAACGAGGGTGTTAACCTCCATATGATCGGGGACGATCATGAGGTCAGGAAGGCCGAACTGTAGTAAATTAATATTGCGCATTCTAGGAGTCCGAAGACTCCTCGGACTGATTCGGGGAACCTCGGGCTGCGTCGCGAGTGCTCGGCTCGGTTCGCGGTGTCGAGCGGATCGGCAGAGCGATTCTCCACGTGCTAGAGCACACACGTGTATCCGAGTTAACGATTTATTCGGTCGATACCATTATGCAATAATTTGTAAAACCATTGTAATATATATCTATATTTTCTTTTTTATTAAATACTACCATAGTATATATAATTTTTTTTATTATTATTTAATTCTTCTGTAAGCTTATCGTTAATAAAACTCACCATCAAGTAGGGCGGCCTCCCGCATTTTCTACAAAAATTAATAAACAATTAATTAACCAAAAAATCATCCAGAGTTCATAAAAGTGGCGTAAGATAGAAGAAAGTCATACGTTAAGTATCAGTGGACATAGACCGTGACTGTATAACAAATAATACAACAAAAACATATTTATATCAAGCGAGATGTGTTTTCAGCGTACTTTCTTCAATAATGTGACTGATAATGTGTTGTCGATTTACCTTATTTGACAAGTTTCTAGAAACTTGCACGTAAGAAAATGCTTCTCTGTCGAACCTTCTCCGGACAAGTTCCAAGTCGGTACGTCTCCTTCGTTTCTATCAGCTCTACATAAAAAGTCTATTAAATAATTTGGGTTCTATAAGCTGAACAAAAAAAGTCTATTAAAAAATTTTACCGACTTACCTTGTTAATTGAGGCAATTAATAATTGAGGCAGTGTCCTATATGATCGAAAAACTCGTGACCGTGATATTTCTAACATTTTGATAACTGTCACTTGGCAGGTTATAATTGAGTGACAGCTAGGTGACATTTACTAGAGACCCGAACGCAGCGACTTTTTGCATTTTTCGTCAACTGCGCAACCGCATTTTCAGCAAAACCATTCCGGATAACTTCAGGAAACTATCTAGGCGACATCTACCTGCGTCAATTGTAAAAGTAAAACGTGACGTCACGAAACGTCTTAATCAAAAAAGTATCATTTTGATAACTATTAATTCAGAATAAATCTTATATCTTTTAGACAAATAGCTTGATACATTAAGTAAAACGACATATGGGTTCGAAAAAAATAAATGATTCGCTTAATCATGTAAAAACACCGGGACTATGTCATAAAATAAGATAATAAGGCTAAAATAGCTCCGACGACCTGTCAATTTCGCTATCTTTCGTGTATAGATACGTGGTCGCTCAGTGTGCCTATGGGTAGAGGGGAAGGGGGGAATTAGCTTCCAGACGCGACCGCGTCTGTTGATATAAAACTAAACCTTCACTTCATAAGCCCTATCGCTTCATCCTATCATACTGTTATTTACTTTTACATCACATATTGTATACATATAACTATACATATAGATACATACATACATAATACATCGAAAAAATTATTGTCAAGCTGATTATCCCATAATTAAACATAATTTATACAAATGACATTACAAAATAATTTAAGAGTATACATACTGTACGTATAAATTTAATAACTTTTAACATACCTTTATATGTACATATTTATTGATTTTTTGTCTTCTATAGATGTTTAATAAATATAGAAAGGAAACAAAAAACAACACAGATGTGCATTAATTATTAATTATGTCAATTATTTTATACGAAAATTATAAGAAAATAAATTTTATTCAATTTTAATAAATTGTTCTCTGTAATAATTGTAACTGTACAAGTAAGTATCGGTGCCCATAGCGTAAGCTAAAGCGTCTATCGTCAATGTCAACGGTTTATTGCAATTCGGATATTGCAAAATCCTACGTGTATCGTGAACGAAAATCCTTTATGAGCGAAAATAGGGAAAAAATTTATTTAACTTTTTTACGTAGTATTTGATTCCGTGTGAGATTCATTTAGAGAATCTTTTTAATTTTTACGAATAACGAATATTTATACTAAATAATACGAAAAATTATAGAACTATAAGAGGTAACTATCATTATTCATGAATCGATTGGGTTAAAAAATTAACCAGATTTTAAGACGAAAATATGAAATCTAAATATAAAGGCAATTGTGTTAACAAACATTCGAGATTTTGAAAAAATCTATTTTTTTAATAGTCTCAGTGTGATCAGGAGATCCTAAAACGTGTATTTCCGCAATAAAATTTTTTTCGAAATTTTTTTTCCTTACAAGAATATCTGAGTCGGAAAGTGAAAATATCCGGGAAGCCAAAATCGCATTACGGTGGCTCGTGCCGCTTGCCAGCGACCAGGGTTGCCGTTTACCGTCCGAGGCCTGTAAGAGTGAAGGAGTCCGTGATAGGTACAGCATGAGTAAGTAAGACGAAAGATCCCCGAACGGCAACCTTGCCGGCACTAGAATCTCAACGTTTCAAGAGCGAGAGAGAAAGGCTCATATTCACCGTCCCTCTCAACTCCCGAAATTGTCCGAAGTCATCCGAAGCGCTGGGCTCACGTACGCGCGGATCGTGGAGTTGTGTATGTGCATGGTGGGGGAAATTCTCGATACTCCGACCATTAGCTTTAGCATCACTGAATAGAGTACGGACCGAATGAAAACTATCAAAACTTCCTCACTCTACCGCAAGCGGCGCTGCAGTCGGAAATCTTCGCATCTTACACCTCTGAGTCAGAGGTGAAGAAATCGGCCGCTAGAGGATCACTACAATCACCGGTAGTGATGGGCACCATCGAATAAAAACTATCGATTAGTCGATAGTAGCCAACTACTATTTTTAGTCGACTGATTTTTTTAACTATCGACTGAATCAGTTGACTAAGGCCGGTATTCACAAACGTGTCTTAAGATTAAGCAAATGCTTAAGCATTCGGCATCCTTTACTAGCTACTAGGGTTAGTAGAGGATGCCGCATGCTTAAGCATTTGCTTAATCTTAAGACACGTTTGTGAATACCGGCCTAATAAAATGAAGTCGCTTGAGCTATGCTATCGGTCGTATGGTGGAGCTACGGATCAATTGAATTTAAGCGGCGGGAATTTTGAATAGATTTTATTACGAGATTTACTATATCAAATACATAATACATAGATTCATTCGTTAGCGGTATCGAATAATTTATTCGTTAAACATGTGTATATTCGATTATGTATAACGGAAACTAGTGCAAACCTACTAGATTTATATAATTATAGGGTAAATGTTGTAAGAAACTGTGATTTTCACCACTTTTAATCGTTTATAAGGCATAGTAACGTTTTAATTTTCAACATGCATACAACTTACTGATATTAACGAAAGGCAGTATTTTGATTTTCATTAAAGGATTAGATAAAAAAGTGGAGAAGTGTTTTTTATTTCGTGATACAAATAATTGTAATTTTCTCAAATAGTTTTTATGCATTATCTTTTACAGTAATTCTATAAACTTTTCAGACAAAAACAGATTGTTCCGTTTCATTTTAAAAATGTCATTTAATTTTCTAGAGTGCACGAATACTTTTGTTTCTCTTTTACATTAATAAGAAATTGTAAGTATTAAAAGTAAAGAAGACAAACCACAACTACTTATAACGTATTATCTCAGAATTTGGCACTGTCACTTGATAATGAACACATCTAAAAATCTAAACATTATGGGAAGCAAGGGTAGACTAGTATTTCTGATGAAAATAAAAGAATCATTCTTTAATTGTTTTACAATGTTTTATATATTGTATATATTATTGTAATATTATTGTAAGAAGAAAGGATAAAAACGCAAATGAATAAGGCGTAAATATTTCTAATGTTGAATCAATAATTTGAAAAAATACTGCCGATACTCGTCAGCTGAAAAGAATGATTCTTCCGTCCGAAAAATCCCCTTTGTTTTCGTAAACGCGCAACGTTCGGTTTTCAAGGGCTTTAAGTAATTTATGACTGTCGTGGCGTACTTAATACTGTCAAGCCTCGTTGTCGCTATACCATTATTTCTAATCTAAACATGTGGTCGTTCATTGATGTTTGCTGTAATTTTCGAATTAATTATTTTATTGAGTATATTATTTTTTCAGGAGTTCATTTATATCTTGTATTAATATTATATTACTATTAAAACATATAAATAATAATTTATATATTTTATTTACGTTAATAAAATATTAATTAGAACCTATAAGGAAAATAGTATTCTATAATTATATATATATATCTCTATCAATATTTGATATTAATATTAGTAATATTATTTTAGTAATATTTTAATACGTATTATATTATTTCTTTCAGAAGTTTAGTAACACTTTGTATTTATATAAGTTAGGTTTGTGTTAATATAAATTAATTACATCCTATAAAAAGCAATATTTTATGATTATATTTACCCTGTCCTATATACTGTATAATACCGACAACATTAAAATACTTATAAATTATTAAAAATAAGAAATTTTGAAATACTATGTTTTAACAATCAAAATTGAAGAAAGTAAAGAAACTTACATATAACTGGGAGAAAATATAATTGTGGAACGTACTTTCCTATGTGACTTTTCTTGCAACAGAGAACAGAGCTAGGTATCTAAAGTATCCTTTCCAGTCAAAGGATCCCATTATAGAAGTCCGCTACGTCACAAGTAAAATAAACAAATGACTCGATAGTCGATACAAGTTCAGTACGATCGGGGATTTAGTTAGAGCGTAGATTTGAACGTGTCAGCATCAGCGTATATAATTCTAATTTTCTAAAAAACTAAGTAGTTCTAAACCAATTTTAAAAGCACTGTCTTTCTCAGTACTCAGTGTTTAAATAATTCCAATAAACCATTGTTTGAACAGTGTTATAAAGTGTTTTATAAACTATTACTTATACAGTATTATAAACTATTTAGTGTAGTTAGTAGTGTGTATATAGTTGCTAGTGTATATAATACAATATGTATCGACAAAAGCGCTCACTAGTATGGAAATATTTTGAAAAAAAGACACCAACTACTGCGATGTGTCTCTTATGTAAAAGAGAATATAAAAATGCAGAAAACACTAGCAATTTGCATGAACACTTGAAACGCAAACATTTTACAGTGCTTGAAGCGAATCGAGAGCGGGATCAAGAAGCAGCAGAGTCGATGGACATCGATGAACCTGTTATGCCTGGAACAGTAATACAAGATATAACACCTGTGGCATCCACTTCGAATACATATCTTAGAGCTCAAAATGCTGACTTACCAACTACAGCGCAAAGACCGCAGGTACATTTAAGGCAATTGACCTTGAGGACAATTTCAAATGATCTGCCTCAAATAAAAATTATGAAATTAAATAATCTGGTGGTAGCCATGATATGTAAAGACTTACAAACTTTAAGCATGGTTGAGGACAAAGGATTTATTGAATTCGTCAAAGAACTGGAACCTCGCTATCAATTGCCAACTCGACGAACTTTGGGACGTACCATTTTACCGCAAGTATATGCTGACACTAAAAATAAAATTTTGCAAAACCTGCAACAAACAACGTACGTCTCCATTACAACAGATATCTGGTCAAATTTAAACACACAATCTTTTCTAACGGTTACTAGTCATTACATTCTTCAAGACAAACTATATACAAACGTATTAGCCACTAGCGTTTTAGATGAAAGACATACAATTGAATATATAACAAGCATAATACAAGACACTTTAATAGAATTTAATATAGCAGATAAAACTGTTGCAGTTGTAACTGATAATGCTGCAAATATGATAGGTGCTGTACGCAGTCTGCGTTACTTACATTTGCCATGTACAGCACACACGTTAAACTTAGTTGTCAATGACTCGATCAGTGCTATTCCAGATATCGTTAGCACATTAAAAACTTGCCGTTCTATAATCACTCATTTTAAAACTAGTGTTACCGCAGCAGACAAATTAAGAGAGATACAAACCCAAATGACACTACAACACCTGAAATTAAAACAGGACATACATACACGATGGAACTCCTCTCTCATAATGCTGGAGAGACTATTTGCGTTGAGAGTACCCATATCTGCTGCTATGGTATCATTACCAAAATTTCCCAGATGTTCTGAAACATTAAATGAGGAACAGTGGGAAATTATAGAAGACGTGATACCACTGTTAAAACCAATAGAGTATATAACAACAGATCTTAGTGGCGAAAAATATTCCACAGCCTCCAAAATTGTACCATTAATAACTGGTATTCAAAATGCTATAGAAAATATTACACCCACGACAAGGCCTGGACATTTATTAAAGATTAATTTATTAAATAATATTGATATTAGATTTGATTACATAGAAACAAATAAAATTACACGTGCAGCAACTGTACTAGACCCCCCGATTTAAAACAGCAGTTTTCCAAAATAATATTAACGCACTAACAGCAAAAACAGCCATAGAATCAGAAATTAAAACTTTATTAAATGTTGTGCATAATGAAAATAGGGTTATAAATCCAGAACAAGACGAAGAGTCACCAGATCAAAATACAGGATTTTTGAATTTTTATTTAAATAAAGTTTCGCACTTAACGAGACATTGCTCCACACCTTTAGAAACTGCAGAAAATATAACAAGACAATACTTAGAACTGCCGTATGAAAATATAAAAAGTAACCCTGTAGAATTTTGGAAAACCCATGGACACACAATGCCCGAATTAAAAAGAATAAGCGAAAAATATTTATGCACACCTGCAACTTCCGTACCATCAGAAAGAATTGGGAAACCAAGAATTTCGATACGCCAACTAGTGACAAAAAATTGAACTACACAGAGTAGGCTGAAATCCGTCGAAGTCCATATGATTATCAGTGTTTATATAGACATGTTGTGAAAAACAAGTGTTTTTAAATTTTTTGGAACACTAAGTTTTTACTTATTCGATTAATAAATACTTATTCGGAATGTTTGGTGGGATCCAGCCTACTTTCAATAGTTTGCCAACTTACCACCGCAGCGCTGAAATCTAAGCCACGCCTAGGCCGGTATTCATAGTCGTTGCTTAAGACAAAGATCGTCTTAAGCATTTGCTTAAGTCCCCGTCTAGTTTCATAGTCGACAAATAAGCATCGTCTTAAGCATTTACTCAAGTATTTACTTTGTTAAGCAATCCTTATTGAATCATGTTTCATAGTCAGTTCTTAAGATGATCTTAAGAACGTAAGTATTCATAGTCGATTAAGAACTTCTTATTCGAGCATAAAGCAGTCTTATTCGAGCAAAGTGAGGTTAGATTTTCAAGTCGACGTTTTAGTTGACTTAAGACCATGTTATTAGGCCAAAGAGGATATATAATATGAGGCGTCACTCGACAAAGACAGAAATAAGCTAGGGAAATCACTAGACAACCAATTTAAATGCCCATTCGGCAATGATCGGTAAACATCGGCAATAATCAGCAAACTGCGATAAGGTACATTTAGTCGATTTGAATATCCCGCTCGAATAGACAACCAATTTAAATGCCAAGGTCAAGTAAAGACTTCAAAGGTTCCGCCCGTAGTGACGCCTCTTACGGCCGATTTCTTCACCTTCAGTAATCTTCCGGTCAGCGAACGACCAATTGGCAGTTATGTGGAACATAACTCTAACTGGAAGATTACTGAAGGTGAAGAAATCGGCCGTTATTATATCTCCTCTTTGATTAGGCGTTAAGGCGGTGAAGGACGCGTGTTACTGTTGGCAAAACATGCAGTGTTAATTTCTTCACAGGTTGTTAACGCGTAGAGTAGGAGTTCAGTTGTTATTTTTCGAAGCGTAACGCAGTACCATCTACGTCTCTGCCAGTCTCTGCGTGGTGGCAGCGCGGGAAAAGAAACACAAGATGTATTTTCAATATCATTCCTGATTGGGTATTCCGCTCGGCTACACGGGAAAGTTTCCGACGCTTGCCGAACGTAATATAAGATTTGCTTAAGCATTTGCTTGACTAAGCAAGCTGTTAGAAAGCTTTTCAGCGGATCGGGCAAGGAATTGCAGGAGCTTCTTAAAGCACGACGAGGAGTCTTTATCTCTTTGAGGCACGAGGACTTTAACGAAACGTTCACGATTATATTGAGTCTATGTACAATGTCACAATAAATTACACACTATTTACAATAACTAAACTATTTTAACGGAAGCGTTTGACGCAAGCAGGCGCGACAAACCCGAAAGCACTATAGCAAGTTACAGCGCGATTTAGTAACGTAGCAAAGCAGCAAGTGCAAAAGAGCAAAGCGTAGCGTAATAAAGAAGCGTGTATAGCGTAGCGAAATGGCGAACAGAGTGAGATCCAGGAAACCGCCGTCGGTTTCCTGGAAGGAAGAAGCCTTCCCCTTCCATCGATCGCGAATCGAGGGAAGGGATCGTGATCGCTGCTCCACATGAGTCAGCGGGCTGAGCCACTAATCGTAAGATGGCGCAAGAATGCCTCTTTTCTTGAACATTTATTCCCCGGCATTCATCGCCCGATGAATAGTGTGAAGATTGCTGGCGATCGATGCGTTGGTCGATAGGGCGTGGTCCGAGCGCGTAGCAGCAGCGCCGCTGGACCCATGTGGAGGCGTCAGGCAACGCAGGTGAAAGTGTCGAGTGATCTAGGGCGGAGTCCTGTCAGCTACTGGCGTTGTTGCATCAGTGCCCTGTGTGAATAGAAGAAAACTAATTTACAAATCGGTCGCACGAATTCGGAGCAAGAAGTTTTGATCGTTGCGACGCGAGTTAACCCATCAGGACCAGGGTGCAGTGTTGTGGCTTGGGCAAGCGGCCACCGTGCCGGTGAAGTCAACTCTGACTTGATGAGGCACAAGTCTCCGACTCGGGGCTGCGGGTGCTGTCGGGTCCATTTCTTGCGTGCCTGAAGAGACTGTAAGTATTCGGCCTCAGCTGCCGGTAAGGGAGTGTCCCAATCTAAATTGATAAGCCACAGTGCTTGCATAAATACTTTAGCGTTAACTGTTATAGGGGACACCAAACCTAGTGGATCAAATATTTTAGCGATTTTTGATAGAACCGTTCGCAGCGTCCCTTCGGAGTCCGGTTGGATTGGCTGCACTCGGACCCTGAAGCTGTCATCGGCTGGGCTCCAGTGGACGCCCAGCGCTTGGTGGGTTTCGCCAGCCTGCCACTTGCATTCCGGGAGAACGTCGCCGGTGGAGATCTGCTCCATCAGTGCTGGTTGGCTGAAGCTGCCCGCCGGGCAGAGTTGATGCAAGTCGTCTTGTAGTTCAAGTGCCGCCTGCACGGAGTCGGCACCGGTCACAACGTCATCCACGTACACGTCAGTTTCCAGGATGGCCGCCGCTCTTGGATGTCGTGCTCGTTCATCGTCGGCCAATTGTTTCAGCGTCTGAGTAGCAAGGTACGGTGCATGGGCTAGGCCGTACGTCCCCGTGTTGAGGTTGTAAGTTTCAATGTCCGTGTCTTCGTTTTCTCTTCTCAGGACCAGTTGAAAGTGGCGATCATGCCAACGCAGCACGAGTTGGTGCAGAGGGCCGTTGAATACCACTCGCAGTCTAGTGGTTGTACTGCTTTCCTTTAGCTCTCCGTGATGTGGTAGATAGAAGGTTGGCCCTGTAATCTCCATCATGTAGCGACCGGCCGGTGACCGCTGGTGAGTGGTCCGATAGTGTCCCTCGCAGCTCTCTTCTTCAGCGGTGTAGGCCGGTGTCACCACGACTTCCTCCTGTTCCCAGAACCGGCGTACCAATGGCACGAGCTCCTCCGTCGCAGTGCAGTTGAGTGTCGTGAGCGCATAGCTGTCGGCGTCATCGTTTCTCGGCTCCGTCGTAGCTGGCCCAGACACAATCCAGCCCAGTGTCGTGTTCTGGGCCATGGGTTCACCGATGTCACCTTTGATAAGGCCGTTCCGCAGTATAAGCGCATAGGCATCGGCTCCCAGTAAAAGATCAATTGGCCCGTCTCCGTCATAGCTGGGATCCGCTAGTGGAAGTCCTTGGAGATGAGTCCATGTTGAAACTTGGTTGCCGAGACGTGGTTGGTAAGCAGTAATTCGTGGCAGTACCAAAGCATCTATTACATGCCGCTCCGTTGCGTTGGTGTGTGCGGTGAATTGTAGTCGCACCTTTCCTCGGACCCGCTCAGGTTGCTGTTTCCCGACGCCGATGAGGCGTATGTTGGCTGTTCTCAGCGGTAGGCGTAGCTGCTGAGCCAATGTGGTGGTGATCAGGGAAACCTCGCTATCCTGGTCGACGAGGGCTCGCACCATTCGTGACTCTCCGTCAGGTTGCAACACTTTTACACGTGCGGTAGCCAGCAGCACGGCAGGTCGGGAGCTCGATGCACAGCTAGAGGCATTAGCAGTAACCTCTTCGACGGTGCTGTCGTTCGCGCCGTCCTCATGGATGGTAGTGTGGTGTTTCCCGTTGCACAGTTGACACCGTTTCTCCGAACCGCACTCATTCACCTGATGGCGTCCGAGGCAATTATAGCACAAATTAGCTGTCGTTAGTGCTTCACGACGTTCGTGCACGGTTCTGGATTTATAAACGTCACAGAAAAGAACGAAATGGTTGGCTCCACACAACCCGCACGGTGCTTGATAGCGGTTGGTCTTAGAGACCTGCAACACCGTTGCAGACTTCTGGCTCCCGGCAGCTTTAGACGTGCCTTGGCCTTTAGTTTTGCCACCTTCCAACGCTCCAACGGTGATAATACGATTCTTAATGAACGCCTTGAGTTCCTGAAAAGTCGGAGGGGTGGTCTTGGGGCCGAGCTGAGTCTCCCACTCTCTTCGTGATTGCTGGTCCAGCTTCTCGACCAGCCAATAAACCAGCCAGTCTCCTGAGGCATCAAACGGGCGATCCATGGCAGCAAGGGCTTCGACGCAGTCACAAAAGGTAAAATAAAAGGTTTTCAGTTCCGTAGCCGACTCACGAGTGAGCGTCGGTAAGTCAAATATAGTGGCCATTTGCGCTTGTACTAGCAGCCCCTCATTTTCATAATGATCCTGTAATATATCCCAAGCGCGGGCGAACGTCGCAGCTCTCACTGGGAGATTCCTGAGGGCAAGGAGAGCGTCGCCCTTTAGGCATCCCCGCAGATAATGGAGGCGTTCAACGTCCGTAAGAGTCCCGTCGCGGATGACGAGGGATCGGAAGAGATCCCGAAATTCTGGCCACGAGTCGTAGTTTCCGTCAAAATCTGGCAATGGTAGTCGAGGTAAGGAGGCCTTGGAATGCACGACTGTTGTCGTGGGAGTGTTCGTTATTCCTGGTTCGCAGCGATCAGTATTAAGTGACTGTAACTTGTCGACGAACATCGCTTCCTGGACAAGGAACAGCTCCTCCGTCACCTCGTAGAGTATCTCCTTAAAATAAGGTATCTCTCGATCTCTTGGAGCGACCAGCGCAAGCATTTGATCATGCTGCTGGTCGAATTTAGTCCAATTTTTCCGCAACCGGTCCAACCGCGTCTCGACGGCTCCCGGAGTGATATTAGCAGCACCTAGCTTCTTTAGATTTTCGAAGGCACGAGAGATTCGGTGCACCAGCTCGTTTTGGCTTTCCAGTAACGTATCCATTGTCCTCAGATATTCAAACGCGCGCAAGATTTAACCGTTAAGGTCGCACTGACTCGTTATGATATGCCTCACTGTTTTCAGATGGAGGTCACGCGCGACGGTTGCCCGGCACTAGTTAACGGTCGCGAACTGTTTTCACAAGCGCCGATCCGGCTCGAAGGACCAAAAATGTTAGAAAGCTTTTCAGCGGATCGGGCAAGGAATTGCAGGAGCTTCTTAAAGCACGGCGAGGAGTCTTTATCTCTTTGAGGCACGAGGACTTTAACGAAACGTTCACGATTATATTGAGTCTATGTACAATGTCACAATAAATTACACACTATTTACAATAACTAAACTATTTTAACGGAAGCGTTTGACGCAAGCAGGCGCGACAAACCCGAAAGCACTATAGCAAGTTACAGCGCGATTTAGTAACGTAGCAAAGCAGCAAGTGCAAAAGAGCAAAGCGTAGCGTAATAAAGAAGCGTGTATAGCGTAGCGAAATGGCGAGCAGAGTGAGATCCAGGAAACCGCCGTCGGTTTCCTGGAAGGAAGAAGCCTTCCCCTTCCATCGATTGCGAATCGAGGGAAGGGATCGTGATCGCTGCTCCACATGAGTCAGCGGGCTGAGCCACTAATCGCCTAATTATTGACGGTTTTGTAAGATGGCGCAAGAATGCCTCTTTTCTTAAACACAACCATTAAGCACCATTTTCTTGACCAAGCAAATCTTAAGTTCGGACTATGAATACATGACGCCTTAAGCATAACTTATTCGAATAAGGCCGACTTTGTCAAGAAATTCTTAAGCACGTGCTTAAGCAACGACTATGAATACCGCCCCTAGAGCACTAAAGAGATGAGTATGCGCATCCGCCATCTTGGGTCCTCTGGAGAGAGAAGATTATTGAGCACCCGCCTTTTTCAGTATTGTCAAATTCGCTTTATAAACCAAATATAAACTTAAATATAATATAATGCTCTAATAATGTGTCGTGCTACCGTGTATCAATATCAACAACGCATATTTTGTTTATAAAGTGAATCTGACAATACTCCAAAAGGCGGGTTCTCAATAATATTTTCTCTCCAGAGGACCCAAGATGGCGGATGCGCATACTCACCTCTTTAGTGCTCTACCACGCCTCCACTTAGTTTCCCAATATTTTCGAAAGCTGGCCAGATTATGTCCGAAAGGAGAAATAGATTATCCACAAAAAATTTAAATCAACTAATTTTTTTAAATTTCAATATGGAATAACGGTGTAGGTCAAAATATCAGATATTTGTATTAACATTTTTTTTAGATGAAATTCTTTTACTCTTAAATCCCTAATATAGCAATATTTACTCTAGGAAAAGGAAGAAATACACCAATTGTCGGAGCGTAAAGCACCGTGATCTAAACATAACCTAACCACTAAATCGAAATTTCATTCGACTAAAAACTATCGACTACATAGTCGATAGTATGTCGCAACTGTGGCGGTTTCCGCTGGTGTAGTGTTGTGCTAGAGCACTAAAGAGGTGAGTATGCGCATCCGCCATCTTGGATCCTCTGGAGAGAGAATATTATTGAGTACCCGCCTTTTTGCGTATTGTCAAATTCGATTTATAAACAAAATATGCGTTGTTGATATTGGTACATGGTAGTACGACACATTATTAGAGTATTATATTACACTTAAGTTTATATTTGGTTTATAAAGCAACTTTGACAATACTCAAAAAGACGGGTACTCAATAATATTCTCTCTCTAGAGGACCCAATATGGCGGATGCGCATACTCACCTCTTTAGTGCTCTAGTTGTGCGATTCTGTGGGTTTTCTATTAGACGGCGGGTCCGTGCCCGTGGAGCGCTGAAGCACTCAGCTCGCGAGTTTGCGCGGGAATTTCAAGTTATGGAATGAAATAAATGTACACTTCTGAATACTTTCAGTGTCTGGATTTTATTAGTAGCTCGACGTTTACTGTTCTGCTAACAAGTTCGATCTGATCTTCCTACAAATTAAACCCTCGCTTGTCACCTCCGAGCGCCCTACTCCTCCAATTTTGGCGTGTCCCTCCGACTCCCTCTTCGGATTCCTTCGTCCAATCAAGACGGTGTTGTCCCTCAAGCTTCGTTAGTGGGTTGTCCTTCTGCCATCTCTCCGTCCTTGACCCTTCCTTCGCGTTTCCCTCCACTCTCGGCTGGTGGTCGAGGCACGCTTTCCGTTTACATACGTATTTTACATAAGCTGCGTACAGTACATACATTTCTAACAGGTAGGTAAGCGCAACCCTCGGGGTCAAGACGGCGTCGCCGGCGCAAAGTTTATGACTTTATGACTTTCAGCCTCCCCCGAGCTGAGTTTTTACCCTAACAGGACATCGGCAATTATTGAAAGGGAAAGCAGAGTTTTAAATGGTTTTACAAGACGAGCAGCTGCCCCTTCATTGAAATTTGGTACGCAGATGTGAAAGGAAAAGTTAAGCTATTTATTATCCTCGCCTGGCCTAACTGTAGTTTTGAGAATTACTGAATGCACCCCTAGGTTCTCGTACGCTTCGAATCTAATTATAATATATCTATCTTTCAGTACAAAAGAATTTCGAATTTCGCTCTACATCTAACCTCGATATTCCTATGTCTTATAACTAACTTCACGGAGTCACATATATTTATACCAGCGGAAACCGCAACACCTCCCTCCATATACAAAAGGTGTTTCCTATGGAAACAACTTTTCAAAAAGAAAAACAACACATCAATACTAACTTATGTATGCAAAATTGAATGAATAATTACTTTACATGAGTGACTATAACTACGCCTCCTCTTCCCGTGTCAGCCCCGCGGTAAACGAGCTACTCAGTCCACCCATTGTCCCGCAAGAAACACGAGTTGAAGAATGATAGTTACATCACAACATTTTAGAATAGTAAGATATCATTATTCTATTATTAAACAATATTAAATCGATTATAATGCAACGCATATCTAATATCCAGAAATAATTAAGTGCTACAATTTAACTTATTCAAACATACCATATAACCAAACATCATAACCTTTCCAATTTCAAGTAATCATAACCCATACAAATCGACATAACGCTTATAACGCACACGATTAAAGCTACTTAAGAAGGATCTAAACTTATATACGCTAACTTTAATTTATTCGCATGTACTAACTTAGATTTCTGCGCCGTTATTGCTATTTCTATAATTAAATCTTCATGCATTCGAATAATCCTATAAAGACCAGTCCAGTTAGAATCGAACTTAGAAGTATTAGGTTCCTTAAACAAATACACATCATCGTTTACATTAAATTTATAGGGATTAACATTCTTATCATAATGTAATTTCCTCTTTTCCTTTGCCTGTTCCAGATTGGCTGCCACCATAGGTGGAGTAGTAATGATTATTGTTAGAAATTGATCTAAATATTGAACGAATATCCAAGATACCTCCTGCTTAGCGAATTCTGAAAGAATGATGGCCTTCCTAACGGAAACTACCTTATGTGAGAATTGTATGAGAATATTCCAAATCTAATCCAACTGTCCCAATCGGTCTTAATACAATAGTGTTTCAAATAATCGATGCAGACACGATGAGCCCGCTCTAAGGATCCCAACGACTGTGGATGAAACGCGGTAGAAATAATCCTCTGTATTCTGAAGATTCTACAGAAATTCTTCATTATGGCGCTAACAAAATTACTCCCCTGATCTGTATGGATAAATCGAGGACAACCAACCTAACTAATGAATTTCTCAGCTAAAGTGACCATGACAGATATAGAATCAATAGTAGGTAACGGAATAGCATCGGAATATTTTGTCAAATTATCCTGAAGAGTCAACAAATACCGATTACCTCTTTTAATCACAGGTAATGGTCCCATAATGTCCTTTTGTACTTTCTCAAAAACTCTCTGAGGAGTATCAGTAATACGCATTGGTTGTTTTGTTTTAGCCGAGAGCATCTTATTTCTTTGACAACTCGAACAGGTACGAATGAAATCTGAAATTTCCTTTCCCATACCTAACCAATAAAAGTCCTCCCTTATTCGTTTGAACAATTTGGTCATACCCTGATGACCTCCTACTACAGACTCATGGTATTCCTGAATAATCAAAGGTCTTCTTGATAGGCAAGGAAAAATGATTTCTCCGGTGCAAACCGTAATATTATATTTTGAGTTATTAAATGTTTGTTTTAAAAGATATTCAAAAGAATGTGACGGTTGTCACTCCGGGCGGAAGGATGGTCTCAGTCGGCTTTGCCAGGGTTTGATTAAGTCCTCCCGTGGTGGGTTAAATTAGATTTATTCACTATCAACAATTATGTACACTATATACAGTAACTTAGACGCGGGGTACTTCGCGTTAATCGCGGTCAAGCCGTCGTTGCGCGGCGGCGCGGTTCGCGGTACCGCGTCGTCGGTCTACGTTGCGTGCGTCCGCTTAACGGAACAATTCGGTCGCTCCGCGCCTGATGTCTCCGTATCGGGACGGTAAAGGTCCGCGCACACATATCCGTTCCGTGTCCGTTCGGTGTCCGCGCGGTGTCCGCTCAGTATTACTGATTTCACTGACACCTAAGAGGCCTGCTCAACCCCACCCGATCCCGCCCGAAAGTTTCCGGCCTGCCCCGAGCCCGAAAAGTCGGGTACCCGTACACCCCCGATGATTGTTTAAGTCATGTGTATCAAATGTTTAATAATGATCTGTGTTTTCATTTATATTCTTTAGAAATGTTTATATTTGTGTTCATATTTGTATTTAAATAAGTAAAACAGTTGTGTTACAATTTTCCCCGGACTGGGGCACATTGTAACAAAAGGGTCATTCCACGCGAAATCGGACACATTTCGGATGTTGCTGAAATTTGAATATGTTGTAGTATTTAGTGATATTTAAACGTACCACAAAGGATTTTTCAAAATTTTGAAAAATGTCAATTTTACAGCTGTTTGAAGGTAAATGCTAACTTTTTCCCAGTAAATTATAGCTATGGAAGTAGTAAACAGATGGAGATGAGCTTTACGGTGCTTATAGAGAAGACATTGAAGTTTTAAGAAAAAATTATTTCAGTTTAAAAAAAAGAATTTTGAACCATTTTTGTACAATTATTTTAAACAAATGCAGTTTTATAACATCGGGCGCGATTTTAAAAATCTGAAAAAAAAACAGAATATAGTTCTATCCTTCCCCTTGATGGTCAAATTTTCAAAAATATGGACATTTTAAAGTTGACCCTGTAAAAATTGACAATAGTTGACGCTGCGTCAAATCACACTGGCTCGACTGGCTGAGCCGTGCGGTACTCGCAGCGGCCAAGCCGGTATGTATCTGCTATTCTTATACAGTGTTCTCGAATATGGTAAGCATTTGGAAAACACTGAAGAAAAAAAATTTTACTGTCTTTTATACACAACATAATACGGTAACTCAAATTGTGGTGTTCGCAATATAATCCTTGAAACGATGGTGACCCTCTTTTTTTTTTAAATGGAATGCTATATATTTGAGTAGGGCAAAGGCACCAGTAGTCGACCATGTATCAGTAGTTGACTACTTTCAGCAACATCCGAAATGTTACTCCGAAAAGTTCCCAAAAGTTCAGATTTGTTGAAGATGAAGCTAGATATCTAATGTCCAAGATTTTGTCACGTACTTTCACGCAATTAGTTCACCACATACATATGTAAGTGGTAAATCACGCAAATTATTTCCTGATTGAGGAAAACACTTTCGAGAAAAAACTGTGAAAACTTTTTTGTTACAATCTGCCCCGGTTTCCCCTACGGATTAACAAAAAGGCGCGCTTTTGTTCGCAGCGAATAATCTACAAATCCTTAATGATGGCGAAGGTACGTTCATGATTGCCCTTTAGACATCTGTCGAAGCCGGTTTCGAAAATACGGAATTCCCGACCATAAACGATAAATGAAGTTTCGCATCGCTCTGAACTATGGCCTCCCAGAGCCCGTTTCGTTTGGGATAATTACGGACACACCTGAAAGGGCAAAATACATCAAAAATACCTTTGAAGGCCCAAAGTATAATAAAAGTTGAAAACATAATAAAAAGCAGACAATATCTGCTTGCCAGATTTCCAACAGGCAGTTAAGAACGTACCGTCCTTAAGGATTTGGAGATTATTCGCTGCGAACAAAAGCGCGACTTTTCGTTAATCCGTATATTGCTCTGTCAGTGCTTGGTATTCATGGTGACTTCGTACTAGAGCTGTAATTATTCGACTATTCGAATATTCGACTATTCGAATATTCGAATAATTCGAAGAATTTCGAATACGAATAATTTCTTCGAATATTCGAATATTCGAATATTTGAACCTTTGAATATTCGAACTTCGAACCTTCGAAAAGAGTGTCGTTGGCCAAGAGTGGGTTAATAAAACCCTTCTGTAGGTATAAATGACATTATTGCGACGGGTACGAGACCAGTCGATATTGTTTTCAAACCTCATTACAGTAATCTGGGGTGCGAGTGGTAAGCCGACCGCAATAGCGGAGCGGGCGGCTCGCTTACCTGAAACAGAAATCACCGATTCTGTAACTGTTCATTGTGACGTGAATTTTGAGGAGTTCATCTTAGAACGGTGCTTATTTTGCAAGTAGCATTTCAAGGAATTATTTCTGTTTATGTATACAAAAGGCAGAAGACCAACATCGTACATTAGCCTGCTGCGAAAATGCTTTGTAAATTAACAGTTTTCAAGTTTTTATTCTATTGAGAATATAGAAAGAGAAGTTAGAAAATAATTAATGAAAAAAATAGAATCTTCGCATTGAGGTTCAAACCTCGATGAAATGAATTCTCCGCGGAGAGCGCCGGCCAGGCAGCGCGTATGGCACACTGACAGAAGGTAGGGTACGCTTGGAGTGGTGCGATACAAGCCAAAAGAGGATCGCACTTTAGCAGCAAATCAAGCTTCGAAAATGCTTAGTAAATTAATAGTTTTTAAGCCTTTAGTCTGCTGAGAATATAGAAAGAGAAATTAGGGAATAATTAAAAAAAAAAAGTAATATCCGTACCGGGATTTGAAATCTTGATTTTTCGCTTGCGCGACAAGCGCTTCGATGTCGGGAAAACGAATTCTCGCCCGAGAGCGGTGGCCAAGCAGCGCGTACGGCACACGGATGGAGGGACGGGTATGCTTGTGTGGTGCGGTATGGACGCTAAAAGAGGGGGTACGCTTGGTCGTGGAGTGGTGGTAGCGGCCGTGGGCCGAAACCCACCGTTCTGGCATCACTGCACAGCATTCATGCATCCGATCATACTCTATACCTATACCGCGCAAAATTCAAGTCCAAAACTCTTTTATTGCAATCATTAAAAATGATCAGAATTATATCACGTTTGGTATCATTTTCATTGCAAAAATTCCAGCAATCCATTGGTGGTACTTGTATGAAAATCTAATATTAATTATAGAAATTTCTATTTTCATTACTGAATGGCCTATTGCTGTCCTTGTCTTTATGACTCTAGGGTCTAGGACCCCCGAAGCGTGTGGTTTGAGAGCTTCGACCGGAGACCCTTCCACGGTCATAAAAAAAGGTCGTCCCTTTCACCCGATTTCAGGACACCGTCAGTGCAAATGCCAAAATATCGTTGGCACTCGAATCTTAGTTTCACCGTACGGATACGGGTTCCACATTGACATCCCTGACACGGCAAGTGTGCGCTGCTCCATTGAAAAGCACGTAAATGATATTTTTTAACACTGACATTGACGGCACGGAACAGACGTGCACGGAGAGGCAATCGAATTTCACTGGTCGGATACGGAACTGACAAGTGTGCGCTGCTCCCAGGAATTGTAACCCGCCCGGAGCGGGTTACTAGTAACATAGGACAGTCTAGTCTAGACAGCCATGTAACGTACTCTACTACTCTGGTCATCCGGCCGAAAATTTTTTTACTCAATGAATAACAAATATAATCGTGCAAAACTTTTTACATAACATTCATCTACTTGTGCCCTGCTCAATTTTTTGGCCAGATGTCCAGAGTATCCCCTTAAGTGACTGTCTAGATAAGACTGTCTTATGTTACTAGTAACCCGCTCCGAGCGGGTTACAATCCCTGGCTGCTCCATTCCAAAACAAGCAACCGATACCTTTTACGACCACGGTGTCGGCACCGAGCGGACACGGAACGGATATGTGTGCGCGGACTTTAAGGGAGCGAGAGAGACCGGGCAGCTTCCTGCGTCTCTTTAACGGGACAAGCGTCGGCAGAAACCGGGCAGCATCCGGGCGTCTCTGTTCAACACGAGGAGCGGGAGAGAGACCGGGCAACGTCCTGCGTCTCTTTAACGGGACAAGTGTCGGCAGAGACCGGGCAGCATCCGGGCGTCTCTGTTCAACACGGGGAGCGGGAGAGAGACCGGGCAACGTCCTGCGTCTCTTTAACGGGACAAGTGTCGGCAGAGACCGGGCAGCATCCGGGCGTCTCTGTTCAACACGGGGAGCGGGAGAGAGACCGGGCAACGTCCTGCGTCTCTTTAACGGGACAAGTGTCGGCAGAGACCGGGCAGCATCCGGGCGTCTCTGTTCAACACTTAGGAGCGGGAAAGAGACCGGGCAACTTCCTGCGTCTCTTTACCGGGACAGGTGGTAGGAAAGGGATAGGCTTCGATCTGGCGATCGACGGATACACGGGCGCTTGTACCGAGGCTTGCACCGGGCAACATCCAGGCAGGTCTGGTAGTGGGGGTCCGTCTCCCCACTGGAACTCCTTTGCCTCGGAATCATCGCGGCATATGTCCCGATTCGCGGAAATTCCCAGCAGCGAGAAACCGACGCGATCTAGCGGCGCAGTGGGGAGTGAGCGTCATCGCGCTGACGCGTCGCGGGACCGGCACGTTTCGGGCGAGTTCGGTCGGGTTCGGTCGCGGTCGCCCGCGTGCGCTCGGCTTCTCGCTCACTCCCGGTCGTACCGCCGCGCGCTCGATTCCTCGCGCTGGGACGCTACGTCACAAGAATTCCATTTAATGGGTTCAATATTATTATCCTTTTTGGATAAACTAATAGATGTTATACTCAAGGATTCCATTAAATTCTTAAGAGATGACAATGAAGACGCAAGATGTCTAAAGTTCTGTAGTTCTGTCGGGACTATCTTAGAAAATAGATGAAAAATTAAATATTTTTCACCAGGGAAAACCATTGCCTCGCCAATGTTAATGGATTGTTGTTTTATTTGTTCCACAGAAAAACTACCTTGGTTAAACAAATCCTGACTGACTTGTGACACAATTTGGCAATTAAGGGTGAAGAAATGGATACGATTATCTTTCCGCATATGAAGATGATCTTTAATATTGTTGCGAGCACCGGGTATAGGCCCGTACATAGCCTACTGGTGCTCGCAGCGGAAGAGAAGAAGGTCGGCCTCCGTCAAGAGGACGATCAGGAGGCCGACAAGAAAGAGAGTCGATTACCGTACGTCCGGGCGTTAGGACGTACGCGTATTATAATACGGGACACATAAATGTATTACGAATAAAGTAACCGGTCGTTTAGTGTGAACCAGTGTTGTTATTCTACCCGTTGCATCGGGGTGGCCGGTACGGGAAACGCCCCGACGCAACAATGGTGTCAGAAGTGGGATCTATAGCCACGGATCCCGAAAATACGCAAGGAGCTGTTGCGTGCGATACGCAAGGAGCCGTTGCGTACAACGCGAGTTCCTCGTTGAGGACCGAAGAGGATTCAGCAGCCGGAGAAGCAGCTGACCAGCGAGGGACGGGCTGAACAGCGGGAGCAGAGACGGCGGTCGAGGCCCGCCGACACCGAGGGACAGACGCAGGAACAGCGGGAACGACGACGGCGGTCGAGGCCCGCCGACGCCGAGGGACGGAGTCCCGAAGAGTGGAGACGTTCAATCGGGATGAGCCGTTCGTCGACTAAAGAAGACTGGAGACACGAGAAGAGGGGAAAAGAAGACCGAAGAGTAGTTTTAAGCTAATCTGGTGGACTGGGCTGCATTCGCAGGCCAGCCCCCGCTCTCTTAAATTGTTTCAGAGAACACGATACCCCACGACGAGGGACAAGGTGTCGGGGGACTGCTGCCGCGGCTTGGATACGGTCCCGAATTCCCCGAATGTGCCACAACAGCGTGGTAGTCCGCAGCGGGGTGCGGACATACGTGGAACCACCCCGCTACCCTCCTGGTCGGGATCCTGGCCGGGCAATGCTTATTGAAGGGTCCCCCCCTACGAGGTGGACAGCGGACGGGAAATGGTGTCCCCAACCACCGGGCGGACGTGCGACGCACGGATCGGTCGGAGGGGACATCGCGGAGACGGGACCGCTGACGAGCTGCAACGAGACGGTCCCCTGGAGCAGCACCAGAGGCCAAGAAGAGGAATGGGGCCATCCGAAAGTCAAGGATGGGAAAACTGGAGGCGAAGAAGAGAGAAGAACGAAGATGGGCCGGGAACTCAGGGCGGATTGATCGGGGAACGGGCCGATAGCATGCTCATGAGTGTGACCCCCTGCTTTCGGGCCCGTCTCGCCTGTCCGTCCTCCCGGTTCTGACCGGCTCCAACGAATTCTCTCGTGAGTGAGAGAAGGTTAATGTTCTTTGTCTCTGTTGCAAAAGAACCCCGGAGGCGCAGAAGGACTGGAGTTCCGGACCAGACCACCGGAGGGACATCGAGGGCCAACCCCTGTAGAAAGCAGCTGCCTACAACCGAAAGGAGGACACAGCGGCGGAGCGGCAGTGTCGGAGCGGTAGCGGCGGAGCAGCAGCGTCGGAGCGACAGCACCGGAGCGACAACGTCGCCGTGGGACACTCCGGAACAGTCCCAGGAACGGCGCGGGACCCACGGGAGAGGACGAGGACACCGGGGGAATTCCGGAGAAATTCGTCGTTGGAAACACCGGGGGAGTTCTCCAACACGACACGGTGGGGATCGTCGTGGGACGTTCAGGAGCAGAGTCCCAGGAACGCCGCAGGACAAGGAACGGAGGCCCAGGAACGCCGCCAGACAAGGAGCAGGAGAGTCTCATCGAGGGACAGTAACAGACAGATTCGTCGCTGGACATTGCGAAGAGGAAACAGGTCTACCCCTAACAGTCCAGTGGTACCCACGCCTTGCTCAGGGTTTTTGGAGTGGTTTTCCCCTGAGCGAGAAGGCAAATGCCGAGGCGGAGGTCTGAAGGAACCACCGAACTGATACGACCACTCCTTCAGATCGGGGTATGAAGATCCCGAAGACGAACTACCGCGGTCGGGACGACCGCTTTTCGAGAGGGGAGAGTAGTGTTGCGAGCACCGGGTATAGGCCCGTACATAGCCTACTGGTGCTCGCAGCGGAAGAGAAGAAGGTCGGCCTCCGTCAAGAGGACGATCAGGAGGCCGACAAGAAAGAGAGTCGATTACCGTACGTCCGGGCGTTAGGACGTACGCGTATTATAATACGGGACACATAAATGTATTACGAATAAAGTAACCGGTCGTTTAGTGTGAACCAGTGTTGTTATTCTACCCGTTGCGTCGGGGTAGCCGGTACGGGAAACGCCCCGACGCAACAATATAAATAATGGAAGGTAAGAGTGAGAGAGGGGATGTTTGAGGTGGTGATAAAGTATTTGTCGCTAATATTTTGACTCTACTATTTCTAAATGAATCATCTTTTTCTGAGGTCATTTCTACGGAGGATCGTGCCAAAGCATCACCATGCTTACTCTCAAAAACACTAGGCTCGTCAGCCTGTACCACATCAACATTTCCAAAAACAGGCTCTCTCGCCAACGTCCCCTCACGGACCGTGGACCCCAAGTTAGCAATCTGAGCGGAGTCTTTCGTATAGACCTTCCCGTTAGCCAACAGACCAGCCAGCGCTTGGTTCCCACGAGGTACGGAACCTTCCCCGACCGGTGTCTGAAGCGGGGTGCCTTTGAAATCGGCCTTTCCGATAACCAACAGACTACCATGTCGACGAGAATCCTCCGTACCCCTCAAATTCGATCCTCCAACCACTACATAGTCTCTAGAAAAATCACTACCAGACTGAGAAGAAGTTCCCACATTCCCAGAGAATATTCTCTTACAAGAATGGGGAGTCTCATCCTCATCAGCTGTGTAATATTCGTCACAGTCACTGTCAGTTGAACTAATGTCAGTACAAATTTTATCAAGAATGACCTCAGGTTGATGTTCGAAATTCTTTCCGTACGTCAAAAAAAAAACGCCGGCTATCAATTTTTCATTGTTATTATTTACAGATTCATCTAAATCAGTATCCTCATCCTTCTCAGAATTTGCAATTGGCAAATCGTAGGCGCCTACGACAACCCTTTGCAAACGCATCGAAGAAGAGTTGCCAATGTCATTCATCCCGGAAGTTTGAAGTTGTGGGAAAAATTCTGTGTCGGAAATCGGAGGGTTACGGGGTAATGCATCAGCATTGGAATTTATCTTGCCAGGTTTATATACCATTTCCTAATCATACTCGTTTAAACTAATTCGCCACCTGGTAATACGGGAAATAGGATCTTTTACATTATGTAATCAGATCAATGGTCGATGATCAGTGACTAGAGTAAATTTCTAGCCATATAAATACGGTCGAAAATGTTCGATCGCGAATAAAACTGCCAATAATTCCTTCTCAATGGTCGAATAATTACTTTCATCGTTATTGAGGGTCTGAGATGCATACACAATTGGGAGATCTTTCCCGATCTGACCCTGACTCAATACAGCTCCTACTGCATAATTAAAAACGTCCGTCGTTACAAGAAATGGTTGTTGGAAATTGGGAAATTGCAGTAATGGTTCTGAACAAATAGTATCTCGTAAACTTTCGAAGGTGAACTGGACGTCCTTATCCCAGACAAAAGGTACTTCCGCTTTCAACAATCGTGTCAAAAGTTTGGAAATTTTTTGCCATATGAGGGATAAAACGACGATAATAACCGACTAACCCCAGAAACTGTTAACGGGTTTTTGAAATAGGAAATGACTTCACGGCCAAATTCTTCCCAGGATCCGGCTTCACCTCTTCGGCAGAAATAATATGACCCTCGATTTTATACCTCATTACTGTCAGAAGATTTACATTGTCTGCTGGCCTAATTTTTGAATAAATATCCCAACATTGATTGATGAAGACTGTTAAAAAACAAGATGTCCTATCAAAACGGGGAATTAAATCCGTCGCGATCCTTAATGGCATATAATCCAACTGACTAATATTAGGCAGGCTAACAATATTAGCCGCACTGGAACAGGGCATTTCTTCTGTTTGCAAAACAGATACTGGAATACTAGCGCGTAGAAAGCTCAAGTTATCGAAATGAGTCATATCAGGAAGAGGCTGTGCTCGAGGGATTTCTATCAATAAATTTTCGGTTTCAAAATTTTGAATGCTTTCTGAATTTATCCTTTCCCTCCTGCGTCTCCTCATAGCGTTCCTGCTACGCCACATTCTGTCCGAATTTCAAGCAAACTCTATATATATATATATATCAGCTAAAATACTATTCTAGATCTTAAATTACTCGCAAAAGGAAATTACTATCCGTCCAATATATATATATACAAAACTTATTTGCTGTCCGAAATTACTGTAATCACTCCAATCATCCGTCCGCTTCCCAGGTGCTGCGAAGAACGGTCCACGAAATCCAGATCCAGTTGACTCTCCAATAGGAATCAGTTGAATCCAGGGATGCAGCAATGACGATCAGTACCTGTGTTTTTCAGGGTAGCAAGCACGGCCACTGAAAACACCCGTCTCCGGTATTCACCCTTTCGCTCCCAGGAAAAACCGTGCCAAAACCAGGGAGAGAGAGGTGGTACTTGAGGATCACTGCGTCTAATTTTAAATTAAGCGTCTTTTCGCGCACAATTGCAAAGTTCCACGTTCAATCACAATAGTCTATTCAAAAGCACACTCGCGAGCCGGCAAAGTCAAATGTCTGAAAACTTCAATTCACAATTTCAGCCCACACTTTTAATCGCATCAATGATTTTATTAAAGTATCTATTGAAGATCCCACCGCTGTCACCAATTTTGTTGTGCGATTCTGTGGGTTTTCTATTAGACGGCGGGTCCGTGCCCGTGGAGCGCTGAAGCACTCAGCTCGCGAGTTTGCGCGGGAATTTCAAGTTATGGAATGAAATAAATGTACACTTCTGAATACTTTCAGTGTCTGGATTTTATTAGTAGCTCGACGTTTACTGTTCTGCTAACAAGTTCGATCTGATCTTCCTACAAATTAAACCCTCGCTTGTCACCTCCGAGCGCCCTACTCCTCCAATTTTGGCGTGTTCCTCCGACTCCCTCTTCGGATTCCTTCGTCCAATCAAGACGGTGTTGTCTCTCAAGCTTCGTTAGTGGGTTGTCCTTCTGCCATCTCTCCGTCCTTGACCCTTCCTTCGCGTTTCCCTCCACTCTCGGCTGGTGGTCGAGGCACGCTTTCCGTTTACATACGTATTTTACATAAGCTGCGTACAGTACATACATTTCTAACAGGTAGGTAAGCGCAACCCTCGGGGTCAAGACGGCGTCGCCGGCGCAAAGTTTATGACTTTATGACTTTCAGCCTCCCCCGAGCTGAGTTTTTACCCTAACAGGACATCGGCAATTATTGAAAGGGAAAGCAGAGTTTTAAATGGTTTTACAAGACGAGCAGCTGCCCCTTCATTGAAATTTGGTACGCAGATGTGAAAGGAAAAGTTAAGCTATTTATTATCCTCGCCTGGCCTAACTGTAGTTTTGAGAATTACTGAATGCACCCCTAGGTTCTCGTACGCTTCGAATCTAATTATAATATATCTATCTTTCAGTACAAAAGAATTTCGAATTTCGCTCTACATCTAACCTCGATATTCCTATGTCTTATAACTAACTTCACGGAGTCACATATATTTATACCAGCGGAAACCGCAACAGTAGCGACCGCTGCTTACGAGGCTAAGTTCAGATGGCAGGCAGCGCCTCTATATTGACGCACGCTTGGCGGGACGAGCGTTTTCATTGTTCGGTCTACTACGCACATGGAGACATCGTATGAGCTACGTTATAGACAGAAAGGAATATTTATTATTCACTGATATTGTATTTTGGATACGAAATATATTTTATTGTTTGTTGTTACAATTACGTGGAGTTTATCACCCTCACGAGTTTTCTGTTGGCGAAACTTCCCCAGAAATCCGCTACACTGGTATAAATATGTGTGACTGCGTGAAGTTAGCTATAAGACATAGGAATATCGAGGTTAGATGTAGAGCGAAATTCAAAATTCTTTTGTACTGAAAGATAGATATATTATAATTAGATTCGAAGCGTACGAGAACCTAGGGGTGCATTCAGTAATTCTCAAAACTACAGTTAGGCCAGGCGAGGATAATAAATAGCTTAACTTTTCCTTTCACATCTGCGTGCCAAATTTCGACGAAGGGGCAGCTGCTCGTATTGTAAAACCATTTAAAACTCTGCTTTCCCTTTCAATAATTGCCGATGTCCTGTTAGGGTAAAAACTCAGCTCGGGGGAGGCTGAAAGTCATAAAGTCATAAACCTTGCGCCAGCGACGTCGTCTTGACCCTGAGGGTTGCGCTTACCTACCTGTTAGAAATGTACGTACTGTACGCAGCCTATGTAAAGTATATGTAATCGGAAAGCGTGCCTCGACCACCAGCCGAGAGTGGAGGGAAGCGCGAAGGAAGGGCCAAGGACGGAGAGATGGTTAGAGGACAACCCACTGACGAAACTTAAGGGATGTCATTGCCTTGATTGGACGAAGGAATCCGAAGAGGGAGTCGGAGGAACACGCCAAAATTGGAGGAGTAGGGCGCTCGGAGGTGACAAGCGAGGAGTTAATTTGTAGAAGATCAGATCGAACTTGTTAGTAAAACAGTAAACGTCGAGCTAACAAATAAATCCAGGCACTGAAAGTATTCAGAAGTCTACATTTATTTTCATCCCATAACTTGAAAATCCCGCGCAAACTCGTGAGCTGAGTGGTTCAGCACTCCACGGGCACGGACCCGACGTCTAATCAAAACCCCACAGAATCGCGCAACACAACTAAATAGTAAGTAGTTGATACTTAAAATTATTCGATGGTGCCCATCACTACAATCACCTCACGAGTTTGCGCGGGGATTTTCAAAGAATAAAACAGGACTGGCTTTGAAATCATTAAATTTATTATAAGACTATCGCTAACCATCGCTGGGGAATCGGTTGTCGACGCTGATTGGCCGCGGTCTCACTCGTCGACAACGATTCCCCAGCCAAAGATGAGATATAATAAGAGGCGTCACTCCGGACGGAACCTTTGAAGTCCTTACTTGATCTTGGCATTTAAATTGGTTGTCTATTCGAGCGGGATATTCAAATCAACTAAATGTACCTTACCGCAATTTGCTGATTATTGCCGAAGTTTACCGATCATTCCCGAAGTTCACCGATCATTGCCGAATGGGCATTTAAATTGGTTGTCTAGTGATTTCCCTAGCTTATTTCTGTCCTTGTCGAGTGACGCCTCGCTCATATCTCCTGTTTGCCCTGTTGCGCGATTTCGTGGGGATTTCTATAAAACGGTGGGTCCGTGCCCGTGGAGCGCTGAAGCACTCAGCTCGCGAGTTTGCGCGGGAATTTTAATGAAGGAAAATAAATAAATGTAACACTTCTGAATAATTTCTAAGATTTGATTTTAATGAATAGTTCGATGTTGACTGTACTGCTAACAAGATTGATCTGACTTCTTACAAATTAACTCCTCGCTTGTCACCTCCGAGCGCCCTACCACAGCCGTCTTTAATACTAGCCGTGCTGAACAACGTGGCAACACCGCTCATGTAAGAATCGGGAGTCCGACCGAGTCCGCCTCTTGAATCTTGGGAGTCTGGCACGTGTTGCGGCGAACTTTGTTGATAGACGTTGATTAACGCTGTAGCCTTTAGGATTGTCAGGAACAAGGATATATTCTGTACAGACAAAATTTATTCGGATCAGGAGGGAATACATGGTTTGGTAGGACGGGGCTACAAATTTCGAAAGACAGACTTTATGTCTCGTTGAATTTTACAATTTCAAAATTCTATTGTGCAGACGGCACTTGGCTTTATTCTAATGAGGGGTCCAGGAGTTACTCTGTACTCTCCCGTTTGGTTGGCGTCCAGGTATTATCGCCGAACTCTCCATACCGAACGGGCGTCCAGGAATATTCTCCCGTAAAGGTGCCATTTCCAATGCGCGGCTCGCCGCGGCGGCGAGCGGCGCGGCGCCGCCTCAGCACGCCGCGCTACACTGGTACAATGGAAAAGCATTCATCTGTTCTCCTATCTGCGACTTCGACGTCGCGCGACTGCGGCAGGTTGCTACAGTGTATGCAAGTCTGCTCCAGGAGCAGCCTAGGCTACTGGAAAAGCAACACAATGGGACGAGTGTCTGTTTTCCGCCATTACGGCAGAATCTACTAGCCGCTCAACGGCCTGCGGCTGCCAGTCGCTACACTGCTCCAGAAGCAGTGTAGCGACTGGCCGCCTCGCGGCCCATCGCCACAATGGGACAGAATCCCCAGAAATAAGGAAACAAGTCAGAATTTAAAAGTTATGGAATTATGTTTTTATATATTTTTTTCAACCTAATAATATGAGGTCTAAAAAACGTAAAAATATCATGGCAGCTACTTCTGCTGTATGTGTAAACATGTGTCAAAGTTTGTATGTTTTTTGTGCAGAATTTTAAAATATACTCATTGCAATACACACGAAGACGTTTTAAACTTTTTTATCGACTTCTTCAGATCTAGTACTAGATAGTTTTCTAGGCATCTTTGCAAAAAAAGAAACAAAAACTTTATGTTATAAAGTAGCCGATACGATTCGACACCTTGTTTGGAAAAAATAGTATGATGAATTTTTTCTCTATTCTTGGGATTGACGGCCATTGTGCGTTTGGTCTTTGCAGGAGGCATGTTGATAGTGGATAATACTTTGTAGTGGCTATACTGGTGGTATTTTGCTTACGTGCGTCGAAATAAAAGCGGGCTCAGAGCTAGGCGAAAATTCATTCATTCTTTACGATGGGTAATTTATTATTTTTCCAAGAACGTTTCGAGAACATCTGTTTGTCAAATTTCTAAAGGCCAGTAAAAAACGTGGTAACATTGTTCAGTCTGAGTAAATCCGCACATTGCTCTGTCGATGGGCAGTGCGTACGATGCTTCGGCCGCGCAGGTACCGTCGTCAAACGCCAACCGCCAACTCGCGGGAAAAAACGGTCATAAACCGGGGCCCTGGCGAGACGCTCTGACCGATCAATCTGATTAATTTTTGGGAACCAGATGTGGCATTTTCCTCCTTTACTAACTAATCTCTCTATATTCGGCAGGCAATAAACCTCCGTTACAGTGTAAAAAATAAATTCGAATGATGTTCTGAGCGCTGACCGTGACGAACATTAATCTTGTGGTCCGCGCAATGACCAAAAGAAGATGGTCTTATCATAGATTGAAGAATTCTTCCCTGGCAATTGGATAAGAAACAAAATAACTCTGAACAAGTAGCAGAACGCCTCGCGATGAGACACAGGAAGAAAAGAGGTAGTCCACTGACTGCGCGATATTGCCCGTCTAGGGGCACCCATCATATATTGCACAATATTATTAAACGCGTCTACAGGCCGCTTACCACATCTGGTTCACAAAAAATTAATTAGGCTGATCGGCCAGACTCAAGTGGCAAGCAACCTATTGTCAGAAGTGGGCCACAAGTGGAAACAATATTAAATACATAAATATAACATCGTTCATGAAAAACCGATATGACGATGTTCAGGTGGGCCACATGTGGCCCGCAGGACGCGGGTTGCTCATCACTGGGCCAGAGCATTTCGTCCCGAGCGTATTGTCCCGCACGTCGGGGGTTGACAACGCTACCTGCGCGTCTGAATTCAGTTAGCTTTTATAGCTGGCAATGTAGTATTTTTTAAACAAAATTTCTTTATTTCTTTACGACTAAGTAGGCAATTATTCGTTTTCGAAGCGTTCGTCGGGAAACATCCGTCTCCCAGATGTTGTAAAGGGACAATCGACATGACATTTGGTATGATTTTCATCAGAAAAACATAAGGAATATATTGCTGTTATTCCCTTATCGATACGATAAACAATAAATAATTTTTTAATACGCTGAAATGAATATTTCACCCTCGACTGTGGGTCGGCGACCTCAATTCGCTTGGGTCGGCCGAGGATTCATACCTGTTTCAGAAATAAAATATTTCTTTATTCTTTATCGTATAGATATGGATGTGACACCGATGAATTCCTTATATTTCTCCGATGAAAATCGTACCAAATTTCATGTAAATCGGACTATTTTTAACGAAGCTAGCGAGAAATTATATAAATTAAGTTTTTATCTAATTTCCTTCATTATGCTCCGAAATATGTCGTTCTTGGTGTTAGTTTCATCGACGAAACATACGGAATCGATTGGCGTCGTTTTCACAAAGATCTGATGCGAAATGCGAAAATCCTGGACATTTATCACTTTTTCTTGATGGTATACAAACCCCTTCGAGGGTCGAAACCCATATTCGGTGTCGAAGACGGTCCTCGAGACCTCATACAACAATAGACCTTGGTCAAGTGCTCGAAAAGGGATAGCGCGGCGCGTCGTGGGGTCCTGGCGGCGACGCTTATGTATAGGAAATGCCGTCTGCGGCCGCACGACGAATCCTGCGGCGTGCTGAGGCGGCGCCGCGCCGCTCGCCGCGCATTGGAAATGGCACCTTTAAGCGCGGGTCTCGCGAGCCGCGGCTTCCGCGCCCGCACGTCTCTCCTCACGGGCGGCCTACAAGCGTGTTCGAGAAACGTCTCGATGATCAGGGTTTCTCAAAGCTCCTTTTCTGCATGCTACAACGCTTTTTTAGAAAAATTGATACAAATATATGACATTTTTTAATAATTACATACCAAATAATATATAAATACTACAATTTTTTGTGGTTCGGTAAATTTCCTCACCACCTCAGGGGTATTACCATGGCGCGTTACCGTTTGAATCATAAAGTGGGTGGTTCGCCAATAGCCATATCATCCCACATAATAAAATAAAATAAAAACGTAACAAAAATAATAATGTGATCAAAACTGAAAACAAAAAATAACAATAATTTGATCTACCTGAAAGAAAACATTAAAAAAAATAACAATGATATAATCTGCCTGAAAGAAATCAGAAATAATCTTTGAAATAAATTAAATAGAATGTTAAATCTTGAAATAGGGTAGTAATCAAATAAAACAAACTACATATATACATACATATTAAAGAAAATACACATTTATAAGTTAAACTTGTTACTAATCTAACTAAAAGTCTTCAATTTTCGTTTATTAGAAGCAACATTTCTATTTATATCTAACTGATTATTGTTTTTATTTTTGACATAGTCATTCAATAAAATATTTGAAAAAACAGATAATAATTTAAACAAAATATCGCGGTAATCTTTTCCACAAATACACGTTTCAGAAAATGGCAAGTAATCCGAATCTGATCTGATACTAAGATATGTTAATTTGCATAAAATATTTTTGTGATTCTCAGACCGCAAAAATTGAGATTCCAAATTATTATCATTTATTCTGGCTTCCATTATTGCACACATATGAATCAATAAGGTTGTCACTTCCTCAGTGAGAATAGAAAGGCCTCCTCTTTGTAAATGATCAAAATATACATTTCCTACAGTGTTTCCTTTATCCTCTACAATCAATAATTTACAGATGTTACAATTTAATTTTTTCGAAACAGAATGAGATCCATAACCGGATATATAAATTTTAATTGAATCGTCTAAAACAGATTCAGATAAATATTCATTATTAAATACTTCTAAAAATCGAGTTACATCAACCGAAAAATCATGACAATCATTGTTGCTGTTGTTACAATTCTGAAATTTATTTTGAATGTCAGCAAAAGAAAATGAGTTTCCTGATTTTTTAAATATATGTTTCAATCTAATTTTTTTTCGGCATAAATTACTTCATCATAGGAAATATGATAATTGCACCCGGACAAAAGTCTATAATTTCCAAATCGTTTCTCTAATTTCTCAGTCGTAAATTCTCCTGGTAAAAGATACGATATATCAAAATTTTTAAAGCAATACTCCGTAAGCAATAAAAGAACAGTAATACTTTGATGAAGAGCTTTGAAAGTATCGGAGGTTAAATGACCATTTGTTTCTAAATTTTGCCAACAATTCAACCAAATTAAAAATTTCTTTAAAAATTCACATCTAAAATCATTAAAACTAGAAATTGGCTTACAGAATTAATTTCTTTTAATATTACCTTTGAAATTACTTGTGTTATTCACAATATCCCACCAATTCCGAATTATTTCTAAAAAATGTGCAATGTCACTGTAATTAAAATCTTTCATAGATGCTATTGTCGAATGATGAAAAATATTGTCGACAAGGTAAACCTTCTGTCGTTCGAGATTGCTGGGATATAATGATTTGTAATTTAGTTTATAAGCTTTTTTGACAACCAAATGTTTTTCAGAATCATACACAGTACGTAAATCATTAAATTTAGCTATTCTTACTTCATTTGTGTAAAAATCAGGAAAAATAAAAGCTTTATCCAAATTTTTTAAATTTAACCAGTTATTTCTTATATTTTTCATTATATGAACAGTATCAAAAGATAGAAAAATGGTTTTGTCAGATTGAGAGGGATTAGGAAAACTTATACCATTACTAGCTAATTTACTAAACATGTTCCTATTGATTCTATGATTATCAGTGACGATGCATAATAACTCAAAACCATATTTTTGAATAAAATCAATGACTTTATGGGTGATTGGTACCATTTGCTCACCCGTAATATTGTAAACTGGTAATAATTTGACAATTTCTGAAAAATTTCCAAAAGCAGAACATATCATGAACGCTAAAATGGTTTTTGCTAATTCATCGGAATTCAAAGCATAACCCGCGACCCTTTTTGCTCTATAATCTAATTTTGCTGTTACATAAATTTCATCGATTAATAAAATTACTATTTTTTCTTTAGAGGTTAAAGTTGAAGAAATATTGTAAAGGTAATGCTCATTTTTAACATTATTTTCAGGAGAAATATCCATATTTGAAGAGAGATGTTGCAGGTACCTCTTATGTGGTAAAATAAAAAAACTTCGTAATAAGTTATATGCAGCCGATGATTTTGAATATAACATAAAAGCCATAATAATAGTTCCTGAACTGAATCTATTTTTTTGTTTCTAATTTGTTTTATTTGATCTATTACTATTTCAAGATTTTTAACATTTAAAAATTCAATGGATTCTGCAATAAGATATGCTTTATTGAGTTCATCCAAAGATTTGTCAAGATGTTTTTCAATAACATTAGTATCATTAACAGGTACATCAAGTAGCGCGAATCTACATATATCGGGCCAATAAATTTTGAAGTTGGGACCACCTAGATAATATCATGTCAAGAGGCAATACCCACTTCAAATCGTTGAATGAAATCTCATTACCTTTATGACAAACTTGTAATTTCATTTTGTCATTAATTACAATTTGAATATTAAGTACTAAAAGATCATTGTCAAAATCAAGTTTATAAAAATAAATTCTAGAATTCGCTAATTGAATATTCCAACATTCTGAAATTTCAAGTTTCTCTTTATACTTACTTACTTAATCTGAAAAAATTTTAATTAAATCTAAACGTTCATGATTTTGAATGACTTCTTTTCTACGTTGTTCAGGATCTTTCCTTTGTGGCAGTACAGGCTTTGAAAGATAAGTTGGTAAATTGGGAAAAATAGAAGGTACTGCATCCTCTATAAGCTTTGGACACCTCAGTAAAATATTCTCAAGTATTCCACTAGAAGAAGCAACTTGTTCATATCTAAGAATATCATTATCGGCAAAATGAAGACTACAAACAGCAGAGTACTTTGTAGGTGTCCAATGTTTTCGCGGAATAGCAGCTACCCATTTTTTTCGCAATTCTTCATTCTTTGGAAATAAAAAAACGGAAACATAATTGTTTGATTTTAAAGTGCTATCATAATTCCCTTTGCAACCGGGAACGCAGCAACGCCGTGGCATTGTTAATTTAGAAAATCTTACTGTAAAAAACTAAAATGATAAAGACAAAACTCTAACCTCTACTAAGCAACTGTGCTACACACAAATGGAAGAAAAATCAACGTAATTAATAAAATAAATAAAAAACCTGTACTACATTACATATCCTATTGCACTACACTATATTTATTGCACTATATCACATTTTATTTTCATTAATGGCACAAATAAACATTTATTAAACCCGCGGACAGCCACATCGACTGGGTTACGTTTATACCAAAACCGGACTCCCGCCCTGTTGACAGATTTATGTTCAGCACGGCTAGTATTAAGGCGGCCACACACGGTCCAACCGGCCTGTCAGGTCGGCCTGACGCCCGTACTGCCTCCACACGCTCCGTCCGGCCTGACAGGCTGGCCGGATGGTGCATCCACACGCTCCGGCCGGCCTGACGGTATTTTAAATTTTTAAAATTTTGTTTCCTACGCTTCATCTTGATAAAACAGTATCATAATGGCTGGAAAAAAATTTGTGTCCTTAAATCAAAAACTAGAAACTTGAAGCGTTAAAATGCTTTTTTAAAATATTTTTTGCGACTATTTTTCGCGGAGATACAGCCATTTCAAAATGACCAAATTTTTCGCCAAATTATAGTGTTCCTTTAATTTTGGAAAATGACCATCTTTTACTTTAGTCACATTTATTGCGTTACCTAATTGGGTAATTATTTACAAAAGAGCAGTCTTGACCGATTTCGATGATCTGGAGTATGTTGTCGGGGATGTTTCTGAACAACTTTTTCCTATACATGTTGCCGTCGCTCGACTTTAGTTTTGAAGATATTTGCAAAAAACTATGATCGGTAGTTGTTTGGGTTTAGATGGATTGGCCAACTTTCCGGACATTACACATTTCTTTATGTTAAATCTCTAGGCGCTGCGCATGTTGTTGATTCTTCTGACCACACTTTTTCTGGTGCTGAATGGCTCAATTTCTTTTAACTTATTGACTAATTTTAAATACGCAGTAGCTCTGAGGTCACGATTACGATACTCTTCAGTATTCGTTTTACATAGGCATGGTTCACTTCTATAAATTCTTAAAAAATCCTTTATGCATTTTTTCTATCTAGCAGAAAGTGACGATGTCATTTTCTGTTCCAATAATAATAATTGATCACCACACTCTTTGAATTTCACGAAGCACTTGGTGCAGTCACGATTGGTAGTTGCAGAACTGACGCTCGACAGTCTTCCGATCTTCCGATCGATATTTTTTATTTTGAGAAGTTAAATTCGTTTATTCGTTTACAATCGGGCATAACTTATTTCCGAATCATTCTTCGGGAAACATTTGCCTACCTGATGTGGAAATAGGGGGCAATTCACAACGTGCCGTTTTTTTTAGGGGGGACTTCGACTTTCCTCGCTTCGAGTTAAGGGGTCATTCTGGTTAGATCGCCGATAAATTCAGCGATTTTCAGGAATTTATTGCGAAGACAGGAATTATAGTAATGGAATAAAACTTTTTTCTATTGATTAAATTACATTTCTACAGTAAATAAAAAATATAAAAGTTATAAAATTATTGCTATTAAAATGGTTTTAACGGCGATTTTGATGATGTGTTTCAAAATTCATGCCTCGCTCGTGCATGAGATTTCAACAGTTGGACTTATCTGAAACCAAAAATACAAACAGATTCTTGATCAGTATGACTGTCGCTATGGCCGGTACTAGAATCAAGTATTTCTGTTGAGTCTAACCTACTTTTAAAATCGAAAATAGCACAGAAAACACAGCCGAAATACATTGATTCTTGTATTTTGACCGCCATTTTGTTGATTTTAAGGATAAATCATTTATTCTACAAATTTCATGTAAATCGGACTACTTTTACATAAGGAATACAAATTGCTTGTGTAAAAGTAGTTCGATTTGCATGAAATTTGTTATGATTTTAATCAGGAGAACGTCACGAATCTACTGATACCACTTTCATATCGATACGATAAAAAATGATGAATTTCTTACTACGTTACAATGGAGAATAGGGAGTCTCAAGTGGTGTTCGGTTCAGATCTGGCCGCGGCGTCAGGCCGACCGAATCGTTTTTCGATTTTGCTCCAGTCGGCCTGCACAGTCATTATTACGCAGGAAAAATAAACTTTCTCCTACCGAAATCTACTGAATCTATACTACAGGGTGATTCTCCAGCGACGCCTGTCAAAGAGATGCCGCCTGGTACCCCGAGGCGAGAACAGGATCCTCCATTGCTTCACCGAATTTGATGGCTTTCGATCTTCGAAAGTGTTGGAATACCATTAAAAAGTCAGAAATGTCCAGGATTCCTTATGTTTCGCCTATCGATTCCTTATGTTTCGCCGATGAAACCAAAACCAATAACGACATAATTCGGACCATAATGAAGGAAATTCTATGAAAAATCGAATTATATAATTTCAAGCTGAATTTGTTAAAAATAGTCCGATTTACATAAAATTTTGCATGATTTTCATCGGAAAAACATAAGGAATCCATCGGTATCACTTCCATATCGATACAATAAAGAATAAGGAATTTCTTAATACGCTGAAATGAATAATCCGTTGAATAAATGAATAATAAATGAATACTAATGTTTAACTAAACTGTAGATTTCGTCACAATTTCTAAAATAGTACTATTTGGTTTTTCCTTATAATCGGAAACTAAAACTTTCCCCAACAAGTGATTTAAATCGCTTAAAGAGCATTAAATAAACTATTAAATATACAGTTTTCAAATTTTTTTATACCAAATAAGTGGAAAAAATTGAAAAAACAACATTAAATGGACGTACAATATATTCAATTATAAATCATTAGAATGGAATAATTTTTTTATTTTATGTTTTTTGGCGCCATTCCGATATCTTTTATAGTTTAAAAATTATACAACAATGAATGTCACTAACTATCCTTATCCGACCACTGTGCGGCGTCAGACCGGCCTGCACAGGTCGGCCTGCGCAGGCCGGCCGGACGGCGTAGTGCATCCACACGGTCCAGCCGACTTGCACAGGCCTGCCTGCGCAGGCAGACCTGACAGGCCGGCTGGACCGTGTGTGGCCGCCTTTATGGACGCGGGGGTTGAAGCGAATGACGGAAGGGGAATGGACCTCTTCCAACCAGAGGTGTAAGATGCGAAGATTTCCGACTGCAGCACCGCTTGCGGTAGAGTGAGGAAGTTTTGATAGTTTTCATTCGGTCGGTACTCTATTCAGTGATGCTAAAGTTAATGGCCGGAGTATCGAGAATTTCCCCCACCATGCACATACACAACTCCACGATCCGCGCGTACGCGAGCCCAGCGCTTCGGATGACTTCGGACAATTTCGGGAGTTGAGAGGGACGGTGAATATGAGCCTTTCTCTCTCGCTCTTGAAACGTTGAGATTCTAGTGCCGGCAAGGTTGCCGTTCGGGGATCTTTCGTCTTACTTACTCATGCTGTACCCATAGACATATATAGACGGAGCGTGTCTGAGGGGGGTTGTAGATTCGCGGTAAGGGGACTGTCATACAGGCAAATCGGGTAACTCCGTTCCTCCTCGGGGCTATTCGGAAATTCAATGACGTTATATATATCTATGAGGGATACTTAGTCGAAAACGTTAGGTATACTTATACATAATTCAAAATTTCGTATATCATGTAGGTTATATATATAACAAAATTAGTAAATAGAATGAAGCTTTTTTTAAATAAAATCGTACTTATAGATATATGCAATAATATTTATATTTTTAAAGATTTTGTAAGCTTAAAAGTTCATAAACATAATTAATATGCATAAATAATTATATAGTATAATAGATATATATCGCTCATTTGCTGCGACATAACTGATGAAAAAAAAAATATTTTTATTATAAACATATTATCTATTCGATAATCAAGCAACACATTTGAATTTCTAAGATTATATATATAATATATAAATTGTTGGTTATGTATGTATATTTATTTATTTACATGTGAAATCGAATACTATCATTATTTATATTTTCTTTCTCCAACTGTTCGCAGTTTTTATTTTTCCTGCGATTTGCACAACCGCTTACTACGCAATAAGTCATTATTACACTCAATTAATATATGATTATATACAACGACCACTACGATGCTTTAGAACAGTAATAGTTGAGCAACAGTGGTTATGTTTCGAACATAGCCATTAATGCCGAACCGACAAGAACCGAATACATCCGAACCTAGCTACCGAATTGCCTGTATGGTTTCTGCCTTTTCCCCTCCGATCTTACAGTCCCCTCGCCTACAGTCATCTCTTCCGCTCCGTCTATATAAGTCTATGGCTGTACCTATCACGGACTCCTTCACTCTTACAGGCCTCGGACGGTAAACGGCAACCCTGGTCGCTGGCAAGCGGCACGAGCCACCGTAATGCGATTTTGGCTTCCCGGATATTTTCACTTTCCGACTCAGATATTCTTGTAAGGAAAAAAAATTTCGAAAAAAATTTTATTGCGGAAATACACGTTTTAGGATCTCCTGATCACACTGAGACTATTAAAAAAATAGATTTTTTCAAAATCTCGAATGTTTGTTAACACAATTGCCTTTATATTTAGATTTCATATTTTCGTCTTAAAATCTGGTTAATTTTTTAACCCAATCGATTCATGAATAATGATAGTTACCTCTTATAGTTCTATAATTTTTCGTATTATTTAGTATAAATATTCGTTATTCGTAAAAATTAAAAAGATTCTCTAAATGAATCTCACACGGAATCAAATACTACGTAAAAAAGTTAAATAAATTTTTTCCCTATTTTCGCTCATAAAGGATTTTCGTTCACGATACACGTAGGATTTTGCAATATCCGAATTGCAATAAACCGTTGACATTGACGATAGACGCTTTAGCTTACGCTATGGGCACCGATACTTACTTGTACAGTTACAATTATTACAGAGAACAATTTATTAAAATTGAATAAAATTTATTTTCTTATAATTTTCGTATAAAATAATTGACATAATTAATAATTAATGCACATCTGTGTTGTTTTTTGTTTCCTTTCTATATTTATTAAACATCTATAGAAGACAAAAAAATCAATAAATATGTACATATAAAGGTATGTTAAAAGTTATTAAATTTATACGTACAGTATGTATACTCTTAAATTATTTTGTAATGTCATTTGTATAAATTATGTTTAATTATGGGATAATCAGCTTGACAATAATTTTTTCGATGTATTATATGTATATGTATGTATCTATATGTATAGTTATATACAATATGTGATGCAAAAGTAAATAACAGTATGATAGGATGAAGCGATAGGGCTTATGAAGTGAAGGTTTAGTTTTACATATCACATTTATAACCAGGGAGTCGAGACCGAAGTAGAAACCGAAATTCTGACCGGTCTTGACCGGTCTAGCGACCAGTAACCGAAGCGAAAAGGGACCGATATTGCGACCGTAACAGTGAGAGGTTGCGAAAAGAAACCGAAACTTCAGACCGATTGCCTCTCGGTCGGGAATCTCAGACCGAAGGCCTGACCGCTCTGGCGACTGGTCGGAGTGGTCGGTTGACCGGTCGAGTTAATTTATGGAGAGGTTTCTGTTCCTCTCCATAAATTACGAGTCGGAACGGTTCGGAGCGGTTCGGTTCTGTTCGGATCGGTTCAACCTAGCTCAGACCTGCCCCATCGGGTGCAAATACCTCCTGAAGTTCTGGGACCCGGGCAACAGCCGAGCGCGGGACTGGTTACGTTGCTAACCACAGCATGGGTTGCGGGAGAACTGCATGAGTGTGCGGCCGTCCATGCAGGCTCGTACCACCATGCAGTTCTCTCACAAATTTCGCAACGGGTAGCAATGGAACAGTCCCGCGCTCGGCTGTTACCCGGGTCCCAGAAATTCAGGAGGTATTTGCACCCGATGGGGCAGGCCTGACCTAGCTGAATAAGCCGGGAAGGTATGGATGCTGTTCCTGTCGCTCACACTGTTTGTCACTCTCGTCACGGGTTTGTTGACAGCAGACTTTTGCAGTTATTTGTTACTGTAACACTGTCCATTTCAAACTATGTCGATTTGCCGAGATATTATTGTATTTCAAACACTAGTTATGCATTATTTTAACAGAAGTAGTTAATATAAATAAATTATTGTTAATATAGAAATAAGAAAAAAATGATTGAATTTATAATTTTTCGTATGGATATTTTAAAAGTATGTCCAAGTGTCGAAAAAAAAACAGAAGACAGGAATGTAATAAAATGTAAATATATATTTAACAATAGCATAAATAACAAATTTTACAGCAAAATTTATTACAATGTTTCAATTTTTATCTCTCGGAATAACATATGAAAACATTATTTAACATCTTATGAATCAGTTGTATAAGCGTTACATATTCAATTTTTATTACGATATACATGTATAAGAAAGGAGTGTGGTACATCGGAAAATACTCCTGTGATGCGGGTGCGAGTAGTACATCTAACGTAAGAACTTTTGGGTATAACCCCTATTGAAATTCAAACAAAAGCAGTTAAAGAAATCTTTCGCTGGCATAAATGACACCATTAAGGCAGGATACCACCTTTGCACTTAAAAAAAATTGAAATTTTTTTTTGTTCTCAAAGTACTCTTTCAAGTGTATAGAATCGAAATTCATTCATTAGAAAGGTGGCCGGAATCTTTTTCTTGTGTAAAAACCGGATTGGAGCAGATATATAAATCTATATAAAACTTTAAACGCGTTTTTCTCGAAACGATGTTTTCCAAATCAGCGTGTCAGATTACTCCTACAATTTTCATCGGATTGACTTGAAACTTTGCACAATTCCTCCGATTGGTGTAATCTAACGATGTACGTAGGACTTTTGCTGTAGCGTTGTTATTTTTCTTTTGGTGCGCAATTTTATAAATTTTTTTAAACTTTTTTACCCTAAAAAATTGACCTTTTCGTTAAAATGGCCGCCATTTTCTTAAAAATCGAAATTTCGTAAAATCCCTACGTACAGCATTGAACAATATTGTTGTTAATAGGGACATTCTTTGGTTTCTTTTCTAAGGGTCACGTACAGAGCGGAATTTGACACGCCGTCTAACGATGTTTCTCCAAAGGAGTGTATTTTGGCGCCACCGACAAGAAATTATTTTTTACTTTTTCAGTTTCAAAAAATGTGTAATTACAGATTAAAGTTACATTAATGAATGACTGAAACCGATTTTGTTTCTGCGCATTCTTTGTATGCAAAAAAAATCATGAAAAACGCCTCCAAAATCGCAGTCGAAGGTGGTATCCTGCCTTAAGGCGGATACGGGACCAGTCGATTTTATGTTTCGTCCTGATTGAAGTAATACGGGGTGCGAGTGGTATTGTAAACCGTCCGCAATAATGCAGCGCGCGGCTCGCTTACCTGAAACGGGGCGCACGGCTGCCTTCGATGGCTAATTACGACGCTAATTTTAAAAACTCCCTCTTTAAAAGGTGCTTATTTTGTAGGTAGAATTTCAAGGTATTTGGTAATACTTCTTTCAAGCTTTAGATTTCCAACCTTCGAGGAGAATTTGTAAAATAAGAATTTGTTTTGTAATTTACCATGTTACAAAAATAATTTTACAGTTTGAAAAAGTATTAATCAAATAGGTCAAACCTTCTAGAATCCCCAAAATGGTAGAATAACTTTGGTGCTGATTTTAACGAAATTTATGAACTTTATTAAAAATGTAACATAATGTTCTTATGATAATGTATGTATAAAGAAAATCAAAAAACTTTTTTTCGGATTTTGTAAACAAAAAATGTCGGCACAATAGCCTTTGTTACGTGCCGACCAATTTTAAAAACTTTTGAAATTCAATTTAAGACATTGACAATTGATCTAACCACCTAGGTGTGTTACGGGATATCCCTCGAGCAATTGTCAATGATTTATTAACCATAGCTTTTTATAGTAATAACTTAATCCGATTCAAAGCCTGTCACGCCACGGCATATTCTCATGGAAGATTATTGTCAGCGATCTTCCTACGCTGTCGACGTTCTTAGAATGCGTGGTGATAAGCCCTTCGAAGCATTGTAGTAGACCATTTTATATTTTTCTTCCCTGTTAAATTTTATCACACCATCATTGACATCTGATCCTACCATTGAGTGTTGTGGGAGTTTCCCTCGATCGATCATCAATGATTTATAAACCGTATTATAATAATAATTTTATACGAGCCGTTACGCCACTGCGTTCTTCCATGTGAAAATCTTCCAACACCGTCAACGTTCTTAGAACGCCGGGCGTGATAACGACTTGGATGCTGGGAACGTTCCGAGCGACGACGGTTGGGCCCGTGTGCATGAGGTGCAGAGTCAGCAATTTTGGCGCTCTTTGTGCAAAGGCCCGAGTGCTCGGGCCTACCCTGCAAACGCTCGGGGCAGTCGCCTGTTAAGTCGCGTAGAGCGTGGTCGTTCTGTCCGAGGGACATTTTGCTGTTTGTTAAAATAGTCATTGAGCTGGAGTTCCATAGTGTCGTTGTGAACGTGGAAAGACTCAGTTCCCTCGTATTATATAATTACCTATCATCTTATTCAAAATTTACTATTTAGTGCAGTCAGCTAGCAAGTCGCGTAGTGCGCAGTTGTTCTGTCCGAGGGACATCACTATTTGTTTGAAATAAGTGCTTGAGCTAGGGTTCCATCGTGCAATAATAACGTGGAAAGACTCAGTCCCCGAAAGACTTGTAAAAAAAATTATAAATCGTTTTGTTTAACCTTAAATAATTTTAATCAATTCTCGTTTAAATCGTATATTATACATTCATGTTATAAACTGTGAACATATTAACACTGGTGTATAGCGCTGTGCATTCTGCGTTCACCATCAACTGCAGTCCTTATACAGAAAGACACACACACACACAGAGAGAGAGAGAGAGAGAGAGAGAGAGAGAGAGAGAGAGAGAGAGAGAGAGAGAGAGAGAGAGAGAGAGAGAGAGAGAGAGAGAGAGATTCTAACCCTAATAACTTCGAGTCATATCGGTGAGTGATTTTTATTATACCATTGTACGGAGAAACAAATTATCCAACCACCTTAGTGAGTTGTGGGGTTTCCCCTCGATCAAGCGTCGTCCATAAAATATTTGCGTCTAATTGAAACATTGGAACAATATTATTTACCTCGCGCTTTTATATTCGCGAGTCATCTTCGACTCTTTTCAAATACCATGTAAAATTCCCATTTTGTATCACCTTGAATTCCATTTTCTTTTATTGTAATACATGGTAATTTTCACGTAATCCAAGTGGCAGTTCTTTTAAACCGATCTCCTTCGAAGTACCACTTCCTGACGGGGCAACCTGTATTGGTTGCAGCAAATACGAATCCCAAAACAATCCTGAATTTTTACAACAATCCTTTTATTTGTTAAGCGTTGCGTGAGTAAATTAGACTCCACCGCTCGGTCGCTTCAAAATTAACGCCCTCACGTAACACCTTACAGCCGATACATATTTTCTATTTGAATCATTCCACGGTGGAATTTATCACGTCCTCATTTTTGTTTTACGTTAGATGTGCTACTCGCATCCCAGAAGATATCTACTCTGTGTTAAGCAAAGATTGTACCTTATAATTTTGGTCACTCTACATGACTGTATTTTCCGATGTACCACTCTCCTTTCTTATACATATATCTCGTAATAAAAATTGAAGAAGTAACTCTTATACAGCAACTGATTTAAAAGATATAAAATAATATTTTCGCATCTTATCCCACGAAATAAAAATTGAAACATTGTAATAAAGTTTGCTGTGAAAATTTGTTATTTATGCTATTGTTAAATATATATTTACATTTTATTACATTCCTATCTTCTGGTTTTTTTCCACACTTGGAGTAACAAATCATTGCAACAATGTGCTTTAAAAAATCCCCTCACGAGAGAGATAAACAATGTGAGCGCTAGGAACAGCATACATATCTTCCCGACCTATTCAGCTAAGTGGAACCGAACCGCTCCGAACCGCTCCGACTCGTAATTTATGGAGAGGAACAGAAACCTCTCCATAAATTAACTCGACCGGTTGCGACCGGTCAAGACTTTTGGTCGACCGAAAGTCAGAGAGAAATTCTCTCTCAGTTTTGGTCGAGAGAAAACTCCTGACCGCTCATCGCTCTCCAGTTCGGTCGAGAGACCCGTAAATGCCATATTGGTCGCTCTCACTGACCGCGACCGCGACCGAAACCGAAATTCTATCGGTCTCGACTCCTTGTTTATAACATACATATGTACTATATCTATTTTTTAGGGAAAGACGTGAACGCGAGTTAGAGGAAACGGGAATGAGTGAGAAAGCCAAACGTCTTTCACTTTGTTTTTCACGCACCGCAACGTGGTGTGAGTGCGACAACACACTCAATTTACCGAGATGTTAACAATTTAATAGCTCCGAAACGGTACATTTCCGGCACATGGTTTCTATCAGACTTTTTCTCTACGCGTCGAGTAGAATACGTTGATGTAAAAAAAATTAACGTTAATTTTCCATTTTGTAAACATTTTTGCGGCCCGCTTTTTGTTTACAAATGTTCACTGATGGCACCGATCCAAAGGTCTAGTTTCATCCCTATAAGCGATGACCATTACTTTTTTAACAGCCTGTGCATTGAGGAAAGCAGAAAATGCTCTGTAATACTTGTCTTAATGTAGGGAATTCGTAATCATTGTTTGTGTTCTTCTTTGAACAAATTTCTTTCCACATTTTATCGCAATGTAAACGCTTATATTTCGCTTTTTCACTTTCATCGAAATAAGAATACAGTTGTCGCCATTCAATTTCTAGCAAGCTCAAATTAATTTTTTTAAAATTAGAAGCAAATTCAAGAATTGGATATCCACATTTTCTATCTGTTTCATATAAAACTTTTTCAACGCTTAGTGCAATAAATAAATCAGAAATATCTGCATTGTGGTGTAATTTACAAGACTTTTGGAAACAAATGTTCATTATGTTCGTTAGATGATTCGGGTATATTGTACGCAACTGTTCTGACATACACGTATTATTTAGTACTAATAACCCAACAACGTTTTTCCATAAAAGATTATGTCCATATAAACATTTCAAAATTTGTTGCAATGTATCGTTCGAAATGCAATCGTCGTTTATATCACAAATACCAATTACGATTTCGTACCTAACAAATGAATGTAATGAAAGAGTTGTAGCATTGATAAAATATTTTGTTTTATGGACGTCATTGCAAATACGTTGTATAGTTATATGAAAGTAATTATTTCTAATCAGTTCAAATAATTTGTCGTATAAAACTATTCCATACATATTTTTAATGCTATTTGCATCCAATATATCAAATTCTTGAGGTTTCACTTTCAACAATCTGCTGAACTTTTTTTTTATACGATTGAGTGATTTTTCAAATTTTTGTCTTCGGTACATTTTGATATGTAATCAGGTAAATTCAAATTCACTTTTCCAATATTCAATAATTTACGCATATGATTTTTTATTAAGTTTAAAATTACTTTTACAAATTGTACAATATGCTTTTCCATTGCATTTTCGTAACCATTTATTGTGCTCGGTTTTTGTTCTGTTACTGCTGTTGTGGATGTCAGCCATACCAGGACTATTTCGTAACTAAAAAAAATTATTACAATATAATCTAATATAATATGTAATACTTGTACATACTGTTAAAATAATTGCAAACGAGCGTCATCTTTTAGTTAAGTACGTCCATGCATTTCACAAAATACATATCTAACTGCAATAACTTGAATAAAACATCTCTGAGAGAGTCATTGCATGCCCATGATGCATCACACAACATTACCAACAATTATAAGGTAACACGTAAAATATAAGGCGTACCGTAAGCCCACCCACCACGACAAGGTAGAGACGCATAGGGAGGGGAAAAATGGTGTCACATGCTTTGTCCACAATATCACAGTAGGGAGGAAGGAAAAGTTCACGCAGCATCAATAGTTGGGACACAATTTTAAAAACATTCATTTAAAATTCCATGTACTTGGGGAGAAATCAAAAAGAATGACTAAAAGTAATATCTTGAATTCAAAAAGAGTTCATAAGGTATGAGAAGAAATGAAATGAAATAATATTCAAAAAATTAAGGAATGCAAAAATATGAGAAGTAATGAACATATAGAAACTGTATTTATACATGTATAAGATTCTGAGAAGAGTTTACGAATTTTACTTGAAAAATATATTAAAGACATTTTATTGAAGAAACTTTTAAGATATCTAAAATCAAACAAAATTAAACATTATAAAGATGAAAAACTTGTCCCTAAGTGATTAAGCATGTCACACCTTTGAAAAGAGGAAAAAATCGGTTGAGAAATATTAAATGAATAGATATCAAGCAAGAATGAAAAAAAGATAATGTTTAGATAGAAAGCAAAACGATTGCAAATATAAACCACAAACACAAATTTAATTCCAAAATATTATTAAAAATTTGAATAAAAACGAAACTAATGGCTACGAATATAAATTATTACTTGACATTAATGTAAAATGATTTGGGCCAATCGAAATTGTAGAACTAGTTTCTCCGCGGGCTTTAAAAGCTGTTTTAATCACGACAATGGAATTTACAGAATCAATGACTAAGTTTACTTCTTTTACAAGTTTTGACATCGGTCAGAATAGAGAAAATTCTTTCTGCTTCTGCATTTGAGTGAGGAAGACTCCTTACAACATTCACGAGTTGTTTCAAGACTGGGAACAGAAGATTGTTATCTTTATCACTCGCAGAATTAATTTGGACCTATATGTCATCAAAGCACAGCTGTGACAATTCTTGACATTGCACTTTGTCGAAAGTATAATACAACTTATTCCATTCTTCTTTTAATTTTAAGTGGTCAAAAGATCCTAATTTTTGTGCAACGTAAATTAAATATTTCAAGGTATTGTCTCTATTACTATCAAAAAGTGCTAATTTAAAATCAAAAACTTGCAAACTGCCTAAAAATGTATCTTTTAAAGGGAAACGTTTTTTTATCTCGGTAATGGCTCTAATGTAAAAAGCTAAGCAAAATTTTTTAATTTCAAGAAACGTTTCCTGGGGCAAAGTATTATCATCGACATGATCCTTCAAATAATGTTCACACTCAAAACCGAGGCAAATATGTTAAACGAAATGTTAGTTTATATATGGGACACCAGGTGGTGCTGTTTGGAACACTATACACGGAGTGCAACCTCTCTATAGTTTTAAGTTTTTTAGACACGTGCGCTACTTACTGCCTTCTTTTTTTTTTGGACGCGAACAGAAGAACAAAAGAACTCTCTAGTCCCGTTTGTCCAAGCACGTGTGTTCGCTCTGCACCTTTATATAAAACTGTATTCAATAATTGCTTAATTAAAATAACTACAACAGGTTATGGGCCCAGACGCTTTTCCTAAAAAGTAAAGGTCGGTTGATATATAAGGGTAGCTACAAGCTGCGGAGATATTTAATTTTTTCTTGTGCAAAGTATCGCTAAGGATCACAAAGAAAGATGGACCTTGCGAAGCATATTAAACCATTGACTGGCGAGTCCGACTGGCCAGTGTGGAAGCGGAAAGTACGTGATCTGCTTGATTATCACGAAGGGGCTGTTAGATGCGATTGAAAGGAGGCTGATCAAACCCGAGCCACTGCAACAGAATGCCACAGAAGATCAGTCTAAGGAGCATAGGAGACTCAGCGAACTTTATCGAAAGGCAAACAGTTATGCCAAGTCAATGATTGCAAGTTCGGTTACAGATTCAGTATACCAGAAAATCATGGATAAAGAGTCGGCGCACGATGCATGGGAGGCGTTGAAACAGCAGTTTGAAGCAACGTCAAAGGATCAGCTGTTTAAAATATGTACAGACTTCTTCGCATTCAGTTGAACGTCAGGAGAAGATGTTTCCACACACGTAGCGAAGCTAAGAGGCTTGTGGAACGAACTAAACAATGGACTACAAGCAAAGAATGAGAACGCTCTGCCAGACCTAATTTTGGTATGTAAAACCTTAAATATTCTGCCAAGCCAATTCGAAACGTTTCAGTCGAATTGGATGCTTCTGACAAAAGACGAGGAAAGAACGTTTGATGAGTTAACGATGCAGCTGTGTATGTTTGAGAGAAATTTCAGAAAAAATAATGACAGCGAGAAGTCAGTTCACGAGGCTCTAATGGCAAAATCAGGTAAGACCCTGCCAAAAAGATCAAGGAAAACAGACGCGTGTAATTACTGTAAGAAACAAGGACATTGGGTAAAGCAGTGTAAAAAGTGGATAGCTGATGGACGACCTGCAAAGAGCAAAGGCACAGGCGATGATCAGAGCAACGCACTAGACACCAATGTAGGTTTAGTATCTATCTGTAGCGAAGTATGCGCAGCTGTAGAATCAAAGTCAACGGACTGGTGGATTGACAATGGTGCAACGAAGCATGTCACGAATTGTCCAGATATGTTTGTTGAGTTCAAACAATTTGAGATTCCGAGTAGCATTCAGGCAGCAGGGAAATAAACTCTCGAGGCACTTGGAAAAGGGACAATAAAAATTTTGTCAACAGTGAATGACAAAAAGCAAAAGCTTACATTGAATGATGTATGGTATGTCCCAAAGATTTCAAGAAATCTATTCTCTGTTTTGGCAGCTCAGGACAGAAATCAGAGAAGCAAGTTCAATTCAACAGCGACAGATTGCTGGCTTGAGGTTGATGGCAAGAAAGTGTTGTACGGGAACCGAGAACTAGGGGGAAGCCTGTATAAGGCAGCCATCGAAGCAATCAGTCCAGAGAAGAGGATTGAAATAAATGCAGCAGTTGGAAGCAGTTCTGTGTTGCAACTATATCACGAGAGATGGGGACATCAGGACAAGCGACATGTTCAATCGATGCTAGAGAAAGAATTAGGCATCAAAGTTAAGGTTGAAAAGGAGCTCTGTGAACCATGTGTTTTTGGAAAGACCCATCGTTTACCATTTGGCACCAGGAAGAAAGTAACTGAGCCTGGAGAGCTGATGTCAACGGATGTGGTAGGACCTTTCGATGAATCTTTCTCAAAGAAGAGATATCTGGTAGTATTTAAAGACAGTTATACAAAGTATCGGTATGGTTCTTTTCTTAAAGAAAAATCAGAAGTAAAAACTGCATTAAAAATCATGCTGGCACATGCCAAGGCGCAAGGGCATACAGTCAAGGAGTTGCTAAGTGACAATGGCGGTGAGTTTGATAATGCAGAAATAAAGAAAATTTTACAAGAAAATGGAATCACGCAGACACTGACAGCGCCATACACACCAGAACAAAATGGCGGCAGTGAGCGTGAAAACCGCACGATTGTTGAAATGGCAAGGACCTTTAAGTACTCGAATACTGATGTAAAGTTCCCGGAAGCAATTTGGGCAGAACTTGTAAATTCAGCAATATACACGCTGAATAGAACGGGAAAATCATCCGAGAAATGCGTGAGTCCACACGAGCTCTGGATGGGAAAAAAGCCAAGAATAAAACATTTACGAATAGTTGGCTCTTCCTGTTACTTCCATGTTCCAATACAGAAGAGAAGAAAGATGGATGCGAAAGCAGAAAAGGGATACCTCGTTGAATACGATGGAGACGAAAGATATAGAATATATATAAAAGAAAAGAATAAAGTCATACTGTCACGGGATGTTCAGTTTCAAGAGAAGCCTGGAGAATGTGACAAAGAAGTCAAACTGTCACTGCGAAACGTTGAGCCTGAAGAAGAAGAAAACGTCTATGAAGAAATCAAAAAGGAATCGCTCAAAAATGAGGATAGCAGCGAAGAAGAGTATGAAACTGGAGTTGACACTGATCACGAAGATGAAGAAGAAGACTCTCAGCTGTCACAACGGCGATGTCTAAGGGATCGCTCAACGCTAAAAAGGCCGGGGGCACTCAACGATTTTGTACTGGCAGTGGAGGGGCTCAACGACATGACGAAAGATCCTGAAACTTTTGAAGAAGCTGTCACAGGTAAACAGAGTACGGAATGGAAGAAAGCAATGGATAGTGAGATGGCTTCCTTAAGAGAAAACAAGACTTGGGAGCTGACTCAGCTTCCGGAGGGGAGTAAAGCATTACCCTGCAAGTGGGTTTTTCGATTAAAGACAAATCCGGATGGGAGTATAGACAAGTATAAAGCGAGACTGGTCGCCAAAGGATTTAATCAGCGTCAAGGTATTGACTACAGTCCAAATTTTAGTCCGGTGGCAAGGCTGGGAACGATTCGCTCGATTTTGAGCATAATAGCTAGCAACAATATGCACCTTGCTCAGTTCGATGTGTCTACGGCTTTTCTGTACGGGAGGCTCGAGGAAACTGTTTATATGAGACAGCCGGAGGGATCTGAGGATGGCACAGACAGGGTGTGCAAACTCAGCAAAAGTCTATATGGACTAAAGCAAGCACCAAGGTGCTGGAATAAGCGTTTCGGAGGGTTTCTGCTGGGGCTCGGATTCAAGGTCAGTCAGGCGGATCCATGCCTGTATATTCGAAAAAGAAAAGGAGAAAAGTTGGTACTAGTCTTATATGTAGACGATGGACTGGTTGGAGCAACAAATTCAAGAGATATGGAGATTTTTCTTGAAAAGTTAAAGTCCGAATTCAAGGTCGTCTCGAAAGCGGCGGACTATTTTTTGGGATTGGAAATTGAACGAAGCAACGGAAAGATAAAAATAAGTCAGGCAGCGTATGCTAGAAGAATTCTGGAGCGTTTTAATTTCACAGACTGCAGGCCAATTTCAACTCCAATTCTGAAGAACTCTGAGGTTTCGGAAAAAGAAAAAGATGATACCAGCGACCAAAACTTCCCTTACAGGCAGGCGGTTGGAGCATTGATGTACCTAATGCTTGGATCAAGGCCGGATTTGGCCTTCAGTGTGGGATTCCTGTCAAGGTCGCTTGAGAATCCATCCAGGGAGGACGTTGTTCGAGTCAAGCGAGTGCTAAGATACATTGCGGGAACTGTCGAGTTGGGAATAATGTACAGCAACAAGGCAGAGAAGGGTGTTTTAGTATGTTACAGTGATGCTGACTTCACTGGGTGCACAAAGACTGGAAGATCGACGTCGGGAGTCGTTGTGGCATATGCAGGGGGAATTGTCTCCTGGCTTAGCCAAAGACAGGCCACAGTGGCAACCTCAACAACAGAAGCAGAGATCATAGCAGCAAATGAGGCTTCAAAAGATGTGTCCTGGCTGGCTGGACTGTTTGGAGAACTCGTGAAGCTGAAGCATGTTCCGGTTCTTCAGGTCGACAACGCTGCGGCTGTGAGGCTGGCTCAGAATCCGGAGTTTCATCGGAGAACAAGGCATATTACAAATAAGCATTTCTTCATTCGAGAGAGAGTGACCGAGGGACAACTGGAGATCCAGCAAATTTCGACGAAGGAGCAGGTGGCAGACATCATGACGAAACCGTTGCCGAAGTCACGACTGAGAGACCTATGCAAAAGGATGGGACTCGTATAGGAGGAAGTGGAGAGAGAGGGAGAGACTATTTTTGTGGAGAACATAGTACACTCCTCGATTTGTTCCTTTTAGTTTTATATTTTATTTTTTTCTTGTACAGCGTTATACGAGTGTTAGATATATAAATTATCAAGGGAAAGTGTTAAACGAAATGTTAGTTTATATATGGGACACCAGGTGGTGCTGTTTGGAACACTATACACGGAGTACAACCTCTCTATAGTTTTAAGTTTTTTAGACACGTGCGCTACTTACTGCCTTCTTTTTTTTTGGACACGAACAGAAGAACAAAAGAACTCTCTAGTCCCGTTTGTCCAAGCACGTGTGTTCGCTCTGCACCTTTATATAAAACTGTATTCAATAATTGCTTAATTAAAATAACTACAACAAAATGTCCTTCAAGTCTAACAAATTGTTACCGGAAAAAAATCTATGTGAAACATCGAGTCGTTTATTGTTGAATATTCTGGTTTTAAAATATGTCCGCACAAATCTTGAAACAAAAGTCTACATTTAGAATATAATAAATGAACGGCTGTCCTGCGGGTTTGAAAAAACGCGTTGAAGGAATTGAAATAATTTAAAATATATTTAAGAAACAAAAGATAAGCTTTTGTTTCTATTTTTTTATATCACAAAGTAGATTATCAGCCGTATCGTTTTTTTGATTTTCAAATACTTCCGAAATTAAAAAAAGATATAACGCTTCCCAACATTCCAGAATGCGTGCTACGCAAGCGTGCATGGCTAGCCAACGCGTATCGCACAATTTTAAAATTGTTTTTGACTTATTATTAACAAATTCTTGAAAATTAACAAAATTCGCCGACCGTTTGGCGCTAATATTAATATAAACTGTTAAATAAAGACTTAGAATTTCGACCGTATTTTTAGAATATAAAAACCAAAAAGTGATATCAGCGCGTGATATGACCGAACCTACGCGCTGATATCACTTTTTGGTTTTTATAAACTGTTAAATTTCGAATACATTTCTCAATATAATTTGGGATTTCTGAACATGCTTTACTAGATACTAATGCCGCGGAATGGCAAATACAATTGACTGTTATTAATGAAGGACACCTCGTTTTAAGTTTTGAACAAAATGAGGAAAAGCGCCCGATCATCACTGATGCATTGTCACATGTGAGTCCAATTATATTCTGCACAGGAATTTGCTTTTTGTGCAATGCTTTCTCAAATGCTGAAAATAAACCTTCTGCAGAGCAATCTATGGCGTCTAATTTTAATAATTCTAATAATTCTGTAAAAGCTGCAGAAGTTTCCGAATTTACGTATTTAATTAAAAAAGTGAGCCATTTTACGTTAGAAATATCTGTGTTTTCGTCAACAAATATAGAAAATTTATGATGTCGAGCACTTTCAATAATTCTACTTACTTCTACTTTAGAAAGCACGTTTGTAATAATTTTGTTGCATTTTAAGCGGCTCACCGGTTAATTTACTGGCTATATACGAATCTGGAAATATAACCTTCAAAAGGCCAATTAAATAAGCACTAATGTGAAATGGAATATTGTGCTCGACAAAAAAAGCGCACAAAGCAATTTCAGCAATCTGAATCTTCTCGAGAATATTTTCGGGACTATCACTCACATCAAAATCATCAAAAGCAGCACTGTTACGTTCGGATAATTTAGAAACGTTCTCGGCGTGTGATTTTGTATCAAAATGATTTTTTATTTCTGATAACCCGTTACTAATCATATAATTTTTACAACACGCGGAACAATGAAATTTGGAGTCGTCGTTAAAAACGCGTTGTAGCCAAGGTTTAAAATCATCACGCTCTAACCATTGTCGAAGAAAAGTTCTCGGAATATATTTGCGTTTCACTGCAGGAGAATTCATGACAAAAAACCGGGAAAAACAGACAGAGGAAAAAGATAAATAAAAAAAAGAAGAGGAAAGTATATAAATTAATGAAAAAAAAAATACTTACTTGTTTAGTTGATGCCTTCACAAACCACACGCACTGTACACAGCACTACGAATGACGGTTACTCTACGTTCGCGTATGTCCGTTACGGTATCCCGCCAAAAAAGCCCGCGTAATGTAATACCAACAATGTACAAGCGGAGCGCTGAAGTAGAAAATCTTCAATTCTTCGCATCTTGCATAGCACGAAACTACCAAAGAATATTATTCTATAGAGCGGAGATATCACAAGCTGAGATTCCTTACTCCACCGCAGGCGGCGCTGCAGTCGGAAATCTTCGCATCTTACACCTCTGCCAGGCTGGAAGAGGTCGATTCCCCTTCCGTCATTCGCTTCAACCCCCGCGTCCATAAGCCTAGCTTATGCACTGTCACAGCCGTCTTTAATACTAGCCGTGCTGAACATAAATCTGTCAACAGGGCGGGAGTCCGGTTTTGGTATAAACGTAACCCAGTCGATGTGGCTGTCCGCGGGTTTAATAAATGTTTATTTGTGCCATTAATGAAAATAAAATGTGATATAGTGCAATAAATATAGTGTAGTGCAATAGGATATGTAATGTAGTACAGGTTTTTTATTTATTTTATTAATTACGTTGATTTTTCTTCCATTTGTGTGTAGCACAGTTGCTTAGTAGAGGTTAGAGTTTTGTCTTTATCATTTTAGTTTTTTACAGTAAGATTTTCTAAATTAACAATGCCACGGCGTTGCTGCGTTCCCGGTTGCAAAGGGAATTATGATAGCACTTTAAAATCAAACAATTATGTTTCCGTTTTTTTATTTCCAAAGAATGAAGAATTGCGAAAAAAATGGGTAGCTGCTATTCCGCGAAAACATTGGACACCTACAAAGTACTCTGCTGTTTGTAGTCTTCATTTTGCCGATAATGATATTCTTAGATATGAACAAGTTGCTTCTTCTAGTGGAATACTTGAGAATATTTTACTGAGGTGTCCAAAGCTTATAGAGGATGCAGTACCTTCTATTTTTCCCAATTTACCAACTTATCTTTCAAAGCCTGTACTGCCACAAAGGAAAGATCCTGAACAACGTAGAAAAGAAGTCATTCAAAATCATGAACGTTTAGATTTAATTAAAATTTTTTCAGATTAAGTAAGTAAGTATAAAGAGAAACTTGAAATTTCAGAATGTTGGAATATTCAATTAGCGAATTCTAGAATTTATTTTTATAAACTTGATTTTGACAATGATCTTTTAGTACTTAATATTCAAATTGTAATTAATGACAAAATGAAATTACAAGTTTGTCATAAAGGTAATGAGATTTCATTCAACGATTTGAAGTGGGTATTGCCTCTTGACATGATATTATCTAGGTGGTCCCAACTTCAAAATTTATTGGCCCGATATATGTAGATTCGCGCTACTTGATGTACCTGTTAATGATACTAATGTTATTGAAAAACATCTTGACAAATCTTTGGATGAACTCAATAAAGCATATCTTATTGCAGAATCCATTGAATTTTTAAATGTTAAAAATCTTGAAATAGTAATAGATCAAATAAAACAAATTAGAAACAAAAAAATAGATTCAGTTCAGGAACTATTATTATGGCTTTTATGTTATATTCAAAATCATCGGCTGCATATAACTTATTACGAAGTTTTTTTATTTTACCACATAAGAGGTACCTGCAACATCTCTCTTCAAATATGGATATTTCTCCTGAAAATAATGTTAAAAATGAGCATTACCTTTACAATATTTCTTCAACTTTAACCTCTAAAGAAAAAATAGTAATTTTATTAATCGATGAAATTTATGTAACAGCAAAATTAGATTATAGAGCAAAAAGGGTCGCGGGTTATGCTTTGAATTCCGATGAATTAGCAAAAACCATTTTAGCGTTCATGATATGTTCTGCTTTTGGAAATTTTTCAGAAATTGTCAAATTATTACCAGTTTACAATATTACGGGTGAGCAAATGGTACCAATCACCCATAAAGTCATTGATTTTATTCAAAAATATGGTTTTGAGTTATTATGCATCGTCACTGATAATCATAGAATCAATAGGAACATGTTTAGTAAATTAGCTAGTAATGGTATAAGTTTTCCTAATCCCTCTCAATCTGACAAAACCATTTTTCTATCTTTTGATACTGTTCATATAATGAAAAATATAAGAAATAACTGGTTAAATTTAAAAAATTTGGATAAAGCTTTTATTTTTCCTGATTTTTACACAAATGAAGTAAGAATAGCTAAATTTAATGATTTACGTACTGTGTATGATTCTGAAAAACATTTGGTTGTCAAAAAAGCTTATAAACTAAATTACAAATCATTATATCCCAGCAATCTCGAACGACAGAAGGTTTACCTTGTCGACAATATTTTTCATCATTCGACAATAGCATCTATGAAAGATTTTAATTACAGTGACTGTAAAATATTAGGTTATGTTGAGCACGAGGAGGCTGGTGAGGTTATGGACGGGGATTGGCACTAAAACACTGGGTTGCACAAAGGTATGTGAAGTCTTTATTATAAAAAGTGTGCCAACGGATGAGCCGTTGTGCACACTGGAAAACAGAGGGTTGAGCCCCCGTACACTCTTTTGTACAATTCACACGTGTGAAAACGTGCCCACGCGGACACGCACAATCGCGAATGCACACTCTCGTGATAACTGCACCCGAACTGTGTCGTGAACACCGTGGTTGAGCTTACCGATTAACTGGAAATGATATGCACACAATAATTGCTTGTTGAGCAACGCGGTGAAAAGACAATGAGCAAAACGTGTTGTACGTTGCGCACGGTTGTGAACAGAATGAAATACAAGATGGATGCGCATTTCCGCCGCGGCGTCTTCTCGAACATTCTCGAGCGTCGATCGACAAGACGGGCCCTGATTGGTTGATCGATCGCGGATCGACCGTGACTTCCGCCGCCCAGGAGGTGCTGCGGTGATCGAGAGTGCGGCGGCGCAGAGAACTATTCATTCCCAAACATGCTCCCGCCATCAACAGCTGATTGAAGATGTTGATGATGAATCTGTAACAGGCAAAATTGCCAATTTTGCAATTGGCCTGATTAGTGTTGTTGTGGCGGTCTTGAGCGTCACGACTCGGGTGAGTCCATCCTTCCCTGGATGTAAGGTGATGATCCTCGCAAGTGGCCACTTGCTGGGTGCAAATCGCTCATCTGTGATGAGCACCAGGGATCCGATCTTCAAGTCGTTGGTTGGATGATACCATTTGGTGATGGATAGTTGTCTCTGCAAGTAGTGGGATGACCACTGAGTCCAGAATTGTTGCATCTTCTTTTGAATGAATTGCCACCTGGCTGATGGCAAGATTGATGAATTCTCCACTGACGGTTCCGGAAGAGCTGAGAGTGGTTGTCCAACAAGAAAGTGCGCTGGTGTGAGTGCAGTGATGTCATCTGGGTCGTCACTGAGGGGCTCAAGCGGTCGTGAGTTGAGCATCGCTTCTATTTGTGTGAGAAGTGTGTTGAACTCCTCATATGTGAGCACCGTCTCACTGATTGTGCGCCGGAGATGGTGTTTGACAGACTTCACGACCGCCTCCCACTTGCCTCCCATGTGAGGTGCGGCTGGAGGGTTGAAATGCCATTCTGTCTTGTCATTGACGAACAGCTGATTCAGGCGTTGATGCGCCTCAGTCCCCTGGGTGAACATTCTTTTGAGGACGGTGTCAGCTCCAACGTAGTTGGTTCCGCAATCGGAGTGAAGAGTGAGAGGAATCCCTCTCCTGGAGACAAATCTCCTGTAGGTGGCGATGAACCCTTCTGTTGTATAATCTGTCACCAGTTCTAGGTGAACAGCTGATGTGGTGAGGCACACAAAGACGCAAATTCAGCCCTTTTGTGTCTTGGCACCTCTTCCTCTCCACGTCTTCAGTGTGATTGGACCCGCATAATCGGTGCCAGTATTGTTGAATGGTCGTGAGGGTGTAACTCTCGAAAGAGGTAGTTGGCCCATCAGTTGGTGGGCACGGATCCCCCTTTGTCGAGCACACACAACACACCGCAGGATGTGCGATTTTACTGGCGCTCGCCCTCCAATGATCCAGTAGTTTTGTCGAATCTGGGCGAGGGTGAGCTGGGTCCCTCCATGGAGAGTTTGTCGATGCGCATGGTCTATAATCAATTTAGACAAATGTGAATGACGAGGTAGAATTGCAGGGTGCTTACTTTCGTAGCTTGTGCAAACATTGTTGAGTCTGCCTCCAACTCTAATGACTCCACTCTCATCGATGAATGCGGTGAGTCGATTGAAGACATGAGTGGCTGGCAAAGTTGAGCCTGAGCTGAGCATCTTCATCTCGCTGGAGAAACAAAGCGCCTGCGTTGCTTTAATCCAGAAGATCCTGGCCCATTCTATGTCGATGGGCGACAAGGTGAAGAGCGGCAGCGTGACTGGAGCCTTCTTCAACCTTGAAACAAATCTGAAACAAACTGATGTGATGCGAATAAGTTTGTTGAGAGATGAATATTTGTAGATGAGGTCCCAGTGATATTCAATCTTTTGAATATTGAGCAGCTTTGAAATGCCTGGACGAGCCTCTAGTGCACTCAAGTCTTCGTCTAGCATTGGTTGTGATGGCCATGTTTCACTGGGCTGCGCAAGCCATGGTGGTCCCGTCCACCAAAGCTTATGATGTTCAAGCTGCGATGTTGATAAGCCTCGTGATGCGCAATCAGCTGGGTTTGAGGTCCCTGGAACGTGTCTCGAATGTGCGCCTTGGGTGATCTCTTGAATTTGAGACACACGATTCCTTACGTAGTCCTTCCAACGTGATGCGTGTGTTTTGATCCAGGTTAGTGTCACTTGTGAGTCCGTCCACAGATATGTTGTAGCAATGTTGAGCTTGAGCGTTGCTTGAACATATTTGGTGAGCTTCGCCAGCATCAATGCTGCAGTAAGCTCGAGTCTCGGGATTGTGAGCTTCTTTAGTGGTGCTACCTTAGTTTTGGAGCACACCAATGTCGCGACCTTGTGAGTTGTGGACGGTGATGATACGGTAATGTAAATTACCGCTGCCATGGCGAGTTGTGAGGCATCAGAAAAGCCGTGTAGTTCCACTGTAGAGTTGCTGAAGGTGTTGAACCACCTTGGACATGAAAGCTTGCGCAAGCTTGTTAAATCTTCTCTGATGATGAGCCATTGTGACGTTACTTGGGAAGGCAGTGGATCATCCCAGTTGAGCTTGTGTAGCCACAACTCTTGCAATAGTGTTTTTGCTCGAATTATGACCGGCGCTAGAAAACCTAATGGATCAAATATTTGTGCTACTTCTGATAAGATGAGGCGTTTGGTGAGCCTTGAAGTTGAACTTGGTTTTGAAGTGAAAGAAAATTCGTCGTTGATCACATTCCATTGTAGTCCGAGAATTTTGGTATTGCAGTCGTCTAATGATATAACTGAGCCTTGGGCTCGTTGGGTTTGAGAAATTGCATCAAGCAACGGAGGAAAGGTTGAATGCCATTTGGCTAGTGGAAACCCTCCCGCGTTGCACAGATCTTTTAATTGGTGAGCAATTGTAATGAGCATCTCACCTGTGTCTGCACCTCCAAAGATGTCATCAACGTATCTGGCATGCGTGATTGATGGCACCGCCAGAGGAAAGCGATGACCTTCGTCTTCCGTCAATTGAAGTAAAGCTCTGACCGCCAGAAATGGAGCAGCCTTGGTCCCATATGTGACCGTTGTGAGCTTGTAGGGCACCTCCTTTGAATCGTCATCGATCCACAGTATTCGTTGGAGATCTTGATCATCCTCGTGAATCTTGACTTGACGATACATTTTCGTCACGTCTGTGGCAAAAATGTACTTGTGCTGGCGTATCCACAGCAGCACGTCGGTGATGTTAAGGAGCAGATTTGCACCCGTATGCATCAAATCGTTGACAGAATACCCGGATGAAGTAGGGCTCGATCCATTGAAGACGACTCTCAGTTTTGTCGTCTGGCTGTCAGGCTTCAGTACTCCATGATGTGGAAGATAAAACACAGAGTGAGTATTAGGTGAAAGGGATGGTGCTCTTACCATGTGACGGAGCTCCTCGTACTCTTGCATGAAGCCTTGATAGAGGTTGCGATACTCGTCGTTCCTGTTGAGCTTGACGAGCGTACGCTTCAAGCAAGCGTGAGCTGCTTGATAAGAATTACCCAGCAGCTTTGGAGTCTCCTTCAGAGGGATGCGCACGGTGTATCGTCCTGTGGAATCACGAGTGTGTGTCGCTCGAAAGTGATCCTCACACTGTTGATCCTCAGGTGTGAGCTTCATGGGTGCATCTGTTGGGAGCTCTTCTTGAATCCAAAATCGTGTCAGCATGTCTTGTAAAGAATTGTCGTCATGCTGCACGACTGCAGAGTGGTGTGCTGTGACCGTACGCCGGTCCACTGTAACTGGTCCAAGAATGAGCCACCCAAAAATGGACAGCTGTCCAATCGGCATTGAAGAGTCACCCTTCTTGAGGGTGGGCTTGATCACTTGTCCATACACGTCTGCGCCAATCACGATGTCTATCGGTCTTGATTTAAGAAAGTCTGGATCGGCCAGCGGAAGGCCATTCAAATGTGGCCATTCTTGACGTGGCGGTTCCACCGATGGTAAACTTGTCGTCAGTGCTCGCAGAACATGTGCTTGAAAGTGCACTGTTGACATATCGTAGTTGGAGCGCAGAGTTAGTAGTGCGACTCCTCTGGTTTGAATTGATGTGTTACCCCCAATGCCAGTGATCGTGATGGATGCATGGATGCGTTGAATCCTAAGCCGGTTGATGAGCTCTTCTGTAACAAATGTCAGTTCCGAGCCCGAATCAATCAATAATCTGACTGGTGTAGATGACACTGAAGTGATCAGCTGGGCGTTGGCTGTTGCCAACAGGGTAACTGAAACATATGGGGTGAGCACTGGCGATGATTGGTTGAGCCTCCTTTTTTCGGTTGAGCAAGCTGTGTGTGTCTGCGTTGTGCGCTGTTGTGTGAGTGATGTTGATGGGACGACTGCACCGACTTCTCAGTGGGTTGAGCTGTTAGATGATTCCTCTCCTGAGCGAGGCTTAGAGAGAGCAGCAGTGTGAGCTGATGGCTTGGTTAGATGCAGCATCGTGTGGTGGTTGGCTGCACAAGTTTTACACCGACGCGTTGAGTTGCAGTCCTCGGTGCGATGCCTACCACAACAATTTCTGCACAACTTGTTGATGGTAACAACTTTCCGCCTGTCTTCCACTGACAGCTCTCTAAATCTGGGACACATTACAACAAAGTGGTCTTCCTTGCAATGGTCGCACGGGTAGCTGTAGGGCGACGCAGCTGGTTGCGCCTTCGGCTTCGTCTTCGATGCCGTGTGAGCAGCGCCCCGGCTGGGGTATGATCTGCTCGGTTGAGCTACAGGCGGTTGAGCCTTCTTTCCTGCTTGAGCAGCTGCTTCCATTCGTTCCAAGGCGACCACCTTGGCCCCGATGAATGTCTCCAGTTGCTTGAACCGGGGATAATCCTTGGTTGAGCCCACCGACGTTTCCCAAGCTTCCCTTGTGGACTTGTCGAGGCAATTGGTAGCCTGACGTACAAGGATACAGTTGTACATATCTTCCGCCGCTCCTAAGGCGGTGAAAGACTTGTGTACCTCGTTCATGGTTGAGACCAGTTCGTTGAGCGTTTTTGAGCTTCGTGTTGTGATTGGGGCGAGATTGAACAGCTTATCCAGCTGCTCTTCAATAAGTACTCGCTTATTGCTGTACTTTTTGTCGAGCTCGTCCCAGCAGGCTTGGAATGATGAACCTGTGAGTGGGTATGCGTTGACCAGCCTCGCAGGTTCTCCTGAGAGGCTTGATCTCAGATAATGGAGTCGATCAATCTCCATCAGCTGCTGGTCGTTGATGATCAGTGAGGTGAACAACTCGTTGTACGCAGGCCAATCCTTGTATGACCCAGAGAAGGTGGGCAGGGCGATTTCTGGCAGCTTCGAGGCCCTCGAAGGTGCGGCACTCGATGCCAGTGGTCGCTGCTGAATCGCCTTCACGTCCTCTCGGAGGCGGTTGAGCTTGATCTTAGTCGTCAAGTACATTTGCGCCTCCTGTACCGCATAGTTCGCCTCGAAATACGGGTGGCTAATGAACTTGACGGGCCACGTCTCTTCAAAGTGAGCATGTTCACGAGTGAACGCTGCGTGCAGCTCCTCTACGTGGGCTGCAATGAGCTCCACCTCGTCGACGGACGTAGTGTGAGCGTGGGCGGGCATGTGTAGTTGCAAGCCTTGAAGAGAGTCGAAGCGGCCAATCTGAGTCTTGGCCTTGAATACCAGCTGCGAGGGCAACGTAGCTGGCGATGTCGCCCTCGGTGGTTTTTTATCCCCACTCGTCCCCAGAGCCTCGGTGGGGATGGTGAGCACAATCGGTGCTGGGGAAGGCGGCCTTGATGAGCCCGCTGACTTTGTGCTTTTTTGATCATCTTGATCCGCCATTCCGATGCACACGAGATGAGCTTGTGAGCCCTCTAACACAAACTACACAGCACTGTAGTGCACAATCACCGCTCCGGCTCGAAGGACCAAACTGTAAAATATTAGGTTATGTTGAGCACGAGGAGGCTGGTGAGGTTATGGACGGTGATTGGCACTAAAACACTGGGTTGCACAAAGGTATGTGAAGTCTTTATTATAAAAAGTGTGCCAACGGATGAGCCGTTGTGCACACTGGAAAACAGAGGGTTGAGCCCCCGTACACTCTTTTGTACAATTCACACGTGTGAAAACGTGCCCACGCGGACACGCACAATCGCGAATGCACACTCTCGTAATAACTGCACCCGAACTGTGTCGTGAACACCGTGGTTGAGCTTACCGATTAACTGGAAATGATATGCACACAATAATTGCTTGTTGAGCAACGCGGTGAAAAGACAATGAGCAAAACGTGTTGTACGTTGCGCACGGTTGTGAACAGAATGAAATACAAGATGGATGCGCATTTCCGCCGCGGCGTCTTCTCGAACATTCTCGAGCGTCGATCGACAAGACGGGCCCTGATTGGTTGATCGATCGCGGATCGACCGTGACTTCCGCCGCCCAGGAGGTGCTGCGGTGATCGAGAGTGCGGCGGCGCAGAGAACTATTCATTCCCAAACAGTGACATTGCACATTTTTTAGAAATAATTCGGAATTGGTGGGATATTGTGAATAACACAAGTAATTTCAAAGGTAATATTAAAAGAAATTAATTCTGTAAGCCAATTTCTAGTTTTAATGATTTTAGATGTGAATTTTTAAAGAAATTTTTAATTTGGTTGAATTGTTGGCAAAATTTAGAAACAAATGGTCATTTAACCTCCGATACTTTCAAAGCTCTTCATCAAAGTATTACTGTTCTTTTATTGCTTACGGAGTATTGCTTTAAAAATTTTGATATATCGTATCTTTTACCAGGAGAATTTACGACTGAGAAATTAGAGAAACGATTTGGAAATTATAGACTTTTGTCCGGGTGCAATTATCATATTTCCTATGATGAAGTAATTTATGCCGAAAAAAAATTAGATTGAAACATATATTTAAAAAATCAGGAAACTCATTTTCTTTTGCTGACATTCAAAATAAATTTCAGAATTGTAACAACAGCAACAATGATTGTCATGATTTTTCGGTTGATGTAACTCGATTTTTAGAAGTATTTAATAATGAATATTTATCTGAATCTGTTTTAGACGATTCAATTAAAATTTATATATCCGGTTATGGATCTCATTCTGTTTCGAAAAAATTAAATTGTAACATCTGTAAATTATTGATTGTAGAGGATAAAGGAAACACTGTAGGAAATGTATATTTTGATCATTTACAAAGAGGAGGCCTTTCTATTCTCACTGAGGAAGTGACAACCTTATTGATTCATATGTGTGCAATAATGGAAGCCATAATAAATGATAATAATTTGGAATCTCAATTTTTGCGGTCTGAGAATCACAAAAATATTTTATGCAAATTAACATATCTTAGTATCAGATCAGATTCGGATTACTTGCCATTTTCTGAAACGTGTATTTGTGGAAAAGATTACCGCGATATTTTGTTTAAATTATTATCTGTTTTTTCAAATATTTTATTGAATGACTATGTCAAAAATAAAAACAATAATCAGTTAGATATAAATAGAAATGTTGCTTCTAATAAACGAAAATTGAAGACTTTTAGTTAGATTAGTAACAAGTTTAACTTATAAATGTGTATTTTCTTTAATATGTATGTATATATGTAGTTTGTTTTATTTGATTACTACCCTATTTCAAGATTTAACATTCTATTTAATTTATTTCAAAGATTATTTCTGATTTCTTTCAGGCAGATTATATCATTGTTATTTTTTTTAATGTTTTCTTTCAGGTAGATCAAATTATTGTTATTTTTTGTTTTCAGTTTTGATCACATTATTATTTTTGTTACGTTTTTATTTTATTTTATTATGTGGGATGATATGGCTATTGGCGAACCACCCACTTTATGATTCAAACGGTAACGCGCCATGGTAATACCCCTGAGGTGGTGAGGAATGTCACGTCCCGGGTGAGGTTTTTTGGAACGGTGACTATAGGGAAGGAAAAGATCAGGCGCGAATCTATCATCCGGCACTCTGAAGGTTTTGAGGGAAAGTCAGGCGCGAATCTATCATCCGGCACACTGTGGGTTTAAGAGAAAAGATCAGGCGCGAATCTATCATCCGCCACACTAATCGACCAGGGAAGGTTTTAAAGCAAATTAGTATTGAAGGGACACCCGTTAGCACTCTTGTTTTGTTTTGGTTTGATAATAGGATTTACCGTTGCATTCGTACAAAAGAAACCACACTTAGTTTTCCTAAGAATAGCACGGTTCGTGCTGCAGTGTGTTTGTAAATACTGGGAGAGCTCTCGCGAATCAGCTGTTGCGGCAGCTTGGTTTCGTGGGGAAGCCTTATGATTCGAGGATACGCACAATAATTCGAGACATGATTGGTAACAAAGCGGTTTATTAGCCTTGTTAGAGCGTTTCTAACAATGCGTGGGAAGATTTGTATTCACACACACAACACTTATAATATGGATTATGAATATAAATGGCGATATATATATAATAAGCATAAATGAAAGAATATAATGATAAGTAAGCAATAAGCATTAATGAAAGAATATAATAATGATAAGTAAGCAATAAGCATTAATGAAAGAATATAATGATAAGTATGCAATAAGCATAAATGAAAGAATATAATGATAAGTAAGCAATAAGCATTAATGAAAGAATATAATAATGAGCTATAAGCGTTGACGAATAATAATATGGTATGGGGTGATATGCACTGTAATAATGATATATAATAATAACTTACAGTAGTTGCCGTAAAGCACTGACTTGAATAATTAACACTGGTTAAATAATACTCTTATCTATTCGACAGTTTGTTGACAAAAGAGCGTTATGAGCTCTCGATCCTTCGTATTTATATGATCTTCCAGGAGTACTGCGGGGGTTCGTGCGGTAAAGACCTTGACAGATTTCGGAACAAGACGCAGTAGATTTTGGGGGTTTTTGTAAACGGTATGGCTATTAATAGATGTATTTATGTCACGTACGCCAAATGCGTCGTAATTACAATCACGTGTTGATCACGTTTGTACATTTGCGTCGCAGTAACATTTCTAGGGTTTTTGCATGGGGCTTTGAAGCGAAATACTCAACCCATTTGGTGGAGTTTAGGAGGTCGTATAGGAATGGGGTAAACGGTGTATTGACTTCTGTGGTCATAGTAAGGGCGTGAGACGTAGTCTCGATTTGGAAGAGGGTTTTAAGGATGAGGGATTTGTTTAAACGTAGATTTGGAAGGAAGTGGTCATGCCTCATATGGCAAATAGGCGAAGGAGTTTTGTAACGATCATCTCGTGATGGGGATCTCTAAGATACATCATCGAGGTGGCGTTTTGTATAGGTCATCTTGTGTTGGGGACCGCTAAGGTACAACATCAAGGTGATCGGCGATTGGGATTGACCATTTACAGACAGGGACCACTAAGGTATATCGTCTAAGTGATCGGTTGGGTTTGAAAAAGGGGTATGGCTTGAGTTCGATGGTTTTTGATGGAGTTGTGGATGGATTTGTGAGGAAGTGGTGTTAAAATACCGCGCGAAAAATAGTGGGACGTCACAAGGAAATTTACCGAACCACAAAAAATTGTAGTATTTATATATTATTTGGTATGTAATTATTAAAAAATGTCGTATATTTGTATCAATTTTTCTAAAAAAGCGTTAATCAACGTCTATCAACAAAGTTCGCCGCTACACGTGCCAGACTCCCAAGATTCAAGAGCCGGACTCGGTCGGACTCGCGATTCTTACATGAGCGGTGTTGCCACGTTGTTCAGCACGGCTAGTATTAAAGACGGCTGTGGCACTGTCCTTCAGGTCCATGGGTCTCGGCGTAATATAGCCACAGAGTGTCTCGCGCTGCGCATATACCTATATATACTTGGCGCGAGACACTACCGTGTCTCTTGACTAGTAGTGCACTCTATAGCCCATTATATATATAGTTATTTTCTGGCAATTAAATATAACGTATTTTCATTCACCCTATGTATTACAATTCGTATAAATATGTATTATTTATAAAAACATTGATCAATTTATGAAACCTGAGTAATGCAAGTGTAAAGTTTCAAAGTTTACCACGGTATGACATAGATGGCACCACTAGTATATCATAACAAGATGGCTGAAACAGCTTGATTCCCCTTGCGTCTTTCGCTTACACCCCCGCGTCTATAAGTCTAGCTCATGCACTGTCCTTCAGGTCTGTTCCGCGTTGCATAGTATCGCGGAGAAAATAGTCGGGCTTAAATTTACCGTTAAGGGTAATGATTTATTAGTAGGGATTCCTGCGATCCTCACATCTGCATTGCACACCTTATTAAACAGTTTGACCGTTGCAAGGGCCAATTTGTCACTCGGCAATTAAAGTGAGAAGGTCGCCATAAATGCAGATGTGGGCGTCCTTGCGTTTTCTTGCCGTCTTACGCGGGCAGGTAAGAAAACTTTGCCGCCAAATTCCTTCACCAAGCGATTCCCGCCAAATTCAGCCACTTTCCCAGAAAAGGCGCGCCAAGGGCGCAGGGAATAGATGGCGCGTTTGGTCCTAGGGAAATTACCTGATTGGTTGACACTGACAACGTTGGCCAAAAAGGTCAAAGCCACCACGCCGGACTCACTTCAAGAAATCGGACGAGTCCGGCAGCGGGTCAACGAAAACCAGTCTCAGAATAAGCTCTCGACCGAAAGGTCATACCAAAAAAAAAGACAAAACGCGTTCGTACGTGACTCACACGAACCACACTCATAATTCACTGTTTATTTGTTCACTTCATTATTTTAGCTCACAGTTCTATTAAATATAGTTTTTGTTATTACTTATTAAACAACTGTGCATCAATTTATTAACCCTAATTCAGTAACACGTCTAGGGTATCCACGTGATTCCGGTGTCAAGACATTTCGGACGGAGCCTTACAACCTCCGTCGACTCGAAAATATAACTCGGGTCGCATCGAATATACGTGCGAACAAGGTCCATGGATTTACCCATCACTGCCCTGCACGCACACCTTCAGCCAAAAGAAACTAGTGTATGTTTCGTTCGTCGACTCTCGGGATCATTCGACAGGGATCGGCGTCCGTCATTGTACATATACCTATATATGTATACTATTGAATTATAACCTACCAAGCGTCAAATAAGGAAAGTTGTCAAAATTTTCTGAAATGTCACGAGTTTTTACACCACATAAGACACTGAATTATTGTCTCAATTAACAAGGTAAGTCGCCAAATTTTTTTTAATAGACTCCTTATGTAGAATCACAGACTTGGAAGTTGTCCGCAGAAGGTTCGACAGAGAAGCATCTTCTTTCGCATAAAGGTTGGAGAATCAGAAGAAGAAGAAGAATCAGAAGAAAAATCTTACCGTTTCCGACTGATTCATGAGACGATATTATGATATCTCTGTCATGCGTGAGTAGTTAGTCTATGCCGATTCTGGATCAAGTGTGGGCGAGGGGGTGAGGTGGGGCGGGGGGTACCGCGCGCTCTTCGACGAGATGGGTGAGGGGGTGAGGTGGGGAGGGCGGTACCGTGCTCGTAGGTGAGGGGGTGCGGGGGGAGGGGGTACCACGTTCGTGGGTGAGGGGATTTTCAAATTTCAAAATGGCGGTCGAGTTCGTAGGTGAGGGGGATAACGTCACAGGGGAGGGGGAGGATTTTCAAAATTTCAAGATGGCGTCGCGCGCATTTCGTATTGGCGCCATCTATGGGATGTTTAAGGTACTTTGGATCCACGACGATATTTGGGCATGCGTCGATAAATTTCATAGATTTTTAGTACATTTCGCATTGGCGCCACCTGTTGGATGTTTAAGGTACTTTGAACACGAGTCGCCGCCGCGCAATCTCCGCACGCGTGTGGGATCGGGGCGCAGGCGCGACCGCGAGCGAATCGTGGAATTTCGAATTTCGTCTTCGATGCTGATTTCTGAGAAAGAGGGTGGTATAGAATTTCTGAGAAAAGATAATGAATCATGGCGTGCGATAGGATTGAACACGTTTTGATACCTATGTGCACACCATTCATGCCGGATGTTTATATCGTGACATAAACATAGAACGATAATTATTATAAATCAATCGTCGCGGCAGCCCATGGAGTAAATAATATATGTATAGCGATAAGTATTCGGTTGACAGTTCCGAATATTTAGTTTATGTAGTAAACATAACATTGCACCGCGCCATGCAGTGTGTTTATATTTGAGCAGGATTGAACGCGTTTTGGCGCCTACGTGCATGCTCTTCATATTTGATTCGTGGAATCGATACAGTGCACGTGTAACGAAGAAACGAATTATACGGTGCGTTCACCCTAGTTCCGAGTATTTAATTTACGTAACCCCACCCTATTGACCGTAAGAGAATCCGGCGTTGCGTTCATGTAAACATCAGACGACTAAAACATAGAGCGATAATTATTCGAAGTGTAGGTTCGAATATTCGAATGATCGAGGAGGCTGTAAGTCAATCGTCGCGGTAGCCCATGGAGTAAACACGGCATTGTACCGTGTGTTTATAATGAGCCGTGGGAGCGATACAGCGCACGTGCAATGAAGAAATGAATTTGACGTTGCGTTCACCTAAGCAACCAATGTAAACATAAAGCTATAGTTATTCGGGCTTGACCTCTGAGTATTTTGGTGATCGAGGTGGCTGTAAGTCAATCGTATTTGAATTTACCGCGTACTCTCTCTTTGATTCTTTTACGGCACAGACATGTTTGCGTCACAACACAACCATGATCATCGCCATGACTAATGTGTTGTACATTCACACATTGCCGTGTGCGTGTATATGTACGTGAATCAGTATAAAGCGACGTTGGTCAGTCCTGTGGACTTCATTACACCACGTACGCTCGAGTGTTAAGTATCGTTAGCGTAAATTTTTTGTTCGATGATCATAGTGCATATTCCATATCAAAATGTACAAACGCAGCTTAAACGACTCATCCTGCACTGTGACGTAGCGTCCCAGCGCGAGGAATCGAGCGCGCGGCGGTACGACCGGGAGTTCCAGTGGGGAGACGGACCCCCACCACCAGACCTGCCTGGATGTTGCCCGGTGCAAAAACTGGTAAAAGACTCCGTGTACCCGCCGATCACCAGAACGCCTCCTATCCCATTCCAGATACCGTCCCGGTAAAGAGACGCAGGAAGTTGCCCGGTCTCTTTCCCGCTCCTAGGTCTTGGACAGAGACGCCCGCATGCTGCACGGTCTCGTCCAACGCCTGTCCCGTTAAAGAGACGCAGGACGTTACCCGGTCTCTTTCCCGCTCCTAGGTCTTGGACAGAGACGCCCGGATGCTGCCCGGTCTCTTCCAACGCCTGTCCCGATAAAGAGACGCAGGACGTTGCCCGGTCTCTCTCCCGCTCCTCGTGTTGAACAGAGACGCCCGGATGCTGCCCGGTCTCTGCCAACGCTTGTCCCGTTAAAGAGACGCAGGACGTTGCCCGGTCTCTCTCCCGCTCCTCGTGTTGAACAGAGACGCCCGGATGCTGCCCGGTCTCTGCCAACGCTTGTCCCGTTAAAGAGACGCAGGACGTTGCCCGGTCTCTCTCCCGTTCCTCGTGTTGGATTGAGACGCCCGGATGCTGCCCGGTCTCTTCCAACCCCTGTCCCGCTAGAGAGACGCTGGAAGCTGCCCGGTCTCTCTCGCTCCCATACCGTCCCGATAAGGAGACACCAGACGCGGAGCGACCGAATTGTCCCGATAAGCGGACGGATCCGACGTAGACCGAACGCCGCCGTACCGCGAACCGCGCCGCCGCGCAACGACGGCTTGACCGCGATTAACGCGAAGTACCCCGCGTCTAAGATACTGTATACAGGGTGTCCCAAAAATGTCGGACTTCCTTGAAAGGGGTTACTCAGGGGGTGATTTGAAACAACTTTTTCCTTAGCGAAAATATTGTCCGAAGCTTCGTTAAGGAGATATTAACCAAAAACCCCGACCAATCAGAGCGCGCGCCTTCCGCCTGAGTTCCCGCGGTAGCGTTGGCTACGAGGTAGGCGACCGCGCTTGTGCTACGAACGTACGAACAAGCAAGTCGTGCAGTGAAGTGAATATTCGGTACATTAACCCGGACGCAGTCTGATCAGCTGAGCATTGGGCACTACCTAACCATAAATCTTTTCGTCCACCGATAACCAGGATCGGTACAGTGATCCAGTGACACAGGTTTCCGAAAAGGGAAGGAAAGCAAGGAAAGGAATGTCCGAAAGGGTGAGTTTTATTTAATTTATTGGTGATTATTAGGTGTGAAAATAAATTCTTTCCGATTTTAGGGTACAATAACAGTTCGATTTAAAAAATATGAAAACAACTCGATCATCGCAATAATTTCCATTATTGTTCATTACCTTTTGCCATTTTTCTGGCAGCTTCTGAATACCACCGCGATAGAAATTCCAGTCGGAAAGAATTTATTCATACACCTAATATTATTTTTTAAATTTAGTTGTGTTGGCCGTTCTTAAACTACGGATTTTTACCTCAATAACGAATTACGATCACTTGTCGTACATTTTCTGTTACGTTAGCTGTTCGTTTATGCCTTATTTAAAAACGAAATTTACGTACTTCTTGTCCTCTCACTTCAAATTATTCTTATTTAAGATTCTGCTTTAAAAAAAAAAATGTGTAACGCGGTTTCCTTCGATGCATGACGACTTGCTTGTTCGTACGTTCGTAGCACAAGCGCGGTCGCCTACCTCGTAGCCAACGCTACCGCGGGAACTCAGGCGGAAGGCGCGCGCTCTGATTGGTCGGGGTTTTTGCTTAATATCTCCTTAACGAAGCTTCGGACAATATTTTCGCTAAGGAAAAAGTGGTTTCAAATCACCCCCTGAGTCACCCCTTTCAAGGAAACGCGACATTTTTGGGACACCCTGTAGAAAACTTTCGCACGGAAACGTGTACAGATCTTGCTGCTGTATGGGGATTCTTATCTCGTCGGTATTATCGAACGTCGTGTTGGCGTACGGATTGTACGTGCGTGTCACTCACAGCTTGTCTAATAGGCGACGATGAAACCAAGTGATCGTAGAAAACGTGCGTTTCTACGAGTCAATGATTTTCTTGCGCTTCTTACCGGTCCTCTTCTTATCGCTCCACCTGCCTTTATTCTGCTACTTTTGCCCGCCGATAAAGGGTTGCGCCGATGACGCGACACAGAGACGTTAGGAGTAGCAGCGGCAGCTATGATTGATGATTCGTATGTATGATCTAACACTAACATACTACACACGCGCGCACACGTGTAGTTACGCTAGCCTATCGCGCGGACGTCGTTGAACATGCAAACGAATCGTTATTTCTTCTCCGCGGAAATCTATAGGGCGCTCGTGTTGATCGACGATGCACAACGTTAGATCGTGTATTGCTCGTGCAACGATCGGCAGGTAAATGACGTGTCGCGGGGTTTCCGATATCTTATATCCCGGCGGCACGCGAGGTGAAAATTCATGGATCGTGTGTACCGGCTTGTCGTTGCTGTACGCACCGGTAGTGACGTTGCACGTTACTCTGATCACGTTAACGTTTATAATGTTCACGTGTACGTCGGACTCGTGCCAGGTTCTTGGTGATAAAACGCGATTCGGGGAAAATCCTAGCAACGAGCCCACAGTGTTTGGTTGCGTAAAGTCCACGGCGAACGAGCAGTACAGCTCGCTTTTCATGGTGTTGTTGTTAGCTCGCAGCATTAGAGGATACTTGTCGGCATCATTCTCATTTGCATCGTTGTTATCGATACTTCGGGGATGTCGATCGAGTAATCGCTGCTTCAGGTGCTCGAAGATAGCGTCTAATTCGTATGGACCGTGAGGGATCGCAATGTATTCATGAGCGACGTCGACGATGTTGTTCTCGGCGTTGTAGGCGATGAAGTAGAATTTATCGTTGCTCGAGTCAATGTTCGATATCGTGTGAACGTCTCCAAGTCCGCGAGTCCTAATTCATACTGACCATCGCTCAAATCTATCGGAGGAAAATAGTTTACCGTGAGCACGCTGCTACGGCCCGTTAACGTGAGCGTGAACGACATATCGATTACACTCGTGAGACGGAGAGCGAGAAAGTGACGCGCGCGTTCGAATACTCGTCAATTTATCGGTATTATGTTTCTTTATTATAGAATATATGAAGCATCATTATGTATGGATACATCGTAGCATAATCTTAGTACATAGGCCATAATTCCATAGATTTTTGATGCAAAAATTGTGCGCATAAGGGACCGCAATTCATCTCGTCGAAACGTTGAAAACGATCGTGATTGTACGTGATCGTTGTTCCGCGTCCGAAATAGTAAATCAATTCCGTGGGAGGTCGCAGATTCCCGAAACTATCAAAGTACTGTACTCGTAGCCCGCGTTTCGCGTACGCGACCCAGTGTGTACCGGCGCCTCGATTCTCGTCAAGATTCGCGATACCACATTCGTTGGCTAGTACGCGCGTAGGAAGCGTGTCGCGCATAAACACCCCTCGAAAGAACGGTACGCTAGCGCACTCGCGCTCTAATTGCAGATTTGTCATAGGCTGTTGCGTTATCGCTGCCACCGTCGCCACGCGGCTACTCGATCGAAGTTTTTTTTTTTCTTTGAGTGCTGTCGTCGTTGGCGTCGGCGTCTAGGATTCATGCCAGCGCCTCGCTTGTACGGTGTCAGATGCATTCCACGCCTTTCCATAGCCCGATGATGACGCAACGTCTCCTCCAGCTGTTTTCGAGAGGCCCTCGAATCGTTGACCGCTTTGGTTATACCAGCCGCTCCACCGGCCAATGCTCCGATAGCCGATAACACAGGCAGCACGAGGAAATGGAAGAAATCCACCGCGTGTAGCCACTCGTAGATTACGATGTCGTCGTCGCCGTTACGGATGTTTTCCTCCAGAATTTCTCTTTTTCCTTCCAGACTTTCTCTGTTTACGTCTCGTCCTTCTCATACCCATGCCGAGTTTGGTCTTAGCCTTCATCGTTGCCCACACTCCAGTCGCTGCGGCTTTTTCGCCAAAGGTCGCGTCGTTCGCGAACACTCGTTCTCGCGCTCGTTCGGCTAACGCGCGATCCGCCTCGTGTCGTCCCACCACATCCTTTCGTCGAGAGTACGCGATATCGTGGTCGCGGCTCGCAGCGTCCAGCGGGTTCACACCTTCGTCGCCACGAGCCAATCGCTTTAGCAAACGCGTCCCAGGTCCGCAAAACTGATAACCCGGGACGTGTAGTTCGAACGGTAAGCGGTTTATGATTCCGTTCACGAGACCCAATCCGATCTTCTTATTCTTTCGATTCAGCCCTAGTCCATGAGACACCGCGGCCGTTGATGCGATCATACACCCACGTTAGAATAATCTGGAAAGCTACTACAATAATAAACGTGTACGCGCGCTCCACCGATCAGAGTGGTTGTGGCATGCGCGACGCGTGTCACGAATATAAATAGTCGTCACTCGTCATGCGATTCGCGAAACAGCCGGGCGTTATTCGCGTGACCGCGAACAGAATGCTCGACGATGATAGGGATGCGAGTCGATCGAACAGACACGGCCCGTTGCTGCCGAACAGCGTGCGAGGCGTGATTTGCGGGCCGTCCGGTTGCGGAAAAACGAACGTACTTCTGAGCATGTTAGAGAGCCCGAACGGTTTACGTTTCGAGAATGTGTACGTGTACTCGAAATCGTTGCATCAGCCAAAGTATCGATATCTGGAGCAGGTGTTGTCGCTCGTCGACGGAATCGAATACTTTCCATACTCGGACAACGCCGAGATCGTCCCACCGAGAGACGCTCGACCTGACTCGATCTTCGTGTTCGATGACGTGGCGTGCGACGAACAGAACGCGATCCGCGAATATTTCTCCATGGGTCGACACGCGAATGTGGACTGCTTTTATTTGTGTCAGTCGTACGCTAGAATACCTAAATATTTGATCAGGGACAACGTGAATTTTCTTATGCTGTTCAAACAAGACGGTACGAACTTGCGTCGCGTGTACAACGATCACGTGAGTAGTAAGGCTAGGAGAGTTCCAACGCAGATCCTCTGAGGGGAGCGCGGGGCGGGGGGGAAGTGAGGGCGCGCGGGGGAGTGCGGTGGAGGGAAACATGGGCGCGGGGGGAGCGGGGAGTGGAAGACCGGTTGCGCGCGCATGAGCCGCAGAGTGGGGGAAGCCGCAATCATGGAGGGGATCAGTCCGGGCCGAGCCGCCGCGGAGACCTCTCCAGACCGGACCCACCGCTGGAAAGTTGTTTTTAGAGGGGGAATGACCCCCGAAAATATTTTCCGACCTAACCGATGAAGCGGACGACCCCCAAATATTTTTTTCAAACCACTATAAAGCTGAAATTGTTTAATACTTTATCGGATGACGACGGACAATGTCGGGGAAGATCGGCTTTTTACAAACCATGTATTCGGAGGAGGGAAAGAGAGAACATTACATTAAAATCTAAATTCGGAGGAAGGAAAGAGAGAGCACTCGCGCGATCACGTGTAACTCGAATCGTCTGGAGCAGCCGTGCAGGGTGATGTCATTTGATCATTTCGCTATACCATACCACTCTGAATGTAAATCGAACGTGAATCGTACCACTCTGAACGTGTATCAAACGTGCATGGTATCACTCTGAACGTAAATCGAACGGGTATTGAACGACTTTGATCGGGTATTGAACGGGTATTGAACAGCTTTGAACGGGTATTGAACGGCTTTGAACGGGTATTGAACGGCTTTGAACAGGTATCGAACGGATATTGAACGGCTTTGAACGGGTATTGATCGGCTTTGAACGGGTATTGAACGTAAATCGTACAACTCGGAACGTGAATCGAACGGGTATTGAACATCTATTGAACATGTATTGAACGTAAATCGTACAACTCTGAACGTGAATCGTACTACTTCTACATAATTATAACTATCGTCTTAATCTAGCGTACACCGCATATAGGAGGTTGGGGAGGGTGAAAAAAAAACATTTATGCATTAAAAATTGATCATATTTTATTTATGAATTTCTCTTTGGTGTTTAGACCACCAGTTGAATATTTTAAATACATTTTGCATGGCACAATGCTTCGCGTGTCTGCCATATCGCAGAGTATTAACTACATTTAGCTTATTTAGAGATTTAATATTCTCATAGTCAATATCAAGCGTCTCGATGATCACGCCCGGTCTTGTATTTTCATCGAGGAAATCTGCAAGCCAGTCACGTTTCTGCAACCCTTTAACGTATACGATATGGGATGCGTCATCTTCTTCATCGATCGCATCAGCTACAGCTTTCGAAATTAGCTGTTTAGCCATACTGTACGGAACGTCTCCATCGTCCCACCGTAGTCCATGATGTTTTGCCACCAACCATCGGATGCTTGATTTGTCGGATTTTGTAAGAAGATATTGCGGCGACGAACTCTCAAAAATATAGTGCGAGAGAATTGTTCCCTTTCGTAGGACAGCCACTTCCTTGACAACAAATCTTCCGTCGACGATGAATCCTTGCAGGTCAACAAATGTTGGTACAACCATTGTCGATACAATTTTAGAGGTCTGCTCACTTCCAAGACAGATGAGAGAATGCAGTCTTTCTCGTAAAGCATCTCGATTTTTACGATGAAATTGTTGTACGAATTTGACACAGGAGAGGGCGGGGCAAGTAGTATGACAATTTAATTTATTTTGCGCAACCACGTTTGTTAGCGGATTGTATTCAACCACCCGATCGTGCAGAATCAAACAGTAGGCCGTAGTATTTGCAGGTACATTCTCTTTACATTCAAATTCTATGTGCACGTCCACGGTGCCATTCTTGATCGACTCATTTTGTCGCGAGCAATCAATCACCACGAGAGGACCAAATTGTAAAAATTCAGCCACAGTGAATAACACCTCGTTGCAACTATGTCCATAATACGATTTACGGAATTGCGTATACATGTGAAACAAGATGGCATGCTTATTCTTGTCAAAGTCCAAGTTCAAGTCATCATATGGATAAAAATCCGAGTTGAGAAAAAGTTTTACATTGGTCAATTTGCAATTGTTAAACTTAGTAACATCTTCAGTCATCACATTCTTTCGAGCAGTCTGTAGAGCAAAGATAACGTATCGCGGCTTCTCCAGCTGTGCAGCTGCCTTCACGGCCCACGAATGCTTGGTTGTGCTCTGTAAGAGAGGATACTCGTACAGATCCCACGAGCGAAAACTAATGCTCAGGTTTTGTCCACTTTCCAAAGCATGCAGCAACGATAGCTTATTAACATCGTTCAGCGTCACATGAGCATACATTACCATGTATTACAAATAATCGCAAAAGGAAAATCAAGGTGATACATAAATGGGGAGTCAATACATGGGTTTCGATAAGAGTCACAGGTAACTCTTATCTACAAAAGCACGAATTGAACAATGTTGATCTGAGTCAAACGTAATACTTTACGGAAGGCCATTGACCGAGGGGACACCCCGCAACTCATTAAATAAGTTTGTAACCGTTAAGCCGCGGGGTTACCGGTGGGACGGTGGAGGAACCGTATCGCCAGCTCAGGACGGTGGTCCAGGGCCGCCGATCGAATGACTTTGTACGCAGAGGTAAGGTAGAGTACGACAATTTATTCACGCTGTTGTACAAGGTGTCCCGGCCAGGTCTATGCTGGCAAACAGTGTATGAACGGCTTAAACCTAGACTTAGCTTATCGGCGCGGATCGCGTCGCGTACTTCGGAGCGTTGGTCGACGATGCGTGTCGCGGCGCGTATCTCGGTGCGGATAGCGGTGGTCGATTCGGCGAGAGTGGAGAGGAAAGACGATTTGACCCTTCGGTGTCCAGGCGGGCCAACCCTGCCAATGGACCCTGGTCGGAGAGTCGGGGGGTTCCGGTCACCCAGTGGGCACAGCCCGCGGGTGAGTCGGCGACTGTAAGGACGCTCTCGAGAACAGAGATAACTCTGTTCGGGAGATCGATGGCGGTTATCGGTATTTCGTCCAGAGGATGGCTCACGCTGTCCTTCTGGGAACCGTGGAGGTGTGGAGGCGAAAAATGCACAGAGACTCAGTCTGTGGACGCACGAGAACTGGTGTGAAACACGGGCGCTTGTCTTTCGCAAGAACGGGTGTTTCGGCACAAGAACGTGGAATCGCACAGGAGGTCTCCGGGATAGGCGTACTTCGTACTAACGCTCTAGGCGGTCTCTGCCAAATAGGCCTATGCCCCCGACCTGTATGTCCTCGTCCGCACATTTTCGGCAGCGAGAGAGTCTCTCGCTGTGAAACCCTCTCGCGCCAGTTCTCGGTATTGCGGACGAGTGGTGGGGTGCAAGACCGTTGGCGTAGCGCGGTACGCGCTGCCTCGGTCGGGCGCGTGGTGGGGGGGGGGGGGGGTAAGATCGTCGTCCCACCGGCGTAACTCGTTACAAGTTGGGTCAATGATCACGCAGTGTTCTATTATCTCGATATGCGCGGTTCAAGAAATTTTCACAATATATAATTATACAAAAATAACAGAATTCGTAAAACGCGATACAGTAACGTAGTAAAGATGTAATCGTGTTTGGTTGCGGAACGATTACCGGTGGGACGGAGATGGGATAGGTTGCCGACTCAGTCGGTAAGGCAGGGTTCGGCGAATGAGCAAAGCCGTGGTTAAATAAATAACAGTGTTTATTCACTAAGCTGTAGGTTATAAATTGTGCTTGGATGTTTATTCCGAGCGCGACGGAGGAGCTACGGCGGTACGGCGCGTCGTTTCGCGACGGCGGCGAATTTTCGGCGGTTCGTAGGAACGGGGATGCGGTGTAGTGAACGTTCTGCTCTTGATGGCCTCAAGGAGGCGCGTCCGTGCGAGAGTCGTATCTTGGAGGTTCGAAGTGCAATAGGCTTCCAGCCTATTGGGCGCAGAGATACCTCTTCAGCAGGGTAGGGCGCAAGATTCCTCTCGGCCTATATCGGAAACGAGGCTGGTAATGGCACCGCGTGACGATAGGTCGGCGCGTGCACACCTCAGGAAAATCCACAAAAATAGAGCCTCTCGAACGTACGGTACGGCGGTGTTAACCACTAATGCGTGCGGGACGAGAGCTGTCAATCTCGCTCGCCGCGGGCCTTATAAGCGCGGACCGCGAATCTTCACTCGCGAGAGACACCGCGGCGCGAACCAAGGCCTTTGTTTTCGGCACCGCGCGTTCGGATGGCGCGTGCCGTGACTTCGTCACAAAGAAGACTTACCGATTCGGCGCAGAGATTGTTATTGGTATTAAAACGACTTACTCTCTCTCTCTCTCTTTCTCTCTCCCTCTCTCTCTCTGTCTTTGTACGACCTGGAGGATCCCGCGTACGAGATGTTGAAACGCAGGATCGTCGCACAACACCAATGTCGAAGACAGTTCACAATAAAGCGCGAGAATATTAATGTTTTAGTTAAATAAACGGTTAAAGCGAATAATGGTTTAAATTAGTGAAAAACGCGAAGATTAAAATATAAGTCTTGTTTGAATATAAAGAGTTTTACGGGGACTGAGTCCTTTCACGATCTCTGAGATGCACTGAAACTCCGGCTCAAAGACTATTTTATTAAACAGTGATGTCCCTCGGGCAGAGCGACTATGCACTAAGCGACTTAACGGCCGACTGCCCCGAGCGTTTGAAGGGTAGGCCCGAGCACTCGGGCCTTTGCACAAAGAACGCCAAAATTGCTGACTCTGCACCTCATGCACACGGGCCCAACCGTCGTCGCTCGGAACGTTCCCAGCATCCAAGTTGTTATCGCGCCCGGCGTTCTAAGAACGTTGACGGTGTTGGAAGCATGGAAGAACGCAGTGGCGTAACGGCTCGTATAAAATTATTATTATAATATGGTTTATAAATCATTGACAACTGATCGAGGGAAACTCCCACAACACTCAATGGTAGGATCAGATGTCAATGATGGTGTGACAAAATTTAACAGGGAAGAAAAATATAAAATGGTCTACTACAATGCTTCGAAAGGCTTATCACCACGCATTCTAAGAATGTCGACAGTGTTGGAAGATCGCTGACCATAATCTTCCATGAGAATATGCCGTGGCGTGACAGGCTTTGAATCGGATTAAGTTATTACTATAAAAAGCTATGGTTAATAAATCATTGACAATTGCTCGAGGGATATCCCGTAACACACCTAGGTGGTTGGATCAATTGTCAATGTTTTAGATTGAGTTTCAAAAAATTTTTAAATTTTTGGTCGACACGTAACACTTCCCTCCAATGCTTAGAATGTCAGCCATTTTTTCAACTTATATGCGTACAATAAATCCCAATGATTTCAAAAATGTAATGTTCGCAGCACTGAGTCTCTTCTTTTTAGCGTAATCAGAGCTGTTGCAGGTGTTGTTGTTGTTGTTGTTGTTGTTGTTGTTGTTGTTGTTGTTGTTGCAAACAATTTCACTTGGAAGAAACGTGTTTCTGAAGTCGTTCAACACAAGCATTTCTTTCGTTCACACCACATGTATTATCGTTGACGCCGTCGTACGTGCAGTCTGATGGTAATCTCTTCACCTCGAAAATCGAGCAACCGTCCGTCTTGTTCCACAACGCGTATCGTTAGATCCGTAATGACCCGTGCGGTGATCGGAAGGTAAATGATCTGCGCGGGCGTTTCCGATATCTTATATCCTGGTGGAACTCTCGGAGAAAATTCATGTATCGTATGTACTCGCTTCCCATTGTTGTACGCGCCAGCGGTCACGCTACATTCTATGCGAATAATGTTCACGTTCATGATATTAATTGGATCGTCCGATTCGTGCCATTGTCCAGGTTCTAATACCCGATTCGTCGAGAATCCCAGTAGCGATCCAATGTTATTGCGCTTCGTAAAATCTACGATGAACGAGCAGTACAGCTCGCTTTTCATGGTGTTGTTGTTGGGACGCAACACTATAGGATACACATCGTTGTCATCATCAGAGTCATCGAGATTTTTAGGATACCGCTCGAGTAATCGCTGCCTCAAATACTTGGCAATGGCGTCTAGTTCATAGGAGCCGTGTGGAATCCTAATAGTTTCAAGAGTGGTGTCAACACTGCTGTTTTTGATGCCATAGTTTGAGGTGAAGTAGAATTTATCGTTGTTCCAGTCGATGTTCGGTATTGTATGATAAGTTTCAAAGGTTGTTAAACCAAGTTCGTAATCATCGTCGCTCAAATCTATGGGTGGAAAGTAGCTCACCGCGAGGGTGCTACTCTTGCCGGTTAGAATGAATGTTAACGACATATTCCGAGCTGTACGACTCGACTAGTATTGAATCATAGCGGTGGGAAGTCAATCCTTAAATTTGTGGCCGATCGTTTGTAGAAAGCGTAGACAGAGTTGTCCACAATTGCTCTGATTGTACTTCTGATACGACGTTCGATTGTATTCGATTTTCACAGCATCTTTATCCAGATATTGTACCAATTCTCTAGGCGGTCGAAGATTCCCGAAGCTGTCGAAATATATAGCTCGACACCCTCTCTTCGCATATGCCACCCAATGAGTTCCCGACCCCTCGACATTGTCCAAATTTACGATACCGCTCTCGTTTCGATGTACTCCTCCGGCTGGTAGTGCATTGCGCATAAAAACACCTCTAAAGAATGGAATACGCATACGTATTGCCAACTCCTCCAATTGTGCATCGGTAGTTACACTGACAGGCATTTTTATTTTCTTTTCGGTGTTTTTTTTTTTCGTTTCGATATTCCCTGTCCGCGCTTGTATGGCGCGAGATAAAGTCCACGACCTTCCATGGAGCGATTATGGCGTTGCATTTCCTGCAGCTGATGTTGCGCCGCCTTATTATCGTTTACCGCCTTGGCGATCCCCGCTGCTCCACCAGCTAACGATCCGAGGACACCTAGCAGCGGGAGAAGCGGTAATATACCACCCCGTTTTGCTACTGGAAGAATCCGTTTTTTCGGTGCTTTCTTTGGAGTCCTTTTGCATGTTTTTGTTTTCATCCCCATTCCGATTTTCGTCTTGGTCTTCATAGCCGCCCAAACAGCCGTAGCAGCACCTCTTTCACCCAGAGTCGAGTCTCGCGCAACGATGCGTTTTCGCGCTTTGTCAGCGAGAACGTTATCTGCGGCGTGCCTTTCACCGAGGTCGTTGCTACGCGAATATGCAATATCGTGTTCGCGACACGCTGCGTCCAACGGATTGATGCCTTGATCCCCTCTAGCCAATCGTTTTGCCAGATGAGTTCCTGGACCGCAAAACTGGTATCCTGGGATATGTAATTCGATAGGTAGCGCGTTTATCGCCCGACTTAACAAACCACGACCTTCCTTTACTCTCGTTGGCGACATTCGTCACAGTTTTTAATCAATGGTGCTGGACCGTCGTTATGCGTTTGCTGCCAAGGGCGATTATAATGTTCCAGACACCGACGATACTGCTGAACCTCAGAATCGGCTTTTATATGCTCGGGGAGTCTGTCCCACAACTGATGAATGTGTCTGCCAAACTCTCGCAGTAGAATAATCTTTGGTATATATTTCAACTGCTCAGAGGTTAGGTCTCGAATATCGCAATTATCCGACAGGAGCATTTTGAATACTGAGCTGTTTTGCATCACCGCTTAGATGTAGCAAAATCATTTTTCACAGTTCGCGGAGAGGATGCGATTCGTGCGACAACCTGTGACTATACGCGTGACAAATTTTGACGATAAATCACGAGTGATGTGTCCGAAAACAAGACGCAGACATGGTAGCATGCTACCAAACACTATCCGCTGCCTGATTTGTGGCCCATCAAATTGTGGAAAGACCAACGTGCTGGTGAGCTTGTTGGAAAGTCCACACGGCGTCCGCTTCGAGAACGTGTATGTGTATTCCAAGTCGTTGCAACAGCCGAAATATCAGTATTTGGAGAAATTATTGACTCCGATAGATGAAATTGGTTACTTTACGTTTTCGAATAACAGTGACGTCATCCCATCGAACGAATCGCTTCCGAATTCTATTTTTATCTTTGATGACGTGGCATGTGACAAGCAAGATACGATAAGGGAATACTTTGCTATGGGGCGCCACTCGAACGTTGACTGCTTCTATCTCTGTTAGACGTATGCAAAGATTCCCAAACATCTTATACGCGACAATGCGAATCTATTGATTCTGTTTAAGCAGGATGGTACCAACTTGAAACATGTGTACAACGATCACGTAAACACTGATATGTCCTACGAGGATTTCTGCGCATTGTGTCGTAATTGTTGGCAACGGGAGTATGGTTTCATGGTAATAGACAAGTGTAACGTCCGATTGCCAGGGACAACTGGTCGCCACAGATTCTCGAGAGGAGAGCGGCGTCCCCTCGAGTAAAGGATAGGTGGGGTTTCGTTATTACAGAGCAAAGGAGTAAAATCCAACTTAACTTTAACAATGGCTCGTTTATTCAATAATAATTATAACAAGTTAATAGTAATTACAGCTATGATTATAGGTTTCGTATCTTATCTATATGTATATATATATATATGTGGTTGAACTATGTACAGGTTATCTGTCTGCGTTGCAGTGTAATGCCGCTTCCGTCTCCGGGGCGAGCTCTTACTCTTGGCAACGATAGCTTCAGGAACTGCCGCTTCCGTCTCCGGGGCGAGCTCGATCTCTTAGCTATGTCTGCTGTAAGAACGGCCGCTTCCGTCTCCGGGGCGAGCTCGATCTTTTGGCAGATTTTCGTTCTACTAGTGACTTCTCGTATTGCAGTGTACGGCCGCTTCCGTCTCCGGGGCGAGCTCGTACTCTTGGCAATGATAGCTTTAGGAACGGCCGCTTCCGTCTCCGGGGCGAGCTCGATCTCTTGCTATGTCTGCTGCTAGAACGGCCGCTTCCGTCTCCGGGGCGAGCTCGCTTCTGTTGGCAGAGTAGAAGAAGTGACTACTGTGCTCCGTGCACTCCCTTTTATACCCCAGTTTTGGCGGACTGGCGCATGCGTTTCATATTATTTCCTTAATTAACAATTTGTTTGTCTATCGCTTTATATTCTTAGTCTAAGTCTTTATCAGTGTTTATATTTGTTTATTTTTAATCTTATTCTAATATTTGTTTTATTACTACTTGCTTAATTACTCGGTTAGATATACATAGGTTAAGTAACGCTGTTTTACCGGCGGTCGGTAATGCCAGGTTCGAGTCCGCGTGGGACGTTACACCTCCCCCCTAGGCGATCTTTCGTCCTCGAAAGATTTGAATAATTTTATAAGTATAAGTATTTATTTTACGATATTTATTACAAAAAATATATATGTTTTATTTATTTATTTTTCCTCTTCTTTTTCCTTCCTTGCTGGAACATATTTCTCCGCTGCTCCTGTTCCAGCTCGTTGTAAAATTTTTCATACCCATTGTCTGGGGTCTGTCTTTGGCAGGTCTCTATATGCTTCCCAATCATTTCTTCTGGAGACATCGGGAGCGGAGTGACCATCGGCGTGATATCGATCATGTCCTTGAAGATCTCTTCCAATTGTTTCTTGTTTTTTTCTGCTCTTGAGTGTCGTGTGCCTGAGCGTTTCGGCATTTTCAAAGCTATGTGATGAAGTTTGACGCGAACGCGGTTTGATAGTGAGATCTGAAGTTAGATGCAAGCGCGGTTGAAATATTCTACGGCGCGAATTTTGAATAATTTTATTTCGCAATTTTTATTCTAGGAGATTAATTTTTCTCTTTTATAAGGGTGGTGACTATATATACAGGGTGTCCCAAAAATGTCGGACTTCCTTGAAAGGGGTTACTCAGGGGGTGATTTGAAACAACTTTTTCCTTAGCGAAAATATTGTCCGAAGCTTCGTTAAGGAGATATTAACCAAAAACCCCGACCAATCAGAGCGCGCGCCTTCCGCCTGAGTTCCCGCGGTAGCGTTGGCTACGAGGTAGGCGACCGCGCTTGTGCTACGAACGTACGAACAAGCAAGTCGGCATGCATCGAAGGAAACCGCGTTACACAGTTTTTTTTAAAGCAGAATCTTAAATAAGAATAATTTGAAGTGAGAGGACAAGAAGTACGTAAATTTCGTTTTTAAATAAGGCATAAACGAAAAGGTAACGTAACAGAAAATGTACGACAAGTGATCGTAATTCGTTATTGAGGTAAAAATCCGTAGTTTAACAACGGCCAACACAACTAAATTTAAAAAATAATATTAGGTGCATGAATAAATTCTTTCCGACTGGAATTTCTATCGCGGTGGTATTCAGAAGCTGCCAGAAAAATGGCAAAAGGTAATTAACAATAATGGAAATTATTTCGATGATCGAGTTGTTTTCATATTTTTTAAATCGAACCGTTATTGTACCCTAAAATCGGGAAGAATTTATTTTCACACCTAATAATCACCAATAAATTAAATAACACTCACCCTTTCGGACATTCCTTTCCTTGCTTTCCTTCCCTTTTCGGAAACCTGTGTCACTGGGTCACTGTACCGATCCTGATTATCGGTGGACGAAAAGATTTATGGTTGGGTAGCGCCCAGTGCTCAGCTGATCACACTGCGTCCGGGTTAATGTACCGAATATTCACTTCACTGCACGGCTACTAACACTGATCACTGAATTTATTTTTCACGGAACGTGTTGTTCCTACGTTATAAAAATTGGTGGCTGCGAAAGGGGCCGATTACTGTTAATTACTGGGACGAGATTACTACTATTACCCGGCGAAAAGAAATTGCGTGGCAGACTGTCTCGGGCTGTGCAGTCCGCTGCTGTGCAGCGATCAGATACGGATCCGACCGACGATCGTCAAAACAAAAGCGTAGGCTACGCTTGGTCAAATCGCTCTATCCCACTCGATCTCGTGTTTCGTTCGATCTCTTCGTCGCGCGGTGCGACAATGTATGTGGCAACTTCAGCCAATAACCAAAATACGTGTGTCCTGTCTTTAAAAGTGTGCCCAAATAGGTGACTCGACTAATCGTCACAGCAGCGGACTGCACAGCCCGAGACAGTCTGCCACGCAATTTCTTTTCGCCGGGTAATAGTAGTAATCTCGTCCCAGTAATTAACAGTAATCGGCCCCTTTCGCAGCCACCAATTTTTATAACGTAGGAATAACACGTTCCGTGAAAAATAAATTCAGTGATCAGTGTTAGTAGCCGTGCAGTGAAGTGAATATTCGGTACATTAACCCGGACGCAGTGTGATCAGCTGAGCACTGGGCGCTACCCAACCATAAATCTTTTCGTCCACCGATAACCAGGATCGGTACAGTGACCCAGTGACACAGGTTTCCGAAAAGGGAAGGAAAGCAAGGAAAGGAATGTCCGAAAGGGTGAGTGTTATTTAATTTATTGGTGATTATTAGGTGTGAAAATAAATTCTTCCCGATTTTAGGGTACAATAACGGTTCGATTTAAAAAATATGAAAACAACTCGATCATCGAAATAATTTCCATTATTGTTAATTACCTTTTGCCATTTTTCTGGCAGCTTCTGAATACCACCGCGATAGAAATTCCAGTCGGAAAGAATTTATTCATACACCTAATATTATTTTTTAAATTTAGTTGTGTTGGCCGTTGTTAAACTACGGATTTTTACCTGAATAACGAATTACGATCACTTGTCGTACATTTTCTGTTACGTTACCTTTTCGTTTATGCCTTATTTAAAAACGAAATTTACGTACTTCTTGTCCTCTCACTTCAAATTATTCTTATTTAAGATTCTGCTTTAAAAAAAAACTGTGTAACGCGGTTTCCTTCGATGCATGCCGACTTGCTTGTTCGTACGTTCGTAGCACAAGCGCGGTCGCCTACCTCGTAGCCAACGCTACCGCGGGAACTCAGGCGGAAGGCGCGCGCTCTGATTGGTCGGGGTTTTTGGTTAATATCTCCTTAACGAAGCTTCGGACAATATTTTCGCTAAGGAAAAAGTTGTTTCAAATCACCCCCTGAGTAACCCCTTTCAAGGAAGTCCGACATTTTTGGGACACCCTGTATATATTTTTAATGATTTATAAAAATACTTAAACTAGGTGTAGGTATTTATTACAATATGTTTGTGTGTGTGTGTGTGTATTTGTAAGTGTAGTGTGTAATATAAGTATAATAATAATGAAAGAACGTATTTACAAGTAATAATATTTTAAGATAATTGTATTTTTCTTCTCCTGGGCTGAGTATATCTGTGTATAGGAGAATATGATGTGTAATAATAGTGATAAAAGATTAAAGATAATAAGGAAAAGTATATTGACCATTATAAATCTTCCAATATCATCTCCTTAATTACAGGATAGCTGCCTCCTTTTTTTAGTTTGTTCAGATAAAATGGATGTAACTGTGGTATTAATAGAGTGTATAGTCCACACTGATCTGCCGGTCGTGCCACGTACAGAGTACGACGGCATCGGTGGCAAATCCTGTAGCTTTGCTTATTTTGTTTGACGATCAGGTGAGGGTATCCTATTTCCTCTTCGTGGATTTCGTGGAAATGTGCGCAGTGGACGCACAACAATTTTACAAGTTTATAATAGTATACATTGTAGTCGTAGACTTTGTGTAAACACGTGAAACTTTCCATTTTTTTTTTAAAAAAGTTTTGTTCGAAATTTCACGTTTTTTTTAGCTTCCTTCGAATAGCTCTTATGCATTGTTGCAAACCTCCTTTTTTCCTAGTCCCTAGGGTTTCCCTAGTCGCACGATTCCTATTGGTCCAGAGTTTGCTTAGTAATTAGAGTTTTTTCAGAATTTCCTCTCGAATAACAGGATAGACGTATCCCAATTTCATATTATGTCTTGTTATTTCTGTAAGTCTGTACGAAAACAAGGTACACAAGGTACAATTAATTATTTTTTTCTTTATGTAAAGTACCCTCTGGCAGATGAGGCACCGTTGAATATTATTATTTTTTGTCGGTATTGTAAGAAGGTGCTCTGCTGTTGGTCGTCTATGTTCTTCTCCCAGTCTATGTGCGCAACTTTCACATAAGATATGATTGCCGTAATAATATACGTCGCGTTTATAAATTTTCTGTAGGCATATGAATTTATCCATTTTATTACTCGTGTGAGTTTTCAGCGAGAATGAAGGGAATCCTGTATTTGCTCCTCTATTTATACTAGTTCTTGCGCATGTCAAGTCTTCTTCCTAAGGTAAATAAGCTTTCTTGACTCTATTCATATGGACGATTTTTATTTGTTTTGGATTTGTTGCTGTTTTTAAATTACTATTATTTAATATTTCGATGACTTGATAGGGTCCGCTGTATTCCGGTTCCAATTTTTCGCGTCTTGGTTTTAATAACCAAATCCAATCCCCTATCTTGTACGTTTCCGGTTGAATCTTTTGATCATAGTAGTATTTCTGCCGTATTTTTGATTCTTCTAAATTGTGTCGCGCCATTTGTCGGATGTGATGAAGTTTGTTTATTAGTTTGTCGACGAAATCCGGATAGGTTTTGATCTTGTCTGTTGGAGGAATATTTGAAGGAAGGCGGGCTTTTCTACCGAAAACAAGCTCGTGAGGCGTGAATTTTGTACCTTCGTGAGTGCTTGTGTTATATGAAAACATTGCTTGTGGCAACCATTGATCCCATTGTTTCTCTTTTGATACGTAGTGTCGTAAATATTCCACAAGGACGTGATGACTTCTTTCTAAGGATCCATTGGATTGTGGATGGTATGCAGAAGTTCGATACTGCTTTATGTGGAATGCTTTGGCAAATTTTTTCATAAGGGCACTCATGAAATTCGGTCCCTGGTCTGTGAGAATGGCTTTAGGACTTCCAAACTTGCAGATGAAGTGCTGTGTGAATGCCCTAGCTATGTCCTCTGAGGTGACGTTTGCCAATGGTATTGCAAGAGAATATTTAGTTAGGTTATCTTGGATAGTGAGTATATAACCATTTCCTGTATCTGTAAAAGGTAGTGGTCCCACAATATCCATAGAAACTTTATCAAAGGCGTCAATTGGTGTGTCTGTCAATATCATAGGTTCTTTGTTTTTAACTCTTACTAATTTAGTCTTTTGACATTCTAAACAGGTTTTGATGAATTGAGTGATTTCATACTTCATGTTTTTCCAATAGTACTGATTTCTTATCCGATGGTATGTTTTGGTTATTCCTTTATGTCCTCCTATAGGAGTTTGGTGATTTTCTTGAATAATTTGTGGTCTCTCTTGTATAGAAGGAGTTATTAGTGTGCCTTTACAGAATATAAATTGAATGTCGTTTTGTAAGAATATTATATCTATTAAATTCCACAGTCTGTTTAATGAAATTTTGTTTTCCTCGCCTGCTATATATACTCTTGTGGTGTTTTCAAGTATTAGTTGGGTATGAAGTGCTCTTAACGATTTATATAAATCCTCTTCTGTTGGATGATCTGTTATAACAAGTCCAAGGATTGTATGTTTTCCTTCCTTAAGCTTGATTGATTTTCCAGTTTTTAATGGGAGTGGAAGTTTATTACTTTTTATATTCTTCTCCTTATATAATTTATCTCCAGCTGGTCCTATTGGTTTACCCTTTGTGTTGATGAATGCTATGATGTATCCTTTGCCCATCCATAAGTGATCCTCTACTTCCATGTTTTGTTTTTTAACAGGAATGTTCGACACTATTCTTGGTCTGCCTGTTGTGTGTTGTGATGGAATGGGTGATACTAGTGGAGGAGGAGACAATGGTGGAAGAGGAGATAGTGGTGGAAGAGGAGATGATGGTGGTGTAAGTATTCTCCCCTTCTTAATTTTTATGGGAGTTATAGGAGCAGTGTCAGTACTGGATTTTAATTTTCGTTTCTTTCTTTTAGGTGTGTGGTGAGTACTTGTGCTTGTTTCTGCATCAATTTTGGGAGGGTCTTTATAATTGTGGTTCGGTACTATGAAAGTTTCTTCTATTTCTTCTATTAGGTCTTCGTCTTCTTTGATGTGAGGTATTCTAGATGCTCTTGTGTAGTTCCTATGTTGAGATGGTATATGTACTTCTGTATCTTGAGGAGGTGCGTGTACTTCTACTGGTACTGTGATTTGAGGGGGTGTATAAATTTCGACGTTTTGTTTCTTTACCTCTGGTTGAGATGAAGAGGTGTTTTTTTTTTTCATTTTTCGTTTTAATTTTTGCCGTTTTGTGTTTATCGAGTCGCTTTCGTCGTATGATGAGGAGTCAGAATCTGTTGAGATAATTCTAAGTTGTTTGTGTGGAGCTGGGTTTCCTGAGGTTGAAGCTGTAGTATCTCGTTGTCGCGTGTTATGTTGATGGAACTGCTTTTGTTTTTTGTTCTCATGAGAATTTGTTTCCGAATGCGCTCGTTTGGCGTCTAAAGGTAATGCTATTGGATTTCTTGATAATGCGTCTGCGTTTGTGTTGTACTTACCTGGTTTATATAGGATTTTATAGTCATATTCTGCAAGTTTTATTTTCCACCGCATTAAGCGAGATGTTGGATTTGAAATATTTTGTAGCCATTCTAGCGGTTTATGGTCTGTTATTAAGTAGAATTTCCTGCCATAAACATAGGGTCTGAAGTGAAATACCGCATATATAATTGCTAATAGCTCTCGTTCGGTTGGAGAGTATCGAGTTTCTGCATCGTTTAGGACACGAGATGCGTAGGCTATTGGTAAATCTTTCCCGATTTCACCCTGGCTAAGGACTGCACCTACAGCAATACCTGAGGCGTCTGTTGTAATGTTGAACGTCTTCTCGAAGTCCAGATATTGTAGGATAGGTTCTTTGCAAAGAGCTTCCCGCAGAACTTCAAATGATTTTTGCTGCTTATGAGTCCATTCAAACTGGTAGTCCTTTTTGGTCAGGTTTGACAGTGGTCGTGCAATTTTTGAAAAGTCTTTGATGAATCTTCTGTAATAACCACTTAGTCCTAAGAACTGTTTTACGTTTTTAACTGTTGTGGGAGTTGGAAATTCCTTGACGGCCACTATTTTTCGTGGGTCAGGCTTGACTCCTTCTTCTCCTATCACATGTCCTAGATACGATACTTCCTTCTTCAAGAATTCACATTTATCTGGTTGAAGATAGAGGTTGGCGTCCGTTAGTCTATTCATCAGGCGTTTAAATTTTGTTGCGTGTTCTTTAAGAGAACTAGCATATATTACGATGTCATCCAGATATACGAAGAGTTCTATTCCTTGAAGGCCCGTTAATACTTGGTCCATGAGTCTTTGAAAGGTAGCTGGTGCATTTTTGAGTCCGAATGGCATCCTGTTGAACTCATAATGTCCATATATCGTAGAGAAGGCCGTTTTGTGGCGATCGTCTGGATGCATTGGAATTTGATGAAATCCGGATGCTAGATCAAATACGGAGAAGTATTTCGCGCTTCCCAACTGATCTAATATGTCAGTTATGTTTGGTAGTGGATAGGCGTCTCCAATCGTTAGTTCATTCAGTTTCCTGAAATCAATTACGATTCTGGATTTTATATTTCCCTGTGCATCCTCCTTCTTAGGTACGATCCATATCGGTGAATTATAAGGAGATGATGAAGCCTGTATTATTTCCTTCTCGAGTAATTCTTTGGTTTGTTTTCTTACTTCTTCTTTATATGCTTGAGGGTATCTATATTGTCTCGTGAAGACAGGAACGTTGCTTTCTGTTATTATTCTATGGTATACTCTGTTTGTAGCTTCCAATTTTTCTCCTGGGAGGTAGAATCTGTCCGAGTGTTCTTTTATTAATTCTTCAATGCTAATTCGTTCTTCTGAATTTAAATGTTCCAATCGTAGTAGTTGAAGTAGCTGGTGTATTCTGTTGGGTTTTTCGTATTTGTCCGATGTTTCTTCTCCTACAGGTACTTCTTCAAATAGTTCTAATTCGACGGATGGTATAGGAATTTTGATGTCTTTTGTAGATGTATTTATTGCAAATAGGTATGCTACACCGTTGTTGTTTGATACAAGTGCATTACCCATATGTAAATTAGGATGAATTTTCATCTTTGGAATATACCCTGTGCTGGATTGCGTATTTAGGACTCGTACATATATTTGGCTCCTTGATCTTGCTGGTATTGTGATCGTCTCTGGGTCGATGAATGGAACAGTCTCTCTTCCAATGGTTATTGCCGAATGCATGTAGTCGATCGTTGCTCCGTTGGTTTGGAAGAACTCCGTCCCTAATATTCCATCCTGCTTGATAGGTAGGTCCTCTACGACGTGGAGGATAATTTCTGTGTTTAGGGTCTTTATTTTGATATACCCAATGGTGCTGAGTAGACCGCTTGTAATGCCATTGAGGTCGAAGAGAATGTCCGTAAAGATTGGGATGTCGGATGAAACAGCGCTCCTCTTAATCACGTTTAGGTCGGATCCGGTATCGATCATTAATGTTGCCTGCTCTTCACTGAATCCTGCATCAAAAAGAAGGATACTAGGAGGTTTCCTTACTTGTTCGGTTTTTAATCTAAGTATGGCTTGCTGACGTACCGTACGAGGTTGTGTTTCTTCTTTTTCTTTCCTTTCGAAGTACATCTTCTTTCTGCATTGTTCTATGGTGTGGCCTTTGTACTTGCAGTATTCACAGAATATTTCTGGCTACTGTGTTCTGTTTGTATAATTTTTATTCCTACACTCCTGTATTGTGTGACCTGATCTTCGGCAGTGGTCGCAATATGCGTTGGATTGAGGGGCCCTGTTTTCGTAATTTCGGCTTCTGCAATCCTGCGTCGTGTGTCCTGGTCTTCGGCAATGGTCACAGTATGTGTTGGTTTGTGAGTTTTTGTTCATGTAACTTTGGCTTCTGCAGTCCTGCGTCATGTGTTCTGGTCTTCGGCAATGGTCGCAGTATGTATTGGATTGTGGAGTTCGACTTGTGTAGCTTCGACTTCTACAATCCTGTGTCATGTGTCCTGGTCTTCGGCAAAAGTCACAGAATGTATTATATTGGCTTCTGTTCCTACATTCATGCGTTGCGTGTCCTGTCCTGTTGCAATGTTGACAATTCTTTTGCCGCGAGGTTTGTTGGCTACTACAGGTGGTGATATCATGACCATATCCAAGACAGTTCGCACATTGGTTGGTCTGTGCTACTCTTGCTCGCGTTTGATTTTCGTTGAACTCCGCCTCCGCTTTGATAGCAACGTTGATAGCGCGATCAAGACTACTGAAGGTGTGTTCGTATATTCTGTTGTGTATCTCGGTTTTTAATCCCGTTAGGAAAGCTTTAATAGAATTTTGTTCTGCGGTTATATTGAATTGGGCTTCATGTGTAGGTACTTCTATCGTGTTACAATGTTTGATTTGTAGGAGTAAGTTGGATACACGACTGCTATAATCTACCGTTGTTTCGGTCGGTAATTGCGAGATTTTTGATAGTTCGCCGTATAATTGAATTGAAGTATGTAACGGTGCAAAGCGTGAGCTTAATACGGAGATAAGGTCATTGATTGTATTATATTCCCCGCTTAAAACTACTCTTGAGGCTTGCCCGAAAAGCTTATTCTTTATGAGTTGAACGACTCCGTACTCCGCGTTTGGGTTTACCATGCGCCGTGCATGTCGACAACTTTTAGCAAATTGATATATCGGTATATTCCTGCCATTGAAAGAAGGGACTGTGTCCGCTGTATCGCGTAAGCTAATATGTGGTAATTGAGGATATGTACTCGTAGCTGTATTTACATTAATTTGAGGGTTTGAATTTTCTGGAGTGTTTGTATCTCCTCGTGTTTCTGTAGTTTCTGTAGCTTCTTGAGCTGTAGTATTGATTGCTAAGTTTGCCATTGCTTGGTCAAGTTCCCCGTCAGCCATTGTGAATTTTAAGTCTCCGTAGAATTTACTAAGAGAGAAAAAATTTCTGGGAAATTACTCACTTTTAGAGTATTTTACTAAGCGAAATATTCCTTCTAAATGAACAATCCTTCTGAACGAAATTAACAATCCCACCGCTGTCACCAAAAATATCCAACCTGTAACGTCCGATTGCCAGGGACAACTGGTCGCCACAGATTCTCGAGAGGAGAGCGGCGTCCCCTCGAGTAAAGGATAGGTGGGGTTTCGTTATTACAGAGCAAAGGAGTAAAATCCAACTTAACTTTAACAATGGCTCGTTTATTCAATAATAATTATAACAAGTTAATAGTAATTACAGCTATGATTATAGGTTTCGTATCTTATCTATATGTATATATATATATATATATATATATATATATATATGTGGTTGAACTATGTACAGGTTATCTGTCTGCGTTGCAGTGTAATGCCGCTTCCGTCTCCGGGGCGAGCTCTTACTCTTGGCAACGATAGCTTCAGGAACTGCCGCTTCCGTCTCCGGGGCGAGCTCGATCTCTTAGCTATGTCTGCTGTAAGAACGGCCGCTTCCGTCTCCGGGGCGAGCTCGATCTTTTGGCAGATTTTCGTTCTACTAGTGACTTCTCGTATTGCAGTGTACGGCCGCTTCCGTCTCCGGGGCGAGCTCGTACTCTTGGCAATGATAGCTTTAGGAACGGCCGCTTCCGTCTCGATCTCTTGCTATGTCTGCTGCTAGAGCGGCCGCTTCCGTCTCCGGGGCGAGCTCGCTTCTGTTGGCACAGTAGAAGAAGTGACTACTGTGCTCCGTGCACTCCCTTTTATACCCCAGTTTTGGCGGACTGGCGCATGCGTTTCATATTATTTCCTTAATTAACAATTTGTTTGTCTATCGCTTTATATTCTTAGTCTAAGTCTTTATCAGTGTTTATTTTTAATCTTATTCTAATATTTGTTTTATTACTACTTGCTTAATTACTAGGTTAGATATACATAGGTTAAGTAACGCTGTTTTACCGGCGGTCGGTAATGCCAGGTTCGTGTCCGCGTGGGACGTTACACAAGGATAGCACGATGTCCAATGGACGTTATAGAAAGGGATTTAACGAGTTTGCAATACCATGAGATTGTCAATTGCCGTCGACACGTCGGTGGGAAAGCAACATCTGCGATACAACGATGATTGATATCGATAGTCTGGAGATTAAGGATCGCGAGAGAATAGTGAAGGAAATTGCAAAAACCAGCGAATCCATTCGCCACAAATATCTGGCTTTGAAGACTGGCAAGATGGAGGAAGATATCGCGTTGGAGAGATACTTTAAACCTGTTGTCGAACCCTTAAAACATATTATGGAAAATACCGCAGCGGCAGAAGTTGACAAATCGTCGCTGATGAGCACAAACATCGAAGAGAATGAAACATTAACGCCTAAAACAAAAACTCATCCGAATAGGAACACACAATGCAAGGCAAAGAGGAAACCACACACGTCATCGGAATATTCACTCGTAACCTCCACACCAGTTCAATCGAAGCGGAAACGACAGAATGTCACGTCAAACGATTCCTCGGTTTCTTCTACACCAATAAATACATTTCCTCTTGTACAATCGCTCTCAACCATTGGTGATGACGTTTTCGAAACTAGTCCCAATGAGTCGTTGGCAACATCTGTTAGACAACAACTCCAAACATCCGAGGGACAAGAAACGTTTCGCAACCATTTCGGTCCGCTGGGGCAAAAATACATGAGCGCAATCCTAAATAGTGATAAGGATACGTCAATGGACTATATGTATGGTGTATACTTCGGCAATAGCGGAACGATGCTTGGGGATAAGGCTTTCGATATAGACAAGGATGACAATATAATCATAGATGGTGTAAGATATGGAGGAACACCCGGTCTTTACGAACTGATTTTCAAGAGAATTCCCGACGATCTAGAGACGCGGCAGCGTCTCGACGCCAAGTACAGGAAAGACATCCTGTATATGTCGACTGTCGCTACCGCTATCATTTACTCGAGAAACGGCTAATCCAACCTAACCTGAAACTTATTTCATTAATTTCTCATCACGCCTGCAATATTTTCTAAATTTAAAGGCATTTTTCTTATGTAAACCGCATATAAGCTTTCGAATAAGACCAAATTTCAATAAAATCTGTCCACGCATAACAGAGATATCATAATATCGTCTCATGGATCTATCAGAAACGGTAAGATTTTCTCCTTATTCTTCAACCAAATTTTCGTCAACATAATACGTATACGCGTTACACGCACACCTTCAGCCAAAACGGAACTAATACATGTTTCGTTCATCAATCGCTATCTTCACTAGGCAATCTACTCCAATACGCGTTACACGCACACCTTCAGCCAAAATGATACTAACACATGTTTCGTTCATCAATCGCTATCTTCACTATGCAATCTACTCCAAATTTTGACAGCTTACAGTCAGATTATAACCTGACGAGTGTCAAATAAGGTAGGTTGTCAAAATTTGAGATGCCACGTGTTTTTACAAATATGTATCGTTGTACCATTGAGCTGCAACCATAACCCATAACCACAAATTCTAACGACTTGAAATCAGCCTGTAACCACAAATCAAATCAATTCTCAATCGATATGGAATACATATACCTATGTAGAGAAAAGGGGAGAAGACGAAGAAGCGAAGTGAAAAAGAGAAATAAATTTAATTTTCATTCGTTACTTTGAATGAGTGTACTGTACACAAAGTACTATACATATAAAATACATATAGATCGGCAATGCAGTGCGTATGGTTTCATTTCGTAGTTGTTAAACTTACGTAGAATTTATCCTTAATCAAAAAATAAATAAAGTACACTCGCTGAGCTGCTTTGCGCTATTCCGAGTATTCCAAGTATACAGGGTGTCCCAAAAATGTCGGTTTTCCTTGAAAGGGGTGATTCAGGGGGTGATTTGAAACAACTTTTTCCTTAGCGAAAATATTGTCCGAAGCTTCGTTAAGGAGATATTAACCAAAAACCCCGACCAATCAGAGCGCGCGCCTTCCGCCTGAGTTCCCGCGGTAGCGTTGACTACGAGGTAGGCGACCGCGCTTGTGCTACGAACGTACGAACAAGCAAGTCGGCATGCATCGAAGGAAACCGCGTTACACAGTTTTTTTTTACTTCCAGGCCGCGGACATCTAGGCAAATGTCTAGATGTTACATTTTATCTGCACAAATTATTAAAATGACCGCGATATGAGTAATGGAATGTATGAACACAGCATTTTAGCTGTGTATATGTAGTTGTGTCATCTTAAGCGCAGTTGGAAAGCACCTTTATGTACTTGCAGCACATTTTGATTTCACATCTTTTTTTATATTGTATATTTTCTTCTATTTTTTTGTGATTTATTTGTTTCATGTACTTGGCGTATTTTTTTACTTTTACCACATACACCGATGCCGATAAACAAAAATACAAAAGTATACTGCTGGCGACGAATGCCCACAGACGCGATCATATCGCTAAAAAGCCCATATTGAGCAACAAGGGATACAAGTACAAACATGTAATTGCACCGCTACTCCCTCGCGCATCAACCAATAAAGCAGGGAAAGGTCTAACTGCACCGCGAGCCATGGTGGTAAACGGTAATAAGATAGATTACGTGCACTGGGACGATCCCAACGAACTGGTGGACCGATTGCGTTTGCTGGAAGCGTCGCGTCATGCGGGTAACAACTCTCATGATCCCGAAATTCTATCGATTATCGAGGAACTCCGCGAGGTAGGCTTCATTATAAATTAAACTGCGCACCGATGATTTGCACTGTATACGTCGAGATGCCGATCAACAAATTTGGGGTATCGCTCGAGAAGAGTGGAGCAGCTAGAATGGACTATTACAAATGGAACGGTGTGCTTCGAAAATACATGCGAGATAACGCTCTTTGCGTGGTTGGTGCTGACTTTGATGCAAAATCACGCAAGATACGACGCGTAGCTCAGCCGGCGGTCGACACCGATGCCGTCAATAAACTATACGTGGAAAAGAGCATTAAACTTTTGAGAAAGCAGCTGGAAGAATTAGAGAGGATGCTGATCATGTTTCAGAGAGATATGCTGACGTTGCAAAACAGCGTTCAAAAGATATCACTGGCGTCGAATTCTATTCCACAGCAGCGCTGCGAAGGAGAATCATGCGAGACGGTCGAACTTGTTCAGAATTTCCTCGGACCAACGGGAAGTACATAATGCATGTACACGATAATTATCGCATCATTCGTGTCAAAGACACCTCTGCGATCAAACATGTTGTCATTATCGAAATCCATGAGTAAAGAAGGAAACCACAGCCACAAGAAGCAACAACTTGTTGAGGAATTGCATGCTCCAGCTCGAAGACATTTCCCACGGAGACGCGTCATAGTGCATGGATACTGTTAAGGATTCGAAAGGCCACGGGGTTTATGATGCGGACGTGCTCTCTGCGCTATTTTTCAAGCTTAAAATTTCATTAGCGCGATTATTGTGGCTGTTAAGCATCTGGCACCATAAACAGGGGGAAACTCCAAATCCCAGTTATGACGGGTCTTGGAGTCTCTCCTGGCGCACAATAGCGATTGATGCATCATAAACCCCTGGACAGGTCGCGCACATGAGGGTCGTTTCTGTCCGCGGGCCTTGGGGCCTGTCTCGGGGTCTCGGTACGGTATCTCCCCACTGCATTTTGTTTATGCGGAAAGATGGGCGGAGTGTTAACAAAATCCAGGGAAACGCCCAACGTGTCACCTTAAGGACACTGATTGGAAGCGAAGATTTCCACCCTGAACAGACCTCCGTGGCAGACCAAGTGGTGGGGCAAATCGAAGTTTTCGTTAGAGGGTACGCGGCGAAGGAAGACCAGAACTCAGACCAAAAAGATACGAAAAGGTTCTCGGCTCCTGTCGGCCTTGGAAACGGCCATACACATTTAATACATATACGTTTAAGACATATATCATTAATAGATACATTTACTACATTTTTACATTAGTCGACCATAGTAACGGTCAATTACAATAAACGTTGTTATTCAAAATCGAGCGTTATTACTGAACCAGCAGTTTTATCCATGTAACAATTACGCTTAAAAACATTGGTCCTTCGAGCCGGATACATCGTGTTCAGTGTATCGGTATTCAAGTGACATATCGGACTTTGTGAGAAGTTGAGTCAAGTGCATCCACGGACTTGGATGCAATCGGGTGTGATCGACAATCTCGATCAGTACCACGGACTCACCGGTCAGCACCCTGCTACTTGGATCTGCCGACAGGCATCACCATTAGGACACCAGGATCATTTCGTGCTAGCGTCTTCTGGACTGGAGGTTTTGTTGCCGTTTTCTGGACTTTCGTCGCAAAGGTGACGGTGTCAACATCCTGCACGAGATTCCGTAGCCGCACCTCTATTCCGAAGACTGGGGCAGTGGAGGCAGGAGATCAACGCACCGATCCTTTAAGTATCCTTAATTTCCATAAGTTTTTGGTTTCTTGCACGATTTGAACGGTGATTATCTTGTGTGTTCAATATGGAATCATTGTTGAAAAAGTTGATTATGGAGCGCGGTCAGGTTAAGGCCGGACTCACTCGTTTCAGAACGTATTTTGAATCGTTGGACAGTTCTGCACCAGTGCGAGAACTCCACGAACGAACGGGAAAACTTTCGTTGTTATTCGATAAATACGACGCAATTCAATCTCAAATCGAGATTCATATAAGTGGCACCGAATTAGAAGCATCACATGTTGACGAACGTGAATCATTCGAGAATCTGTACTATAAATATATCTCGGCTGCTAAAGAACGCATTGAACAGACATCACATCCAGTGTTAGGTACATCGCGTACACCGACGACGGATGTTTTATCACACGGTATGGTGAATCACGATTTTACTCTGCAACTTCCTGAGCTAAAGTTACCGACGTTCGATGGCGCGTGTGGCGACTGGATTCGATTTCGGGATACGTTTGAATCAGTTATCAACACGAGTGATAAGCTATCGGGAATCCAGAAATTTCACTATTTAGATTCCGCGTTAAAGGGTGAGGCTGCACGAACCATCCAAACCTTGGGTGTTTCGGAGGCAAACTATGCCGAGGCTTGGGCAGCCTTAAGAGCACGGTACGATGATTCGCAAGCATTGACTCTGCATCACGTCAAAGCATTGTTTGATGTTCAAGTGGTAACAAAGACATCATATTCAAGTCTAAGACAACTCTACGATGATTACAAGAATCATTTGCAAGCTTTAAAATCATTAAATGAACCCGTCGACTCATGGGATTCTGTGATTGTCCATCTCATTGCAACAAAATTTGATGCCGTAACTAAGCGTGAGTGGGATAAGCGGGTAATGAAGATTGCTGATAGGCTAACGTGGAAACAAATGGCAGAGTTTTTAGAATACCAATGCAAGTATCTACAAAGATCTGGCATGGATAAACCAGTTGCACCGCACGCACCATCGAAATCGTCAAATAAGTCATATCCGGATGCGAGGCGTGAGCGTCCGGCGAGTATTGCATCATATGTAGCGAGAACGTCTGAGAAATGTCCTTTGTGCACTGAGGAACATGCACTGTATGGGTGTGGCCAATTCCAGAGACTGACACCCGTAGAACGTAATAGTAAGGTTCGAGAAATGAACATTTGTTTTAATTGCCTGCAACCGGGGCATCGAAACAAGTTTTGTACACGCGGGTCTTGTAGAAAGTGTGGCAAAAAGCACCACACGGCGTTACATTTTGAAACTCGTGCATTGCCCCGCGTAACCGAGGCAGGGACCCGCGACCTCAGAGTAGATACGACTACAACGCCTGCGGTACCTGTGGCTCGTGTTTCCTTGGCAGGTACGCATTTTTTCTCGGATGGGTTATACGTGCTATTAGCAACCGCGGTCGTTGATTTGGAGGATAGTCAGGGTAGGAAACACAAATGTAGAGCACTCTTAGATCCGGGTTCACAATCCCATTTCTTGACAGAGGAATTGTCCACGAAATTAGGGCTATCTTGTCATCCATTCACTGGAACGTTTTCTGGAGTAGCACGCCAATTATGTACTATTGATAATTGGACTCAAACGAAATTGCATTCACGGTTCACTTCTTTTGAAACATCCCTGCGGTGTTTAATACTTCCAAAAATAACAGACGACCTCCCTAACGTGTCATTAAAACGAGATGCAATACCTATTCCGTCAAATTTGAAGTTAGCAGATCCGCACTTTTATGAAACGGGAAAGATTGACGTGTTGCTGGGTGGAGGTTTGTTCTGGAAATTATTATGCGTAGGCCAACTGGATTTAGGATCAAATTATCCGGTAGTACAAAAAAACGCAGTTAGGCTGGATAGTTGCGGGAGGTATGTGTCTGTGTCCGCGATACGAACGGCCGAAAATTGCGTGTCACATGATTACAAATGAGGATTTGCAAGCTCAATTGCAGAGGTTCTGGACCGTGGAAGAAGGGGCTACGTGCCACGATAAGACTACGAATGGCGAGTGCGAGCAATATTTTCGGGACACGACAACGCGAGACGCAAGTGGACGATTTGTTGTTAGAATTCCGTTTAAACCAGAGGTTAGAACACTTGGAGAGTCGCGTAAGATGGCGGAGAAACGTTTGTATTCGGTTGAACGTAAACTGAGTAAGAATGTCGATTTAAGAAGGGAATACGTTGCATTTATGCAAGAGTACGAGGATTTAGGACATATGACACGAATTGCTGGTAGTCGGGAAACTACGTCGGGATATTATCTTCCACATCATGCGGTGTTCAAACAAACCAGCACAACGACTAAGCTTCGCGTTGTCTTCGATGGTTCGGCGAAAACCACAACGGGGTTATCGGTAAATGAAGTACAAAGAATAGGGCCGACGGTACAGGATACGTTGTTGGATATCGCACTACGTTTCCGATGGCATAGGTACGTCCTGTCGGCAGAAGTGGAAAAAATGTATCGACAGATACTTATTGCACCAGACGAACGATGTTATCAAAGAATCTTATGGCGACCCGACGATAGTTTTCCAATCCAAACGTACGAACTTAACACGGTCACATACGGGACAGCTTCCGCGCCGTTTTTGGCAACGAAAGCTCTTACTCAATTAGGCGAGGATAATGCTGTGACCTTTCCAGCGGCAATTCGGGCGATAATGAAAGATTTTTACGTTGACGACTTGTTGACGGGCGCGAATACAATTGACGAAGTTAGGATATTACGACAACAAATTTCACAGATTTTGAGTACCGCGGGGTTCACGTTGCGAAAATGGGCGTCAAACGATCCGCGTATTTTAGATAAACACGACCAACCTCTGCAACGGGTGGAGATCAAAGCCGACAAAGATCCAAAGACTTTGGGTCTTTTGTGGGTAGTACAGGACGATTCGTTACGGTATTCGGTTGCGACTTCGTCTTCGCAACGCATATCCAAACGTAGCATCTTGTCGGAAATATCAAAGATTTTTGATCCTCTCGGTTTGGTAGGTCCAGCGACAATTCGGGCAAAAATGATTTTACAAAGGTTGTGGCAACTTAGAGTTTCGTGGGATGAATCGCTGCCGCAAGACGTACACACGGAATGGGAAGGGTTTCAACGCCAATTAGCTCCGCTCAATGAAATAAATATTCCGAGGCGCGCAACGTTTGGGATGACAGACAAGATCGAGCTTCATGGGTTTTGTGATGCCTCCGAGAAGGCATATGGGGCGTGCATCTACCTGAGATCCGTGGATGAAAGCGGTCAAGGGACTGTCCGCTTGCTATGCGCGAAGAGTCGGGTAGCTCCACTGAAGGTAATTACATTACCGCGGCTGGAATTATGTGGAGCGTTGTTATTGACACAATTAGCTAATAAGGTAAGGACCGCGCTAGACATCGCATCAATCCGGGAATATTATTGGTGTGATTCGACTATTGTTCTCGCGTGGATTAGGGCTCCGTCAGACAGATGGAAAACGTTTGTCGCGAATCGAACGACAGAGATCCAGCGATTAACCACCGTGAAATGGTTTCATGTTAAGTCGGAAGAGAATCCGGCCGATATCATATCTCGGGGTATTCAACCAACGGCATTGCAGGGCACTGGATTGTGGTGGTACGGTCCATCTTGGTTATCCAAGGATGTGGGCTGCTGGCCCACTCCAGTTGAGTCTTGTGAAGACGCTCCAGAGTTCAAGGAGCCATGCGTGTTGGCCGGAACTGCCAGCAACGGGTGCGAATTGTTCGACAGATACTCATCGTATATGCGATTGATACGAGTCACGGCGTATTGTCTGCGTTTCATACGTAATGCACATGTCAAAGGGATCTGCATCCACGAGTCCGATGAAAGGGGATGCAACTGTTCGGGATAAACTTCTAAAGCCGGGTTTACACCAAGGCGAATACGAACAAAAACACGAACAAAAACATGTTCGTCTGTTCTCGTCGCGTTTACACCGCCGCGAACACGAACAGAATACAGCGTACGAACGTTCTCGAAGATGTTTGCGTCGGTAGGAACGCAGTGGACGAACATTTCTGACGATACCTGGCGATCCGCATCCCTTTCCATTGTGGGACCGCTCGTAAACAGGCGACCCTCTAGGACTGTCCGCCGGCAGGTACTCCACAGAAATAGTATGCGTGGCAAGCTCGAATAAAATGTTTATATTTTTGGTTTTAGCATAATGAGAATATTTCCAACGTATGGATGAGATTTTTCTAATAAAAATGAAACAAAACCCGACGCAATTCAGACAAGTTTGAGTTCTGCTTTGATATACAGGGTGTCCCACCGTAGAGTGGACAGCGGGATATCTCGTAACGTGTTGGAGATAAAAAAATAAAAAAAATACGTAAATTTTCCGAATTACGTCGTTCTTGGTGTCAGTTTTATCGGAAAAACATAAGGAATCCATTGGCGTCACTTCCCTCTCGATACGATGAAGAAAAGAAGCAAACAGTTGAAATCCTGTACATTTCTCACTTTTTAATGATATTCCAAACCCTTCGAGGGTCGAAACCCTTCAATACGCTACGTTCGATCCAGGATTCGTACCTTTTTCCGGAAAAAGCCATAAAATTCGATGGGCACTGCGAGGTGTTGTCCTCACCACGGGGTGACGGGCGTACCTCCAGAATTACCCTGTATCTGTTTAGGAAATAATATAATTCTTTATTCTTTATCGTATCGATATGGAAGTGTCACCGATGGATTCCTTGGGGTTTTCTGATGAAAATCATTACAAATGTCGTGTAAATCGGGCAACTTTTACATAGGGAATACAAATAGCTTGTGTCAAAGTAATCCGATTTGCGCGATATTTGGTATGATTTTCATCAGAAAAACATAAGGAATCCATTGGCGTCACTTCCCTTTCGACACGATGAAGAAAAGAATTTCTTAATACGCTGTAATGGATATTTCACCCTCGACTGCGGGGACTCGACCCCAATTCGCTACGTTCGGCCCAGGATTCGTACCTTTTTCCGGAAAAAGCCATAAAAATCGGGCGAGGCACTGCGAAGGGCTTTCCTCGCCACGGGGTACCAGGCCGCATCTCCTTGACGGGCGTTGCTCCAGAATTGTTTCCCTGTATCAATTGTGCAGTGTGTGACACCCGACTACCCTCCGCGTAATCGGTCTGCGCGAAGTGGGGCGCAAGTTCGATCATTATCAGTACTCCTGCCCGAGAGGAATACGATTTACTTTAATTATAGTACATGTGTGTTTTGTAATAAAGTGTTTCTATCGTCTCCTGAATTCAATAACTGGCATCCAGACATCTACGCTCCTACAATCCATCGGCAATACTCCTCGTGGGGAGACACAGGAAGAAAAGGGGTAGCCCGCTGTCGATGTGTGGTCCTCTCGAGTATAAACACGAGCTTCAATATCGAAACCTAAAGCATGCGTTGACGTATTCCGCGCGAGAGAAGGTGGGCATTGGGGAGGGGATATTGCCGTGAAAAGGGCCTCTTCAAGAGAGCAGCCGTTTGTGAGGGATGCAAATCCGATTGGTTCTAATACAATCTGCTCCCTATGGTTGAAATTTAGTCTAGCAACTTTCACACCTCCTAACCTAACCAATCGAACTTGTATCCCTCCCAAAATAACCGGCCATCCGAGCGCAGAAGCAAGTGCGAAATAAAAGTAACGGTGCGCTTCTCGATTCCGCAGATGTACCTACCAAAGTAGCATTTCTGACGGAAAAGAATTGTCCAGCCTTTGGGTCTGCGTAGACCTTTGGCAGGTAGGTATCTATTTCAGCAGGCACTGCCACCCGTGGCGCCAGCAAGACCGACCCCGGTCCTTGATCGTTCAGCGGGTTTTCTTCCAGTGAAAATCAGTATATTTGCAAGCGCAATATCTCAAAAACCAGTGGAAATCAAGTGTATACATTAAAGCTTATTGAATTTGTCTTGGAACGCACTATCAACTCAGGACTTAAAAAAAAATCGTCCCATTTGAAAAACCGAACTTGACCATCGTATCTTTTAAAATAATAATCGAAAAAAATCCCGCGCGGCTAATTAAGTAGCCCCCTCGAACCATTAATTTACGTATTTTTTTTATTTTTTTATCTCCAACACGTTACGAGATATCCCGCTGTCCACTCTACGGTGGGACACCCTTTATATCAAAGCAGAACTCAAACTTGTCTGAATTGCGTCGGGTTTTGTTTCATTTTTATTAGAAAAATCTCATCCATACGTTGGAAATATTCTCATTATGCTAAAACCAAAAATATAAACATTTTATTCGAGCTTGCCACGCATACTATTTCTGTGGAGTACCTGCTGGCGGACGGTCCAAGAGGGTCGTCTGTTTACGAGCAGTCCCACAATGGCAAGGGACAGCAAGACCCAAGTTTCATGGATTTGGGCATCCGGAGGATTTCACGGCTATTAGTAGGGTTAAATGTTAGCGAACACTGCTATTTCGCGTTTACAACGAGACGAACAGCGTGTTAGCGACCATGTTCGCGAGAAAAGACGGAAATGTTTTTGTTCGTATTCGCCTTGGTGTAAACGCGCCTTAACGGTTCAAGAGTTAGAAGATGTACGAATCAGATTACTGAAATTCGCTCAACAAGACGCGTTTTCTGTGGAATGGCACGATTTACAAAAAACAGGAACTATACCGAAGTTAAGTAGATTACGATCATTGAATCCTTTTCTTGGCACAAACGGAATTATTAGGCTAGACGGTAGATTAGCGAACGCGAGAATCTCGTATGATGAAAGACATCCAATAATCTTACCATCAAAGCATCCGTTCACGAACTTGATTGTTTTGCATGAACATTCGCGATTGCTTCACGCGGGGTGTCAGTCAGTAACTGCGTCTCTTCGTAGGAAATATTGGCCACTTTCATGCAGGAGCATTGTAAGGAAACTCTTACGGAAGTGTATAAGGTGTTTTCGTGTCAAACCACATACCGAGAATTATATGATGGAAAACTTGCCGGCGTCACGGGTGACTCCGTCCAGGGCTTTCTCTACCTGCGGGGTTCACTATGCAGGTCCATTCTCGATACGGGAGAAATCACGCTGTCGAGTGATAATCAAGGCATACTTATGTGTGTTTGTTTGCTTTGCAACTAAAGCGGTTCATCTTGAGTTAGCTTCTGACCTTACTACCGAAGCTTTCCTCAATTCTCTACGCCGATTTATAGCACGCCGAGGTCGATGTAGTCACATTTTCTCGGATAATGGTACCAATTTCGTCGGAGCTCGTAATGAGTCGAGGGATCTCGGGGGTTTATTGTCAGATAATGAGCACCGATCGCGGATTTCCGACTTCTGTAGTACGGAAGGTATTCAATGGCATTTTATACCTCCCCACGCACCTCATTTTGGCGGTCTGTGGGAGGGGGCAGTAAAATCGGCAAAGTACCATTTGAGGCGAGTGGTCGGACAAACGACTTTAACGTTTGAAGAATTCTATACGGTTTTAACGCAGGTCGAATCGTGCATGAATTCTAGACCTTTGTGTCCATTGACCGATGATCCGTCCGACCTCACTCCTCTCACACCTAGTCATTTCCTTATCGGTGGCTTAATGACGTATTTGCCAGACCCTGATCTCCGAGATGTTAACCCAGCTCGGCTGATTAGATACCAGCACTTGCAGTACATGTTACAGCATTTTTGGACGAGGTGGCAGAAGGAGTATTTGCATCAACTCCACCAGCGAACCAAATGGCGGACAAGCACGCCAGCTAAATTCGGTCCAGGGACGCTGGTGGTCGTCAAGGACGATAACACCCCACCACTCAAATGGCACATGGGGAGGATCGTTGAAGTTCATCCTGGCAAGGATGATGTCACACGCGTTGTCAGCATCAGACTATCTGGCAGCACTGTCAAGCGACCAGTGACAAAGATTTGTATCTTGCCATTAGATGACGACGCAGAAGGACGATCCGAAGAACCCCAGCCAGCCATGTAGGCTTGGTGTTTAGCCGATGAAGGAGTTGTGTTGTGATATGGACACTTGTAAAACTGTAACACTTAATGGATTACTTTACTACGCATCTTATGTTAATATTTGTTACGACGTGTAATGTCAAAAGACTTTTAAGCTAATTTTTTTTTGTGTCTCTTGTATGTGACTTGTCATTTTTTCTCTATGTACTTGACATTTGTGATGTTTTATATTACTAATGTATATTAGCATTCTACGACGTCTGTTGAACGCGATGCGTTCAAGGTGGGCGGCATGTTAAGGATTCGAAAGGCCGCGGGGTTTATGATGCGGACGTGCTCTCTGCGCTATTTTTCAAGCTTAAAATTTCATTAGCGCGATTATTGTGGCTGTTAAGCATCTGGCACCATAAACAGGGGAAAACTCCAAATCCCAGTTATGACGGGTCTTGGAGTCTCTCCTGGCGCACAATAGCGATTGATGCATCATAAACCCCCTGGACAGGTCGCGCACATGAGGGTCGTTTCTGTCCGCGGGCCTTGGGGCCTGTCTCGGGGTCTCGGTACGGTATCTCCCCACTGCATTTTGTTTATGCGGAAAGATGGGCGGAGTGTTAACAAAATCCAGGGAAACGCCCAACGTGTCACCTTAAGGACACTGATTGGAAGCGAAGATTTCCACCCTGAACGGACCTCCGTGGCAGACCAAGTGGTGGGGCAAATCGAAGTTTTCGTTAGAGGGTACGCGGCGAAGGAAGACCAGAACTCAGACCAAAAAGATACGAAAAGGTTCTCGGCTCCTGTCGGCCTTGGAAACGGCCATACACATTTAATACATATACGTTTAAGACATATATCATTAATAGATACATTTACTACATTTTTACATTAGTCGACCATAGTAACGGTCAATTACAATAAACGTTGTTATTCAAAATCGAGCGTTGTTACTGAACCAGCAGTTTTATCCATGTAACAATTACGCTTAAAAACAGATACGATGATCTGTGGCAAGCTGACGTTGTAGAAATGCGTCCATACTCGCGATTCAACCAAGGTCACCACTACATACTCACAGTCATCGATGTGCTGAGCAAGTATGCATGGGCGTTACCGCTCAAGACTAAAAGTGGCGCTGAGGTGACTAAAGCGTTTGCAAAGATATTTAGAGATCGATATCCGAAAAATTTGCAAACCGATCAAGGAAAAGAATTTTACAACGCCGATGTGCAGAAACTCTTGACAAAACACGACATTAATCATTATTCGACATATTCGGTGATGAAGGCCTCCGTCGTGGAACGTTTCAATCGAACTTTGAAGAACAATATGTGGAAACTGTTTACGCTCAATGGAACCTATAAATGGACCGATGCGCTACCGCGTCTACTTTCAGAATATAACGCACGAAAACATAGAACCATCAAAATGTGTCCTCGCGATGTTACCCCTGCGATCGCCGATAAGCTGCTAGCCACCACATACAGCAACATAAAGATTGCTGCTCCAGCGAGATTCAAATTGGGCGAGTTTGTGCGTGTGAGCAAATTCAAAACCATCTTCGATAAAGGCTATACACCGAATTGGACAACGGAGGTGTTCAAGATAGCGAAAGTACAGACAACTAATCCCGCGACGTATCTGCTGGTCGATTCCTGTGGAAAACCTGTTGCCGGAGGATTCTATGAACATGAGCTGCAACGCGTCGCCGATCCTGGTGTATATTTAGTGGAAAAAGTGTTGCGTAGGAAGGGGGATAAGGTATACGTCAAGTGGCTGGGGTTTGCTAAATCACACAATTCATGGATAAATAAAAATAATGTATTGTAAAATAATAATACATGGTTCAATAAATACAATGATATACATATACATATGTAAATGTGCATACAATTTTTATTTTTTATTTTTTACACATTATTTCAACCATTTATAATCCAGTTAATATATATATATATATATATATATATTTATACATATAATATGCCGCGCCTAAATAAGAAGGTTCCAGTGTTGATGAAGGACGAAAATAATGGTGCGATAATGACCGAATTCGTAGGTCTTAGAGCGAAAATGTATGCACTTCGCGTAGACGGTAAAAAAGATACGAAAAAGGCGAAAGGCGTCAAGACCAACGTCATAGCCAGGACGATAACTTTCGACGACTACGCGCAGTGTTTGCAAAAGGAGACCAAAATGGTTCGCAGGCAATCATGCATACGGTCTAAATTGCACAAAGTGTACACCATTTCCGAATCCAAAATCGCTCTAAGTCCATGCGACCACAAGCGGTATATCGTACCCGATTCGACCGACACTCTGCCCTGGGGACATTACAAAATTCCATTGTAAAAATATCGATGTAAAATAGAAAATTATTGTATTTATTGTATAATATAACATGCTTCACACATGTATGGAAATTATTATAAATAGTGGAATTATTGCATATGTATCATTGTGTGTGTGTGTATATATATATATATATATACAAATAAATAATTTATATAAATACAATAATATATATAAATACAATAATTTTCTATTTTACATCGATATTTTTACATCAACCCCGGAACCTTCTTATTTAGGCGTGGCATATTATATGTATTGTCGATGGGATAATCGGATGTGTCGAATCTATCGATATTGCGTTTCATGGTCTCGTAGATATCTTCGCATTGAATGTGATAAATGAGGCTGTCAGTGTCGGTATACAGAATTTTACAATTTTGAGCGAGCAGTGGAGACATGTAATTATGGTGAAATTCATACAAACAAATTTTCGATATGTCCAGAATGCACATACCCACGTATATCGGTTTGTTGAATTTCACCTCGACTTTTCGCAATTCAACAGCTATTAAATTTTCCGAAAATACGCTTCTGCTGTGGAAATTCGGTTTCGCAATCATTGCCTCCGCACCATATCGCCCTTCCCAATGCGTCAAAAGTTTTACATCCACGTGATTTCGTACATTTTCCATAGTTTTACCAAATACCGCGTTGTTCATCAATTTGTATAAATTTTTCTCAAAATCGTTTGTCGCGCCTGTTCTGAACCGTGTATTTAGTTCGATGTAATCGCGGAGCCAGGGAGATTGAGCGAATTGAAGCACGCAGTGTATCTTTGTAATAGGAAGACCGTGACGCGCGCACTGCTGCAGGTTGCGATAATGGATAACGTAACGCTGCTTATCGTATAATGTCGCGAGTAATTTGTCCTGTCTGCTGCCAGGTGGTTTGGCACGCGTCGGACAGAATGGTAGATCTGCATGAGCATCGTGCAGACGTTGCGGATATTCAAGATCTACCTCGAGAATGTATCCCGTGGGCGAATCGACAGCGATCGAAGACACATAAAAATTTGCAACATCTTCGACCCATTGAAATTTAGCGTATGGCAGGGGCTGACACATTGCCCATCCATACAAATTGTTCACGTCAAAGTACATCAAGTACGATGACTGTTCCGATGCGTCGTAAGATGGCATGTACTTGTTATTGGCTTGTGCATATCTTCCGGAACATTGACTTAAACCCCCGCGTATACCGCGTTCGATAAACATGACCATATCAACGTCGGTGAGCAATTCGAATGTAATTTTGGTATGTTTTAACATAGCATCCCACGTGAAACCAGGTAATGTATAATAATGCGCTGAATCTAATCCATAACTCTTGATACAACTTTCGCGAAAATTTTCAAAAATATCTGCTAATAACAAGACATCTGTTTTCAAATACAAGTCACTGTATTCGCCCAAGGTTCTAATCCCGAAACGTTGCCAAACAGTCTCGGCATGCGCGTAATCGCTTTCGGATACAGCCTCACCCGTTAACGAACTGTAGAATGACTCGCGCGGTGGTAAGCATGGGTCCTGCAGCTTGTTCGCGCAATCAAGGTATTCATATGGAAAGACACCCTTTCGCCTTAATAAATTGAAATCTTCAATGGATAATGTTTCAAATTGAGATCGTAAAATTTTTAATTGATCTGTGTTAAGAAAAGATGCTAATTTGTCGAGACTGGTATTGAGAAATTTGTATGAATCGATAAATCGCAATTTAATATGATTTCGTGAATCTGATTCAGCCGGATCTTCAACATTTTTTGTGAAAGAAATAGACTTTTCCTTAGTTATTGGTAATACATCAACGTGACCTTTGAAAGCGGTAGCTATTTGCATGATAATGAAATGCGAATCAAAGCCAGATAAATTATGAAAAACTATGGGGATGTAAAACGCATTTTTATATTTTAAATTGCATTTCGAATGTGCGGGTCCTCTAAACCGCCCGAATATATGACAATGATCGCGAACTCGTACATCATCAGCCTCGAATGGCTCTTCGCATATATGACAATTTGTTGCATTGCGAAATGTTATCGACTGGTCTTTCGTCAACTTCTCCATAGAAGCATTATTGGTTAGAATGGGTTTGGCAAAATTTGAAAGATTTTTTAGTTCGTCGACGAACCATGAAAGACAATCCGCGTCGCGGCGACATCGATACATCGATAGCGATGTATCGTACGAACAATGCATATAATATGCAATGCTATGCACTTTGTGGTGCTGGTACGCATGTAATTTAGAATCCGCATCACCCTTCATGCGGTCTTCCGTTTTCTCGATGATGCACTCGAGATCTGCATACACCACGAATGGATGTCGCTCCTTCATGCAGTGGTTCTTGAAACTAAGGAAATTGTTGCCTTCGCTGGGCAACAGAATGGCACAGTTATTCATATTCCCACAGTCCACTGCATGGGCCTCCAACTTATCGACGGATCCAAAGTAATGCAAGCATCTGCAAAACCATAAAAAAAATTTTATTTAATTTTTTTTGCGAGACATTTCAACATTACACAAGTTTATATACGTACCGGTCGCAGATGAATTTCTTTCCATTGTGTCTGTTCAGCTGTGCGCTCACCAGTCGGGACAAGTTCTTGATCAGCACAAAGTGCCCTACATCACCGTGCTCTTGATTCGGTGTGTAGAGCAGGTTGATGTGTCGATCCCTCTTTTGGCTGGCGAGACGCAGCGGAAAGACTGCAACAGTTATCCTCTCGGTGTCCTTCTCCAGTCGCTCCTCGAAACTGTACACGTTTATGGAGATTTCGTTCTGCCGCTCAAACTTCCCAATTTGCTCCAGGGACATTGGAAACTCAATACCCTGGAGATTTAGCACGGAAGCATAGTCTGGGTATGAACTTTGGCGCGCGGTGTCTCGTTCAGCAGGATGGAGAGCGGCGACCACTGCCCACGCGAAACACGCATTGTCTGTGGATTGGACACTAATTGTTGCATTTTTTAGCAACAATTTCTTCGGTAACTTGTAGTGACACCCCGCGCGCAGCGGATTGTACTTGTTAACATTGACAGTCAGATTGAGGATTCTCGTCTATGCCCATCCACTGTCGCGTTCCTGGAACTCTTCCAACGATGCCAGGGTGGGTTCGATAACGCATCGCTGGTACCACTCCTGCAGATCGGATGTGCGGAAGAGTTCACAGTTTCGGGTATTGATGCTTTTACATGCATGCTTGTCACCCGCCACAAATTCGCCGTTAAACACTGTGTTCACTTTGAGGTTTCGATGTTTCCTCAAAGCGCCCCGAACATGCTCCAACACAATGGTCGCTGCATCTTGGAGGAAATTGCGCGGCTCGATGTAATTCGAATTTAGCACTGCACCAGTTAATACGCGGCTATCGAACGCAGTGTCTATTTCGCGCCACAAAAGTCCTGTGCTCGAATGTCCGGCACCTTTACGCACGAAACGTCCGCGCAGCGAATATTTTAGTCCTTCGAGCCGCGCGATTCGAGCAACCAATGATTGTCGAACCCCAATCGATAATCGAGGACGTTTCACTCGGCTGTGTTCTTCCAACGATTCTATACACTCGTTGCACCGTTCTTCCCACGCGAGGTATTCTTCTCGCGAAATCAATCGTTCGGATTGATCCAACAATTGGCGTTCTACTTGTGCGAATTCTTCCATGATCGTAAATGGAATGTAAATGTGATATCTTTTCCACGCAACACGTTGCAACGATTTGAGGCTTTGTGCAGTTTGGAGCGCATACTTATGCCTCCAATCTCCGCTGATACAGCATAATTCTTTCTATGATTCACGCTTATGACGAATTAGCGCGCAAAATCATACGACACAGTTTCTGCTGACACCTAATTCTAAGATTCGACGCTTTCAAAAGTATTATATTACATTCAACACGTGCCAAGACTTTTATCCTTGAGGGTGAGACTCAAATTACATATGATCGTGCGATATGCTGCATCGTTAAGATTGAAAAACATTATGGAAAAGTTGGAAGTTTTAAAATAAAATGTTGTGGGGGGGGGGGAAGCAATCACACCGCTATTTAAGACGGCTCCCTGACGCTATTCCATCAATCGCTCAGTAGCCTCAGTGACTTTCGACGGAACAAATACTACTCTGAAAAAAAAAATGTGCAGTACTAGTGTCGAAGGAAACGCCGGACGTATGAATTATTACGTTCCGATCATGCAGGATGATGGTGTAGCTCAATGCGGGGAGGATACAGTTGTTTGGTAAGGCTTAATTCTTACATATTCTTAAATTTTTTTATGTTTGTGCAAACAATTTCATATCTTTGATTGCTCTCAGCCTGCGCCGAACATCGCGTATCATGGTCAGAAGATACGCATTAACATTCATGGGCAGCAAATATTTGGAAATTGGAATCAGCGTAGGACCTACGATCGATGTAGAAATTGTTCTCGGCGACAATCGTGGGATGTATCTCACGTTACCATGGTGTACATGGCATGCGCTATGCAGTAGTCGTACAGCCATTGAAGAACATTCGCGATTACCTAGATCACCTTCGATGCATATGGATAAATTAACGATGTAGCATGCAGAAAAGGCGGATGAGAGACGCTGACCATCGAGACGTTTCGCGAACACGCTTGTAGGCCGCCCGTGAGGAGAGGCGTGCGGGCGCGGAAGCCGCGGCTCGCGAGACCCGCGCTTAACGACGCGTCTGTTGATTTCTGCGGCCGCGGATAGCAACGATTGGGTATAAATTAGAGGCCCGCAAAGGCATTTTCCTTCTTAGCTGATCTGAGAGAGAGGACGAGGTACACACACGGCCGCTCTCGGACAGCTTAGGGACTCCGGCAGGAGAGTTCGGCGATAATACCTGGACGCCTGCTGGAGGGATTCACACTAGAGTCTGTTCCTGGACGCTCGACCGATGTGGAGAGTACGGCGATAATACCTGGACGCCCATCGGTCGAGAGAGTACAGAGCATCTCATTAGAAAGAGGAGAGTACGGGAGACTATTCCTGGACGCCCGTTCGGTATGGAGAGTTCGGCGACAATACCTGGACGCCAACCGAACGGGAGAGTACAGAGTAACTCCTGGACGCCTCGTTAAATAGAGAGGAGAGTACGGGAGAATATTCCTGGACGCCCGTTCGGTATGGAGAGTTCGGCGATAATACCTGGACGCCAACCGAACGGGAGAGTACAGAGTAACTCCTGGACGCCTCAGTAGAGTAGAGTCACGATAGTACAAAGCCCCTTTCTTAATTACCCGATCGTTGAGAGAGGAGAGTACGGGAGAATATTCCTGGACGTCCGTTCGGTATGGAGAGTTCGGCGATAATACCTGGACGCCAACCGAACGGGAGAGTACAGAGTAACTCCTGGACGCCTCATTAGAATAAAGCCAAGTGCCGTCTGCACAATAGAATTTTGAAATTGTAAAACTCAACGAGACATAAAGTCTGCCTTTCGAAATTTGTAGCCCCGTCCTACCAAACCATGTATTCCTTCCTGATCCGAATAAATTTTGTCTGTACAGAATATATCCTTGTTCCTGACAATCCCAAAGGCTACAAAATGGCGCCCAACGAGCAGGCCCTGAACCACGACGAATCCCAATCCAGTCCTTCACCAGCGGCCCTCCAGCTATCCGGTTCCCAGTTTTCCCAAATCCTGGAATCCATTCAGCGGACTCAGCCGGTAGAGGAAGGCAGCTTTTCAAAATGCACTGCGCGGTTCAACGGCAGCCACAACTATGCGAAAGTTGTCGAATTCGCATCGACAGCTACAATATTTAAGGACATCGAGCACATCACGGACGAAAACGCTCTTCGGGGATTACCCTTATTGCTCGAAGGACATGCAGCCACCTGGTGGAGAGGCGTCAAATCCACCGTGAAGACCTGGAAAGAGGCCATCGAGTTGCTGCGTGCCACCTTCGCTCCCCGACGACCAGCACACCAAGTCTACATGGAGGTATTCCGCCATGCACAAGACCTGAAGACACCAACGGACCACTACATCAGCACAAAGAGGGCACTTCTTGCGGAACTCCCAGAGCTGCCTACGGAGAGCATGCAGATCGATATGATCTACGGGCTACTACGCTTCCACCTGCGTGAACGCATCTCACGCGAGTCAATCACCTCCTTCACGGATCTGGTGACACGAGCAAGGGATGTCGAGGCTCTGGAGAAAGAAGCCCTGCAGCAAACCCGAGAGGAACGACCCACGAAGAGAGGACCAGCAGAGCAGGCATCGAAGGAACGAGCACGTTGTGGGATATGCCGAAAATTCGGGCACCCCACCTTGGAGTGTAGGCACCGTACATACCAGGCCTCTACGAATTCACGGCACGAACCACGCACATCACCAGCGTCAAACTCCAGCGACAACACTTCACGACCACCCCTGAAGTGCTATGGTTGTGGCAAGCCAGGGTTCGTAAGAAGCAAATGCCCGGACTGCAGCAAGAAAACGACGCCTTCGACTCAAGCTGCATTCTGCTCCATCGACACCATGGCGCAACCAAGGCCCCGACCAACCGTAACCGTGGACATCGCAGGCGAGGAAGGACGTGCCTATCTGGACACTGGAGCCAAATGCTGCGTAGCCAGCCAAAGTCTCTTCGCCGTACTGAAAGGGAAAGGACAAACGTTCACGACCAGGCGAATGCGAGTCGCCCTAGCTGATGGAAACCCACGCATTCAAGACGTCATGATCACCACAATCGACGTACACCTGAAAGGACGAACGCTCCCAACTCCCTTCATCGTCCTACCCAACAGCACGGACGACAGGACTCTCTTGGGGATAGACTTCCTGGAAGAGTCGGGAATCGTTATCAACGCCCCTCAACGCAGCTGGCATTTCTTGGATCAGCCAGAACAGGAGTACGACTTCCAGGGAGAAGTCGCCGAAACGGAGGAGAACGCCACCCCAGACGTTACCCTTGCTACCACCGAGGCAACACCAGCCACGTCAGGTGGACTACAAGGCTACCTGGAGGAGATAGCCGACGAATTCCCGATGCCACCACCTCTGCTGAGCCCTATCAAACGTCCACGTATGGCAACCGACAAGAACACCGATTCCAAATGGTCCGGTATCGACGACCTCTTCGAGCAATGCCTAAGGACTTACGAGACTCGTATGGACATCGCCGCCATCGATGTGGAGGAGTTAATAGGGAATGAAGCTGTCCTCACTGCCATTCCATCTTGTCAACCACTGGAGGATCGGAGTTTCCGATTGTGTGTCGACTACCGACGCCTGAAGTGAGCCGACATTTAGCGGTTCACACCAAATCGTGGCAGCATCACGGAACCACTAACCCGGCTGGCCCACAAGAAATATTCTGAGGAGGGCCCTCGCAGCAACAACCAGCGACGACCACCTAAAACGCTCTCGCCGACGCATCCAGTCGACAGCCCGCCGACGAGACGACATCCCATCCTGTCGAACTTGCGTTAGCAGTTACGCCAAAGGAGCAGCTCTTCTCCAGGGGGAGAAGGAGACCGATCACCTGGAGCTCGCCAGCAGCAGACTACCACCAGCAGACAGACCGATCCCACTACGAAGCGAGAGGTTCTCGCCGTGGTATTGGCTCTTCGCATCGCAGTCCTCAGCCTGTACGCTGGACCACGGAACCAGACACCTGCATCAGTGGTGCCAGTCCGGCCCCAGTTCCAGAGACCACATCGACACCTAGGATCCTGGACTACTCACCGGGACGATTTCGTGTCCAGAGGGGGAGACTGTAGCATGCAGAAAAGGCGGATGAGAGACGCTGACCATCGAGACGTTTCGCGAACACGCTTGTAGGCCGCCCGTGAGGAGAGGCGTGCGGGCGCGGAAGCCGCGGCTCGCGAGACCCGCGCTTAACGACGCGTCTGTTGATTTCTGCGGCCGCGGATAGCAACGATTGGGTATAAATTAGAGGCCCGCAAAGGCATTTTCCTTCTTAGCTGATCTGAGAGAGAGGACGAGGTACACACACGGCCGCTCTCGGACAGCTTAGGGACTCCGGCAGGAGAGTTCGGCGATAATACCTGGACGCCTGCTGGAGGGATTCACACTAGAGTCTGTTCCTGGACGCTCGACCGATGTGGAGAGTACGGCGATAATACCTGGACGCCCATCGGTCGAGAGAGTACAGAGCATCTCATTAGAAAGAGGAGAGTACGGGAGACTATTCCTGGACGCCCGTTCGGTATGGAGAGTTCGGCGACAATACCTGGACGCCAACCGAACGGGAGAGTACAGAGTAACTCCTGGACGCCTCGTTAAATAGAGAGGAGAGTACGGGAGAATATTCCTGGACGCCCGTTCGGTATGGAGAGTTCGGCGATAATACCTGGACGCCAACCGAACGGGAGAGTACAGAGTAACTCCTGGACGCCTCAGTAGAGTAGAGTCACGATAGTACAAAGCCCCTTTCTTAATTACCCGATCGTTGAGAGAGGAGAGTACGGGAGAATATTCCTGGACGTCCGTTCGGTATGGAGAGTTCGGCGATAATACCTGGACGCCAACCGAACGGGAGAGTACAGAGTAACTCCTGGACGCCTCATTAGAATAAAGCCAAGTGCCGTCTGCACAATAGAATTTTGAAATTGTAAAACTCAACGAGACATAAAGTCTGCCTTTCGAAATTTGTAGCCCCGTCCTACCAAACCATGTATTCCTTCCTGATCCGAATAAATTTTGTCTGTACAGAATATATCCTTGTTCCTGACAATCCCAAAGGCTACAACGATAGATTTTTGTAAGGTCTATAATTCTCCAATTGTAAGGATGATGCTACATGATAAGCCGTTGTATTTCAAACCGGATACAGTAACATTTTTATTAAATCTTGAGCCATGTGTAAGCTATGTATATTTGCGGCTGTATCAAAATGTAAGAGATGTGCAGACGAAATTTAAAACTTTTGTTAACGTGCTACAGCAGAGCGATGTTGCCTGCGAAACGTTAGACGCGCGTCATGCTGCTAAAATCATACGTGATAGTGAACATTACTGTGAGGATTATCATATAGATTGCGAACTGTTAGCATGTGCCATCAATGATATTCTAGCTGATGCTCGTAGGAAAAATGTTAAATTATATTCTTTTAATTTTAAATAAAATTTCTTAACCATATATTATTTCTCAATTTTATTTACCCGTCTTCCGCCTCCTTCTCTCGCCACCTAATTCTAAGATTCGACGTTTCTGAATTCTTGCTGACGCCTCATAATTTTATTTCGTTCTTGGCGCTACCAAATGACATCGTCCTACACGGCTGCTTCAGAGGAGTCAAATTACGTGTAATCGCGCGATACGCTGCGGAAAATTTATTTTCACATCATCCATCCTCCTTCTTTCCCCTTCACATAATTTTAAGATTAGACGTTATATATATAAAAAGTATCATATTTCGTTGGTGCATGATGTATATTTGTTTGCTACTTAGAAACAATATTTGGGGAAAAAAAATCTGTGGGGTCGTCCGCTTCATCGGTTAAGTCGGAAAATATTTTCGGGGGTCATTCCCCCTCTAAAAATAACTTTCCAGCGGTGGGTCCAGTCTGGAGAGGTCTCCGCGACGGCTCGATCCTGACTGATCCCCTCCACGATTTCGGCTTCCCCCACTCCGCGGCTCATGCGCGCGCAACCGGTCTTCCACTCCCCGCTCCCCCCGCGCCCATGTTTCCCTCCACCGCACTCCCCCGCGCCCCCCTCAGAGGACCTGCGTTGGAACTCTCCTAGCCTTACTACTCACGTGAATACAGACATGACGTTCGCGTCGTTCAACGACTTGTTGATGTTGGCGTCGACGATACGATTTCGTGGTGATCGATAAGGATAGTTCCATGTACGAAGGGCGATATCAAAGAGGATTTAACGAGTTCGTCGTAGCTCGCGGACATTAGTAAACCGCGAGTCGTTCATCGAGCAACACGAAATGTCTAATGAATCGACGACGACAACGACTGCGTTAACCTCGAGTAACGTCGACGCGAAGCATACGCGAAAACAACGCCGACGTTATCGACAAAAGGGAGCTAAATGTCAAAAAGGAGGGAAACGTCGGGGTGTGGATACGAAGGTGAACGCGAAGGTAGAAATCGCCAAAGTCAGCGACGTTATACGTAAAAAGTGCTTGGCCTTGAAAATTGGTAAATTGGCTACGGAAGCGGCTGTGGAGGTCAGCACGCGCCCCATCGTCGAACCGCTGAAACGATGAATCGAGAACACATCCGCGTTGAAAACACGCTCAACGCCTCGATCGCGACCTGTGAAGAGAGAATACGAATATGATCAACACCAATCATCGAAACGACTTCGAACTGCTACTGCGACTACATCCATGGAACGTTTGAATAACCTTCCAACATCTAGCGACAATGGCGACGCTAACAACGATAACGACAGCGACGTCGACACTGATAGCGACAACGACAATGATATCGACGTCAACAACGTTGATGATGATGATGATAATGATAATGATGATGATGATGATGATGATGATGATGATGATGATGATGATGATGATGATGATGATGATGATGATGATGATGATGATGATGATGATGATGATGATGATGATGATGTTGACAATGTTGGCGATGTTTTTGTTGATGAGGGCGATGAAGACAGTGAAAAAATTCAGGATGATGAGCCGCCAACAAGGGTTAGCGATTTGGATGCGCTGCGTAGCCCCGTCGATGATGTCACTGTGTATGTACGGAATGCCAAAGGACCCTTGTCGCGAGAATACCTGCGACTGTTCTTCACAGACACCAAGAAACGCATCGATAACGTATACGGCGTATACTTGGGGTCTGACGAAGACCTAATGATCGGCGATTCCGTGCTCACCATCGACCAGAACAGCGACGACGTTCGCGTGAACGGAAATCGATACGCGGGGACTCGGGGCTTGTACGAATTGCTGTTCATGCGAATACCCAACGATCGCACGTACACGGACGCGGATCTTCGCTCGTACCGTCGCATCTTGTTGGATACTAGTGCGCACAAGCGAAATCATTCGCCCAGCAAGCGTACGCTGGGTAACAAGGGGTACAAGTATACGAAAATCGTGTCCTCGGTGATCGGCGGGGTGCGGACACCGGGTGTCAGACGCGTCAGGGACGGCGGGCGCGAGCGCCCCGCGGACGGCGCGGACGCCGCGGACACCGCGGGCACGCATCAAGGTCGAGGATTACCCATCGACTATTCGATGACTGTCACCGATAACGCGGTCGATTACGTATACTGGGACGATCCGAATGAATTAGTCGATAGACTCGGGCTGCTCACGGCATCGCGCGCGGCTGGACACACGGGTCACGATAATGAAATCGCATCCATCGTGGAGGAACTTCGCGAGGACGGATTCATCTTAAATTGAACATTCCGGTGATCGTAGCATCACTAGCGTTCGAGCACGCACGCATCGTTATGTCGGTGAATAAGTTTGGTACCTCGTTACGCAATAATACCAACAACAACAACAATAACATGAACGAAGCAACGATGACTACGACGAGACTATTGTCCTCGGTGGACGAGCGCATTACGCGAAAACTCGAAATAGCTATCGCGAACGCACGGTTGGACGCCGAGCATCAACGATCTCAACTCGAGACGCGAGTACAACGAACTATGTCGGATATCGTTACCGCTCAATTGTCTCGGCTAGAGGATAACTTAAATAACGCGATGGAACGACGCTTCGATCATTTGAAAGATAGACTCGAAGAGTTTACGACTGCGACAGAGGGTCTGCGACAACGACGACGACGATGATCCCCGACAGTAATAATAACAACAACAACAACAACAACAACAACAACAACAACGGCTACGGCTCTGAAACGTCTAATAATAACGAGCGATCGCGAAAGACGTGCACCGATTGCATTTTGCTAGCACTCGAGGAACTCGTACTATTTCTAACGTCCTTGGAACGTCGCGACCATTCCCCGTCCACCCGTAAAGCATGAGCAAGGAGAGAGTACAATTGGTGAACGAATTACACGTCCCCGCCAGACGCAATTTCCCGCGGCGACACGTCGTGATTCGCGGCTACGATGATTTGTGGCAGGATGATTTGGTGGAGATGCGTCCGTACGCGAAGCAAAATCGAGGATATCACTATACAGGGTGTCCCAAAAATGCTGCGGTTCCTTAAAGGGGGTGATTCGGGGGGTGATTGCAAACAACTTTTTCCTTTGCGAAAATGCCCTCCGAGGTTTCGTTAACGAGATATTAATAAAAAGCACCGACCAATCAGAGCGCGAGCCTTCCACTGGAGCTCCCGCGCTAGCGTGGCCGCGCGCCGGGCCGCGCTGCGACTACGTACAAGCAAGGCGGCATGCATCGAAGGAAATTGCGTAGAATGGCAAATGAAAAAGACGTAACAAAAAAACCGAACCTTTTGCCATGGTTTGTTTGTCATTTAAAGTGAATAATGAATAAAGGATAAATGGATGAAAATCACGTGTAACGTAAAAAGACGAATACACATTTTTTTTAGAAGATTCGAAAATAATAATTATTTGAAGTGGGAGGATAAGGAATACGTAAAATTCCTTATGTTAATAACATATCCACGAAAAGATAATGTAACAGGAAATTAACGAAAAGTGATCGTAGTTCGTTATTGTGATAAAAATCCGTAACTCAATAACGGCCAGCACTGTTGCTGATAACGAATAAGTCTGTTTAAAAAGCCCGAATAAATATTTTCGTACGAGAATTTTGAGAATTATCGCCGGAAATAAGCCATAGCTTGCGTTAAATTTAAAAATGAATGATCACCATTAAAGTAACTAAAACTCACCCTTGTCGAAAATTCACCGGCAATTTGAAAATTTGTGTCACTGGGGCACTGAACCGATCCTGGTCATCGATGGACGAGCCCAGTGCACAGCTGATCCCAGGTATACGACACTACCCAAAGTTAAGGGTCGCAATGTCAGGTGCGTCCAGGTCAACGTACCGAATATTCACTTCACTGCACGGCTACTAACACTGATCACTTAATTTACTTTTCATGGAACGTGTTGTTCCTACGTTATAAAAATTGGTGGAATTGAATTTTTACTTGGCGTTCGGAGCCGTGGGTAATCCCCGCGCAAATTCTCACGCTGCAGCACTTGCGTCCTCGTTGTTCGGGGGGTACACCCAGAACATCGCGTAATACTCTTGAGCAGAGAACATTTGTCTGCGACGTGATTGCTGACTGCTGACTGACAAGATTTTTTCCAAGCGACTTCTTCTACCCCCCAATAGTTTCTCTTGTTCCATTATGAGTTGACCCCCACCAGGCCAAGAGGCTTCAGGTAAAAAGAAGCCAGCACATTTTCGAAACACACGTGTTTTGCAGAAGTGCAACGAAAACTTTCACAAAAGCCCGCGCTCCGTCCTTCTACTGCCAATGTACCCATTGCTTCGAGATAGAAAACAGACACCACGTGTACCGGTTCGAAAGGGTCCGAAGGGAAGAGACGCAGAAAGTCTTCGAGTTGCTATAAAGAAGAAAATGCATACCATTCCTGTTTCCCCTTTCTGACACCCTGAGTTCACGTCTGCTACGAGGCGGAACCAATTAAGGGGTCTCCCTAGTGTGACGGAAGTCCAAAGCCGAGGACACGAAGTTCGAAAAGACCGCAAGATTGGTCACTGTAGACCTACCCGGAAAGAAGCCATGTTGGGCCTCGGACAAGCTACCCCTTATCAACCCCGAAATTTTGCCTGTGACAATCTTTTCAAAAATCTTAGGAAAACAACTAAGAAGCGAAATAGGCCTATAGTTCTTAACCTCGCTCTTGTCCCCCGATTTGAAAATGGGAGCCACCACGCTAGACTTCCAGAGCGCCGGAAAGGACCCAGAATTAAGGGACAAATTGAATATAATCCAAAGAGCTCTGGACAGCCCAAAAATACACGACTTAACGAGAATAGGAGGCACACCATCATCGCCTGCAGACTTATTCGGGTCAAGAGCCTTAATGGCATCAAACACCTCGGCAAGATCAATATTAAGATTCTCTAAATGCACTAAGGAAGTACCATCGCGGTCAGAGCTGAGGGATACATTAGACGGTGGAATGAAAACTGAATTAAAATGCCCAGCAAAAAGGTTCGCGATTGCTTCGTCAGAATCAGAGCTCTCCTCCCCAAGATGCATACGAGCCGGCAATAGAGAGTCGCCCCTTTTGGAGTTCACATGCCCCCAGAACGCCTTAACATTATGTGCAATATTGCCTTCAAGCCTGGCAATGTAGGAAGCGTAGTTCTGTTTGGCCAGCACCTTACAACGAGTACGGAGATAAGAAAAATTTAAAAAGTCGCACTGCAGGTTAGAGAGCTTCCAAGTGCGATGAGCCCGCTTCTTATTACTAACGGCTATCCGAAGTTCCCGCGAAAACCAACTAGGGAAGGACATCTTAAATGTGTAACATTTAGGTACATACAAATCGATAACGCAATACAAATGAGAGTAAAGTACTCGAACGGCCTCATCCGCAGACAAGTTACCAAGGTCGCCATCCCAATCGACGCAGTTTAAGGCACGTACCATAGAATCGTAGTCGGCTCTAAAAAAGTCTTGCTTGACTGCGGCTCGCGAAAAAGGTCCCTTAGTAATGGATCCAACAGAAAAGGATAAGGCTGGGTGATACGAGTCCTCTGGCAGAATAGTATCATCAGGGGAAGAAATATCAAGCAACGGAAAGTTGGAGAATATTAAATCCAGCATATTGCCGTTGATGTTACGTACATTATTGTATTGCAAACAGCTATGAAAGTTAAAGCATTCGGCCATCGCCGACACGGATATATTAACATCCGAAGAGCCAGAATGCATAATTGGGACTAACGTCGAGGCGGAGTCGCATAGCCAGGAGACAAGCGGCAGATTAAAGTCCCCTAAAATGCACACGTTGATATCAACAGCATGATCAAGCACCTCGTCAATACTGTTACAAAGTCCAGAATACGTCGAGGACGGTGACCCGGGAGGAATATAAACAGAACCGAAAACGTATGACGAGTCACCTATGGTAACTCTGACGAAAATCTGTTCAATATTGCCGGCAGTCGGAACGATCTCAGTAGCACTCAAACCTCTTTTAACCGTAATTAGGACTCCGCCGCCACGGGAGTGACTGCTCGTATCAGGGCTCCTATCCTTACGAAAAACGCAGTAATTATCGAAGCCCAATTCGGAGGACGCAATATCTTTTGTGAGCCAAGTTTCGACAAACACCAAAATATCAAAATCCACATGGTACGAAGCAATAGATTCACCTAAAATGAACAGTTTCGTTCTCAACCCTCTTACATTTTGATAATAAACCAGAGGGGCTACGCTCGGGTTTTTGGGGCAGAACTCGCTCCCCTCTGCACAATCGTAGGAGTTCCGTGCATAAACCTGATGGTCAAAGACGGGTCGTTCGAGGCCCGAAGACGTTCTTGAAGGGCACGGAGGTGCTGACGCTGACGCTCAGTATAGTCCAACGAAACCCTGGCGACACCCTTATAATTATTCTTGAGACGGATAATGGTACGGGCCGGTATATCCGGCGGCAGCGAAACAATAATCGGACGGGCCTTGTCCGTACTCCTCTTGCCTATCCTCCTGATCCTCATGCTGTCATAGCAGTTGGGAGCCATCGCGTTCAAAATCTCCATGACCTTGACGCGGTCAGCGTTGACGGTTGGTGCGTTGGAATCCAACCCCGCAGATGAGATGGACTCTTCCACATTAAAAATTACCAAATTGTTCTCCCTGCTCTTCCTATCCTGGAATTCCACCACAGCCGCCTCGATCACATCAGAGCTATCCAACGCTGCGCCCGTGCTCAGATCGTTGACTCTGGCCTCGATGGCATCCATTCGTCCCGAAAGCGCTCCGATAGATGCACTGAGCTTATTGCATTCTGATTTAAACTCCCTCATCAATTCACCTCGACAGCTCATAAGCTCTTCCCTCTGCTCTCTTCGAAGCCGTTCACTAAACAACGCCAGCTGCTGATTTAGAAGTTCCTCCATCGAGCTGAGTAATGCATCGTTGGAGACACTAGGGGCTAAGGTCATAGGTGCTGGAGCCACCGCACCTGAGCTTTCCGCGCAATCCAGAAGCATTCCCATTTTCCACGGATGACCGGTACGACCAAGGCAATCCGGGTGGGAAAGCACGCCACAGCTGACACAGGACAGTGGATTAACGACTGCCGACCTGCATCCTTTGCACATTTTCTTAGGCGGCGGCGACATCACACAAGATACCGGAACAATGACAGGAAAGAAGGAGACCCTGATCCGCCGAGTATTTGAACTAAAAACGTATCGCTCGGCGAAATATGACAGTTGAGTCCACGAACGAAATCCACTCAAGAGACAACAACAACAGGCGCGCTAGATATAAACACGTCTGTACTGTGTAACAGCTGACTGATTACTCGTTTATCGTCGAATGGGCTGAGAGCGTTCTTTTCCTCGCTCACCGAATACACCACGTGCAGCCTAGATCTTATATTATTCTGGCGAACCGCTTTCTCGGTGAGATTGCGAAGACAATGAATGTAATCGTCGAATTGTACATCATTCGCGACCACGTGTCTCCGCACACCCTTCACTTTTTTAATCTCGCACGTAGCCCTCGCTGCAGCGTTAAACGTCCTAGTCGCATACATTTTAGACCGCAATCCGACGAACTCGGTCATCAAGACTCCGTTATTCTCATCTTTCATGAGTCCCGGAACCTTTTTATTTACGCGAGGCATACCATACGGATTACCCACCGCGTAATCACTCGTGTCGAATCGGTCGACGTCACACTTAATTGTTTCATACGCATCCTCGCATTCCACGCTATATATCAAAGTGTCGGTATCGGTGTACAGAACCTTACACCGATCACCGAACCTCGCACGCATATATGAATAATGAAATTCATACAAACATTCCTTAGAAATATCAAGCACACTCATACCCACATATATCGGTTTATCGAACTTCACTTTTAGTTTACGCATCTCGATCGCCACTAACTGCTCGGAGAAGATCGTCCGACTATGAAAGTTTGGTTTCGCGATCAGCGTTTCCGCGCCGTAACGACCGAACCACTTGGTCACTAGTCGCACGTCTACGCGATTCCGCACGTTCTCCATTGTCTTACCGTACACCGCTTTGTTCATTAATTTATATAAAGTCTTTTGAAATTCACTCGTGGCTCGCGTCCTCAAATCAGTGTACAATTGAAGGTACGCGCGCAACCAATGCGACTGATCGAACCGCAACACCCGATGAATTCGCGTCACGCGTAAACCATGGCGCACGCACTGTTTCAGGTAGCGATAGTGAATTACATATCGCTCCTTATCGTCGAGCGTGGCAAGCAGCTTAGTCTGTTTCCCTTCTGGCGCGTACTCGCGTACACGGCAGAATGGCAGGTCGGCGTGTGCGTCATGAATCTCCTTGGAATACTCGATGTCCACCTCCAACAGGTATCCCTCGGGTCCATCGTCGTCGGGCATGGATGATACGTCGAGCGCGGCGACCGTCGCCTCTTCCAACCATTCAAACCCTCCGTGCGGCATAGCCTGCGACATCGCCCATCCGTACAAGTTGTTGACGTCGAAGTACATCAGGTACGTCGACGGCTTCGACTCGTCGTACATCGCTGCCGGCAGGTACTTGTTATTGGCACGCGCGTACCTGTGCGAGCACTGACTCAGACCACCGCGTATGCCACGCTCCACGAACAGTAGCATGTCCACGTCCGTCAAAAGCTCTAATTTGATACCGGTGTACTTGAGCATTGCGTCCAACGTAAAACTCGGCAGCGTAAAATAATGCGCGGGATCCAGATTGTAACTCGCGATACAGTCGGTGCGGAAACTCTCGAATACGTCGGCGAGTAACAGCACATCTGTTTTCAAGTACAAATCACTGTACTCGCCTAATGTCTGTACGCGAAAAGTATTCCACACGTTCACGGCGTGCGCGTAATCAGGCTCCGACTAGAGCTGTTCAAGTACCCGGAAAAAGCAAGCCGAGCCTAACTCGGCTTGAATGACCGAGCCGAGCCGAGTACCCGAATGAACCGAGCGGCTTGAAAAAACCGAGCGGCTCGGATAGAACCAAGTAACTTGAATTTTTCAAGGGGCCCGAATGAAGCGGGCGGCTCGAACAGAACCAAGCGGATTGAATTATTTCAAGCGGGCCGAAAGAACCGAGGCGGCTCGAAAGAACCGAGCGGGCCGAAGGAACTGAGGCGGCCCGAATGTATGTCTGTACATTGTACGTCGAGCAGATAGGTTAGGAGATAGGTTATGTATACCTAACCCAATTATAATATAGACTGCGGAAGTTTATGTAAATGCATGTTTTTATTGGAATGACTTAAACAAGCGGGACTTTGACAGAACTATGTTTCATCATTACGAGGATGTTAAAAATATACTTTCGATTTTATACATTTTGCATATTCTGGATATACGTTGCACATTCTGCATATTTTTCATATTTTTTGCAGATACAGAATTTGTATACAAATTAGCTTGGTGAACCACGCCATTCAAATTTAATAGTTTCATATGTTAAAAAGTTTAATAGTGTAATAGTTACATATATATTCAAATGTTTAATAATTCAATAGTAGGTACAACGGCTTGATACGTATAATATATAATTATTACAGTACAATTATTAGTATACTACAGTTTGATAAAAGAGGTTAAATATATCCCCCCGCCCCGCGTTACCCTTTTCAGCATATTTGCATATTCGCGGCATATCATACTTGCATAAACTTCCGCAGGCTAGGTATAAATAAATAAATAGACGAATAATTTTTGAACAAGCAATATAAATAGACACACAATTTAATTTTTTTATTTAATTAATGTAAGAACTTCTGTTTGGGAATGAATAGTTCTCTGCGCCGCCGCACTCTCGTTCACCGCAGCACCTCCTGGGCGGCGGAAGTCGCGGTCGATCCGCGATCGATCAACCAATCAGCGTCCGTCTTGTCGATCGACGCTCGAGAATGTTCGAGAAGACGCCGAGGCGGAAATGCGCATCCATCTTGTATTACATTCTGTTCAGAACCGTGCGCAACGAACAACGTGTTCGTTCATTGTTCAACAGCCTTGCTCAACAAGCAATTGTATTGTGCATTTCATACCAGTTTAATCAGTAAGCTCAACACGGTGTTCGCGACACTGCCGGCGTGTACGTTTCATTAATTCATCGCGTATTCGCACCTGTGCGTGTTCACGTGTCCGCGTGTTTGAAGCGTGGGAATTGTACGATAGAGTGTACGGGGGCTCAACTCTTTCAATTCCAGTGCGCACAACGGCTCACCCGTTGGCACACTGCTTTAAAATAAAGACTTCACATACCTTTGTGCAACCCAGTGTTTTAGTGCCAATCGCCGATCCTAACCTCACCAGCCTCCTCGTGCTCAACTTAACCTAATATTTTACAGTTTGGTCCTTCGAGCCGGATCGGTGATTGTGCACTACGGTGCTGTGTAGTTCAGTTTAGAGGGCTCACAAGCTCAACTCCTGTGCTTCGCGATGGCTGATCAAGAAGATCAAAAGGTCGCGAAGTCGGCGGGTTCGTCAAGGGCGTCCTCCCCAGCACCGATTGTGCTCACCATCCCCACCGAGGCTCTGGGGACGAGTGGGGACAAGAAGCCACCGAGGGCGACATCACCAGCAACGTTGCCCTCGCAGCTGGTCTTCAAGGCCAAGACCCAGATGGGTCGCTTCGATTCCCTTCAGGCCTTGAAGTCGCAGCTGCCCACCCACGCACACACTACGTCCGTCGACGAGGTGGAGCTGCTTGCAGCCCACGTAGATGAGCTGCACGCAGCATTCACGCGAGAACATGCTCATTTTGAGGAGTCGTGGCCGGTCAAGTTCATCAACCACCCATATTTCGAGGCAAACATGGCTGTGCAGGAGGCTCAAATGTACTTGACGTCAAAGATCAAGCTCAACCGCCTCCGAGAGGACGTGAAGGCAATACAGCAGCGTCCACCGGCTGCATCGAGCACCACGTCAAGGGCCTCGAAGCTGCCGGAGATCACCCTACCAACATTCTCTGGTGCATACACCGAGTGGCCAGCCTACAGTGAATTGTTCACCTCGTTGATCATCCAGGACCTGCAGCTCATGGAAATAGACCGGCTGCACTACCTGCGGTCCAGCCTCCAAGGTGAGCCAGCAGAGCTGGTGAACGCTTATCCACTCACAGGCTCATCATTCCAGTCCTGCTGGGAAGAACTGTGCAAAAAGTACACTAATAAGCGTGTGCTTATCGAAGAGCAGCTGGACAAGCTGCTCAACGTTTCGCCGATCGCAACGCGCAGTGCAAAAGCGCTTGGCGAAATTGTGTCCACAATCAATAAGGTGCACAAGACTCTCACCACTTTGGGCGCCATCGAGGACATGGGCAATATCTTGCTCGTCCACCAGGCGACCAGTTGGATGGACAAGTCCACCAGGGAAGCCTGGGAAACGTCAGTGGGCTCATCCAAGGACTACCCTCGGCTGCAGCAGCTCGAGACTTTCATTGCTGCCAAGGTGGTGGCCCTGGAACGACTGGAGGCCGCGGCGCTGCAGAAAGGTAAGAAGGCTCAACCTTCTGCTGCTCCACCAAGCAGGTCACATCCGAGCAGGAGCAGCGTGCACACTGCATCAACGAAGCCCAGAACAACGGTGCAGCCATCATCCTCACCGTACAGCTACCCATGTGACTTCTGCAAGGAGGACCACTATATCATCATGTGTCCGAGGTTCAGGGAGCTGTCGGTGGAGGACAGGCGCAAAATTGTCACCACCAACAAATTGTGCCGGAATTGTTGTGGACGGCATCGCACCGAGGACTGCAACTCCACGCGTCGGTGCAAGATGTGCTCAACCAACCACCACACGATGCTGCACCTTTCCAAGCCGACCGCTCACACTGCGGCCCTTGCAAAATCTCACGCAGCGGCGGGCCCATCATCCAATAGCTCAACCCATTGAAGTGTAGGTGCAGTCGTCCCATCAACACCACATCACACAACAGCGCACAACAAAGACTCACACGGCATGCTCAACCGAAAGAAGGAGGCTCAACCAATCATCGCCAGTGCTCACCCCATATGTTTCAGTTACCCTGTTGGCAACAGCCAACGCCCAGCTGATCACTTCAGTGTCATCTACACCAGTCAGATTATTGATTGATTCGGGCTCGGAACTGACATTTGTTACAGAAGAGCTCATCAACCGGCTTAGGATTCAACGCATCCATGCATCCATCACGATCACTGGCATTGGGGGTAACACATCAATTCAAACCAGAGGAGTCGCACTACTAACTCTGCGCTCCAACTACGATATGTCAACAGTGCACTTTCAAGCACATGTTCTGCGAGCACTGACGACAAGTTTACCATCGGTGGAACCGCCACGTCAAGAATGGCCACATTTGAATGGCCTTCCGCTGGCCGATCCAGACTTTCTTAAATCAAGACCGATAGACATCGTGATTGGCGCAGACGTGTATGGGCAAGTGATCAAGCCCACCCTCAAGAAGGGTGACTCTTCAATGCCGATTGGACAGCTGTCCATTTTTGGGTGGCTCATTCTTGGACCAGTTACAGTGGACCGGCGTACGGTCACAGCACACCACTCTGCAGTCGTGCAGCATGACGACAATTCTTTACAAGACATGCTGACACGATTTTGGATTCAAGAAGAGCTCCCAACAGATGCACCCATGAAGCTCACACCTGAGGATCAACAGTGTGAGGATCACTTTCGAGCGACACACACTCGTGATTCCACAGGACGATACACCGTGCGCATCCCTCTGAAGGAGACTCCAAAGCTGCTGGGTAATTCGTATCAAGCAGCTCATGCTTGCTTGAAGCGTACGCTCGTCAAACTCAATAGGAACGACGAGTATCGCAACCTCTATCAAGGCTTCATGCAAGAGTACGAGGAGCTCCGTCACATGGTAAGAGCACCATCCCTTTCACCTAATACTCACTCTGTGTTTTATCTTCCACATCATGGAGTATTGAAGCCTGACAGCCAGACGACAAAACTGAGAGTCGTCTTCAATGGATCGATCCCCACGTCAACTGGGTATTCTGTCAACGATTTGATGCATACGGGTGCAAATCTACTCCTTAACATCACCGACGTGCTGCTGTGGATACGCCAGCACAAGTACATTTTTGCCACAGACGTGACGAAAATGTATCGTCAAGTCAAGATTCACGAGGATGATCAGGATCTTCAACGAATACTGTGGATCGATGACGATTCAAAGGAGGTGCCCTACAAGCTCACAACAGTCACATATGGGACCAAGGCTGCTCCATTTTTGGCGGTCAGAGCCTTACTTCAATTGGCGGAAGACGAAGGTCATCACTTTCCTCTGGCGGTGCCATCAATCACGCATGCCAGATACGTTGATGACATCTTTGGAGGTGCAGACACAGGTGAGATGCTCATCACAATTGCTCACCAATTAAAAGATCTGTGCAACGCGGGAGGGTTTCCACTAGCCAAATGGCATTCAACCTTTCCTCCGTTGCTTGATGCAATTTCTCAAACCCAACGAGCCCAAGGCTCAGTTATACCATTAGACGACTGCAATACCAAAATTCTCGGACTTCAATGGAATGTGATCAACGACGAATTTTCTTTCACCTCAAAACCAAGCTCAAATTCAAGGCTCACCAAACGCCTCATCTTATCAGAAGTAGCACAAATATTTGATCCATTAGGTTTTCTAGCGCCGGTCATAATTCGAGCAAAAACACTGTTGCAAGAGTTGTGGCTACACAAGCTCAACTGGGATGATCCACTGCCTTCCCAAGTAACGTCACAATGGCTCATCATCAGAGAAGATTTAACAAGCTTGCTCAAGCTATCATGTCCAAGGTGGTTCAACACCTTCAGCAACTCTAAAGTGGAACTACACGGCTTTTCTGATGCCTCACAACTCGCCATGGCAGCGGTAATTTACATTACCGTATCATCACCGTCCACAACTCACAAGGTCGCGACATTGGTGTGCTCCAAAACTAAGGTAGCACCACTAAAGAAGCTCACAATCCCGAGACTCGAGCTTACTGCAGCATTGATGCTGGCGAAGTTCACCAAATATGTTCAAGCAACGCTCAAGCTCAACATTGCTACAACACATCTGTGGACGGACTCACAAGTGACACTAACCTGGATCAAAACACACGCATCACGCTGGAAGGACTACGTAAGGAATCGTGTGTCTCAAATTCAAGAGATCACCCAAGGCGCACATTGGAGACACGTTCCAGGGACTTCAAACCCAGCTGATTGCGCATCCCGAGGCTTATCAACATCACAGCTTGAACATCATAAGCTTTGGTGGACGGGACCACCATGGCTTGCGCATCCCAGTGAAACTTGGCCATCACAACCAATGCTGGACGAAGACTTGAGCGCGCTAGAGGCTCGTCCAGGCATTTCAAAGCTGCTCAATATTCAAAGGATTGAATATCACTGGGACCTCATCTATAAATATTCATCTCTCAACAAACTTATTCGCATCACATCAGTTTGTTTCAGATTTGTTTCAAGGTTGAAGAAGGCTCCAGTCACATTGCCGCTCTTCACCTTATCGCCCATCGACATAGAATGGGCCAGAATCTTCTGGATCAAAGCAACGCAGGCGCTTTATTTCTCCAGCGAGATGAAGATACTCAGCTCAGGCTCAACATTACCAGCTGCTCATGTCTTCAATCGACTCACCGCATTCATCCATGAGAATGGAGTCATTCGAGTTGGAGGCAGACTCAACAATGTTTGCACAAGCTACGAAAGTAAGCATCCTGCAATCTTACCTCGTCATTCACATTTGTCTAAATTGATTATAGACCATGCGCATCGACAAACTCTCCATGGAGGGACCCAGCTCACCCTCGCCCAGATTCGACAAAACTACTGGATCATTGGAGGGCGAGCGCCAGTAAAATCTCACATCCTGCGGTGTGTTGTGTGTGCTCGACAAAGGGGGATCCGTGCCCATCAACTGATGGGCCAACTACCTCTTTCGAGAGTTGCACCCTCACGACCGTTCAACAACACTGGCACCGACTATGCGGGTCCAATCACACTGAAGACATGGAGAGGAAGAGGTGCCAAGACACAAAAGGGCTGGATTTGTGTCTTTGTGTGCCTCACGACATCAGCTGTTCACCTTGAACTGGTGACAGATTATACAACAGAAGGGTTCATCGCCACCTACAGGAGATTTGTCTCCAGGAGAGGGATTCCTCTCACTCTTCACTCCGATTGCGGAACCAACTACGTTGGAGCTGACACTGTTCTCAAAAGAATGTTCACCCAGGGGACTGAGGCGCATCAACGCCTGAATCAGCTGTTCGTCAATGACAAGACAGAATGGCATTTCAACCCTCCAGCAGCACCTCACATGGGAGGCAAGTGGGAGGCGGTCGTGAAGTCTGTCAAACACCATCTCCGGCGCACAGTCAGTGAGATGGTGCTCACATACGAGGAGTTTAGCACACTTCTCACACAAATAGAAGCGATGCTCAACTCACGACCGCTTGAGCCCCTCAGTGACGACCCTGATGACATCACTGCACTCACACCAGCGCACTTTCTCATTGGACAACCACTCTCAGCGCTTCCGGAACCGTCAGTGGAGAATTCATCAATCTTGCCATCAGCCAGGTGGCAATTCATTCAAACAAAGACGCAACAATTTTGGACTCAATGGTCATCCCACTACCTGCAGAGACAACTATCCATCACCAAATGGCATCATCCAACCAACGACCTGAAGGTCGGGTCCCTGGTGCTCATCACAGATGAGCGTTTTCCACCCAGCAAGTGGCCACTTGCGAGGATCATCACCTTACATCCAGGGAAGGATGGACTCACCCGAGTCGTGACGCTCAAGACCGCCACAACAACACTAATCAGGCCAATTGCAAAATTGGCAATTTTGCCTGTTACAGATTCATCATCAACATCTTCAATCAGCTGTTGATGGCGGGAGCATGTTTGGGAATGAATAGTTCTCTGCGCCGCCGCACTCTCGTTCACCGCAGCACCTCCTGGGCGGCGGAAGTCGCGGTCGATCCGCGATCGATCAACCAATCAGCGTCCGTCTTGTCGATCGACGCTCGAGAATGTTCGAGAAGACGCCGAGGCGGAAATGCGCATCCATCTTGTATTACATTCTGTTCAGAACCGTGCGCAACGAACAACGTGTTCGTTCATTGTTCAACAGCCTTGCTCAACAAGCAATTGTATTGTGCATTTCATACCAGTTTAATCAGTAAGCTCAACACGGTGTTCGCGACACTGCCGGCGTGTACGTTTCATTAATTCATCGCGTATTCGCACCTGTGCGTGTTCACGTGTCCGCGTGTTTGAAGCGTGGGAATTGTACGATAGAGTGTACGGGGGCTCAACTCTTTCAATTCCAGTGCGCACAACGGCTCACCCGTTGGCACACTGCTTTAAAATAAAGACTTCACATACCTTTGTGCAACCCAGTGTTTTAGTGCCAATCGCCGATCCTAACCTCACCAGCCTCCTCGTGCTCAACTTAACCTAATATTTTACAACTTCTTACATTATATTTAACCTCTTTTATCAAACTGTAGTATACTAATAATTGTACTGTAATAATTATATATTATACGTATCAAGCCGTTGTACCTACTATTGAATTATTAAACTTTTGAATATATATGTAACTATTACACTATTAAACTTTTTAACATATGAAACTATTAAATTTGAATGGCGTGGTTCACCAAGCTAATTTGTAAACAAATTCCGTATCTGCAAAAAATATGAAAAATATGCAGAATGTGCAACGTATATCCAGAATATGCAAAATGTATAAAATCGAAAGTATATTTTTAACATCCTCGTAATGATGAAACATAGTTCTGTCAAAGTCCCGCTTGTTTAAGTCATTCCAATAAAAACATGCATTTACATAAACTTCCGCAGTCTATATTATAATTGGGTTAGGTATACATAACCTATCTCCTAACCTATCTGCTCGACGTACAATGTACAGACATACATTCGGGCCGCCTCAGTTTCTTCGGCCCGCTCGGTTCTTTCGAGCCGCCTCGGTTCTTTCGGCCCGCTTGAAATAATTCAATCCGCTTGGTTCTGTTCGAGCCGCCCGCTTCATTCGGGCCGCTTGAAAAATTCCAGTTACTTGGTTCTATCCGAGCCGCTCGGTTTTTTCAAGCCGCTCGGTTCATTCGGGTACTCGGCTCGGCTCGGAAACCGGGTTTCAGCTTGGTTCGGATTTCAAGCTACCCGAATATTCAAGTACTTGAACAGCCCTAGCTCCGACGCGGCGGTATCGTTCAACCGATTATAAAATTCTTCGCGGGACGGTAAACGCGTATCGTTAAGTTTGGCGTATGACGATACATAGTCGTACGGGAAGACGCCCTTCCTGGTCAGGAGATTGAACTGATCGTCCGACAGGGATTGAAACTCGCCTCGTAGAATCGCGAGTCGTTCTTTGCCAAGGTCCGAAGCGAGTTTCTCCAGACTAGCGGCTAAGAACTTCAGCGAATCTACGAATCGAAACTTCAACCCCCTCTTCCAATCGTTGTTCTCGGCGTCGATTCCCTTGACGTGTTTCGTGAACGATATATATCGTTCCTTTGTTACCGGCAGCAGGTCGATCTGCCCCTCGAACGCGGACGCCAACTCCTTAATTACAAAATGCGCGTCGTAGCCTGATAAATTGTGGAATACTACGGGGATCGTGTACGATCGTTGAAATTGTAAATTACACGATACGTGGGCCGCGCCTCGATATTCACCCGTCGAGTGGCAATGGTCGCGCACTTTTTTGTCCGTATCGACGAATGTTTTTCCGCACATGTGGCACGCGCTCGCGTCATTAAAACTTCGCCACTGTTGCCTCGTCAGCGGGATCATCGGTTTCGCGTTCCGCAACCACGAATACGCAGTGTCCGCAAAGTCTCGAAGTTCCCGCACGAACCATTTCACGCATTCGGAGTCGTGACGATACGCGCGATAACGGCACAGAGACGCGTCGGTGGAACAATGAATGTAATATCCAACGCTGTACGCTCTGTGCTGCTGGTACGTGTACGTACGACTCCGCTCCGCAGGCTCGACGTCCTCCAGCATGCATTCGAAGTCCGCGTACACGACGAATGGTGCTCGTTCCTTGTTCTTGAAGTTTTTGAACTGCAACCATTTGTCGTCAGCGGACGGCAATTCGACGGCGCATTCGTTTATACGTTGGCAGTCCACGTTGTGCTTGGTCAATTGCTCGGACGAATGGAAGAAGATGAGACATCTGCAACGATAATAGCTTTAATAATAACCATAAGAATAAATAATATATCGATCGAAATATTTTTACATACCTCTCGCAAACGAAAACTTTATGTCCATGGGTGCTGAGTTGCTGCGATACGAGCCTCGACATACTTCGAATGCACGCGAAATGATGCTGATTGGGGAATTTGGAATCCTGCACCAGTAGCAAGTTCGCGTGTCTCTCTCGCTTGTCTTCGGTCAAACGCAGAGGCATGCAGCTGTCGTCGGTCCAGGTGTACACGTTCACCGACACGTTATTTATCCTCGAACTTCTTAAGCTGATTTAGCGTTACTGGAAGAGTCATATCGTTCGTACAAAGTACCGTCGAGTGATGAGGGTACGAAATGACCCTACTCACATTCGTAGCAGCAGGGTGTAAACTAGCGACGACTGACCACAAGAAGCACGCATTGTCTCTATTTTGTACATTAACCACGGCCTTTTTAACAATGACATCGAATGGAAGTGGCACGAAGCAACAAGCGCGAAGTGGATTATGCTTATTCATATTCACTAGAATATTTAGCACAGCCCGTAGGGTCCATCCACTGTCGCGATCTTGAAACTCCTCGATAGCCACTAACGTGGGAGCGACCACGTGCTTCGAATACCACTCCCGCACGTTCGATGTCCTGAACAGTACACGATTTCGCGTACCGAAACTTTTCATGTCCATATTATCATTTAACATAAACTCCGCGTTCAGTATCGTATTCACGGACACACTAGAATGTTCTCTGATAGAGTCTGTCACGCGCGGTAGTATCATTCGTCGAGCACCCTCTAAAAATCGACGTGGATCGACGTGTCCCACGTTGATTACCGCGCCAGTCGAAATACGGCCTATAATTGCTGATTCCACGTCTTCCCATACGACTTTCGGCGCCGTCGATCGACCCGAAACCCCGAGCCCTACTCGCGAAAACCGACCCCGAACAATCGCGCGTAATGTTTTTATTCGTGTAACAAACCCCCAAAATGCCCTTTTCTTTTTTCTTTCTTAATAGACGTAATTAGTAACTATTATAATACTTATTCTTATTATTCTTACTTTAATAAACGCGTTAGCATTAATACTAATATTAGCTCATAGTACCGCGAGATGAGAGTGCAATGAGAGAGAGAATCGAATGTTAATGAGTGGGGAGAATTGAACGCATGCGCGATCCTCAGTCGATCGGCGGATCGGCGAGAGCAAGGATCGGGAGCAGAGAAGTGTGCAGAGCAATGAGTGGGAGAACAGAGCGTTCAACGCGCGCCTGCGCATTAGTCAGTCGCTCTGTAGGCCGACTGGAGAGCGGACCATGCGAGAGCAGAATTGTCAATGCGTAATAGTCGAGCTCCATTCCTATTGGTGCGCTCCCAGTATCCAGAATATGTATAAATACGGGTACGATAGCCCAGAGAGATTCATTCGATTCATTCGACTCCAAGCATTTAATGCTATACAATTCAAAGGATCATTTAAGGCAAATAGCCGATCCCGACATAAATTAATGCTCCAACTTTGGAAGCCGCTTTGTAGGCCCCTCGGTTCTGTTGAGCGTTCCAACCAAGGCCATAGTCGCCAGGTTTGATGAGACGTTCCAGCCTTGGAAGCCGCCTTGTAGGCCCCTTTGTTTGAAGAAGCAAAGTTGTTAAATTCTTATTCTCAGGTTAGTAATATTACTCCTGAGCAACGTGGGAGGAAGATTATTCCAAGTGGCAAAATCCGCCCTTGACGAAACGGAGAAACAATTAAGAACGAGTCTCGACTTAAACATATTCAATCCTAAATCCTAAGCTATTGCATAATTCCTAAATCTTTCTACATCGACCAAAAGAGTCACTATCTATAAGCTAATTCCTAGATCCATAAGCTAATTCCTTCAATCGACTAAGACGTCGCTATTAGTTATTTAAGTTATATTACTCTAAATCGATCGATCAAACGGGCGTTCTTTTGTACCGACCAAGAGTCGCAACCCAAGACGATCAACTATGTTCTTTTGTACCGACCAAGAGTCGCAAACCAAGACGATCCACTATATTCTTTTGTACCGACCGAGAGTCGCAACATAATTATCCTAATTTCTTTAATATTATAAAGCGTTAATTTTTGTTTGTTTGTATAATTTAGAAGTGTTTTATTGAATAAACACTATTAAGATTAATTCTGGTTCTTGCATTTTAATTCTTTATCGCACGCCACTCGAACCAATCCCGAAATCCTGTAAAACGTGTTACGCCACGCGTGAAAACGTTACATTCGCGCGATCAGCGACACCAGGCGTTGTTTCGCGGCCACGGCCACTCCTCCGCTGCACTGGTACTCGACGATTAGCTGCAGGCACGTGTCGCACTGGTCCTCCCAGTCTCGGAATTCCGCAACATAGCGTAAAAGCTCGGACATCCGGGACAAAACCCTGTACGTGTCCATGAACACTTCCATGTTCACTTATTCACGATGAGTTCACTTCCTCACAAATAGTTTTGTCTACCAGACACGCACGAATAGTCGCGATTGTGTGATACGACTCTTCCAGATGATGCAGTCCGTGTCCGGATATCGGAAACCCAACGGCAAAATGACGCGCTTCGAGTGTAGTCGCACAATCGGGGTCGGGTGTTCATTCAAAAATGTTGCTAATTCACGACACAAAAACGAGTTCACGGTAATAGACAATGTTCGAGGGCCCAACACTTTGTACACTTCGACCGTACCGTTCTCAATGTCCTGCAGAAGCGTTAACGGCGTACACACGACCGCGGTAAAGTACTTCACGTGCTTGCGATGCACGTCCTTATCACCAACGATGCAATACAATGTGCATTTGCTCGCAGTACTACATCGAGCGATATGGCGTAGCAATTGACGATGGTGATGCGACAATTGCATAAATCCATTTTGAATGATATTGCTCCACGACGTCTCGGATAATGACTGTAGGCTTAACGCGTCGCGGATCTTATGCTTCTCAATCGTAAGCGTTTGGTCGTCCAACTGCGCCATCGTGGATTAAGGGCTCACGTTACCATCGGTATCGTCATCGGAAGACTAGCATTAGTATACTGAAAATCAGATTCTCACGAGTCTATATCGAACTCTTTTCACCCTTACACGGTCGCTGTACCGCTGCCACTTACCTACTATAAACATACTGCATCACGTGCTTACTCCATGAGCTACCGCGACGATTGACTTACAACCTCATCGATAAGGACGCTCGCCCTATTCCCAATCACCAAAATACTCGGAAGTCAAGTCCGAATAATTATAGCTCTATGTTTACATTGGTTGCTTGCGTGAACGCAACGTATAATTCATTTATTCCTTGCACGTGCGATGTATCGCTCCCACGGCTCAAATATAAACACACGGTGCAATGTCGTGTTTACTCCAATGGCTGCCGCGACGATTGACTTACAGCCTCCTCGATCATTAAAATATTCGAACCTACACTTCGAATAATTATCGCTCTATGTTTTAGTCGTCTGATGTTTACACGAACGTAACGTCGGATTCTCTCACGGTGAATAGGGTGGGGTTACGTCAATTAAATACTCGAAATTAGGGTGAACGCAACGTATAATTCGTTTCTTCCTTACACGTGCACTGTATCGGTTCCACGAATCAAATATGAAGTTCAATAAAAAAACGCGTTCAATCCTGCTCAAATATAAACACACTGCATGGCGCGGTGCAATGTTATGTTTACTACATAAATTAAATACTCGGAACTATGAATATTCGGAACTGTCAACCGAATACTTATCGCTATATATTATTTACTCCATGGGCTGCCGCGACGATTGATTTATAATAATTATCGTTCTATGTTTATGTCACGATATAAACATCCGGCATGAATGGTGTGCACATAGGTATCAAAACGTGTTCAATCCTATCGCACGCCATGATTCATTATCTTTTCTCAGAAATTCTATACCACCCTCTTTCTCAGAAATCAGCATCGAAGACGAAATTCGAAATTCCACGATTCGCTCGCGGTCGCGCCTGCGCCCCGATTCCACACGCGTGCGGAGATTGCGCGGCGGCGACTCGTGTTCAAAGTACCTTAAACATCCAACAGGTGGCGCCAATGCGAAATGTACTAAAAATCTATGAAATTTATCGACGCATGCCCAAATATCGTCGTGGATCCAAAGTACCTTAAACATCCCATAGATGGCGCCAATACGAAATGCGCGCGACGCCATCTTGAAAATTTGAAAATCCTCCCCCTCCCCTGTGACGTTATCCCCCTCACCTACGAACTCGACCGCCATTTTGAAATTTGAAAATCCCCCTCCCCTGTGACGTCATCCCCCTCACCTACGAACTCAACCGCCATTTTGAAATTTGAAAATCCCCTCACCCACGAACGTGGTACCCCCTCGCCCGCACCCCCTCACCAACGAGCACGGTACCGCCCTCCCCACCTCACCCATCTCGTCGAAGAGCGCGCGGTACCCCCCGCCCCACCTCACCCCCTCGCCCAAACTTGATCCAGAATCGGCATAGACTAACTACTTGCGTGGACAGATTTTATTGAAAGTTGGTCTTATTCGAAAGCTTATATGCGGTTTACATAAGAAAAATGCCTTTAAATTTAGAAAATATTGCAGGCGTCATGAGATATTAATGAAATAAGTTTCAGGTTAGGTTGGATTAGCCGTTTCTCGAGTAAATGATAGCGGTAGCGACAGTCGACATATACAGGGTGTCTTTCCTGTACTTGGCGTCAAGACGCTACCGCGTCTCTAGATGGAGGTCTCATTGAAAGCTTGAAACTGTCGCCAACATGGTGCGAGAGAGAAAGACATGTGCGAGCGAGAGAAGTATATGTCCTGATCAACCGCAATGCGCATGCACCGATATCGCCGACAACGATCCGCGGTTACTATGAATATCGTTGTTTACGCAGACAGACAGAAGGCAGAACCATTGTCACAAATTCATATTTAAATTACAGGAAACACTTAAAACTTAGTAAGTTTATTTCACTATTCCGATATTGGGAGATATAATATATGCATAAAACCACAGTGTCACCCCAACAATACGTATGTATTCGTTTTTAATTTATTTTGGCAAGGTGGTCAATTACTCCCTTGATTATGGGATAGTCCGACCACATGTGTTTTTCTTACTGTAAACCTATCTTCAGATTCAGGGAGCGAAAATTCCATTATACAAGATAGGAATCTGACGTTAGAAGACTGAGACGAAAACGAATGTGCGGGATGCGGAGAAAACTATTTCGAAATCCTGAAAAGCGACAACTGTATTAAATGTGTGCACTAGGAAATAAAAAATTTCCATATGTTCCACCATTTTCCATATGTTTCCTGCTTCGTTTCGGAAAATAAATAAATAATGAAAGCATGCACCGCGCATCACTTCAAACCATACCGCGTGCAGCCAATTTCACGATAACGGCGCATGCGCATTGCGGTCGATCAGGACATATACTTCTCTCGCTCGCAAGATGTACTTCTCTCGCTCGCACCTGTGGCACATGTCTTTCTCTCTCGCGTGATGTTGCCGACAGATTCGAGGCAGTCACTCCAAGGCAATGATACCTCCATGTACAGGGTCATCGTTTAATCCTGCAACCCGCGCCCGCGCGAACTTGTAAAATGGCAACAGCGCCTCACGGATGCATTTCCACTACCACTATGGCCGATACTTCCGCCATCTATGAGCTGTTGATGAAAGCGTACGGTCTTTTAGATGCCAGTAGAGAGCGCAAGGTGCTTTTGGCTTTCGCCCGAGGATATTAGTTTTGACGTAGCAGACGGGGAAGAAAACGGTAGCCATTTTAAGAGTGCAATCGCACCGGTCCCGTTCTGCGTGGAAATATCTACCTTTGCGACGTTTGTAACGAGTTACGCCGGTGGGACGACGATCTTACCCCCCCCCCCCCCCCACCACGCGCCCGACCGAGGTAGCGCGTACCGCGCTACGCCAACGGTCTTGCCCCCCACCACTCGTCCGCAATACCGAGAACTGGCGCGAGAGGGTTTCACAGCGAGAGACTCTCTCGCTGCCGAAAATGTGCGGACGAGGACATACAGGTCGGGGGCATAGGCCTATTTGGCAGAGACCGCCTAGAGCGTTAGTACGAAGTACGCCTCTCCCGGAGACCTCCTGTGCGATTCCACGTTCTTGTGCCGAAACACTCGTTCTTGCGAAAGACAAGCGCCCGTGTTTCACACCAGTTCTCGTGCGTCCACAGACTGAGTATCTGTGCATTTTTCGCCTCCACACCTCCACGGTTCCCAGAAGGACAGCGTGAGCCATCCTCTGGACGAAATACCGATAACCGCCATCGATCTCCCGAACAGAGTTATCTCTGTTCTCGAGAGCGTCCTTACAGTCGCCGACTCACCCGCGGGCTGTGCCCACTGGGTGACCGGACCCCCCCGACTCTCCGACCAGGGTCCATTGGCAGGGTTGGCCCGCCTGGACACCGAACGGTCAAATCGTCTTTCCTCTCCACTCTCGCCGAATCGACCACCGATATACGCACTGAGATACGCGCCGCGACACGCGCCGCGATACGCATCGCCGACCAACGCTCCGAATAGGCGACGCGATCCGCGCCGCGATCCGCGCCGATAGGCTAAGTCTAGGTTTAAGCCGTTCATACACTGTTTGCCAGCATAGACCTGGCCGGGACACCTTGTACAACAGCGTGAATAAATTGTCGTACTCTACCTTACCTCTGCGTACAAAGTCATTCGATCGGCGGCCCTGGACCACCGTCCTGAGCTGGCGATACGGTTCCTCCACCGTCCCACCGGTAACCCCGCGGCTTAACGGTTACACGTTCCAGCTGCGGTATTAGACCACGCTGACGCGATAGGGCCCCGGGTTGAAGAATTTGGGGCCTTTTTGTATAACTTTTGAACTATAAAAGATATCGGAAAGCAAATTGCGCCGAAAAATGGGGAAAACTTATCCCCTCTTAATGATGGATAATTTAACATATTTTTCATTCACTTAACTTTTCTTTTATCAATATTTTGACCATAATTACTGTAAAAAGCGTTTGCAAAGTGTTTATTTGATACTTTATTTAGTGCTCTTTATAAAATTCATGGGGTTGATAAACAATAGGCTGGTTGTTTCTGTATCATTACTTTCATAAATTGAGAAATTAAATTTTTATTCCATTATATATTGGTTCAGCAGGTCTCAGAATCTAATGTTCTGGTTTTCTTTTTTATGATTTTATCTTTAAGGAGGGATTGTCGTCTAACAGTCCCAAAAGTAACTTATATTTAAGACTTTTTTTGGAAAAAACTGTTCGGCATATTGGATTAAACTCGTTTGTGATATAAGGAGGCATTTTTGAACTTGCAGGAAATCTTTTTTTTATGTCGATCCTTCTTATTATTTAGGGGAAGGTGGGGTAAAACGGAACGCTTAACTTTGGAGGGTGATAACTTAAAATCGGGAGGAGAAAAAGACACGGCACTTCAACAGGAGTCTTCAGTGGACCTTAGACTATAAGAAAATCATGGTTATCGATACGAAAAATCGTTGGGAACGACGGAAAATGAAATTTACCGGAGGTATCGAAATCTTTGCTTCGCTCAAATGGTGGGGTAAAACGGAACACCCACTCGAAGACCGCGTAAACGTACAAAATCTTTATTTTTATGATTTAAAATGTATTAATTTATGTTAAAATCAATAAATATATGTTTTAGGTATAACTATTGCAAATAAAATATAACAAAAATATATATTGTTGCGTGGTCTCGTCAATTCGGTACACATAATAACGCATTCACTTAAATATACAGAACTTGAATAGAATTGGATAACTCAGAACACTATAACAATATTTAATCAATAAGGAACTATAAATTGGGGAACAGTTAGTCTGGGTTCTATCCGTCTACGCGCAGTGGTGTCTGGACTCAGAATGACAGCTTGACAGGCGATCGGTCCGATCGCCTTCTTCTCGCTTGTCCTCTGTCAATGCCGCGTGTACCGGCGGGCCATGGATTATCACTCATAGGGTGTTCGCAACATTGCTCTCCCCTCAGAAAGAGCGGTCGTCCCGACCGCTGTGGCCTCTCTCTTTCTTCCGTAGCCGTGTCCTGGTCCGAAAAAGTGGGAAAGACGTTGTGTGGCTCCTTCGGACCACCGCCTCGACATTCGTCTTCACGCCCAGGGGAAAACCACCCAAAAACCCTGGGCAAGGCGTCGGTAGGCATGTCCCCGTGTCTCTACCCTCCACTTGCGTCTTCGGGCTTGTGCACTTCTTTCTTGGTCGGGTGGTGTCTTCTTCGATGGCGCTTCTTTTTCTTGGGTAGAGAGGGGAATTCCATTTGTCCTGTGTTTTCCTGGCCGGTTTGTCGTTCTGTTCGTTGTCGTCTGTCCTCGGGTCTGTCCGACGTGTGTTCATGGCCGGTTCTGGTCCTTCCTCTTCTGGGTTGTCGTTCTGCTCGTTGTCGTCTGCCCTCGGGTCTGTTCGACGTGTGTTCATGGCCGGTTCTGGTCCTTCCTCTTCTGGGTTGTCGTTCTACTCGTTGTCGTCTGCCCTCGGGTCTGTTCGACGTGTGTCCCACGGCGTCTCCGGGGCTCCGTTCTGGAACTCCTCCCTTCCAGCGTTGTATCCAGGCTCGTCCTCGTGGTGGTCCTGTTCGTCCCTCTGGTCTGTTGTCGGTCCTGGGTTCTCCTTGCACTTGGTGATTCTGGGGTCCCCTTATTAAAACGAACGAACATTATTTCTCGTTCGGTCCACTTTCTCGATTCGGTGGAGTCGGGGAGAACCGGCTAGACAGAATGGCGAGACGAGCACGAAGCAGAGGATCGCGGCTAGTCACAATCGTGCTAAGGCTCTCTCCCCAAAGATCCGCTCGGAACTCCCTACTCGTCTTCTATCTTCTTGCTTCTTATCTCCTCCAGTTTTCCTTTCTTTGGCTTTCTGATGGCCCCATTCCTCTTCTTGGCCTCTGGTGCTGCTCCAGGGGACCGTCTCGTTGCAGCTCGTCAACGGTCCCGTCTCCGCGATGCCCCCTCCGACCGGTCCGTGCGTCGCACGTCCGTCCGGTGGTTGGGGGCACCATTTCCCGTCTGCTGCCCACCCTGTCGAGTTGTGCCTGTTGGTACGCGTGTACCGGGGAGCCGCCCAGATCCAAGTCAACAGGGCTAGGGGAGCGGTTCCACGTATGTCTGCGCTCCCCTGTGGGCTGCTACTCTGTCGTAGCACATTCGGGGAATTCGGGGCCGCATCCAAGCCGCGGCAGCAGTCCCCCGACACCTTGTCCCTCGTCGTGGGGTATCGTGAACCTGCAACGAACAAGGGAAGGGGGCCGGACTACGAAGGTCACCTTCGTAGTCCCGTCCACTGATTATTACACGACAACTCTTCTTTCTTGAGTATTGCCTGGCCCTTCCCTCGACGTCCTTATTCCTCTTGAAGTCGGCCTTCGTACTTCGCAAGGCGGCGTACGTGTACCACTTTGCACTTCGTCCTGGTTGCACGTTGGATTCTGTAGATGATGTCGTTGATCCGGTCTTTTACCACGTAGGGGCCTTCCCAATCCGCTTGTAACTTCGGACATTTTCCTTTGACTCTTCTTGGTTGGAACAACCACACTCGGTCGCCGGGCTGGAACTCTATCGTGTGAACGCGGTTGTCGTACCACGCATTCATTTTGGAGCTGTAGATGTCCAAACGGTGTCGAACGAATTCATGTATCCTCTTCGTTTTTTCTCGGATCCATTCAGCGTATCCTTGTTCAATGTCCTCTTCTTCTTCGACTTCTGGCGGTAGTCCTCTCCATAATTGTAGGGGTAGACGTAACTCTTGGCCATACAAGATCATCGCTGGAGTTAGTTGGGTCGCCTCATGCCGGGCGGACCTGTATGCAAGAAGGAAAAGGGGGATCCATTCATCCCAGTCTCGCTGGTGCTCTGAAACAAACATCGTCAGGTATTGTAGCAATGTTCTGTTCAAGCGTTCGACCAGCCCGGTGTAGGGGAGTTGTTCTTGTTTTTCTGATCCCCAGTAGCTTGAGTAGTTCTCTGAACACCGAGGATTCAAAGTTCCTTCCTTGGTCCGAATGGATCTCTAACGGCACTCCATGTCGACATACCACGTTTTGCAACAGAGCCCTTGCCACTGTGACAGCTTGTTGGTTCGGCATCGCGATCACTTCTGGCCACCTGGTGAAGTAATCCGCCACAACCAACATATACCTGTTCCCGGCATGGGACCTCGGGAGTGGACCCACAACGTCTAGCGCGAGCCTCTCGAACGGAGCTCCAACGTTGTAAACTCTTAGGTTCCCCGCTCCCCTCTGTCGTGGTCCCTTCTTTGCCGTACAGGTGTCACACCGCCGGCACCACTCTTGAACATCCTGTCGACATGTGGACCAGAAGAACTGTTGACGTATCTTCGCCAGGGTCTTGTTTATTCCAAAGTGTCCCGCCGCTGGAGTATCGTGGGACTCCCTCAGTACCTCTTCAATCCTATCGCGTGGCACTACCAACAGCCATGATGTCGTTGTGCCGTCGTGGGACTCCCACTTCCGGCAAAGTAGACCTTCTCGAACTTCCAACGAGTCCCAGATTGACCAATAGTATTTCAGCTGCGGAGAGAAACGAGCGACGTCCTGCCATCCGGGCTTCTCTCCTTCCCTCTTCTTTTTGAGGATGAAGTCGATCTCTTCATCCTTCTCCTGGCTTCTTTTCCATTCTTTCTTTTTTTCTTCGTTGTAGAACAGTCGGTGAATTGTTGCATTGTCCGCTTCCTCTTCCGTGTCCTTTTTTTCTAGGCGGTTGCAGCTTTTGCAATCTTCTTCGGTGCAGGGTCTTCTAGAAAGTCCATCGGCGTTCCCGTGCGCCTTTCCTTCCCGGTGGCGGATTTCGAAATCGTATTCCTGTAGTCGCTCTATCCAACGAGCGACTTGTCCTTCCGGGTTTTTGAATGATAACAGCCACCGGAGTGCGGCGTGATCCGTTCTCACCAGGAACCTTCGTCCGTAGAGGTAGTGGTGGAAGTGTTCTATGGACTTCACTACTGCTAGTAATTCTCTTCGCGTTACGCAGTAGTTCTTCTCGGCTTTCCCCAGTGTTTTGGAGAAATAGGCGATCACTTTCTCTCGTCCTTCCTGTAGCTGTGAGAGCACCGCACCTATGGCAAAATTAGATGCGTCAGTGTCTAGTATGAAGTCACCTCCTTTTTCGGGATAAGCTAGAATAGGAGTTTCGGTTAGACGTTTCTTCAATTCCTGGAAAGCTGTTTCGCACTCTTCGGTCCATTGGTAAAGTTGCTTCGCCTCTGTGAGGCGATGCAGGGGCTTTGCGATGGCGGAGAAATCTTTTACAAATTTCCGATAGTAGGTGCAAACACCCAGAAAACTTCTCAATTCGGTCACGCTTGTCGGGGTCGGCCATGCAGAGATTGTTTTTGTCTTCTCGGCGTCAGTCTTCACTCCTTTTTCGGAGACGATGTGTCCCAAGTACTTCACTTCCCGGCAGAAAAACGTGCATTTCTTCGGACTCATCACTAGTCCAGCTCGACGTAGGCGGGCGAATACGCCTCGAAGACGTTCCAATTCCTGTTCAAAGTCGTTTCCAAAGATGATTATGTCGTCCAGGTAGACCAGGCACGTCTTCCAGGCAAGCCCTTTGAGTACGTTTTCCATCAAACGCTCAAACGTGGCGGGGGCATTGCAGAGACCGAAGGGCATGACTTTGAACTGCCAAAGTCCTGTCCCTACGCAGAACGCAGTCTTCTCACGATCGTTCTCGTCCATGGAAACCTGCCAATACCCACTCTGTAGGTCTAGCGTGGAGAACCACGAAGATCCAGCGAGGGCGTCGAGCGTATCCTCGATAAGGGGAAGGGGATACGAGTCTTTCCTCGTAACTTCGTTCAGGCGCCTGTAGTCTATGCAGAACCTTATAGAACCGTCCTTCTTCTTCACGAGGACGATCGGGGATGACCAGGGGCTTCGTGATTCCTCGATAACGCCCTGGTCTTTCATTTTCTGTACCATTTTCTCTACTTCCTCGCGTTGATGTAACGGCAATCTTCGGGGGGCTTGTTTGATGGGTAGGGCATCTCCTGTGTTGATCCGGTGTTTGACCACCTCGCATTTCCCAATCTGGTTCGGGTCTTTGGCGAAGACATCTTCAAATTCTCGGAGCAGTTGCGTAAATTGTTTCTTCTGTTCTTCTTTCAGGCCTGGTGAACAACGGGCGTATAGCTCTGCTAAGTGTGACGGGATGTCTACATCTTCCTTTGGTTCTTCTTTGTCCTCCTTGTCGGTGGTTGGTCCTCCAAGTCTTATTTCCTTTCCGTCCGGAAGACACAGTAGGTTCTGGGATAAGTCGATGCTACAACCATGTTTCTTCAGGAACCCTGTCCCAAGGATGCAGTTTTCTACCATACTGACGACATAAAATTCTTCTATGCTGGAGAGTCCCCCGAATTCGACCTTCAAGCTCTTTTTGCCGAAAACCTTAATTTTTTCTCCGTTTGTTGACCGTATGTCGAGCTCTGTCTTCTCGACGCTCTTTGCCGGGTACAGTCTCTTCTCGAGGAGGTTGATAGGAGATCCTGTATCCAAAATGATCCTACAGCATTTCCCTCCGATTTTTCCACACACGTGGACTTCCTCTCGCGCATTTCCTTGGTTTCCTGTCGCCTCCTGCATCGCCACAGTCTTGACGACCGGGGGACAGGACCTCTCAGTCCGGCGTCTCCCCCTTACGCCGTCCTTTTCGAGTTTCCCGCGTTAGACTTGTAGGGAGCCGTTTTCTCTTGGTTGTTCTTGGCCTGGTAGCAGTCTTTTTGCATATGACCCGTCTTTCCACACAGCCAGCAGGTTTTCAGGGGTGTTCCAGGTCTCTCGAACCTCCGCTTTTTCGCCGGTAACCTTTCAAAAGTGTGAGAAGGTTTAGCTTTCCGTTTTTCTGTGTGGGGTTCTCCCGAAGAACCCCGTTCTCGTCGAGACATCGTCTCTACGGCCTCAATCTCTAGAGCTCTGGTCACGGCGGCTCTTAGAGATGTGAAACCGCCAAGACGTAATTGTCGTTGCATTTCTGTGCCATTTAGAGCCGTTACGAATTGAGACGCGGCGAGCTTATCTCGCGTCTCTGCCGGGCAGTCTGCGAACGCGGCCTACGCTAGTTTTTCTATTTTCGTCGCGAGTGACGAGATACTCTCGTCCTTCCGCTGCCTGTGGCTTTGGAAGAGCACATAATTTAAGTTGGAGAGATTCTTTGCTCCAAACCGAAACTCGAGCGCGGACACTAAATCGACGAACTTTTCGCACTGCGCGGTTGATAACGTCGTGAGGATACTTCGGGCGGGGCCTTCGAGGGCAGCGATCAAGGCCGTGGCCTTCTGCGCGTCGTCCCACCGGTTCGCCCGTGCGATCGTCTCAAATTGGACCTTATATTCTTCCCACGAGTTTTTCCCGTCGAACGTCGTAGGTTTAACCGCGTACCCTAAATGAAATACGCGCGAGTCTACGCGATCACTGACCGGCCGTGGAGCAATTTCCTGTACCGCGTGGTCGACGGCCGCGGTCGGTCCGGGGACCGAGGCGAAGGACTGCACACTATTTGCACTAATGACCGCGCCCGGCCCTCGCACAACCGCGCCGCCGTCCACCGGGGTACTCAGGTTCGGCGTAGAGAATGAGGACGCTACAACCTGGACTCTGTTTTCGATTTCCGTCATCCGGGCCTCGAAAGCTGCCTCTCGGGCCTCCCGCGCCGCTCTTTCCAGGGTCTCCTTCTCTCGCCGTATAACTTCTCCCCGTTGCCAGCGGGCTTCGTCCTGTTTCCTTTGCTGTTCCATCTGTCCAACGATGGTCTGCTGGAGGTTCTGGAACAGTTCCTGTATGTTGGGGTCCTCTGCCGCTCTCATAGATGACCTTGTCCGTGCGGCGGGGCCGGGGTCACGCATCCCACTTCTGACACCAGTGTTGCGTGGTCTCGTCAATTCGGTACACATAATAACGCATTCACTTAAATATACAGAACTTGAATAGAATTGGATAACTCAGAACACTATAACAATATTTAATCAATAAGGAACTATAAATTGGGGAACAGTTAGTCTGGGTTCTATCCGTCTACGCGCAGTGGTGTCTGGACTCAGAATGACAGCTTGACAGGCGATCGGTCCGATCGCCTTCTTCTCGCTTGTCCTCTGTCAATGCCGCGTGTACCGGCGGGCCATGGATTATCACTCATAGGGTGTTCGCAACAATATTATACATATAAGAGAAAATATTTTATTAGATTACATGATAATTACGGAAAATTATCAAATATAAATATAATATCGGAAAAGAAGGATAGATTAATCCTTATTTAATCTACGACTCTCATATTTTTTAAGTCCGTGCCTCATCATTTGCACTGTGTAAATCTGGCGTCGACTTAAAAAATATGAGAGTCGTAGATTAAATAAGGAAAAAAAATACTTTTTACTTTTTAATGCAATTTCATTCTTTTGAAGACGGTTTTAATTTTTTCTTAAATTTTTTTATATTTAAAGAAATAGAAGGGACCGGAATCACCCGCTGGCTGCAATTACCCCGTTTTCCCCTACACGTGGATTTTTACATGAATATCAATACTTGCATGGAGAACACATCTGCATTACATGATTATGTTATTTATTACAATTTAAACTAACAGTTTGATCGAATGAAAGATGTATGTCATACATCATAATTTTCTATACAAAATAAATTTTCTTGGAAATAAGAATAGTAATTAAATGTTTAATCTACAATCTAATAATTAAAAGAGATAATAAACACGTACTAAGAGACGTTTCCATTCTTCCCCATGTATAATAGGCGTTCCGTTTTGCCCCGCGAAAAGTGTTCCGTTTTGCCCCACGTGCAGTCATTTAGTAAACATTTAATATTTACACTTCAGCGTGAGGTAAAGAACTTTTTATATACGTCAAAATGTAGCGTAAGAAATATAGAATCCAACAATGTACTGGCCGTTATTAATTTTCGAAGTCCAAGTACCGAAAAGTGGTCGAAAGTCCAACGCAATATTGAAACGTCGATACCGGAAATTTTTCAAACTCTCTTAATGGAAAAATAACTTGTGCAGGGGTCTATGGTCTATCATAAAATGCTATGAGGACCCTTTGGTTCCATGTCACGCGGTGCCAACTCATTCGCAGCTTGTATCTAACAGAAACATTGGTGTTCCGTTTTACCCACCCGTTCCGTTTTACCCCACTTTCCCCTATTAGTTACTGTGGAATCTTCTCCACCTCTTCGCCGATGTAACTCCTGTTGGCGGGATGTGTAGCACCTGTCACAGTCATCTGATCAACCGATCATAAAAGCGGAGCGCGCGGCTGGCTTACCTGAGCCGGGGAATTCCGAATAGCTCTTGGCGACGTTAATTTGAAAGAGACTGTTACATGGGCCCTTCTGGTCCATCCCGTGCTCACTGTCCTCGCGTCGCTTTCCTCCGAATCGGCGATTCAGCGGAATCGCCTCGCGCGTGTCGGGCAGGTCGACGAACCGCGGAGGTTCGTCGTAAGCGCAACGTGACCGTTGACGGCCCGGGCCCCGATATTTCCCAACAGGAGGCAGCGACCGCCAGGTGCCGACGGGGCGATTTCTCACCCCGATTGATTTCGAAAAGACGAGGCGCGGTCCTCAACCGCGGACTCGATAGCATTCATTGGTATTCGAGAGCTCGAGCTAGGGAGTCGCGACGGATCAGAGGACCGTCTAGATACCGTAACCACGTCTCCGCGTAGATTCCGCGAAGCGCGATCGGCCGATAGTAATTCGCGAAAAGGGTAACTCCATCCGACATACAGGAAACGGCCTAGCCGGGAGTGCCCTCGAGTGTAAATCGTGACCGACATAGGACCGCGACGAGATACGACGGATAGAGTCAGTGCGGTACGACGGGCATCAGGCCGCCGACACCCGAGCGACGAACGAGCGACCACGACCTACCCTTGGGTCAGCGACACGGCGAGCGTGCGAAACGCGAGACGGCAAGCGTGCCGCGCGACACAGCGAGCGACAGCCGAGACGAAGCGCTGTCTCGAGGTAGGATAAGCTAATCTTGTAACAATATATTTATTTCTCGTTTCCCCTTATATCCTTCCTACTTTATTATTTCAACCCCTTTCTTCCTTTCTACCCCCGGTAAGTATAGTCAAGGTGGGCCTTAGCCCTTTGACAGAGCAAGAACCCGGTAAGTCACTCCAGCCGCTCGGGGTGATTTACAGGCTGTCCCTTCAGGACGTAACAAGACCATCCTAAAATTCTCGTAGCTCGGGCGTCGCTGCTATCCAGCGGTCGCTGGCAGCTCTAAACGCCGGGTCGGTGCGAGAAGTGGCTTCGAGAAGTGTGCCTCCGTTTGAAAGTCGAACTTCGGTCCAGGGATTGTAACCGTAACCCTAGGCCGGTTCGGTTCTCAGTACCGTAGACTAATTTACATAACCGGGTAACCCGAGGCATCTAGGCACAGAGTTACCCGGTTAACCCGCTCTCGGAGCGGGTTACCCTAATCCGGTAGAGGGCGTAGTGTTTCCCTATTTTTGTGAAATCGACCTGTACTTATGAATTTTTATTTTAAAAACTATCTATCGCATTAGGTTCATCCTTTTTTTATTTTAATGCAGAAGATTTTGTCTATTTGAATAATATTTTTTTTAAATTGTAAAATTATTTATGTAACGTCAAATTATAAACAAATTTTTATTTTGCAAATTTCTCCGCGAGGGTATGTTTCTAAAGTTGAAAAATGTACTTAATATATTCCATGACCGTATAGTATAAACATTGTATTTTCATTTTAACACTTGCATACTATTTTCTTACAAATCAGTAAATTTCATATATAATAGTTGTGTTACAAAATATTATTTTTATTATAAATAAATAAATTACCTTTCGAACTTCTACAGAATTGTTACATTTGTTATAGGCCATTCATCCAACACGGTGATGCAATTTGACCAAGAAACGATTTGCATGTAATGTCGTGGATATAATTCAAGAAAATTCGTAACATTTTTCCTCGAGAGATTAAAAATTACATGGAGAATCAAAACCCTGCAAGTAATTGACGTCATTGCATGCAACCCGGTTCTTGTTAAAATTGCAGTTGCATAGCAGCGGTGGACGCGCGCGGAGCAACCATAGTCGGATTTTGGACGTAGAATGTCGTATGTCACTTGTAACCCGCTCCGAGCGGGTTAACCGGCTCTCTGTAGTCTTTGGGAGCCGTTCCTTCGGGGTTACTACGGGTTACAGTAACCTTCGCTCGGTTAACTGGGTTCGGGTTCGGGTTAGGCGGCGGTTACAATCCCTGCTTCGGTCACACTCGGGCCTCGTCGCGGGCAGACATCCGTTGCCTGATTCGTTCGCGCTCGGTGTTCGGTCACGTTCGGAACGCATCGCGTCACCGATCGTGGGGGGTCGTTCCAGCGCGAACATCTTCAAATAATAATAACATGAATAGAGGGACGAAGTGTGAACTGATTCTTGCATAATTGTTTTGAGGAAACATTTTAACATGTAATTCGAATAAAATTGAAGCGAATTCGAAACTTTCGTCCGGAATTTGAACAGAATCTCGATATATCGAGATCTCACCCGAATTTTGCCAACCCTTCTTTGGCTCACGTGTGGCTGACATGTTAAAATGTTTCCCCAAAACAATTATGCAAGAATCAGTTCCCACTTCTTCCCTCTATTCATGTTATTATTAATTGAAGACGTTCGCGCTGGAACGATCCCCCACGATCGGTGACGCGATGCGTTCCGAACGTGACCGAACACCGAGCGCGAACGAATCAGGCAACGGATGTCTGCCCGCGACGAGGCCCGAGTGTGACCGAAGTTCGACTTTCAAACGGAGACACATTTCTCGAAGCCACTTCTCGCACCGACCCGGCGTTTAGAGCTGCCAGCGACCGCTGGATAGCAGCGACGCCCGAGCTACCAGAATTTTAGGATGGTCTCTTTCAAATTAACATCGCCAAGAGCTATTCGGAATTCCCCGGCTCAGGTAAGCGAGCCGCGCGCTCCGCTTTTATGATCGGTTTATTACTCGCACCCCAGATTACTGTAACGAGGTTTGAAAACAATGTGTCGACTGGTCTCGTACCCGTCTCAATTTCAAAAATTTTAGCTACGACATGGTTGACCGCGGCGCTATGCCGGTGTATGGAATAATATGAAAAATTTGTCTAAGGATAAAACTTACTTTTTCTCTCGAACGCTATAAGTCTTTCAATTTTTCATTTTTTTTTCCTTTAAAGTGGACCAATCCCCGCGGAAATTATCTAACTTTAAGAAACTTCTATTTTTTTATTGCAATCAGATGACTGTGACAGGTGCTACACATCCCGCCAACAGGAGTTACATCGGCCAAGAGGTGGAGAAGATTCCACAGTAACTAATAAATAATAAAAATGATCGACATAAAAAAAAGATTTCCTACAAGTTCAAAAATGCCTCCTTATATCACAAACGAGTTTAATCCAATATGCCGAACAGTTTTTTCCAAAAAAATTCTTAAATATAAGTTACTTTTGGGACTGTTAGACGACAATCCCTCCTTAAAGATAAAATCATAAAAAAGGAAACCAGAACATTAGATTCTGAGACCCGCAGAACCAATATATAATTGAATAAAAATTTAATTTCTCAATTTATGAACGTTATGATACAGAAACAACCAGCCTATTGTTTATCAACCCCATGAATTTTATAAAGAGCACTAAATAAAGTATCAAATAAACACTTTGCAAACGCTTTTCACAGTAATTATGGTCAAAATATTGATGAAATAAAAATTAAGTGAACGAAAAATATGTTAAATTATCCATCGTTAAGAGGGGATAATTTCTCCCGATTTTTCGGCGCAAATTGCATTCCGATATCTTTTATAGTTCAAAAGTTATACAAAAAAGACCCCAAATTCTTCAACCCGGGGCCCTATCGCGTCAGCGTTGTCTAATACCGCAGCTGGACCGTCTCAAAGGTAGATATTTCCACGCAGAACGGGACCGGTGCGATCGCATTCTTAAAATGGCTACCGTTTTCTTCCCCGTTTGCTACGTCAAATCTAATATCCTCTGGCGAAAGCCAAAAGCACCTTGCGCTCTCTACTGGCATCTAAAAGACCGTACGCTTTCATCAACAGCTCATAGATGGCGGAAGTATCGGCCATAGTGGTAGTGGAAATGCGTCCGTGAGGCGCTGTTGTCATTTTAAAAGTTTGCGCGAGCGCGGGTTGCAGGATTAAACGATGACCCTGTATATATGCTCTAAGATTCAAACACCCGTTTCCATTGAGCTATAAGAATACCTGGAGAGAGAACAGCAATGGGAAGAAGTAGAGGCGACAGCGGTCAGAGAAAAATAGAAGATTACGGGTGAACCTATCCTTCTTCTTCCTATTATCCCTCTCACTCTGTACTATCATGTAGTAAATGAGAGGACTTAAGCATTTGCTTAATCTTAAGACACGTTTGTGAATACCGGCCTTAATGAGAGGACTTCAAGATTAGAATTAATCAATACCCGGTTGGAAACGGGCATTGAGCTATAAGAGTACCTGGAGAGGGAACAGAGCAATGGCGGCCGGTCAGAGAAGAAGAGGGAATGTGCTATGTTCATTGTCTTAAGATTAAGCAAATGCTTAAGTCCTCTCATTTACTACATGATAGTACAGAGTGAGAGGGATAATTGAGCTCAATGAACATAGCACATTCCCTCTTCTTCTCTGACCGGCCGCCATTGCTCTGTTCCCTCTCCAGGTACTCTTATAGCTCAATGCCCGTTTCCAACCGGGTATTGATTAATTCTAATCTTGAAGTCCTCTCATTAAGGCCGGTATTCACAAACGTGTCTTAAGATTAAGCAAATGCTTAAGCATGCGGCATCCTCTACTAACCCTAGTAGCTAGTAAAGGATGCCGAATGCTTAAGCATTTGCTTAATCTTAAGACACGTTTGTGAATACCGGCCTTAAAGAATCTCTAACTATTTTCAAACCCCTCAGGCTTGTGCGAACTTCACCTTGCTTCCCTTCCCTATTAAATCTGTGTGGTGTCGCATTGCCGTTATCCTGCTACGATGTGAACGAAACTCCGGAGGGAAATTCAAATAGAATTACACGAAGTTGTTGGTTTTATTGTAATCTTTATTCATCGTCGTGGAAAATATGTAAACGCTCGTTTAAGAAACAAAATGTATATTATTTATGTTAACAACGAAAATAGTAGACATAATTCATTCTGTAATAAGAGTCGACCCAGTCAAGACGTATTAGAGAGATTATAAAAATACATAAATTGTTCAATTTGGAAAGTAAAGTTTCTTGGTGTTCCTTTTATTCACGAGTCAGAACCCCGAACGCATTCACGGAGCAGAGTGCTTTCGCACTCCATGGGCCTCGGTCCCATCCCCAGAAAACGGACGCTGATTTCCAAGGAGCCACGCAACAAATTGGTGACAGCGGTGGGATCTTCCGAAGTTCAACGGCAGAATCCTTTCCCCTTTTCCTGCGGCGGATCTTCTTTCGAAGATCAGATTCCCTGAACTCTACAGCTGAATCCTCTTCAACGATGCTGGCTCGTGGATGCGTTTAATACCTTACACCTTTATTCGGAACTATAAATTGTATGACCTCTCTCTCACGGGTTTTCGCACGGTTTTCCTTGTGAGCTCAGGACGAATGTCGGAGATGGGTGGTTTCAGTGGCCGTGCATGCATACCCTGAAAACCACATCGTACGATTCCGTCGTAATTGGCATCGGGAAGGCGGGCGGAGAATCTGCAGTAATATATTATCTGGACATCGGAGGAGTTGCTGAGACGCTGGAGGAGTTGCTGAGACGCCGGCGGTGTTGCTGAGACGCTGGAGGAGTTGCTGAGACGCTGGCGGTGTTGCTGAGACGCTGGAGGAGTTGCTGAGACGCTGGAGGAGTTGCTGAGACACTGGAGGAGTTGCTGCGAAACGGAGGAGAGGACCTGGAAGATCTAAGAACGTTTCATCAGAATTACACCGCGTTATCGGTGAATAGAGTTTTAATTTGTTAGATTGTTTAGTGTTTGAACATCGAGTTATAGCTCGTACGGATTAGTTTAAGTTAATTGGTTGTTGTTAAAACCATTAAGATGTTGCGAACCGGTAGAGGTCAGAAAAGGTGTAGGCGAAACCGTAAATCTACTCAAAGTAGGGTTCAAAGATTCGAGGTAGAAGACGCGACTATTGAAATAACTCCAACGCTAACCCCTACGAGTCCGATAGAATTGAATGAACTGGAACTGAATTTGTCTGGTTCAAGTAAAGAATCAACGCCCTGTCCTAGCATTTCCGACGCTGCAATTTCACAGAACCCTCTCCCAGAATCGATAAATAACGCCTTTTTACCGTTAAAGTTGGCCGCCGACTTAATCCCACGTTTTGACGGGAATGCTTGCTTATTGATAAAGTTCATCAGACAATGCCAATTAGCTGAATCGCGTGTAAAACCTGTAGACCGTATTAACCTCCTTGCTTTAATTCGAAATAAGATCGAGGGGCATGCGGATCTTTTGATTGCCAATCGTCAGGAACCTAAAAATTTAAAAGAATTAATAAGCTTATTAAAAACAGTTTTCGCGCGTACGTTCGATGTTGATGTGATTCTTGATGAACTGAAAGGATTGCATCAGGGCGTAAGTGAAACCGTAGAAATTTATGGTGCTCGAGCTAGCGAGATCTTAAATCGAGGATTAGAAGCCGCTAAAGAAAGATTTAACTCTGAACAATTCACTGGAACTATGGCCTTGCTTAATCACGCTGCGGTCATGGGGTTTATTCGAGGGTTGCAAAGTCAGATTTTGAGGCTTTTTATCGTAAAAGAACGAACCGACAATTTAGAAGAAGTGATTAATCTCACTAACAAATTAGAACAAGAAACTAGCGAACGACCAAAACAATTTCTCTTACCCGTGAGTAATCCCCGTGACGCAAGAGTTCTTGCAGCAAGCGCTGACGAACGTAGATGCTACAAATGCGATCAGATAGGTCATATCAGCTACGATTGTCCACAAATTATACAGGGTCGTGGGCATCCAAGCATGTCAACTCGAGACAGGATCAGATGTAATTTCTGCAAAAAGACCGGACATATAGAATCCCGTTGTTTTAGGAAACGGAATCAAAATGATCTGCAGATACCAAATAAGAATGTTCCTACCTCTAAAGCTTCACCGAATTTAAACTTCAAGGGAACTTCGCGGAAAAGCGCAACGTGGAGCAATCCCTTAATTGCAAGCGCCAAATCCGACAAGCCTGTTTCAAATTGAATACTAAAGAAGTTGGCCAGTTGCCTATTTTTACTTTGGAACATGATGCTTTCGACGGGGGGTCCGTTGCATTTCTAATTGATACAGGTTCACAATTAAATTTGTTGAAACGAACGAGCGTGACTTCTGATGTACCAATAAATACGAACATAACCTACAATCTTACCGGAATTGGGCCTAGAGTTGTTCCTACTTACGGTGAGGTTATTCTCCAAGTTTATGGTCAGGATATGAAATTCCAAGTCATCGATGAGGCTTTCCCTATTAAGGAAATGGGTATATTAGGAATCCCTTTTTTGGAAAAACAAGAAGCAACGTTAATTTTCAAAAATACAATACCGAATCGTCTACAGGTTGGAGATCGGGATTTTGTCCTTCAATCGTCCAAATCGTTTCATCTACCACCGCGAACGAAAACTCTTATATCTATCCCGGTAAAGAATGCTCAGGTAAAAACGGGTTATTTGAGGAAATTAGATACCAAGCCGGGTGTGTACGTAGGTGATGCGTTAGTGAGCCAGGAAAATAGTTTTGCTAAGATTTTCGCTATAAACACCACCGTTGATTCCGTTACAATTGATATACCCCCAGTAGAATTAGAGGAATTCCAAATTAAATCACCTGCACCACGCTCAGCGCGGACGGGAGATCCTGGAATAAGACAGTCGGAAGCGGAAGCTCGTAGACTTGTCCAGTTGTTCAAAAATCTGGATTTGGGTGATCTTAGCGATACGGAACAAGCTAGCCTATTGGAAATAATAAACGAATTCCCATATCAGTTTTATCTCCCATCCGATACGCTAAGTTCAACGAACACAATCCAACACTCAATTTTAACCACGGATAAAGCCCCCATTAACACCAAACAATATCGATACCCTTCTATTCACAAAGAGGAAATTAAGAGTCAGATAGATTCAATGTTAAAAAGTAATATAATTCAGCCTTCCATGTCCCCTTACAATTCTCCTGTTTGGATAGTTCCTAAGAAGTCGGATCACAATGGAAAACCCCGTTGGCGCATGGTGATAGATTATCGTAGATTAAACGAAAAAACCATAAGTGATGCTTATCCACTCCCGAATATAATAGACATTTTGGATCAACTTGGCGCAGCGAAATATTTTAGCACACTCGATTTGGCGTCGGGTTTTCATCAGATTCCTATGGATCCTGAATCAAAATTTAAGACTGCATTTTCAACTCCGAATGGACATTATGAGTTCAATAGGATGCCCTTCGGATTGAAGAACGCTCCTGCAACTTTCCAAAGATGCATGGATTTAGTTTTATCGGGTCTGCAGGGTGTTGAATTGTTCGTTTACATGGACGATATAGTTATATATGCTAATTCCTTAGAGGAGCATACCCTCAAATTAAAAGTTCTTCTAGCCAGATTGCAAAACGCAGGACTGACACTCCAACCAGAAAAGTGTATATTTCTTAGGCGAGAAGTAGTATATCTCGGGCACGTAATTTCCGCGGACGGTGTTAAACCTGATGCTGGGAAGACGAGGGCCGTAAAAGAGTTTCCCATTCCTAAAACGAAGAAGAATATTAAGCAATTTCTAGGTCTCGTTGGTTATTACAGGCGTTTTATTCCTAACATGGCTAAAATTTCTAAACCACTTACGCGACTTTTAAAAAAGGATGCCCCTTTTATTTGGAATGCCGAAACTCAATTAGCCTTTCAGAGTCTCAGGGATATTATATGTACAAAACCATTGCTTCAATTCCCAAATTTTAAACAACCGTTCTTGGTAACGACCGACGCTTCGAATTACGCCTTAGGAGCTGTCTTAAGCCAAGGTTCGATTGGCCAGGATCTTCCCATCAACAGACGCGGTCGCGTCTGGAAGCTAATTCCCCCCTTCCCCTCTTCCCATAGGCTCACTGAGCGACCACGTATCTATACACGAAAGATAGCGAAATTGACAGGTCGTCGGAGCTATTTTAGCCTTATTATCTTATTTTATGACATAGTCCCGGTGTTTTTACATGATTAAGCGAATCATTTATTTTTTTCGAACCCATATGTCGTTTTACTTAATGTATCAAGCTATTTGTCTAAAAGATATAAGATTTATTCTGAATTAATAGTTATCAAAATGATACATTTTTGATTAAGACGTTTCGTGACGTCACGTTTTACTTTTACAATTGACGCAGGTAGATGTCGCCTAGATAGTTTCCTGAAGTTATCCGGAATGGTTTTGCTGAAAATGCGGTTGCGCAGTTGACGAAAAATGCAAAAAGTCGCTGCGTTCGGGTCTCTAGTAAATGTCACCTAGCTGTCACTCAATTATAACCTGCCAAGTGACAGTTTTCAAAATGTTAGAAATATCACGATCACGAGTTTTTCGATCATATAGGACACTGCCTCAATTATTAATTGCCTCAATTAACAAGGTAAGTCGGTAAAATTTTTAATAGACTTTTTTTGTTCAGCTTATAGAACCCAAATTATTTAATAGACTTTTTATGTAGAGCTGATAGAAACGAAGGAGACGTACAGACTTGGAACTTGTCCGGAGAAGGTTCGACAGAGAAGCATCTTCTTACGTGCAAGTTTCTAGAAACTTGTCAAATAAGGTAAATCGACAACACATTATCAGTCACATTATTGAAGAAAGTACGCTGAAAACACATCTCGCTTGATATAAATATGTTTTTGTTGTATTATTTGTTATACAGTCACGGTCTATGTCCACTGATACTTAACGTATGACTTTCTTCTATCTTACGCCACTTTTATGAACTCTGGATGATTTTTTGGTTAATTAATTGTTTATTAATTTTTGTAGAAAATGCGGGAGGCCGCCCTACTTGATGGTGAGTTTTATTAACGATAAGCTTACAGAAGAATTAAATAATAATAAAAAAAAATTATATATACATTTATTCAAATTCATTTTTCCAGACTCGAATGATGCCGAAATACTAATGGCAGCGAACAAGGTGCCGAGAACGGCGGCGTCGCCACCACCACCACAGCAGCCGGCGACAAACGGTATTAATTTTTAATAATATTAATTAATACTTTTTATCTTTTAACAATATAATAAAAATTGTTGACTTTAGCTTATATCAGGGGAGTCCAGGCCGGTTCGCTGTCGCTGGCAGCCGCAACTACGGCGCCGCCGCCGCCACCACCACCACCACCACCACCACTACCACCACCACAGGGCCCGGCCACGGCACATGGTATTATTTCTTAATACTTTAATTAAATACCTTTTTTGTTTTTACAATATAAAAATTGTTCGGTTTAGCCTATATCAGGGGAGGCGAACATTTTTATCTGCGCGTGCCAAAAATGTATAAATTATTATAATATAATTGCTGACGTTTATTACTAACTAATTACAGGGGGATACACGTTGAAGCGCCATAAGAGGAGCGGCTGGAGGGTGCGGGCCCGTCAAGAGCATTGGGCCACCCTCCAGGCGGTACGGGCACAAGCCGTCAGCCTCCGCTCGCAGGCGAGTACCCTGCGAGATTTAGTGAAGACCCAGAGCCGTGACCGCGGCCGCGGCAGCCTATTTTGTAAATAAACAATTGTAAATAAATAGTTCCATTAAAATTATAATTAATATATACCTAATTTAAAATCGTTTAATTTATAATAATATAATACTATGTTCCAATTTTTTTTCTCCTTGAAATTATTCATTTTTCCTTTGCAATCTTGAGAACACCTTCAATGTTTTATTTTTTCTTTCTATTCGTTCGTAACGAATCATTTCTCGAAATAAATTGTGTATTTACGGAACTCGTGATGCTACTATAGCGACCCGAACGCAGCGGCTTTTTGTCTTTTTCGTAAACCCGCGAGTGACTGATTTTAAGTCGTTTGGATTTGTGGTTATGAGTAATATTTTTATTGATTATTGCTGACTGGGTACAATTTTCACCTCCACGGGGTCCTTTCCGTCAACCTTTTCCAGAAATAATGTCACTCCTCTGCCCTACCCCCCCCCCCCCCCCCAAATACATGAAAAAGTCGAGGACAAAAAACAGTATTATTTGTACTTCTACGTTAGATTTAGCTGTATGTATGATCCGAATAAATAAGGCTGGCGGCGTAACCAAAAGGCGATGGTACAGAAGACTTGATAAGATCAACACAACAAAAATTCACAAATTATGAAAAAAGTGATGAAATCCCCCCCCCCCCCTCCCCCCCATAAACATGACTCATGTATGAAAGAAGCTAATTCCCTTTAAATCAAGAAAAAAAATAAAAAATGTTCACATGCAAAGATTGTGAAATCAACTTTGCTAATTCCAATTGTACCTTTAATTCAGGAAAAAAATTAAAAAAGTTCTCACGCAAAGATTGTGAAATCAACTTTGCTAATTCCAATTGTATTCTCGTTCTCCGCTCGAACACTGATTCCTCTGTCACTTTTTATACTTGACATTCCTTTATTGGCCACAAATCAATTCAGTGCTCAGATTTTCAGCTTCGGTTTTAAGGAATTAGCGGGCGTTGTATAAGAAAATGCTATGAAGTAGGAGAGGCCTGCAGTTGACACAATAACTTTTATAAGAGGGGCATCTTCTGTTAAAAATGTCGTATGAAGATAATAAAGACTTGGTAGAGACTAATTTAAACAAATCAAAGTCGGTAATAGATTAATAATAGCACATTCGGCAACCTGCACTAGTGCGCACTGAATGCGAACTTTTTCGCTTCCAATTGGTGAAAATTCGCACCCAGTGCGCACCATTGCGACCGTCCGAATACGCTGTAAGAGAGATGCGGAGAATATGAAACTTTTTTTTCAGTCGACTTCATAGCTCCGGCACATGGTTTCTATCAGACTTTTTCTCTACGCGTCGAGTAGAATACGTTGATGTAAACAAAAATTAACGTTAATTTTCAAATTTGTAAACAATTTTGCGACCCGCTTTTTTTTACAAATGTTCACTGATGGCACCGATCCAAAGGTCTAGTTTCATCTCTATAAGCGATGACCATTACTTTTTTAACAGCCTGTGCATTGAGGAAAGCAGAAAATGCTCTGTAATACTTGTCTTAATGTAGGGAATTCGTAATCATTGTTTGTGTTCTTCTTTGAACAAATTTCTTTCCACATTTTATCGCAATGTAAACGCTTATATTTCGCTTTTTCACTTTCATCGAAATAAGAATATAGTTGTCGCCATTCAATTTCTAGCAAGCTCAAATTAATTTTTTTAAAATTAGAAGCAAATTCAAGACTTGGATATCCACATTTTCTATCTGTTTCATATAAAACTTTTTCAACGCTTAGTGCAATAAATAAATCAGAAATATCTGCATTGTGGTGTAATTTACAAGACTTTTGGAAACAAATGTTCATTACGTTCGTTGGATGATTCGGGTATATTGTACGCAACTGTTCTGACATACACGTATTATTTAGTACTAATAACCCAACAACGTTTTCCCATAAAAGATTATGTCCATATAAACAATTCAAAATTTGTTGCAATGTATCGTTCGAAATGCAATCGTCGTTTATATCACAAATACCAATTACGATTTCGTACCTAACAAATGAATGTAATGAAAGAGTTGTAGCATTGATAAAATATTTTGTTTTATGGACGTCATTGCAAATACGTTGTATAGTTATATGAAAGTAATTATTTCTAATCAGTTCAAATAATTTGTCGTATAAAACTATTCCATACATATTTTTAATGCTATTTGCATCCAATATATCAAATTCTTGAGGTTTCACTATCAACAATCTGCTAAACTTTTTTTTATACGATTCAGTGATTTTTTCAAAATTTTGTCTTCGATACATTTTGATATGTAATCAGGTAAATGCAAATTCACTTTTCCAATATTCAATAATTTACGCATATGATTTTTGGATTTTGAGTGCCGCGGAATGTTATTAAGTTTAAAATTACTTTTACAAATTGTACAATATGCTTTTCCATTGCGTTTTCGTAACCATTTATTGTGCTCGGTTTTTGTTCTGTTACTGCTGTTGTGGATATCAGCCATACCAGGACTATTTCGTAACTAAAAAAAATTATTACAATATAATCTAATATAATATGTAATACTTGTACATACTGTTAAAATAATTGCAAACGTGCGTCATCTTTTAGTTAAGTACGTCCATGCATTTCACAAAATACATATCTAACTGCAATAACTTGAATAAAACATCTCTGAGAGAGTCATTGCATGCCCATGATGCATCACACAACATTACCAAAAATTATAAGGTAATATGTAAAATATAAGGCGTACCGTAAGCCCACCCACCACGACAAGGTAGAGACGCATAGGGAGGGAACAAATGGTGTCACATGCATTGTCCACAATATCACAGTAGGGAGGAAGGAAAAGTTCACGCAGCATCAATAGTTGGGACACAATTTTAGAAACATTCATTTAAAATTCCATGTACTTGGGGAGAAATAAAAAAGAATGACTAAAAGTAATATCTTGAATTCAAAAAGAGTTCATAAGGTATGAGAAGAAATGAAATGAAATAATATTCAAAAAATTATGGAATGCAAAAATATGAGAAGTAATGAACATATAGAAACAGTATTTATACATATATAAGATTCTGAGAAGAGTTTACGAATTTTACTTGAATAATATATTAAAGACATTTTATTGAAGAAACTTTTAAGATATCTAAAGTCAAACAAAATTAAACATTATAAAGATGAAAAACTTGTCCCTAAGTGATTAAGCATGTCACACGTCTTTGAAAAGAGGAAAAAATCGGTTGAGAAATATTAAATGAATAGATATCAAGCAAGATTGAAAAAAAGATAACGTTTAGATAGAAAGCGAAACGATTGCAAATATAAATCACAAACACAAATTTAATTCCAAAATATTATTAAAATTTTGAATAAAAACGAAACTAATGGCTACGAATATAAATTATTACTTGACATTAATGTACAATGATTTGGGCCAATCGAAATTGTGGAACTAGTTTCTCCGCGGGCTTTAAAAGCTGTTTTAATCACGGCAATGGAATTTACAGAATCATGACTATAAGTTTACTTCTTTTACAAGTTTTGACATCGGTCAGAATAGAGAAAATTCTTTCTGCTTCTGCATTTGAGTGAGGAAGACTCCTTACAACATTCACGAGTTGTTTCAAGACTGGGAACAGAAGATTGTTATCTTTATCACTCGCAGAATTAATTTGGACCTATATGTCATCAAAGCACAGCTGTGACAATTCTTGACATTGCACTTTGTCGAAAGTATAATACAACTTATTCCATTCTTCTTTTAATTTTAAGTGGTCAAAAGATCCTAATTTTTGTGCAACGTAAATTAAATTTTTCAAGGTATAGTCTCTATTACTATCAAAAAGTGCTAATTTCAAATCAAAAACTTGCAAACTGCCTAAAAATGTATCTTTTAAAGGGAAACGTTTTATTATCTCGGTAATGGCTCTAATGTAAAAAGCTAAGCAAAATTTTTTAATTTCAAGAAACGTTTCCTGGGGCAAAGTATTATCATCGACATGATCCTTCAAATAATGTTCACACTCAAAACCGAGGCAAATGTCCTTCAAGTCTAACAAATTGTTGCCGGAAAAAAAATCTATGTGAAACATCGAGTCGTTTATTGTTGAATATTCTGGTTTTAAAATATATCCGCACAAATCTTGAAACAAAAGTCTAGATTTAGAATATAATAAATGAACGGCTGTCCTGCGGGTTTGAAAAAACGCGTTGAAGGAATTGAAATAATTTAAAATATATTTAAGAAACAAAAGATAAGCTTTTGTTTCTATTTTTTTATATCACAAAGTAGATTATCAGCCGTATCGTTTTTTTGATTTTCAAATACTTCCGAAATTAAAAAAAGATTTAACGCTTCCCAACATTCCAGAATGCGTGCTACGCAAGCGTGCATGGCTAGCCAACGCGTATCGCACAATTTTAAAATTGTTTTTGACTTATTATTAACAAATTCTTGAAAATTAACAAAATTCGCCGACCGTTTGGCGCTAATATTAATATAAACTGTTAAATTTCGAATAAATTTTTCAATATAACTTGGGATTTCTGAACATGCTGTACTAGATACTAATGCCGCGGAATGGCAAATACAATTGATTGTTATTAATGAAGGACACCTCGTTTTAAGTTTTGAACAAAATGAGGAAAAGCGCCCGATCATCACTGATGCATTTTCACATGTGAGTCCAATTATATTCTGCACAGGAATTTGCTTTTTGTGCAATGCTTTCTCAAATGCTGAAGATAAACCTTCTGCAGAGCAATCTGTGGCGTCTAATTTTAATAATTTTAATAATTCTAATAATTCTGTAAAAGCTGCAGAAGTTTCCGAATTTACGTATTTAATTGAAAAAGTGAGCCATTTTACGTTAGAAATATCTGTGCTTTCGTCAACAAATATAGAAAATTTATGATGTCGAGCACTTTCAATAATTCTACTTACTTCTACTTTAGAAAGCACGTTTGTAATAATTTTGTTGCATTTTAAGCGGCTCAAGGTTAATTTACTGGCTATATATGAATCTGGAAATATAACCTTCAGAAGGCCAATTAAATAAGCACTAATGTGAAATGGAATATTGTGCTCGACAAAAAAAGCGCACAAAGCAATTTCAGCAATCTGAATCTTCTCGTGAATATTTTCGGGACTATCACTCACATCAAAATCATCAAAAGTAGCACTGAACGTTCGAATAATTTAGAAACGTTCTCGGGGTGTGATTTTGTACCAAAATGATTTTTTATTTCTGATAACCCGCTATTAATCATATAATTTTTACAACACGCGGAACAATGAAATTTGGAGTCGTCGTTAAAAACGCGTTGTAGCCAAGGTTTAAAATCATCGCGCTCTAACCATTGTCGAAGAAAAGTTCTCGGAATATATTTGCGTTTCCCTGTAGGAGAATTCATGCCAAAAACCAGAAAAACAGACAGAGGAAATAGATAAATAAAAAAAAGAAGAGGAAAGTATATAAATTAATGAAAAAAAATACTTACTTGTTTAGTTGATGCCTTCAAAATATGGACGATCACCAGCTGAAATATTAAATATTTATAACAAACCACATACACTGTACACAGCACTACGAATGACGGTTACTCTACGTTCGCGTGTCCGTTACGGTATCCCGCCAAAAAAGCCCGCGTAATGTAGTACCAACAATGTACAAGCGGAGCGCTGAAGTAGAAAATCTTCAATTCTTCGCATCTTGCATAGCACGAAACTACCAAAGAATATTATTCTATAGAGCGGAGATATCACAAGCTGAGATTCCTTACTCCACCGCAGGCGGCGCTGCAGTCGGAAATCTTCGCATCTTACACCTCTGCTAGTATTCAGCTCGGAACTCGACTCACATCTGGACGCACCCTAAGCGACATTTAGGTCGTCGCCGTTTGTACATACGTCTTGAAGACGTCCAGATCACGTCGTACGACGTTCAGACCATAAATGGACGTAAAATAGACGTTTTTAAGACGTCGTGTGCTATGTGGGGTGAAATACGTTAGATCAAAGTAAGTTTTTCTATTTTGTTTTTTATTATTTTAAAACGTTTTCGCAAATAGAAATTACAGAAATATTACATGTGTGCTAAAAGATCTTTACATGTCTCACATCTGCTGTTCGGTTCTCAGACAGAAATGATAATTTTCTTTTCATTAATGTTCATACTAACATTACCTGATATAACCTCATATTAAAAACATCAGATCAGAAATGGAAAAAGTCATCATAGTGGCGTTTGAATTTTAGAAAATATTCTTGGAATTGACATAATTGACTTCTTTTGATTTTTCTGGGCGTGATAAAAAAATTGCTTCTTAATCTGTGGCGTGGTGGGAAACCCTATACAATAATATCAAATATATCTTACTCATTGATACATCTGGCAAAAAGATATTCCAATAAAATGTAACAGAAAACCGCAACGTCTGAATGTTTTGAAATGATGGAAGGCAACAGAATTTCCACAATTTTCATTCTATATTGGCCCGGTAGTTTTGTCAAATAATTTTCTTTCAATAATATAGCATCAGGTATTTTATCAAATTCAAGATAGGGTAGGTGTCCCAATTACCGTGCCCTGTACCTATTACCGTACCTTTATACTTAAAGTAGCCGTACAAAAAAACTCGCATACATAAATAAGGAAAGAAATTTTTTTAATAAAGTTAAACTCTTAATGTATGTGTTACAAACGAGTAGGTTGCATATTTAAACAATTAAAGCTTCCGGCACGGTAATTGGGACATCTATCCTACTTTGATCACATTCGTTACGCACCACAATTATTAAATTATTTTCTTGCAACGTTTAAAATATTATATGGACCAGAAAATATGCCCAACAATATTCACAATCTTTCACAAATGTATCACACAAGGTGTCAGAAATCGTGGACCACTTAACAGTTTCATTTGTTTTGCATTTGAAATTTTTTTACAAAGTACTTACCTTAAAGTCTAATAGGAAGAGTCACAAATGTTTACTAAAAATACTAAAACGTCAAACAGAGAAAAACAATTTTACTGAACGAACAATTTTGTAATGTTAATTTCCTTTTTTTAAGAATGAACAGTTTCTAACCAGTTGAAAACTAGTGCGTTGAGTAATTTTATTTGACAAACCAATGATACTGACAACTGTTGTTGTTTTAATGATGCTGGTACCATTTTTTAAAAAAAATTTAGTAAATGTACACAAAATACTTAGTTGCTATAAAATTTTTGGTTTTGGGTACCGGATTTTTATGAAAATCCACGCAAATCATCCACATTCGGAATGTTCGTTGTACGAGCATGTAATTTAGGTCCCTTTCAAATTTTCTATGTAAAAGAAATTGCCTATAAATGTGCGAAATTAGAAATTGAAGGAACAATTATTTTGAATTACTTCATCCTACTTAGTCTTCATAAATATGATCCACCAAACAGAATCCTTGCTCCGGGCGCTTACAACCTAGTTTCGTCCATGAACAACCCTGACAAATGTGAAACGTACACTTTTTAGTTTTTAAAAAACTGAGATTTGTTGTTGACATTTCGATTTGAGAAAAATAGTACCAGGTAGATTAGTTATTACGATAAGAATAAATATTTATTCAGGTTTCGAATTTGTCTAGTTTTAATGTTTATAATTTTGAAGTTAAAAATACTTGTTTAAAATTTCGAATGGACGTATAATATGTTGTGTGATAAATATTTGTTGAAGTCCCTCTTCTTTTTGTAATCTGACTGGTTTTTAATACAGCAGTTTTATAGAATGACTGGCTCATCTGAGAAGGAAATACAAAAGAGATATATAAACTGGAATACATTATCTTCCGTGTAGCGTAGGATTTTACTGATATTTCAATTATTAAACTTTTTACAAGCATTCCATTGCAAATTTTTACTAAAAAACTTAAAGTCAATTCTTCAAACTGCTACAATTTCCAAAATAATTCGAATTTTGAGATCCACGGTCTTGCTTTCTTCACAAGATAGTTTGCAATTATTCAACTGTATTGTAACTATTCTGGGATTCGGTCATGGCAACATGCGTAAGAATGGACTGTGAAGAAGTAATTAGAAAATAAAGCAAGAAATAACACAAAGGAGAAAGTAGGGTATAAAGCATAATAAAGGAACAAAAAGGCAATAAAATAAGATAATAAGAGCGAAATTCTGACAGCGAATAAAGTAAGAAAATAGAGAAAGGGAAACAGAAGTTAGGAAGTCTAGGTAGAACAAAAGGATTCCAATAAAACATAACCAAAATGGCAGAGGAAAAAAGCTCAAGAGGAAGACCACTAAAGCATATAACAAATAGTAAGATAGCAGCAAAGCACGAAAAACAGGGAACACTACACATACGTAAAGAGAGTACAGGCAATAGCAAGAGAAATGAAGAAACAGAGCCCGGTATAACAACGATGCTAACCCAGCTGACACGTAAGGTAGATGAAATGTCAGATGAAATGAGAAATATGAAAGAAGATGTAAAAGAAGTAAGGAAGGAAAACACAGACCTAATAGATCTAATAAGAGACATGTCAAGCTTAAAAGAAAAAATGGAGGAGAAGGAAGTAAGATGGACAGAAGAAAGGACGAAGCTGGAGAAAAGAATAGCGGTATTGGAAGAAACTGAAGAAAGCAGAAGAAGGAAGGAGAGGAAGAATAATATTATTATTAACGGGTTACGCCTAGTTAGCTGGCGAAAGAGAACGCGTTTTTCCGGGAATTTTTTGTGGAATATCTGTATATTTTTACTGTATATTTTTTTACAACTATTCGCTTATTTTAAAAGTACATATCTGCAGCAACTCTCAGTAATTTTCTTATTGGAAAATATTGAAAAATGAAGGTATAACAGCCATTGTCGCGGAAGCCGTTTTTAAAAAAGGCGCTTTGCGGTGAGCACGATTTCTCAGAGCCGGATCATCTGAAATCAGAAAGTGAAGAAGATTCTGTTAATACGTGAGTTTATCTAGTTCGTGAACGAAGGATTTTTGTTTTTGATGAAAACTCTGTTTTTAATTCACGAAAAACGAACAATTCAGACCTCGAAAAATCATGATTTTGCGTTAAACGGCCGCCATTTTGTCCGAAATTATTTTTTAAAAAAATCCTTCGTTCACGAACTAGATAAACTCATGTATTAACAGAATCTTTTTCGCTTTCTGATTTCAGATGATCCGGCTCGGAGAAATCGTGCTCACCGCAAAGCGCCTTTATAAAAACGGCTTCCGCGAGGGTGGCTGTTTTTTCTTCATTTTTTAATCTTTTCCAATAAGAAAATTACTGAGAGTTGCTGCAGATATGTACTTTTAAAATAAGCGAATAGTTGTAAAAAAAATATACAGTAGATATTCCACAAAAAATTCCCGAAAATCGTGTTCTTTTTCGCCAGCTAACTAGGCGTAACCCCTTAAAGGACTGCAAATAAAGGACGGGGTAGAAGAAGAAACCAGGAGATTTTTAAGTGGAAACAGACTATGTACAAGGGATAAGAACAAAGAATAACAGCCAATTAATAAAAGTCAAGCTGGTAGACTGGAAAAATAAACTGACAATAAAAGCAAATGAAAAGGTGCTGAAAGGCGAAAGAATATACATTGATGATGACTTAACACCAGAGCAGAGAGAGATACAGAGGGAAATAGCTTCATATGCAGCAACGCAAAGAGAACAAGGGAAAAGGACTAAGATAGGATAACAGAAGGTTCATATAAATAATGAGACGTTGATATGGGAAAAAGGACTGGGACTAGTTAAAGAGAAGTTATTTCGGTAGTAAGTAAGGAAAATACAGAAAGAGCAAGGTGAGTGCAAACAGAATGGAATTTATATTTCGGAATATTCATGGACTGGCGAACCTTCATAAGCTAGACATACATAGAAGATTATACTGAACATTTAAGGAACAGTGCAATAATATGTTTAAGTGAAACATTTAAGACGGAAGCACAAGGACACTTACCATCGTTCCTAAAGGATTTTAAATACATAACAAGAGAAGCAACCAAAGAATAATCGCTAGGAAGGGCAAGTGGAGTACTATGCATTCTGTATAATCCAAACATAATACAGTCGTTAAATGTAGTAAAAATGAGCGAAACGTGGTTATGTGTAAGAATTAAAATGAACCAAAGAGAGTACATACATTAAGGGAAATAATGCAGAAAACTTACTGGAAACATTAGGAGAAGTGCTGAAGGAAGTCAAGGAAAAATTCCATACACCAATGATAGTAGGCGGCGACTTCAATTCAAGAATAGGCAATTACAAATTACAACTAAGTGGAGGAAATCGTAACAGATGGAACAGAGTTTGCAAATACCAGGAAAATAAAGGATAACACAGCAAATAGAGCAGGGAGGATATTGTGCGAAACAATGGAAGAACTTGGCCTAATAGTCTTAAATGGAAGGAGTAACTCGGATAGAGAAGGACAATATACATACATAGATAAGAAAGGCATGAGTACAATAGATATGATCTGGGTGGATGTAAACATATTACAAGAAATAGCGGATTTTGAAATAACAGAAATGGGAACTTCAGATCATCTGCCCATAAAAATCAAGTGGAAGGCAACAAGAGAAGAAAACAGCGAGGGGGAGGAAAGAGGAACAGCGGAAAATAAATTAATTTGGGACAACAATAAAGTCGGTCAATACCAAGAAGCAATGGCAAACCAATAAATAGAAACCGAGCTACCAGTAGAAAACTTATGTAATAGTATAACTATAAATATAAAAGAGACAGCAAATAAATTAGGAATGATAATACAAAAAAAAAAGGAACAAAGCACACAATATGAAAAACAAGCCATAGTTCGGCCAGGAAATCTAGGAAGGAACTAAAGAACAGATCGCAATCCTTCAGAAGAAAAGAAGATGAACATTCAAGAACAGCGTACTTAGAAGCATGGAATGGGAGTACTACAATAAAATACAAGCAGACATGGCGAATATAAAGGATAATACAAACTTCTGGAGCTTGGTGAGGAAAATAAACTTCAGGCGGAACCCAGAAAACAAGATAGAAATAGAAGAATGGGAAAAATTCTATAAAGAACTCTATAGACAAGAAACAAATATAAAGTATCAAGTGGCCGACGTAAGGCGTCCATTCCTTGGCAAGGATATAGAATTGGGAGAATTAGACTCAATCCTGAGAAAACTACGGACGAACAAAGCTTCAGGACCAGACGGCATTACTAATGATTATTACAAATACCTGCCATATAATACGAAATTGATACTAATACAACTCTTGAATAATGTTCTACATAAGGGAGAAGTGCCCTCAAGCTGGGGAAACACCGGTACAGTAATGCTCCACAAGAAGGGAAATAAACAAGATCCGAACAACTATACAGGATGTCCCAAAAATGCTGCGGTTCCTTAAAGGGGGTGATTGCAAACAACTTTTTCCTTTGCGAAAATGCCCTCCGAGGTTTCGTTAACGAGATATTAATAAAAAGCACCGACCAATCAGAGCGCGAGCCTTCCGCTGGAGGTCCCGCGCTAGCGTGGCCGCGCGCCGGGCCGCGCTGCGACTACGAACAAGCAAGGCGGCATGCATCGAAGGAAATTGCGTAGAATGGCAAATGAAAAAGACGTAACAAAAAATCGAACCTTTTGCCATGGTTTGTTTGCCATTTAAAGTGAATAATGAATAAAGGATAAATGGATGAAAATCACGTGTAACGTAAAAAGACGAATACACATTTTTTTTAGAAGATTCGAAAATAATAATTATTTGAAGTGGGAGGATAAGGAATACGTAAAATTCCTTGTGTTAATAACATATCCACGGAAAGGTAATGTAACAGGAAATTAACGAAAAGTGATCGTAGTTCGTTATTGTGATAAAAATCCGTAACTCAATAACGGCCAGCACTGTTGCTGATAACGAATAAGTCTGTTTAAAAATCCCGAATGAATATTTTCGTACGAGAATTTTGAGAATTATCGCCGGAAATAAGCCATAGCTTGCGTTAAATTTAAAAATGAATGATCACCATTAAAGTAACTAAAACTCACCCTTGTCGAAAATTCACCTGCAATTTGAAAATTTGTGTCACTGGGGCACTGAACCGATCCTGGTCATCGATGGACGAGCCCAGTGCACAGCTGATCCCAGGTATACGACACTACCCAAAGTTAAGGGTCGCAATGTCAGGTGCGTCCAGGTCAACGTACCGAATATTCACTTCACTGCACGGCTACTAACACTGATCACTTAATTTACTTTTCGTGGAACGTGTTGTTCCTAGGTTATAAAAATTGGTGGAAATGAATTTTTACTTGGCGTTCGGAGCCGTGGGTGATCCCCGCGCAAATTCTCACGCTGCAGCACTTGCGTCCTCGTTGTTCGGGGGGTACACCCAGAACATCGCGTAATACTCTTGAGCAGAGAACATTTGTCTGCGACGTGATTGCTGACTGCTGACTGACAAGATTTTTTCCAAGCGACTTCTTCTACCCCCAAATAGTTTCTCTTGTTCCATTATGAGTTGACCCCCACCAGGCCAAGAGGCTTCAGGTAAAAAGAAGCCAGCACATTTTCGGAACACGCGTGTTTTGCAGAAGTGCAACGAAAACTTTCACAAAAGCCCGCGCTCCGTCCTTCTACTGCCAATGTACCCATTGCTTCGAGATAGAAAACAGATACCACGTGTATCGGTTCGAAAGGGTCCGAAGGGAAGAGACGCAGAAAAAAGTCTTCGAGTTGCTATAAAGAAGAAAATGCATACCATTCCTGTTTCCCCTTTCTGACACCCTGAGTTCACGTCTGCAACGAGGCGGAACCAAGTAAGTCATAAATTATCCGAAACTGTAGGAAACCGTTCTCTACCGCCGACTTGCGGGACAATACGGTCATAAACCGCGACCCTGGTGAAATGCTCTGGCTGATCAGCCTGATTAATTTTGGAGAACTAGAAATTACAGAGTATTATCCAGCATCAATACGTCTCGCGGAGAGACACAGGAAAAGAAGGGATAGTCCGCTGACTGCGCGTAGTCCCGCCTGCTTCGTCCTACCCTCAAATTAAAGACGGATCCCTTATCTCTCGAGTATAAACACGTGCTCGAATTTCAAAACACAAGCACGCATCGACGTATTCGGTGCGAGAGACTGTGGGCTTGAGGTCCGATTGGCCCCAAACTAACCAATCTGCCCTGGATCCCTCCCAAACGGCCACTGTCCTGAAGAGGCCCTATTATTATAAAAACAGTATCATTGGCCAAGAGTGGGTTAGTAAAATTCTCCTGAAATTCTGTCGATCTGTTTTTTTACCTCACTGAAGAAATGTGGGATGGTAGCGGTACGGTCAGCTGACTGTAATCGCGCGCGGTTGCTTTACCTGAGACGGGGCGCACCATTGCCTTTAACAGGTTACTGCGACGTTAATATCAGCTGCATTACTCTAGAAATAAGCTTAATTTACAGAAAACATATCAGCGAATGTGGTAGTACTTTTTCTGATTTTTACAACCGCGACCTCGACGTGAAACGGTAAAGGACATTTCGATGTCTTCTGGCATCGGGATAATACATGTCCCGGATTGTCCCCCAATTCAGGGAGAATACGCGTTGACGTATTCCGTGCGAGAGAAGGCGGGCTTGAAGTTCGATTGGTCCTGAACTAACCATTTGGGCCTACTTATCTCTCGTGTCTAAACACGCGCTCGAATTTCCAAACAAAAGCATGCGTCGACGTATTCCGTGCGAGAGAAGGTGGGCCTTGTGGAGGAGATATCGCTGTGAAGAGGGCCTCTTCAGGACAGTGGCCGTTTGGGAGGGATCCAGGGCAGATTGGTTAGTTTGGGGCCAATCGGACCTCAAGCCCACAGTCTCTCGCACCGAATACGTCGATGCGTGCTTGTGTTTTGAAATTCGAGCACGTGTTTATACTCGAGAGATAAGGGATCCGTCTTTAATTTGAGGGTAGGACGAAGCAGGTGGGACTACGCGCAGTCAGCGGACTATCCCTTCTTTTCCTGTGTCTCTCCGCGAGACGTATTGATGCTGGATAATACTCTGTAATTTCTAGTTCTCCAAAATTAATCAGGCTGATCAGCCAGAGCATTTCACCAGGGTCGCGGTTTATGACCGTATTGTCCCGCAAGTCGGCGGTAGAGAACGGTTTCCTACAGTTTCGGATAATTTATGACTTACTTGGTTCCGCCTCGTTGCAGACGTGAACTCAGGGTGTCAGAAAGGGGAAACAGGAATGGTATGCATTTTCTTCTTTATAGCAACTCGAAGACTTTTTTCTGCGTCTCTTCCCTTCGGACCCTTTCGAACCGATACACGTGGTATCTGTTTTCTATCTCGAAGCAATGGGTACATTGGCAGTAGAAGGACGGAGCGCGGGCTTTTGTGAAAGTTTTCGTTGCACTTCTGCAAAACACGCGTGTTCCGAAAATGTGCTGGCTTCTTTTTACCTGAAGCCTCTTGGCCTGGTGGGGGTCAACTCATAATGGAACAAGAGAAACTATTTGGGGGTAGAAGAAGTCGCTTGGAAAAAATCTTGTCAGTCAGCAGTCAGCAATCACGTCGCAGACAAATGTTCTCTGCTCAAGAGTATTACGCGATGTTCTGGGTGTACCCCCCGAACAACGAGGACGCAAGTGCTGCAGCGTGAGAATTTGCGCGGGGATCACCCACGGCTCCGAACGCCAAGTAAAAATTCATTTCCACCAATTTTTATAACCTAGGAACAACACGTTCCACGAAAAGTAAATTAAGTGATCAGTGTTAGTAGCCGTGCAGTGAAGTGAATATTCGGTACGTTGACCTGGACGCACCTGACATTGCGACCCTTAACTTTGGGTAGTGTCGTATACCTGGGATCAGCTGTGCACTGGGCTCGTCCATCGATGACCAGGATCGGTTCAGTGCCCCAGTGACACAAATTTTCAAATTGCAGGTGAATTTTCGACAAGGGTGAGTTTTAGTTACTTTAATGGTGATCATTCATTTTTAAATTTAACGCAAGCTATGGCTTATTTCCGGCGATAATTCTCAAAATTCTCGTACGAAAATATTTATTCGGGATTTTTAAACAGACTTATTCGTTATCAGCAACAGTGCTGGCCGTTATTGAGTTACGGATTTTTATCACAATAACGAACTACGATCACTTTTCGTTAATTTCCTGTTACATTACCTTTCCGTGGATATGTTATTAACACAAGGAATTTTACGTATTCCTTATCCTCCCACTTCAAATAATTATTATTTTCGAATCTTCTAAAAAAAATGTGTATTCGTCTTTTTACGTTACACGTGATTTTCATCCATTTATCCTTTATTCATTATTCACTTTAAATGGCAAACAAACCATGGCAAAAGGTTCGATTTTTTGTTACGCCTTTTTCATTTGCCATTCTACGCAATTTCCTTCGATGCATGCCGCCTTGCTTGTTCGTAGTCGTAGCGCGGGACCTCTAGCGGAAGGCTCGCGCTCTGATTGGTCGGTGCTTTTTATTAATATCTCGTTAACGAAACCTCGGAGGGCATTTTCGCAAAGGAAAAAGTTGTTTGCAATCACCCCCCCCCCCAATCACCCCCTTTAAGGAACCGCAGCATTTTTGGGACACCCTGTAGAGGTACAACATTAGCCAATGCTATTACAAAAATTTTCACAGCAATTCTAACCAAGTGAATAAACTCATGGTGCGAGAGTAGTAATATATTGCCTGAAGGACAAGCAGGATTCCGGCCCGGAAGATCATGCGAGGACAATGTATTTGTACTACAAACCAAGATAGCAGAAGCGTTAGCGAGACCAAAAGGTAGATTGTAGGGGAGAGGCTTGCAGGTTGCCACTGCTTGCAGGTTGCCACCCCTGCTGTATTTCGACTTTATAGCAGTGTCATAACCTCAACTCTGACTCACATCGCCGTTAAAAGAGTAGTTGTCACAGACAGACGCAATAACACTGTGTTTGCTGAGCGAAGTGTGATATAGTGTTTGTCAAGAAATTGAATTAGTGAAATTGTGTGCTTTCCCTGTGCTCGTAAATTGAACTATTCAAGGTAACTATTCGTACTGTGTTGTTTTTTTATCTAATTTACATATGCCAAACAGATTTCCAAACATATCATGAATTGACCATTTTTTCTCATATTTTCCAAAAATGCGTCGGAATGCAAGTTGCCACCTTTTTTGGCTTGCAGGTTGCCACCTCTCTGGGCGGTATTCTTAAACGCGTCTTACGCAAATGCTTAAGATCATCTTGTAGAGGACGATCTTATTTCACTTAAGACATCAGGTATTCATAGACGTTGCTTAAGATGATCTTAAGCATTTGCTTAGAATAAGTAATTGCTTATATCTTATAAGCACTGTCTTTATAAAGCATTTGCTTAAGACAATGCTCATTCACGTTCGGAAACTTTCGGAATAATTCTGTTACCACAACCAATGATAAAAGGATATTCCGTTCGTTCCTTGATGGGCGACGGAGTAGGGGCTCGAACATGTGTGTGAACGTCGAGGACTCGAGGTTATATGAGGCAATGAGAACAACAGCGGACTAACCCACATTCTTTCCGAAATTTAGTTAGTAGCAATAATGTATTCCAATAGGCTCTACTAATCACATAAAGTAGGAAAAAAAATTTTGTAATGTGGGTTGGTGCGTTGTCACTGTCACTGCCTCATTGTATTATATTATTCAGCAATGCCGGGGGAACAGTTTATCGGAGAGTCTCCGGAATGGCGAGGATAACCTCCCGCGGTGCCTTACATTGACTTCAAGAACAACGTAATTCGGAGCATAATGAAGGAAATTAAATGTAAAATTTATTTATATAATAAACTAATATATAAACCCAACCACTAACCTGATGTAATATGAAAATAAAAACACCTCAGATACTAGAGACCCCGTTTAATTATAATTTATTTTGTACATAATTATGCGGTTGTCATATCTTGCAAATCCTTCATAGATTTTTGGTAGAATACCAATAATTACGGAGTCCTTGCAAAAAACGAAATCGCCTTTTGAATTCCTCTGCACCATACAATTTATAATAAGGATTTTGCCCGTCACGAATATATCTTTTTTTAGCTTATTGGTCGTTATTCTATCATCATCACCATTATCAATATCGTTAATATCGATATTTTCAATGTCAATGTTGACAACGTCAACGTCAATATTCAATAAATCCATTTTCTCGCTTTGATTTCGCTCACTAGTCGCTTCCTTTACGTAAGTAATGGCGGGTAATGGCCAATAGAATGCAATAGGATGGTCTTAAGACGGTCTCAAGACGTCGAAAACGTTGTCTTGAGAATATTACCACACTTTGCGAGAATAGGATCGTCTTGAGACTCGAATAAGATCATCTCAAGCAAATGCTTAAGGCACGACCTTAAGCATTTGCTTAAGTCACGTTTATGAATCTAGGCGGCATCTTAAGCAAATGCTCAAGACGATCTTAAGAACATGTGACGTCATACAAGCATTTACTTATTTGAACAAGATTTTCCTCAAGCAAATGCTTAAGCACGACCTTAAGATAATCTTAAGTCACGTTTATGAATCTCGACGGCATCTTAAGCAAATGCTTAAGACGATCTTAATCTTAAGACACGTTTATGAATACCGCCCTCTCCTTCCCGCTTGTTTACACTCAAATGTCATTTTTCATGATTATGTGATGTTTACTATTGTCATTGAGTTTGAAGTGAAGTGTTTTTATTGCATTTTGGTCATATTTTCGTTTATTTTTTACATTTTTGATATATTTTTAGTATGGTAGCACGCAGGTCAAGAAAATCTGAACGCGGCATTAAGGATTTTGAAGCGTTGCTCGACGCAATTAAAGCAATCAAAGTCAACAATAAATCAAGGAAGAGCACTGCAAAGGCATACAACATCGATATGCGAAGCTTTACTTGAGTTTTTTTTTACACTTTCAGCAATTTTTCTAGGGGTGGCAACCTGCAAGCCAAAATTTCAAGGAGTCAATTTTAGATACTTTCGGGAATTTGCAGTATAATTTTTATTTTTCGAGAGTTTACATGATTTCTAGCTCAGGATTGTAGATCTACACTTCCTCTTTCCAACTTATACCATAAATCAACGATACGTTAATTTTATGACGAGTTATGATAAAAAAAGCTAAGGGTTGGCAACCTGCAAGCCTCTCCCCTATATATTATTCGTAGATTTTAGGAAGGCTTTCGATTCTATATGGCGCTTAATTCTATGGAACAAGTTACACAACGCAGGAATTACTTCACAAATAATAAGGGTTCTAACCGATTTGTATCAAAAAGCAAATGCACAAATAAAAATAAAAGATAATAAGTGTACGGCGAACATTAGTATAAATAAAGGAGTGATGCAGGGGGATAGCCTGAGCCCAACCCTCTTCTCACTGATGATATATGATATCGACAAATTCTTCATCAGAGAAGGACACAGGGGGATTGTGGAAAAAATGGAATTACTATTGTTTGCAGATTGCAGACGACTTAGTGATACTATCAGGTAACCCAATAGACCTACAGGATAAGGTTAATACACTGCACAAGTTTTGCACGTAAAACAAACTAGAAGTGAATACGGATAAACCAAAAATACTACTATGTAGAAGAACTAACGGAAAAGTAGGAACAAGAAAAATTAAATACAAAGATAAAATAATAGAAGAAGTGCAGACATATACCTTCCTAGGGGTACCATTTTCAAGATCAGGCACATTCCAAGCAGCAATAAAACATTTTGTATCCCGGGCAAAAATGGCAATGGGGACAGTTTGGAAACCACTAATAGCAACAAAGGATATTCTTCCGAATGGCCCCAGTGGCCGATCGAGATGAGGTTTGGAGGGAGGAGTGGGGAGGGGGTGTGGACCCTAAATCTAAAATTGTAGCTTCGGGTATTTATTAGTTTCCAAAATATTAATAAAAAATTATTGTTAATTTTTTTTTTTTTTAATCTTTTTTTGACGTAGGTGCGGGCACCCCTACCCGGCGTCCCTACCGTCCCCCCAAACTGTTTTACGAACTGTTGGACGCGTTCCCCTTACCTCCGCGTGCCCCTCAGGCGCCGGAAAGGCACCCGTATTTAGCTGAAATTCAATGTCAATTTTCTCGAAAACGAAGCGCGATATTAAAAAATTGTATTCTATATTTTCGTCTTATTTTGGCCTGTTGAATCACCCCCTAGAATATTGACTTTCAGTAGAATAACACCTTATACATAGTATAGTAAGATGGGTCGCATTCGTAAGTTGCTAGTTCAAATCTCCAAACTCACATCGGTTCGCTACCATGCTTTACGCGCCCGCAAGCGGGCGCGCACCCCCCACACTAATCTACCCCCAACCAATACTAATATTCAGAACAAGATGAAAAGTGGAATGCGTTATTTCGGAATAAGTCAACAGAAATACTGTGGGATCAGGAACCCCCATAACATAAGAGGCGGATACGGAAGAACGAGGACGGGGAAGTCGGCGGTAACCGAGGAGTGATGCGCTGGGTGTCGGTCGGACCTCGTGTAGTTTTAAGACGGGTGATTGTGTGTGTGTGTGTGTGTGTGCGTGTGAATGAGGGGTGCGTAGCGGGGACTGCCTGGAAAATGCGAAAGGCAGGCAGTGTCGTGTTAGCCGTGGGTGAAGAGACTTTGACCTGCAAGTGGCGGTCAAGAGAGAGTTACGTTTAGCTTAGTCTAGTTTAGTTTTACTTTAATGTTTCTTAGGCTATTTAATTAAAATATATATTTACACTTATTTAACTCATCAAACACCCTGAGTCTCGACCGTCATTTCAAGATTCCACAATACTAAAAGTTTTTTATTAATATCTCGGAAACAATTTTAGATTTAGAGTCCACACGCCCTCCTCACCCCTCCCCTCAAACCTCGTGTCGATCGGCCACTGGGGCCATTCGGAAGTACAGCCGCAACAAAATGTAACAGTTGGAACACAGCAACGAAACTCTTTGAAGCAATAGCAACGACCACATTGCTATATAGCGCAGGAGTATGGGGTTTACGCTACTCAGCAGAAATAGAGAGAATACAAACAGATTTTCTGAAAAGGATATTATGTGTGCCCAGGAATACACCAGGCTACATAATCAGAATGGAATCAGGAAGGATACATCTAGGAGCAGGAAATAGTAAAAAGAGGTACTAACTATTAACTAATAAACATGAGAGAACATAGATACCCAAGAAGATGCTTCGAGCTACTGAGGTCACTAGATAGGGAAACACCAGACTTGAGAAGGAACTGATACACGCAGTTGAAGAATAAGCTCAGCAAATATGGATACGATGGTGGTGATCTAACAACACCGATCAGTTTAAAAGAGAGAATGATGACAGAAATACCGGATAAGCTTTTTAAAGAAGACAAAGATAGAGTAGATAAATCTTCGTATAGCGAAGTATATAAATATATAAAAAAAAAACACCACAATAATAACAAAAACTGAATATCTGGATTTGAAGCTGCCACTAACAACCAAAAGAATAATGGCACAAGTTAGATTAGCAGGGAGGCAAGAGTGGTCAGTGAGAATAGGAAACGGAATAACATATAGAATAGATGAAAGCATAATATGCGCTATGTGTAACAAAAATGTACCGGAAACCAGAAAGCATATAATAGAAGAATGCCCCCAATACGCGGAATTCAGAACAGAATTTCTGAAAAACAACGGCTGGACATCTATAATATCAGCAGATAAGGAAAAGCAAATATGGGAACTAACAAACTTCATAAGGAACAGTATGAGGCTACGAGCATTTTGCCGAGCAGAGTAACAGAGGAAAGAGAATTCTACATAACTTTAAGTAGGCTATAAGTAAACCTATGTAAACCAGAAACATACCATTATATACAAACAAAAATTATGCTAGGCGATACGCCTTATGTTAATAAAAAATACTACTACTGCTGTAATTATTCTAATATTTTGTAATGTATAGATAATTAATGTGTTCTTAATTATTTAGGCTATTGTATGTATTAGATAGAGATATTAAAATATAAATTACAAGCAAATTTTGTCCTCCTGGATCCGCCGCTGGATTATCAACCATGCTTTAGTACTCTTAGCATGCATATCATTTAATAATTTCTGTTGTTATCTCCACACGGCGATTATCAAGTGTAAAGGGTTAATTTCATATTTTGCACTGTCAGAATAATGATGGAAGAACAAACATGGACTGTTGTCCAATTTATCGCCGAGGAAACTGTCGAAACAGTGCCGTCAGCGTGGATTCAGGGAGATTTATGCCATTGGCCAACATTGACTCAAAATCGATTAACCAATGCTATTAAGAAATGTGAGCCATTGAACAAATATTGGCCGACGTACGAGATAAAAATCTTCAGAAATGCCACTTTTAGTAAGTTAAAATTATTATAGAGAATAAATATGATATTGAATTAATTACTAATAATTGCAGATAATTATACCAAAGCCAGGAGTAAGGCCAGATTAGCTGGAGAGACCAGACACTTACAGTCGGAAATTGGAGCCACCAATAAACGGAAGCTTATTGAAGAAATTTTATCCAACAGTGACGAATCACTGCACGATTTTTCGTTACGTACGCCTCCAAAAATGAAAAAAATGACAACGTCATTGTTAGGTGTGTAAATACAAAGGGAAAAGATGCTATACAAAATTATAACATCTGTAGCTATTTCATTCCTTTTGTTCTATTTAGGGGCCTTCCTTAAATTACATAAGGGTAATTTTAGCGATTTCTTACCCCCTCTCTCCTCCAGTATAAGAATTTGTCAAATTTTATATTCCAACCTCCCCCCCCACCCCCCACCCACACCCCCCCCCACCTTCCTTACATAATATTTTTTACATTGCATTTTTTCAGTTATTAAAATTCTTTTGAAGGTTCATGTAAATTCATTTAACTCGGTTTCGTGTGTGCGATGAAACGTCATTTTTTAGGTGATTCATATTGAAAATTGGGTAAAAAAATATTACATAAGACGCCACCAGATTCCTTCCCCCTTACGAAGCTTAAGAAATTCGTGACCTCCCCCCCCCCCCAAACTTTACGTAATTTAAAGACGACCTCTTCTTACAATTAGTATCCGTTTGATAGAAATAATTCTTATTTTCAGACAATACTACTTCAGTGGATAATAGCGTAGCTGTAAGTAATAATGACGTTAAAAAGGAAATTGGACTGAATGAAAGTTCCTTGGACGAAAACATTGTTACTGGTAAGTTGACATATTTGTAGGTATGAAGACATTATACGCGGAAATATTATAGTTACAGTAAAAAATATGACATCTATGTACTAAATATTTTGCAGAAAACGTATACGCAGGACCTACCTGTTTTCGGTGCAGGGAAAAAGATAAATATTTGCAAACAATTGTAATGCAAATCCACTCAATTAGATCCCTTGTGGCGGACACGTTACAAGAAATTAAGAATTTAAGGAAGGAATTACAGACGGAACGCAATAGAAGAGAAAATAATAGTTCATTTTTTTCCAATTATCCGAAACTACAATTTCCCTTAAACTCATTAGAGGATTTAGAAGAATTGGAAAATATTTTAAAAAATGAAGAAGATTTTGAAGATGGAGTAAGTAAAATACCATTTTTGTTAATATGTATATCTTATATGCAGAAAGTAGGTACCTATCTAACGTTTCAAACTGTTTTCATAATTCGTTATCAGTATTTCTTTGAAATGAAATTATATTTAATTTGTTAATGTTGAATAATTTTTAAATTTTAGGTTAACGAATTGGCAAATTTTGGCGGCTCGAACAATTACAATTTTGTTAAACGCACACTATCGTCATTGATAACGAATGATGTAGCCTTACTGTTTAGTTGGCTAGGGAGAAAAGGAAAAAAAGATTTCCACAATTTAATTTTGGCGAGGCTCATAATATGTATTTATTACACTTATTTTACTTGCTAATATTGATTACTGTAGAATTCAATGTAATTTTGGATCGAAATTCTTGTTTAAGGTGCTGCAGAAAAATCAAGAATGTCTGACGGTAGAAAGGAAACGGAGACATCCATACAAGCCTGGCTCAAAAGAGCTTCTGATAGAAAGTTATCGCTTTCTAAAAAAATTTAGTAAGAAGATTTTGTTTGTTTATTAAATCATGAGTAAGGGACACATCAAAATATCTCGACACGGAACATCGCTCATACGTGACACGCAGATTTCGATGAAACTTGGCATAAATGAGGGCGTGAAAATATTTGATACGTATTTCTTTTAGCTGCCTATATTCGCCATAAGAGGGTTCAAATTATGTACCCTACAATGTATAGATTCAAGAACTTATTTCGCTACGAAACTAAGTACCATAACACGAATATCAGCAGTTAGAAAAAATACGCATCGAATATACACATCCCCTACTAGTATCATGCCAACTTTTATGAAAATTTGCGTGCCATAGGTAGATGATGTTTCTTATATGAATGTAAGTCGAAGCCGAAATACGGTAGTGATGCGTCATTTGTACGACCGTTCGGGCTGTTCCCGAGCGATCGTCGCAGCATGATATAGTTTGTGCTGCGAATTAATTTTCATTTCAAGATAACGATCGTTTTTATCTGGGCGGCCGAAACGTAAGTGTGGCGGCATCGCTATTGCGGGCCGGATTCTTGCTTCGCGTCAGAATATGGCATTATCTAAATAAAAAAATGATTTAAATAACGAATCGAATAAAGCTACTTCATTTTTATTCCTTATTCGAGGCTCGAATAACACTGTCCGACAAGGTTTGTTAACCTTAAGGGGGCCGTCTCATTTTTGCTATGGTCCGAATCAATCGAAGCGTCCGTTGTAAACAGACGGACGCTGATGAAACTACTGCGATCAGTAAAAAGAACTTCTACCAAGGTGACATCTCCCAGTACTCTGTAGTCTTTGTAGACGAATTTTTTCTGAAAGCGTTAAGGCATAGTTGCCACATCTTCTGTTCTCTCTATCTCACCACAGGCCAGGTGTAGAATAGACCTTTCACCCTATTGTCTTGAGTGTCCCCCGATTTTGGGGCTCTAGAGCCCCATTACCATTTCCGTGACGCATCCAACGTTAACGGCTAAAGCTGGATTCTCGGCTTGCCGGCGGCCAAACGGCTAGTGAGAATCCAGCTTTACAAGGGGACCTTCAGGACTGGCAAATTCAGAAATTGTTTATACTTAGGGTACGTGAAGGTCTTCACTCAGACTTTAATTTCCCAAAGCAGTAAGGCGCGCTTCCCCTCTAAATTCGAGAAAATCGGCTTTGCAAAATGTCGAGTTTCCTTATACCCCATAAACATGACTCATGTATGAAAGAAGCTAATTCCCTTTAATTCACGAAAAAAGTTCTCACGCAAAGATTGTGAAATCATCTTTGCTAATTCCAATAATTCACGAAAAAAGTTCACATGCAAAGATTGTGAAATCAACTTTGCTAATTCCAATTGTATTCTCGTTCTGCGCTCGAACACTGATTTCTCTGTTTCACGAAAAAAATTAAAGAAGTTCACATGCAAAGATTGTGAAATCAACTTTGCTAATTCCAATTGTATTCTCGTTCCCCGCTCGAACACTGATTCCCCTGTCACTTTTTATACTTGACATTCCTTTATTGGCCACAAATCAATTCAGTGCTCAGATTTTCAGCTTCGGTTTTAAGGAATTAGCGGGCGTTGTATAAGAAAAAAAATATGAAGTCGACTAAAACAAAATGTTTCATATTCTCCGGATCTCTCTAATAGCGTATTCGGACGGTCGCACTGGGTGCGAATTTTTGCCAATTGGAAGCGAAAAAGTTCGCATTCAGTGCGCATTAGTGCAGGTTGCCGAATGTGCTATTAATCTATTACCGACTTTGATTTGTTTAAATTAGTCTCTATCAAGTTTTTATTATCTTCCATCGTAAAATGATATTTATACGACGTTTTTAACAGAAGATGTCCCTCTTATAAAAGTTTTTGTGTCAACTACAGGCCCCGCTCGCTAATTCCTTAAAACCGAAGCTGAAAATCTGAGCACTGAATTGATTTGTGGCCAATAAAGGAATGTCAAGTATAAAAAGTGACAGGGGAATCAGTGTTCGAGCGGGGAACGAGAATACAATTGGAATTAGCAAAGTTGATTTCACAATCTTTGCGTGAGAACTTTTTTCGTAAATTAAAGGGAATTAGCTTCTTTCATACATGAGTCATGTTTATGGGGGGGGGGGGGGGATTTCATCACTTTTTTCATATAAATTACTAATCTGACACACGCGACACATTTGCTTAAGAATAAGTAGCTTGCGTATACGCCACAATCATTGCAATTTGCTTGCATCTGTACCGAGTTGAGAATGACACCTTTTTCTTCGAAAGGATAAAATGGAAATAATCGTTTTAAGAAAATTTCATGGTGTCGATGTACAATTCTTTTGTTCAGAGAATCATATATATAAATCAAATTTGTATCATAATAACAGCAAACCCAATGGCCATCTGTACTATCTGACAAATTGTCATTCGCTTTGCTGAATAAAATTTGTATATGTTCTTTCGATTCGTCTACTGGGATTATTGCATCTGGACATTGAAGTAAAAGTGTATCTGTGGGTTCATAACCATGAAATTGTCGCAGAATATTGTGAAAATGGTTTATATGCGTGTCTTCTAACCACTCCTCTATCTGAATGATCTTTTCATCTTTTTCTGACAATTTCATTTTTCTCAATTTCGTCGATCGTGGAATCGTTCTAGAGTTATTTGCTCTCGAAATCGAATGCTTACGGCAATGTCTCATTCGTAACCTATCGTAACATTTTTTCCGTGCAACTTGTAACGGCAAAACTTGTTGAGGAGTTTTAACATTAAGATCTTGCGGAAAATGTTCGAACTGTATTTCTTCCGTCAACAATTTCAAGAGGTGATTTCGCAGAAGTGTTGTATTATAGTGAACATTTTGTGGTTTAATACCAAATGCTAATGAAACGGCAGTTGCTATAGCCATGACTCCACAATCTCTTGTATTTTTTTGTGGTTGAACCATCGGAAAACGCACGGTTTTTCCGTAATTGTAATATGAGGATATAATTTTTCTAAAAACAGTTTTTGCTCTTTATGTAATGGATCCGCAAAATTCTGCAGCGTATCGTATATGTAAATATTTGTCTCGTCATAGTAACTGCATGTCCAAAAATGTTGTGGACGATGCAAAATTTGAATGTGATCTAAATCTTTCCTAACGGGTTTGATTTCTAAAAGGTTATGTCTAAGATAGGTAGGTCGAATTTCGTAATTAGCGACTTTGTACAATAAGTAAGAAAAAACTGACATATGTGAATCCTCAAGCCCGCCATCGTTTGACTCACATCTTATAGCTTTCTTATCCTCTTCGGTTAAATATTTCTGAGGAACATTAAAATTTAGATCCTGTGTTCTAGGTATCAGATCTTTATTTTCTACATATACATACATTTTGGTATTTTGATATATTAACTACCTTTAAACTTTATTAAAAGTTTTTATATTCGAGACTTGGCGCACTGCAGCCTATCGAATGATGTTATAAGATAAGCCGCGTATGCAGCCTGTATAAAGTTTACTCGGAATAGCGCACAGCAGCTGACCGAGTGTACTTTATTTAATTTGGAAATATTCCAACCTGCAAAAAACAAAAAATTTGTAATAAACACTATTATATATCATACGTATTATTATTCATAAATGTAAAGGTGACTTACCAAATATAATATTTGTACTTTTATTTCTCCTACTGAGACGAATAGAATGACTTGATACTAAAAAGATATACATTTGAATAGAGAAACAGGTTAGTAAAATTCTGCGCAGACTATTATTTGACTACAAATAAATCTGTATACATGTATAATGAAACAATAATCCATTCATTGAATATATGTTCGTTTCATTATGCATAGAGCTTAATTAAAATAATAATGAAGCACACTTACATGTAAGAAAATAATGAAGATTTTTCGAATGCCAGGACATGTGTCTCTCGATACGAAAAAGAATAGAGCTCCAGTCACCCGCTTCGTTTTGTGTTTCGCGCGAACCTAGGCTCACATGCCCGTCGGTAAGAGCGAGCCCTCTACGTACCAAACAAACAGAGTTGGGCATTATTCGGTTAAATTTTTATTCGAATACGGATACGTATAAATCCCAAGATTTATTCGCGAATAACGAATGACGGTTTTATTCGACGAAAAATTATTCGTTATTCGCGAATAAATCTGTACCGTTATTCTAGCCAGTTTCATTCGGATAAGAATTTATTCGTTATTCGACCTGAATGAACGACGAATCTAGAGACGCGGTAGCGTCTCGACGCCAAGTACAAGAAAGACACCCTGTATACATGGAAGACACCCAGTATAAAACACCCTTTATAAATGTCGATCGACTGCCCCTGCCGTTTATCCACGTTCCGAGACCCTGCATATATATGTCGACTGTCGCTACCGCTATCCTTTACTCGTCGCCAGGCTATTCTGAAACTTATTTCATTAATATTTCATCACCCCTGCAATATTTTTTAAATTTAAAGGCATTTTTCTTATGTAAACCGCATATAAGCTTTCGAATAAGACCAATTCCCAAAAAATCGGTCCACGCATGCTAGAGATATCGTAATATCGTCTCATGAAATTGTCAGAAATGGTAAGAGAAAATTTTTCTTCTCCAGTCGAAAATTTGTCGACACAATACGTATACTACGCGTTACACACACACACATCTATCAGTTTCGCACACATGTTTCGTTCGTCGACTCTCGGGATCATTCCGCAGAGTATATACCCTTATATACCCCTATAACCTTATACCCTTATTACTCCTATACCCTTATACCCTTATACCCTTATACCCTTATACCCTTATACCCTTATATACCGGTATACCCTTATACCCTTATACATCCATATATACCGTTAGACCTTTTACCCTTTACCCTTACACGCTTATATACCCTTATACCCTTATAACCTTATACCCTTATATCCTTATATACCGGTATACCCTTATACTCTTATATACCCTTATACTTTTACACCCTTATATACTGTTGTACCCTTACACCCTTATATACCTTTTGAACCTTACACCCTTATACCCTTATACCCTTATATACCGTTATACCCTTATACAGGGTGTCCCAAAAATGTCGCGTTTCCTTGAAAGGGGTGACTCAGGGGGTGATTTGAAACAACTTTTTCCTTAGGGAAAATATTGTCCGAAGCTTCGTTAAGGAGATATTAAGCAAAAACCCCGACCAATAAGAGCGCGCGCCTTCCGCCTGAGTTCCCGCGGTAGCGTTGGCTACGAGGTAGGCGACCGCGCTTGTGCTACGAACGTACGAACAAGCAAGTCGGCATGCATCGAAGGAAACCGCGTTACACTTTTTTTTTTTAAAGCAGAATCTTAAATAAGAATAATTTGAAGTGAGAGGACAAGAAGTACGTAAATTTCGTTTTTAAATAAGGCATAAACGAAAAGCTAACGTAACAGAAAATGTACGACAAGTGATCGTAATTCGTTATTGAGGTAAAAATCCGTAGTTTAAGAACGGCCAACACAACTAAATTTAAAAAATAATATTAGGTGTATGAATAAATTCTTTCCGACTGGAATTTCTATCGCGGTGGTATTCAGAAGCTGCCAGAAAAATGGCAAAAGGTAATGAACAATAATGGAAATTATTGCGATGATCGAGTTGTTTTCATATTTTTTAAATCGAACTGTTATTGTACCCTAAAATCGGAAAGAATTTATTTTCACACCTAATAATCACCAATAAATTAAAGAAAACTCACCCTTTCGGACATTCCTTTCCTTGCTTTCCTTCCCTTTTCGGAAACCTGTGTCACTAGGCCACTGTACCGATCCTGGTCATCGGCGTCCAGTGCTCAGCTGATCGCAGGGTCAATGTACCGAATATTCACTTCACTGCACGGCTACTAACACTGATCACTGAATTTATTTTTCACGGAACGTGTTGTTCCTACGTTATAAAAATTGGTGGCCGCGAAAGGGGCCGATTACTGTTAATTACTGCGACGAGATTACTACTATTACCCGGCGAAACGAAAACTCGTGGCAGACTGTCTCGGGCTGTGCAGTCCGCTGCTGTGCAGCGATCAGATACGGATCCAACCGACGATCGTCAAAACAAAAGCGTAGGCTACGCTTGGTCAAATCGCTCTATCCCACTCGATCTCGTGTTTCGTTCGATCTCTTCGTCGCGCGGTGTGACAATGTATGTGGCAACTTCAGCCAATAACCAAAATACGTGTGTCCCGTCTTTAAAAGTGTGCCCAAATAGGTGACTCGACCAATCGTCACAGCAGCGGACTGCACAGCCCGAGACAGTCTGCCACGAGTTTTCTTTTCGCCGGGTAATAGTATTAATCTCGTCCCAGTAATTAACAGTAATCGGCCCCTTTCGCAGCCACCAATTTTTATAACGTAGGAACAACACGTTCCGTGAAAAATAAATTCAGTGATCAGTGTTAGTAGCCGTGCAGTGAAGTGAATATTCGGTACATTAACCCGGACGCAGTGTGATCAGCTGAGCACTGGGCGCTACCCAACCATAAATCTTTTCGTCCACTGATAACCAGGATCGGTACAGTGACCCAGTGACACAGGTTTCCGGAAAGGGAAGGAAAGCAAGGAAAGGAATGTCCGAAAGGGTGAGTTTTCTTTAATTTATTGGTGATTATTAGGTGTGAAAATAAATTCTTTCCGATTTTAGGGTACAATAACAGTTCGATTTAAAAAATATGAAAACAACTCGATCATCGCAATAATTTCCATTATTGTTCATTACCTTTTGCCATTTTTCTGGCAGCTTCTGAATACCACCGCGATAGAAATTCCAGTCGGAAAGAATTTATTCATACACCTAATATTATTTTTTAAATTTAGTTGTGTTGGCCGTTCTTAAACTACGGATTTTTACCTCAATAACGAATTACGATCACTTGTCGTACATTTTCTGTTACGTTAGCTTTTCGTTTATGCCTTATTTAAAAACGAAATTTACGTACTTCTTGTCCTCTCACTTCAAATTATTCTTATTTAAGATTCTGCTTTAAAAAAAAAATGTGTAACGCGGTTTCCTTCGATGCATGCCGACTTGCTTGTTCGTACGTTCGTAGCACAAGCGCGGTCGCCTACCTCGTAGCCAACGCTACCGCGGGAACTCAGGCGGAAGGCGCGCGCTCTGATTGGTCGGGGTTTTTGCTTAATATCTCCTTAACGAAGCTTCGGACAATATTTTCCCTAAGGAAAAAGTTGTTTCAAATCACCCCCCGAGTCACCCCTTTCAAGGAAACGCGACATTTTTGGGACACCCTGTATACCCTTATATACCCTTATATACCGTTATACTCTTATACCCTTATACCCTTATACCCTTATACCCTTATACCCTTACACCCTTATATATACTCTTATGTCCTTATGCCCTTATATACCGTTATACCTTTATACCCTTACACCCTTATATATACCCTTATACCCTTATACCCTTATATACACCCTTATACCCTTATGCCCTTATGCCCTTATATACCCTTATACAAACAAATTATTTGTTGAATGATCTTGGAATTATTTTAAAATGCTTAGCTGTGCGCCTATTAAAGGCAAGGTATTGGTGTCGATGAATGATCTGAAAAATGTTAATTGTGGTTGTTATTACACTTCAATGTTTAATACGTTCAGCGCCATAGGCTGATTTCAGCGCCATAAGCTGCTCGCGCACCACGTATTGTACTCAAAATTCTATACATATAATACATATAGATTGCCTATGCGGTGCACACGGTTTATTTTCGTAGTTGTTAAACTTACGTAGAATTTATAGAATTCATAGAATTAATCCTTAATTCTGTCCCGTGATAATTGGTAAGTTATAAAATAATATTAAAAATATCTGAAGTCATTCCCTATGTAAATTATCTTTGTAAAAAGAAGTGGGATCCCCACAAAAACTTCTAAAAAGTAAAAAAATTACGCCAAGTACATGAAATCAAGTAAATCACAAAACATAGAAGATAATAATAATTACAAAATTAAAAAAAGATGTGAAATCAAAATGAGCTGCAAGTACATAAAGGTGCTTTCCAATGTATTAAATAATATTAAGCAGATATATTTTTATACAAATAAATATTTTAATACGAATAAATATTTTATTTAAAATACTTGGCGCTGCGAAACCGAAAAAATGTTAATTGTCTTAGTATTAATAATTTACAATAACTCCCTTACAATCTAAACTACATAAACATATACATATACATATTACAAACGCAGTCAGATTTATTCTACATATATTTAACTCTAATATCATACGTAGCATATGCAAACGCACACATACACACATTCACGAACGCACGCACAAGAAAGAAAGAAAAAGATTAATGCAATTTATACATATGTATTCAGTTTAGCAACACCAATTCGGTGAGCAGCGCCAAGTATTTTAAATAAAATATTTATTCGTATTAAAATATTTATTTGTATAAAAATATATCTGCTTAATATTATTTAATACATTGGAAAGCACCTTTATGTACTTGCAGCTCATTTTGATTTCACATCTTTTTTAATTTTGTAATTATTATTATCTTCTATGTTTTGTGATTTACTTGATTTCATGTACTTGGCGTAATTTTTTTACTTTTTAGAATATGTGATACCCGGCATCTATCGATGGAAGTCTGTCTGTACTGTGTCCAACATACGTTTGGACGTGTGTGTCTGGAAGTGTGCGTATACGTCTGAACGAGCCGAGGAAATATGCATATGTGAATATTCGCATGACTATTTGTATGTATTTAAAAACGTTCAATGAACGCTTATAATTCGAAGAGATTGATTTTTCATTAGTTTAAATGGATTGCCGTGAGCAAATTTTATTTAAAATAAATCAAAACGCCACTCTATATAGTACCGCGGTCTTACATCTTCCTGCAAAGTGCGACCTATGACAAGAGTTACTTAACCTAAACCATTAGGTTTCATGGGTGTCAGTCAGTGGTGTCATGATACATCGCCGAAATCACGTGATCATTTTATTCGTCCGTTGACTGGAATAAATTATTATTCGAATAAATTTTCAGTCGAATAAAAAATTATTCGTTATTGTCGAATAATGTCATTTTATTCGAATTTTTTGTTCGAAGATTATTCGAATAAAAATTTATTCGCACAAATTTATTCGAATCCGTATTCGAATAAAAATTTAGCCGAATAATGCCCAACTCTGCAAACAAACCGATCACGTCCCGCCGCTATCGCGCGAGATCTTCTTTACCATCGTGACATTTCAAAAATGTTAACAACTAGCAGGTTATGATTGAATGACAGCCAAATGACATTTATAAATTATGTAGGACCTAGTGTAGGTCTCAGATATAAATATGTTCAAATATGTAATAGAAATGACTGGGTAATTAAAACACGTGGTTGAACTCAATAAAACCGTGTATATTTGACACGTCTATTCGACGTACTGGTCGGCAAGGCAAGAGGCAAGATGGCCTCTTGCTCCCAGGGTTACCAGGCGATCCAGTACACGTCATAGACTTATATAGACGGAGCAGAAGAGAGGACTGTAGGCGAGGTGACTGTAAGATCGGAGGGGAAAAGGCAGAAACCATACAGGCAATTCGGTAGCTAGGTTCGGATGTATTCGGTTCTTGTCGGTTCGGCATTAATGGCTATGTTCGAAACATAACCACTGTTGCTCAACTATTACTAGAGCACTAAAGAGGTGAGTATGCGCATCCGCCATATTGGGTCCCCTGGAGAGAGAAGATTATTGAGTACCCGCCTTTTTGAGTACTGTCAAATTCGCTGTATAAACCAAATATAAACTAAAATGTAAAATACTGTAATAATGTGTCATGCTACCATCTATCAATATCAACAACGCATGTTTTGTTTATAAAGTGAATCTGACAATACTTAAAAAGGCGGGTACTCAATAATCTTCTCTCTCCAGAGGACCCAACATGGTGGATGCGCATACTCACCTCTTTAGTGCTCTACTATCACTGTTCTAAAGCATCGTAGTGGTCGTTGTATATAATCATATATTAATTGAGTGTAATAATGACTTATTGCGTAGTAAGCGGTTGTGCAAATCGCAGGAAAAATAAAAACTGCGAACAGTTGGAGAAAGAAAATATAAATAATGATAGTATTCGATTTCACATGTAAATAAATAAATATACATACATAACCAACAATTTATATATTCCCAGATAGCACTCGACGTCTATGAGCCGTCTTTAAGACGTCTGTTTCAGACATTCAAGACGTCTTAAAGACGTCTGCTGTTTTCTGAAAGACGTCTGCTGTTTTCTGAAAGACGTCTTAAAGACGTCTATAGACGTTTTTGAATGTCCTGAGTCAGTAAACCGTACGTCTTTAAGACGTCTTTTAAACGCTGTGTAGACGTCTTTGTAAGACGTCTTTGAGACGTCTTATAAACGCCCTGTAGACGTCTTTTAAACGTCGCGTAGACGTCCATTTCAAATTTTCAAGACGTCTTAAAGACGTCTATAGACGTTTTTGAATGTCCTGAGTCAGTAAACCGTACGTCTTTAAGACGTCTTTTAAACGCTGTGTAGACGTCTTTGAGACGCCTTATAAACGCACTGTAGACGTCTTTTAAACGTCGCGTAGACGTCCATTTCAAATTTTCAAGACGTCTTAAAGACGTCTGCTGTTTTCTGAAAGACGTCTTAAAGACGTCTATAGACGTTTTTGAATGTCCTGAGTCAGTAAACCGTACGTCTTTAAGACGTCTTTTAAACGCTGTGTAGACGTCTTTGTAAGACGTCTTTGAGACGTCTTATAAACGCCCTGTAGACGTCTTTTAAACGTCGCGTAGACGTCCATTTCAAATTTTCAAGACGTCTTAAAGACGTCTGCTGTTTTCTGAAAGACGTCTTAAAGACGTCTATAGACGTTTTTGAATGTCCTGAGTCAGTAAACCGTACGTCTTTAAGACGTCTTTTAAACGCTGTGTAGACGTCTTTGAGACGTCTTATAAACGCCCTGTAGACGTCTTTTAAACGTCGCGTAGACGTCCATTTCAAATTTTCAAGACGTCTTAAAGACGTCTGCTGTTTTCTGAAAGACGTCTTAAAGACGTCTATAGACATTTTTGAATGTCCTGAGTCAGTAAACCGTACGTCTTTAAGACGTCTTTTAAACGCTGTGTAGACGTCTTTGTAAGACGTCTTTGAGACGTCTTATAAACGCCCTGTAGACGTCTTTTAAACGTCGCGTAGACGTCCATTTCAAATTTTCAAGACGTCTTAAAGACGTCTGCTGTTTTCTGAAAGACGTCTTAAAGACGTCTATAGACGTTTTTGAATGTCCTGAGTCAGTAAACCGTACGTCTTTAAGACGTCTTTTAAACGCTGTGTAGACGTCTTTGAGACGTCTTATAAACGCCCTGTAGACGTCTTTTAAACGTCGCGTAGACGTCCATTTCAAATTTTCAAGACGTCTTAAAGACGTCTGCTGTTTTCTGAAAGACGTCTTAAAGACGTCTATAGACATTTTTGAATGTCCTGAGTCAGTAAACCGTACGTCTTTAAGACGTCTTTTAAACGCTGTGTAGACGTCTTATAAACGCCCTGTAGACGTCTTTTAAACGTCGCGTAGACGTCCATTTCAAATTTTCAAGACGTCTTAAAGACGTCTGCTGTTTTCTGAAAGACGTCTTAAAGACGTCTGCTGTTTTCTGAAAGACGTCTTAAAGACGTCTATAGACGTTTTTGAATGTCCTGAGTCAGTAAACCGTACGTCTTTAAGACGTCTTTTAAACGCTGTGTAGACGTCTTTGAGACGTCTTATAAACGCCCTGTAGACGTCTTTTAAACGTCGCGTAGACGTCCATTTCAAATTTTCAAGACGTCTTAAAGACGTCTGCTGTTTTCTGAAAGACGTCTTAAAGACGTCTATAGACGTTTTTGAATGTCCTGAGTCAGTAAACCGTACGTCTTTAAGACGTCTTTTAAACGCTTTGTAGACGTCTTATAGACATCTTTAAGAGGTAGTGAAGCGTTTCAAAGACGTCCATTTCAGACTTTCACAACCCCTCAAAGACGTCTTCGCAAGGACTTGATTAGGTCTAACGCAGCTCTTTAAAAGACGTAGTTAAGATGTCTGTAACTTAATAAAAATTAATGAAAAAAAACTTAATATAAATTCATTTCATTTATTTAATTACAATTAATTTTAATTATTGAAGAGCTATACTTATATATAATGTTAAATTATGTTAATGATATACAGTCGGGGACAAAAGTAAGTGGACAGCTAGTGGAAATGGTTATCAGTGAACTTTGGTCAAACTAGTACTATTGTTATAAACTTACATTTATGTATTGTATATTTATTGTGCATACATTATTTAACCAATACTTTAAATTAGTATGTACAGTTCTGTAGATGTAATTTTTTTTTAATGAATAGGTCAGCAAATTGTAGAGGGACAAAAGTAAGTGAACACATAATAAAATACATAATAAAATTAATACTTGGAATTGCCGCTTTTTACTTGAATTACTGCTTACAAACGTCTTGGAATACTGTTTTTTACATTTTCAATATAATCTTTACTAATATTTTCGATTGCTGACTGTAAACTTTTGAAAAAATCGATCTTATTATTTCGCTTATCCAATGGAATTTTCGCGTGCAATAAACTCCATAAGTTCTCTATAGGATTCAAGTCGGGGCTCTCTGTCGGCCATTCAAGCAATTTAATATTGGAATACTCCAAAATTTCTCACTTTTCGTAACAGTGTGTTTGGAGTCATTGTCCTGTTGGAAACGAAATCCTTCATGGATACCCACGTCAGCACGAATTGACGGAATCACGAATGCAGATAAGCATACTCATATACTAAATGAAAATTTAGATGGGGCAGTATTAAAAATGGGTCTCGACGAAGGATTTGGTTCTCCACCGGACAATGACCCCAAACACACTGTTACGAAAAGTGAGAAATTTTTTGAGGATTCCAATATTAAATTGCTTGAATGGCCGACAGAGAGTCCCGACTTGAATCCTATAGAAAACTTATGGAGTTGACTGCACGCGAAAGTTCCATTGGATCAGCGAAATAATAAGATCGATTTTTTCAAAAGTTTACAGCCAGCAATCGAAAATATTAGTAAAGATTATACTGAAAATGCAATAAACAGTATTCCAAGACGTTTGTACGCAGTAATTCAAGTAAAAAGCGGCAATACCAAGTTTTAATTTTATAATGTATTTTATTTAGTATGTATTTTATTATGTGTCCACTTACTTTTGTCCCTCTGCAATTTGCTGACCTCTTATTATCGTTATCGTCATCAACATTAAAACTTCTTAGAAATTGCTGCTTTTCTGTCAGCAGCTCTTTTGAGCCAGACCTGTATGTTCGATTCCGTCTCCTTTCGGGAAGTGTGAATTTTTGCCTTCTCTGCAGCAACTTAATAATAAGAATTTTGATAAAACATTATTACAGTGAATTCCCCAGTAATCAATATTAGCCGCAGTAAAATATGGGTAATACTTACCGATTATAAGCCTGGCCAGTTGTAACATATTAAACGGTTCCTTCCCTTTCCTCCCCAGCCAACTATATTGTAAAGCAATATCATTACTTATTATTGCCGTTAATGTTCGTTTTGTGAAATCATATCCATTGGAGCCGCCAAATTTGGCTAATTCGTTAACCTGCAATATAAAAATTATTTAACACTGACAAAAGAAGTATAATTTCGTTTCAGATATATAGCGAAAGCGAATTTTGAAAAAATTTGAAACTTTGCATTATTTCTACATACAAGATATATATAATTACAAAGATGGTATTTTACTTACTCCATTGTCAAAATCGCGTTCATTTTTTAAAATTTCCTCAAACCGATGAACATCTTCCAAACTGGACAGCGGAAATGTAATCTTATATTTCAGGAAAAGTGATGTGTTTTCTCCATTTATTTCCGCCCGTTCGCTCCGTAAGTCTGCGACACAACTTTTCATCTCCACCGTAAAGCTATCCATTTTCTCTGTCATTCGTTTCACCTCTTCTAGCGAGTCCGTCACGAGCGCTCGAAGCATGTGCATCTGAGTCTTCAGAGTCTCCACGTTTTTCCCCTGTAGCGCGCACCCGCTGCACGAAGGGCGTGCGTGTACATCTTCTGTAAATTATTAATAACATTTCATATTTGTTCAGAGTACCTATTCGTGTTAAAGAATATTTCCGCGTATAATATCCTCATACAAATATATTAATTGAAGGGTCGGATGCAATCAGGGGACTAGCGCTTGAAAATTGGAAAAATTATTGTCCAAAAGCTAAGAAAGATTGGAAAATTAAATGTTATTAAACTAAATTTTAAAAAATATAGTGTTGTAAAGCTCGTCACGACACACATTTCTTCTATTTACAGTTTGTTTATCCAATCTCATAAAAGTCTCATAACGATCCCTTAATATTTACTCAAGTTTCGCAATTTACGTTTAAAGAAATAATGATTTCGGACGACGAAAAAAATTTTTGTTTATAATTTTTTGCTCGAATAGTAATGATTGAATAAACAAACTGTAAATAGAAAAATGTGTGTCGTGACGAGCTTTACAACACTATATTTTTTAAAATTCAGTTTAATAACATTTAATTTTCCAATCTTTCTTAGCGTTTGAACAATAATATTTCCCATTTTCGAGCGTTAGTCCGCTGATTGCATCCGACCCTTCAACTTACCAATAGCGATGTGTGTCTGCTCTCTAACTTCATTATTTTCCTTGTCCTTATCTTCGCGTAGTATATTAATACTCTAGTCTGAAAATAAAAATAATTTTTGTCAAATAGATACTAAGTAAATAAAAAAAGGAAATAAATACTTTCAGGTGTTGAAACTTTTTAGAGTATATTTCCCCTTTGTAGTCACCCACCGAATTTTTCCACTTTTTTAATTTTCGGCGCCTTTGGTAAATGAATTTCCTCCTCCGACTCCGAATTGCTAGAAGAAACATATTTCTGGATCCTTTTTCGTTTCCCGGTCATCTCCTTATCTGATTGGAGGTCACTCGTCTCTTCCGCCTCTCGGGCCTTCGTTCGCGCTTTTGCGTAATCATCTGAATGTACATATTAGTAAGTAATTGAATTGCATATTTATCCTCTATAGTAATTACAACCTACCAAAAATTGCATTCGCGAAAATAGAGATTTCGTATTTCGTCCAGGCGGGGTTGACCGGCACACACTTTTTCAAAGCGGTGGCGAGTCGTGGGAAGGGCGGCGTAGGCCAGAAACAAAAATTGTCCTCTATCCAGTGAGACGGTACGGCTTCGACCGTTTTGTCGTGAAGAAACATCACGATCGTCCACCTTGCGACCATATTTGCGCGCTAAACTGCAAATATAGTACGACATTGATATTAAACATCTGGTTGTAAGGCCCGGTGCAGGCGGGCGGTTTGTGGGAGTTTGCCCCCGCGAAAATATAAAATTGTGTTCTAGCAATCTAAACTGCCGCAAACCGCTAGTCTGCACCGGCCCTTATTAAAAAAAAAAAAAAAAAAAAAAAAAAAAAAAAAAAAAAAAAAAAAAAAAAATAATGAGGCAACAGGATTCGAATTGGGACAGTATGTAGTGAAAGCACTAAGAAGGCTGAAGGAGAAGGATATTTTGATATAAAAAGAAAGATGCAACTTTTGTTAAAACTTCTTGATATCCCTCACCGTTCTCGAGATATTCCACGAAAAAGAAACCGCATTTTTTTACGGGGTGATTTCACCCTCTAAAACCGCACTATGGCATAGAGGTGTGACTATCGATAATATCGTTAAGATATCGTTAAGGTGAATAGAAGCGGCTGAGGTAGAATGCAACACGTTAATTGTATAATAAAATCATTTAGAATCTTTATATTGCAGGCAACATATTAGTGTATTTTGGCTGTAATCTTGTACTTCTGCCTCTAAGAATTTGTATATTTATATGTATATTGTAAATTATATATTATAAATATAAATATAACATACATGTGCATTTTTCGAGTCACCTATTTGGGCATACTTCTAAACACGGGGCACACGTATTTTGGTTAGTGGCTGAAGTAGGCACATACATTGTCGCACCGCACGACGAAGAGAGCGAACGAAACATATCGAGATCGAGTGGGATAGAGCGATCTGACGGAGATAAAAAATCTATAACTTTGGTTCTGGTCTAGATGTTTTAATGAAATTTGGCTCAATTTAACTACCGATTTGAGCACCGATCACATGAAAACAATAGCAAATATTAAAAAACGGCGTTTACCACAGTATAACACAGTAATTAGTGTTGGAAAATCCGACGTCGCCTAACGAACAAGGCGCAGCCGCGTGCAAATAACTCTAAAAAGGAACGAGCAGACGACGCCGGGTCCGGACCGCGTGATGCCAGGCCCACCACGGATTGGCTGGGGCTCCAGGGAATTCGGAAGGCGTCATCGCAGGGACTCCCCGGTCAAAAACAAAAGACAGACGGACTCAGATATCGACACGAGGCACGCTGTATCAATCGGGCAGAATACATATTGTTTAATTTTCCACTATTCATTTCCTCCACGTTTCAAATTCTTACATTAGTATGTTAATAAAATGAGAATTGTAATCGGCCAGTAGCCCCTTTCAAAAACATGGGTCTAAATACACGGGCCTAGCACGGGCCTCCGAGGGTTAATATCACTTATATTAATACAACTTAAAGGCTGTAAATTTGCGGTTAAATTGAGCCAAATTTCATTAAAATATCTAGACCAGAACCAAAGTTATGTGTGTCGATATGATGTGACAATAAACGTATAATTTTGATGCAATTAAGAAACCCACTTACCTTGAAAGAATATATGTATATGTCCCGAGACTAAATATATAACACTAAAAAATATATATATACACACAAAAATATATAAAATTAAGAAAACTTAGAACTCAGAAATATGTACTACGATGTAACAGTATGTAACACTATGTAACATTTAAGAAGTCTCGGCTGAGCTTGTATATACTACTTCCGAACAATCCCGTCGAAGGTACTCGAGTAACTGCCGCGCAGCCAGAGTTGGGAGGAAACCGGCAGGCCGAACACCTACAGGGAGCGGTGGTAGTGTGTGCGTGAGACGCACGATCGGAGACGAACCGACGCCACGGCCAACCAGCGTCGCCGGGAAATATGTTGTCGAAGCTGGTTGGCCGCGGCGTTACTCGCTTGGTGCTGGCGTCGGTTCGTCTCCAATCGTGCGTCTCACGCACACATTACCACCGCTCCTGTGGTGTTTCCCCCTCTATCATTGCAAAACAATTGTTTCGAACCGAACGCTGCGCGGCACTCGGCAGTTATTCCAGAACATTCCAGAACCGTGGACGAGTGAATGATTTGGAAACCTACATACTCTACGGAACATATACTTTATTATTTTACTATTAGCCTATATTTTACAATTTTAGTTTATTTTTAATTTCAGTGTATATTTAGGTTTAGTATATATTTGGTTTCAGTGCATATTTTGTAAAGGTATATTTTTACTATATTTTTTATTTCGGTATATTTTTAAAGCACGTGTGGCCTTTCCTTAGAATTAAAACTAAGTTTTTACATATTGTTCCTTCGTTAATTAAAAATGAGTGGCAAACCGAATGTGCAAAAGTATTATAAGCGTGCTAGGAAATCGCTAAATTATTCCCACCCGGAACCGTCAACATCATTTGATGCCAGATTTTCGGGCAGTAAAGATAATTTTCTAGTGAATGATATTCACACCTTACCTGATTTTAGTTTTCAGTCTTGTTTAAATAGTAATGAAAATAATGCAGAGTATTCAAATTTCACGCAACAAATTGAACATGACATTCCTTTTGAAGATTCTCGGGGTTTAGATAATGCAGGGGAAAATAATTGTCCTATTAATAATTATACTATTAATAATGTCACTGCAGAATTGTCAGATCAAACGAATAATCATGTCTTGTCTTCTTCGCTAGCACAGTGGGCTTTAAAACATAATGTTACTCATTGTGCGATTAATGATTTGCTTTGTATTTTAAAGAAATCAGTTTCATCCGATTTACCGTTAGATGCTAGAACACTTTTAAAAACAGTCAGGAAAGTAGAAACTAGAATCGTTGAACCGGGGCATTATCACCATTTTGGTTTGAAAAATAGTATTCTGAAACTTATTAAGTCCTCGGGTGTTTCACATATCAAAGATAATACAATTCAAATTAATGTTAATATTGATGGCTTACCGCTGTCAAAAAGCTCCGATAGTCAAGCTTATCCCATTTTATGTAGCATCGCAGGATTTTCAAATGTTGATATGGTTGGCATATATCATGGTTATAATAAACCTAAAGATGCCAACTGTTTCTTACATGATTTCATACAAGACGCAGTAAACATTATTAATAATACAATTTTAATTGATGGGCAGTTGTATCGAATACAAATAAAATCTTTTATTTGTGATGCCCCGGCAAAATCTTTTATCAAATATACCAAAGGGCACGCTGGCTATAATTCTTGTACAAAATGTAATACAAAAGGAGATTTCGTAGATAGAACATGTTTTCCAGAAATTCACAACATCACTTTACGTACAGATCGCGATTTTAGATTACAAGTAGACGACAAGCATCACACAGGCAAATCAATTTTAGAAAACATTCCTGGAATTAACATGATAGAATCCTTTCCCCTCGACTATATGCACTTAGTGTGTCTAGGCGTGGTAAAAAAATTACTAGTTAATCTGTGGGGGTATGCAAAACCCAGCACAAAAAGGTCACGTAAAGAAGCATCCGCCATATCCTGCTCTCTTATAAATCTTGCGAAAAGTATTCCAAAAGAATTCAATAGAAAATCTCGAAGTTTGAATGATTTAAAAAGATGGAAAGCAACGGAATTTCGACAATTTTTATTATACACTGGACCAGTAGTTTTATTAAATAATATAAGGAAGGACAAATATTCAAATTTTCTTTCACTACATGTAGCGTCAATTATCTTATCAAATTCTAGATATTTTAAACATATAGATTATGCAACCAAATTATTAAAATATTTTGTTAAGACCTTTAGAATGTTATATGGACCACACACCATTTCGCACAACGTTCACAATCTGCTACACCTCACAAAAGATGTAAAAAATCATGGACCGCTCGACAATTTCAGTTGTTTTCCATTTGAAAATTTTTTGCAAAGCATCCCTAAATCTATTAGAAAGGGTGACAAACCTTTACAACAAATAGTGAAAAGGCAAACAGAGAAATCTAACTTTATGGCAGAAGAAATCCATCCTAATGTTGTATTTCCTCTGCTTAAGAATGAACATTTTAAGGGTCCACTAATGGAGAATATTACAGAGTCTCCCACACAGCACACAGCCGTCCTAAAAGCGTCCCAGGGACGTCTGTCCCAGTCGTACCGGACGTCCCAGGGACGTCCCGAATTTCCCACGAACGGCTTATATACGTCCCCTGAACAACGAATGTTACCAAAAAAGTGGTCCCGGGTACGTCTCGCACACAGCATACAGCCGTCCTAAAAGCGTCCCAGGGACGTCCATCCCAGTCGTTCGGGACGTCCCGAATTTCCCACGAACGGCTTATATACGTCCTCTGAACGACGAATATTACAAAAAAAGAGTGGGTCCTGGGGGTACCACCCACCCACCCGTCTTTTAAGCGCGTGGATTAGGACTGAACACAGGCGTTCGAAAAACGTAATTAAGACCTATTTTTATCGATGAATAAGCCTTTCGCCCGGGTCCCCCCTACAGGACTTTCGTCAGTAAGGCTTACCTGGCGGAACCCTGCCTTAGACAAGCTGTGTATCAGGACTGGGACAGAACTCTTATATATACCAACCGGAGGGCGATGGAACACCAGCGAGAAACTCTCGAGCCGGGTAGCCCTCCGGTGGCATATGTCGATGAACCTTATCGGATCCCTACAATAGCACACGACGTCCTCAAAGCGTCCCAAGGCCATCCCAAAGACGTATTTAACACGTCCCAAACGCGTCCCAAATGCGTCCCAAGGACGTCTTTAGGACTTTGTACAGAGGGCGCCACTGTAGTTACCGACGTCCCAAAAGCGTCCCAAAGCCGTCTATAGACGTCCCAAAGCCGTCTATAGACGTCCCACAGACGTCTTGTTACCAATCGGGACATTCAGACCTAAAGTCCTAGAAGGGACCTAAAACAGACGTCCTCGGGACGTCGTGTGCTGTGTGGGCTAAGCAGTTCAGAACTATAGCTTTCAGAGATTTTATTTTAAACATTAGTCACCCCAACAACTGCTGTTGTCTTAAAGATGGTAGCATTATTATTATAAAAAATGTAGTATGTAGAAATGAATGTATTGAAGTAATTGCACGAAAAGTTTTGGTTTTAAATGATTTTTATAACGATCCATGCAAATCGTCAAATATAGGAATTTACGTTGTACAACGACGCCACTTAAGCCCTCTCCAAATTTTTAACGTAACAGAAATTTCCCATAAATGTGTGAGATTAAAAACTGATGGAAAATGTATTATTTTCCCATTACTACACTCCATTTAATATTCATAAGTATGACTCTCTCTGTTTGTCACTTGAGATGCTCATTCAATGTTTGTATTATGTAGTATGTAGTGTTTACAGTAACAATATTAATTATTCAGATTTCTAGTTTTTCTGGTCTTAATGTTTATGTAAGATTCTATAAGTCTCTGTAAGTTAGAAAGTAGATGCTTAGAAATTATGTACGAAATGCTGCGGACGGACCAACCAATCAAGGCCAACACATAGGAGACGGAGTGATTAGGAAGTGTATCACCAAATAACAAGGCACGTAATAATACAGACAATCTTTAGACCCATTTTTATTTATAGTTGTTCCTATAGGGTATTAGATAATTTCACATCTCTTTTTCAGACAGGATGCCCGCTATTCTCAGATAGCACACGACGTCTATAATCCGTTTTTAAGACTGCTTGAAAGTCTGAAAGACGTCTTAAAGACGGCTTATAGACGTTGTGTGCTATCTGGGTTCGAACGCGGAGGTCAATGCTACGAGTAGGGAGTTACCGGAGTCGCAGACAACTTACTCGTATCAGTGTGGCGTTTCAGGGATGAAGATCGTCTCCAACCAATCAAGGCCAACACATAGGAGACGAATAGATTAGGAAGTGCATCACTAAATAACAAGGCACGTAATAATACAGACAATCATTAGACCCATCTTTATTTATAGTTGTTCGTATGGGGTATTAGTTGATTAGACAGCTCTTTTTGAGGAATCTTTATACAGGGTGTTTCACCAACTTTGCCCGTATGAAATATCATCGCCACTTCAAATAATAATCGAAAATGTTACATGTATATGTTGTGTGGTATAAAAAATTCATAATATAGTATCATCAGTTTCTTTGCAGGTGGAGGCAAAGAGCAGATCTGCAGGTCGATTTTGTTCCATTAATTTCTTGATGAATTTGTAGAGGTTCGCGACGCGTTCAGATATTTCGATCAGCATATAAAGATTAGAAATTGAATCATCGAGACGACCGGCGGAAACACAACAGGCATCCGAGACCGTGACCAACTGACAACTTCGTAAACGATCGAGAACCGAACATTCCCGAAATCGGCCGAGCATAAATTCGACCACCAGCAGCGCAGACGGCATCAGTATTGTTGCGTGGGCTCGCGAGTAAAAAACTTACTATATTTATTAAGAGCAGCGGTAAGCGTTAATTTAAGATAGTGTAAAAGTGTAGGGTTTAAGTTAGTACAATAAATAGTTTATAAGAGACATAACGTGATTCACTATTCCTACAAATTCATTGTTTTTCGATTTCTGACTTAGGTACACCACTTTCATAATCACCGACAAATATCTATTGTAAGTGCAGACATTCTGTATATTTTGTATACTGTAAAATCTACGTATCGTACATGTTCTACATATATATATTATAACCGTATTAAGTGTATATACCCTGCATACATAATAATAATACAAATAAAACTAATTGGTATTAAGTAAACGAAATAAATTGTTATTGAGTTTGATTATATTCTGAAAACCACTTACATACTTCCTTAAAACATTAAACCGTACCAATACGATTTGGACGTAACAAAAAGACGTTTTAAACACGTTCAGAAGAGGTGCAAACAAAACATGATGATAGGCGTTCAGGCCAAAAATAGATTTTTCTAAGAAGTCGTGTGCTATGTGGGATTTGATGTGTGTGTGTGTGTGTGTGCCCAGATAGCACAACGTCTGGTAAAGTCTTAAAGACGTCCAAAAGGCGTCTTAAAGACGTCTTAAAGACGTCTTGTTACAAATCAAGACGTTCAGACCTAAACTAGACGTCTCTAAGACGAGGTGTGCTATCTGGGTGTGTGTGTGTCAAGCGTCGTATCCCAGATAGCACACGACGTCTTTAAGACGTCCATTTTACGTTTATTTTTGGTCTGAACGTCTTAGACCATATTAAGACATCTGTAAGACGTCTCAACAGAGTCGTTTAAAAGACGTCCTGTTACAGACGCCTTAAGGACGTCTTAAAGACGTCTGTAGACAGACGTCTTAGAAATGTCTCCGCGCAGACGTCTTAAAGACGTCTCAACACAGTCGGTTAAAAGACGTCCTGTTACAGACACCTTAAAGACGTCTCAACAGAGTCGTTTAAAAGACGTCCTGTTACAGACGCCTTAAGGACGTCTTAAAGACGTCTGTAGACAGACGTCTTAGAAATGTCTCCGCGCAGACGTCTTAAAGACGTCTCAACACAGTCGGTTAAAAGACGTCCTGTTACAGACACCTTAAAGACGTCTCAACAGAGTCGTTTAAAAGACGTCCTGTTACAGACGCCTTAAGGACGTCTCAACAGAGTCGTTTAAAAGACGTCTTGTTACAGACACCTTAAAGACGTCTCAACAGAGTCGTTTAAAAGACGTCCTGTTACAGACGCCTTAAGGACGTCTTAAAGACGTCTGTAGACAGACGTCTTAGAAATGTCTCCGCGCAGACGTCTTAAAGACGTCTCAACACAGTCGGTTAAAAGACGTCCTGTTACAGACGTCTTTAAGACGTCTCAACACAGTCGGTTAAAAGACGTCCTGTTACAGACGTCTTTAAGACGTCTCAACAGAGTCGTTTAAAAGACGTCCTGTTACAGACGTCTTTAAGACGTCTCAACAGAGTCGTTTAAAAGACGTCCTGTTACAGACGCCTTAAGGACGTCTTAAAGACGTCTGTAGACAGACGTCTTAGAAATGTCTCCGCGCAGACGTCTTAAAGACGTCTCAACACAGTCGTTTAAAAGACGTCCTGTTACAGACGTCTTTAAGACGTCTCAACAGAGTCGTTTAAAAGACGTCCTGTTACAGACGCCTTAAGGACGTCTTAAAGACGTCTGTAGACAGACGTCTTAGAAATGTCTCCGCGCAGACGTCTTAAAGACGTCTTAATATGGTCTAAGATGTTCAGACCAAAAACAGACGTGAAATGGACGTCTTAAAGACGTCGTGTGCTATCTGGGTTATATATATAATCTTAGAAATTCAAATGTGTTGCTTGATTATCGAATAGATAATATGTTTATAATAAAAATATTTTTTTTTTTCATCAGTTATGTCGCAGCAATTGAGCGATATATATCTATTATACTATATAATTATTTATGCATATTAATTATGTTTATGAACTTTTAAGCTTACAAAATCTTTAAAAATATAAATATTATTGCATATATCTATAAGTACGATTTTATTTAAAAAAAGCTTCATTCTATTTATTAATTTTGTTATATATATAACTTACATGATATACGAAATTTTGAATTATGTATAAGTATAGCTAACCTTTTCGACTAAGTATCCCTCATAGATATATATAACGTCATTGAATTTCCGAATAGCCCCGAGGAGGAACGGAGTTACCCGATTTGCCTGTATGACAGTCCCCTTACCGCGAATCTTACAACCCCCCTCAGACACGCTCCGTCTATATATGTCTATGGTACACGTACTGGCATATATGACGTCACTTAGCTTGGATTGGCTCGGCGTTGACATGACGTCACGGCGTCACCAATCAAATATAAGTATTCCCCTTCTCCTAAACCGTATGACGTCATATAGGCCAGCACACCGCCATTTTTTCAGTACGCCTGGCAACCCTGCTTGCTCCTCGTCTCGATGAGACGATATCCCCACTTTCCACATCCCGGAGGAGTGGGGGAAAAACAGAGTGGGAGCTGTACGGTGCTCCCTACAATTATGCTTTCGAGGCGACACCTACTGGCGTCAAGTGGAGAAGAACAACGTGACGTCACGAAACGTCTGACTGAAAAAAGTATCATTTTGATAACTATTAATTCAGAATAAATCTTATATCTTTTAGACAAATAGCTTGATACATTAAGTAAAACGACATATGGGTTCGAAAAAAACAAATGATTCGCTTAATCATGAAAAACACCGGGACTATGTCATAAAATAAGATAATAAGGCTAAAATAGCTCTGACGACCTGTCAATTTCGCTATCTTTCGTGTATAGAGACATGGTCGCTCAGTGTGCCTATGGGTAGAGGGGGAAGGGGAATTAGCTTCCAGACGCGACCGCGTCTGTTGATATATTTGATAGAAAGCAACGACCAACGATTAGCGTGGGTCAGTGCGTAGCGCTCCCGTCTAGTAAGCATGAGGTCTCCAGTTCACGTCTCACACTGTTGGTATTATTATTTTTTTATTCATTTGAGTACCTACACCTTTCACATGCAAAGTTTATCAAATTCATGCTAATTAACAGATATGTAAACATCCTCCCAGGAGATGAACATAACTTTCAATGAAAGACACACATCTTATTTTAAATTATCTATTACTTGAAAAATCGTACTTTTTATTGCACACAGTAATTTCTAAATAGGATTATTTACAATAAATTATCTTTTTCGTACAAAAATAAAACACGTAGAGTAGAAAATGGAACTTGCAACCGTTGTGCATGCATCTGTGTCTCCGTTGCGCTAGTGGTGACGGCGGCCGGCCAGACGGCTAGTGAGAATCCATCTTTACAAGCGGTAGGAATGAAAGTTATAATAATGGTGAGAATTTAGGGCGGTATTTAGGGTAAAGAGTACAATGGTTGGCCACTTAAGTAAGAGTGTCACATAAATAATGAATTATAAGTGTGAATTTAGTAAATTTGCATTGGAAATCAATATAAATAAGTAAAAAAAAGTCCTAATAATCTAAAAATAAATGGAGTTTATTTAAAAAAAGCAAGAATTTATAAAAATACACAAAAAATGTGTTGACTACGAAAAAATATAGTTATTGGCATGGTCACGACAGTAGTTGTCCGATCGGTTCGACAGTGATTGGCCGCTATTTGACACATAATATAACCTAAAAGAAAATGTTATATGATTTGATGATAGAAATGGGATTAAAATTAATCAATAAAAAATGGATATATCTTATGTATGTATGTGTTTATTAAATACAAATAAATATATTTGTTCGTATACATCTTATATTATCACTTATCTCTGACAAGGTATACTTTCTTTGGGCATCTTTCATTGCTTATAATTATTGGTTTTGCTCTTTTATTTTGAACAGTATTCTCCTTGTTACTGATTTTCTCTTTTTTAATGTTTTTCTCTTGCTGCTTTAGCAGCCTTGCTAATTTCTTTGCTTCTTTCTCTTTTTCTGCTGCTTGTTTCTTTTTCAAAATTTCGCATTTTTTAGCATCTTTCTTTTTTCTTTCCATTTTTTGTTGCTCAAATTTATTTTCTTCATTTAATTTCCATTCTAGCGATGATATTGCATAAGATTTTATTTGTGTAATATTCCATAAAAACCATAAGAGTACAGTTAAAAGTTTACGAATAGTTTAATGTATTTATGATATGTATATTTCTCATATTCGGTATATATCGATAAATAAAAGTTGAAACTATATAAAAGAATTATTTATTTGTTAAAATTATACATATATTATGAAAAATACAGGGGGCCAATAACCGTTTTACCGTTACTAAGGTTATAAAACAATCACCGGCCGCCCGGCCAATTATTGCCATTCAACATTATTCATATGACAGTTGTTGGCCCCCTGTATTTTTCATAATATATGTATAATTTTAACAAATAAATAATTCTTTTATAAAGTTTCAACTTTTATTTATCGATATATACCGAATATGAGAGATATACATATCATAAATACATTAAACTATTCGTAAACTTTTAACTGCACTCTTATGGTTTTTTGATTAAATGGCTGTAATTTCCAAGCTTCAAAGCCGAGTCATCCTATTTGCTTTTATATATAATCACAGTATATAGTGAGTGGAGAAATGTTGATTACATCCGAAGCAAGAAAGTACAAGGAATATGAACATGTTCATTAAAAAAGGCATAACATTGGTATTTCTTTATATTCATTTATTTCTCAAAATATGGCCAATCATTGTCAGGTGGCCAACCACTGTACTCTTTACCCTACAGTTGCTTCTTACTCTCAAGATCACTAGCGGCGGTGGCCGTGATGGAAACACCGGTTCTCGTTAGATAACCGAAGTTCAGCACGGGGCGAGTACTGGGGAAATATGGGTTTTCCACCTTTCTCCCGGTGCGCCGCTCGCTGCTGGGACCAGTGATGCCAGAATCGTGGGACGTGGGACAAATCCTTACCCCCACTATGACCTACCATCGTCTCCCACTATGGCCTACCGTCGTCCCCCACTTTCTTCCCATCGCACTGCACACAAGCATATCCCTACGGACAGGAGTAGATATAAGGGAAGTTGTAAATATGGATTGTAAACCCTGAGGGGACGCAATAAAGTACTATATATATCTAGTACTAAATAGTTTTCTAGGCATCTTTGCAAAAAAAGAAACAAAAACTTTATGTTATAAAGTAGCCCGATACGATTAGACACCTTGATTGGAAAAAATAGTATGATGAATTTTTTCTCTATTCTTGGGATTGACGGCCATTGTGCGTTTGGTCTTTGCAGGAGGCGTGTTGATAGTGGATAATACTTTGTAGTGGCTATACTGGTGGTATTTTGCTTACGTGCGTCGAAATAAAAGCGGGCTCAGAGCTAGGCGAAAATTCATTCATTCTTTACGATGGGTAATTTATTATTTTTCCAAGAACGTTTCGAGAACATCTGTTTGTCAAATTTCTAAAGGCCAGTAAAAAACGTGGTAACATTGTTCAGTCTGAGTAAATCCGCACATTGCTCTGTCGATGGGCAGTACGTACGATGCTTCGGTCGCGCAGGTACCGTCGTCAAACGCCAACCACCAACTCGCGGGAAAAAACGATCATAAACCGGGGCCCTGGCGAGACGCTCTGACCGATCAATCTGATTAATTTTTGGGAACCAGATGTGGCATTTTCCTCCTTTACTAACTAATCTCTCTATGTTCGGCAGGCAATAAACCTCCGTTACAGTGTAAAAAATAAATTCGAATGATGTTCTGAGCGCTGACCGTGACGAACATTAATCTTGTGGTCCGCGCAATGACCAAAAGAAGATGGTCTTATCATAGATTGAAGAATTCTTCCCTGGCAATTGGGCAAGAAACGAAATAACTCTGAACAAGTAGCAGAACGCCTCGCGATGAGACACAGGAAGAAAAGAGGTAGTCCGCTGACTGCGCGATATTGCCCGTCTAGGGGCACCCAGCATAAATATTGTGCAATATATTGCACAATAATATTAAACGCGTCTACAGGCCGCTTACCACATCTAGTTCACAAAAAATTAATTAGGCTGATCGGCCAGACTCAAGTGGCGAGCAACCTTTTGTCAGAAGTGGGCCACAAGTGGAAACAATATTAAATACATAAATATAACATCGTTCATGAAAACCCGATATGACGATGTTCAGGTGGGCCTCGCGACGATGTTCAGGTGGGCCACATGTGGCCCGCAGGACGCGGGTTGCTCATCACTGGGCCAGAGCATCTCGTCCCGAGCGTATTGTCCCGCACGTCGGGGGTTGACAACGCTACCTGCGCGTCTGAATTCAGTTAGCTTTTATAGCTGGCAATTTAGTATTTTTGAAACGAAATTTCTTTATTTCTTTACGACTAAGTAGGCAATTATTCGTTCTCGAAGCGTTCGTCGGGAAACATCCGTCTCCCAGATGTTGTAAAGGGACAATCGACATGACATTTGGTGTGATTTTCATCAGAAAAACATAAGGAATATATTGCTGTTATTCCCTTATCGATACGATAAACAATAAAGAATTTTTTAATACGCTGAAATGAATATTTCACCCTCGACTGTGGGTCGGCGACCTCAATTCGCTTGGGTCGGCCGAGGATTCATACCTGTTTCAGAAATAAAATATTTATTTATTCTTTATCGTATAGATATGGAAGTGACACCGATGAATTCCTTATATTTCCCCGATGAAAATCGTACCAAATTTCATGTAAATCGGACTATTTTTAACGAAGCTAGCGAGAAATTATATACATTAAGTTTTCATCTAATTTCCTTCATTATGCTCCGAAATATGTCGTTCTTGGTGTTAGTTTCATCGACGAAACATACGGAATCGATTGGTGTCGTTTTCACAAAGATCTGATGCGAAATGCGAAAATCCTGGACATTTATCACTTCTTCTTGATGGTATACAAACCCCTTCGAGGGTCGAAACCCATATTCGGTGTCGAAGACGGTCCTCGAGACCTCATACAACAATAGACCTTGGTCAAGTGCTCGAAAAGGGACAGCGCGGCGCGTCGTGGGGCCCTGGCGGCGACGCTTATGTATAGGAAATGCCGTCTGCGGCCGCACGACGAATCCTGCGGCGTGCTGAGGCGGCGCCGCGCATTGGAAATGGCACCTTAAGGATGAACTTCAGTAACATTCAAAATAAGCGAAAATCTTTGAAAATATCAGGAATGAATCTTTATGCAATAGTAAAACCCCTCGCAAAATTTTAGAAAAGTTGATTCGGTAGTTTTTAAATTATTTAACTTTGAATTTAACATGTATTCTTATGGGAAGACGCAATATTGAGAATATAACTACAAAGTTAAGAGTGAAATAATAGGCCAAAGTTTTTTAAATTTTGTGTACAGAAAGATCAAACACTGAACAAAATTGTCACAAAAATTCCGGACAATTGATTCGATGGTTTTTTTTTAAATGAAAGAAAAGGACACGGAAAATTGGTTTTTCTTCGATTGTCAGCTGAGTAACTGTGAAAGTGCGGCAACACCGCAATCAGCTCTGGAGGCGGGAATATTTGAAGCACATTTCTGCGTTTTGTTCCATATTCGTGACAGTTCCTGGGATCTTTAATGAAAATGCGTAATTATCAATATATAGACATGTGAATATAATTTTCATATTCATCTTTTGTCAAAAAGTAGAAAATTTCCTTGCAATATAAACCAGATGAAATGGCAAGGGTTAAACAAAGTTCAACAAATTTTTGAATCATAAATTTTATATGATAATGCAAAAAGGAAAAATTCTACTGTGAAAGAAATGTAGAGTAAAGATAATATTACGAAAAGGGCAAATTTCTATGTAAGAAATTAAAAAAATCGATATAACAATATTTTCAATAATAGTATTTTATTTATATTTTCAACATCTTATCTCCCTAAATGTAATTTGACAGAAATTGACAATTTTCTGAATCGTGGTTTCTCGTAAGCCCTTCAATGGACCTGTTTGTTTGGAAGAAAGGAGTTTTTCCACTCCTTTTTCAGTACTTTCAAGATAAGTTATTCGTAAAATATCTAAGGAAATTCCAGCTTTCACTAATTTCTTACGTGTCAGTGGAGTAAGATCTTTCATGTCACTTAAGTCCCAATAATTGGTTTGGTCAACAAAATTTTCCATGTTTTCTATCAGTACACTATTGGTGATTTTACATTTTTTCAAAATTTTGTCCAATATAACACAATCATGCATAGCATTATGTGCGCCAGTCGTTACTATACTATAATGTTCCGCCAACCCCGTAATCGTACATTGACCTTTGGTTTTTCGCCCCGTAACATTTGAAATTACTCTTAAAGTATCGACGAAACCATCGACAACAGCTGAAAATTCTGTTTTCAACGAAAACTGATTTATAGCTGTTAATAATCTTGGCCCATCAAAACCTAAATTGTGTGTCGCGATGCAGCATTTTTTCCCAATCAACATCAACCAGTTCAACAATTCTCCAGTAGCTGCTCTCAAAGGAATTGACGATACTTTTATTCCATTGTAAAATAAATCGCCGTGTATGTTCATTAATCCATTGACCGTTGTCACTGCAGAGGCAATTGGTCTTGTTGGATTTACATATGTCTCGAAACATTTATTCCCGCATTTTGCACCTATTTGTAAAATGCAAGAATTTTTGTCGAAACCAGAAGTTTCCAAATCCAAGAGGACAATTGCGATCTGGCTTATTTCATCGGCTGCTTCTTCCGAATCGCAAAGGCGATGGTCATCAAATTGCACTGCTGGTTCCAATAAGAGGGAACAGTTTGACTCGTACATCGTGCCCTCCACATTTTCCTTTCGTTGACGCAACGCAGTTCGCATTTTTTGCAATTCCATTCTCCTTTTTTTATGAGCTGGAGTGTTCATCTGCCGTCTTTTTGTTAAAATTTTATTACTCCTTCTAATGTGCCTCAAATGGTGTTTCCCGGGAGAGAGTTGTAAAGGCCTTGCAATCGCTTCAGTAAATCCTGCTCCAAGATTTTTCTGGGCCACAGTAAATGCAAAGCGGTGATCGGCAGATGCACTCATGCTGTAGCATCTTGATTTCGGTGCGAAGCTGGCCATTGATGCGTTCAAACTTTCGTTTATGTTCGTGGAAGCCGCAGAAGCGAATTTCTGCGCATTTGCCGCAAGTTTACTAAAAATATCTTTTAGCGCTGTTGTTAATTGCGGATCTGAAAATCCATCAGGGACAATCCGGTGCTTATAATTATCTTGATTTTGTACATACCCACACCATGCGCCACATTTGCTGTGATCATTGGTTGCATGGTAGGGTATGGACAAGATGGCAGCCGCCATTTCTTTACTCTTTCCTTTATTTTGACTCACTGCATAGGTGAAGCATCGGTGCAACCAAATAATCGCGTCTTTTGTGAGGTCTTTATGTTTTTTTTTAATATTATAGAGTTGGTTCTTGACTCCTTTAGCCGCATGATTTGTATCCGACTCCTTGATTATTGGATGAGAACTGGCAGCTCGACATTGTGCAATGCTGGAACTATCGTCGTCTCCTATAAATACCCCGACCTCCAGATTTTGTGCCTTAAGTATTTCACTCTCTAGGATAAGTTTTTTAGCCACATGAGATTCCATGCCTTTGGCTGATCCGAAGTAATTTTTACGGCAATCGTGGTCATCAGGGTTCCCACCATTGGTATCGCATTTTTTGCATTTCCGATTACACGTTGAGTAGTCCAGTACCAGCCCCGACATCGTTCCTACGATCGCTCCGAATCCATTCAAGCTATCATAATCGCGTCCTGTTCCTCTTCTACTCCAACCCATGTCGTACGAAATTATAATTCGTACAACGTCATTAAACGAAACGGGATACTCATCTACCCCGGGCTCAGTGGTTTGTTTATTGGGAATTAGGAAATTGGACTGGAAGTTCTCAGGTCTGGGAAGGAAACGAAAAATGATATGAAATAACTAAGTATGCATTCAATTAAATTTATTGAGGTTTTCCATAAACGATGCGGCATCGGACGCACGGAATAGTGTCCGCAACGCATCGTACGCCAACCGCCCAGCCCCGTTCGTCGGGTTTAATACGAATGTTTACTGTATACTTGGACAAAGCAAAAGGCAGAGGAAAACTTTCAACATTTGCTCGTAACATTAAAGCGATTATTACAATGATTTTTCAATGGAGGATGCATTTTGAATAGTCAGTATTCGTTCTACAGCTGCTGCGTCCTCACAACTTTTTTTTGCCACTTGCTCTGCTGCTTTCCCGACTTCTTTCTCGTAAACTTTGAAAGTGTTATAGTTGAAGCAGGGGATGTTTAGACACGCGAAAAGTTTATTAATATGAGTCCAGCCCATGCCAGCACTCAGGATACCTGAAGATATGAAAAATTTTATTTATAGGACATTTTTAGTCATTGCTTATAATTATTGTGTATGTTATAATTCTTGTTAGGCACAAACAAAGAATACATATGATTCGTACCCATTGTTGCTTTGTAATTTATGTCGAAACGTGATGCATTTCGTTTGCCTGGAGGACATTGCTGCTTGCCGGTAGTCACTTCATTTAGAAGCAAGCACTTGTGGCATCGTATGCTCAAAATTGAGCCCAGTCCTCGTCGTATTTCGCGTTCGATGGTTTCCAGTGATAAACATTCCTTACAAGAAACGCACCACAATTGCTGTCCCAAAATTGAAAGATCAACGATTCGTAGTCCGTCCGACAGAGACATATCATTTTGCTCCTCTGCATCTTTGGTGTTTTCGATAACATTTTGCTCCTCTGCATCTTTGGTGTTTTCGATAACATTTTCCGAATCGTTGTTTTCCTCGATTATCAAGGCAGGTGGTGGGACATTTAGTTTTTTGGCAAGCCCCAATGCACGTCCACGGAGTTTAGCGTTGTATACAGAATTTTTCACTGGTTTTCCTTTCCAACGACGAGCTGATTGTATTTTGACCATTGTGTAATTGCGTAAAATGTCAACAAAGATTGTTGGTTAAGCGACACATACGCGACGCGATTGAAGTTCGCGAATATTACCAACTGCTGTACGAGAATATTTTCTCATTGAGCAACGTTGCCACGATCGCAAGGAATTTCCGACTCATGATGATTATGTATATATAAGAGTTTTATTAATATAATTAAGATATATATGATCAACACTCACCAAATACAACACATTGGCACACTTTTCACTGCTTTTCATGTAAGTAAAAAGGAAAATTATAGTTTGATTATTTCATTTCTAGCAGTTGCATGTCAGGTACATTCCAACAAACAAGTTTGTGATAAATCATCAAATATTCAATAAATTGGCCTAATAAGATAAAAAAGAAGAGCGAATTCAACTGAATTTACGATAAAAATACACCATTGCCATTTCTGACTGGTTTTCATCACAGGAAAAAGCCTCATTAATATCTTGGAAATGGATTAACTTTTGGGTAAGATTGTCACTGAAGTTCTACCTTAAAGGCCGAGTTTCCTAGCCGCGATCGGCGGCTGCGGCCGGCGGCGGTCCCACTAGCGCAACGGAGACACAGATGCATACCTCTCCATTGCACTAGTGGGACCGCCGCCAGCCGCCGCCGCCGATCGCGGCTAGGAAACTCGGCCTTAAGGTAGACTTTCCAAGCCGCGATCGGCGGCGGCGGCTGGCGGCGGTCCCACTAGTGCGATGGAGAGGTATGCATCTTGTGTCTCCGTTGCGCTAGTGGGACCGCCGCCGCCGCCGATCGCGGCTTGGAAAGTCTACCTGTAGCCTCTGAAAATCGGCCGCCGCGTTCACTTAAATTCCAGGCCTGATTTAGGTCATTAAAATTAATTTCTGTAGGCGGGTTTCGTTAAAATCACCGAAAGCAGGTAACTTTGAAGATTTGTATTTTTTAAACAATTTCGAATCTGCAAAAATGAGGACTTAACCCTCCCTAATTTCATATGGACTACCATATATTTCAATATCATGAAAATCCGAGACATCGAGGATTTTAGAAAAGTACAAGGTACTCCAAACTCCCTCTGATGTGCGGAAGAAAACCGACAACGGTCGGCTCAGGTCATGTGCCTTCGCCGGCATTCGCGAGTCGGGTCGCATGCGCCGAGTCACCACGAATGACACGTCCACACTAGCATATGCGTTCGCGCTCACCCTTTCTCACGTAGAAGTATGCGGGTGTAGCTACCGTTTCACCCGTCCACATCAGAATATTCGTGCGCGCTCAGCCTGCTCAGCGTATACTCATTCAGGTCTGGACCCGGCTTAAAATGAGCTCGAGTATATGTATGCGATAAGCGGTTGTCGCTATCCCCACCACTTCTTGGAATCATTCGCTCGAGAGTGAGAGAACCCGACAGCGAGCGAGAGGTGACGAATGAGTCGACGCGATGTTACCGTCTGCTACGAAAGGGAGAAAATATGATACTCTGTCTCGCTTCGTCTTTCACGTGCCTACGCTCTGTCTCTCTCTCACGCGCCTAGGAATCGTAGACACTATTCGTTTATTTTAACTATTAACTCGAGAAGGGAAGGTCTTAGCGAGTTGAAAATAGTCACATTCATCTGGATTAGCCAGGCATAATGAGCTGAGGTACATTTCGTGACCCCAGACTTTACCGTTCGAAAGTTTTTCGGCGACAGACAAACACACAAACATACGATACACTTTCTGCTTTATAGTATAAGATATGCTTGAAACGCCATCCTGATAAACACAGGAAAAACAATATACAATACAAAAATTTTAAGACCATCTCAAGCATTTGCTCAAGATGCCACCTAGATTCATAGGGCGGTATTCACAGTCGCTTCTTAGGGTCTGTTCCGATTCGCGCATTATGTTGTTGCGTGGTTCTTCGGAAACTAGCGTCCAAATCCAGGAATTGGGGCCGATGCCCGAGGAATACAAAAGCAGTCTGCTCAGAGTGTGCGTTCAGGTTTAAAACTTGAGAATTAGAAGGACTAAAAGGAAACTTTATATTCAAGTTGAACAAACAAATATATACATATATTTAGTACGATTTCGTTCGACGACGTCTTTACAGAGTCGACTCTCGCAATGGAATGAATGATGTTTGTAAAATATTGCGTTAAGGTTTGAGCACGAGGTGGCTGGTGAGGTTAGAATCGGCGATGTGCCACCAAAACACTGTGTGAACAATAACAACAAGGTCTTTATTTAACAGTTTGCACAAACGGTTTAGCCGTGATGCACTTTAACCAAGGGATGAGCCCCCTTACACTCTATCGTACAGTGATTGAACACGTTGAAACACGTGGACACGCGAACACGCACAATCACGAATATGCAATCAATTGACCTTATACGCGCAAATTGTGCCGCGAACACCGTGTTGAGTCGACTTGTGAGTAACAGTAATGTGAATACTGAGCTTACTTATTGAGCAAAGCCTTTAAAATGAACACTGAAAAGAATGCTTTGTTCGTTGCGCACGGTTGTGGACAGAATGTCGTTAAGATGGATGCGCATTTCCGCCTTGGCGTCGTCTCGAACATCCTCGAGTTTCGATCGACAAGACGGAACCTGATTGGTCGATTGATTGCGTATCGACCGTGACTTCCGCTGCCCAGGAGGTGCTGCGGTGATCGAGCGTGCGGCGGCAGAGTGAACTATTCATTCCCAAACAATGTTCAATTTTGGTTGTTAACATAAATAAATAACATTTGGTTTCCTATCGAGCGTTTACATATTTTCGGTGATGATCTATAAAAATTACAATGATAACGAGTGTTTAATTACCTAGCCATGAATATATCTAATTGCATAATTTCAGTACAAAAGAATAAGACAAACCAACAACTTCATGAAGTTCCCCCCTTTCTTCAATTTAAATTTCCCTCCGAATGAAAAGCTATATTCACATCATGGCAAGGATTCGATTCAAGCTTCGCGCTCCTTTGGTTCATGGTGAACTGACGGTTACACAACACTTCCCCCCTTATTAGAAAAAGGTGTTTTCATTAAAACAGCTTTTTTAGAAAAAGGGAATCAACACACACATAATACATTTCAACAAATAAAGCAAGTAGAACATAACATAATAAAGCTTCTTCCGCTACGTACAAATTTCAAGCTAGATCCGCCATTATACAAGCTAATTTCAACTTATTTACATGTACAATTTTGCACTTGTTAATATTCAACGCCACTTCGACTGTGTAATTATTAAATTTACGTACAATTTTGTATGGTCCGAGCAATCTGGCAATCAAAGGACAATGTTAAGCCGCAGAGGGGATTAGTGACCCACGAGCCTACAGCGTATGCTACACACCGTTGGAAAGATCTCGCCAAGACAAATCGATTGATACCCTTTTTAACTTCGAAATCAGATGGGATCACCTGGAAAAATGGCCTCAAAGTTCCAGGTTTTGCGGTTTTGAACAAAAGAAACCGGTAGTAAAATCCCATCCGGCCCGAGAGACCCCGGGTAGGCACCTGAGGGAAAACCGAGGGATGTAAGCGATACTCTAGCAGGCTGGGGCGGCAAATGTGCCTCACGACCATCATTTCAGGGCCGTGTTTGGCCTGCGTTTGCCCTATGGGTCCCTTTCCTAATGCCGAGTACGAAATCGGCAATGGATAAGTGGCCCATGGGCAAATGGAGGCCCAACACGGCCCTGAAATGAAGGTCATGAGGCACCTTATATACCTTATATCAGGGATCTCTTGCGAATTTGCTTTAAATAGTAAATGAAAAACAAAATATTGTTGCGCCGGGGCGTTTCCCGTACCGGCCACCCCGACGCAACGGGTAGTATAAAGACACGGGTTCACATTAACGACCGGTTACTTTATTCGTGATACATGTAGGCGTCCCGATTATAGTTCGCGTACGTCCTAACGCTCGGACGTACGGTACTCGACTCTCTCTTTGTCGGCCTCCTGATCGTCCTCTTGACGGAGGCCGACCTTCTGTTGTCTTCTGCTGCGAGCACCAGTAGGCTATGCATGGGCCTATACCCGGTGCTCGCAACACTACTCCCCCCTCTCGAAAAGCGGTCGTCCCGACCGCGGTAGTTCGTCTTCGGGATCTTCATACCCCGGTCTGAAGGAGTGGTCGTATCAGTTCGGTGGTTCCTTCAGACCTCCGCCTCGGCATTTGCCTTCTCGCTCAGGGGAAAACCACTCCAAAAACCCTGAGCAAGGCGTGGGTACTACCGGACTCTTAGGGGTAGACTTGTTTCCTCTTCGCAATGTCCAGCGACGAATCTGTCTGTTACTGTCCCTCGATGAGACTCTACTGCTCCTTGTCTGGCGCCGTTCCTGGGCCTCCGTTCCTTGTCCTGCGGCGTTCCTGGGACTCTGCTCCTGAACGTCCCACGACGATCCCCACCGCGTCGTGTTGGAGAACTCCCCCGGTGTTTCCAACGACGAATTTCTCCGGAATTCCCCCGGTGTCCTCGTCCTCTCCCGTGGGTCCCGCGCCGTTCCTGGGACTGTTCCGGAGTGTCCCACGGCGACGTTGTCGCTCCGGCGCTGTCGCTCCGACGCTGCTGCTCCGCCGCTACCGTTCCGACGTTGCTGCTCCGCCGCTACCGCTCCGACGCTGCCGCTCCGATGGTCTGGTCCGAAACTCCAGTCCTTCTGCGACTCCGGAGTTCCTTTGCAAAAGAGACAAAGAACATTAACCTTCTGTTTCTTTCGGGAGACTCTGGTGGAGGCGGACAGAACCGAGAAGACGGAACGGCGAGCCGAGCACGAAGCAGAGGATCGCGGCTAGTCACGACCGTGCTAAGGCTCGTTCCCCGAACAATCCGCTCGGAACTCTCTGCTCGTCTTCTCTCTTCTCTCTTCTTCGCCTCCAGTTTTCCCCTCCTTGACTTTCTGATGGCCCCATTCCTCTTCTTGGCCTCTGGTGCTGCCCCAGGGGACCGTCTCGTTGCAGCTCGTCAGCGGTCCCGTCTCTGCGATGTCCCCTCCGACCGATCCGTGCGTCGCACGTCCGCCCGGTGGTTGGGGACACCATTTCCCGTCCGCTGTCCACCTCGTAGGGGGGGACCCCTCAATAAACATTTCCCGGCCAGGGTCCCGACCAGGAGGGTAGCGGGGTGGTTCCACGTATGTCCGCACCCCGCTGCGGACTACCACGCTGTTGTGGCACATTCGGGGAATTCGGGACCGTATCCAAGCCGCGGCAGCAGTCCCCCGACACCTTGTCCCTCGTCGTGGGGTATCGTGTTCTCTGAAACAATCTAAGAGAGCGGGGGCTGGTCTGCGAATGCAGCCCAGTCCACCAGATTAGCTTATTCTAATCTTCCTTCTTGCGTCTTCCTTTCTCCTCGTCTCGTGTCTCCGGTCTTCTTTAGTCGAAGAACGGCTCATCTCGGTTGAACAGCTCAACTCTCGGGCTCTGTCTTCGTGGGTTTTCAGTGTTCGCGCGACGGTATTCGTCCTCGAACTCCCTCCGTCGCGACTTATGTAACACTCGGCCTTCCTGCGACGATGTTCGTCCCCGAACTCCCTTCGTCGCAGCTTAGCAGCAACTCCACGCCTTTACCGGCGCCTCCACGTTGCTCCGGTGGTGCCGCGCTCCTGGGGACACCGCTCGCCAGCAACATAACTGCATGGATCCCTGGCCGTCACCCAGAGCCGTACACCCACCGATCCTTGGTGTGGTCCGTGCCCTCCTGGACGTCCCCGCGTCCTTGTCGGAGTCGCACCCTCCACCACCAATGCTCCGACGCTCCCTCTATAGCGTCCCGATTCGGCCTCTTGTGCTGGTGATTCCCCGACTCCGTCGAGCCCCTCGATTCTTCTTGCCGTTCCAAGGCGAATCGGCATTGTTGAGCGTCGTATCCGGATGGCGTTCGACGACTCACACTTCTCCACGGAAACGTTCTCTCCGTCACAGGAGGATTCGAAACGTCAATGTCAAACGTCAATGTGTCAAACGTCGAAGTTGCTCGATACTCGCGAACGAGCCAACTTCAGTCCGTGCTGTCATTTCTGTTGTAATCGTTTTCTACGTTATACAATGACACCGATACAACCCGAATTCAGGTTCTTGTTCGTTGGTCGGCTTCTCGAGCGTCCAGAGCCGACCCTGCCATGGTCTCTTCCTTTGCAGCAGCTTCGTCGCCAAATCCTCGGAGCTGCTCTGATGTCGTCGATTTTCGACCGCCGTCGCTATTTCCTCCATTCCCGTTTATCCCTCGCTGTCGGCGGGCCTCGACCGCCGTCGCTGTTCCGCTCCGCTGTTTGTCCCTCGGTGTCGGCGGGCCTCGACCGCCGTCGCCGCTCCCGCTGTTCCGCCCGTCCCTCGCTGGTCAGCTGCTTCTCCGACTGCTGAATCCTCTTCTGTCCTCCACGAGGAACTCGCGGCGTACGCAACGGCTCCTTGCGTATCGCACACAACAGCTCCTTGCGTATCTTCGGATCCGTGGCTACGGATCCCACTTCTGACACCATTGTTGCGCCGGGGCGTTTCCCGTACCGGCCACCCCGACGCAACGGGTAGTATAAAGACACGGGTTCACATTAACGACCGGTTACTTTATTCGTGATACATGTAGGCGTCCCGATTATAGTTCGCGTACGTCCTAACGCTCGGACGTACGGTACTCGACTCTCTCTTTGTCGGCCTCCTGATCGTCCTCTTGACGGAGGCCGACCTTCTGTTGTCTTCTGCTGCGAGCACCAGTAGGCTATGCATGGGCCTATACCCGGTGCTCGCAACAATATTTTCCACTCCGAAAGGTTATAGCTTCGCCAACATTAAACTTATATTGTTTTAGATACTCAATGGAGAATATATTCCTCGCAATCAAAGCCTTACTGATTTGTGAGGTGATTGAATAATCGGTAAGGATAAAGTGAATTAAATTATCCCTACGCATATGCAAATGATCTTTGATTGGAAAAATGGTTGGAAAAACAGGAATGTGAGTCGACTGTCCATGCACTGCGTTATCATCCCTGTCCATTCCAGAACCTGTAAGCGGTGATTTGTCGGCGCCAACGAACACCCCTTCCAGTCGCTTAGGACAAGGATTCCCTGTCTCTGTACGGTCCACTGTCGAAGATCGTGTGTCGGAAGTGATTGCGTGAATAGATTTAACTGGATTTCGTGACAAAGCGTCAGCGTTTGAATTTATTTCCCCTGATTTATAAACTATATTGTAATCATACTCATTCAATCGGACTCTCCATCTCATTAACTTTGATGTGGGATCTTTCACGTTATGTAGCCATACCAATGGTCGGTGATCCGTGACCAGCGTAAATTGATGACCGAATACATAGAGGCGAAAATGCTCAACAGCGAACAGAATAGCTAACAATTATTTTTCAATCGTAGAATAATTAATTTCCGCGTTATTCAAAGTCCGGGACGCGTAAGCAACAGGGAGATCCTGCCCAATTACTCCCTGACTTAATACAGCTCCTAAAGCGTAATCTGAAGCGTCGGTAGTGACGAGAAATGGTTGTTTGAAATTAGGAAATTGAAGTAGCGGTTCTCTACATATCGCATGACGAAGATTCTCAAAAACAATCTAAGCGCTCCTACTCCAAACAAAGGGAGTATCCTTCTTTAATAATTGTGTAAGCGGTTTTGCAATCCTAGCCATATTTGAAATAAAGCGCCTATAATAACCAACAACACCCAAGAATTGTTTTATACTCTTTTTGGTGTTTGGCACAGGAAATTCTTTCACCGCTCCTATTTTTCCGAAATCTGGTTTTACACCTTCTTTCGTGATTACGTGACCCAAAAACACTATTTCTTTCCTAAGAAAATGACATTTATCCGGTTGTAACGTTAACCCAGCATTCTGTAACCGAGCTAAAAGTGTTCTCAATTTACGAGAATGCACTTCCAATGAATCACCATACACAACAATATCGTCCATGTATACAAAAAGTTCAATGCTCTGCAATCCTGAGATATAGGCATCGCTGATAGTCTTCTCGTTCAATTTACGATAATCAATTACCATCCGCAAGCGTGGTTTACCGGTCGAATCCGGTTTCTTTGGAACAATCCAAACTCGCGAATTATATGGAGAGATTGATGATTGTATGGCATTATTTTCCAACAAGGATTTGACTTGCTTTTTAATTTCCTCCTTATGTATAGATGGGAAACGATACTGCTTAGTGTTTAGTGGTATCCCTGCTGGAACTGCCAGTTAGAACCGCATTGAATTTTGAACTGGATCTATCTGGTTCAATGCGGTACTACCTGGATTTCCAAGCAGTGATTTTTGGCAGTTCAAAAAAGAATCCTGCTTATGGGGTTCGAAGAGAAAAAATTTAGCCCGGTTTCCAATGGATTGGCGGATAGAAAATTAATGCGGTTCCTTCCGGTTTTACGAAACTCATACTTCGAAATAATTGATTTGGTTCGAACACCGCTAGGTGACCGCGATACTGGTAACTCCTCTCGCGGCAGCGATGTGCGCCGCGAGCTAACGAGGCAGCTTGCTCCGTGATCAAGACTTCGATGCAAAATTGATACGGCAGAATCTCTTGATATAGTAGGTTTAAGAATAAAATTATATCAAACCTCAACTCACGCTGTAAGTGGTAACGGTTATTCGATGACTCCTTGATAACCTGAGTAAATCGGTCGAGGGACCATAAATGTGTCGCGAATACAAATAAAACCAGGTAGTAAAATGGCTTGGAAAAACTGATGAGTTTCATCTGAATTTTGATCTACACTTCTAGATTCTACTTAGAAACAACTAAAAATTTGAGTCAATTTCATCCAGAAATATGTGTGTTTGAACATGCATTTACGATATGCAAATCTGTGTAAGAACTGGTAGCAAAATAACTTGAAAAGACCAATAGATTCCAGTTTGGTTTGGATCTGGATTTCCAACCAGCTTACAAAATGAACAAAGTTACTCAAGAAGTTTAGTAGTGTAGCATGCAGAAAAGGAGCTTTGAGAAACCCTGATCATCGAGACGTTTCTCGAACACGCTTGTAGGCCGCCCGTGAGGAGAGACGTGCGGGCGCGGAAGTCGCGGCTCGCGAGACCCGCGCTTAACGACGCGTCTGTTGATTTCTGTGGCCGCGGATAGCAACGATTGGGTATAAATTAGAGGCCCGCAAAGGCATTTTCCTGCTTAGCTGATCTGAGAGAGAGGACGAGGTACACACACGGCCGCTCTCGGACAACTTAGGGACTCCGGCAGGAGAGTTCGGCGATAATACCTGGACGCCTGCTGGAGGGAATCACACTAGAGTCTGTTCCTGGACGCTCGACCGATGTGGAGAGTACGGCGATAATACCTGGACGCCCATCGGTCGAGAGAGTACAGAGCATCTCATTAGAAAGAGGAGAGTACGGGAGAATATTCCTGGACGCCCGTTCGGTATGGAGAGTTCGGCGACAATACCTGGACGCCAACCGAACGGGAGAGTACAGAGTAACTCCTGGACGCCTCATTAGAATAAAGCCAAGTGCCGCCTGCACAATAGAATTTTGAAATTGTAAAACTCAACGAGACATTAAGTCTGCCTTTCGAAATTTGTAGCCCCGTCCTACCAAACCATGTATTCCTTCCTGATCCGAATAAATTTTGTCTGTACAGAATATATCCTTGTTCCTGACAATCCCAAAGGCTACAGTAGTAATATGCGAGTTACTTCGTGTAAGTCCGAACAGAACCGATGACAAATTGTGCTAGGAAATACAGATAGATACCATCAAGATTTTTACATGCATATCCAGTTTGAAACTGATAGAAAATATTTCATCTGGTTCAATCTGGATTTTATGGGAAGAAAACCGCATCAATCCGGATTAAAAATTTTTTTATGCGGTTCTAACTGGCAGTTCCAGTTGTTATTATTGTATGCTGTGCAACGTTAGTCGAACCCAACTTATTCATTGGAAAATATAACTGGTAAGAGAATTCATTTATGATTTCGAGAATACTGGCTAATTTTGATTCACTATGATCGTTCAAATTTAGAATTTTATATAACGGGCCATACAAAATCGTACGTAAATTTAATAATTACACAGTTGAAGTGGCGTTGAATGTTAACAAGTCCAAAATTGTACATGTAAATAAGTTGAAATTAGTTTGTATAAGGGCGGATCTAGCTTGAAATTTGTACGTAGCGGAAGAAGCTTTATTATGTTATGTTGTACTTGCTTTATTTGTTTAAATGTATTCTTATGTGTGTGTTGATTCCCTTTTTCTAAAAAAGCTGTTTTAATGAAAACACCTTTTTCTAATAACGGCCGATTTCTTCACCTCCGGTAATCTTCGGATTAGAGTTATGTTCCACATAACTGACACATGCCGGTTTCTTCACCTCTGGTCAAGCGTGATCTGCCAGTTAATCTCCAAGTCAATTTTACCGGAGGTTCGGGCACCGATTAACTGCCAGAAGTGGCAGTTAACTCGTGTTTGCAGTAGTGGGGGAAATATGAAATGTGAAACAGAGAACAGAATTATGCTTGTAGACTGCTCTGAACGCTCTTGTATGTGATTTTACTTTTATGGAAGAAAGCGCTTGTATTTAGAAAAAATGAATAGGTTCGTAAATATTAACATCTTCGAGCATGTGGAAGATGAGGAAGACGAAGAAATATTTAATAGAATAAATAATAGACGGCTATATATCCTTAGAGTGAGGAAAGACCACTTAGTCGACTGGGACGATTTCGATTTTCGATGCCGTTTTCGATTGAAGAAAGAAACGGTTATGATAATTAAAGAAGCCATTGAAGGGAGATTAGGGGTTATTTAATGGAATAGAATCCTTGTTTAATGGAATATAACAGCTATACGGTAGATGTCCCAATTACCGTGCATTGACGCCCACTTGCTCACGAAGGAATTAATTACTGACTTCTATTACTTTAATTTTGCTTGGTGAAAATTTATATTGGTGTCTTGAACTTTTCTCTTTATTAAGGCATCTTTTTCAGGTTGAAAATGTTAAATTTCCATATTTTTTTAATTGAAATAGAAATCCATGTTTTTGTCCCAATTATCATGCCCTGAAAAATGCGTTGTTCCTATTCCCGTGCCCCCAATTACCGTGTCAAGTTATTCACTTCTGTAAAGTACGTGTTCCTTACCGTTCCCGGTAAGGATTTAGGTAAATCCATCGAAATCTTCATATGCATTTTTGAAATTTTTTACTATGCTTTAATTCAGCGTTGGCCACATCGGGCCATTTGGGAGTAGGGTCTCCATGATGTTTACCATAGCCGCGCGTAAGGAGAGCTCGAAAACCAATGGTAACGTGAGCGCGCCACGGATAGGGAAAACTGTAGTAGTGTGCGGTGCAACCTCATGCCCGTACGGTAGACTTAAATGACTGGGATTCTTGGGGGCCCGAGCGACCCTCCAGTGAACGGTGTACAAGGGGTCCCGTCGGGGCCCCTCAAGGAACCTAGTCATTCAAGCCTATCCTACGGGTACGAACCTGCGCCGCACGCTACTACCTACACACTTACAGTTTTCCCTATCCGTGGCGCGCCCACGTTACCATTGGCTTTCGAGCTCCCCTTACTCGCGGCTATGGTAAACATCATGGAGACCCTACTCCCAAATGGACCGATGTGGCCAACGCTGCTTTAATTGATTAAAAATGCAACCTTCTCATTTGTAACACATACAATAGTTTAACTTAATTAAAAAAATTTATTTCCTTATTTATTTATTCGAGTTTTCTTGTACGGCTTCTTTAAGTATAAAGGCACAGATAATAGGGACAGGGCACGGTAATTGGGACATCTACCCTACTGATCCATTCTAAGAAAAACCGATCCGTTGTGCGACCGATTGCTCATAGCGGTTTACCTGCCGGTTTCCCTGCCCGTCCAAGGGCGGGACGTGACCGATATCAATGTAAACACTGCAGGTTGCGAAACGGTTGACAGAGAGGTAACAGGCGGTAAGACGGAGAAAAACGTAGGCGGTTAAAGTTCTGCAACACATATCAGTTCCGTGTCAGTACCGTTCCGGCGTGCCAGTGGTAAGAAGAAGAGGGGCGTAGAGGGTCTCTTCTTCTTTCCACTGGCACGCCGGAACGGTACTGACACGGAACTGATATGTGTGTGTGCAGACCTTAAGGGGGTAGACACGGGTAAAACAGCGCTCTGTAATCGACACAAATTGGCCCGAAATATGGGTTTTATAGAATTCGCTTTTCGTCCTCATATGAGCATATTTGGGGCTGGGTGAGGTCTCATTCGAAAGAGGAAGGTTAAGTGCAGCGCGCTCTGGTCATGGTTCGACGAGATTGTGTTATTATCTAATAATATGAGTGTAGAAAGTAGAGCAAACGTTGAAAAAAAAAAAGTGTTTTGTGACTCAAACGATGACCAGAGCGCGCTGTATCGAGTCTTCCTCTTTCGAATGAGACCTCACCCAGCCCAAAATGTGCTCATATAAGGACGAAAAGCGAATCCCCGTGACTGCATTCCCAAATACGAGTTCCGCCATATTGGCGATAAGCAGAGCAAGTCACGTGACAAATTTAGTTCAGCTAGTGGATACGAGATGGCGCCTACTCGGGAGGACTTGTAGGATTTTGAGGTTTACCAGTGGTGGTAAATGGGAAAGAGAACTATTATCTACTTCCTTCCGGCGGTCCTACAGCCGCACACGTATTCAGGGTTGAGGTAGAAGGAACAGAAGAAGCACATGTGGTTTACCCAAAGGGTTTATTTAATATCGCGTGCGAATACTTCGTGCACGCGAGACTGCTCGACCACGAGCAGTCAAAACCAGATAGCCTCGTTCCTTAGGCTGGATATAATCAATGCCCAACGGGCAACAGCCAACAAACTAGCAATGTCGTAAAGTATACGACTGACCGTTACACACAACACGTGGTGGTCACGCTACCAGAGAACGTGCTAGAGCAACACGTCTCCAAAGGCTAGTACAAGCAGACTGGGGCGAGTCCGCACGGGATCGCTCGCACGAGCTCGACGATCCCCACTCCTGCACAGTCCGCAAGGAGGGGGTGACTCGATCCCCACACACTCCCCCCCGAGTGCAAACGCCATTAACTGCACGACCCACTATGCTACATTGCACAAAAGTTATAATAAAAAAATTATAATAATAATAAAAAACATTATGAAACATTATTTACAAAAATATACACTATGTACATCGTGCTACGCAGCACAGCGAATGTGGCAAGGAGTATAATTATGTGGATGGTTCTGTACCGGGCGCGAACGCGACCTTTTTTCGCGCATAAGTCCTGAGAACAGGGCGCTGCGACGCATTCGACGGTACGACGGCAGACGGACCCGCGCTATTTGTGGGCGCCTCATCCTGATCATCCAACATGAAAAATGCCGGCTTTAAAAGTTCTGTCGACACACTACGTGTCGTGCCATTTACGATGATACGGTAGACCGCATCTGACACACGCTCTTCGACCTTATGAGGGCCTGAATACGGCCTTTCTAAAGCTTTTTTAGCCATGTTTCTCAGAAACACATGAGTACACGTCTTAAGATCCTTATAAAAGAACGCGCGTTTTCTGTGATTATGCACTACGGGTACCGGCCGAACCTGGCGCATAAATTCTCTAAACTCCTCGATAAATATCTTAGGATTCGGAGTGAGATCCTCCGGCAAGAAAAACTCCCCGGGAAGGCGAATTGTCGCACCAAACAAGAACTCGGCGGGTGACGCACCCGTATCCGCTCGCACATGCGAACGTAAACCCAACAATATTGTTGACAAGACCCGTGACCAGTCTTGGTCATTGTGACACATGATCGCCGCCTTTAAGACGCGATGCCACCGCTCGATCAATCCATTCGAGGCAGGGTGATAAGGTGTCGTTCGAATTCGCTCACACCCGATCAACTCGAGGAGCGCCGAAAACAATCGGGACTCAAATTGAGCACCCTGGTCTGTCGTAATAACCTTGGGAGAGCCAAAACGTGAGGTCCACGTATCGTAGAAAGCTCTCGAAATCGTCTGGACCGAGGTCTCCACTAATGGAACCGCCTCCACCCAGCGTGAAAATCTGTCGACCATTGTCAGACAATATGAAAATCCATTGCTCACTGGCAATGGACCAATAATATCGATGTGCACGTGGTCGAATCGAACATCGGGCGCGACAAAATGTTCGGGAACCCGTTTAACATGTCGCGATACCTTCGACATTTGACAGTCGACACAATTCTTGCACAACCGCGCAATATCGCGGTGCATATTAGGCCACACATAACGTTGGCGAATCGTGCGATCTGTTATTTTAGCACCCGGGTGCGCTGGTTTATAAAATAAATCAAACACACGTTCGCGTAATACCCCGGGTATACAGGGTGTCCCACCCTAGAGTGGACAGCGGGATATCTCCTAAACTATTGGAGATAAAAAAAAAATATGTAAATTAATGGTTCGATGGGGCTACTTAATTAGCCGCGACGGATTTTTTTTCGATTATTATTTTAAAAGATACGATGGTCAAGTTCGGATTTTCAAATGGCACTAACTTTTCTGAAGTCCTGAGTTGATAGTGCGTTCCAAGACGAATTCAATAAGCTTTAATGTATACACTTGATTTCCACTGGTTTTTGAGATATTGCGCTTGCAAATTTGCCGATTTTCACTTGAAAAAAACCTCTGGAATAGCAAGGACCGGGGTCGGTCTTGCTGGCCCCACGGGTGGCATTGCCTGTTGTAACAGATACCTACCTGCCAAAGGTCTACGCCAGCCCAAAAGTTGGACAATTCTTTTCCGTCAGAAATGCTACTTTGGTAGGTACATCTGCGGAATCGAGAAGCGCACCGTTACTTTTATTTCGCACTTGCTTCTACGCTCGGATGGCCGGTTATTTTGGGAGGGATACAAGTTCGATTGGTTAGGTTAGGAGGTGTGAAAGTTGCTAGACTAAATTTCAACCATAGGGAGCAGATTGTATTAGAACCAATCGGATTTGCATCCCTCACAAACGGCTGCTCTCTTGAAGAGGCCCTCTTCACGGCAATGTCCCCTCCCCAATGCCCACCTTCTCTCGCGCGGAATACGTCAACGCATGCTTTAGGTTTTGATATTGAAACTCGTGTTTATACTCGAGAGGACCACGCGTCGACAGCGGGCTAGCCCTTTTCTTCCTGTGTCTCCCGACGAGGAGTATTGCCGGTGGATTGTAGGAGCGTAGATGTCTGGATGCCAGTTATTGAATTCAGGAGACGATAGAAACACTTTATTACAAAACACACATGTACTATAATTAAAGTAAATCGTATTCCTCTCGGGCACGAGTACTGATAATGATCGAACTTGCGCCCCACTTCGCGCAGACCGATTACGCGGAGGGTAGTCGGGTGTCACACACTGCACAATTGATACAGGGTAACAATTCTGGAGCAACGCCCGCCAAGGAGATGCGGCCTGGTACCCCGTGACGAGGATAGCCCTTCGCAGTGCCTCGCCCGATTTTTATGGCTTTTTTTCGGAAAAAGGTACGAATCCTGGGCCGAACGTAACGAATTGAAGGTTTCGACCCTCGAAGGGTTTGGAATATCATTAAGAAGTGAAAAATGTACAGGATTTCAAATGTTTGCTTCTTTCCTTCATCGTATCGTGAAGGAAGTGACGCCAATGGATTCCTTATGCTTTTCCGATGAAACTGACACCAAGAACGACGTAATTCGGAAAATAATGAAGGAAATGAACAATTCATTTCCATAACCTCAAGCTAATTTCGTTAATAATAGTCTGATTTACGTGAAATTTTGTATGATTTTCATCGGAAAAACATAAGGAATCCAGTGGTGTCACTATCATATCGCTACGATAAAGAATAAATAATTATTTTATTTCCTAAACAGATACAGGGTAATTCTGGAGGTACGCCTGTCACCCCGTGGCGAGGACAACACCCCGCAGTGCCCATCGAATTTTATGGCTTTTTCCGGAAAAAGGTAGGAATCCTGGGCCCAACGTAACGAATTGGGGTCCAGCCCCCGCAGTCGAGGGTGAAAATGTGAAATATTCATTTCAGCGTAGTAAGAAATTCTTCATTCATTATTGCACCGATATGAAAGTGGCACCACTGGATTCCTTATGTTTTTCCGATGAAGATCATACCAAATTTCACGTAAATTGGACTATTGTTAACGAAATTTCCTTCATTATTTTCCGAATTACGTCGTTCTTGGTGTCAGTTTTATCGGAAAAGCATAAGGAATCCATTGGCATCACTTCCTTCTCGATACGATGAAGGAAAGAAGCAAACATCTGAAATCCTGTACATTTTTCACTTCTTAATGATATTCCAAACCCTTCGAGGGTCGAAACCCTTCAATTCGCTACGTTCAGCCCAGGATTCCTACCTTTTTTTCCGGAAAAAGCCATACAATTCGATGGGCACTGCGAGGTGTTGTCCACGCCACGGGGTGACGGGCGTACCTCCAGAATTACCGTGTATCTGTTTAGGAAATAATATAATTCTTTATTCTTTATCGTATCGATATGGAAGTGTCGCCGATGGATTCATTGGCGTTTTCTGATGAATATCGTACCAAAGTTCACGTAAATCAGACTATTATTAACGAAATTAGCTTGAGGTTATGGAAATGAATTGTTCATTTCCTTCATTATTTTCCGAATTACGCCGTTCTTGGTGTCAGTTTCATCGGAAAGGCATAAGGAATCCATTGGCGTCACTTCCTTCACGATACGATGAAGAAAAGAAGCAAACATTTGAAATCCTGTACATTTTTCACTTCTTAATGATATTCCAAACCCTTCGAGGGTCGAAACCCTTCAATTCGTTACGTTCGGCCCACGATTCGTACCTTTTTCCGAAAAAAAGCCATAAAAATCGGGCGAGGCACTGCGAAGGGCTATCCTCGTCACGGGGTACCAGGCCGCATCTCCTGGACGGGCGTTGCTCCAGAATTGTTACCCTGTATCAATTGTGCAGTGTGTGACACCCGACTACCCTCCGCGTAATCGGTCTGCGCGAAGTGGGGCGCAAGTTCGATCATTATCAGTACTCCTGCCCGAGAGGAATACGATTTACTTTAATTATAGTACATGTGTGTTTTGTAATAAAGTGTTTCTATCATCTCCTGAATTCAATAACTGGCATCCCGACATCTACGCTCCTACAATCCACCGGCAATACTCCTCGTGGAGAGACACAGGAAGAAAAGGGGTAGCCCGCTGTCGACGCGTGGTCCTCTCGAGTATAAACACGAGCTTCAATATCAAAACCTAAAGCATGCGTTGACGTATTCCGCGCGAGAGAAGGTGGGCATTGGGGAGGGGACATTGCCGTGAAGAGGGCTTCTTCAAGAGAGCAGCCGTTTGTGAGGGATGCAAATCCGATTGGTTCTAATACAATCTGCTCCCTATGGTTGAAATTTAGTCTAGCAACTTTCACACCTCCTAACCTAACCAATCGAACTTGTATCCCTCCCAAAATAACCGGCCATCCGAGCGTAGAAGCAAGTGCGAAATAAAAGTAACGGTGCGCTTCTCGATTCCGCAGATGTACCTACCAAAGTAGCATTTCTGACGGAAAAGAATTGTCCAACTTTTGGGCTGGCGTAGACCTTTGGCAGGTAGGTATCTGTTACAACAGGCAATGCCACCCGTGGGGCCAGCAAGACCGACCCCGGTCCTTGCTATTCCAGAGGTTTTTTTCAAGTGAAAATCAGCAAATTTGCAAGCGCATTATCTCAAAAACCAGTGGAAATCAAGTGTATACATTAAAGCTTATTGAATTCGTCTTGGAACGCACTATCAACTCAGGACTTCAGAAAAGTTAGTGCCATTTGAAAATCCGAACTTGACCATCGTATCTTTTAAAATAATAATCGAAAAAAAGCCGTCGCGGCTAATTAAGTAGCCCCATCGAACCATTAATTTACATATTTTTTTTATTTTTTTATCTCCAATAGTTTAGGAGATATCCCGCTGTCCACTCTAGGGTGGGACACCCTGTATAAGGACGCAGAGCCTCCCCAGACATTTCACAAAAAACAGAGGTATGGGTAGGTCCCCATTGTAGCTTGATGAGCTTTAATCAAGGGTTCGCAGATTTATTCAGATCCGACAACTCAACGTCGACAAGCTGTTTCTCAGCCAACTCTTTTAAACTAATCTCGACTGGAAGTCTGAGATCTTCAATCCTAGACAGCGGATCGGCAACCACATTACTCGAACCCGCCAAATGCTGAATCGACGTGGTGAACTGAGCAATGAACGATAATTGGCGTACCTGACGCGGCGAAGCCTTATCGGAGCGCTGAGAAAAAGCATAAACTAACGGCTTATGATCAGTCAAAATTTTGAAAATCCGACCCTCTACAAAATAGCGAAAATACTTCACCGCCTCGAATACCGCGGTCAATTCGCGGTCATACGCACTGTAATTCAGTTGTGCTGGCGACAACCTTCGCGAAAAAAATGTCAACGGCTCCCAAGAACCCGAATCCGAAACCGATCGCTGTTCGAGAACCGCGCCCAACGCGAAATCTGAAGCGTCCGTCACAATGCGCGTCTCCGCGCCGTGACGAGGATGGGCCAACAGGGTGGCCTCCGCCAAATTAGTTCTGATTTTGTCAAAAGCGTCCTCCGCCTCCTTTGACCAAATAATAGGCCTTTTGTCATTCCTCTTGGAATCCTTCAAATAGACATTCAAAGGGGCCTGCATTTCTGCAGCATGCGGAACACCAAGCCGATAAAAATTTATCATCCCGAGAAACCGCCTCACATCGATAACTGTTTTTGGTTTAGGAAAACGGAGGATCGCTTCCGCTTTAGAGGCAGTCGGGCGAATACCCTTACTACAAACTGTATATCCCAAGAATTCAATCTCGGACGACCCCAAGACACACTTGCTGACATTCAACCGGAGGTGAAATCGCCTCAATCTCTCGAACACCGTACGGAGATGCATGGCATGCTCAGCCTCCGACGAGGACGCGACGAGGATGTCGTCGATGTACACAAAGACAAAGTCCAAATCACCCAATGCGCGGTCAACGTACCGCTGAAAGGATTGACTGGCATTCCTCAGTCCGTATGTCATGTATAAATACTCGAAAAGGCCGAACGGTGTAATGACCGCAGTCTTTTCGACGTCCTCTGGTGCCATGGGAATCTGATTATACGCCCGGTCAAATCCAAGGACGAAAAAATTGTCTTACCGGACAAATTGGTTGAACAATCATGCAAGTGTCGCGTGGGGTACCTGTCCGGGACTGTCAATGCATTCACCCGACGGTAATCTCCCGCGATCCGCCACGTGCCATCCTTCTTCAGCACCATATGTATGGGACTAGACCAGGGGCTCGAGGAAGGGCGACAAATGCCCGCCTGAACGAGAGCCCTGAATTCCGCTTTAGCGGCCTTGAGCTTGTCCGGACTCAGTCGTCTAGGACGCTCGGAAACCGGATGGCCGGAGGTAATAATATGATGATGTACATCACTGTCGAACGGAGGATCCAGACGCGTGGCACCGGTTATTTCCGGATATTCTAATAAAATTTTGGCGTACGTTGACGTAGGGTCAACCGTACTCACCGCAACAACATCAACGGATTTCACGGTCGTGAATGTGAACACATCCGTCGCCGAGTCAATTAATCCTCGGCTGCGCAAGTCGACCAGTAACCCGTAGTGCGTCAACAGATCGGCACCTAATATCGGATAAGGCACCGCCGCAATGGTGAAATTCCATTTTATATCGCGTCTTAATCCTATATCGATCGTACGAAACGTCTCGCCGTATGTATCAATACGCGTATCATTCGCGGCGAATAGTTTATGTGAACTCGGTTCACCGTGAATCTTTTTAATAGCTGGGACCAGCGATATATCCGCCCCAGTATCCACCAGGAACGTTTGTCCAGAGATACGATCCCTAACATGGAGACGTTTGCTGATATTGCGACCCTCTTCGCAAGTCTCCGCCACGGAGGGTCGTTTTAATTTCCCGCTTTCCAAGTAGCGTATGTTGTGCCCTGCGTGATGGCTCGCAAGGCTGGTACGGGATCTGGCGTAATCGTGAGTTCGGGAGCGATTAAAGGATGAGAATCCACCGGGTGAACTGCACCAAATGTGTTTAAACTCAAAGACTAAGTCTTTATTCAGAAACAACTTAAACTAGACTGAGGTGTACAAGTAGGTTTTAGCCGTGTTGCCCGGTCGAGGGTCGGATCTCGAGTCTGCCGATTTGCGGCGGCAAATCGGTTTTTATTTCGCTTATTGGGCGTGGTGCCGTCGCTTCGCGTTGCCGTATATGGTCATAGCGAAGCGCTCGCATTTTTGCTGATTTCGTAGATTCGTGTTCGCCTCGCAACTGATTTAGCTTAGAAACGTCTCGAAACGTTCTAGAGTAATATAATATTGTAAAATCTTGCGGTAAGGTTATGTTGAGCACGAGGTTGCTGGATAGGTTAGGATCGGCGATTTGCACTAAAATACTGTGTTGCACAAAGGGATGTGACGTCTTTATTTAAAAGCGTGTGCCAAAGGTCAAGCCGTTGTGCACACGGTGAAAATAGAGGGTTGAGCCCCCGTACACTCTATCGTACAATTCCCACGGGTGAAGACGTGGACACGCGGACACGCACAATCGCGAATGCACAATCGATTGATAATACACACGAACTGTGTCGCGAACACCGTGTTTGAGCTTAGAGATTAACGTAAAACGAAATGAACAATACAATTGCTTGTTGAGCAAGGCTGTTGAACAATGAACAAAATGCGTTGTTCCTTGCGCACGGTTCTGAACAGAGTCAGTTGCAAGATGGATGCGCATTTCCGACCCGGCGTCTTCTCGAACCTTCTCGAGCGTCGATCGACAAGACGGACGCTGATTGGTTGATCGACCGCGGATCGACCGCGACTTCCGCCGCCCAGGAGGTGCTGCGGTGATCTAGAGTGCGGCGGCGCAGAGAATTATTCATTCCCAAACATGCTCCCGCCATCAACAGCTGATGGAGGATGTTGATGTTGAATCTGTAACAGGCAAAATTGCCAATTTTGCAATTGGCCTGATTAGTGTTGTAGTGGCGGTCTTGAGCGTCACGACTCGGGTGAGTCCATCCTTCCCTGGATGCAAGGTGATGACCCTCGCAAGTGGCCACTTGCTTGGTGGAAATCGCTCATCTGTGATGAGCACCAGGGATCCGATCTTCAAGTCGTTGGTTGGATGATGCCATTTGGTGATGGATAGTTGTCTCTGCAAATAGTGGGATGACCACTGAGTCCAGAATTGTTGCATCTTCTTTTGAATGAACTGCCATCTGGCTGCTGGCAGAACTGATGAATTCTCCACTGACGGTTCCGGAAGCGCTGAGAGTGGTTGTCCAACGAGAAAGTGCGCTGGTGTGAGTGCAGTGATGTCATCTGGGTCGTCACTGAGGGGCTCAAGCGGTCGTGAGTTGAGCATCGCTTCTATTTGTGTGAGAAGTGTGTTAAACTCCTCGTATGTGAGCACCATCTCACTGACTGTGCGCCGGAGATGGTGTTTGACAGACTTCACGACCGCCTCCCACTTGCCTCCCATGTGAGGTGCTGCTGGAGGGTTGAAATGCCATTCTGTCTTGTCATTGACGAACAGCTGATTCAGGCGTTGATGCGCCTCAGTCCCCTGGGTGAACATTCTTTTGAGAACAGTGTCAGCTCCAACGTAGTTGGTTCCGCAATCGGAGTGAAGAGTGAGAGGAATCCCTCTCCTGGAGACAAATCTCCTGTAGGTGGCGATGAACCCTTCTGTTGTATAATCTGTCACCAGTTCTAGGTGAACAGCTGATGTCGTGAGGCACACAAAGACACAAATCCAGCCCTTTTGTGTCTTGGCACCTCTTCCTCTCCATGTCTTCAGTGTGATTGGACCCGCATAGTCGGTGCCAGTGTTGTTGAACGGTCGTGAGGGTGTAACTCTCGAAAGAGGTAGTTGGCTCATCAGTTGATGGGCACGGATCCCCCTTTGTCGAGCACACACAACACACCGCAGGATGTGAGATTTTACTGGCGCTCGCCCTCCAATGATCCAGTAGTTTTGTCGAATCTGGGCGAGGGTGAGCTGGGTCCCTCCATGGAGAGTTTGTCGATGCGCATGGTCTATAATCAATTTAGACAAATGTGAATGACGAGGTAAGATTGCAGGATGCTTACTTTCGTAGCTTGTGCAAACATTGTTGAGTCTGCCTCCAACTCGAATGACTCCATTCTCATCGATGAATGCGGTGAGTCGGTTGAAGACATGAGCAGCTGGCACAGTTGAGCCTGAGCTGAGCATCTTCATCTCGCTGGAGAAATAAAGCGCCTGCGTTGCTTTGATCCAGAAGATCCTGGCCCATTCTATGTCGATGGGCGACAAGGTGAAGAGCGGCAGCGTGACTGGAGCCTTCTTCAACCTTGAAACAAATCTGAAACAAACTGATGTGATGCGAATAAGTTTGTTGAGAGATGAATATTTGTAGATTAGGTCCCAGTGATACTCAATCTTTTTGAATATTGAGCAGCTTTGAAATGCCTGGACGAGCCTCTAGCGCGCTCAAGTCTTCGTCCAGCATTGGTTGTGATGGCCATGCTTCACTGGGATGCGCAAGCCATGGTGGTCCCGTCCACCAAAGCTTATGATGTTCAAGCTGTGATGTTGACAAAGCCTCGTGATGCGCAATCAGCTGGATTTGAAGTCCCTGGAACGTGTCTCCAATGTGCGCCTTGGGTGATCTCTTGAATTTGAGACACACGATTCCTTACGTAGTCCTTCCAGCGTGATGCTTGTGTTTTGATCCAGGTTAGTGTCACTTGTGAGTCCGTCCACAGATATGTTGTAGCAATGTTGAGCTTGAGCGTTGCTTGAACATATTTGGTGAGCTTCGCCAGCATCAATGCTGCAGTAAGCTCGAGTCTCGGGATTGTGAGCTTCTTTAGTGGTGCTACCTTAGTTTTGGAGCACACCAATGTCGCGACCTTGTGAGTTGTGGACGGTGATGCTACGGTAATGTAAATTACCGCTGCCATGGCGAGTTGTGAGGCATCAGAAAAGCCGTGTAGTTCCACTGTAGAGTTGTTGAAGGTGTTGAACCACCTTGGACATGAAAGCTTGCGCAAGCTTGTTAAATCTTCTCTGATGATGAGCCATTGTGACGTTACTTGGGAAGGCAGTGGATCATCCCAGTTGAGCTTCTGCAGCCACAACTCTTGCAACAGTGTTTTTGCTCGAATTATGACCGGCGCTAGAAAACCTAATGGATCAAATATTTGTGCTACTTCTGATAAGATGAGGCGTTTGGTGAGCCTTGAATTTGAGCTTGGTTTTGAGGTGAAAGAAAATTCGTCGTTGATCACATTCCATTGAAGTCCGAGAATTTTGGTATTGCAGTCGTCTAATGATATAACTGAGCCTTGGGCTCGTTGGGTTTGAGAAATTGCATCAAGCAACGGAGGAAAGGTTGAATGCCATTTGGCTAGTGGAAACCCTCCCGCGTTGCACAGATCTTTTAATTGGTGAGCAATTGTAATGAGCATCTCACCTGTGTCTGCACCTCCAAAGATGTCATCAACGTATCTGGCATGCGTGATTGATGGCACCGCCAGAGGAAAGCGATGACCTTCGTCTTCCGCCAATTGGAGTAAGGCTCTGACCGCCAAAAATGGAGCAGCCTTGGTCCCATATGTGACCGTTGTGAGCTTGTAGGGCACCTCCTTTGAATCGTCATCGATCCACAGTATTCGTTGAAGATCCTGATCATACTCGTGAATCTTGACTTGGCGATACATTTCCGTCACATCTGTGGCAAAAATGTATTTGTGCTGGCGTATCCACAGCAGCACGTCGGTGATGTTGAGGAGTAGATTTGCACCCGTATGCATCAAATCGTTGACAGAATACCCAGTTGACGTAGGGCTCGATCCATTGAAGACGACTCTCAGTTTTGTCGTCTGGCTGTCAGGCTTCAATACTCCATGATGTGGAAGATAAAACACAGAGTGAGTATTAGGTGAAAGGGATGGTGCTCTTACCATGTGACGGAGCTCCTCGTACTCTTGCATGAAGCCTTGATAGAGGTTGCGATACTCGCCGTTCCTATTGAGTTTGACGAGCGTACGCTTCAAGCAAGCATGAGCTGCTTGATAAGAATTACCCAGCAGCTTTGGAGTCTCCTTCAGAGGGATGCGCTCGGTGTATCGTCCTGTGGAATCACGAGTGTGTGTCGCTCGAAAGTGATCCTCACACTGTTGATCCTCAGGTGTGAGCTTCATGGGTGCATCTGTTGGGAGCTCTTCTTGAATCCAAAATCGTGTCAGCATGTCTTGTAAAGAATTGTCGTCATGCTGCACGACTGCAGAGTGGTGTGCTGTGACCGTACGCCGGTCCACTGTAACTGGTCCAAGAATGAGCCACCCAAAAATGGACAGCTGTCCAATCGGCATTGAAGAGTCACCCTTCTTGAGGGTGGGCTTGATCACTTGCCCATACACGTCTGCGCCAATCACGATATCTATCGGTCTTGATTTAAGAAAGTCTGGATCGGCCAGCGGAAGGCCATTCAAATGTGGCCATTCTTGACGTGGCGGTTCCACCGATGGTAAACTTGTCGTCAGTGCTCGCAGAACATGTGCTTGAAAGTGCACTGTTGACATATCGTAGTTGGAGCGCAGAGTTAGTAGTGCGACTCCTCTGGTTTGAATTGATGTGTTACTCCCAATGCCAGTGATCGTGATGGATGCATGGATGCGTTGAATCCTAAGCCGGTTGATGAGCTCTTCTGTAACAAATGTCAGTTCCGAGCCCGAATCAGTCAATAATCTGACTGGTGTAGATGACACTGAAGTGATCAGCTGGGCGTTGGCTGTTGCCAACAGGGTAACTGAAACGTATGGGGTGAGCACTGGCGATGTCTGGTTGAGCCTCCTTCGTTCGGTTGAGCATGCTGTGTGAGTCTGCGTTGTGCGCTGTTGTGTGAGTGGTGGTGGATTGACGACTGCACCGACTTCTCAGTGGGTTGAGCTGTTAGATGATTCCTCTCCTGAGCGAGGCTTAGAGAGAGCAGCAGTGTGAGCTGATGGCTTGGTTAGATGCAGCATCGTGTGGTGGTTGGCTGCACAAGTTTTACACCGACGCGTTGAGTTGCAGTCCTCGGTGCGATGCCTACCACAACAATTTCTGCACAACTTGTTGATGGTAACCACTTTCCGCCTGTCTTCCACCGACAGCTCTCTGAATCTGGGACACATTACAACGTAATGGTCCTCCTTGCAATAATCGCACGGATAGCTGTAGGGCGACGCAGCTTGTTGAGCCTTCGGCTTAGGCTTCAATGCTGTATAAGCAGCGCCTTTGCTGGGGTATGATCGGCTTGGTGGAGCAGCAGGAGGTTGAGCCTTCTTCCCTGCTTGAGCAGCTGCTTCCATTCGTTCCAAGGCGACCACCTTGGCCCCGATGAATGTCTCCAGTTGCTTGAACCGGGGATAATCCTTGGTTGAGCCCACCGACGTTTCCCAAGCTTCCCTTGTGGACTTGTCGAGGCAATTGGTAGCCTGACGTACAAGGATACAGTTGTACATATCTTCCGCCGCTCCTAAGGCGGTGAAAGATTTGTGTACCTCGTTCATAGTTGAGACGAGTTCGTTGAGCGTTTTTGAGCTTCGTGTTGTGATTGGGGCGAGATTGAACAGCTTATCAAGCTGCTCTTCAATAAGTACTCGCTCATTGCTGTACTTTTTGTCGAGCTCGTCCCAGCAGGCTTGGAATGATGAACCTGTGAGTGGGTATGCGTTAACCAGCCTCGCAGGTTCTCCTGAGAGGCTTGATCTCAGATAATGGAGTCGATCAATCTCCATCAGCTGCTGGTCGTTGATGATCAGTGAGGTGAACAACTCGTTGTACGCAGGCCACTCCTTGTATGACCCAGAGAAGGTGGGCAGGGCGATTTCTGGCAGCTTCGAGGCCCTCGAAGGTGCGGCACTCGATGCCAGTGGTCACTGCTGAATCGCCTTCACGTCCTCTCGGAGGCGGTTGAGCTTGATCTTAGTAGTCAAGTACATTTGCGCCTCCTGTACCGCATAGTTCGCCTCGAAATACGGGTGGCTAATGAACTTGACGGGCCACGTCTCTTCAAAGTGAGCATGTTCACGAGTGAACGCTGCGTGCAGCTCCTCTACGTGGGCTGCAATGAGCTCCACCTCGTCGACGGACGTAGTGTGAGCGTGGGTGGGCATGTGTAGTTGCAAGGCCTGAAGGGAGTCGAAGCGGCCAATCTGAGTCTTGGCCTTGAACACCAGCTGCGAGGGCAACGTAGCTGGCGATGTCGCCCTCGGTGGTTTTTTATCCCCACTCGTCCCCAGTGCCTCGGTGGGGATGGTGAGCACAATCGGTGCTGGGGAAGGCGGCCTTGATGAGCCCGCCGACTTGACGACCTTTGGCTCGACGACCTTCGGCTCGTCTTGATCAGCCATCGCAAAGCACAGGAGTTGAGCTTGTGAGCCCTCTAACACAAACTACACAGCACTGTAGTACACAATCACCGATCCGGCTCGAAGGACCAAACTGTAAAATCTTGCGTTAAGGTTATGTTGAGCACGAGGTTGCTGGATAGGTTAGGATCGGCGATTTGCACTAAAATACTGTGTTGCACAAAGGGATGTGACGTCTTTATTTAAAAGCGTGTTGCCAAAGGTCAAGCCGTTGTGCACACGGTGAAAATAGAGGGTTGAGCCCCCGTACACTCTATCGTACAATTCCCACGGGTGAAGACGTGGACACGCGGACACGCACAATCGCGAATGCACAATCGATTGATAATACACACGAACTGTGTCGCGAACACCGTGTTTGAGCTTAGAGATTAACGTAAAACGAAATGAACAATACAATTGCTTGTTGAGCAAGGCTGTTGAACAATGAACAAAATGCGTTGTTCCTTGCGCACGGTTCTGAACAGAGTCAGTTGCAAGATGGATGCGCATTTCCGACCCGGCGTCTTCTCGAACCTTCTCGAGCGTCGATCGACAAGACGGACGCTGATTGGTTGATCGACCGCGGATCGACCGCGACTTCCGCCGCCCAGGAGGTGCTGCGGTGATCTAGAGTGCGGCGGCGCAGAGAACTATTCATTCCCAAACAAATATGTATAATGTATAATAGTGTGTATAATACGTGTGCTTGGGCGTTGCCTGGGCACAACATCCCTCCCCCCTTGAGGAGGAAAAGCCATAGCTTTTCTGGCGGCCGATGATAAACTATCTTAGGGAAAACCCAAAACTCGTAGTGGTTGGATTGATTATCATCGACTTACATATGGTTTTTTCTTAACTAGATTATAGCGGTAATAATTTGTTTATAATGATTATAATATTTCAAAGGGAATTGGTGGAAGGCGTTTCTTCCGTACTAACTATTTTGATTATTGCTTCGGGTTTTTGTGTGGTTTTGTCGCGACTCGTGTTGTCTGTGGTACAGTGTCGTGGTGTTCTTGCTTTGCAGCGTACAATGCATTTGTAAAGTGTGAAGATACATAGTGTAATAGTTATAAGTCCTGTCGCAGAGGATAGTGTAAAGAAGCTATAGTGATACTCGGTTGGTATAATCTCGGGTTTTTCTAACTCGTTTTGTAAGTCTTCTAATTTTTTGCTAACTTTATTTAATTCTTCCGGATGTTTGATTATTCTTTTAAGTTCGAAATTGGTATGTCGATACGAATTTACAGTGGTCTGTGGAAGCGTAATTTCGTCTAGTGACAAATTGTAACCAGGTAAGTAATTCCATGTTTTTTCCATCCCGTATTGCTTTCCAGTTTCTATTGTGAATTCGGCGGTCGTGATTGTACATTTATTTCTTATTGTTATAATACCAGAGTCCTTAATGCTATACATGTTTGTGCCTTTGTAACGTACCGCTACCAACCGCCGTAGATTTTTCCTTTATTCTTTATACCAATTACTATTTTCATTCTATATATCTAAATTGTAATATTAGTATTAAGGACATTCGTAACGCATGCGCATAACCGCCTGCGAACTCAGTGCCGTGAACGACTCAAGCGCGCGTGCGCAGCCCGCGCGATAAACCGGACGCCGAATAAACCGAGTGCAGTGCGCGAACCGGCGGGAACCGGATGCTAATTCTAATTGGTGCGCGAGATCGACAGCTAGTGATTGGCGAGAGCAAGGTATCGCCAAACTGTATAAATACGAGCCTGCCAGCAGCGGAGATTCAGACTGGGTTCTGCTACCGAACCATAAGCACGCCGCTTATAGAAGTCTCTCAACAAGTCTATATATATTCAACGTCCTGACTACCAACATTCAATTTCCAACATTCAACCATTCCGAGGTCGCTTTAACTAGCCCCTCAACATCTTTCCGAGGTCGCTTTAACTAGCCCCTCAACACCTATCCGAGGTCGCTTTAGCTAGCCTCTCAACTTCCATACGAGGTCGCTTTAGCTAGCCCCTCAACTTCCATCGAGGTCGCTTTCACTAGCCCCTCAACATCTAACCGAGGTCGCTTTATCTAGCCCCTCAACTTCCTACATTCAACACCTTTCCGAGGTCGCTTTAACTAGCCCCTCAACATCTTTCCGAGGTCGCTTTAACTAGCCCCTCAACACCTATCCGAGGTCGCTTTCGCTAGCCCCTCAACTTCCATACGAGGTCGCTTTAGCTAGCCCCTCAACTTCCTTCGAGGTCGCTTTCACTAGCCCCTCAACATCAATCCGAGGTCGCTTTAACTAGCCCCTCAACTTCCATCCAGAGGTCGCTTTAACTAGCCCCTCAACTTCCATCCAGAGGTCGCTTTATCTAGCCCCTCAACTTCCTACATTCAACACCTTTCCGAGGTCGCTTTAACTAGCCCCTCAACATCTTTCCGAGGTCGCTTTAACTAGCCCCTCAACACCTATCCGAGGTCGCTTTCGCTAGCCCCTCAACTTCCATACGAGGTCGCTTTAGCTAGCCCCTCAACTTCCTTCGAGGTCGCTTTCACTAGCCCCTCAACATCAATCCGAGGTCGCTTTAACTAGCCCCTCAACTTCCATCCAGAGGTCGCTTTAACTAGCCCCTCAACTTCCATCCAGAGGTCGCTTTAACTAGCCCCTCAACTTCCATCCAGAGGTCGCTTTCACTAGCCCCTCAACCTCCCTCCTTAAAAGTGTGGGCCAGCTTATAGGCACCAGAAGCAACTACTAGTCCAGGAGAGGGAATCATCATCCAATTCTACTTCCATCTGGGGACGCCATAACCGGCTACCTGGCTACCATCCGAGGTCGCTTAAACTAGCCCCTCGGCTTCCATCCTAGAAAGCGTGGGCCAGCTGATAGGCAACTGGAAGCTACAACAAATCCGAGAGAAGGAACCCTCTCCAAGTATCAACTTAACATTCCAAATCGACCAAGCGTCATCATTGTATCAAACCGTTATATCGACTTAGCGTCGAGAACTTATGTTCAGTTTACGATTTAGTATCGTACTATTATACTATATCATTAATATTAATTAACGCGTCAGTTATACTATATTTAATTACCGGTTTAGCGTAGAGACCGAAATCAAACGTTATTCTTTAATTCCGATCAAGCGTCGAAACCAAAGTCAAAGGTATATCCTTTATTAACGACTTATACGTCGTTACGTAAATATCATATCGTCAAAGTTCACACGACTCCGTGTCATATTATATGTTCTATTTCGACCTAGCGTCAAAAGCCTTTTCTTGAATAAACTATTTGTTAATTATTGTTAAAAGAATGACTCTAGTATCTTGAAATTCATTTCTTAATCGCACGCCACCCGAACCAATCCCATAATTTCACAGGTAAACCGCTCTACTTGTGGAATCGCCTGTAACAAACGGCACAGTCTCGTTTGAGAACGTTACACCTTTGTCGTCGCAGGTTGCTGCTAGTTGTATCGGGTTCGGCGCGATATAAATCCACGTGCCCGGTTGTTGTAATTCTATCAGGATCGTGTGATTCAGTGTCATTATCCGAACTTTACAATTGTTTGGTTTTTGCGTCAATTTTGTGTACAACTGTACTTCGCAAGGTCCGTATGGTATCGCTTTGAACATCGGGTGATTAGATGTACAGAGGTATAGATCGTTTATAGTTTTACATTCGGCTAAGTCTTGTTTACTTAGTTGTATATAATCTTGCACCGAGGTGTCAAGTACCACGTATGGGTCGAGGGGTTCTATATACGCGTAGAACGATTCGTTTACTTTCGCGGGTACCGGGTGTACCTTACTCAATTTAAATTTCTTTGCGCTTAACAATGGAATGTCTAGTACTACAGTGATTGATTTGGTATCCGAAAATGCGGAGAGTGTTAAGATCTCATATAGGACGTGCATGTTTTCTAATTTTATCCCGATAGGGAAGTCTAGTCCTTTCGGAATGTGTGGGAGTGCGGAAGTGAGGTATGTTATGATTTGCGCTGGTGGTATTAACCGTGGGTTAAGGACTCCCTTTTTTATATCCATAATGAATTCTAACAGGTCTTGTGTGTCGCGTAATAGTGTTTCCGCGACGCTGTTTATTAGTATGAGGTGTTCGTCTACTGTTTCTTGGAAGTTAATAATGTCGGTTGATTGTTGTAGTAAATATTGAATTTGCCAAGTCGCGTTCAAGAGTGTTTTTTCGTTGTCTTGTACGTTATGTATAGTTTCGTTGAGAAGTTCGGCGTTGGCCCTTACAATTTGCATTTGTCCTTTGATTGTATTTTTTAGTTTGTTATTCTGTCCTTTTAAAAAGTCTATTTGGTCGTTGATTTTCTTTCTGTCCTCGGAATCCATTAGTCCGAAAAGTGATTTGCCTATGTAACGTAATCCGTCTATTAGTCCTCGGCGCTGTTTTTGTGCTGAGCTTATAGTTTGCTGGACGTAGGTAAGGAGTTTGGTGATGCGGCCTACCTTGTCTTGAATTTTCGCGGCGAATGTTTTGCAGAATTTTTGTAAGTTGTCGGTAGAGGGTTTTTTACATTGCGCAAGTATGTCATATAGTGCAGCTTGAAGGTTCGCTTCGCGTCGGTAGATGTAAGATATGTCTACGTGTAATACTAACTTCCAGCTATCTCGGTAAATTTGTAGATCGCCTAGGCTCTCGAAGTAAATGCCGGGGTGGTCTTTGAATTCTTTTATAGCGAAATCTGTATCGGGGGTTGTCCCTCCTATGAGTAGTATCGCTGTTTGTAGGACGGTAATCCTGAAAAATATAATGTCGAGGTGTAGTCGGCGCTTCGTTCCGTTCGTCGCGAAGTTTCTTTTCCTGCGTATGCTATGCGTGCATGAGATAAAATTTTGCTAACGTAAGACGATTCGTCTTCGCAAGGGACTCGATTGTCTCTTCGCTTCTCATTTCGTTCTGACTTGTCTTGCGAGATGCTGTCTCTGCTGTCCATCCCGCGCGAGCTCGCGATGTTTTTGTTGGTACGTTTAGTGCAAGTTATTGAGTGCATTGTGACGTGCGTGGTGGTGAGAAGTTTGTTTTTGTTTGAACCCGCCTGTTTTTCTTTTAGAGTTTGGAGTTCCCTACCCCGTCGGGGTACGTCAATATCTCCTACCGGCGCGCGGTACGGGCCTACCGCGCGGGGCGCCGGCGTTTTGAAGCCGAAAACGCCGAATGGCTTGATGTTGAAGATGCTTGGGGGATACGGGCACTTTTTGGTGAGTATCCAGTGTTTTTGTCAGTTGGGTGTTGTTTGTAGTACAAGTACAAAATCTATTTTGATTGTTTCGCGTCTGGTTTTTGTTCTAGAGCGCTATGGAGATCATGTTTTGGGGCCCGCTCCGCGTCACAAGTTATGGGCCCTTTTCGAGGCCGTTCGCTCTACGGCCGGGGAGTGACGTTCCCCCTTTTCTTCCCCTTTCTCCCCTTTGCTTATTTTGACTTATTATAAGAAATTTTGTTCTTTGTACAGTGTTCATTCTCCCTTTTTTTTTTGGAATAAATATATCTTGCTTTTCCTTTAAATAATTGTTACGCGCCGTTACTTTCCTTCATTATAGCGACCGTTTCCCTATTCCTCTCCTATTCTATAAAATGTTTAAGCCGGTTCGCGTGTACGCGGCGCGTTTTTCGTCCTTTACTTATAGTGTAATTATTATTGTCGTGCGTATCTTGTATCGAGTAGGGGCCTATCCACGCGGGGGTTAGTTTTTTTGATCGTCCGCGTCTTACTGTCTCGTCGTGCAGTAGCACTTGATCTCCGATTTTGAAAGACTTGTCCGCGGTTTTCCTGTCGTAATACGTCTTAGATTTTTCTTTATGGGTTCCTATAGTTTCTCGGGCTATGTTATTAGTAGACCGTAGTCTCTCACGTAGCTCCTCGGCGTACTTGTCATAAGTATATGTCAATCGCGGTGTCTGATTTAGTCAGATCAGTAGTTAGTCTATGCCGATTCTGGATCAAGTGTGGGCGAGGGGGTGAGGCGGGGCGGGGGGTACCGCGCGCTCTTCGGCGCGATGGGCGAGGGTGTGAGGTGGGGAGGGGGGGGGGTACCGCGCGCTCTTCGGCGAGGGCGAGGGGGTGAGGTGGGGAGGGGGTACCGTGCTCGTAGGTGAGGGGGTGAGGCGGGGAGGGGGTACCACGTTCGTGGGTGAGGGGGATTTTCAAATTTCAAAATGGCGGTTGAGTTCGTGGGTGAGGGGGATGACGTCACAGGGGAGGGGGATTTTCAAATTTCAAAATGGCGGTCGAGTTCGTGGGTGAGAGGGATGACGTCACAGGGGAGGGGGAGGATTTTCAAAATTTCAAGATGGCGTCGCGCGCATTTCGTATTGGCGCCATCTATTGGATGTTTAAGGTACTTTGGATCCACGTCGATATTTGGGCATGCGTTGGTAAATTTCATAGATTTTTTAGTACATTTCGTATTGGCGCCACCTGTTGGATGTTTAAGGTACTTTGAACACGAGTCGCCGCCGCGCAATCTCCGCACGCGTGTGGGATCGGGGCGCAGGCGCGACCGCGAGCGAATCGTGGAATTTCGAATTTCGTCTTCGATGCTGATTTCTGAGAAAGAGGGTGAAATAGAATTTCTGAGAAAAGATAATGAATCATGGCGTGCGATAGGATTGAACACGTTTTGATACCTATGTGCATACCATTCATGCAGGATGTTTATATCGTGACATAAACATAGAACGATAATTATTATTATAAATCAATCGTCGCGGCAGCCCATGGAGTAAATATATAGCGATAAGTATTCGGTGGAGAGTTCGGAATATTCATAGTTCCGAGTATTTAATTTATGTAGTAAACATAACATTGCACCGCGCCATGCAGTGTGTTTATATTTGAGCAGGATTGAACGCGTTTTGATCTTTGAATCGTGGGATCGATACAGCGCACGTGCAATGACGTAAACATATAGCGATAATTATTCGGGGAAGAGTTCCGAGTATTTTCACGATCGAGAACAGGGCGACGTCTCAAGCATCCTTCTCGAGGGGCTGTAAGGTGAGTGGCGTGGGAGTGTGTAAGGGTAAAAGAATTCGTACATAGATTTTCAAGATTTTAGTAGTTTATTTAACTTAGTTATCCCACTCGAAAACATCATCGTTGAATATAGCATCGTCGATATCGTTCGTGAAGAATGCATTGTCGATGATTTCAGTAAATAAATCAGCATCAGTAAAGAACGCATCAAGTTGCGTGGGCGCAGTCGTATGAAAATCAGACTCGTCAACCTGAACTGCATTATCACGAACGTTAATCCCCGATATCGCATTATTATCAACTGCGATATAGTCGATTTGTTTCGCATTCATACATTTCCGCCAAACCACACTTTTTGGATCCGTCGAACTGTGCAGATGATATATATCATTATAGTCAACATCTAAACGATAATCATCATCGTCGACATCACTAAGATCTAAAAAGAATGGTTTTTGCCGCGTATGTCTATTTAACCAATATTGCTTGTCCCCGTAGTTGTCAAACAGCGCCTCGCCGTATAAGCCATCAGCATTATAAAACACCTTCAAATAAACATCTTCATAGTAAAGAACTTCTGCCTCATGAAATTCAACATTTCGAATTTCTTCGCATTGCACAGCGACATCCAGACGCGTCACATATATTTTGGGATGGGATGCGTGACTGGGGATCGCAGCGGCAACTTTCCGATTCAAATCCGAGGGTAGAGACATAATCTGAAACCGATTTTTCTTATAATTCTCAAAGTTGCTAACACAGTGATTCACTAAAATATGGTAATGGAAACTTACGGTATTAATCGATTGTATTTCCATGCGTTGAACGGTGGACGATATCATTCAAAGCGATCTCGCTTACAACAACAACAACAATATCACTTTGATGCAACAGTCTTTGATGCAACTGCAATCCACTCAGATGCAATAAATTTTTAAAAACGTTTCTTGTAGTAACGTATGACCTGACTGATGCAGTAGCATGAGAGAACTGATTTTAACGTGGCCGGTCCATGATCGCACATACGAAAACATAGAGCAATAATTATTCGACATTGCATTCGTGTAAGTAACCATTGGAAGCATGGAGTAATAATTATTCGGGGTAGAGTTCCAAGTATTTTGGTGATCGAGAATAGGGCGAACGTCCTTATCGAGGGGGCTGTAATTCAATCGTTGCGATAGCCCATGGAATAAACATTACATTTCACCGCGCGATGCCGTATGTTTATATCTGAATCGTTGGAGTACCGTTAAGGAACTAGTTCTTGATCAGGCACTAATTTTTTATCAGTTCATGAAATAAATCGTTCTTTTGAGTTTATGTCAATAAATAATTGTTTGAAATAATTACTAACATAAAAATTGATAATTCAAAAATATATGTATTGTCTATGAAAGCAGGTAGTATTGTTAGTTTTAGATGATTAAAAACTAGTTCCTAGTCACCTTATTATTCCATACCTTATAAGTATTTAAATTATATATTTATTTTCAACTTTTTAAAATTTTTCCTTGAAGTTTAAACATTAATTCAACTTTTAGTATAAAAAAAGTCTATGATTTAATGTTTTATTAGGTTAAAAATAAATATTAAAGCGGGAAACCTTCTAAACTGATCAGAAACTAGTTCCTTAACGGTAGTATAGTATAATATACATATATATTAGTGCGACCGTGTGTCCGAAGCAAAATAGCGTGAATACTCGCTGAACTGGACGCTGGATACATATACATATATTATTGAAATTTTGAAAATCCTCCCCCTCCCCTGTGACGTCATCCCCCTCACCCACGAACTCGACCGCCATTTTGAAATTTGAAAATCCCCCTCCCGTGTGACGTCATCCCCCTCACCCACGAACTCAACCGCCATTTTGAAATTTGAAAATCCCCCTCACCCACGAACGTGGTACCCCCTCCCCGCCTCACCCCCTCACCAACGAGCACGGTACCCCCTCCCCACCTCACCCCCTCGCCCTCGCCGAAGAGCGCGCGGTACCCCCCCCTCCCCACCTCACATCCTCGCCCATCTCGCCGAAAAGCGCGCGGTACCCCCCGCCCCGCCTCACCCCCTCGCCCACACTTGATCCAGAATCGGCATAGACTAACTACTGAGGTCGGCAGGGTAGCTTGCTTCCCGAAAACGAGTTCATAGGGTGTGTATTTAGTAGACGTGTGTGGGGTGGTATTGTACGTGAACATCGCGTACGGTAGCCACTCGTCCCAATCAGTCTGGTCTTCCGCGATAAAATTCTTTAAGTATTCGGCTAGTGTACGATGGCTTGTTTCTAGAGCTCCGTTTGACTGCGGGTGGTAGGCTGTGGTTTGAATTTTTTCGATTTTGAGCAATTTGCAGACGTTTTTGAATACCTGGCTTAGGAAATTGGTTCCTTGATCGGTCAATACCCGTTGCGGTATACCGTATTCGCAAATTATCTTAGTGACGAATTCCTTTGCTACAGTGTTTGCTTCTTGATTCTCGAGGGGTATGGCTTTACTGAATTTGGTTAGTAGGGCTTGAAAGGTGAGCACGTATTTGTTTCGTCTGCTTGTCTCGGGTAAGGGTCCTACTATGTCTAGTGCACATTTCTCGAATGGTTCCGTGGGAGTGTCTGTAATTACCATGGGAGCTTTGGTTATTCTTGATAGTTTGTTTTTCTGACATTTTTCACATCTGGAGATGTATTTTTCTACGTCTTGTCGTATTCCTGGTCATGAATGAGTTAGTTTTATACGTTCTAGGGTCCGCTTTACCCCTAAGTGTCCTCCCAAGGGTGTGTCATGGAATTCGCGCAGTAGTCGGTTTTTATCGTCCTCCGTATATGTTCTATCGCTCGTTTTTTCTTCTGACCGGGGCTCCTCTTCTTCGCTGGCGCCTTCACTGGCGTCGGTTGCTATTACACTGCTGATCTTTTGTTTCGCTCCTCGCGTTATCGCGAACATTCTGCTGAGGGCGTCCGCGTTCTTATTCGTTTTTCCCGTCTTATACTCTATGCTATAATCGTATTCTGCTAATTTCAACTTCCATCTCATTAATCTAGAACCGGGGTCCTTTACGTTAAAAAGCCAAGTAAGTGGCTTGTGGTCCGTCACGATTTTGAATTTGGTGCCGTATACGTATGGTCTGAAATGTTGCGTCGCCCATACGATAGCTAGCAGTTCTTTTTCGATTGTGCTGTAATTCTCTTCCGCCTTGTTTAATACCCTGCTCGCATATGCTATCGGCAAATCTTGTCCTATTTTTCCTTGCGATAGTACCGCTCCTATCGCTTTTCCGGATGCGTCCGTTGTTAGAACAAACGGTTTCGAAAAATCTGGATATTGTAATATCGGTGCTGTCGTTAATTTTTCCTTTAGAATCTCGAGGGCTTCTTGCTCCTGTGCGGTCCATCTGAATGTTTGGTCTTTCTTCAACAGTTGTGTTAGCGGTTTCGCGATTTGCGAGAAATGGTCTATGAATCTCCTGTAATAACCAGCTAAGCCTAGGAAGGATTGTACGTCTTTGACTCCTTTGGGTATTGGGAAGTTTCGGACGGCATCTAGTTTTGACGGGTCTGGTTTGATGCCGTTTTCGGTTATTATGTGTCCTAAGTATATTGTTTCCTTGCGTAGAAATTTGCACTTGTTGGGTTGAAGTTTTAGGCCACTCTCTCGTATGCGTTCAAACACGAGTTCCAGTCGCTCTTGGTGCTCCTTTAACGAGCGTCCGTAAACGACTATATCGTCTAAATATACGAAACATTTTATTCCTTGTAGGCCTGACAGCACGGTGTTCATTAATCTTTGAAACGTCGCGGGTGCGTTTTTAAGCCCGAATGGCATTCTATTATATTCAAAATGGCCGTATGGCGTCGAGAACGCGGTTTTTTCGCGGTCTTCCTTTTTCATGGCTATTTGATGGAATCCTGACGCCAAATCTAAGGTTGAAAAGTATTTCGCTCCGCCTAATTGGTCTAGAATATCTGTTATGTTGGGTAAGGGGTATGAATCGCCTATTGTCGCGTCGTTTACCTTCCTAAAATCTACCACTACTCTTAGCCTGCGTTTACCTGTAGCATCTGGTTTTTTCGGGACTACTAGCAAGGGAGCGTTCCATTGGCTGGCGCTTGGTCTAATTATTCCTTCCTTTACCATTTCTTGAACTTGTCTATCCACTTCATGCGTATGCGCTTCAGGCAATCTTTACGGCTTCACGTATATAGGTTTGGTACCTTGGGTTAGGGTAATTGAATGTTCCGCTTTTGTGGAGTATCCGAGTTTGTCTCCCTCTAATCCGAATATTTCGTTGTATTTTTCGCAAAGTCCAAGTAAGCTTGTTTCTTCTTCGCCATTTAGGTGTTCGGTCCTGAGGCTTTCGCGCAAGATTTGCATTCTATTTTTTCCGTGTACGGCATGTACCATATATGTCGACGCGTCGCGCTCCTTGTCGCAGGTCGCGTCCGTCGGGTCAATGTCATCACTTGTCAGTGGTTCTAACGTCACAGTCGGCGTACTGATAAGGACTTCGTCCGCTGTGGCGTTCATTACGCTTATTACGCATTTTCCGTCTTTGCCTATCGATAATGAGTTCCCTATGAGTATTCCTGGCTTGATCTGCTGTCCCTCTACTATTCCTTCTCCTATACTTGTCGTTCTGGCAAAGAGAATTGTTTCTGATCGCGGTTTTAGTGTTACGTTTCCTCTTCCGGAGTAAGGGAATCGTATTCCGTACAATTCTATTCCTTGGTTTGCTCGGATGCATACGTCGTGCTTGGTCATAAAATCTTGTCCCAGGATTCCGTCTGCTTCTAACGGAAAGTCGTCTTTCACTAACCGACAAGGATGCGTTACCAGTTTATTTCCAACCCTTATGTTTAATTATATTAGACATAGCGTCTTGATTTCCATTGGAGCTATTCCTCGCAGGGACACTACTTCGTCTTGGGCGTGCACATCGCCCAACACCTTTCCTATCTTTATTAACGTAATATCGGCACCGGTATCGACCAGCAAATTTGCTTTTCCTTTTACTAGCTCTGGCGCCTTGATTTCAATGGTGTTCTCTGTCTTGGAAGTCACTACCAGGTTCGCTCGGTATGAATCTACTCTGGCTCCTGCGTTAGTTTGTCTATCGTCGGTTGTTCCGTGGCCCGCGTTCGGGTAATCTCGATTTCCGCTAGGCGATTCTCGGCTCGGGTTTCTGCTAAAATTCTGTCTAAAATCGTCGCGTCTATTATTCGTATTTGTATAGCGCGGTCTATATTCTCGTTCATTTGCTCTTTCTCTGGCCCTACATTCCCTGATTTGGTGTCCCGGTTTTTTACAATAGTGGTAGACTACTGTGACGCGTTGAACTTCCCTTTTTATGTGCGTCTGTTGCGTCCGATAGTTTATTCGCGGCATGCTTAATCGCGTATAGCAATTCCTCGCTAAATGTCCTAATTTATTACAGCGTTCGCAACGCGGTACGTTTGACCCTTCCCTTCTCTTGGGTTGATCATCGAACTTTCTAAAATTTCTTGAGGTGTTTAGGCCCATCGCTTGTTCCTCCTCTATTGCTGAGGCTATAGCTGCATTTAACGTTGCGTAGTTTCGAGACCTTATAATCGTCCTCAATTTTACATTCAACCCGAGAGTAAAAACATCTAAGGCGCGTTCTTGTACTGATCCTACTAACGCGTCATTTCCTTCGTTGCTGTTTCCTGGCTTTACCGATAGCTCGGATAACTCTCCTGCTAATTCTTCTACTCTACACGCGAATAGTTTTACACTCTCGCCATCTCGCTGGTGACAGGCGTGAAACACCGCTCCAACTGCTCCTATTGACCTTTTATCCACGAATAAGGATGTTAAGATGTCCTTCAATTTATCGAAACTCTCTATTTTTCTTGTATTCTAGTACCTTGGCTGCTTTGCCTTTTATTTTCGTTCCTATCACCGTTTCCAAGAACCGCGGTAACTCCGTTGCGGGGACAAACTCTGCGGCGCTCGCATAGGACTTCAAAAATTCTGCAAGCTCGTCTGACGATTTCCCTACGAATTTATCGACTAGCGACAACGCGGTAGACAATTTTTTTACGTCCGGTAGTCCGGGGGGGTTAGCTCCGTCAAGCAACGACATTTCTTGTCCTTCCGAATTTACTCTGTCCAGCAAACTAAAGTCCGCTAGCAAAATCGGGTAGTCTCTATTCGGTGTCACAAAATTTTCCGGAGATGATTCTTCGCTTGAATCGTCGTTCTGCCTAACGCTTAGTTTTAACGGCGGCGGTGGAAGTGTTTGGCGGGACGGTCTTGGATGGTCTATAGAAGGTAGAAGGTCTAGTTCTTCTCGTAAGAAGGTTAACTTTTTATTGAAAAACGATTCGAATGATCTCGACAAGCTCCTTTGACCCGGAAGCTTGAATTGATTCGCGCGTTCGTCTTCTATAGACATGCATGTACCGTCTCTAGATTTCTTTAGGACTCTGGTTTACAATATTTACGCTCGCGTTTTCTGTTTCGGACTCGGTATACGCTTCATTTACTCACAATGCTGCTCGCAACCACATGTCGTCGGCTCGGTCGGACGTCCTCTCGTACGTGAACCAACGGCGGCGATAAGATGAAACTGGACCCAGCAAGGTCGATCCGTACAGCTGTTCGCTGCGTACCTCGACGGCTGCTTTCCTCGTACGGCTCTCCGTCCGTCCTTCAGGTGCGGCTCCTACACGTTCCTCGGTCTCCAAGTCCTCTCGTGCGCCTCGGTCCTCGGATCCGTGGCGTCCTCGTAGATGGAATTGGTGTTTGGTGGATGGTTGATTCACCCGTTTACTCACGAGCTGATTATACTCGTTACTAGGTTCGTCGTCGTTCGGACTGCATCGAACGTCTTCTGAAAGGCCGTTCCTCGGTCCTCTGTGCTACCTCGGTAGCGACGATAACCTGTTTCAGCCTATGCGACAGCGATGATCCAATAATCTTGTCTGAGAGTGTTCAATCTCAGACGGTGTCGATTGATCGGTTGCGTCAAGGCTCGGTAAAACTTTTACGATGCAGATCCCACCGCTGCCACCAATTTTGTTGTGCCCTGCGTGATGGCTCGCAAGGCTGGTACGGGATCTGGCGTAATCGTGAGTTCGGGAGCGATTAAAGGATGAGAATCCACCGGGTGAACTGCACCAAATGTGTTTAAACTCAAAGACTAAGTCTTTATTCAGAAACAACTTAAACTAGACTGAGGTGTACAAGTAGGTTTTAGCCGTGTTGCCCGGTCGAGGGTCGGATCTCGAGTCTGCCGATTTGCGGCGGCAAATCGGTTTTTATTTCGCTTATTGGGCGTGGTGCCGTCGCTTCGCGTTGCCGTATATGGTCATAGCGAAGCGCTCGCATTTTTGCTGATTTCGTAGATTCGTGTTCGCCTCGCAACTGATTTAGCTTAGAAACGTCTCGAAACGTTCTAGAGTAATATAATATGTATAATGTATAATAGTGTGTATAATACGTGTGCTTGGGCGTTGCCTGGGCACAACACGTATTTCTCGCACCACTCTTTACAGGTACGTGGATTCGCCGGGTAATTCGTGTGAGCATAACACAATTTGTTTGCCCTTCGGTCGCCCGAACGGGCACGATCGCGATTTGAACGCGACAAAGAACGCGATTTTCTTTTATTAACTGGTCGCTCAACACGCTTTAACCTAACAGATAGCGCTTCAACGCTAGCGCATAGACGCTTTATGTCGTTCTGTAAATCGGACAACGACGGATTCGTCGCCGATACCGCGCTTGCCGCCGAAACCACGTGGGCTTTCGACGGAACAGAATGCTCGGCCATCTTATCAGCCATCTCTGCCAATTTATTGACATCGTCAACACCCGATGCCGCCAATATTGCTCGGACATTTAACGGTAATTGATCCATAAATACCGATTTCATGATAGCTTCATCGCATTTGCCATCATTTAAATTACGTAGTCTATTCAGAATTAACGAAGGTTTTCCCGCAGTTAAAATTTGACCCTTTAATAACTTTCGCAGATTGGATTCCGCGGAAACCGCGAAAGTCGAGATGATTCTACTTTTTATTTGGACGAAGATGTCATCCGGACGCGGGACCTGCGCAATGAGGTCTCTAACCGCGGACACGACTTCATAATCTAACGCAGCTATGACTATGTCAGCCTTTGTAGCTTCTACAGTAATCTGGGCGCTACGCAGTGTCGATTCCACCTGCATAAACCATAATGCAGGGTCGGCCTTGAAAAATGGAGGAATTTTCGGTATCCGATAGTGATCGACACGTGTCCGACTCGCGACCGACTCGTACTGCGACTCGTCCGAAGTTTCACCGGTCGACGGCATTTTGAATAATGCTACGGTAATTATTAAAATACTATTACTACGTTACATATATTGAAAAAAGAAATGGAAAATTATGTACACGGTTAATATTATACTATAATACAATGTATCGCCGTAGCAAACGGCCGCGGAAATCCTCGGGGCGATGATTCACCGATCCTCCGTGACGCGCATGGACGCGACCAAGCGCGAAGAGAAGGAAAAAAAAATTGGAATTTGCGCTGTTGCGACCTATTCGCGACGCTCGGCAGCAACCGAATTCTCAATATTCAAATGCCATTTGGCAACGTCGACGTTCGTGAATAACCGACGCTCGCACGAACCACGAAATATCCGAAGGTCGAAACGCAATATGTACAGAACCATCACACACGCTAAACCGCAATAAATTTGCCACTTTCGCTTACCGCAATCCCTCGAAGCTCCAAGGGTTGGCGACCAATGCCATGGATCACCAGACGTCAGGGGATGACTCCCCGGCAGCGAGAAAGCGATGTCCACTGCCACACAGCTCAGCCTGGCTCTGAATCACCAGGAACTGGGAACAGCTTCCTGATTTGAAACGACTGGTTCCCTCCGGTGCTGGTCAACGTCGTCTCCGACGGCGTGGCCTCTCTCAGAAATGGCTCGGGCGAGCAGAAAAGCTCGCAAATCCCCTCGATGATACACGGTCCAAAGGACAGCATACGTAGGCGCAAATGCACCTGCTGGAACGGCAGCTTCCGTCGAAAAATCCACGAAGATGGAATACTCTCAGCGAACAGGAAAAGATGGCCGTCCAGAATCCAGTATCTCAACCGAAGTCGGGGTCACCAATGTAGGATTTTGAGGTTTACCAGTGGTGGTAAATGGGAAGGAGAACTATTATCTACTTCCTTCCGGCGGTCCTACAACCGCACACGTATTCAGGGTTGAGGTAGAAGGAACAGAAGAAGCACATGTGGTTTACCCAAAGGGTTTATTTAATATCGCGTGCGAATACTTCGTGCACGCGAGACTGCTCGACCACGAGCAGTCAAAACCAGATAGCCTCGTTCCTTAGGCTGGATATAATCAATGCCCAACGGGCAACAGCCAACAAACTAGCAATGTCGTAAAGTATACGACTGACCGTTACACACAACACGTGGTGGTCACGCTACCAGAGAACGTGCTAGAGCAGGCCTGCCCCATCGGGTGCAAATACCTCCTGAAATTCTGGGACCCGGGCAACAGCCGAGCGCGGGACGGTTACGTTGCTAACCACAGCATGGGTTGCGGAAGAACTGCATGAGTGTACGGCCGTCCATGCAGTTCTCTCACAAATTTCGCAACGGGTAGCAATGGAACAGTCCCGCGCTCGGCTGTTACCCGGGTCCCAGAAATTCAGGAGGTATTTGCACCCGATGGGGCAGGCCTGTGCTAGAGCAACACGTCTCCAAAGGCTAGTACAAGCAGACTGGGGCGAGTCCGCACGGGAACGCTCGCACGAGCTCGACGATCCCCACTCCTGCACAGTCCGCAAGGAGGGGGTGACTCGATCCCCACAGACTGCCAGCGTGGAATACAGTAAATCCTGGTTAGGAGCCCGTTTCTACCACGCGTTAGGAGCCCGTTTCTACCACGCGTTAGGAGCCCGGCGGCTATCCCCACCATTTCTTGGAATCCTTCGGACGAGAGTGAGAAACCCCAATGAGCGAGCGAGAGGAAACGAACGAGTCGGCTTTCGTTTCCTCTCGCTCGCTCATTGGGTTTTCTCACTCGTGCCAGTGGCCGCGCGGAATAGTGTCCAGTCGTGTTAGGCGCCCGCCGCCAGCCCCGTTCGACGGGCTCCTAACGAGGATTTACTGTAATAGCAAAACTGAAGCGTTAAGGTTGAGTTTCCTAGCCGCGTCCGGCGGCGGCTAGCGGCCGCGGCCGGCGGCCAAATCCTAAGCACCGCTCTTATGGAGAAGCATGCAACCGTTTTCCTAGCCGCGTTTCCGAGCGGCTGCGGCCGCGCGTCTTCTACAGCAGCAACCTAGGCTACTCGAGACGTAACACAATGCGATGAGTGTCTGTTTTCCGTCATGATGGCGGAATCTACTAGCCGCGCGGCTAGCCAGGGCGGCAAATCGCTTGACTGCTCCAAAGGGAGTCATAGCCGCGGCCGCGCTGCGATCCTACGCGACAGTGGGACCGAATCACAAAAAAATAAGGAAACAAGACAGAATTCAAAAGTTATGTTTTTTTATATATATTTCTTATAAACTAATAATATGAGCTCCTAAAAAAGGGAAAAATATCGTGGCGGCTACTTCTGATTGGTGTGTAAACACGTGTTAAAGTTGGTATGTTTTTTCTTGTGGAAGATTTTGAATCGAGTCTTTTAAATTTGGATGATATAAATTTTTGAAGTGAAACTTTTTTGGGAACCGAAATGAGTAGTATCGTTTTTGGTAAGCAATGGCAAATAATTAGTTACATGCAGTTCTTTTCCATAAAAAATCCATTAAAGAAATATCAACAATTATCGGCTTTTTAGTTGCCCTCCGGGAACTTCCGAGCAAATTTCTTTTTTGTTATATAATCAACATACATTTGACTTTGCAACTGCGAAAACAAGATTTGGCAATATTGACCAATAATGGAGTAATTACCTGTATTCTATGTTGCACAGCGAGGCTGAATCCCAAGAAATAGGGGAAAATTCAACAACATAACATTTTTCGCACTGAAACTGCGGAATATAATTAAGGAAGTTCATAAAAAAAGTATTAATATTCAACTCGTACGGAGGATTGACGTTATTTAAAAAAAGTAATGTCAATAATTCCAATAAAACTAGAACAATTTGATAAATATACCTACATACGAAATTATACAATATTTGGGCAACTTTCCAATCGGCTAATTGGGTGAAGGGACCCAAGATGGCAGAAATAAAGGTTTTAAAAAGTAAAGAAAAGATTGTACGCTCGAAATATTCTCATTGCAATACAAACGAAGATGTTTTAAACTTTTTATCGTTTTTTTTTTCAGATGCAGTACTAGTGTTTTATAAAGTAGCTTCATAAAATTCGACATTTTGAGTGGAAAAAGTGGCATGTTGAATTTTTTCTCTATTCTTGGGATTGACGCCCACTGTGTGTTCGGACAAAAGCGGGAATTCATTCGTTGTTTTCGACCGATAATTTCGTATGTTCCCAAGAACGTTTCGACAACATCTGTTTGCCAGCATTTCTAAAGGGCAGTCAAGAAGGTAGTGCCGTCTTTAATAATTTTAGGCATTCTTCAGTCTCACAATGAGTTAATCCGTATATTGCTCTGTCGGTGGGTAGTACGTACGATGGGTTCGGACCCGGACGTATGTAGGTACTGCTATTAACCGCCGCGCCGTCTCGTGGGACAATATGGTCATAAACCGTGACTCTGGTCGGACGGTTGGTCGATCAGCCCGATTAACTTTTTGGAATCAGATGTGACATTTTCGTCCATGAACAAAATAAGCAGATGTTCTTATGTTAGATCGAAAAATGGTTGCCCGACAATGGAGCAGGAAACGAAATCACTCTGAGAAAATTATCAGTACCTACGTCTCGCGGTGAGAAACAGGAAGAAACGGGGTAGTCGGTCGACTGCGCGTGTTCCCGCCTGCATCGTTCTCCCTACAAAATTTGAGAGAAAGCACTTATCTCTCGAGTATAAACACGCGTTGGAATACCCATTTGTACATATATCCATGTCAGTACTACATTCGAACAGAAAAAGATGATTAATAAATATTCTTAAATGTTTGTAGAATAGATCTTGTATAAACAAATTTATATTCCCCTTAACATTTAAAAAAATATGAATAAAAGCAGATAAACGTACAGAAATAGACGTGCAGTAAGTATTCGTACAGTAAATAAAGGATCAATAAACTATGGAAATAAACTACCTAAATATTTAATGTTTTAATAATTTGTGGGATTGCCTTTTGATTTTATAATAGCTTCGAGTCTTCTTGGTATGGGATTTATTTAGATGGATGTTATAGCAGGTTGTACATATTTTACTCTACTACTGCATACAGAGTGATTCTCCAACGCCGCCTGTCCTTTGACACATCTCTATAGATGCCGCATGGTACCCCGTGACGAGGACAACCCCTCGCAGCGCCTCACCGAATTTTATGGCTTTTTTATGACCCTCGAAAGGGTTCGAATATCATTAAAAAGTCAGAAATGTCCAGGATTTCCGCATTTCCCACCAGATCTTTGCGAAAACGACGTCAATGGATTCCTTATGTTTCGCCGACGAAACTGACACCACGAACGACGTAATTCGCACCATATGAAGGAAATTCCATGAAAGATAAATTTATATCGTTTCAAGTTGTCTTCGTTAATAATAGTGCGATTTACAGGAAATTTCATATGATTTTCATCGGAAAAGCATAAGGAATCCATTGGTGTCACTTCCATATCGAAACGATAAAGAATAAAGAATTATTTTATTTCTGAAGCAGGTATAAATCCTCGGCCGTAGACCCTTTTAAGTGCGCTCGAACCAAAGTAGGACCCTGGACGCTGCGCGACCGAAGTTTGGCCGCCGGCCGCGGCTAGGAAACTCAACCTTTAGCTGGATCACAGCCGTCTTTAATACTAGCCGTGCTGAACATAAATCTGGCAACAGGGCGGGAGTCCGGTTTTGGTATAAACGTAACCCAGTCGATGTGGCTGTCCGCGGGTTTAATAAATGTTTATTTGTGCCATTAATGAAAATAAAATGTGATATAGTGCAATAAATATAGTGTAGTGCAATAGGATATGTAATGTAGTACAGGGTTTTTATTTATTTTATTAATTACGTTGATTTTTCTTCCATTTGTGTGTAGCACAGTTGCTTAGTAGAGGTTAGAGTTTTGTCTTTCTCATTTTAGTTTTTTACAGTAAGATTTTCTAAATTAACAATGCCACGGCGTTGCTGCGTTCCCGGTTGCAAGGGGAATTATGATAGCACTTTAAAATCAAACAATTATGTTTCCGTTTTTTTATTTCCAAAGAATGAAGAATTGCGAAAAAAATGGGTAGCTGCTATTCCGCGAAAACATTGGACACCTACAAAGTACTCTGCTGTTTGTAGTCTTCATTTTGCCGATAATGATATTCTTAGATATGAACAAGTTGCTTCTTCTAGTGGAATACTTGAGAATATTTTACTGAGGTGTCCAAAGCTTATAGAGGATGCAGTACCTTCTATTTTTCCCAATTTACCAACTTATCTTTCAAAGCCTGTACTGCCACAAAGGAAAGATCCTGAACAACGTAGAAAAGAAGTCATTCAAAATCATGAACGTTTAGATTTAATTAAAAATTTTTCAGATTTAGTAAGTAAGTATAAAGAGAAACTTGAAATTTCAGAATGTTGGAATATTCAATTAGCGAATTCTAGAATTTATTTTTATAAATTTGATTTTGACAATGATCTTTTAGTACTTAATATTCAAATTGTAATTAATGACAAAATGAAATTACAAGTTTTTCATAAAGGTAATGAGATTTCATTCAACGATTTGAAGTGGGTATTGCCTCTTGACATGATATTATCTAGGTGGTCCCAACTTCAAAATTTATTGGCCCGATATATGTAGATTCGCGCTACTTGATGTACCTGTTAATGATACTAATGTTATTGAAAAACATCTTGACAAATCTTTGGATGAACTCAATAAAGCATATCTTATTGCAGAATCCATTGAATTTTTAAATGTTAATAATCTTGAAATAGTAATAGATCATGTTACGAGCCGGGGCTGCGGCAACGCGCGAGGCCGGCGAGAAGGGTATTTCCCAAGGAATACGGTTTATGAGTTTGTTAGTTAGGTGCGCGGACGAACCTGATGCGAAATCAGGGAGCCGCTAGGATTATTGACGGCGAGGACGAACCTGATGCGAAATCAGAGAGCCTCTAGGAATGGAGTCACACGCGGACGAACCTGATGCGAAATCAGGGAGCCGCTAGGATTATTGACGGCGAGGACGAACCTGATGCGAAATCAGGGAGCCTCTAGGAATGGTGAAACGTCGTGAACGAACCCAATGCGAAATCGGGGAGTCACTAGGATAAAGTTCACAGACGAACCTGGTGCTAAACCAGGGAGCTGTTCGGAAGTTGGTAGATTTACAGACGAACCTGATGCGAAATCAGGGAGCTGTAGGATACGGACGAACCTGATGCGAAATCAGGGAGCCGTAGGAGGGTGAGGTTTCGTGGACGAACCCAATGCGAAATCGGGGAGCCACTGGGTTGGGAAATATACCTTGTTTTGGATGAAAGGTTGCGAACGAACCTGATGCTTAATCAGGGAGTCGCGGGAAATGTTAGTAATGCCTCGTAACTCTTAATTAATATTTGATACAACTCGAGCGGTAAAGTTGTATCAGTGGGTGAATGCTACTAATATTATAAGGATCGCTGGGTAAGAGATGGGTTTAACGAATCTACTCGATTTACACGTGAACACCATTCGTATATTCAATAATAGGTTATTGTACAAATGTAAGTGTCGCGATTAAATAAAGAATAAAAGTGTGTGAGTTACCACTAGCTGCACGGTGTTGACGCACTGGCGATGCGGGGCGTAAGAGTGGCTATTTCAAAGTGCCCAATAGAATATAACCCGGACTCGCGGATTCTATGAGGTTAACTATGATTCTGACGGAGACTTTAGCTCGATCTTACTGAATATGACCAACTCTGTACGAGCGTGACACGACGTTGCTCTACGCGTGACTGTACTGCTTTTAACCGACGAGGGTTGAAACCAAAGGGTTTATATAGTCCCAAAAATGAGTGGGGGTTCGTTAGGAGATTTCCATATAAGGAAATCCTTCGGGGTCGTCGTCGTGTCACTCCCGTTCCCATGGTCGTGTTCCAGATGGTCAAGATCACGACCCCCTGAGTGGTATGTGATAAACAAAAAGATTCTTAGGGCGTTTTCCCTTCGCAGACGCGAGCTCGAAAAATTGTTGAGAGCGGCGTATGGGAATATTCCACATACGTAACATCTCCCCCCTAAGATAAAACATCGCGATTCTCGTGATGCTTTTCAAAAGAAGGAAAAAACGCCCCAAAAATCTTTTTATAAGCAAAATGTAGAAGAGAATTGTCGGGTGTAGGTGTATTAGTGTACTTATCGCTAGGTGTTGTGAGGTGTAAGTGTTTTAATCGTCGCTAGGCACTACGTAGCCGAGCTGCAGCCAGTGCTCAATGATGTCCACTGGTGGTTGTCCGGGTAGCCGGTCGAGCGTCAGCGTTGCAGTGATGCCGGTTGGAGTTAGCTGGATGTTGGCGAGGAGGCTATATTGCGAATATTAGTCATGTGCGTTATTAATTCTATTAAATAATCTCCATACGACTTTAGTTTTTCACCGGTTGGAAACGAGGTTGGTTCTCGGGCTGGTTTTCCAAAGATTAATTCGTATGGGGTGAAATTTGTTGCTTCGTGAACGGATGTATTGTAAGAGAACATTGCGAACGGTATTAATAAATCCCAGTCTTCGTAACTATCCATGTAATGCTTGAGGTATTCAGTGAGGACGATGTGGCTTCGTTCCAGAGATCCATTGGTTTGTGGTCTATATCCTGAGGTTGTGATTTGCTTGATTTTGAATATTTCGGAGAGATTGGTCATGAGCGTTCCGATGAAGCTAGTTCCTTTGTCTGTTAGTATTGCGCGAGGTGTACCGTATATTGCGATGAAGTGTCTAGCGAAAGCATCTGCAATTGTAGCAGCTCGAATGTTAGGTATTGCTATGGCTACGCAATATTTCGTTAAGTTATCTTGAATGGTGAGAATATGTCTATTCCCACTGGGTGTAATTGGTAAAGGTCCTACTGTATCCAAGGAAATTTTGTCAAAGGCTCCTATAGGTGTGTCGGTGATTAACATCGGTTGACGAGTTTTTGCTCGAACTAATTTCTGTTCCTGACAACTTTGGCATCTTCGAATGTAGTCTTGAATGTCGTTGCGCATTTGTGACCAATGGAATTTTGATCGGATGCGTTTATATGTTTTCGTTACTCCTTTATGTCCTCCAATTAAACTATCGTGAGCCTCGCAAATGATGTGCTGTCTGTCTTCTTCGGATGGTGTTGTGATGGTACAATTGCATAGGATAATCTGCATGCCCGTTCCTATGAAAACCTCTTCTAAAATTTTGACGAATTCGTTGGATGGTATTTTGTGAAGGTCTCCCGTGGCAGAAATTCGAAATGATTTAATCTGATTTTGATCTAAGGTGTGTCGAAGAGTTTTCAATCCGTTGAGCACATCTACTCTTTTAATATTATCGAAGAAATTGTCTGAGATTATTATACTGAAGGTTTTAAATAATCCATTGTCCGTAGTTATCACATTTCCCTTTTTTGGTTCTTCTGCTAGAAGGTTTGGTTGATTGATTAGTTCAGTGTCTACCAGTAATTTTCCAACGGGGTTTATTAAATTGCAGTCGGCAGAAATGAAGTGTACGTAATGTCCTTCTTCAGCGGTAAAAGTATTTGAAGAAACGATGATTTTATGTGGTCGATCTAATGGGGTTTCTTCCAGGTCGTCAAGGTCATTTGGATCCTCGATTTCGGTAGCGGAGAAAGGGTAGGAGTCGATCGTGTGGTCAGGGACCCTAGGTTCGGTTGACCTGTTGTCAGGTGGTTGTCCCACACTTGCTTCGGGCGTTGTACCTGCAGGTAGCTGGTTTATTGAGGGTTGTAAAGGTTCTTCCATGACTTCCGATGGTACTTGCGGGGTACTGAGTAAATCTAGTTGAGTATTTCTTGCATTTTCTATTACAGTATTTTCGAGCGGCTCCTCAAACGATATTAAATTGTCAAATACGGTCTGGTCCTTATCTAAAGGGGCAATTTGTGTAGAATTAGCTGCGGGCGAAAAACTGTTTATGGTTTCCTGGCGTTCATCTGGCATGGTTACCTCTTGAGATAAGCTGGGAAAAGATCGGTTCTTGTATATTATTGGAGAATGTTGAATGTTCCCACGTGCGGTTTCTTCTTCTGAGCTGCTGCTTGTCTCTTGGTACTTGGGTCGGCTTTCTCTATCTCGTCGTAACTGTCGTATGCGGTGCCCGATTGTTTCGATATTGGCATCTGTTTTCGGTATCTGGGCTTTGAAGTCGGGGTCCTGGAGCTCTCGTGGAATAAGTGGTAAGCAGGTAGACGTAGGGTTGCGCGATAATGCGTCTGCGTTCTTATTCGTCTTTCCGGATTTATGGACAACCTGGTACTCGTATTCCAAAAGACGTAGCTTCCACTTCATAAGTCTAGAAGTTGGGTCCTTGACAGAATGTAACCAGACAAGTGGTCTGTGGTCTGTAACAAGGGTGAATGGGGTTCCATAGATGTAGGGCCTGAAGTATCTTACTGCGTAAACCATGGCCAAACATTCCTTTTCCGTAGCTGAATAATTCTTCTCAGGTTTATTTAGGCTGCGGGAGGCATAAGCAATCGGTAGGTCGTTTCCTATCTCCCCTTGGCTAAGTACGGCTCCAATAGCGTAATCAGATGCATCTGTGGTTACAATGAAAGGTTTACTGAAATCAGGGTATTGCAATATGGGCTGTTGACAGAGTTCGTTGCGTAATTGCTTAAAACTCTGGTCTTGTTCTTCTGTCCATTTGAATTTGATGCCTTTTCCTAATAAGTTAATTAATGGTTTTGCTTTTGTGGTAAAATTAGGTACGAATCTTCGGTAATATCCAACAAGTCCCAAGAATTGTTGAATGTTCTTCTGCGATGTGGGTGTTGGAAAATCTTGAACAGCTTTTAATTTCCTAGGATCAGGTCTTACCCCTTCCTTTGAAATAATGTGTCCAAGGTATGCGACTTCCTTTCGCAGGAATTGGCACTTGTTGGTCTGAAGGGTTAATCCGTGTTCTCGAAGGCGGTTTAACAATTTTTTGACTTTGATATTGTGCTCCTGTAACGATGATGCGTAAATCACTATGTCGTCCAAGTAGACAAAGAGGTCTGTTCCTTGAAGTCCAGTGAGTGCTTGGTCCATCAGGCGTTGAAAGGTGGGTGGTGCATTTTTTAATCCGAAAGGCATTCGAGAAAATTCGTAACGTCCATTTGGAGTGGTGAATGCTGTTTTTGCCTTATCCTTCGGGTCCATCTCTATTTGATGAAATCCACTTGCGAGATCAAAAACTGAGAAATATTTGGCTCCTCCTAATCGATCTAAGATCTCTGTGATTTGAGGTAATGGATACCTATCAGAAATGGTTATTTCGTTGAGGCCGCGGAAATCTATTACCAGGCGCCAACGTTTCACTCCGTTTTCGTCTTCTTTCTTCGGTACAATCCATAAGGGTGAATTGTACGGAGATTTTGAAGGCGTAATTATACCGTTTGATAATAGCGCGCTGATTTGTTTTTGAATTTCCTTTTGATGAATGAGAGGATAACGATATTGTCTTGTGTTGATTGGAATATCATTGGATGTATGGATTGAGTGTTTAAAGTCGCGGGCCTTCCCAAGTTTATCTCCAGAAAGATAAAATCGGTCGGGAAAATCTCTAACTAGATTAGTAACGAAATCTAGTTCCTCCTTGTTCAAATGTTTAGTGTTTAGGGCTTCTAAAATTTTTTGTATCCTATCTTCGTGTGTTTTGAATTTTGACGGGTGTTCTGCAGCTGGGTAAGAATCTTCGTCTGATGACCCGAAGATATCGAATGACTCTAATGTTTGTGGTTCTATCTCTACGTCTAGGGGTTCATCGCTGGTATTTGTTGCCATAACGTAGCACTTCCCTTTATTATTCCTCACAACTGCTTCTCCTATGTAAAGATGTTCAAGGGTCTTGATACGCGGTAAATATCCTTCCTTAATTTTCGAGTTTGTAATTGTTATAGCAATCTGTTGCGACGTCCTAGGCTCGATACGATGTTTGGTCGATGTCAATAGTTCTTTCATTTGAGGTAGATCTTGATAATTTGAAAAACGTAGAGGTCGGGTTGGTTTATTTTTTAATACCAGAGTCCCATGATAATAGGAGATTTCAGCCTCTTCCTGTTTTAAAAATGGGCTTCCTATAAGTCCATCTGCTTCTATGGCCAGCTTTTTTACTACATAGAAAAGTGCAGGAGCTTCGTGGATATGAAGAATTGTTGTTCCTAAAGTATGAATTGGATTAGTGGTAATTCCGGTTAACTCGATTTCTTCCCGAGAGTTTATCGCGGCTTTTTCTCCCAGGGCGTTAATGACTACTAAATTAACGGATGCTCCACCGTCGATTAGGAATTCTCCCGTTCCTGACTCCAATTCTGGAACCTTGATGTTGATGCGTGGGGCAGGTGCTTCCTTGATGAGGGTTCCTCTTCGAAGCGGACTGTCCTTTGGCGAGCTTCCTTGTTTCCGCTCATCGTGTCGCCTATACGTTGAGCGCGATTGAAGTTTAAAGACTTGTTTGATTCAACGGACGAATCTCGCGAGTCTCGTTGATATCTAGGGTTACGCGGTTGTTTCCTACAGGACTTTCCGTCATGTCCGGCTGTGCCGCAATGCCAGCAATATAAACTCGGCTTGCGATCTTTATCGGGATTTTTTAAAATAGAATAGTGTTTTTCTCTATCATCTGCGTACGATGAGTCGGAGCGATAAGAAGGGGATTTCGAGGGGCTTCGGTGACGCAAGGTCCAGGCCGTCGTACGTGTCCGTCCTTCTCGTTCTTCTTCAAACCCAGATGTTCTAAGAGGCCGATCCCTGTTCTGGTCGTATCTACTCGGAGAAAGTGGGTACGACACTTCGCGGTCGTGGTGGCGAGAGTTTTCGGTGTAATGATCTCGGCGAGACCACCTGGAGGGTGATTCATTACGGGGCGACTGTCGTCGATTCCTTAATTTCCTATCTATCTGTAGCACGGCGTCGTAAGCTTGTTCAAGTGTTTGAATATCTTGAGTCTGAGCCGACACTTTCCAAGAAATTCGATCCGGTAAACCATCGATGAAGTTTTCCTTAACGTCCTTTTCCATTTCTTTGACGAAATCTTCAGCGTGATCCAGATACCTTTCCCGAATAGCTCCGCGCGCACAATAAACGAGATGGCTAGTTCTGTCGACGTACTGTCGCAGGCTTTCTCCTTCGCGTATGCTTAGTTTCGCGATTTCGACTTGAAAATATGACAAACTTCTTCCCGGCGCGAATCTCTTTTTCAGATGTTGGACTAATTTCTTAATAGATTCGAATTTATGTTCTAACGTGCACCTGCGTGCCGGACCGATCAGTTTCGTTAGTATTATCGCAAGATACTCAGCTTCCGTACCCTCAGGAATCAAAGTTAACCCGTCTTCAACATTTTGTGCAAAGCGCGTCAAGGGTGGACTTTCACCGTCGAAGGTTGGAATTGACATAGTAATATTTTGTATACATGTCCGTTGCGTCAAGAGCGACATTGAGTTTGCAATTGAAACTGTCAGGTTCATTATATCATTAGAAGAGACATTCGCCTGTGCGGTTGCCATCATAAAATTACTAAGTGACTTGACTAGAGAAAACTAGTATATCGTCGATAAAAATTACGAGTGATTTTAACGTATTTAAAAACCCAAATTTACGGCGATTCTAATGCAGTAGCATCCCACCGCTGTCACCAGTTCTGTTACGAGCCGGGGCTGCGGCAACGCGCGAGGCCGGCGAGAAGGGTATTTCCCAAGGAATACGGTTTATGAGTTTGTTAGTTAGGTGCGCGGACGAACCTGATGCGAAATCAGGGAGCCGCTAGGATTATTGACGGCGAGGACGAACCTGATGCGAAATCAGGGAGCCTCTAGGAATGGAGTCACACGCGGACGAACCTGATGCGAAATCAGGGAGCCGCTAGGATTATTGACGGCGAGGACGAACCTGATGCGAAATCAGGGAGCCTCTAGGAATGGTGAAACGTCGTGAACGAACCCAATGCGAAATCGGGGAGTCACTAGGATAAAGTTCACAGACGAACCTGGTGCTAAACCAGGGAGCTGTTCGGAAGTTGGTAGATTTACAGACGAACCTGATGCGAAATCAGGGAGCTGTAGGATACGGACGAACCTGATGCGAAATCAGGGAGCCGTAGGAGGGTGAGGTTTCGTGGACGAACCCAATGCGAAATCGGGGAGCCACTGGGTTGGGAAATATACCTTGTTTTGGATGAAAGGTTGCGAACGAACCTGATGCTTAATCAGGGAGTCGCGGGAAATGTTAGTAATGCCTCGTAACTCTTAATTAATATTTGATACAACTCGAGCGGTAAAGTTGTATCAGTGGGTGAATGCTACTAATATTATAAGGATCGCTGGGTAAGAGATGGGTTTAACGAATCTACTCGATTTACACGTGAACACCATTCGTATATTCAATAATAGGTTATTGTACAAATGTAAGTGTCGCGATTAAATAAAGAATAAAAGTGTGTGAGTTACCACTAGCTGCACGGTGTTGACGCACTGGCGATGCGGGGCGTAAGAGTGGCTATTTCAAAGTGCCCAATAGAATATAACCCGGACTCGCGGATTCTATGAGGTTAACTATGATTCTGACGGAGACTTTAGCTCGATCGTACTGAATATGACCAACTCTGTACGAGCGTGACACGACGTTGCTCTACGCGTGACTGTACTGCTTTTAACCGACGAGGGTTGAAACCAAAGGGTTTATATAGTCCCAAAAATGAGTGGGGGTTCGTTAGGAGATTTCCATATAAGGAAATCCTTCGGGGTCGTCGTCGTGTCACTCCCGTTCCCATGGTCGTGTTCCAGATGGTCAAGATCACGACCCCCTGAGTGGTATGTGATAAACAAAAAGATTCTTAGGGCGTTTTCCCTTCGCAGACGCGAGCTCGAAAAATTGTTGAGAGCGGCGTATGGGAATATTCCACATACGTAACAATCAAATAAAACAAATTAGAAACAAAAAAATAGATTCAGTTCAGGAACTATTATTATGGCTTTTATGTTATATTCAAAATCATCGGCTGCATATAACTTATTACGAAGTTTTTTTATTTTACCACATAAGAGGTACCTGCAACATCTCTCTTCAAATATGGATATTTCTCCTGAAAATAATGTTAAAAATGAGCATTACCTTTACAATATTTCTTCAACCTCTAACGAAAAAATAGTAATTTTATTAATCGATGAAATTTATGTAACAGCAAAATTAGATTATAGAGCAAAAATGGTCGCGGGTTAGGCTTTGAATTCCGATGAATTAGCAAAAACCATTTTAGCGTTCATGATATGTTCTGCTTTTGGAAATTTTTCAGAAATTGTCAAATTATTACCAGTTTACAATATTACGGGTGAGCAAATGGTACCAATCACCCATAAAGTCATTGATTTTATTCAAAAATGTGGTTTTGAGTTATTATGCATCGTCACTGATAATCATAGAATCAATAGGAACATGTTTAGTAAATTAGCTAGTAATGGTATAAGTTTTCCTAATCCCTCTCAATCTGACAAAACCATTTTTCTATCTTTTGATACTGTTCATATAATGAAAAATATAAGAAATAACTGGTTAAATTTAAAAAATTTGGATAAAGCTTTTATTTTTCCTGATTATTACACGAATGAAGTAAGAATAGCTAAATTTAATGATTTACGTACTGTGTATGATTCTGAAAAACATTTGGTTGTCAAAAAAGCTTATAAACTAAATTACATATCATTATATCCCAGCAATCTCGAACGACAGAAGGTTTACCTTGTCGACAATATTTTTCATCATTCGACAATAGCAACTATGAAAGATTTTAATTACAGTGACATTGCACATTTTTTAGAAATAATTCGGAATTGGTGGGATATTGTGAATAACACAAGTAGTTTCAAAGGTAATATTAAAAGAAATGAATTCTGTAAGCCAATTTCTACACTCCGCGTCAAAATTAAGGGAACACTATAATTTTCCGAAAATTTTGGTCATTTTCAAATGGCTGTATCTCTGCGAAAAATGGTCGCAAAAAATATTTGAAAAACGCATTTTAAAGCTTGAAGTTTCTAGTTTTTGAATCAAGTACTCAATTTTTTTTCTTCGTCCATTATGATACTGTTTTATCAAGATGAAGCGCAGGAAACAAAGTTTCAGAAATTTTTGCCAAGTTTGGAGGTATGCACGGGCTAAAAAATTTTTTTTCAGATAAATCCAATGGAGGGCTCTGATAGAGCAAACATTTCTCTTTAATTTCGTTTTTTTTATTTTGTTGTATGATTTTTATTGACCGAGTTATTCGCTGTCAAAGCAAAAAAGGAACTTTCTACTTTGAACGCCTATAACTTGCGAACGCATGATCGTAGAACATTGTTCATGAGTGTTTTGGAAAGCTAAGACAGTTTCCTTTCAGAACCTTTTGTTGTCAATTCAATGAGATTTTTTTTTAACCGTATTAAATTCATTTTAAAATGATCCCAAAAATTGCATATTTACCATTTTCTAGAAAACATGATGCCACTTCAAGGAAAATCATGGAATCATTCAAGTGTCCACGTTTTTTCTGAGGTGAAACTACCCCTTAAACACTGTGCAAAAGGCCGGACCGATCAGATTTTTTTTCCGTATGTCCTCGATGGTCAAACATGCGATACGGTCTGAAAAATTGAAGGATCACCTGTTTTACGTTATGTTTCTCTGTAAAACCCTTTCTTTTGTTCTCGCGGCTCTTGAACACTTGTTGCACGTTTTTTTTTTGTTAGTTCAACGTCATTTTAGTAAAAAGAAAAGATTTCAAAAATTTAAAAAAAAATTTTGCCCAAACTCTTTGCCATGACGAAAACTGTACTTCAATAACTGGCATTAGCACCATCTAAAGCGCACCACGAGTTGGCGCATGCGCGATCGAACCTACGCCTCACTGCGCATGCGCCAACACAGCAAGACGAGACGCCGCGCCACAGCTACTCACGCTACAACTTGCGACTTTAAATTCGACTTTTAGCGAACTTCTTTTTTTGCATCGAGTTATGCCCCGGCGTCACCTAACTGAGTTCGAAGTCGCTCGGCTTGTGACTCTGTTGGAGGAGGGCCACAGCCAGCGACACGTTGCCAATTCCTTTGGTGTTAGTCCGTCCGTTGTCAACCGTCTGTATGCTCGATTTCAAGAGACTGGACTGTACTCTCGCAGAACAGGGCAAGGGCGCAGACGGGCAACAAGTTCTCGAGAGGATAGACGGATTACGCGACATGCTCTTCGGGAGCCAATCGTCACTGCACGCGTTATTGCGGGACAATTTATGAACCGCAGACATAATCCGCCACGTCCGATCTCCAGCAGTACCATCAGACGTCGATTGAGGGACGTTGGCTTGCGTTCAAGGCGTCCAGTGCGAGTCCCGTTGCTCACTCGCACACATCAACGGCAGCGTTTGGCATACGCTCGCCATTACGTGCACTGGGGCCAGCGACAATGGGCAAATGTACTTTTTACTGAAGAGTCCCGATTTTGCCTCCACGGGAATGATCAACGGGTTCGGGTCTTGCGTCGTCGTGGTGAACGCCATAATGGCAACCATACAAGGCCGGTTGTTGCGTTCAATGGTGGATCGCTTATGGTTTGGGCCGGGGTAACGCGGTACTCACGTACCCCATTAATTGTGCTCCCACCTGGTGGGTTGACCTCTGCGCGGTACGTGGACGAGATTCTGCGTCCCGTTGTACTCCCCCTGCGTCAACGTACGGGGAACCGCTTCGTCCTTATGCAGGATAATGCAAGGGCGCATACGGCACGCCATACGCTACGATTTCTGCGGCAAAATCGGATATCAGTTCTTGGCCATCCAGCAGTGAGCCCAGATCTGAATCCGATTGAACATATTTGGGACATTCTTGGACGACGTTTGCGACAACAGTACCCGAACCTGGCGAATTTGGGACAATTAGCACACGCCCTCCGCCAAATTTGGCAGAGAATTCCCCAACAGAAAATTCGTAACTGTATTAACATGCGCAACCGATTGACGGAAGTCATCATGCAGAGAGGTGGCAACACACATTATTAGACCACACACAAATACACACAGCCATACACAACGCACGCACGTGCCCTCATACACACACGCATCGGAGAGTGAGTTTGGAGTAAAAAAATACTGCGGGAGTGACGAACCGCAGGGTCTCATCTCTCCATGCTGACACACATACAATGAAGTGTAAATCCGACCGCGCATGCGCCAACTGACGTTGAACTAACAAAAAAAAAAACGTGCAACAAGTGTTCAAGAGCCGCGAGAACAAAAGAAAGGGTTTTACAGAGAAACATAACGTAAAACAGGTGATCCTTCAATTTTTCAGACCGTATCGCATGTTTGACCATCGAGGACATACGGAAAAAAAATCTGATCGGTCCGGCCTTTTGCACAGTGTTTAAGGGGTAGTTTCACCTCAGAAAAAACGTGGACACTTGAATGATTCCATGATTTTCCTTGAAGTGGCATCATGTTTTCTAGAAAATGGTAAATATGCAATTTTTGGGATCATTTTAAAATGAATTTAATACGGTTAAAAAAAAATCTCATTGAATTGACAACTAAAGGTTCTGAAAGAAAACTGTCTTAGCTTTCCAAAACACTCATGAACAATGTTCTACGATCATGCGTTCGCAAGTTATAGGCGTTCAAAGTACAAAGTTCCTTTTTTGCTTTGATAGCGAATAACTCGGTCAATAAAAATCATACAACAAAATAAAAAAACGAAATTAAAGAGAAATGTTTGCTCTATAAGAGCCCTCCATTGGATTTATCTGAAAAAAAATTTTTTAGCCCGTGCATACCTCCAAACTTGGCAAAAATTTCTGAAACTTTGTTTCCTGCGCTTCATCTTGATAAAACAGTATCATAATGGACGAAGAAAAAAAATTGAGTACTTGATTCAAAAACTAGAAACTTCAAGCTTTAAAATGCGTTTTTTAAATATTTTTTGCGACCATTTTTCGCAGAGATACAGCCATTTGAAAATGACCAAAATTTTCGAAAAATTATAGTGTTCCCGTAATTTTGACGCGGAGTGTAGTTTTAATGATTTTAGATGTAAATTTTTAAAGAAATTTTTAATTTGTTTGAATTGTTGGCAAAATTTAGAAACAAATGGTCATTTAACGTCAGATACTTTCAAAGCTCTTCATCAAAGTATTACTGTTCTTTTATTGCTTACGGAGTATTGCTTTAAAAATTTTGATATATCATATCTTTTACCAGGAAAATTTACGACTGAGAAATTAGAGAAACAATTTGGAAATTATAGACTTTTGTCCGGGTGTAATTATCATATTTCCTATGATGAAGTAATTTATGCCGAAAAAAAAAATTAGATTGAAACATATATTTAAAAAATCAGGAAACTCATTTTCTTTTGCTGACATTCAAAATAAATTTCAGAATTGTAACAACAGCAACAATGATTGTCATGATTTTTCGGTTGATGTAACTCGATTTTTAGAAGTATTTAATAATGAATATTTATCTGAATCTGTTTTAGACGATTCAATTAAAATTTATATATCCGGTTATGGATCTCATTCTGTATCCAAAAAATTAAATTGTAACATCTGTAAATTATTGATTGTAGAGGATAAAGGAAACACTGTAGGAAATGCATATTTTGATCATTTACAAAGCGGAGGCCTTTCTATTCCCACTGAGGAAGTAACAACCTTATTGATTCATATGTGTGCAATAATGGAAGCCATAATAAATGATAATAATTTGGAATCTCAATTTTTGCGGTCTGAGAATCACAAAAATATTATATGTAAATTAACATATCTTAGTATCAGATCAGATTCGGATTACTTGCCATTTTCTGAAACGAGTATTTGTGGAAAAGATTACCGCGATATTTTGTTTAAATTATTATCTGTTTTTTCAAATATTTTATTGAATGACGATGTGTTGAGAAGTGTAACGAATCAAACCATCGAAGCCAGAACGGGCCATCGGCATATTGTCATGTTTAGGCTAGACTTTAGAGGATACGCGTCTGGTTTTCGTCAGTTCGAGCATAGGGCTGTTGTCCAGGGATATTTTATTGAGGTTCGAGTCATCTTAAGCCGGAACCGAGGTTTCCAGGGGTTAAGGTTCCACTCGGGTGGCCTCTCGTCGACTTATTTAGACTTTCGCTAGTGCACACTCTTGAAGCCATAAATCGATCACCGATGTTTCGAGAAATTTGTTCTCAGGCCGTTCGAAGATTTTGGAAGTCCCTTTCTCCCGCCTCACCACCATCCTCGACATTGACACGCCTCCACCAATAGACAGTTTTATTTTACCATCTCTCTGTTACAACTCCACCAATAGTTTTAGTTTTGCTATCCGTAGTCTTAAGACTCCACCCCTGCGAGGGATCTTGGAGTCATCGTGCGCTAGAAAATGTGCCATCGAGGGCAGAAGCATTTTAGACTCAAACTGAAACACACTGAGCTCTGCTTGCGAGCAGAGTCTATACTTTCGAATTACACCTCATACTGTGTACGGTCTGGAGAGGTGTGAACTTCTCTCATGTAATTGTTCATATTTGAGTTTTTATTAAAATATAGAATCTGTTTTGTTGTGCTTAAATTGTGTGCGGTGTATAATTCAATCACCCCCATCACCTTGCTTTCTTACTTGTGAACATTCGGTTCATATTTTGGGGCTCTGGCACGACTGTCACTGTGCCAGAGAGTGTCAGAGAATCGTGAAGCTTTACAACCTTCAAGAAAGCGACGCTCTGCCATAACATATTTTGGTCCTTCGAGCCGGATATAAGCGCCAGGAGAGCCTTGATCCACCTCATCGAGCCTTCCAGCAACATCGCTGACATCGAGCGTCACCTCTCATCAGGCCAAGGTCATCGACAACGTAAGTCAGCGCTCAGTATTTTGTTTTTGAGTCACCAATTGAAGTCAGTGCGAGTCATCTGGCAGTCAGTTAGGTTCGTGATCACATATCGCGATAAAAGTACAGTATGGCTCCAACGCCAGAGGAACGCATCAAGACTTTGAAGTCGAGGCGTGAAGCGTTAAAATTAGAAGTTGACCAGTTTAGGGGTGTATTGGACGCTCATGAGCTTGGATCCTCAATTAGTGAGGTCAAGATACGGTTCGACGAAATGGAGTCGGAATACGCAGTGTTTTGTAAAACACAAAGCGACTTAGATACAACAGATGACACTGGGGAGCTTTTGTTGGAGAGGGTCACATTAAAATCTCTATACGCGACATATACGGCACGTGCCATCGACATTATGAACGTTGGTGCAGTCTCGCGGTCAGGAAATGCGTCGGGTCGTGAGTCGCTCAATAATCGAGAATCGCCGCTTTCACAAGGGGATACCGTAGACCAGCGCTGCACAAGGAGCTGTTTTCGGCGCCTAGCGGCGAGCAACCCACCTATTTCGTTGCTAAGGTTAGAATCGGTGAGGAGAACTGCAGTAGTGTACGTGCATTTGGTATGACTTGAACCCAGCCATATTTACTGATGCTACGAGCCTACGTTCACGCACATACAATACTGCAGTTCTCCTCACCGATTCTAACCTTAGCAACGAGATAGGTGGGTTGCTCGCCGCTAAGCGCCGAAAACAGCTCCTTGTGCAGCGCTGCCGTAGACGGTGATGTTCGCTTACCGAAACTCGATTTGCCTACATTTTCGGGAGCATACGAAGACTGGCCAGGGTTTTCCGACCAGTTTAAGTCATCGGTGCACGATAAGGGACGTATCGATGACTGCAAGAAATTAATGTATTTGCGGTCGTGTTTAAAAGACGAAGCAGCAAAGGACATTAAATCGTTAGGAAATTCAGCGAATAACTATAAAGTCGCATGGGACATTCTCGAGAAACGTTACAACCAACCCGCGATAATAGTTGCCAATCATTTGCAATCGTTGTTCGAGGCACCGTTGTTGCAGAAGTCAAATCACCGTGAATTCAGAACGTTTATCAGTACGACAGAAGCGCATTACCGGTCGTTGCAAGTGCTCAAGCAGCCAACGGCGGATACTATCCTAATCCATTTGTTACTGTCCAAATTGGATAAGGAGATGGTCGTAAAGTGGAAGGAACATAAGCGCGAGGATCCCTTTCCAGCGATGGACACGTTTTTCGAGTTTTTGCACGATCGGTGCAATGTTAGTGAACCGCTAAACAAAGGCGAATCAGCTGGGGTCACGTCTACCTCACAGTCCTTTAACAATCGCGCGCGACCGGGTCCTCAGGGTCGCAATAAACCTCCAGGTAGAGAGTTGCGTTCGAATACTCATGTACTCGTTTCGCAACCGATGAAATGCAATTTCTGTACGGGTTCTCATTTGTCACACAACCGTGACAAATTTGTGAATATGTCAGTCGCCGAACGGTTTAAATTGGTCAAGGAAAAACATCTTTGTTACAATTGTTTCCGTGTTAGTCACTCGGCAATGGACTGTCAGGCAAGTACTTGCCGGCAGTGCCATAAAAGGCATCACACTTTAGTAGTATGGTAAAGAGAGTTCTAACGCAGGTCCTCTGAGGGGAGCGCGGGGGCGGGGGGAAGTGAGGGCGCGCGGGGGAGTGCGGTGGAGGGAAACTTGGGCAGGGGGGGGGGCGGGGGAAGTGGGGAGTGGAAGACCGATTGCGCGCGCATGAGCCGCGGAGTGGGGGAAGTCGCAATCGTGGAGGGGATCAGTCCAGGCCGAACCGCCGCGGAGACCTCTCCAGACTGGACCCACCCTCGAAAATTTCCACAGAGGATCGCCCCCCTCCCTCTAAAAAATTTCTGGGGCTGGGTCTTGTATAAAAAATCTTTTTTTCAGACTCGATTCAGCCCCAGAAATTTGTTTTCCCCAAATATTTTCAGAATACTTTTTACAAATCAATAGATACTTCCCCCCAACGCAGAGAAATAATAATTAAGAAACGACGAATCTTAGAATTAGGTGCTAAGGAGAGAAGGAGGTGGAAGACGGGTAAATAAAAATGGTGAAATAATATATGGTTTAAATGATAATATATTGTTACAAAATAGTAAAATTAAAAAATATATATATATAAAAGAAAATAAAAAAAGAATACAATATAAAAATATAAAAATATGAAAATATAAATAGAATATAAAAAGGAATATACAAATATGAAAATATAAAAAAAGAATATAAATAGAATATAGAATATAAAAAATAGAATATAATAAAAAATATAAAAATAGAATATAAAAAAGAATATAAAAAGAATATAAATAGAATATAATAAAAAATATAAAAGAATATAAATAGAATATAATAAAAAGTATAAAAATAGAATATAAAAAAGAATATAAAAAAGAATATAAATAGAATATAAAAATAATATAATATAGAATATATAAATAGAATAGAATAAAAAAATAAAAAAAATAATAAAATAAAAGAAAATAAAAAAATGTAAAAATTAAAACTACGGTGAGGGCGACGAGGGGGGTGATGGTGTTGATGGTGATGAAGGCGACGGGGGTGACGACTGCCTTCGGTACCGTCGCACGTCAATCCATGGGGGTGACAGAGGCGATGGGGGTGGCGGAGGCCGCCTCAGCCCCCGAGCCCCCCGCGACCGCGAATATGGCCGTGACCGCGCAGCCCTCAAATGCCGCCGCATTCGATGTTCCTGTAATACAAACACAAACATTAATATAATATTACCGCATTAAACATATTAAACATAAAATATACAAAACAATGCAGTGTGATACATACCACTTGCGGCGGCTCAAGTGCATCTACCACCTCCTCATCCACGAGCCACACATTCATCATGAAATGCATGTCCTACAACACAGATACAAACGTTGATATAATTTTTAATACATTAAACATATTAAACATAAAACAATGCAAATTATTACCAACCTGTAGAGGCAGTGGCGGCGACGGGGGCGGTGACGGTGCTGGCGACGGCGACGGCGGTGGCGACGGTTGTGGCGATCACCAATCCGCCGACCACACCGGAGATGGTGGTGGCGAACGCTATACATAGAAATCCACGATTTAATATTCACACGACTACATGACTTGAGCTCGCTCGATTTAAAAAATTAAACGCGATAAATGTTAAAAATATTGTTTTGTACATACCTCCGGGTCGCACTTCGGCGCGATTCGTGCTACTCCCATTATTTGTTACAAAACACACCAAATTTGACAATCTTTCAATACGACTGTTAGCTGTCAAGCTTTGAAGACAACTGGTCCCACAGCGTTCATACAATTTGTCACCCATGCCTAAAGTTGCATACATTGCAAACTAGAATGCCTTTGTTCTTCACCTTCTTCTTCACTAGCCACCATCTCCTTCTATGTGCTCCACCTGCATTTTCGCTGACCATCTTCTTCTTAGAATTATTCACTGACCATTCCAATATTCTTCTTCGTTTGAATCATTCGACTAAATTATACCACTTTCAACGTAAATCGAACGTGAATCGTACCACTTTCAACATATATCAAACATGTATCGAACCACTTTGAATGTGTATCGAACGTGTATCGAACCACTTTGAACGTGTATCGAATGTGTATCGAACCACTTTCAACATGTATCGAACATGAATCGTACCACTTTAAACGTGTATCGAACGTGTATCGAACCACTTTGAACATCTACGGAACATATATCGAACCACTCTGAACGTGTATTGAACGTGAATCATACCACTTTGAACATCTATCGAACATCTATGATACCACTTTGAACATCTATCGAACATCTATGATACCACTTTAAACATCTGTGGAACATCTATTGAATATGTATTGAACGTATATGATACCACTCTGAACGTGTATCGAACCATATATACATAATAATTAATTAAGGAGGTTGGGTTTGGGGAGGGTGAAGAAAAAAACATTTATGCATTAAAAATTGATTATATTTTATTTATGAATTTCTCTTTGGTGTTTAGACCATCAGTTGAATATTTTAAATACATTTTGCATTGCGCAATGCTTCGCATGTCTGCCACATCGCAGAGTATTAACTACATTTAGCTTATTTAGAGATTTAATATTCTCATAGTCAATGTCCAGCGTCTCGATGATTACATCCGCTCTCATATTTTCATCGAGGAAATCCGCAAGCCAATCGCGTTTCTGCAACCCTTTAACGTATACAATATGGGATGCGTCATCTTCTTCGTCGATCGCATCAGCTACAGCTTTGGTAATCAGCTGTTTAGCCATACTGTACGGAACGTCTCCATCGTCCCACCGTAGTCCATGATGTTTTGCAATCAACCATCGGATGCTTGATTTGTCGGATTTTGTAAGAAGATATTACGGCATCGAACTCCCAAAAATATAGTGCGAGAGAATTGTTCCCATTCGTAGGACAGCCACTTCCTTGACCACAAATCTTCCGTCGACGATGAATCCTTGCAGGTCAACAAATGTTGGTACAACCATTGTCGATATAATTTTAGAGGTCTGCTCGCTTCCAAGACAGATGAGAGAATGCAGTCTTTCTCATAAAGCATCTCGATTTTTATGATGAAATTGTTGTACGAATTTGATACAGGAGAGGGCGAGCAAGTAGTATGGCAATTTAATTTATTTTGCGCACCACGTTTGTTAGCGGATTGTATTCAACCACCCGATCGTGCAGAATCAGACAGTAGGCCGTAGTATTTGCAGGTACATTCTCTTTACACTCAAATTCTATGCGCACGTCCACGGTACCATTTTTAATCGACTCATTTTGTCGCGAGCAATCAATCACCACGAGAGGACCAAATTGTAAAAATTCAGCCACAGTGAATAACGCCTCGTTGCAACTATGTCCATAATACGATTTACGGAAATGTGTATACATGTGAAACAAGATGGCATGCTTATTCTTGTCAAAGTCCAAGTTCAAGTCATCATATGGATAAAAATCCGAGTTGAGAAAAAGTTTTACATTAGTCAATTTGCAATTGTTAAACTTAGTAACATCTTCGGTCATCACATTCTTTCGAGCAGTCTGTAGAGCAAAGATAACGTATCGCGGTTTCTCCAGCTGTGCAGCTGCCTTCACGGCCCACGAATGCTTGGTTGTGCTCTGTAAGAGAGGATACTCGTACAGATCCCACGAGCGAAAACTAATGCTCAGGTTTTATCCACTTTCCAAAGCATGCAGCAACGATAGCTTATTAACATCGTTCAGCGTCACATGAGGCATTCGCCATTGCACTTTAAGTAATTCAATTTCAGGTTCCAACATTGGCGATCCTATTAGAGAATTGTTATCGTTGCGCGATCGTATTAAAATCAATTCGTGACGTGCATTAATAATCATGCGTTTGTAGTCCTCGCAAAATCCCAACAAATATTTGAGTGAGATGCAAACATTGAAATGATTTTTCACTATCAGTCCATCGTGTCGTTTCACGCCCCATCCAGCATTGTCCATATTTTTGTCTTCGTCAGATGTCAGCGATACATAGTTTTTAAGCGTGCTAGTTATTCCAACGTTTCTGTTGCGGTCAATCTCCCCACCATTCAGCTCGTATCGAATCTCATCAAATAAGAACGCCATGCAATTATTTCCCAAGGTCGTCGTTGATGCTTCGTTTGGCTTATTTATCACCAATTTCCCCTCCACGTAGAGGAAACTTTCACATGGTAATGTATATAAATCCTGCTGCTGTATAGGTATTCTTATCTCATCACTATATCCAAATGTTGTGTTGACGTATGGGTTGTACGTGTGAGTCTCGAGCTTGACGATGCGATCATCAAACGTCGGCTTCACTCCAATGCTTAGAATGTCAGCCATTTTTTTTTCAACTTATATGCGTACAATAAATCCCAATGATTTCAAAAATGCAATGTTCGCAGCACTGAGCCTCTTCTTTTTAGCGTAATCAGAGCTATTGCAGTTGTTGTTGTTGTTGTTGTTGTTGTTGTTGTTGTTGTTGCAAACAATTTCACTTGGAAGAAATGTGTTTCTGAAGTCGTTCAACACAAGCATTTCTTTCATTCGCACCACATGTATTATCGTTGACGCCGTCGTACGTGCAGTCTGATGGTAATCTCTTCACCTCGAAAATCGAGCAACCGTCCGTCTTGATCCACAACGCGTATCGTTAGATCCGTAATGACCCGTGCGGTGATCGGAAGGTAAATGATCTGTGCGGGCGTTTCCGATATCTTATATCCTGGTGGGACTCTCGGAGAAAATTCATGTATCGTATGTACGCGCTTCCCATTGTTGTACGCGCCAGCGGTCACGCTACATTCTATGCGAATAATGTTCACGTTCATGATATTAATTTGTAGGGATGGCTGAGGTGGAGCAGGAAATTGAGATTACAGGTCTTTAAAAAACAAATACTTTAATAAAAAGAGGAAAGAAAGAATACACTCGTAGACTCGAAGTAGACCCGATGGCAACCGATCGCAGAATGGGCTTCCGCCCTCGGGCCGACTCGTACTTTTTCTTACTTCTCGCAACCCCATCATAAAATGGTCGCAACGTCTTCGCCCGCGTATTCGGCGAGTCAAGCGTACTCGCCGAACTGACAATACGTTGACCGGCCGTAGGGAAAAACCCCAGGCCCGCAGCTACTTCAGGGCCGCAGCCTACAGTTCGGCCATCCTGACAGTTAATCGCCCCGATTAACCATCCCGTTAGCACGCTATTACTAACATTTGCGTTACTGACAGTCATACTGCTTAACATAAACAGACATCCACACGAATACAAAACATAAACCTACTTGATACCAAATAAGAAACAAAGAAAACAATTAACCTAACTGTCGCTAACACTCCAAATATTACAATAATGTATTTACACATTCCTCGGGAGGCAACCACTGACGCATGTTCGAAGCCGCCCAAGTTCCCAGATACGGTACCTGAGAAACTTGAAATCCTTCTACATCCTTAACCACATAACGGTCATTCCTTAAAACTCTTGACACTTCGTAAGGACCCTTGTACTCCGGCATCAGTTTCGACGCGCTACCAGAATTATCAAAATTTCTTATCATAACCCTATCACCTATTTTATATACATTTGTTGACTTCCGCTTCTTATCGTAAAGTCGTTTGTTCGCAGCAAACTGTTGCTTAATACGCTCAGCCGCTTTGTCCCGTCTTCTTGCTAAATCCCTTTCGATACCGGTCTTGTGAGACTCTTCCAACGCATCTTTAAGACAATCAACAACTTGACCCCGTTGCTGTACCCCATACAACAATTTACTGGGAGTCTCGCCAGTCGATTTACAAAAAGAATTGTTACAGGCATACTCTACATCTTCCAATGTTTCGTACCAATGGCAATTACGCTCATCGGTGAGCTTCGCTATCATTGGTATAATCGTCCGATTCATTCGCTCAACCTGTCCATTCGCTTGTGGTGATGCTGTAGCAACCTTAACATGCTTTATACCCTGATCAATAATAAAATTTTCAAATTCACGCGACGTAAAACAGCTACCTCTATCTGACACAATGCGCACTGGCCTACTATACGAAGCAAAATAAATTTTAAGGCATTTGAGCACCTCTGCTGTGTTCGTACTACTAGTCGCAATCAGAAAGTCGTCTAGGTACACTAAAACATCCCCGGAAGTAATTAAATCTCCGAATACACACGTAATAAACCGCTGAAACTTCAACGGTCCGCCCTTTAAACCGAAAGGCATTTTGACGCATTCGTACTGTTCAACAAATAAACGACGAGTTTGCTCTCGTACATCATACGGGATTTGTTCATTAATAATTAAATTAGATGCCCGACTCTCGTCACTGACAATAGCATCAACGTTCATAATCTGCCTAACCTCTTCGTGAATTCTCAACGAAATTTTCGCGAGTTTCATAAAATCTCTGCCTAAAACCAGAGAACTTCGCATAGTTCCTTCTGTGACTACGTGCAACTTAATATTATACTTGACACCATAAAAAGTAACCGTAACGTCTACACATCCAAGGACTTGCATTAAACTATCATTTAACCCGGAAAACTTGTAAATTTTTTCTACTGGTTGTATGGAGCTACGCGGTACATGTTTTTCTTTAATAAAACTAATGGGGCTACCCGAATCTAACAATGTCTTTAAATTAATCGAACTGAAATTACTTCCGCGATCACTCATCGCCAACGTTACCGTAGGGAAAAAATTATCTTCTTCATCCTGCGGAAGACTCACGTAATTGACGTCGCCTTGGGACGTCGATGCCTGGCACTGAGCGCTCATATGCCCCATAACGCCACACTTAAAACAGGCTCCCCGTTCCCTCGTTGGTTTCTTGCATTCGGACGCATAATGGCCCATCCCATTGCAATTGTAGCAACGCACCCCCGTTGTACTCTTCACGTCCTGCTGCTTCCTGGTGCCCTGGGCTGCCGCTGGATCGTCCTCTTTACGCTGCACCGCTCTCGGCCGCCGTCCATCTTCCGGCAACATCGATCTAGCATACGCCTGCACTAATTCTTCCACCTTCTGAAACTGTCTCACGTTCGCCGTTGCTCTGATACTCGCGTCAGGAATGCCTTCAATGAGATAATCGATCATCTCATTATCTGCAATTGGCACTCGATTTCCCAAAATCAATTTATCATGAACATAGTCGGAAAACGTTTCCTTGACCTTCCAGACTCTCCGTTCGAAATCACGCCTAAGCGCCAAAACATTCGGACGTTGTCCAAACGCGGCCAGCAATCCATCGAGCAATGGCTTCGAATGGTACCATTTCAGTGTCTTTCCCTTGAGCTTGTGGCATATCAGGGCCTTAGCCACATGGCCATCGAGCTCGTGCACCTCGATTAGTTTGTTGATTTGGCCCACCCAAGTCTCTGCCTCGGAATTATTGCCGTCGAAATCCCCGGCCATCTCCTTAATATCTTTCCAAGTCACTTCCCGTACCCGTGACGACGATGAACTACTCGTCGAAGGCGTTAGACGAGCCAACTCCAACTCTCTACGCAACAAACGTATCTCCAATTCTGCTACACGTTTTTCTCTCCTCAGCAATTCCAGCTCGGAAGGAGGCCTATCGTACTGAATGCCTGGTGGTATCGTCTCAATGGTATCCTCGCCGTTCGTCGCTAGTTCCCGATGAACTGTTTCTGCGGAGTAATCCAATTTTAGCTCCGATGCCGGAACACCATTTTCCAGCAACCGACTCACTAACTCGGCCTTTGCGCCCGATGTTGTCAAACCTTTTGACCGACATAATTCTTTGAGTTCAACAACCGTAAGGGAACTCATGATTCTGGATTTTGCCGTAACTAACTAATGGAGATCACTTCTCGTCCAGTCTCTAACGTCACAGATTCGTGCCTTGTAACCGTATGTCACGTACACAACCGATGAATTTGACCAGTAAAACTTATTCCACGGTCACACAAAACTGTCTTCTCACTCTTAACGGAGGATTTCACGACTTTCACGCGTTCCGAATCCTAATTCTGAAACCTGTCACTGATCTCTAATCCCGATCCCACTTCTGATTTTGTAGGGATGGCTGAGGTGGAGCAGGAAATTGAGATTACAGGTCTTTAAAAAACAAATACTTTAATAAAAAGAGGAAAGAAAGAATACACTCGTAGACTCGAAGTAGACCCGATGGCAACCGATCGCAGAATGGGCTTCCGCCCTCGGGCCGACTCGTACTTTTTCTTACTTCTCGCAACCCCATCATAAAATGGTCGCAACGTCTTCGCCCGCGTATTCGGCGAGTCAAGCGTACTCGCCGAACTGACAATACGTTGACCGGCCGTAGGGAAAAACCCCAGGCCCGCAGCTACTTCAGGGCCGCAGCCTACAATTGAATCGTCCGATTCATGCCATCGTCCAGGTTCTAATATCCGATTCGTCGAGAATCCCAGTAGCGATCCAATGTTGTTGGATTTTGTAAAATCTACAGTGAACGAGCAGTACAGTTCACTTTTCATGGTGTTGTTGTTGGGATGCAACACTATAGGATACACATCGCTATCGTTGTTGTTGTCATCGGTGTCATCGAGATTTTTAGGATATCGTTCGAGTAATCGCTGCTTCAGGTACTTGGCAATGGCGTCTAGTTCGTAGGAGCCGTGGGGAATCGTAATGTATTCATGACTGGTGTCGACGCTGCTGTTGATGTTATAGTTTACAGCGAAGTAGAATTTATCGTTGCTCGAGTCGATGTTCGGTATTGTATGATAAGTTTCAAAGGTTGTTAGGCCAAGCTCGTAATCATCATCGCTCAAATCTATGGGTGGAAAGTAGCTCACCGCGAGGGTGCTACTCTTGCCGGTTAGAGTGAATGTTAACGACATATTCCGAGCTGTACGACTCGACTAGTATTGAATCATAGCGGTGGGAAGTCAATCCTTAAATTTGTGGCCGATCGTTTGTAGAAAGCGTAGACAGAGTTGTCCACAATTGCTCTGATTGTACTTCTGATACGACGTTCGATTGTATTCGATTTTCACAGCATCTTTATCCAGATATTGTACCAATTCTCTAGGCGGTCGAAGATTCCCGAAGCTGTCGAAATATATAGCTCGACACCCTCTCTTCGCATATGCCACCCAATGAGTTCCCGACCTCTCGACATTGTCCAAATTTACGATACCGCTCTCGTTTCGATGTACTCCTCCGGCTGGTAGTGCATTGCGCATAAAAACACCTCTAAAGAATGGAATACGCATACGTTTTGCCAACTCCTCCAATTGTGCATCGGTAGTTACACCGACAGGCATTTTTATTTTCTTTTCGGTGTTTTTTTTTTCGTTTCGATATTCCCTGTCCGCGCTTGTATGGCGCGAGATAAAGTCCACGACCTTCCATGGAGCGATTATGGCGTTGCATTTCCTGCAGCTGATGTTGCGCCGCCTTATTATCGTTTACCGCCTTGGCGATCCCCGCCGCTCCACCAGCTAACGTTCCGAGGACACCTAGCAGCGGGAGAAGCGGTAATATACCACCCCGTTTTGCTACTGGAAGAATCCGTTTTTTCGGTGCTTTCTTTGGAGTCCTTTTGCATGTTTTTGTTTTCATCCCCATTCCGATTTTCGTCTTGGTCTTCATAGCCGCCCAAACAGCCGTAGCAGCACCTCTTTCACCCAGAGTCGAGTCTCGCGCAACGATGCGTTTTCGCGCTTTGTCAGCGAGAACGTTATCTGCCGCGTGCCTTTCACCGAGGTTGTTACTACGTGAATATGCAATATCGTGTTCGCGACACGCTGCGTCTAACGGATTGATGCCTTGATCACCTCTAGCCAATCGTTTTGCCAGATGAGTTCCTGGACCGCAAAACTGGTATCCCAGGATGTGTAATTCGATAGGTAGCGCGTTTATCACGCGATTTAACAAACCACGACCTTTCTTTACTCTCGTTGGCGACATTCGCCGCAGTTTTTAATCAATGGTGCTGGACCGTCGATATGCGTTCGCTGCCAAGGGCGATTATAATGTTCCAGACACCGACGATACTGTCGAACTTCAGAATCGACTTTTATATGCTCCGGGAGTCTGTCCCACAACTGGTCAATGTGTCTGTCAAACTCTCGCAGTAGAATAATCTTTGGTATATATTTCAACTGCTCAGAGGTTAGGTCTCGAATATCGCAATTATCCAACAGGATCAGAAGCATTTTGAATACTGAGCTGTCGTGTTTCGGCGCGGACCTATAAATAGGGTGCGTCGCCGCTTAGATGTATCAAAATCATTTTTTACAGTTTGTGGAGAGGATGCGATTCGTGCGACAACCTGTAACGATACGCGTGACAAATTTCGATGATAAATCGCGAGTGATGTCTTCGAAAACAAGACGCAGACATGGTAGCATGTTGCCAAACACTATACGCTGCCTCATTTGTGGTCCATCAAATTGTGGAAAGACAAACGTGTTGGTGAGCTTGTTGGAAAGTCCACACGGCGTCCGCTTCGAGAACGTGTAGGTGTATTCCAAGTCGTTGCAACAGCCGAAATATCAGTATTTGGAGAATTTATTGACTCCGATAGATGAAATTGGTTACTTTACGTTTTCGAATAACAGTGACGTCATCCCACCGAGCGAATCGCTTCCGAATTCTATTTTTATCTTTCATGATGTGGCATGTGACAAGCAAGATACGATAAGGGAATACTTTGCAATGGGGCGCCACTCGAACGTTGACTGCTTCTATCTCTGTCAGACGTATGCAAAAATTCCTAAACATCTTATACGCGACAATGCGAATCTATTGTTTCTGTTTAAGCAGGATGGTACCAACTTGAAACATGTGTACAACGATCACGTAAACACTGATATGTCCTACGAGGATTTCTGCGCGTTGTGTCGCAATTGTTGGCAACGGGAGTATGGTTTCATGGTAATAGACAAGGATAGCGCGATGTCCAATGGACGTTATAGAAAGGGATTTAACGAGTTTGCGATACCGTGAGATTGTCAATTGTCGTCAACACGTCGGTGGGGAAAGCAACGTCTGCGGTACAACGATGATTGATATCGATAGTCTGGAGATTAAGGATCGCGAGAGAATAGCGAAGGAAATTGCAAAAACCAGCGAATCCATTCGCAAGAAGCATCAGGCTTTGAAGACTGGCAAGATGGAGGAAGATATTGCGTTGGAGAGATACTTTAAACCTATTGTCGAACCCCTAAAACATATTGCGGAAAATACTACAGCGACAGAAGCTGACACGTCACCGTTGATGAGCACATGTGTCGATGGGAATGAAACATTAACACCTAAAACAAAAATCCATCCGAAAGGGAACATATCACGCAAGACAAAGAGGAAACCACACATGTCATCGGAAAAATCACTCGTAACCTCTACACCAGTTCAATCGAAGCGGAAACGGCAGAATGTTGCATCAAACGATTCCTCGATTCCTTCGACACCAATAAATACATTTCTCGATGTACAATCGCTCACAACCAATGATGAAGACGTTTTCGAAACTAGTCCCGATGTGTCGTTTGCAACATCTGTTAGGCAACAACTCCAAACATCCGAGGGACAAGAAACGTTTCGCAACCATTTCGGTCCGTTGGGACAAAAATATATGAACGCAATCCTAAGTAGTGATAAGGATACAACCATGGACTATGTGTACGGCGTATACTTTGGAGATAGTGGAACGATGCTTGGGGATAAAGCTTTCGATATAGACAAGGATGATAATATAATCATCGACGGTGTAAGATACGGAGGAACACCTAGTCTTTACGAATTGATTTTCAAGAGAATTCCCGACGATACTGTATACACCGATGCCGACAAACAAAAATATAAAAGTATACTGCTGACGACGAATGCTCACAGACGCGATCATGTCGCTAAAAATCCCATTTTGGGTAACAAGGGATACAAGTACAAACATGTAATTGCACCACCACTCCCACGTGTATCGGCTAGTAGGACAGGGAAAGGTCTAGCGACACCGCGAGTCATGGTGGTAAACGATAATAAGATCGATTACGTGCACTGGGACGATCCCAACGAGCTGGTGGACCGATTCCGTTTGCTGGAAGCGTCGCGTCAGGCGGGTAACAACTCGCACGACAACGAAATTCTATCGATTATCGAGGAACTCCGCGAGGTAGGCCTCATTATAAATTAAACCGCGCACCGATGATGTGCACTGTATGCATCGAGATGTCGATCAACAAATTTGGAGTATCGCTCGAGAAGAGTGGTGCAGCTAGAATGGACTATTACAAATGGAATGGTTTGCTTCGAAATTATATGCGGGATAACGCTCTTTGCGTGGTTGGTGCCGACTTTGATGCAAAATCACGCAAGATACGACGCTCACCCCACGGTCGATACCGATGCTGTCAATAAACTATACATGGAAAAGAGCATTAAACTTTTGAGAGAGCAGCAGGAAGAATTAGAGAGGAAACTGATCGTGCTTCAGAGAGATATGCTGACGTTGCAAAACAGCGTTCAAAAGATATCACAGGCGTCGAATTCTATTCCGCAGCAGCGCTGCGAAGGAGAATCATGCGAGACGGTCGAACTGATTCAGAATTTCCTGGGACCAACGGGAAGCACATAATGCACGTGCACGATAATTATCGCACCATTCGCGTTAAAGACATCTCTGCGATCAAACATGCCACCATTATCGAAATCCACGAGTAAAGAAGAAAACCACGGACACAAGAAGCTACAACTTGTTGAGGAATTGCATGCTCCAGCTCGAAGACACTTCGCACGGAGGCGCGTCATAGTGCATGGATATGATGATCTGTGGCAAGCTGACGTTGTAGAAATGCGTCCATACTCGCGATTCAACCAAGGTTACCACTACATACTCACCGTCATCGATGTGTTGAGCAAGTATGCATGGGCGTTACCGCTCAAGACTAAAAGTGGCGCTGAGGTGACTAAAGCGTTTGCAAAGATATATAGAGATCGATATCCGAAAAATTTGCAAACCGATCAAGGAAAAGAATTTTACAACGCCGATGTGCAGAAACTCTTGACAAAACACGACATTAATCATTATTCAACATATTCGACGATGAAGGCCTCCGTCGTGGAACGTTTCAATCGAACTTTGAAGAACAATATGTGGAAACTGTTTACGCTCAATGGAACCTACATATGGATGGATGCGCTACCGCGTCTACTTGCAGAGTATAACGCACGAAAACATAGAACCATCAAAATGCGTCCTCGCGATGTTACTCCTGTGATCGCTGATAAGCTGCTAACCACCGTATACAGCAATATAAAGATCGCTGCTCCAACGAGATTCAAATTGGGCGAGTTTGTGCGCGTGAGCAAATTTAAAACCATCTTCGATAAAGGCTATACACCGAATTGGACAACGGAGGTGTTTAAGATTGCCAAAGTACAGACAACTAATCCTGCGACGTATCTGCTCGTCGATTCCTGTGGAAAACCAGTCGCCGGAGGATTCTATGAACACGAGCTGCAACGCGTCACCGATCCAGATGTGTATCTAGTCGAAAAAGTGTTGCGTAGGAAGGGGGATAAGGTATACGTCAAGTGGCTGGGGTTTGGTAAATCGCACAATTCATGGATAAATAAAAATAATGTATTGTAAAATAATAATAATACATGAATAAATAAAAATATTGTGTTGATAAAATAAATACATGTGTACAATTTATTTAACATTTGCCGCGAGTAATGTCGCTACCAATTATTCAAGACATATGCCAGCAGTTCGCAATCAACAAGAGATTTACCAGTTTCATCAATGACATCACGCTCACAAAATTTGAAAACTTCATATCGATATGATGTATAGTTTCATAAAGAGCGAGGGAGAAATGCTAACAATAAAAATAGGATTCTGGAATATCCATGTCTCAGTCAACCTTATGATATCCAATTGTTCTATGAAAAATTATGTATATTTCTTTACTAGCCCATGGATAGTAAATTATGTATATTTCTTTACTAGCCCATGGATAGTAAAGAAATATACATAATTCTTCATAGAACAATTGGATATCATAGGGCTGACTGAGACATGGATATTCTATAATTCTATTTTTATTGTCAACTTTTCTCTGAAACTATACATCATATCGATACGAAGTTTTAAAATTTCTTTTTTTTTACAATGATATTTTTACAAAGGAATTTTATAGCGGAATTTTATAATGTCCCCAGGGTAGAGTGTCGATCGAATCGGGTACGATATACCGCTTGTCATCGTATGGGTTTAGAGCGATTTTGGATTCGGAAATGGTATACACTTTGTGCAATTTAGACCGTATACATGATTGCCTGCGAACCATTTCAATCTCCTTTTGCAAACACTCCGCGTAGTCGTCGAAAGTTATCGTTCTGGCTATGACGTTGGTCTTGACACCTTTCGCCTTTTTCGTATCTTTTTTATCGTCTACGCGAAGTACATACATTTTCGCTCTAAGACCTATGAATTCTGTCATTATCGCACCATTATTTTCATCCTTCATCAACCCTGGAACCTTCTTATTTAGGCGCGGCATATTATATGTATTGTCGATGGGATAATCGGATGTGTCAAATCTATCAATATTGCCTTTCATGGTCTCGTAGATATCTTCGCATTGAATGTGATAAATGAGGCTGTCAGTGTCGGTATACAGAATTTTACAATTTTGAGCGAGCAGTGGAGACATGTAATCGTGGTGAAATTCATACAAACAGATTTTCGATATGTCCAGAATGCACATACCCACGTATATCGGTTTGTTGAATTTCACCTCGACTTTTCGCAATTCAACAGTTATTAAATTTTCCGAAAATACGCTTCTGCTGTGGAAATTCGGTTTCGCAATCATTGCCTCTGCGCCAAATCGTCCATCCCAATGTGTTAAAAGTTTTACATCCACGTGATTTCGCACGTTTTCCATAGTTTTACCAAATACCGCATTCTTGTGAAAGAAATATACTTTTCCTTAGTTATAGGTAATACATCAACGTGACCTTTGAAAGCGGCAGCTATTTCCATAATAATGAAATGTGAATCGTAGCCAGATAAATTATGAAAAACTATGGGGATGTAAAACGCATTTCTATATTTTAAATTGCATTTCGAATGTGCTGGTCCTCTAAACCGCCCGGATATACGACAATGATCGCGAACTCGTACATCATCAGCCTCGAATGGCTCTTCGCAAATATGACAATGTGTAGCATTGCGAAATGTCATCCACTGGTCTTTCGTCAACTTTTCCATAGAAGCATTATTGGCTAGAATGGGTTTGGCAAAATCTGCAAATTTTTTTAGTTCGTCGACGAACCATGAAATACATTCCGCGTTGCGGCGACATCGATACATCGACAGCGATGTATTGTACGAACAATGCATATAATATGCAATGCTGTGCACTTTATGGTGCTGGTACGTATGTAATTTAGAATCCGCATCACCCATCATGCGGTCCTCCGTTTTCTCGATGATGCACTCGAGATCTGCATATATCACGAATGGATGTCGCTCCTTCATGCAGTGGTTCTTGAAACTGAGGAAATTGTTGCCTTCGCTGGGTAGCAGAATGGCACAATCGTTCATATTCCCGCAGTCCACTGCATGGGCCTCCAACTTATCGATGGATCCAAAGTAGTGTAAACATCTGCAAAACCATAAAAAAAAATTTATTTATTTTTTTGCGAGACATTTCAATATTTCACAAGTTTATATACGTACCGATCGCAAATGAATTTCTTTCCATTGTGTCTGCTCAGCTGTATGCTCACCAGCCGGGACAAGTCCTTGATTAGCACAAAGTGCCCTACATCGCCGTGCTCTTGATATAGTGTGTAGAGCAGGTTGACGTGTCGATCCCTCTTTTGGCTGGTGAGACATAGCGGAAAGACTGCAACAGTTATCTTCTCAGTGTCCTTCTCCAGTCGCTCCTCGAAACTGTATACGTTGATGGAGATTTCGTTCTGCCGCTCAAACTTCCCAATTTGCTTCAGAGACATTGGAAATTCAATACCCTGAAGATTTAGCACGGAAGCATAGTCTGGATATGAACTTGGACGCGCGGTGTCTCGTTTGGCTGAATGAAGAGCGGCGACCACTGCCCACGCGAAACACGCATTGTCTGTGGATTGTACATTAATTGTTGCCTTCTTCAACATTATTTCCCGCGGTAACATGCAGTGGCATCCCGCGCGCAGTGGATTGTACTTGTTAACATTGACTGTCAGATTCAAAATTCTTTTCAATGCCCATCCACTGTCACGTTCCTGGAACTCTTCCAACGATGCCAGGGTGGGTTCGATAACGCATCGTTGGTACCACTCCTGCAGATCGGATGTGCGGAAGAGTTCACAGTTTCGGGTATTGATGCTTTTACAAGCATGCTTGTCACCCGCCACAAATTCGCCGTTGAACACTGTATTCACTTTGAGGCTTCGATGTTTCATCAAAGCGCCCCGAACATGCTCCAGCACAATGGTCGCTGCATCTTGGAGGAAGTTGCGCGGCTCGATGTAATTTGAATTTAGTACGGCACCAGTTAATACGCGGCTATCGAACGCAGTGTCTATTTCGCGCCACAAAAGTCCTGTGCTCGAATTTCCGGCACCTTCACGCACGAAACGTCCGCGCAGCGAATATTTTAGTCCTTCGAGCCGCGCGATTCGAGCAACCAATGATTGTCGAACCCCAATCGATAATCGTGGACATTTCACTCGGTTGTGTTCTTCCAACGATTCTATACACTCGATGCATCGTTCTTCCCACGCGAGATATTCTTCTCGCGAAATCAATCGTTCGGATTGATCCAACAATAAACGTTCTACTTGCGCGAATTCTTCCATGATCGTAAATGGAATGTAAATGTGATATCTTTTCCACGCAATGTGCTGTAACGATTTGAGGCTTTGTGCAGTTTGGAGCGTGCTTTTATATCTATACCACGATTCGATATCTCTGTCTAACTCTTTCGGTGTACTCTCTCCATCGAATGCATTGCATGTAAAAAAAAATGGCGATCGGTCCCAACATGGTTCTCTGCAGTTTCTGTTGATACAGCATAATTCTTTCTATGATTCACGCTTATGACGACACGTTTCTGCTGACACCTAATTCTAAGATTCGACGCGTTCAAAAGTATTATATTACATTCAACACGTGCCAAGACTTTTATCCTTGAGGGTGAGACTCAAATTACATGCGATCGTGCTATATGCTGCATCGTTAGGATTGAAAAAAACATTATGGAAAAGTTGGTAGTTTTAAAATAAAATGTGGTGGTGGGGGAAGCAATCACACCGCTATTTAAGCCGAGCTCTCGGACGCTATTCCATCACTCGCTCAGTAGCCTTAGTGACTTTGACGAAACAGATGGTACTCCATAAAAAAATATAGTGCACATCAAAATGTACAAACACAGCTTCAACGATTCATCCTGCGCAGCTGGCAACGATGGTGGGTTTCCAAATAAACGTCAACAACAAAATCATCATCATCATCAACAGTTCAATATGAGGTACGTACGCGTTACTATACACTTTTCATTTACTTCATTCACTGTAAACGCAAACGATCAAAGTATTAATTTCATGTACATGTTTCTTACAGTTCCGGAACCGCAACGTCAAAAACGTTGAAAACACCGAAACTGTCGATCGTACGGATCCTGGGACGTGATTATCCGTTGACTGCAACAGCGTATAAACGTCTAACTATTGGGATTCGTATTGGCAAGGATTCATGCCACGTCGAGATCTCCATAGCCGACAATAAAGGCAACGAGTTGAGCTTTTCAATGCCTACGTGGAAGCTCCTGCTACAAAACGAGGCGGACATACTCCAACGATTACGCAGCAACGCAACATCGCCCCAAACTCACATTATAATTGATCATTTACGACTAGAGTTCACACGTGTGCATGATGCTCAACTTATTAAAATCACCGATAATCGCGTTGTCATATATATGACTGAAGCCACGATGTGTAAACTATTCGCATACAACCATTGCATTGAACATATGTATACCTGGCTAAGTGAAAATATATACTCTGTAAGCAGTAAATATGCCGCTTTCGTAGACGTTCTACGTAGCGCTACCGCGCCAACAGATTATATAAAATTAATTTCTGAAAGCGAACACTTCGAACAGCATTCATTGATCGATTGTGAATTGTTAGCATGTGCAATCAATCATATTGTGGATGATGCTTGTAGTACAAAATGTTAAATTATATTCTTTTAATTTTAAATAAATTATCATTTTAAACACATATCGTTTCCCCATTTTATTCACCCATCATCCTCCTTAGCACCTAATTCTAAGATTCGACGTTTCTAAATTATTATTTCTCTGCGTTGGGAAAAGTTTGTGCTGACGCCGCATAATTTTATTTCATTCTTCGCGCTGTCAAATGACATCACCCTGCACGGCTGCTCCAGAGGATTAAAATTACACGCGATCGCGCGAGACGCTGCGACGCTAAGTATTGCTCTCTCCTTCCCTCCACGAATTTAGCTTTTAATGTAATGCTCTCTCTTTCCCTCCTCCGAACACGTGGTTTGTAAAATGCCAATCTTCCCCGACATTGTCCGACATTATTCGAAAAAATAAATTATTTCAGCTTTATAATGGTTTGAAAAAAATATTAATGGGGAAAAAAATTTCTGAGGTTGGAGCGAGTCTGAAAAAAAGATTTTTCATACAAGACCCGACCTCAGAAAATTTTTTTAGAGGGAGGGACAACCCTCTGTGGAAATTTTCGGGGGTGGGTCCAGTCTGGAGAGGTCTCCGCGGCGGTTCGGCCTAGACTGATCCCCTCCACGATTGCGACTTCCCCCACTCCGCGGCTCATGCGCGCGCAATCGGTCTTCCACTCCCCACTTCCCCCGCGTCCCCCCCGCGCCCAAGTTTCCCTCCACCGCACTCCCCGCCCCGCGCTCCCCTCAGAGGACCTGCGTTAGAACTCTTTTTACCATACTACTCACTTTGCTTCATTTTGAGACTACCCAAACACCGCAGCCAGTTCAGGTAAACAACACCTGTTCCATAGGCACTAACCCATCTCAAATTCTGTTCGGGACAGCGGTCATCGATATCATTGATAGATTCGGAAAAGCTAACCTGTGCCGAGTTTTGTTAGATTCATGTGCAGCATCACATTTCTTGTCAGAGAAGATGTGTAAGTTACTCGAGTTAAACACGCAATCGAGTTCCATTCAGCTGCGTGGCACAAACGCGATGTAGTCCGCGGTTAATAAAGTAGCATGCGCGGAGATAAAATCGAGATATTCACAATTTGCTACGACTGTCACATTCCTTGTGGTGAAGGAAGTCTCTCAACCGATGCCACAAGAAAATATTGATCGTGATTTGTTACACATTCCGGCCGGAATACAGCTGGCGGACCCGAATTTTCATATTCCGGGTGAAATAGATGCACTCATAGGAGGGCAGTTCTTTTGGGATTTGTTGTGCGTTGGACGTAAAACGTTAGCAAATCAGGTTACTAAGTTGTAGAAAACGCAGTTAGGCTGGGTTGTAGTGGGACAATTGCCGACCAGGCATCCTGGTACGGAAACTAATTGCAATTTAACACTCGAAACGTTGCAAGCGGACGTGCATAACTTTTGGGCGATAGAAGAGTGTCCGTCCGTAAAATTGTTCTCTCCGGAAGAACAAGCGTGTGAGGATTATTATCAGGCAACTACAACACGAGATTCCATTAGCGGGAGATATACTGTTAGTCTGCCGTTCAATAGTAAAAAGGACAATCTTGGGGAATCATATCCATTAGCACTGAAACGGTTTCTTTCATTGGAGCAATCACTCAGCAGAAACTTGAGTACAAACATTCAGTATGTTGAGTTCCTTCGGGAATATGAACATCTCGGCCACATGACAGAGATTATAGAAGATCACGCCTCCGGTTGTTATTTAGCTCATCATCCCGTCGTCAAAGTAGATAGCATTACCACGAAAGTCAGAGTTGTGTTTGATGCATCCGCGCGATCATCATCCGGGTTTTCGTTGAACGATACGCTTATGGTAGGGCCTACGATCCAGGACGATTTAGTAAGTCTTATTACGCGATTTCGGTTTCATAAGTACGTTCTGACGGCCGACATAGCCAAAATGTACCGACAAGTCAGTCTCAATGAAAATGATAGAAAGTATCGTAAAATACTGTGGCGCGAGAATTCAAATGGTCCAATTAAAACGTATCAATTAAACACAGTTACCTACGGAACTGCGTCAGCTCCGTATCTCGCGATTCGAACTCTGCACCGGCTTGCACAGGATGAAATGTCGGATTATCCGCGTGCCGCAGACATCCTTCTAAAAGATTTTTATGTGGACGACGTCCTGACTGAGGCATCGTCAATTATGGACGCGATCGCGATTCAAGACGAACTTATTGCTTTGACCGCGAAAGGGGGATTTCAGCTTCGGCAGTGGGTGTCAAACGACCCACGGTTGATAGAACGGTTTGAAGCAACAAATCCCACTGAGCACATGGTGCTAAATGAAGCTGATGGGAAAAAAACGCTGGGTTTATATTGGAGGGCCCGGCAGGACACCTTAGGCTACACCGTAAAACGATTAGAGCCGTTACCTAGGGTAACGAAAAGAACCATATTATCTCGCGTGGCACAGCTGTTTGACCCGCTTGGGTTATTGGGTCCGGTTATTGTTCAGGGTAAACTAATTATACAGGCGTTGTGGAAATCCCGACTTGATTGGGATGAGTTGGTGCCACTAGATATTCAGACGTCATGGGTCACCTTTCAATCGCAATTAGATTTGATTGCAAAGGTTACAGTTCCTCGGTGGGTTCTGTCCGAGAGCCACGAGCAACTACAGTTGCATGGGTTTTGTGATGCAAGTGAGCGCGCATTTGGCGCCTGCATTTATATTCGAACGTTGGACAATGATCAGAAGTACTCCGTGCGATTGCTATGTTCAAAATCTAAAGTAGCTCCACTAAAGACACAATCATTACCGCGACTGGAGTTGTGTGCTGCTGTCTTATTGGTTAGATTATATAATCTTGTGAGAAGGGCAGTTGCTACAATCTCATTCGAGAAAACAGTATTTTGGTCTGATTCGATGATTACTTTGCATTGGATCAAGGCGCCACCACACACGCTCAAATCTTTTGTTGCCAATAGGGTGACGGAGATACAGCGTCACAATAGTTTAATTCAGTGGTCACATGTGCCGTCCGAGCACAATGCTGCGGATTTGTTGTCACGAGGTGCCAATGTCGCAAGATTTCTTGAATCTAGCACCTGGTTTAATGGTCCTCAGTGGTTAGCTGAGCCAGACTGTAATTGGCCGCGTCAAGAGATGCAGGCAATAGAGATTCCCGAACAGCGGAAAGTCGTAGTTTTGCAAACAACATCTCAGCCGGAATTTCAATTGTTAACTCGGTTTTCGTCGTTCAGCGTATTAAATCGCGTAGTAGCTTATTGTTTGAGGTTTGTTTGGAACACGCGTCATAAATTAAAGAAAAAGGGGTCATTGACTGTTGATGAATTGCAGCAGGCGCATAGTCGGGTAATGCGGTTGTGGCAACAATCTGTATTTTCAAAGGAAATACAGGAATTATCTAATAATGCAGGTGCTCGCGGTAGCAAATTGTCGGGATTGTGTCCATTTATGGACAACGGACTGTTGAGAGTGGGAGGTAGACTTCAGCAATCTCAGTTACCATTTTACAAAAAGCATCCGTTGATAGTACCGCAACGGCATCATTGCACCGAGTTAATTATTCGGGAAGCACACATAAGACACGGTCACAGCGGGGCACAGGGTACCTTGAACGCGGTGCGTCAGACGTATTGGCCTATTAACGGGTTGGTCGCGGTCAAGACGGTACTTCGAAAGTGTACTACCTGCCGTAAGCTGCAGCCCATAACACCCCAATATCCGATGGGGCAACTCCCAAAGGATAGGGTCACTTGCAATCGATCTTTTTTAACAACCGGTGTGGACTATTGCGGTCCGTTCTTCATAAAGGAGAAAAAACATCGAAATACCAAACGTGTAAAGGTTTATGTGGCAGTATTCGTGTGCTTCAGCACTAGGGCAGTACATATTGAACTTGTGAGCGATTTAACCACCGATGCATTTCTTGCTGCATTAAAACGTTTCATTGCTAGGCGAGGCAAATGTACCGACGTGTACAGTGACAATGGCACTAATTTTGTAGGGGCTGATCGTAGAGGCTGATATATACCAGGAAATCTCAGCTGAGAGTCCTGATAATAAAGTTTATAATTATTTGTTAAACCAGCAAGTACGCTGGCATTTCATACCACCACGTGCTCCCCATTTTGGCGGATTGTGGGAAGCAGCCGTAAAATCCTTAAAACATCATCTTATGCGAATTTTCGGCAATACATTACTCACTTATGAGGAGTTCACTACTTGTTTGGTTGAAGTAGAGGCAATGTTAAATTCGAGACCTTTAACTCCATTATCATCAGATCCGAATGACTTGGTTCCGCTGACCCCGGGACATTTTCTTATTGGTGACTCACTAACAAGCACGCCTGAGTGCGACTTAACGTGTGTCAAGACAGGTCGTCTTTCGTCCTGGCAACATCTGCAGCAGCTTCGCCAGCACTTTTGGGCCCGTTGGTACAAGGAGTACCTGAACGAGTTGACGGTCAGAAGAAAGTGGCATGATGACCATGTAACTCAGGTCACCGTGGGAATAGTCCGGGAGCCAGCGACACTTTTTAATGACTCATTTATTTAAAGTTGATTTATGTTTTTTTCCACTACCGTTAAGGAACTAGTTCTTGATCAGGCACTAATTTTTTATCAGTTCATGAAATACATCGTTCTTTTAAGTTTATGTCAATAAATAATTGTTTGAAATAATTACTAACATAAAAATTGATCATTCAAAAATATATGTGTTGTCCGTGAAAGCAGTTAGTATTGTTAGTTTTCGTGAAAATAAATGTGTAAGGTGGCCCACTTGACGGAAGCCCCTGTTGAACGCCATCTCTTACTGTTCGAAGTAATAGATCACCATCGACGCCACAGCCAGATTTCTTTGCTGGTTGTTGTGGTATTAAAGGTTATTTTCATACATTTTGCTTACAATAGTTTACTTTACAATGTAGAGCAAGAATTTTAGTATTATATGTATCATTTTGCTTTAAAAGTCACTGATCATTATTTAGTTCCAATTTTTTCTTGTGGAACTAATTTTTGATCACCTGAATAAAAAATAGGTTAGGACATTATGAAATTATAAAAAAATTAAATTTAGATGGTATAATACTAAAAATAAGTTTATTTGGTACTTTCTTTTTAATTAGTATCCGATTATTTACATTGAATAGTTCCTTACCTAATAAGAAATTAGTTCCCATGTATTTTAGATGATCAAAAACTAGTTCCTAGTCACCTTATTATTCCATACCTTATAAATAATTAAATTATACTTATTTTCAACTTTTTAAAATTTTTCCTTATATTTTAAACATTAATTCATCTTTTGGAATAAAAAAGTCTATGGTTTAAAGTTGTATTAGGTTAAAAATAAATATTAAAGCGGGATGCCCTCTAAACTGATCAAAAACTAGTTCCTTAACGGTATATTTGTGCTACATATGCACAAAAAGACCTCCTGCCATAACGATAGTGGAACAACGCTTATCAGCAGCGTGTCAATTATGTAAGAAAATATTGTGCAAAATTCTTATTTGTTTAAATTTGAACATTTTTGTACTAATAATAGACACCATAAAACACCGAAAAATGATCTGCTGCCACCTTAGTTGCGGAACGGCATGCTACTGCCACTCCTATAAACATGTTAAAAAAATGAACTCCATTGACCAAAATGTTTAAAGCTGAAATTTTTTTTGGTGGTAATTTTAATCACAGAATGGAAGAAAAACGATTGCTGCCAGTCCTATCGTGGAACAAAATGTTTGGCAGGAGCCCCCAAAGGTACGGCGCGACGCACCGCGCAGAGTTACGTTCACACGGCGTGTGCAATTCAACATTCATTTTCTCCACCGTGGTCATATATTTAAAGCTGAATTTTTTTGTACTAATTGTTTACATTAATAAGTGTAAGAAAAACGTTTGCTGCTAGTCCTATCGTGGAACAAAAGGCTTGACAGGAGCCACCAAAGGTTCTGTTGTTGGCTGAGGGAATGAAAGGTACGGTGTGGCGAGTTGGGCGACTAGTGACATGGCACCTTTTATTGGCAATAAAATTATTTACTTAAATTACGAGTCATGTTTTAAGTATGAAAAAATAGGCGATAATGTGATAAAAAGTTTAGAAAAAAATTTATCCTGTAAAGAGCACGAAGAATCTGATACAAAAATAATTTTCCACGCCTGCCAATCTGAAGAAGATTCTCATGTTGTTTTAAGATGCTCAGATACGGATATTTTAATTATTTTGCTTGGTAATGTGAAATTTTTAAAGGAAAATGTCAAAGTTTGGGTGCAGGTTGGCGTAGGAAATAATGAAAGATTTGTTAATGTGTCAGACATTTACGAAGCATTAGGGGGAAATTTGTGTAATGCATTACCAGCTTTCCATGTATTCACAGGATGTGATTTTAATCCTTCATTCTTCAGAAAAGGCAAGAAACGGCCTTTGAGTTCATTAAATCACTCACCGAAATTCATAGACGCATTTTCAAGTTTAGCACGATTTCCTGACTGCGATAGTGCGACCATTTTTTCTACGTTAGAAGAATTCGTATGTCGTATGTATAGTGTAAAAAACATTTGCGACGTAAATGAAGCACGAGTGGATATATTTACGAAAACATATAGATGTAATGATGTGGAGGAAATGTTTCGACTTAATACAACTAATTTCGATGGATCTACATTGCCACCGTGTAAATCTGAGCTGAAGCAACACATTTTACGAACTGCCTACATCGCAAGTATATGGAGCCTCGCACACATGCAGCTCCCAACTCAAATTTCTCCCACTGATACTGGATGGAAAGAGGTGGATGAGAAATTTGTATGCAAATGGTTCGAAGGCGAGCAATTACCTACTTCGGTTCATGAAATTATACTTCAACCGGAAACCAACAACAATAATGAAGGTTATACCAATAATGAAGAATAGACTATTATTTTTTATATGTGAGTGTGAAATAATTATAATTTTTAAATTTCATCAAATTTTTTGTATTATAAAAAGTTTAATTTAATACTCTTAAGTAGATTGAAAATTAAAAAAAATGTGTGTATTAAATTAAACTTTTTATTCTAACTTGTCAAATTAAGAATAAAATTAAAGTTTTCATACATTAACTAAAATTATTAAAATTTAATTAAGATTTAAATGATTAGTAATATGTAATACATAATACTTGAATGCCTATGTTATAGATACTGCCCCAGATCCAGAACGTGATCAGAGGGACCAGAAAGAGTGTCATTCAGATGACGAACATGATGACATCGATATAATGATATCGATGACGATCATGATGACATCGAATCCGCATCGTATGCGAACAGCGATGACGAATATATATAGATTCTATTATGTATTAAGATAAAGAGAAAAATTTTATTGCACTTTTAAATATTCTGGTTAAATTCGTACAACTCGCCACACTGCACCTTTCATTCCCTCAGCCAACAACAGGACCTATGGTGGCTCATGCCAAGCCATTTATTCCACGATAGGACTGGCAGCAAACGTTTTTCTTACACTTATTAATGTAAACAATTAGTACAAAAAAATTCAGCTTTAAATATATGACCACGGTGGAGAAAATGAATGTTGAATTGTACACGCCGTGTGAACGTAACTCTGCGCGGTGCGTCGCGCCGTACCTTTGGGGGCTCCTGCCATGCCTTTTGTTCCACGATAGGACTGGCAGCAATCGTTTTTCTTCCAATTTGTGATTAAAACTACCCCCAAAAAAATTTCAGCTTTAAACATTTTGGTCAATAGAGTTCATTTTTTTAACATGTTTATAGGAGTGGCAGTAGCATGCCGTTCCGCAACTTAGGTGGCAGCAGATCATTTTTCGGTGTTATATGGTGTCTATTATTAGTACAAAAATATTCAAATTTAAACAAATAAGAATTTTGCACAATATTTTCTTACGTAATTGACACGCTGCTGATAAGCGTTGTTCTGCTGGTGCGCTGGCAGGAGGTCATTTTGTGCATATGTAGCACAAATATAGAAGAACAAAACATAAACTAACTTTAAACGAATTGACAAAAAAAATGTGTCGCTGGCTCCCGGACTAGAATGCTGGTCATCTTGAAAGAGGACAACGCACCCCCTTTATGTTGGGCTATGGGCCGCATCACTGCTATTCATCCTGGTCAGGATGGTGTCGTCCGAGTTGTAACCATTAAGACAACAGGTGGCGAATATAAGCGCAGTGTAAAGAAATTAACGCCACTGTTTGTCGATGAGATATAATTGACTGTTTTGATTTTAGTACGTGTTTGTTTGTTTTGTGTGTTTTACATACAGGGTGTCCCAAAAATGTCGCGTTTCCTTGAAAGGGGTGACTCAGGGGGTGATTTGAAACAACTTTTTCCTTAGCGAAAATATTGTCCGAAGCTTCGTTAAGGAGATATTAAGCAAAAACCCCGACCAATCAGAGCGCGCGCCTTCCGCCTGAGTTCCCGCGGTAGCGTTGGCTACGAGGTAGGCGACCGCGCTTGTGCTACGAACGTACGAACAAGCAACTTGGCATGCATCGAAGGAAACCGCGTTACACATTTTTTTTTTTAAAGCAGAATCTTAAATAAGAATAATTTGAAGTGAGAGGACAAGAAGTACGTAAATTTCGTTTTTAAATAAGGCATAAACGAAAAGCTAACGTAACAGAAAATGTACGACAAGTGATCGTAATTCGTTATTGAGGTAAAAATCCGTAGTTTAAGAACGGCCAACACAACTAAATTTAAAAAATAATATTAGGTGTATGAATAAATTCTTTCCGACTGGAATTTCTATCGCGGTGGTATTCAGAAGCTGCCAGAAAAATGGCAAAAGGTAATGAACAATAATGGAAATTATTGGGATGATCGAGTTGTTTTCATATTTTTTAAATCGAACTGTTTTTGTACCCTAAAATCGGAAAGAATTTATTTTCACACCTAATAATCATCAATAAATTAAAGAAAACTCATCCTTTCGGACATTCCTTTCCTTGCTTTCCTTCCCTTTTCGGAAACCTGTGTCACTAGGCCACTGTACCGATCCTGGTCATCGGCGTCCAGTGCTCAGCTGATCGCAGGGTCAATGTACCGAATATTCACTTCACTGCACGGCTACTAACACTGATCACTGAATTTATTTTTCACGGAACGCGTTGTTCCTACGTTATAAAAATTGGTGGCCGCGAAAGGGGCCGATTACTCTTAATTACTGGGACGAGATTACTACTATTACCCGGCGAAAAGAAAACTCGTGGCAGACTGTCTCGGGCTGTGCAGTCCGCTGCTGTGCAGCGATCAGATACGGATCCGACCGACGATCGTCAAAACAAAAGCGTAGGCTACGCTTGGTCAAATCGCTCTATCCCACTCGATCTCTTCGTCGCGCGGTGTGACAATGTATGTGGCAACTTCAGCCAATAACCAAAATACGTGTGCCCCGTCTTTAAAAGTGTGCCCAAATAGGTGACTCGACCAATCGTCACAGCAGCGGACTGCACAGCCCGAGACAGTCTGCCACGAGTTTTCTTTTCGCCGGGTAATAGTAGTAATCTCGTCCCAGTAATTAACAGTAATCGGCCCCTTTCGCAGCCACCAATTTTTATAACGTAGGAACAACACGTTCCGTGAAAAGTAATTCAGTGATCAGTGTTAGTAGCCGTGCAGTGAAGTGAATATTCGGTACATTAACCCGGACGCAGTGTGATCAGCTGAGCACTGGGCGCTACCCAACCATAAATATTTTCGTCCACCGATAACCAGGATCGGTACAGTGACCCAGTGACACAGGTTTCCGGAAAGGGAAGGAAAGCAAGGAAAGGAATGTCCGAAAGGGTGAGTTTTCTTTAATTTATTGGTGATTATTAGGTGTGAAAATAAATTCTTTCCGATTGTAGGGTACAATAACAGTTCGATTTAAAAAATATGAAAACAACTCGATCATCGCAATAATTTCCATTATTGTTCATTACCTTTTGCCATTTTTCTGGCAACTTCTGAATACCACCGCGATAGAAATTCCAGTCGGAAAGAATTTATTCATACACCTAATATTATTTTTTAAATTTAGTTGTGTTGGCCGTTCTTAAACTACGGATTTTTACCTCAATAACGAATTACGATCACTTGTCGTACATTTTCTGTTACGTTAGCTTTTCGTTTATGCCTTATTTAAAAACGAAATTTACGTACTTCTTGTCCTCTCACTTCAAATTATTCTTATTTAAGATTTTGCTTTAAAAAAAAAATGTGTAACGCGGTTTCCTTCGATGCATGCCGACTTGCTTGTTCGTACGTTCGTAGCACAAGCGCGGTCGCCTACCTCGTAGCCAACGCTACCGCGGGAACTCAGGCGGAAGGCGCGCGCTCTGATTGGTCGGGGTTTTTGCTTAATATCTCCTTAACGAAGCTTCGGACAATATTTTCGCTAAGGAAAAAGTTGTTTCAAATCACCCCCTGAGTCACCCCTTTCAAGGAAACGCGACATTTTTGGGACACCCTGTACACGTTGTGCGAATACTTTAGAGTACTTCATGTTGGTTTAAGATTATGTCTTTATATTTCATTTTTTTTTTGATTTTGTGATGGTAATTGTTCGGTGTTCAGGTGCAGTCATGCATCATATGTGTTATTGTACTGCGTAGCATTAATGTGTGTATTTTAGTTATAGTTTTGCTTTACATATAAGTCACAAGTACGCATAGGTGCATAACAGATCTACAGTTACGATTCTTATTGATTGAACGTGTCCGTTCAAGAGGGGGCGGCATGTTGAGAAGTGTAACGAATCAAACCATCGAAGCCAGAACGGGCCATCGGCATATTGCCATGTTTAGGCTAGACTTTAGAGGATACGCGTCTGGTTTTCGTCAGTTCGAGCATAGGGCTGTTGTCCAGGGATATTTTATTGAGGTTCGAGCAGGGGTGGGCACTTCCATTATATATCTGTTGGCAAAATTTAGTTAGGGGCACTTTTCACTCGTGGCGCTAGGATCAATAAAGTTGAAAGAATTTGGTACCAGATGGCGCTGTTGAGATTATTTTGTGGCGGGGAGAAGAACATATGGAACCGGCACACGCCGATTTTAATGGAGCTTTTGTAAGATGTTGCTCTCAAAATATTTTTCTGAGAACTACTTCATACAAAAGCCCCATTAAAATCGGCGTGTGCGGGTTCCATATGTTCCATTGTTAGGTAATTTTATTACCTAACCATTATATTCTGATTGCTGTAGTGACGCCGCCACTGGGCGCCGCTGATTAAGTTCTATTGTAGGCACCCAAGAGGGTAGAAATATGAATTCTGAGCAGGCCTACTTTGATCTAGGTTGCAGATCCATTTGTGGGCGAATAAATGACTCTCCACAATTACTAACAAAAATGGTTTTAATAAGCTTAACAATTTCAGGTACGAAATGCTCTCTGAGCGATGCGTACAGTACGACACGTGATGCCAGAATGGCGTTCCAATGGCGGTCGGCGTCTTCTTCTCCTTCTTCTCCCCGCCATAAAATAATCTCATCAGCGCCATCTGTTACCAAATTCTTTCAACTTTATTGATCCTAGCGCCACGAGTGAAAAGTGCCCCTAACTAAATTTTGTCAACAGATATACAGGGTGTCCCAGCGAACAGTGGACAGCGGGATATTTCGTAACGTGTTGGAGATAAAAATAAAAAAAATATGTAAATTAATGGTTCGATGGCGCTGCTTAATTAGCCGCGACGGATTTTTTTTTCGATTATTATTTTAAAAGATATGATGGTCAAGTTTGGATTTTCAAATGGCACTAACTTTTCTGAAGTCCTGAGTTGATAGTGCGTTCCAAGACGAATTCAATAAGCTTTAATGTATACACTTGATTTCCACTGGTTTTTGAGATATTGCGCTTGCAAATATACTGATTTTCACTGGAAGAAAACCCGCTGAACGAGCAAGGACCGGGGTCGGTCTTGCTGGCCCCACGGGTGGCATTGCCTGTTGTAACAGATACCTACCTGCCAAAGGTCTACGCCAGTCCAAAAGTTGGACAATTCTTTTCCGTCAGAAATGCTACTTTGGTAGGTACATCTGCGGAATCGAGAAGCGCACCGTTACTTTTATTTCGCACTTGCTTCTACGCTCGGATGGCCGGTTATTTTGGGAGGGATACAAGTTCGATTGGTTAGGTTAGGAGGTGTGAAAGTTGCTAGACTAAATTTCAACCATAGGGAGCAGATTGTATTAGAACCAATCGGATTTGCATCCCTCACAAACGTCTGCTCTCTTGAAGGGGCCCTCTTCACGGCAATGTCCCCTCCCCAATGCCCACCTTCTCTCGCGCGGAATACGTCAACGCATGCTTTAGGCTTTGATATTGAAGCTCGTGTTTATACTCGAGAGGACCACGCGTCGACAGCGGGCTACCCCTTTTCTTCCTGTGTCTCCCATCGAGGAGTATTGCCGGTGGATTGTAGGAGCGTAGATGTCTGGATACCAGTTATTGAATTCAGGAGACGATAGAAACACTTTATTACAAAACACACATGTACTATAATTAAAGTAAATCGTATTCCTCTCGGGCAGGAGTACTGATAATGATCGAACTTGCGCCCCGCTTCGCGCAGACCGATTACGCGGAGGGTAGTCGGGTGTCACACATTGCACAAATGATACAGGGTAATTCTGGAGCAACGCCCGTCAAGGAGATGCGGCCTGGTACCCCGTGGCGAGGAAAGCCCTTCGCAGTGCCTCGCCCGATTTTTATGGCTTTTTCCGGAAAAAGGTACGAATCCTGGGCCGAACGTAGCGAATTGGGGTCGAGTCCCCGCAGTCGAGGGTGAAATATCCATTACACCGTATTAAGAAATTCTTTTCTTCATCGTGTCGAAAGGGAAGTGACGCCAATGGATTCCTTATGTTGTTCTGATGAAAATCATACCAAATATCACGCAAATCGGATTACTTTAACACAAGCTATTTGTATTCCCTATGTAAAAGTTGCCCGATTTACACGACATATGTAATGATTTTCATCAGAAAACCCCAAGGAATCCATCGGTGACACTTCCATATCGATACGATAAAGCATAAAGAATTAGTTTATATCTTAAACAGATAATTCTGGAGCTACGCCCGTCACCCCGTGGCGAGGACAACACATCGCAGTGTCCATCGAATTTTATGGCTTTTTCCGGAAAAAGGTACGAATCCTGGGTCGAACGTAGCGAATTGAAGGGTTTCGAATATCATTAAGAAATGAGAAATGTACAAGATTTCAACTGTTTGCTTCTTTTCTTCATCGTATCGAGAGGGAAGTGACGCCAATGGATTCATTATGTTTTTCTGATAAAACTGACACCAAGAACGACGTAATTCGGAAAATAATGAAGGAAATTTCGTTAATAATAGTCTGATTTACGTGAAATTTGGTATGATTTTCATCGGAAAAACATAAGGAATCCAGTGGTGCCACTATCATATCGATACGATAAAGAATAAAGAATTATTTTATTTCCTAAACAGATACAGGGTAATTCTGGAGGTACGCCCGTCACCCCGTGGCGAGGACAACACCCCGCAGTGCCCATCGAATTTTATGGCTTTTTCCGGAAAAAGGTAGGAATCCTGGGCCCAACGTAACGAATTGGGGTCCAGCCCCCGCAGTCGAGGGTGAAAATGTGAAATATTCATTTCAGCGTAGTAAGAAATTCTTCATTCATTATTGCACCGATATGAAAGTGGCACCACTGGATTCCTTATGTTTTTCCGATGAAGATCATACCAAATTTCACGTAAATCGGACTATTGTTAACGAAATTTCCTTCATTATTTTCCGAATTACGTCGTTCTTGGTGTCAGTTTTATCGGAAAAACATAAGGAATCCATTGGCGTCACTTCCCTCTCGATACGATGAAGAAAAGAATTTCTTAATACGCTGTAATGGATATTTCACCCTCGACTGCGGGGACTCGACCCCAATTCGCTACGTTCGGCCCAGGATTCGTACCTTTTTCCGGAAAAAGCCATAAAAATCGGGCGAGGCACTGCGAAGGGCTTTCCTCGCCACGGGGTACCAGGCCGCATCTCCTGGACGGGCGTTGCTTGAGAATTACCCTGTATCATTTGTGCAGTGTGTGGCACCCGACTACCCTCCGCGTAATCGGTCTGCGGGAAGCGGGGCGCAAGTTCGATCATTATCAGTACTCCTGCCCGAGAGGAATACGACTTACTTTAATTATAGTACATGTGTGTTTTGTAATAAAGTGTTTCTATCGTCTCCTGAATTCAATAACTGGTATCCAGACATCTACGCTCCTACAATCCACCAGCAATACTCCTCAATGGGACACACAGGAAGAAAAGGGGTAACCCGCTGTCGACGCGTGGTCCTCTCGAGTATAAACACGAGCTTCAATAACAAAACCTTAAGCATGCGTTGACGTATTCCGCGCGAGAGAAGGTTGGCATTGGGGAGGGGACATTGCCGTGAAGAGGGCCTCTTCAAGAGAGCAGTCGTTTGTGAGAGATGCAAATCCGATTGGTTCTAATACAATCTGCTCCCTATGGTTGAAATTTAGTCTAGCAACTTTCACACCTCCTAACCTAACCAATCGAACTTATATCCCTCCCAAAATAACCGGCCATCTGAGCGTAGAAGCAAGTGCGAAATAAAAGTAACGGTGCGCTTCTCGATTCCGCAGATGTACCTACCAAAGTAGCATTTCTGACGGAAAAGAATTGTCCAACTTTTGGGCTGGCGTAGACCTTTGGCAGGTAGGTATCTGTTACAACAGGCAATGCCACCCGTGGGGCCAGCAAGACCGACCCCGGTCCTTGCTCGTTCAGCGGGTTTTCTTCCAGTGAAAATCAGGATATTTGCAAGCACAATATCTCAAAAACCAGTGGAAATCAAGTGTATACATTAAAGCTTATTGAATTCGTCTTGGAACGCACTATCAACTCAGGACTTCAGAAAAGTTAGTGCCATTTGAAAATCCAAACTTGACCATCGTATCTTTTAAAATAATAATCGAAAAAAAATCCGTCGCGGCTAATTAAGCAGCCCCATTGAACCATTAATTTACATTTTTTTTTTATCTCCAACACGTTACGAGATATCCCGCTGTCCACTGTTCGCTGGGACACCCTGTATAATGGAAGTGCCCACCCCTGGGTTCTAGTCATCTTAAGCTGGAACCGAGGTTTCCAGGGGTTAAGGTTCCACTCGGGTGGCCTCTCGTCGACTTATTTAGACTTTCGCTAGTGCACACTCTTGAAGCCATAAATCGATCACCGATGTTTCGAGAAATTTGTTCTCAGGCAGTTCGAAGATTTTGGAAGTCCCTTTCTCCCGCCTCACCACCATCCTCGACATTGACACGCCTCCACCAATAGACAGTTTTATTTTACCATCTCTCTGTTACAACTCCACCAATAGTTTTAGTTTTGCTATCCGTAGTCTTAAGACTCCACCCCTGCGAGGGATCTTGGAATCATCGTGCGCTAAAAAATGTGCCATCGAGGGCAGAAGCATTTTAGACTCAAACTGAAACACACTGAGCTCTGCTTGCGAGCAGAGTCTATACTTTCGAATTACACCTCATACTGTGTACGGTCTGGAGAGGTGTGAACTTCTCTCATGTAATTGTTCATTTTAAAAAAAGGTACAAAAAATAGCGCCAAGTATATATCCCATTCAAAAAGAATCGCATTTAAAAACATTGTCGTAAATTAATATAAATTTATTAATGTGCTATATTTTTTAACTGTACAAAAGTAATGATATACTATAATTGCGCCAATTATCACAATGACTATTTATACAAAGACAAAATGTATTAAGGCTGCCGTCTCAGCGGGCGTTGAATGTGTGCGTACGCTCACACAAGCTAGGAAAAGCGTGTACGTATACGCGTGTAGTAAACAAACCGTAAATTACAACTTTCGTCCTGGATTCGGCAAGAAGGAAGTGTTTGCGGGTTTAGTTGCCTTCAGTAGACATTCGTGCAGGGTGGTCTGGTGCGTTTAAACGCTAATAAGCACCGTACGTTGAAATAATAATGAATTTATGAATCGTGTACTCAGGACAGCCCGAAAAATGACAGAATGAAGCTTCAAGGGTTCTCCGTCACCGGCGCCAATGGTATATTCGTGCCTTGTACCATCAAAACCGGTGAAAGTCCAAACTAGCCGATAAAAGTAGGAAAGACATAGTTGCCGATACGTATCGAGAGTCAGATCGCGCTGTTGCCGTATTTCCCCTATTACTATTTTGTCGTCATGAAGGCTTGAATGAATCACGGCGAAGCGGCTAGAGAACAGAGATGGGCAAAGATAATATCTGGATAAACTCAAATAAAAGACACTTTGTGTTTATCCGTTATGAACCGAAGTGTTAAAAATAATCCGATTTATACTGTGTTTAAATTTATTTTCATCTGGAAAGTCGCATGAGTATGTTATTGAAACGTTCATGCCGATACGATAGCGAATGTGGATGTTTTACATTCTATCAAAACAAACAACGTAAACAATCATTTTAATATATTTTTTTATGAGTAAATATAAATATTGTTCCCCCACGGTTATTTCCTCCTCGTCGTCCTGGAGATTTTGTTCAAATTGAAATATGTTAGAGTCCATGTGAAAATAAGGAGGATTTAAATAATCATTTTGCCAAATTCGAAAGGTAATTTTCAAAAAATCGATGAAAGTTGAGTACTTTGAGGGTCTGTATTTATAAAACAATTTTGAATTTGACAAAATGTGACAACTTGAACCCCTCTTATTTTCACATGCACTATAACGTGTTTCAATTTTAACTAAATCTCAGACACTAAATCTCAAAGTGATCCGCTTGGCATGGAATGAACCGTACATATGATATTTTCCATTCCAATCGAAATGGATACCACGTAACCCACTTCCAACTATCACGTTCTTTACGAAAACGACAAAAGCTTCTACGTTCGGGACGCTAATCGCATCGCGATTACCGAAAATACACAATTTATCGAGAAATGATACTAAAACTTTGCAGGCGTTCGTAGTATACATATCACCATCGCAATTGCAGTACAAGAAAATAATTATTTTTTAGTGACTTTAGCACTATAGCGTTTAAGCAAACTGTTAAACTGTATACAGCAATAAAAGATATTTCTAAAAAAGTTTGAGCTGTGAAATGTAAATCCACAAACACTAAAAACTAGAAAATAAAAAATATATAAAATAAAATTTATTAAAAATGCACTAAAACTAAAAAAATAATTATTTTCTTGTACTACAATTTTGATGGTGTTAATATCACTTTAAATAATTCATTTTAAATAAAATCGTGGGGCACCATGTGCAACCAGAAGTTGAAGTATTAAAGTGATTCATATCATGTTATGAAATATCGTGCCCTATGATTTTATTTAAAGTGAATTATGTGATATTAACACCATAAATTTTTTTTATATTATCTAAATAAAACACATGGCACTAGCAGTATGAAATTCTTTTTTTATTTTTTAATTTTTTTTATATTAGTAATTTATGATTATGTTATGGCCGCTTCCTCCTCGTCCGCCGCCGCGGCCTCCCCGGCGCCATCCTCCCCGGCCTCTCCGGTCATCACCGCCACGGCCGCGCTGGAACCTTAGCCGCCGGATTTCTCTCTTCATCTGAAACAGTACAATAAAAATTAAATTTCCTACTTCCATTTTCTACTACGCTCGAGACGAGATTCACTACAGCATAATTAAACAATTTTTAATCCTTCATCGAATCGATATGGCAGTCACACCAATGGATTTCTTATGTTTTATCGATGAAAATCATGCTAAATTTCGCGAAGATCCGAAGGGAAATGGAGAACTTGAGATTCGTCATTTTTTAGTGGTATATTATGAGGCAGTGAGAGCGACAATCCATTGGTGTAACGGCAATATCGATTCGATGAATAATTAAAAATTCTTTAATTATGCTGTAGGACTACATTTCACGTTCGACCACGCGGTGTCGTTTCGTTTTTGCCGGGCTTTGCCGTCGCCGTTCATACCAAACAAACTTCAGAAAAACACACACATTCAACATAACTTGCCTTCGAAATTTGTTTTTTCATCCTCCTCGCATCCTCCTCCTTTTTCTTTTCCGCTTCCTCCTCCTTTTTTTTCTCCGCTTCCTTCTTCTTTTTCTCCTCCTCCTCTTCCTTTCTTGTACATTCCTCTACATCCATAATCTGTAAATGAAATAATGAATGTATTATTTTATGGCAAATAGTAAGGATTGTACAACGTGATTCTCTCGCTAGAGTCCTAATAAATCGAGAGCTGGCTACATAGGGGTCAACGTGACTCAATGCAGTCACAGTTGTTATTTAAAAATGTTGGATTAGTGTTGCCGAATACGAAATCGGCGGTCTGCCGCGTCAGTCCGGGGAACTAACGCGGGGGTGGACGGTCAAACATGTAAAATTTCAAACGCAATAACGTCATTCTTGCAGTTCTGAAATTTCATATACTTATTGTTTACGCATTTAATGAACGCTATGCAAAATGGCAGACCTCCAAGTGGAGGATAAGACCATGGCAGACGTCGATGGAAAGCGCGACACGTGGCTTGCGCGCTAGTGCAAGGGAGAAGTATACATCTGTTTCTCCCTTGCACTAGTGGGACTGCCGCCGGCCGCATATTGGAACGGCAGCCGTACGGCAACCTGTAGGGTCGTTCCATTATGCGGACTCGTCGTTCCAATGTGCGAACTCGCCGGCCGCATATTGGAACGGCCATACAGGCTGCCGTTCCAATATGCGGCCGGCGGCAGTCCTACTAGTGCAAGGGAGAAACAGATGTATACTTCTCCCTTGCACTAGCGCGCAAGCCACGTGTCGCGCTTTCTATCGACGTCTGCCATGGTCTTATCCTCCACTTGGAGGTCTGCCATTTTGCATAGCGTTCATTAAATGCGTAAACAATAAGTATATGAAATTTCAGAACTGCAAGAATGACGTTATTGCGCTAGAAATTTTACGTGTTTGACCGACCACCCACGCGTTAGATCCCCGGACTGACGCGGCAGACCGCCGATTTCGTATTCGGCAACACTAATCCAACATTTTTAACAACTGTGACTGCATTTTGTCACGTTGACCCCTATGTAGCCAGCTCTTAGAATATAAAGATAATGCCGCGAATAAACCGTGCCTCGCTGAGTTTCGTGGAAGTGACGAATTTCACGTTCCGCATTTCTCATCAGATCTTTGTGTTACGTCCTGAAGGGACAGCCTGTAAATCACCCCGAGCGGCTGGAGTGACTTACCGGGTTCTTGCTCTGTCAAAGGGCTAAGGCCCACCTTGACTATACTTACCGGGGGTAGAAAGGAAGAAAGGGGTTGAAATAATAAAGTAGGAAGGATATAAGGGGAAACGAGAAATAAATATATTGTTACAAGATTAGCTTATCCTACCTCGAGACAGCGCTTCGTCTCGGCTGTCGCTCGCTGTGTCGTGCGGCACGCTTGCCGTCTCGCGTTTCGGACGCTCGCCGTGTCGCTGACCCAAGGGTAGGTCGTGGTCGCTCGTTCGTCGCTCGGGTGTCGGCGGCCTGATGCCCGTCGTACCGCACTGACTCTATCCGTCGTATCTCGTCGCGGTCCTACGTCGGTCACGATTTACACTCGAGGGCACTCCCGGCTAGGCCGTTTCCTGTATGTCGGATGGAGTTACCCTTTTCGCGAATTACTATCGGCCGATCGCGCTTCGCGGAATCTACGCGGAGACGTGGTTACGGTATCTAGACGGTCCTCTGATCCGTCGCGACTCCCTAGCTCGAGCTCTCGAATACGAATCAATGCTATCGAGTCCGCGGTTGAGGACCGCGCCTCGTCTTTTCGAAATCAATCGGGGGGAGAAATCGCCCCGTCGGCACCTGGCGGTCGCTGCCTCCTATTGGGAAATATCGGGGCCCGGGCCGTCAACGGTCACGTTGCGCTTACGACGAACCTCCGCGGTTCGTCGACCTGCCCGACACGCGCGAGGCGATTCCGCTAAATCGCCGATTCGGAGGAAAGCGACACGAGGACAGTGAGCACGGGATGGACCAGAAGGGCCCATGTAACATTTGCAAAAATTGCGTCTACCGATTCTGTCGTCCGGATGAAAATGTCCCCAAGCTAATTTCGTTAAAAATAGTCCTATTTACATGACATGATTTTAATCGGGAGAACGCCAGGAATTCATTGGTATCACTGCCATATCGATTCGATGAAGAATAAAGAATATGCCGTAGTGAATAATCTCGTCGCGACCGTCGAAATCCACGAAACTCAGCGAGGCGCGGCTTATTGGCGGCATCGCCTTTGAATACTCTAGCCAGAGAGTCACTCTGTATGATAGTATACAATATAATACTTACATTTTCCGGATTCACCATTTCCTCTATTTTATATATTATGGTAGTAAGTACTGTCCGCGACGTCACCTTGCTAAAAACACTTTGAACGGACTGCCTAGCAGGCAACGGCGAGCTCCAGCTACCGCTGATGGAGGGGGACACACCTACAGGAGCGGTGGTTATGTGTGCGGGACTGACGCAGGCACGGTTCATGCACACATAACCACCGCTCCTGTAGGTGTGTCCCCCTCCATCCGCGGTAGCTGGAGCTCGCCGCCGTTGACTGGTTTGTGAAAAGCGTCATTTGTTTGAGAACGCACCACAGACGAATCTTCTGATTCACGTTTCACGTTCACGGTTCGCGTTTACGTTTTTTTATAACGGGCAGAAGGATTTTGAGTTGTGTTGTATTGTCTTTGTGTTTGTGTTGTGTTTGTTGGTTTAGTGTAAGATGAGTGACACCCTAAATCTGAATATGCAGGATGTGCAAGAAGATATGGATATTAAATCTCCGTTTCGTCCGCGAAAATTATGTCCGTCCGCAAGGAGAGTTTCGAAACGGAAGGTACATCGCGAAAAGAGAAGGACCTTCACCCTTCAGAAGAAACAGGAAAGGGCCAAAACGGCAGACGACACTGCCGTAGGACAACATTCAAATGAAGTGGCCGAGGAACGTATGGTAGAGGAACCATCAACATCCGATGGACGAAATCATACGACCCAAGAGATGATGCACTCGCCATCCGATGAAGACACTGATACGGCCAGTTCGGGAGAAACTGAAGAGGCGGTGGATGAACTGATAACCGAAATACCAAAAGGCACGGATGTAGAAAGTAACGAAGAAGAAAACTTCGTTGTAGAAAAAGTTGCGAAGAGCGAGTCGCAAGTACAATCGCGTCTCCTAAATAGCAACGATATAATGAATTTCAAAAATGTGCTTGCTCAATTACAGAAAATAGGTAATCATGCAAAACATAGGGAAGACTGTGGCATTGAACACCTACAAGTAACTGGTGTGACACGGTGTGGCTTCAAGAGCATCTTCAGCGTAATGTGCACTTTATGCCATTACAAAGCTGAAATCCGCAATCAATCGGACGAAGCCGGAGAAGTGGATAGCAATCAGGGCGCCGTTAATGCAACAATTTTATGTGGAGGCAGTTATGCCCAGTTGGAACATACTTTTGCAGGAGTGAACATACGTTGCATGTCGAAGAAAGACTTCGTGAAAAATCAAGATGAATTCATCAAGTCTGCAATTGCCGCTGCAGAAGAAGAGATGTTAGCAGCGGCTGAAGAAGAAAAACGTTTGGCCATTGAAAGAGGCGACCTTCTTCCCGGATCAGGGACTCCTCACATCCCCGTTGTGGCCGACGGAAGCTGGATGAAGAGATCCTACCGCAGTGGATGTTACGATTCTGCGTCTGGAGTCGGCGTGATAGTTGGCTATCACACGAAAAAAGTTTTATTTTACGGCGTTCGAAATAAAGTTTGCAGAATTTGTCGGATTGCTGCGAAAAACGAGAAAGAACCCCGAAAGCACACATGTTTCAAAAACTGGAACACATCTCGAGCATCGACTGCTATGGAAAGCGATGCTATAGTAGAAGGATTCAACACAAGCGTAGAAAAACGTGGGCTCGTTTATTCTACTCTCATCGCTGATGGGGACAGCAGCGTGTATAAGAAGATTATTGATGCTGACCCATATAAGAGACAGATTCGCGTAAAAAAAATTGAATGCACGAATCATTTGTTGCGAAACTTCTGCACAAAAATGAAAGCGATTGTGAAGAAGACTACACCTGGACCATTGAGGCAAGTTGTGGAAAGTAGTATTCGCCGGATGCGCACGGACATCGTAAAAGCCGTAAAGTTTAGATACAATCAGAATGTATCAATCGAAGAGAAAACAAAGAATTTGTATGGCGACATACAGAATATTCCGAGCCACTTGTTTGGTGAACACAAAGAGTGCGCACAACTGGAATATTTCTGCAATGGAAAGAATAAAGAGAATGAAAGAAACATCGTTGCAGAATTGATGAATATTGGAGTGTACCAGGACGTAAAAGAAATACTTCGTCCACTGTTAGCTCATGCGGAGAGCTTACTCTATAACACCAATAATAACGCTGTGGAAAGTTTGAACGCAATAATTGCCAAGAACATTGGCGGAAAAAGATTAAATTTCGCCGAAAGAGGGTCGTATACAGAAAGATGTGCTGCTGCTGTCGTGGAGTACAACAGTAACCAAGTGCACTCGCGATTGAATGCGGCAATGAAGAAGGAAACGCCCGAGGTTGTGCGCCAAATGGAAGAAAAGAAGAAGAAAGAAAAGGAAAAGAGAGCTGCAAAGCAGAAGGAAACGAAGGCTGCGCGATATCTACGCAAGCAATTGCCCTCGCAGAAAGATTGTGATTATGGAGAAAATGCACAGAAGCCAGACATGCCATCCAGAATGTATGAACTGGAGCGGGAAAAGCATATGCAAATGCTCAGTGCGTGGCAAGAACAAAGACAAGCTATTGAAGACGAAACCATTGGACAAGCAAAGAACCGCAGATGGTTGCAGTACAGGTCCAAATTGTTGACAGCATCCAATTTTGGACAAGTGTGCCGTCGCCGACCTGACACTCCCCAATTGAAATCTGAGGGTCCAGGGTTCGAGTCCCTGTTCGGGCGCCAATTTGTGACGGTTGTCACTCCGGTTGGAAGGACGGTCTCAGTCGGATTTGCCAGGGTTAATTAAGTCCTTCCGTGGTAGTTTAAAATTAGGTTTATTCACTATCAGTAATTATGTACACTATATACAAGTACTTAGACGCGGGGTACTTCGCGTTAATCGCGGTCAAGCCGTCGTTGCGCGGCGGCGCGGTTCGCGGTACGGCGTCGTCGGTCTATGTCGTGCGCGTCCGCTTAACGGAACAATTCGGTCGCTCCGCGCCTGGTGTCTCGGTATCGGGACGGTAAGGGAGCGAGAGAGAGACCGGGCAGCTTCCTGCGTCTCTTTAACGGGACAAGCGTCGGTAGAGACCGGGCAGCATCCGGGCGTCTCTATTCAACACGAGGAGCGGGAGAGAGACCGGGCAACGTCCGGCGTCTCTTTAACGGGACAAGTGTCGGCGGGGACCGGGCAGCATCCGGGCGTCTCTGTTCAACACGAGGAGCGGGAGAGAGACCGGGCAACGTCCTGCGTCTCTTTAACGGGACAAGTGTCGGCGGAGACCGGGCAGCATCCGGGCGTCTCTGTTCAACACGAGGAGCGGGAGAGAGACCGGGCAACGTCCTGCGTCTCTTTAACGGGACAAGTGTCGGCAGAGACCGGGCAGCATCCGGGCGTCTCTGTTCAACACGAGGAGCGGGAAAGAGACCGGGCAACTTCCTGCGTCTCTTTACCGGGACAGGTGGTAGGAACGGGGTGGATTCCGATCTGACGATCGCGGAGTATACGGAGTCGTTTCACCGAGGTTTGCACCGGGCAACATCCAGGCAAGTCTGGTGGTGGGGGTCCGTCTCCCCACTGGAACTCCCTTGCCTCGGAATCATCGCGGCATATGTCCCGATTCTCGGAAATTCCCAGCAGCGAGAAACCGACGCGATCTAGCGGCGCAGTGGGGAGTGAGCGTCATCGCGCTGACGCGTCGCGGAACCGGCACGCTTCGGGCGAGTTCGGTCGGGTTCGGTCGCGGTCGCCCGCGTGCGCTCGGCTTCTCGCTCACTCCCGGTCGTACCGCCGTGCGCTCGATTCCTCGCGCTGGGACGCTACGTCACATCCCCCTCTTTCTTCGGAGAGAGATGCGACGTAATAATCGGGAAAATGCGCGCATCTCTGGATGAAACTCCGGTTTTATTTAGACTTATGTGCTAGACTTATGCCTTGCGGCTACCCGTCACCCTTATTCTACCTTAACCTAAACTTATCCTACCTTAACTTAACTTAAATTTAATTAGGGACGGGGCTATGCGGCGGAGCTGGATCGTGCGCCCGTCCTGGCGCTCGCGGAAGCGCTGTCCCTCCCGGAGGTGCTCCAGATTTACGACGGTCCATCCCTGGTCGTCCGTCGCTCCCTCCGGGTCCATGGGGGTGGTGGTCTCCCTGGCTGCGCACGAAGGCCCTGGTGCGGTAACGTCGCGGGGCCTCGGCAGCGGGGGCTCGGGCTGGCTGGTTGCAGGTCGGGGTTCCGGGGCAGGTGGCGGTGCCTCCTTGGTTGGAGTGGATCGCCCTGGTTTGGGGGTCTTGCGGGCTCGTTTCCGCTCGGGCCCGGCCTCGGTTGGTGGCGGCCGGCGTGTCGGCGTCGCTGGGCGTCGGGCCGTTTCCTTGGACGGTGCTCCGGTCCGGGCTGGTGGCGGCTCGGATGCGGATGTTCCGGGCGGTCGACTGGTTGATTTCCGGTCGGCCGGTGCCTTGGTGGTGGCCGCTGCTGTTGGCGGCCTGCTCGTCGGTCCCTTCCAGGGGGCGATTTTCGGCCTTTTGGCCCGTGGCTGCGGTGGTTTGGCCGCGGGCTCCGGTTGTGCCGGGGGCCGCGTTTTGGGGGGTGGAGGTTTCCACCCGCTCGTGGACGGCCTTGCCGGCGATGGGGTCCGTGCTGGGACCCACGGTAGGTCCTTGCCCGGTGTTGGTGGCAAGGACGGTGTTGGCGGCCGGCGGTATCCTGCCGCTGCTGGCTGCGGCTGGCGACGGCCGGCGGTATCCTGCCGGTGCTGGCTGCGGCTGGCGACGGCGGGCAGTATCCTGCCGGGGTTGGCGGCGGCTGGCAGCGGTGGCTGGCGACGGCGGGCGGTATCCTGCCGGGGCTGGCGGTGGCTGGCAGCGGTGGCTGGCAACGGCGGGCGGTATCCTGCCGGTGCTGGCGGCGGTGGCTGGCGACGGCGGGCGGTATCCTGCCGGGGCTGGCGGTGGCTGGCAGCGGTGGCTGGCGACGGCGGGCGGTATCCTGCCGGGGCTGGCTGCGGCTGGCGGCGGTGGCTGGCGACGGCGGGCGGTATCCTGCCGGGGCTGGCGGTGGCTGGCAGCGGTGGCTGGCAACGGCGGGCGGTATCCTGCCGGTGCTGGCTGCGGCTGACGGCGGTGGCTGGCGACGGCGGGCGGTATCCTGCCGGGGCTGGCGGTGGCTGGCAGCGGTGGTTGGTGACGGCGGGCGGTATCCTGCCGGTGCTGGCTGCTGTGCCAGAGGAGGGCCTGTCCCCGGAGGAGTTCTGGCAGTCATCGGAGCAGTTGCCCCTTCGTGAGGCCGTATCCTTCTTGGAGCTCCACGATCCGCTCCAAGAAGTCGCGGGCGTCCTTGGTGCCATCGAAATGGCATCCCCATTTGCGGACGCGGTCCATGGCCGTGGCGATAGGTGACGGTGCGGCGGTGGCTTCGGGTTCCGTGATTACTATCGCCGGTGTCTGGGCGCTGGTAGTGGTCGTCTCGTTGGTGGTGCTCATTTTGGCGGTGCTCACCAAGTACTGTCGGAGCCGGGTGCGTAATTGGTCGAACGATCCGGCTGTACTTTCGCCCGCGGCCTCGAGAGCTTCGACAAGTTCGGCTTTGTTCAGGTGGTATAACCGCGTGAGCACGGAGCTCATCGGTTATCGTCCTTTTTCCGGTCCCTGTTCGGGCGCCAATTTGTGAGCGCTGACGCGTCGCGGAACCGGCACGCTTCGGGCGAGTTCGGTCGGGTTCGGTCGCGGTCGCCCGCGTGCGCTCGGCTTCTCGCTCACTCCCGGTCGTACCGCCGTGCGCTCGATTCCTCGCGCTGGGACGCTACGTCACATCCCCCTCAAAAACCGTCACCCCAATTTGTGACGGTTGTCACTCCGGTTGGAAGGACGGTCTCAGTCGGATTTGCCAGGGTTAATTAAGTCCTTCCGTGGTAGTTTAAAATTAGGTTTATTCACTATCAGTAATTATGTACACTATATACAAGTACTTAGACGCGGGGTACTTCGCGTTAATCGCGGTCAAGCCGTCGTTGCGCGGCGGCGCGGTTCGCGGTACGGCGTCGTCGGTCTATGTCGTGCGCGTCCGCTTAACGGAACAATTCGGTCGCTCCGCGCCTGGTGTCTCGGTATCGGGACGGTAAGGGAGCGAGAGAGAGACCGGGCAGCTTCCTGCGTCTCTTTAACGGGACAAGCGTCGGTAGAGACCGGGCAGCATCCGGGCGTCTCTATTCAACACGAGGAGCGGGAGAGAGACCGGGCAACGTCCGGCGTCTCTTTAACGGGACAAGTGTCGGCGGGGACCGGGCAGCATCCGGGCGTCTCTGTTCAACACGAGGAGCGGGAGAGAGACCGGGCAACGTCCTGCGTCTCTTTAACGGGACAAGTGTCGGCGGAGACCGGGCAGCATCCGGGCGTCTCTGTTCAACACGAGGAGCGGGAGAGAGACCGGGCAACGTCCTGCGTCTCTTTAACGGGACAAGTGTCGGCAGAGACCGGGCAGCATCCGGGCGTCTCTGTTCAACACGAGGAGCGGGAAAGAGACCGGGCAACTTCCTGCGTCTCTTTACCGGGACAGGTGGTAGGAACGGGGTGGATTCCGATCTGACGATCGCGGAGTATACGGAGTCGTTTCACCGAGGTTTGCACCGGGCAACATCCAGGCAAGTCTGGTGGTGGGGGTCCGTCTCCCCACTGGAACTCCCTTGCCTCGGAATCATCGCGGCATATGTCCCGATTCTCGGAAATTCCCAGCAGCGAGATACCGACGCGATCTAGCGGCGCAGTGGGGAGTGAGCGTCATCGCGCTGACGCGTCGCGGAACCGGCACGCTTCGGGCGAGTTCGGTCGGGTTCGGTCGCGGTCGCCCGCGTGCGCTCGGCTTCTCGCTCACTCCCGGTCGTACCGCCGTGCGCTCGATTCCTCGCGCTGGGACGCTACGTCACATCCCCCTCTTTCTTCGGAGAGAGATGCGACGTAATAATCGGGAAAATGCGCGCATCTCTGGATGAAACTCCGGTTTTATTTAGACTTATGTGCTAGACTTATGCCTTGCGGCTACCCGTCACCCTTATTCTACCTTAACCTAAACTTATCCTACCTTAACTTAACTTAAATTTAATTAGGGACGGGGCTATGCGGCGGAGCTGGATCGTGCGCCCGTCCTGGCGCTCGCGGAAGCGCTGTCCCTCCCGGAGGTGCTCCAGATTTACGACGGTCCATCCCTGGTCGTCCGTCGCTCCCTCCGGGTCCATGGGGGTGGTGGTCTCCCTGGCTGCGCACGAAGGCCCTGGTGCGGTAACGTCGCGGGGCCTCGGCAGCGGGGGCTCGGGCTGGCTGGTTGCAGGTCGGGGTTCCGGGGCAGGTGGCGGTGCCTCCTTGGTTGGAGTGGATCGCCCTGGTTTGGGGGTCTTGCGGGCTCGTTTCCGCTCGGGCCCGGCCTCGGTTGGTGGCGGCCGGCGTGTCGGCGTCGCTGGGCGTCGGGCCGTTTCCTTGGACGGTGCTCCGGTCCGGGCTGGTGGCGGCTCGGATGCGGATGTTCCGGGCGGTCGACTGGTTGATTTCCGGTCGGCCGGTGCCTTGGTGGTGGCCGCTGCTGTTGGCGGCCTGCTCGTCGGTCCCTTCCAGGGGGCGATTTTCGGCCTTTTGGCCCGTGGCTGCGGTGGTTTGGCCGCGGGCTCCGGTTGTGCCGGGGGCCGCGTCTTGGGGGGTGGAGGTTTCCACCCGCTCGTGGACGGCCTTGCCGGCGATGGGGTCCGTGCTGGGACCCACGGTAGGTCCTTGCCCGGTGTTGGTGGCAAGGACGGTGTTGGCGGCCGGCGGTATCCTGCCGCTGCTGGCTGCGGCTGGCGACGGCCGGCGGTATCCTGCCGGTGCTGGCTGCGGCTGGCGACGGCGGGCAGTATCCTGCCGGGGTTGGCGGCGGCTGGCAGCGGTGGCTGGCGACGGCGGGCGGTATCCTGCCGGGGCTGGCGGTGGCTGGCAGCGGTGGCTGGCAACGGCGGGCGGTATCCTGCCGGTGCTGGCGGCGGTGGCTGGCGACGGCGGGCGGTATCCTGCCGGGGCTGGCGGTGGCTGGCAGCGGTGGCTGGCGACGGCGGGCGGTATCCTGCCGGGGCTGGCTGCGGCTGGCGGCGGTGGCTGGCGACGGCGGGCGGTATCCTGCCGGGGCTGGCGGTGGCTGGCAGCGGTGGCTGGCAACGGCGGGCGGTATCCTGCCGGTGCTGGCTGCGGCTGACGGCGGTGGCTGGCGACGGCGGGCGGTATCCTGCCGGGGCTGGCGGTGGCTGGCAGCGGTGGTTGGTGACGGCGGGCGGTATCCTGCCGGTGCTGGCTGCTGTGCCAGAGGAGGGCCTGTCCCCGGAGGAGTTCTGGCAGTCATCGGAGCAGTTGCCCCTTCGTGAGGCCGTATCCTTCTTGGAGCTCCACGATCCGCTCCAAGAAGTCGCGGGCGTCCTTGGTGCCATCGAAATGGCATCCCCATTTGCGGACGCGGTCCATGGCCGTGGCGATAGGTGACGGTGCGGCGGTGGCTTCGGGTTCCGTGATTACTATCGCCGGTGTCTGGGCGCTGGTAGTGGTCGTCTCGTTGGTGGTGCTCATTTTGGCGGTGCTCACCAAGTACTGTCGGAGCCGGGTGCGTAATTGGTCGAACGATCCGGCTGTACTTTCGCCCGCGGCCTCGAGAGCTTCGACAAGTTCGGCTTTGTTCAGGTGGTATAACCGCGTGAGCACGGAGCTCATCGGTTATCGTCCTTTTTCCGGTCCCTGTTCGGGCGCCAATTTGTGAGCGCTGACGCGTCGCGGAACCGGCACGCTTCGGGCGAGTTCGGTCGGGTTCGGTCGCGGTCGCCCGCGTGCGCTCGGCTTCTCGCTCACTCCCGGTCGTACCGCCGTGCGCTCGATTCCTCGCGCTGGGACGCTACGTCACATCCCCCTCAAAAACCGTCACCCCAATTTGTGACGGTTGTCACTCCGGTTGGAAGGACGGTCTCAGTCGGATTTGCCAGGGTTAATTAAGTCCTTCCGTGGTAGTTTAAAATTAGGTTTATTCACTATCAGTAATTATGTACACTATATACAAGTACTTAGACGCGGGGTACTTCGCGTTAATCGCGGTCAAGCCGTCGTTGCGCGGCGGCGCGGTTCGCGGTACGGCGTCGTCGGTCTATGTCGTGCGCGTCCGCTTAACGGAACAATTCGGTCGCTCCGCGCCTGGTGTCTCGGTATCGGGACGGTAAGGGAGCGAGAGAGAGACCGGGCAGCTTCCTGCGTCTCTTTAACGGGACAAGCGTCGGTAGAGACCGGGCAGCATCCGGGCGTCTCTATTCAACACGAGGAGCGGGAGAGAGACCGGGCAACGTCCGGCGTCTCTTTAACGGGACAAGTGTCGGCGGGGACCGGGCAGCATCCGGGCGTCTCTGTTCAACACGAGGAGCGGGAGAGAGACCGGGCAACGTCCTGCGTCTCTTTAACGGGACAAGTGTCGGCGGAGACCGGGCAGCATCCGGGCGTCTCTGTTCAACACGAGGAGCGGGAGAGAGACCGGGCAACGTCCTGCGTCTCTTTAACGGGACAAGTGTCGGCAGAGACCGGGCAGCATCCGGGCGTCTCTGTTCAACACGAGGAGCGGGAAAGAGACCGGGCAACTTCCTGCGTCTCTTTACCGGGACAGGTGGTAGGAACGGGGTGGATTCCGATCTGACGATCGCGGAGTATACGGAGTCGTTTCACCGAGGTTTGCACCGGGCAACATCCAGGCAAGTCTGGTGGTGGGGGTCCGTCTCCCCACTGGAACTCCCTTGCCTCGGAATCATCGCGGCATATGTCCCGATTCTCGGAAATTCCCAGCAGCGAGATACCGACGCGATCTAGCGGCGCAGTGGGGAGTGAGCGTCATCGCGCTGACGCGTCGCGGAACCGGCACGCTTCGGGCGAGTTCGGTCGGGTTCGGTCGCGGTCGCCCGCGTGCGCTCGGCTTCTCGCTCACTCCCGGTCGTACCGCCGTGCGCTCGATTCCTCGCGCTGGGACGCTACGTCACATCCCCCTCTTTCTTCGGAGAGAGATGCGACGTAATAATCGGGAAAATGCGCGCATCTCTGGATGAAACTCCGGTTTTATTTAGACTTATGTGCTAGACTTATGCCTTGCGGCTACCCGTCACCCTTATTCTACCTTAACCTAAACTTATCCTACCTTAACTTAACTTAAATTTAATTAGGGACGGGGCTATGCGGCGGAGCTGGATCGTGCGCCCGTCCTGGCGCTCGCGGAAGCGCTGTCCCTCCCGGAGGTGCTCCAGATTTACGACGGTCCATCCCTGGTCGTCCGTCGCTCCCTCCGGGTCCATGGGGGTGGTGGTCTCCCTGGCTGCGCACGAAGGCCCTGGTGCGGTAACGTCGCGGGGCCTCGGCAGCGGGGGCTCGGGCTGGCTGGTTGCAGGTCGGGGTTCCGGGGCAGGTGGCGGTGCCTCCTTGGTTGGAGTGGATCGCCCTGGTTTGGGGGTCTTGCGGGCTCGTTTCCGCTCGGGCCCGGCCTCGGTTGGTGGCGGCCGGCGTGTCGGCGTCGCTGGGCGTCGGGCCGTTTCCTTGGACGGTGCTCCGGTCCGGGCTGGTGGCGGCTCGGATGCGGATGTTCCGGGCGGTCGACTGGTTGATTTCCGGTCGGCCGGTGCCTTGGTGGTGGCCGCTGCTGTTGGCGGCCTGCTCGTCGGTCCCTTCCAGGGGGCGATTTTCGGCCTTTTGGCCCGTGGCTGCGGTGGTTTGGCCGCGGGCTCCGGTTGTGCCGGGGGCCGCGTCTTGGGGGGTGGAGGTTTCCACCCGCTCGTGGACGGCCTTGCCGGCGATGGGGTCCGTGCTGGGACCCACGGTAGGTCCTTGCCCGGTGTTGGTGGCAAGGACGGTGTTGGCGGCCGGCGGTATCCTGCCGCTGCTGGCTGCGGCTGGCGACGGCCGGCGGTATCCTGCCGGTGCTGGCTGCGGCTGGCGACGGCGGGCAGTATCCTGCCGGGGTTGGCGGCGGCTGGCAGCGGTGGCTGGCGACGGCGGGCGGTATCCTGCCGGGGCTGGCGGTGGCTGGCAGCGGTGGCTGGCAACGGCGGGCGGTATCCTGCCGGTGCTGGCGGCGGTGGCTGGCGACGGCGGGCGGTATCCTGCCGGGGCTGGCGGTGGCTGGCAGCGGTGGCTGGCGACGGCGGGCGGTATCCTGCCGGGGCTGGCTGCGGCTGGCGGCGGTGGCTGGCGACGGCGGGCGGTATCCTGCCGGGGCTGGCGGTGGCTGGCAGCGGTGGCTGGCAACGGCGGGCGGTATCCTGCCGGTGCTGGCTGCGGCTGACGGCGGTGGCTGGCGACGGCGGGCGGTATCCTGCCGGGGCTGGCGGTGGCTGGCAGCGGTGGTTGGTGACGGCGGGCGGTATCCTGCCGGTGCTGGCTGCTGTGCCAGAGGAGGGCCTGTCCCCGGAGGAGTTCTGGCAGTCATCGGAGCAGTTGCCCCTTCGTGAGGCCGTATCCTTCTTGGAGCTCCACGATCCGCTCCAAGAAGTCGCGGGCGTCCTTGGTGCCATCGAAATGGCATCCCCATTTGCGGACGCGGTCCATGGCCGTGGCGATAGGTGACGGTGCGGCGGTGGCTTCGGGTTCCGTGATTACTATCGCCGGTGTCTGGGCGCTGGTAGTGGTCGTCTCGTTGGTGGTGCTCATTTTGGCGGTGCTCACCAAGTACTGTCGGAGCCGGGTGCGTAATTGGTCGAACGATCCGGCTGTACTTTCGCCCGCGGCCTCGAGAGCTTCGACAAGTTCGGCTTTGTTCAGGTGGTATAACCGCGTGAGCACGGAGCTCATCGGTTATCGTCCTTTTTCCGGTCCCTGTTCGGGCGCCAATTTGTGAGCGCTGACGCGTCGCGGAACCGGCACGCTTCGGGCGAGTTCGGTCGGGTTCGGTCGCGGTCGCCCGCGTGCGCTCGGCTTCTCGCTCACTCCCGGTCGTACCGCCGTGCGCTCGATTCCTCGCGCTGGGACGCTACGTCACATCCCCCTCAAAAACCGTCACCCCAATTTGTGACGGTTGTCACTCCGGTTGGAAGGACGGTCTCAGTCGGATTTGCCAGGGTTAATTAAGTCCTTCCGTGGTAGTTTAAAATTAGGTTTATTCACTATCAGTAATTATGTACACTATATACAAGTACTTAGACGCGGGGTACTTCGCGTTAATCGCGGTCAAGCCGTCGTTGCGCGGCGGCGCGGTTCGCGGTACGGCGTCGTCGGTCTATGTCGTGCGCGTCCGCTTAACGGAACAATTCGGTCGCTCCGCGCCTGGTGTCTCGGTATCGGGACGGTAAGGGAGCGAGAGAGAGACCGGGCAGCTTCCTGCGTCTCTTTAACGGGACAAGCGTCGGTAGAGACCGGGCAGCATCCGGGCGTCTCTATTCAACACGAGGAGCGGGAGAGAGACCGGGCAACGTCCGGCGTCTCTTTAACGGGACAAGTGTCGGCGGGGACCGGGCAGCATCCGGGCGTCTCTGTTCAACACGAGGAGCGGGAGAGAGACCGGGCAACGTCCTGCGTCTCTTTAACGGGACAAGTGTCGGCGGAGACCGGGCAGCATCCGGGCGTCTCTGTTCAACACGAGGAGCGGGAGAGAGACCGGGCAACGTCCTGCGTCTCTTTAACGGGACAAGTGTCGGCAGAGACCGGGCAGCATCCGGGCGTCTCTGTTCAACACGAGGAGCGGGAGAGAGACCGGGCAACGTCCTGCGTCTCTTTAACGGGACAAGTGTCGGCAGAGACCGGGCAGCATCCGGGCGTCTCTGTTCAACACGAGGAGCGGGAAAGAGACCGGGCAACGTCCTGCGTCTCTTTAACGGGACAAGTGTCGGCAGAGACCGGGCAGCATCCGGGCGTCTCTGTTCAACACGAGGAGCGGGAGAGAGACCGGGCAACGTCCTGCGTCTCTTTAACGGGACAAGTGTCGGCAGAGACCGGGCAGCATCCGGGCGTCTCTGTTCAACACGAGGAGCGGGAAAGAGACCGGGCAACTTCCTGCGTCTCTTTACCGGGACAGGTGGTAGGAACGGGGTGGATTCCGATCTGACGATCGCGGAGTATACGGAGTCGTTTCACCGAGGTTTGCACCGGGCAACATCCAGGCAAGTCTGGTGGTGGGGGTCCGTCTCCCCACTGGAACTCCCTTGCCTCGGAATCATCGCGGCATATGTCCCGATTCTCGGAAATTCCCAGCAGCGAGAAACCGACGCGATCTAGCGGCGCAGTGGGGAGTGAGCGTCATCGTGCTGACGCGTCGCGGAACCGGCACGCTTCGGGCGAGTTCGGTCGGGTTCGGTCGCGGTCGCCCGCGTGCGCTCGGCTTCTCGCTCACTCCCGGTCGTACCGCCGTGCGCTCGATTCCTCGCGCTGGGACGCTACGTCACACACGCTTTGCGCAAATGCAGTGAAGTCATTTCTGTATCCGAGGATAATTAGTGCACCCTCGGTGGAATACGGGAAAGAATGCGAGAAAATTGCTCGCGAAGAATTGAAGAAGCAATACACAGATATTGCAGAATCTGGAATTTTCATCGACAGCAGCATCCCTTTCTTAGGAGCTTCACCGGATGGAACCATCGGTCAAGAGGGTATTGTGGAAATCAAATGCCCAAAATCAGCGGAGAACTTTACGCCGGAAGAAGCTATGGAAAAAATTCCCGCTGTCCGACGCATGTTCACTAGGGTGGACCTTATTTTTCGACCATCAGATTTTTTTGGTCCCGTACCCTATAAATGTGACACTTGTTGGGAAAATGATCTGGAAAAAATTTCAGCCCGATTGGACCACGGGAAAAGGTCGCGCATCGAATTTGAAAATTTTGAACTTTTTAAATCTTGACATAAATATACATTATGATATACCGTTGAATTTGTATTTTTTTTTCTGTTCAAGAATACATACACAGAATATACGATTGTTGAAAAAAAAAACGTCCGTGACCTTGAAAACTCGAAAGAGTGACCTTGAAAATAAAATTTTCCTGCCATTATATTCGCCTCTTTATATACTACAACTTTTGTCTGAAGAGTTTTTTCATATATTCATAAACGATGGAGATATTAAACATTTTTGATTTTCATTATAACGCTCCATTATACAGAAGAAAAGCAGCTCTAAGACTGGAAATAAGTTATTATAGCTATTATGTAAATTACGAATAGAAATGTCATCAAAGTATTGCGTCCCAGACCTGCTCGTGGACGTTCGATAAGACCGAGCAGATCTTGCCCTAGACGCGACTGTGTTAACAAACACAGTCTTAAATGCGTCTCAAAAATTCAAATAGCCAGGGAGGTATTCATTAGGGGTTCCTTTATATTAAAAATGCTTTAAAAATCCTTTGATAAATTCTCTTTTGTGACGTGAGGATACTGCTTTCTATATTCCGTCACATTCTGCGGTATAAATTGTTTCTCCTCTTCATTTTTTAATAATATTTTGTTATATTCTTCTATGAGTTTAACGCCACGCCCAGCGGTGACATTTACCACTGTTAATCCGTTCACGATGTTTCGCCCAATTTGGAAAGCCTCGTTATCACTCCATGTAGAAGGGTCTTTTTAAAAAAATGAGGTAGGTATTAAAAACCGTTCAAAAAATCTTTTGGAATCAGGAGAAATAAAATGTTCCATTTTTTTTTGTTGGCTAATTGTTCCACATCCTTTGGAAGGATATTATATTTTTTAACGCATTCGTTGTCGTCACTGCCTACACTGGCATTTATTGCCTCTATCATTTTTATTTTAGTGTCATTCCCAATGGCACTATCGAAAAATAATAATGCGGCAGTTTCTGGTGCCAAATACCAGAAAGGATTGATCATTTTGTTTATTGCAGTGCGGCTGATTGTATCGTCAATTTGACGATAAGCAGATCAATTGTTTACTAATTCCAAATCTTGTCGCGGGGTCTCTGTTGCGACTGGAGCTTGTATCCACGCTTTTAAATACAAATTGGCGGGGAAAATACAAATGTCGCGAATTCCAGTGGCCTTTTAGCTAGTCAAGATAAATTCTTTTCGAAATAAATATATTTTTATACAATATATCGCCTTGGCCATCCACCGAGCGTGATGAAAAACTCCTGGAACTCGAAATGTACAATTTTTTCTAGGAGTTCTTCTCGTGGTTGTTTGATCTTTTTCAAGGTTTGCATTGCAAACGCCGGCAAAAAATATAAAATCCTTCCAAAGGATGTGGAACAATTAGTCAACAAAAAAATGGAACATTTTATTTCTCCTGATTCCAAAAGATTCTTTGAAAGGTTTTTAAAACCTACCACATTTTTTGAAAACGACCCTTCTACATGGAGTGATGACGAGGCTTTCCAAATTGGGCGAAACATCGTGAACGGATTAAAAGTGGTAATTGACACCGCTGAGCGTGGCGTTAAACTTACAGAAGAATATAACAAAATATTATCAAAAAATGAAGAGGAGAAACAATTTATACCGCAGAATGTGACGGAATATAGAAAGCAGTATCCTGACGTCACAAAAGAGAATTTATCAAAGGATTTTTAAAGCATTTTTAATATAAAAGAACCCCTAATAAATACCTCCGTGGCTATTTGAATTTTTGAGACGCATTTAAGACTGTGTTTGTTAACACAGTCGCGTCTATGGCAAGATCTGCTCGGTCTTATCGAACGTCCACGAGCAGGTCTGGGACGCAATACTTTGATGACATTTCTATTCGTAATTTACATAATAGCTATAATAACTTATTTCCAGTCTTAGAACTGCTTTTCTTCTGTATAATGGAGCGTTATAATGAAAATCAAAAATGTCTAATATCTCCATCGTTTATGGATATATGAAAAAACTCTTCAAACAAAAGTTGTAGTATATAAAGAGGCGAATATAATGGGAGGAAAATTTTTTTTCAAGGTCACTCTTTCGAATTTTCAAGGTCACGGACGTTTTTTTTGTCAACAATCGTATATTCTGTGTATGTATTCTTGAACAGAAAAAAAATACAAATTCAACGATATATCATAATGTATATTTATGTCAAGATTTAAAAAGTTCAATATTTTAAAATTCGATGCGCGACCTTTTCCCGTGGTCCAATCGGGCTGAAATTTTTTCCAGATCATTTTCCCAACAAGTGTCACATTTCTGGGGTACGGGACCAAAAAAATCTCGCAAAATAATTTTCGTCAAGAGTAGCTAAGGTCCACCCTAATGTTCACACGTAAAACAGGTATTTCAATGAACAAAACGCATCACTATTTTTATCAAGTACAAGGCCAGTTACATATTACTGACCGAAAGTACTGTATATTTTGCATTTGGACCCCGAAGGGTCTGAAATCTACATATAAAAGTAGAGAGAGATGATGCGTTTTGGAAAAGAGAAATGGAGCCAAAACTAGTTCAATTTTATTTAGAATGCATGCTACCCGAATTAATAGATAGTCGGCACAATAGATGCATGCCTATTCGGGAGCCTCAATTTATATTAGCTGAAAGAGCGACAGAAAAACCGAAAAGCTTGAAAAAGCGAAAAAGGTCTCCCTCCGAAAATAGTAAAACTATTGCATTGGTCCGGCGTCGCACCGCACTGTAAAGTGCAGGGCCACTGACTGTGTCAGTGGTCACAAGTGCCAGCAATGGCACTTTTCCTCGCGGATCATACGATCGCGCGAGTGGATCGACGCCGCCGTAACTTTCGCAAGAAAGTGACGAGAGAAATAATAAAATTGATCAATCCGGCGTCGCACCGCACTGTAAAGCGCAGGGCCACTGACTGTGTCAGTGGTCACAAGTGCCAGCAATGGCACTTTCCTCGCGGATCATACGATCGCGCGAGTGGATCGACGCCGCCGTAACTTTCGCTAGAAAGTGACGAGAGAAATAATAAATTTAATTCACCCTTTAATTTTTTCAGACACATTTCTAAGTTCACAGGAGCAGACAGACAGAAGACAGACGCAAGGTGGAAGAAAAGATACAGATGCGGATCTACGTTACAAATTATTTGCATACGTAAGGGTGCCGAGTCAACTTTGTAGGAGGGCCAGCGGGAAAATAGTCAAACAAACTGACTTGGTATGATCGGCTTTATTCAGCAGTGACTCTGTCACTGGTTCCAATACGACAACCTCTGTCCTCTCCGCATTCACGCTCTTATAACACCATGCACCCTCACTCACGCACACACACATTCATGCGTAGCCGTAGGCTTCACGGCGACACACCATCAGTGATGCCAGAATCGTGGGACGTGGGAGTAGGGATCGGCTGACTTCAGCTCTCGCTGACACGTACAGGAGCGGTGGTAATGTGTGCGTGAATTGACTCCAGCTACGCGAGCTAGAGTCGGCCGAAGCTACGCTAGCAGCGAGTCACCGTTGTAGTGACGTAAAAGCATGTGACGTCCCATTCGCTTCGCGTGTTCGTCAATTCACGCACACATTACCACCGCTCCTGTACGTGTCAGCGAGAGCTGGAGTCAGCTGATCCCTGGGCCCATGACCTACTGTCGTCCCCTACTTTGCCCCATCGCACTACACACAAGCATATCCCTACTTTTGTCCGTGTGCATTGCCTGTACGGTTCTGTCCTCCAACAAACCACGTTGCCGAAACCCGAGGGTATGAGTCGCAATCAGGAGATCGGCAGTTCAAATCCCAGTACAACAATCTTACTTTTTTTTTTTAATTATTCTCTAATTTCAATCAATTATACTTTAATTTGGTTTCCTAACTTCTCAGTAGAATAAAAAACTTGAAAATTATTAATCTGCAAAGCATTTTTTGTTAATAATGCAATACGCGTTACCGAAAACCACTGCAGCGGACCGTAGGACAGAAATAAACACACAATTGAAATTATAAATATGATTATAATTGAGGGCTCGGATGCAATAAGGGGACTAGCGCTCGAAAATGGGAAAAATTATTGTCCATACGCTATGAAATATTGGAAAATTAAATGTTGTTAAACTGTATTTTAAAAAATATAGTGTTGTAAAGCTCGTCACGACACATATTTTTCTATTCACAGTTTGTTTATCGAATCATTACTATTCGAGCTAAAAATTACAAACGAAAAAATTTTCATCGTCCAAAATCATTATTTCTTTAAACATAAATTGCGATAACTTGAGTAAATATTAAGGGATCGTTATGAGACTTGAAACATTAAACTCAGAAAACTCTAGCGAAGCCGCAAAATGTATGCACAAAACCCTTATGTTAACAAATGTAATAATATTTCATTAAAAGGTAATACTGGATATAACCCATGTTTTTCAACGTTCGCCGTTAAAAAGAATCGAGGCAATTTTGAGGTAAGGTAAATGTACCAATAACGAGCCGTTTAAGGAAACGGTGACAAAGTATAATGAATATTGTGTATAAAATTAACAATTTAAGTGAAACTTTTTTTCATTCATAAAGATTTTGTTGTTTCTCATCAGTACTCACATAACAAAATTTTGTTTTTTTATATATTTAACGTAAAATAAACAAGAATATTTGTACGTGTAAATGTACCAATATATAGCCAACCTCACGCGATTGACCTAGCGGCCCGATTTTCATGTCCCAGTACCTAGCCATAGGTTTTATAATCGTGTAAAAATTATTTTAAAAACTGATTCTTTGTCTTAAATTGAAAAATCTGTTAAGAAAAATTAAGAAGTACAGAAATATAAAATTATTGTATAAATAACCATAATAAACAGATTAGAAAATAAATGCAAAAAACAATAAGTTTAGTTACACTATCAATAGAAGTTTGTGGTTATTTTATATAAGACTCAAAACAACCAACAAATTCATTAAACTGTACATATACATAAACTTTAATAAACTTAAATTAAATGCTATCATTATTATCTAGAAAAATAATGTTTATATTATGATTTATGATCAAAATACTTACCGGCTTTATTCCAAATATCGAGTCAGAAATTCACACTTTTTTCGTAATTTTGCTCTGGCGATGCCGATTAACATTTGCAACTCACTTCACCCGATTTATCGAACACGTGGTTAGTTATTGGGCTAACAAGATTTGTTTGCACCGATAAATAGCCATGTAAATATTCAAATAAAAAATAGTTTTCATATTCAAATTTTTTCTTTCTATGTGTTACAAATATTTTCAAGATTCTAAAACCCTTTTTTCTATCTAAAAAACTATTATCCTATAATAATTATGCTCTTAACAAGAAGCACGCTCTTCTTAGCCATATCATAACGAATGTCTGAAAACGCGTCATATATCTGGCCTCGAGACTATAAATGGTATTTCTAAATATCTAGACAACAAAACAAGACGATATAACTTCAGATATTAAACCGAACAATTAAATAATGCAAATTACACCAAATATATATTTTATCTTACGTGCATAGTTTAACAATTATTAATATTTCAACAGATGGCTAGGTACTGGTGCATGGCTCGTTATTGGTACATTTACCTTACATATAACTTGCAGCGACAAAGTATTTCCTTAATATACAAGGAAGATTTTCACCAATTTTCACACTGATTAATAAATAATTGTAGAAGTTATGACGATATATATAATTCTCCCACGGCGCCAACTGTCAACGCGAATGCTAAGACTGCTAAATAGCCCATTACACGCGGCTGTTGACTATTGGTGGCGCGGGAGATTTATATATATCGTCATATCTTCTACAATTATTTATTAATCAGTGTGAAAATTGGTGAAAATCTTCCTTGTATATTAAGGAAATACTTTGTCGCTGCAAGTTATATGTACCTCAAAATTGCCTCGATTCTTTTTAACGGCGAACGTTGAAAAACATGGGTTATATCCAGTATTACCTTTTAATGAAATATTATTACATTTGTTAACATAAGGGTTTTGTGCATACATTTTGCGGCTTCGCTAGAGTTTTCTGAGTTTTATGTTTCAAGTCTCATAACGATCCCTTAATATTTACTCAAGTTATCGCAATTTATGTTTAAAGAAATAATGATTTTGGACGATGAAAATTTTTTCGTTTGTAATTTTTAGCTCGAATAGGGTAGATGTCCCAATTACTGCCAGTGTCCCAATTACTGCCAGTGTCCCAATTACTGCCACTTGATTTATTATATGTAATAAAAGCGTAACGTATAAAAATAAATGTACAAAAAATAGTTATTATAAATAGTTATTGTAATAACTATTATAAAATAAAAATAAATGTACAAAAAATAGTTATTATAAATAGTTATTGTAATAACTATTATAATAACTATTATAATAACTATTTTTTGTACATTTATTTTTATACGTTACGCTTTTATTACATATAATAAATCAAGTGGCAGTAATTGGGACACTGGCAGTAATTGGGACATCTACCCTAGTAATGATTCGATAAACAAACTGTGAATAGAAAAATATGTGTCGTGATGAGCTTTACAACACTATATTTTTTAAAATACAGTTTAACAACATTTAATTTTCCAATATTTCATAGCGTTTGGACAATAATTTTTCCCATTTTCGAGCGCTAGTCCCCTTATTGCATCCGAGCCCTCAATTGTACAGGAAAAAATATAAATATTCCTATAAACTTATCTCTTTTTGTTGAAAAATAATAATTTCGCCGGCAGAAATGCACTGGAAGGTGGGAAACATATGATGCAGTGAGAGCGACAATGGACCAACCCACAATAAAAAAAAATTTTATTCCCCATTATATATGATTAGTAGAGCCTATTGGAATACATTATTACTACTAACTCAATTTCGAAAAGAATGTGGGTTAGTCTGTTGTTGCTCTCACTGCCTCATATGTAAGCCACTATAACATAATTATCATTTGTGTATTCACAAAATGTGCTATCAAACCGCGTCCCGGGCACCGCGTCCCAGGTAAGCATTTGTCCCACATCCCACGATTCTGGCATCACTGCAGCCACCTCTGAGGCCCTGGCGCCCGAATCTCTTGTCACGCCGCTATCGCCTAAACAAGAGCCTGCCTGCCCGGGGCGCATGTGTGCATCAGCTGACCCCGCCGGTCCAACGCTTACAGGTTTGGTCAAAAGATGCCATGCTGATTCATACGGGCGTCGCAGGTATGCATTATGTTCGACAAAATATTGAAACAAACTTTGACTTTTATACCCAACTTACCGAAATGTCTGCGATCATTTCTTACAGGCGGACTTTTTATAAAATTACTGCGAAAATGGTGTATGGGACATTAATGCCAGGGCAAATGGAGTACCATATTTCAGGTAATGTTTGACACTTTATAAATCTGCGGTAAAATTTTGTACGCTTATAAAACAACAATTAATTATGCTGTAGTGAATCTCGTCTCGAGCGTAGTAGAAAATGGAAGTAGAAAATTTAATTTTTATTGTACTGTTTCAGATGAAGAGAGAAATCCGGCGGCTGCGATACCAGTGCGGGCGTAGCGGGGAGAATAGGAGAGGCCGGGGAGACCACGGCGGCAGACAGGGAGGAAGCGTGGGGGGCGGGCACAATATTTTTATCAATTATTAAATAATAAAAAAAATAAAAAAAATATTTCATACTGATTAGTGCCATGTGTGTTATTTAGAAAATATATATAAAAAAAAATTTTATGGTGTTAAATTCACTTTAAATAGAATCATAGGGCACGCTATTTCATAACACGATATGAATCACTTTAATACTTCAACTTGTGGTTGCACATGGTGCCCCACGATTTTATTTAAAGTGAATTATTTAAAGTGATATTAACACCATCAAGATTGTAGTACAAGAAAATAATTATTTTTTTAGTTTTTAGTGCATTTTTAATAATTTTTTTTATATATTTTTTTATTTTCTAGTTTTCAGTGTTTGTGGATTTACATTTCACGCCTCAAACTTTTTTAGAAATATCTTTTATTGCTGTATACAATTTAACAGTTTGCTTAAACGCTATAGTGTTAAAGTCAGTAAAAAATAATTATTTTCTTGTACTGCAATTGCGATGGTGATATACTACGAACGCCTACAAAGTTTTAGTTTTACTATTCGTACATAGGTGACGGATTATTTCTCGATAAATTGTGTATTTTCGGTAATCGCGATGCCACTATAGTGTCCCGAACGCAGCTGCTTTTTGTCGTTTTCGTAAAGAACGCGAGTGGCTGATTTCATGTCGTTAGGATTTGTGGTTATGGGTTATATTTATTGATGATTGGGTTATTTTCTCACCCCCTCGGGGTTATTTTTTTTTTAAATATTGTATTGTCATTCAAGTTTCAAGACAATTGGATAGTTGGAAGTGGGTTAGATTTGAGTTGCCAGATTTGAACCATACAAACATACAAACAAACAAACAAACAAACAAACAGAGGATCGAAGTTGAATAATGATTACGTTATTAAATTTGTATTTAAACAACAGACAATTCTTGTTGATAAAAAAGATAATTTGATGTATAGCTAGATAAAAAAGAAAGTGTCATGTTTTTCGAAGAATTAGGTAGGTATAGCATTCATAAACTTCATTACGATCGGTGTGTTACACTTCGATGATGTACCTTATTCAAATTGTATGCTTTGAAATCACACATTGATTATACAAAATATTACATCTCTCTACGTATAAATGAAAAATATTGATACGCAAATTAGTATTGTTTCATCGACATGTTTCCTAACTTCACTACCCAACCTCTCTATCTTTCATTATTGCTATCCTCTTTTACGTTCGGCGAGGCTCTGACGCTAGACGCAGCTCTCGTGCCGTGATCCTTCAAGCTTGCAAAGACTTCCCGATAGAAAGAGAGATCTCTGTGGCAACAGCGCGGCAGAGACAGAGAGAACAGGAGATGCGGCAACTATGCGTCAAAGATTCGTTTACACAGAGTACCTGAAGATGTCACCTGTGTAGAAGTTCTTTTTACCGGCCGCATTAGTTTCATTAGGGTCCGTCTGTTTACAAGGGGCGCTTCGATCGATTCGGACCATAACAAACTTGAGACGGCAGCCTTAAATATTATTAAGCAGATATATTTTTATACAAATAAATATTTTAATACGAATAAATATTTTATTCAAAATACTTGGCGCTGCTCTCCGAATTGATGTTGCTAAACTGAATAAATATGTATAAATTGCATTAAAATCTTTTTCTTTCTTTCTTGTCTCAGTGGTGTCTTGTCTTGTTTTATATTTATTAACCAAGACAATTAACATTTTTTTCGGAGAGCAGCGCCAAGTATTTTGAATAAAATATTTATTCGTATTAAAATATTTATTTGTATAAAAATATATCTGCTTAATATTATTTAATACATTTTGTCTTTGTATAAATAGTCATTGTGATAATTGGCGCAATTATAGTATATCATTACTTTTGTAAAGTTAAAAAATATAGCACATTAATAAATTTATATTAATTTACTACAATGTTTTTAAATGCGATTCTTTTTGAATGTATATACTTGGCGCTCTTTTTTGTACCTTTTTTTAAAAAAGGTAATTTTGTGGGGATTTCACACATTTTGTAGTTTTATTGATGACCAATTATCTAATTGGCGCAATTGACTTATTTATTTACTATCATTTTTTTGTAAGAACAAAATATAAAGATTGTAATCGTGTTTGGTTGCGGAACGATTACCGGTGGGACGGAGAAGGGATAGGTTGCCGACTCAGTCGGTAAGGCAGGGTTCGGCGAATAAGCAAAGCTATGGTTAAAATAAATAATAGTGTTTATTCACTAAGGTGTATACTACAATTTGTCTTTATGTATTAATTCCGATCGCGTCGGCGGAGCTACGGCGGTACGGCGCGTCGTTTCGCGACGGCGGCGAGTTTTCGGCGGTTCGTAGGAACGGGGATGCGGTGTAGTGAACGTTCTGCTCTTGGTGGCCTTAAGAGGCGCGTCCGTACGAGAGTCGTATATTGGAGGTTCGAAGCTGGCTTCTAGCCTACTGGGCGTAGAGATACCTCTTCGATGGGGTAGGCCGCAAGATTTCTCTCGGCCTATATCGGAAACGAGGCTGGTAATGGCACAGCGTGACGATAGGTCGGCGCGTGCACACCTCACGGATGTCCAAAAATATAGAGCCTCTCGAACGTACGGTACGGCAGTGTGAACTACTAATGCGTGCGGGACGAGAGCTGTCAATCTCGCTCGCCGCGGGCCTTATAAGCACAGGCCGCGAATCTTCACTCGCGAGAGACCTCGCGGGGCCGCGGCCGCCCAGCGGCCGCGGCGCGAACTAAGGCCTTTGTTTTCGGTACCGCGCGTTCGGATGGCGCGTGACGTGACTTCGTCACAAGATCTTTAGCGCGTCTGGGCCATTGCCTTTTTTTAATTTGCACGTCATCAGCTTCAATCCAACTACTAGTCATTCCTTCTTCTTTACATATGCTGGTGTAATGGCCATCCTCAATACATGAACCACTATGAAATATAGCATTCATAACTTTATATGACTGTCTAGCTATCAATACTTTGGTTGTGGGAATAGTACATATATTAAATTTACGTATTGCTTTGACTATTTTATCACCTTGCAATGAAAATAATAGTAAACGATTAATAACTATATCTTTCGTCAATATTAATTCATTCTTAAACATAATATAATTTCCTGTACACTGTTCACATGATCCGTTTTCTGATTCATGCCAATGTGATGAAAATCATACCAAATATCATGAAAAAAGTGATGAACCCCCCCCCCCCCCCATAAACATGACTCATGTATGAAAGAAGCTAATTCCCTTTAATTCACGAAAAAAATTAAAAAAAGTTCACATGCAAAGATTGTGAAATCAACTTTGCTAATTCCAATTGTACCTTTAATTCAGGAAAAAAATTAAAAAAGTTCTCACGCAAAGATTGTGAAATCAACTTTGCTAATTCCAATTGTATTCTCGTTCTCCGCTCGAACACTGATTCCTCTGTCACTTTTTATACTTGACATTCCTTTATTGGCCACAAATCAATTCAGTGCTCAGATTTTCAGCTTCGGTTTTAAGGAATTAGCGGGCGTTGTATAAGAAAAAGCTATGAAGTAGGAGAGGCCTGCAGTTGACACAATAACTTTTATAAGAGGGGCTCTTCTGTTAAAAATGTCGTATGAAGATAATAAAGACTTGGTAGAGACTAATTTAAACAAATCAAAGTCGGTAATAGATTAATAATAGCACATTCGGCAACCTGCACTAGTGGGCACTGAATGCGAACTTTTTCGCTTCCAATTGGTGAAAATTCGCACCCAGTGCGCACCATTGCGACCGTCCGAATACGCTGTAAGAGAGATGCGGAGAATATGAAACTTTTTTTTTCAGTCGACTTCATAGCTTTTTCTTATACAACGCCCGCTAATTCCTTAAAACCGAAGCTGAAAATCTGAGCACTGAATTGATTTGTGGCCAATAAAGGAATGTCAAGTATAAAAAGTGACAGAGGAATCAGTGTTCGAGCGGAGAACGAGAATACAATTGGAATTAGCAAAGTTGATTTCACAATCTTTGCGTGAGAACTTTTTTAATTTTTTTCCTGAATTAAAGGTACAATTGGAATTAGCAAAGTTGATTTTACAATCTTTGCATGTGAACTTTTTTTAATTTTTTTCGTGAATTAAAGGGAATTAGCTTCTTTCATACATATAAGCTTTCGAATAAGACCAAATTTCAATAAAATTTGTCCACGCATGACAGAGATATCATAATATCGTCTCATGGATCAGTCGAAAACGGTAAGATTTTCTTCGTCTTCTGATTCTCCTTCAAGCAAATTTTCGTCAACATAATACGTATACGCGTTACACGCACACCTTCAGCCAAAATGATACTAACACATGTTTCGTTCATCAATCGCTATCTTCACTATGCAATCTACTCCAAATTTTAACAGCTTACAGTCAGATTATAACCTGACGAGTGTCAAAAAAGGTAGGTTGTCAAAATTTGAGATGCCACGTGTTTTTGCAAATATGTATATCGTTGTACCATTGAGTTGCAACCATAACCCATAACCACAAATTCTAACGACTTCAAATCAGCCTGTAACCACAAATCAAATCAATGGGGAAGATGACTGCAACTTTTTCCCACCCGTGACGCCACCAGCACGCATTCCCATTTGTACAATACATAAATGAAAAATTCGCGCGCAAACAATTCACACATACGCACTCGGGCACAACCACAGTACATGCGCTAGTGGCGTCATCTGCGCCGAGCTTTGCGTCATCTTCCCCATTCTCAATCGATATGGAATACATATACCTATGTAGAGAAAAGGGGAGAAGACGAAGAAGCGAAGTGAAAAAGAGAAAAAATAAAGTTATTTTTCATTCATTACTTTGAATGAAAGAAATTTATAATCGATTTCGACACAATATTGAAGGAAGCATTAATGAATACAATTTTTCCACACAATACTGAAGCATTAATGAATGAAATTGTTTGATCTGTAACCTCTTTAAGGGGTTATGCCTAGTTAGCTGGCGAAAGAGAACGCGTTTTCCGGGAATTTTTTGTGGAATATCTACTGTATATTTTTTTTACAACTATTCGCTTATTTTAAAAGTACATATCTTGCAGCAACTCTCAGTAATTTCCTTATTGGAAAATATTAAAAGATGAAGGAATAACAGCCACTCTCGCGGAAGCCGTTTTTAAAAAAGGCGCTGCGCGGTGAGCACGATTTCTCCGAGCCGGATCATCTGAAATCAGAAAGCGAAAAAGATTCTGTTAATACGTGAGTTTATCTAGTTCGGGAACGAAGGATTTTTGTTTTTGATGAAAACTCTATTTTTAATTAACGAAAAACGAACAATTCAGACCTCGAAAAATCATGATTTTGCGTTAAACGGCCGTCATTTTGTCTGAAATCATTTTTGTAAAAAATCCTTCGTTCACGGACAAGATAAACTCATGTATTAACAGAATCTTCTTCGCTTTCTGATTTCAGATGATCTGGCTCGGAGAAATCGTGCTCCAGTAGTACGTAAGTAGTAGCTGAAATTCAATAGATTGAATGCATATGGAAATGGGGTGTGTTCGGTACTTTTATTTTATAATAAATACAATAATAAATTTAAATTATTTACACCCCTGACCCCCCTCCCCCCTCCTGCCCCGCCCCCCTCCTCTTCCCCCAGGAATACTCCGCTGAGCTTAAATTATACAAGAATCTCATAAATTTTTCTTGTCGTCGAGCTTGACCAGCGCGGGTGCCTCGATCTGAAATGATAAATTAAATGAAGTTAATTAAAAAGGTAATTAAATAAATCACAGAAATCATTGATTTATAAAACGATTTAATTCAGTTTCAAATTTAATCCACTTCCATTTAACCCGCTCGGGGTTTATTTTTTTTTTTTAAATTGTATTGTCATCCAAACTACGCACGCCTGCAAAGTTTCAAGACAATTGGATAGTTGGAAGTGGGTTTTAAATTTTTTAAAACCCACGATAATACGAAAAATTATAGAACTATAAGAGGTAACTATCATTATTCATGAATCGATTGGGTTAAAAAATTAACCAGATTTTAAGACGAAAATATGAAATCTAAATATAAAGGCAATTGTGTTAACAAACATTCGAGATTTTGAAAAAATCTATTTTTTTAATAGTCTCAGTGTGATCAGGAGATCCTAAAACGTGTATTTCCGCAATAAAATTTTTTTCGAAATTTTTTTTCCTTACAAGAATATCTGAGTCGGAAAGTGAAAATATCCGGGAAGCCAAAATCGCATTACGGTGGCTCGTGCCGCTTGCCAGCGACCAGGGTTGCCGTTTACCGTCCGAGGCCTGTAAGAGTGAAGGAGTCCGTGATAGGTACAGCATGAGTAAGTAAGACGAAAGATCCCCGAACGGCAACCTTGCCGGCACTAGAATCTCAACGTTTCAAGAGCGAGAGAGAAAGGCTCATATTCACCGTCCCTCTCAACTCCCGAAATTGTCCGAAGTCATCCGAAGCGCTGGGCTCACGTACGCGCGGATCGTGGAGTTGTGTATGTGCATGGTGGGGGAAATTCTCGATACTCCGGCCATTAACTTTAGCATCACTGAATAGAGTACCGACCGAATGAAAACTATCAAAACTTCCTCACTCTACCGCAAGCGGTGCTGCAGTCGGAAATCTTCGCATCTTACACCTCTGGTTGGAAGAGGTCCATTCCCCTTCCGTCATTCGCTTCAACCCCCGCGTCCATAAGCCTAGCTTATGCACTGTCACAGCCGTCTTTAAAGGCGGCCACACACGGTCCAGCCGGCCTGTCAGGTCTGCCTGCGCAGGCAGGCCTGTGCAAGTCGGCTGGACCGTGTGGATGCACTACGCCGTCCGACCGGCCTGCGCAGGCCGACCTGTGCAGGCCGGTCTGACGCCGCACAGTGGTCGGATAAGGATAGTTAGTGACATTCATTGTTGTATAATTTTTAAACTATAAAAGATATCGGAATGGCGCCAAAAAACATAAAATAAAAAAATTATTCCATTCTAATGATTTATAATTGAATATATTGTACGTCCATTTAATGTTGTTTTTTCAATTTTTTCCACTTAATTGTTATAAAAAAATTTGAAAACTGTATATTTAATAGTTTATTTAATGCTCTTTAAGCGATTTAAATCACTTGTTGGGGAAAGTTTTAGTTTCCGATTATAAGGAAAAACCAAATAGTACTATTTTAGAAATTGTGACGAAATCTACAGTTTAGTTAAACATTAGTATTCATTTATTATTCATTTATTCAACGGATTATTCATTTCAGCGTATTAAGAAATTCCTTATTCTTTATTGTATCGATATGGAAGTGATACCGATGGATTCCTTATGTTTTTCCGATGAAAATCATGCAAAATTTTATGTAAATCGGACTATTTTTAACAAATTCAGCTTGAAATTATATAATTCGATTTTTCATAGAATTTCCTTCATTATGGTCCGAATTATGTCGTTATTGGTTTTGGTTTCATCGGCGAAACATAAGGAATCGATAGGCGAAACATAAGGAATCCTGGACATTTCTGACTTTTTAATGGTATTCCAACACTTTCGAAGATCGAAAGCCATCAAATTCGGTGAAGCAATGGAGGATCCTGTTCTCGCCTCGGGGTACCAGGCGGCATCTCTTTGACAGGCGTCGCTGGAGAATCACCCTGTAGTATAGATTCAGTAGATTTCGGTAGGAGAAAGTTTATTTTTCCTGCGCAATAATGACTGTGCAGGCCGACTGGAGCAAAATCGAAAAACGATTCGGTCGGCCTGACGCCGCGGCCAGATCTGAACCGAACGCCACTTGAGACTCCCTATTCTCCATTGTAGCGTAGTAAGAAATTCATCATTTTTTATCGTATCAATATGAAAGTGGTATCAGTAGATTCGTGACGTTCTCCTGATTAAAATCATAACAAATTTCATGCAAATCGAACTACTTTTACACAAGCAATTTGTATTCCTTATGTAAAAGTAGTCCGATTTACATGAAATTTGTTATGATTTTCATCAGAAAAACATAAGGAATCCACTGTTGCCACTTACATATCGATACGATAAAGAATGAAGATTTTCTTACTGCGCTGAAATGAATATTTCACATTTTCACCCTCGACTGCGGGGGTCGACCTCACTTCACTACGTTCACCCGAGGATTCATATCTGTTCCAGAAAAAAAAAAATTATTTATTCTTTATCGTATCGATATGTAAGCGATGGATTCCTTATGTTTTTTTTAGATGAAAATCATACAAAATTTCATGTAAATCGGACTATTATTAACGAAATTAGCTTGAGGTAATAGGAATTAATTTTTCATGGAATTTCCTTCATTAATTTCCGTGAGAACGCTCATGGATCGCTGATTCGCGAGCCTAGGCGATCCTGGGCGAGCCAGCCCGGCTCGCCGATCCACGTGCCGTCTGATTTCACCTTAAGACCCAATTAATGTGATGGTACGCGTGCTGTCCGATACTTTATCACCCGCTATAATTAATATTAAGCAAGAGAGTGATCGCTAGCCACAAGCTAGTCCAGAAGGTAAACTCGGAATACAGGGTGATTCTGGAGCTCCGCCGGACAATGGATGCCCCCAGGTACCCCGTGGCGAGGACAAGCCCCCGCAGTGCCTCGCCGAATTTTATGGGTTTCGACCCTCGAAGGGGTTGGAGTGCCTATTAAGAAGTTAGAAATCTTCGATTTCCGCATTTCTCATCAGATCTTTGCGAAAACGACGCCAATTGATTCCTTATGTTTCGCCGATGAAACTGACCCCAAGAACGACGTAATTCGGAAAATAATTAAGGAAATTGCATGAAAAATTAATTTCCATAACCTCAAGCTAATTTCGTTAATAATAGTTCGATTTTCATGAAATTTGGTATGATTTCGATCGGCATCACTTCCATATCGGTACGATAAAGAATTGAGGAATTATTTTATTCTGAAACAGGTATGAATCCTCGGTCGACCCCGGCAAATCGTGGTCTACCCCCCGCAGTCGAGGGTGAAAACGTGAAATATTCATTTCAGCGTATTAAAAAATTCTTTATTCTTTATCGTATCGAAATGGAAGTTACACCAATAGATTCATTATGTTTTTCTGATGAAAATCATACCAAATGTCATGTAAATCGGACTATTTTTACATTGGGAATACAAATTGCAGAGGAATACGTATACGCAGAGGCCTATCATCTCCGGTTCGTGTTTTATCCGGTGTACCTCAAGGCTCCCACCTAGGTCCTCTACTATTTATAATTTTCATCAATGACTTAACTTCCATTTTCCAACATTGTAAGTTCCTCCTATTCGCGGATGATTTAAAAATCTTCAGAAGCATCTCGTCCATTGATGATGCTTCCAGATTACAGGCAGCCCTAGATCGTTTCTGCGACTGGTATCACCGGAATGGTATGGATCTCAATATCAAAAAATGCCATGTTATGCGGTCCTCCCGTCGTTCTGAACCCTTCTTATATCCTTACCGTATCAATAACGATATTCTCTCCTCAATAAGTGAAGTTAAGGACTTGGGTATTCATTTCTCCTCAACCTTGGACTTTTCCAACCATATTTCTTATATTGTTAACTCGGCTTCATACTACGTTTTTCCGCTGATTTTCATTCTATTCACACACTAAGATTGCTATATATTACCCTTGTTCGTCCCTTGTTAGAATATGCTTCAATTATATGGTCTCCGAAACGCATTAATCACGACATCATGCTTGAGAGAGTGCAACATAAATTTCTCAGATTTTGTTCATATAAGCTAAGGAGCCCAATGTCAATATTCGATCACGATTACTCTACAACATTAAACACAGTCAATCTCGAAACATTAGCTGCACGTAGAAGAATATCCGACCATTTCTTTATTTTTAATTTAATCAATAACCATATTGATTGTCCATCTCTTCTTATGCAAATCAATTTCTACGCACCTGAACGCGTATTGAGATCTAGAGCAGGACTTCAACCACTTAAATCCAGATCTACATATGGATTAATTAATCCAATAAATCGAATTATTGCTGACTCTAGTACTCTCTATAATAGTATTGATTTCTTTAATGGGTCTGTGCACACTTTTAAAAGACAGTTACGTATGATTATCGGATAATGTCATATCTTATGTACCATGAGTTTTATTCCTTTTTGTGCATGTCTATCTTTTGTTATATTAGGTTAGGTTCTTTTTCTTTTCGTCTAAATATTTATGTAAAGAGGGCTTCGGTCCGTTTATAAATAAATAAATAAATATTTCACGTTTTCACCCTCGACTGCGGGGGGTAGACCACGATTTGCCGGGGTCGACCGAGGATTCATACCTGTTTCAGAATAAAATAATTCCTCAATTCTTTTTCGTATCGATATGGAAGTGATGCCGATGGATTCCTTATGTTTTTCCGATGAAAATCATACCAAGTTTCATGAAAATCGAACTATTATTAACGAAATTAGCTTGAGGTTATGGAAATTAATTTTTCATGCAATTTCCTTAATTATTTTCCGAATTACGTCGTTCTTGGGGTCAGATTCATCGGCGAAACATAATGAATCAATTGGCGTCGTTTTCGCAAAGATCTGATGAGAAATGCGGAAATCGAAGATTTCTAACTTCTTAATAGGCACTCCAACCCCTTCGAGGGTCGAAACCCATAAAATTCGGCAAGGCACTGCGGGGGCTTGTCCTCGCCACGGGGTACCTGGGGGCATCCATTGTCCGACGGAGCTCCAGAATCACCCTGTAGGCCGGATCTCCATAATTTTGGGAGCTCACAATTCTAATTGGTTTCACTTTTGAGGAAGAGGAGGGTCTCTCCTCTGTGAAATCGTCGATGGAACAGGTACCCTCACTGTCCTGACGACGTGGAGGAAAAGCACAGCCAGCTAGTCCTACAAAATAGCCGCGATGATTGGACAGAGCGTCACGACAGGGTCGCGGTTTATGACGGTATTGTCCTGTGAGTCAGTGGTAGACAACGGTACACGCGGGTACGGATGTTTACTAAATGTCGACAGAGCAATATACGGCTTAAGGGGTCATTCTGGTTAGATCGCCGATAAATTCAGCGATTTTCAGGAATTTATTGCGAAGACAGGAATTATAGTAATAGAATAAAACTTTTTTCTATTGATTAAATTACATTTCTACAGTAAATAAAAAATATAAAAGTTATAAAATTATTGCTATTAAAATGGTGTTAACGGCGATTTTGATGATGTGTTTCAAAATTCATGCCTCGCTCGTGCATGAGATTTCAGCAGTTGGACTTATCTGAAACCAAAAATACAAACAGATTCTTGATCAGTATGACTGTCGCTATGGCCCGTACTAGAATAAATGATTTATCCTTAAAATCAACAAAATGGCGGTCAAAATACAAGAATCAATGTATTTCGGCTGTGTTTTCTGTGCTATTTTCGATTTTAAAAGTAGGTTAGACTCAACAGAAATACTTGATTCTAGTACCGGCCATAGCGACAGTCATACTGATCAAGAATCTGTTTGTATTTTTGGTTTCAGATAAGTCCAACTGTTGAAATCTCATGCACGAGCGAGGCATGAATTTTGAAACACATCATCAAAATCGCCGTTAAAACCATTTTAATAGCAATAATTTTATAACTTTTATATTTTTTATTTACTGTAGAAATGTAATTTAATCAATAGAAAAAAGTTTTATTCCATTACTATAATTCCTGTCTTCGCAATAAATTCCTGAAAATCGCTGAATTTATCGGCGATCTAACCAGAATGACCCCTTAACTCGAAGCGAGGAAAGTCGAAGTCCCCCCTAAAAAAAACGGCACGTTGTGAATTGCCCCCTATTTCCACATCAGGTAGGCAAATGTTTCCCGAAGAATGATTCGGAAATAAGTTATGCCCGATTGTAAACGAATAAACGAATTTAACTTCTCAAAATAAAAAATATCGATCGGAAGATCGGAAGACTGTCGAGCGTCAGTTCTGCAACTACCAATCGTGACTGCACCAAGTGCTTCGTGAAATTCAAAGAGTGTGGTGATCAATTATTATTATTGGAACAGAAAATGACATCGTCACTTTCTGCTAGATAGAAAAAATGCATAAAGGATTTTTTAACAATTTATAGAAGTGAACCATGCCTATGCAAAACGAATACTGAAGAGTATCGTAATCGTGACCTCAGAGCTACTGCGTATTTAAAATTAGTCAATAAGTTAAAAGAAATTGAGCCATTCAGCACCAGAAAAAGTGTGGTCAGAAGAATCAACAACATGCGCAGCGCCTAGAGATTTAACATAAAGAAATGTGTAATGTCCGGAAAGTTGGCCAATCCATCTAAACCCAAACAACTACCGATCATAGTTTTTTGCAAATATCTTCAAAACTAAAGTCGAGCGACGGCAACATGTATAGGAAAAAGTTGTTCAGAAACATCCCCGACAACATACTCCAGATCATTGAAATCGGTCAAGACTGCTCTTTTGTAAATAATTACCCAATTAGGTAACGCAATAAATGTGACTAAAGTAAAAGATGGTCATTTTCCAAAATTAAAGGAACACTATAATTTGGCGAAAAATTTGGTCATTTTGAAATGGCTGTATCTCCGCGAAAAATAGTCGCAAAAAATATTTTAAAAAAGCATTTTAACGCTTCAAGTTTCTAGTTTTTGATTTAAGGACACAAATTTTTTTCCAGCCATTATGATACTGTTTTATCAAGATGAAGCGTAGGAAACAAAATTTTAAAAATTTAAAATACCGTCAGGCCGGCCGGAGCGTGTGGATGCACCATCCGGCCAGCCTGTCAGGCCGGACGGAGCGTGTGGAGGCAGTACGGGCGTCAGGCCGACTTGCACAGGCCTGCCTGCGCAGGCAGACCTGACAGGCCGGTTGGACCGTGTGTGGCCGCCTTAATACTACCCGTGCTGAACATAAATCTGGCAACAGGGCGGGAGTCCGGTTTTGGTATAAACGTAACCCAGTCGATGTGGCTGTCCGCGGGTTTAATAAATGTTTATTTGTGCCATTAATGAAAATAAAATGTGATATAGTGCAATAAATATAGTGTAGTGCAATAGGATATGTAATGTAGTACAGGTTTTTTATTTATTTTATTAATTACGTTGATTTTTCTTCCATTTGTGTGTAGCACAGTTGCTTAGTAGAGGTTAGAGTTTTGTCTTTATCATTTTAGTTTTTTACAGTAAGATTTTCTAAATTAACAATGCCACGGCGTTGCTGCGTTCCCGGTTGCAAAGGGAATTATGATAGCACTTTAAAATCAAACAATTATGTTTCCGTTTTTTTATTTCCAAAGAATGAAGAATTGCGAAAAAAATGGGTAGCTGCTATTCCGCGAAAACATTGGACACCTACAAAGTACTCTGCTGTTTGTAGTCTTCATTTTGCCGATAATGATATTCTTAGATATGAACAAGTTGCTTCTTCTAGTGGAATACTTGAGAATATTTTACTGAGGTGTCCAAAGCTTATAGAGGATGCAGTACCTTCTATTTTTCCCAATTTACCAACTTATCTTTCAAAGCCTGTACTGCCACAAAGGAAAGATCCTGAACAACGTAGAAAAGAAGTCATTCAAAATCATGAACGTTTAGATTTAATTAAAATTTTTTCAGATTAAGTAAGTAAGTATAAAGAGAAACTTGAAATTTCAGAATGTTGGAATATTCAATTAGCGAATTCTAGAATTTATTTTTATAAACTTGATTTTGACAATGATCTTTTAGTACTTAATATTCAAATTGTAATTAATGACAAAATGAAATTACAAGTTTGTCATAAAGGTAATGAGATTTCATTCAACGATTTGAAGTGGGTATTGCCTCTTGACATGATATTATCTAGGTGGTCCCAACTTCAAAATTTATTGGCCCGATATATGTAGATTCGCGCTACTTGATGTACCTGTTAATGATACTAATGTTATTGAAAAACATCTTGACAAATCTTTGGATGAACTCAATAAAGCATATCTTATTGCAGAATCCATTGAATTTTTAAATGTTAAAAATCTTGAAATAGTAATAGATCAAATAAAACAAATTAGAAACAAAAAAATAGATTCAGTTCAGGAACTATTATTATGGCTTTTATGTTATATTCAAAATCATCGGCTGCATATAACTTATTACGAAGTTTTTTTATTTTACCACATAAGAGGTACCTGCAACATCTCTCTTCAAATATGGATATTTCTCCTGAAAATAATGTTAAAAATGAGCATTACCTTTACAATATTTCTTCAACTTTAACCTCTAAAGAAAAAATAGTAATTTTATTAATCGATGAAATTTATGTAACAGCAAAATTAGATTATAGAGCAAAAAGGGTCGCGGGTTATGCTTTGAATTCCGATGAATTAGCAAAAACCATTTTAGCGTTCATGATATGTTCTGCTTTTGGAAATTTTTCAGAAATTGTCAAATTATTACCAGTTTACAATATTACGGGTGAGCAAATGGTACCAATCACCCATAAAGTCATTGATTTTATTCAAAAATATGGTTTTGAGTTATTATGCATCGTCACTGATAATCATAGAATCAATAGGAACATGTTTAGTAAATTAGCTAGTAATGGTATAAGTTTTCCTAATCCCTCTCAATCTGACAAAACCATTTTTCTATCTTTTGATACTGTTCATATAATGAAAAATATAAGAAATAACTGGTTAAATTTAAAAAATTTGGATAAAGCTTTTATTTTTCCTGATTTTTACACAAATGAAGTAAGAATAGCTAAATTTAATGATTTACGTACTGTGTATGATTCTGAAAAACATTTGGTTGTCAAAAAAGCTTATAAACTAAATTACAAATCATTATATCCCAGCAATCTCGAACGACAGAAGGTTTACCTTGTCGAAAATATTTTTCATCATTCGACAATAGCATCTATGAAAGATTTTAATTACAGTGACATTGCACATTTTTTAGAAATAATTCGGAATTGGTGGGATATTGTGAATAACACAAGTAATTTCAAAGGTAATATTAAAAGAAATTAATTCTGTAAGCCAATTTCTAGTTTTAATGATTTTAGATGTGAATTTTTAAAGAAATTTTTAATTTGGTTGAATTGTTGGCAAAATTTAGAAACAAATGGTCATTTAACCTCCGATACTTTCAAAGCTCTTCATCAAAGTATTACTGTTCTTTTATTGCTTACGGAGTATTGCTTTAAAAATTTTGATATATCGTATCTTTTACCAGGAGAATTTACGACTGAGAAATTAGAGAAACGATTTGGAAATTATAGACTTTTGTCCGGGTGCAATTATCATATTTCCTATGATGAAGTAATTTATGCCGAAAAAAAATTAGATTGAAACTAATATTTAAAAAATCAGGAAACTCATTTTCAAGCTGACATTCAAAATAAATTTCAGAATTGTAACAACAGCAACAATGATTGTCATGATTTTTCGGTTGATGTAACTCGATTTTTAGAAGTATTTAATAATGAATATTTATCTGAATCTGTTTTAGACGATTCAATTAAAATTTATATATCCGGTTATGGATCTCATTCTGTTTCGAAAAAATTAAATTGTAACATCTGTAAATTATTGATTGTAGAGGATAAAGGAAACACTGTAGGAAATGTATATTTTGATCATTTACAAAGAGGAGGCCTTTCTATTCTCACTGAGGAAGTGACAACCTTATTGATTCATATGTGTGCAATAATGGAAGCCATAATAAATGATAATAATTTGGAATCTCAATTTTTGCGGTCTGAGAATCACAAAAATATTTTATGCAAATTAACATATCTCAGTATCAGATCAGATTCGGATTACTTGCCATTTTCTGAAACGTGTATTTGTGGAAAAGATTACCGCGATATTTTGTTTAAATTATTATCTGTTTTTTCAAATATTTTATTGAATGACTATGTCAAAAATAAAAACAATAATCAGTTAGATATAAATAGAAATGTTGCTTCTAATAAACGAAAATTGAAGACTTTTAGTTAGATTAGTAACAAGTTTAACTTATAAATGTGTATTTTCTTTAATATGTATGTATATATGTAGTTTGTTTTATTTGATTACTACCCTATTTCAAGATTTAACATTCTATTTAATTTATTTCAAAGATTATTTCTGTTTTCTTTCAGGCAGATTATATCATTGTTATTTTTTTTAATGTTTTCTTTCAGGTAGATCAAATTATTGTTATTTTTTGTTTTCAGTTTTGATCACATTATTATTTTTGTTACGTTTTTATTTTATTTTATTATGTGGGATGATATGGCTATTGGCGAACCACCCACTTTATGATTCAAACGGTAACGCGCCATGGTAATACCCCTGAGGTGGTGAGGAAATTTACCGAACCACAAAAAATTGTAGTATTTATATATTATTTGGTATGTAATTATTAAAAAATGTCGTATATTTGTATCAATTTTTCTAAAAAAGCGTTAATCAACGTCTATCAACAAAGTTCGCCGCAACACGTGCCAGACTCCCAAGATTCAAGAGCCGGACTCGGTCGGACTCCCGATTCTTACATGAGCGGTGTTGCCACGTTGTTCAGCACGGCTAGTATTAAAGACGGCTGTGGCACTGTCCTTCAGGTCCATGGGTCTCGGCGTAATATAGCCACAGAGTGTCTCGCGCTGCGCATATACCTATATATACTTGGCGCGAGACACTACCGTGTCTCTTGACTAGTAGTGCACTCTATAGCCCATTATATATATAGTTATTTTCTGGCAATTAAATATAACGTATTTTCATTCACCCTATGTATTACAATTCGTATAAATATGTATTATTTATAAAAACATTGATCAATTTATGAAACCTGAGTAATGCAAGTGTAAAGTTTCAAAGTTTACCACGGTATGACATAGATGGCACCACTAGTATATCATAACAAGATGGCTGAAACAGCTTGATTCCCCTTGCGTCTTTCGCTTACACCCCCGCGTCTATAAGTCTAGCTCATGCACTGTCCTTCAGGTCCATGGATTTACCCATCACTGCCCTGCACGCACACCTTCAGCCAAAAGAAACTAGTGTATGTTTCGTTCGTCGACTCTCGGGATCATTCGGCAGGGATCGGCGTCCGTCATTGTACATATACCTATATATGTATACTATTGAATTATAACCTACCAAGCGTCAAATAAGGAAAGTTGTCAAAATTTTCTGAAATGTCACGAGTTTTTACACCACATAAGACACTGAATTATTGTCTCAATTAACAAGGTAAGTCGCCAAATTTTTTTTAATAGACTCCTTATGTAGAATCACAGACTTGGAAGTTGTCCGCAGAAGGTTCGACAGAGAAGCATCTTCTTTCGCATAAAGGTTAGAGAATCAGAAGAAGAAGAAGAATCAGAAGAAAAATCTTACCGTTTCCAACTGATTCATGAGACGATATTATGATATCTCTGTCATGCGTGAGTAGTTAGTCTATGCCGATTCTGGATCAAGTGTGGGCGGGGGGGTGAGGTGGGGCGGGGGGTACCGCGCGCTCTTCGACGAGATGGGTGAGGGGGTGAGGTGGGGAGGGCGGTACCGTGCTCGTTGGTGAGGGGGTGCGGGGGGAGGGGTACCACGTTCGTGGGTGAGGGGATTTTCAAATTTCAAAATGGCGGTTGAGTTCGTGGGTGAGGGGGATGACGTCACAGGGGAGGGGGATTTTCAAATTTCAAAATGGCGGTCGAGTTCGTAGGTGAGGGGGATAACGTCACAGGGGAGGGGGAGGATTTTCAAAATTTCAAGATGGCGTCGCGCGCATTTCGTATTGGCGCCATCTATGGGATGTTTAAGGTACTTTGGATCCACGACGATATTTGGGCATGCGTCGATAAATTTCATAGATTTTTAGTACATTTCGCATTGGCGCCACCTGTTGGATGTTTAAGGTACTTTGAACACGAGTCGCCGCCGCGCAATCTCCGCACGCGTGTGGGATCGGGGCGCAGGCGCGACCGCGAGCGAATCGTGGAATTTCGAATTTCGTCTTCGATGCTGATTTCTGAGAAAGAGGGTGGTATAGAATTTCTGAGAAAAGATAATGAATCATGGCGTGCGATAGGATTGAACACGTTTTGATACATATGTGCACACCATTCATGCCGGATGTTTATATCGTGACATAAACATAGAACGATAATTATTATAAATCAATCGTCGCGGCAGCCCATGGAGTAAATAATATATGTATAGCGATAAGTATTCGGTTGACAGTTCCGAATATTTAGTTTATGTAGTAAACATAACATTGCACCGCGCCATGCAGTGTGTTTATATTTGAGCAGGATTGAACGCGTTTTGGCGCCTACGTGCATGCTCTTCATATTTGATTCGTGGAATCGATACAGTGCACGTGTAACGAAGAAACGAATTATACGGTGCGTTCACCCTAGTTCCGAGTATTTAATTTACGTAACCCCACCCTATTGACCGTAAGAGAATCCGGCGTTGCGTTCATGTAAACATCAGACGACTAAAACATAGAGCGATAATTATTCGAAGTGTAGGTTCGAATATTCGAATGATCGAGGAGGCTGTAAGTCAATCGTCGCGGTAGCCCATGGAGTAAACACGGCATTGTACCGTGTGTTTATAATGAGCCGTGGGAGCGATACAGCGCACGTGCAATGAAGAAATGAATTTGACGTTGCGTTCACCTAAGCAACCAATGTAAGCATAAAGCTATAGTTATTCGGGCTTGACCTCTGAGTATTTTGGTGATCGAGGTGGCTGTAAGTCAATCGTATTTGAATTTACCGCGTACTCTCTCTTTGATTCTTTTACGGCACAGACATGTTTGCGTCACAACACAACCATGATCATCGCCATGACTAATGTGTTGTACATTCACACATTGCCGTGTACGTGTATATGTACGTGAATCAGTATAAAGCGACGTTGGTCAGTCCTGTGGACTTCATTACACCACGTACGCTCGAGTGTTAAGTATCGTTAGCGTAAATTTTTTGTTCGATGATCATAGTGCATATTCCATATCAAAATGTACAAACGCAGCTTAAACGACTCATCCTGCACTGTGACGTAGCGTCCCAGCGCGAGGAATCGAGCGCGCGGCGGTACGACCGGGAGTTCCAGTGGGGAGACGGACCCCCACCACCAGACCTGCCTGGATGTTGCCCGGTGCAAAAACTGGTAAAAGACTCCGTGTACCCGCCGATCACCAGAACGCCTCCTATCCCATTCCAGATACCGTCCCGGTAAAGAGACGCAGGAAGTTGCCCGGTCTCTTTCCCGCTCCTAGGTCTTGGACAGAGACGCCCGGATGCTGCCCGGTCTCGTCCAACGCCTGTCCCGTTAAAGAGACGCAGGACGTTACCCGGTCTCTTTCCCGCTCCTAGGTCTTGGACAGAGACGCCCGGATGCTGCCCGGTCTCTTCCAACGCCTGTCCCGATAAAGAGACGCAGGACGTTGCCCGGTCTCTCTCCCGCTCCTCGTGTTGAACAGAGACGCCCGGATGCTGCCCGGTCTCTGCCAACGCTTGTCCCGTTAAAGAGACGCAGGACGTTGCCCGGTCTCTCTCCCGCTCCTCGTGTTGAACAGAGACGCCCGGATGCTACCCGGTCTCTGCCAACGCTTGTCCCGTTAAAGAGACGCAGGACGTTGCCCGGTCTCTCTCCCGTTCCTCGTGTTGGATTGAGACGCCCGGATGCTGCCCGGTCTCTTCCAACCCCTGTCCCGCTAGAGAGACGCTGGAAGCTGCCCGGTCTCTCTCGCTCCCATACCGTCCCGATAAGGAGACACCAGACGCGGAGCGACCGAATTGTCCCGATAAGCGGACGGATCCGACGTAGACCGAACGCCGCCGTACCGCGAACCGCGCCGCCGCGCAACGACGGCTTGACCGCGATTAACGCGAAGTACCCCGCGTCTAAGATACTGTATACAGGGTGTCCGAAAAATGTCGGACTTCCTTGAAAGGGGTTACTCAGGGGGTGATTTGAAACAACTTTTTCCTTAGCGAAAATATTGTCCGAAGCTTCGTTAAGGAGATATTAACCAAAAACCCCGATCAATCAGAGCGCGCGCCTTCCGCCTGAGTTCCCGCGGTAGCGTTGGCTACGAGGTAGGCGACCGCGCTTGTGCTACGAACGTACGAACAAGCAAGTCGGCATGCATCGAAGGAAACCGCGTTACAAATTTTTTTTTAAAGCAGAATCTTAAATAAGAATAATTTGAAGTGAGAGGACAAGAAGTACGTAAATTTCGTTTTTAAATAAGGCATAAACGAAAAGCTAACGTAACAGAAAATGTACGACAAGTGATCGTAATTCGCTATTGAGGTAAAAATCCGTAGTTTAAGAACGGCCAACACAACTAAATTTAAAAAATAATATTAGGTGTATGAATAAATTCTTTCCGACTGGAATTTCTATCGCGGTGGTATTCAGAAGCTGCCAGAAAAATGGCAAAAGGTAATGAACAATAATGGAAATTATTGCGATGATCGAGTTGTTTTCATATTTTTTAAATCGAACTGTTATTGTACCCTAAAATCGGAAAGAATTTATTTTCACACCTAATAATCACCAATAAATTAAATAAAACTCACCCTTTCTGGACATTCCTTTCCTTGCTTTCCTTCCCTTTTCGGAAACCTGGCCACTGTACCGATCCTGGTCATCGGCGTCCAGTGCTCAGCTGATCGCAGGGTCAATGTACCGAATATTCACTTCACTGCACGGCTACTAACACTGATCACTGAACCGATCCTGGTCATCGATGGACGAGCCCAGTGCACAGCTGGTTTCAGGTACAGGACACCATCCAAGGTTAATGTGCCGAATATTCACTTTACTGCACGGCTACTAACACTGATCACTGAATTTATTTTTCACGGAACGTGTTGTTCCTACGTTATAAAAATTGGTGGCCGCGAAAGGGGCCGATTACTGTTAATTACTGGGACGAGATTACTACTATTACCCGGCGAAAAGAAAACTCGTGGCAGACTGTCTCGGGCTGTGCAGTCCGCTGCTGTGCAGCGATCAGATACGGATCCGACCGACGATCGTCAAAACAAAAGCGTAGGCTACGCTTGGTCAAATCGCTCTATCCCACTCGATCTCGTGTTTCGTTCGATCTCTTCGTCGCGCGGTGCGACAATGTATGTGACAACTTCAGCCAATAACCAAAATACGTGTGTCCCGTCTTTAAAAGTGTGCCCAAATAGGTGACTCGACCAATCGTCACAGCAGCGGACTGCACAGCCCGAGACAGTCTGCCACGAGTTTTCTTTTCGCCGGGTAATAGTAGTAATCTCGTCCCAGTAATTAACAGTAATCGGCCCCTTTCGCGGCCACCAATTTTTATAACGTAGGAATAACACGTTCCGTGAAAAATAAATTCAGTGATCAGTGTTAGTAGCCGTGCAGTAAAGTGAATATTCGGCACATTAACCTTGGATGGTGTCGTGTACCTGAAACCAGCTGTGCACTGGGCTCGTCCATCGATGACCAGGATCGGTTCAGTGATCAGTGTTAGTAGCCGTGCAGTGAAGTGAATATTCGGTACATTGACCCTGCGATCAGCTGAGCACTGGACGCCGATGACCAGGATCGGTACAGTAGCCAGGTTTCCGAAAAGGGAAGGAAAGCAAGGAAAGGAATGTCCAGAAAGGATGAGTTTTATTTAATTTATTGGTGATTATTAGGTGTGAAAATAAATTCTTTCCGATTGTAGGGTACAATAACAGTTCGATTTAAAAAATATGAAAACAACTCGATCATCGCAATAATTTCCATTATTGTTCATTACCTTTTGCCATTTTTCTGGCAGCTTCTGAATACCACCGCGATAGAAATTCCAGTCGGAAAGAATTTATTCATACACCTAATATTATTTTTTAAATTTAGTTGTGTTGGCCGTTCTTAAACTACGGATTTTTACCTCAATAACGAATTACGATCACTTGTCGTACATTTTCTGTTACGTTAGCTTTTCGTTTATGCCGTATTTAAAAACGAAATTTACGTACTTCTTGTCCTCTCACTTCAAATTATTCTTATTTAAGATTCTGCTAAAAAAAAAAATGTGTAACGCGGTTTCCTTCGATGCATGCCGACTTGCTTGTTCGTACGTTCGTAGCACAAGCGCGGTCGCCTACCTCGTAGCCAACGCTACCGCGGGAACTCAGGCGGAAGGCGCGCGCTCTGATTGGTCGGGGTTTTTGGTTAATATCTCCTTAACGAAGCTTCGGACAATATTTTCGCTAAGGAAAAAGTTGTTTCAAATCACCCCCTGAGTAACTCCTTTCAAGGAAGTCCGACATTTTTGGGACACCCTGTATAGTGTACATAATTGTCCTAGTGAATAAACCTAATTTAACCTACCACGGAAGGATTTAATTAAACCCTGGCAGAGCCGACTGAGACCATCCTTCCGACCGGAGTGACGACCGTCACAGCACATCCGCCAACGATGGTGGGTTTCCAAATAAACGTCAACAACAACAAGATCTTAATCAACAACTCGATATGAGGTACGTACTCGTTACCATACACTTTCCACATACTTCATTCACTGTAAACGTATACGAACGAAGCATTAATTTTGTGTACATATTTCTTACAGTACTGGATCCGTAACACCAAAAACATTGAAAACGCCAAAACCGTCAATTGTACGGATCTTGGGGCGTGATTACCCGTTGACCGCGACAGCTTATAAACGTCTAACTATTGGAATACGCATTGGCATGGATTCGTGCAGCGTCGAGATGACCATAGCTGACAATAAAGGCAGCGAGTTGAGCTTTTCGATGTCCACGTGGAAGCTCCTACTGCAAAACAAGGCTGACATACTCCAACGATTACGCAGCAACGCAACATCGCCTCAAACCCACATCATAATTGATCATTTACGACTAGACTTCACGAGTATGCACAATGATCAACTTATTAAAATCACCGATAATCACGCTCACATATATATATGACTGAAGTCACGTTGCGTAAACTATTCGCGTACGAACATTGCATTGAACATATGTTCACCTGGCTAACTGAAAATATGTACTCTGTAAGTAGTAAATACGCTGCCTTCGTAGACGTTCTACGTAGCGCTACCGCACCGACAGATTATGTGAAATTAATTTCCGAAAGCGACCACTTCGAACAGCATTCTTTGATCGATTGCGAATTGATCGCGTTAGGAATGCAATCCATGCTGCGTGATGTAAAGCACGTACCATTATAGTACATACATATATGTTTTAATAATAAATGTATAACAATTTTTAAATAAATAAATATATTTTTTATTTAAAATAGTGTATGTTTATTCATGTACATCCATGCATGTGATCTTATATTATAGAATCAGTATTTACGTAAAGCGTATTCGTATGGGAGGGGTATTCTTGCTCGTGGGTAAAGATAGCATTCGTCGCCGTTGTACTCGTAGCTATAGAAACAAAAAAAAATTATTACATATTAGTCTATCTGTTAATGACGCATAAAGTAGATGCAATGCGTGTATATGACTTACATTAGACAACGTTACGTATATAATTCCATATTTTCTGGACGTTCTCCAACGCACAAACACCATCGTTGTTGTGAAATGTACATCGAAGAGCACCCGTTGAAGACATAGACTTCAGGTTAGGAACGTCGGGGTCCGCGGTGTTAGGGATGATCCCGCAATAATCATCGTCAACGTCGTAGCCGCCGTCGTCTTCGACGGTTCGAGCGTTGTTGTTGTTGCTGTTGCTGTTGTTCGGTTGTTGTTGTTGTTGCTCCTTCTGTTCGTATAAATCGCAGACATCCCCAACGATTATGTCAGGTAGTAGTTGCAGCATCCAGGTTTTCTTTTCCACACCTTTCACGACGACAAAGTCAATGTTCGTGAGTGCACTGGCCAGCAACCCAGGAAGTTTGGAGTATGGAACGTAACCGTCAGACCAGCGAAGCCCGTGATGATGCTTCGTGAGCCAGGACGCTTGATGGTTCTCGCACGATTTCAGATGCCCCCAGACGTACGGTGGTTCGAAGATCCAATGGCTGATCGTAGGCGTTTTATCGTTGTTACTGTGTCTGCGAATCGCGAGCTCTTTGACAACGAACTCACAATTGGCATTGAAACCTTGAAGATCGACAATTGCGAACATTATTTTACGATTAGGTAGTAGTGTCGGTGGTGGCGTCTGAACAGCAACTGAGAACTTGGACATCGTCGTTTCCACAGTAGCAGCAGCGGCAGCAGTATTCGTTGATCATTCACACATACGCATACTATGTTAGTTTACGTACCACGTTAGTCAAAGGGCCGTATTCTACCTATACGATCGTGTATGATCATACAGTACGCGGTAGTATTAGCGGGGACATTATCCTTACACTCGAAATCTATTCGCACGTCCACCGCAGCGCTTTTCAACGACTCGTTTTGCCTAGAACAATCTATGACCGCGATAGGCGCGTATTGAAAGAATTCAATCGCGTTCAGTAATGGTTCTCCGTGCCCGTAGTACGATCGCCCAAATTTCGCGTACATATCGTACAGGAGCGCGTATTTAAACTTATCGAAATCCAAGTTCAAATCATCGTACGGATACGTCTCGGAATTTAGGTATAATCGAACGTTCGTGAGTTTACACGCGTCGAATCTACTCGCAGTTCTATCAAGACGATTCTTTCGATCGGTTTGCATGGCGAATATCACGTATCGAGGTTTCTCGATTTGCGACGTAGCTTTCACGGTCCGCGTATGTTTCGTTGTCGCTTGCAGCAACGGGTACTCGTACAAGTCCCACGATCTGAAACTCATCGCGATCGGTCGGCCACTTTCCAGGATACGTAGCATCGATAGTTTATTCACTTCCTCCAAAGCGACGTGGGGCATATGCCACTGCACCTTGCGTATGCCTAGTTTCGGCCTCGCAGTGGCTGAGGTACCGTACATTGCGTTCGCATCGACTCGTGATCGAATAAGGATCAGCTCGTGCCGCGCGTTCATTACGATGTGTTTGTAATCCTCGCAGAATCCTAATAGAACGTTCAATGGTACGCAGAAATTGAAAGCGCCCGAATGAAAAATGTCTTTATCGTACGCGATGGTACGGTCCCAACCGGCATTCGCGAGCACTTTGCTTCTATCGACCGACAACGAAATGTAATTTTTCAACGCGGTAGCGATTCCCGGATTTCGGCAACGATCGATCACAACACCGTTCAATTCGTATCGAATCTCATCGAACATGAACGCGACGCAATTATTGTCGAGAACAGCACTCGCTGACGTTGCCTGGCCTTTCGCGTCTTGCGTCGTTAACGTGCCACGACCTTCGATGTATAGAAAACTTTCGCACGGAAACGTGTACAGATCTTGCTGCTGTATGGGGATTCTTATCTCGTCGGTATTATCGAACGTCGTGTTGGCGTACGGATTGTACGTGCGTGTCACTCACAGTTTGTGTAATAGGCGACGATGAAACCAAGTGATCGTAGAAAACGTGCGTTTCTACGAGTCAATGATTTTCTTGCGCTTCTTACCGGTCCTCTTCTTATCGCTCCACCCGCCTTTATTCTGCTACTTTTGCCCGCCGATAAAGGGTTGCGCCGATGACGCGACACAGAGACGTTAGGAGTAGCAGCGGCAGCTATGATTGATGATTCGTATGTATGATCTAACACTAACATACTACACACGCGCGCACACGTGTAGTTACGCTAGCCTATCGCGCGGACGTCGTTGAACGTGCAAACGAATCGTTATTTCTTCTCCGCGGAAATCTATAGGGCGCTCGTGTTGATCGACGATGCACAACGTTAGATCGTGTATTGCTCGTGCAACGATCGGCAGGTAAATGACGTGTCGCGGGGTTTCCGATATCTTATATCCCGGCGGCACGCGAGGTGAAAATTCATGGATCGTGTGTACCGGCTTGTCGTTGCTGTACGCACCGGTAGTGACGTTGCACGTTACTCTGATCACGTTAACGTTTATAATGTTCACGGGTACGTCGGACTCGTGCCAGGTTCTTGGTGATAAAACGCGATTCGGGGAAAATCCTAGCAACGAGCCCACATTGTTTGGTTGCGTAAAGTCCACGGCGAACGAGCAGTACAGCTCGCTTTTCATGGTGTTGTTGTTAGCTCGCAGCATTAGAGGATACTTGTCGGCATCATTCTCATTTGCATCGTTGTTATCGATACTTCGGGGATGTCGATCGAGTAATCGCTGCTTCAGGTGCTCGAAGATAGCGTCTAATTCGTATGGACCGTGAGGGATCGCAATGTATTCATGAGCGACGTCGACGATGTTGTTCTCGGCGTTGTAGGCGATGAAGTAGAATTTATCGTTGCTCGAGTCAATGTTCGATATCGTGTGAAACGTCTCCAAGTCCGCGAGTCCTAATTCATACTGACCATCGCTCAAATCTATCGGAGGAAAATAGTTTACCGTGAGCACGCTGCTACGGCCCGTTAACGTGAGCGTGAACGACATATCGATTACACTCGCGAGACGGAGAGCGAGAAAGTGACGCGCGCGTTCGAATACTCGTCAATTTATCGGTATTATGTTTCTTTATTATAGAATATATGAAGCATCATTATGGATGGATACATCGTAGCATAATCTTAGTACATAGGCCATAATTCCATAGATTTTTGATGCAAAAATTGTGCGCATAAGGGACCGCAATTCATCTCGTCGAAACGTTGAAAACGATCGTGATTGTACGTGATCGTTGTTCCGCGTCCGAAATAGTAAATCAATTCCGTGGGAGGTCGCAGATTCCCGAAACTATCAAAGTACTGTACTCGTAGCCCGCGTTTCGCGTACGCGACCCAGTGTGTACCGGCGCCTCGATTCTCGTCAAGATTCGCGATACCACATTCGTTGGCTAGTACGCGCGTAGGAAGCGTGTCGCGCATAAACACCCCTCGAAAGAACGGTACGCTAGCGCACTCGCGCTCTAATTGCAGATTTGTCATAGGCTGTTGCGTTATCGCTGCCACCGTCGCCACGCGGCTACTCGATCGAAGTTTTTTTTCTTCTTTGAGTGCTGTCGTCGTTGGCGTCGGCGTCTAGGATTCATGCCAGCGCCTCGCTTGTACGGTGTCAGATGCATTCCACGCCTTTCCATAGCCCGATGATGACGCAACGTCTCCTCCAGCTGTTTTCGAGAGGCCCTCGAATCGTTGACCGCTTTGGTTATACCAGCCGCTCCACCGGCCAATGCTCCGATAGCCGATAACGCAGGCAGCACGAAGAAATGGAAGAAATCCACCGCGTGTAGCCACTCGTAGATTACGATGTCGTCGTCGCCGTTACGGATGTTTTCCTCCAGAATTTCTCTTTTTCCTTCCAGCCTTTCTCTGTTTACGTCTCGTCCTTCTCATACCCATGCCGAGTTTGGTCTTAGCCTTCATCGTTGCCCACACTCCAGTCGCAGCGGCTTTTTCGCCAAAGGTCGCGTCGTTCGCGAACACTCGTTCTCGCGCTCGTTCGGCTAACGCGCGATCCGCCTCGTGTCGTCCCACCACATCCTTTCGACGAGAGTACGCGATATCGTGGTCGCGGCACGCAGCGTCCAGCGGGTTCACACCTTCGTCGCCACGAGCCAATCGCTTTAGCAAACGCGTCCCAGGTCCGCAAAACTGATAACCCGGGACGTGTAGTTCGAACGGTAAGCGGTTTATGATTCCGTTCACGAGACCCAATCCGATCTTCTTATTCTTTCGATTCAGCCCTAGTCCATGAGACAACGCGGCCGTTGATGCGATCATACACCCACGTTAGAATAATCAGGAAAGCTACTACAATAATAAACGTGTACGCGCGCTCCACCGATCAGAGTGGTTGTGGCATGCGCGACGCGTGCCACGAATATAAATAGTCGTCACTCGTCATGCGATTCGCGAAACAGCCGGGCGTTATTCGCGTGACCGCGACCAGAATGCTCGACGATGATAGGGATGCGAGTCGATCGAACAGACACGGCCCGTTGCTGCCGAACAGCGTGCGAGGCGTGATTTGCGGGCCGTCCGGTTGCGGAAAAACGAACGTACTTCTGAGCATGTTAGAGAGCCCGAACGGTTTACGTTTCGAGAATGTGTACGTGTACTCGAAATCGTTGCATCGGCCAAAGTATCGATATCTGGAGCAGGTGTTGTCGCTCGTCGACGGAATCGAATACTTTCCATACTCGGACAACGCCGAGATCGTCCCACCGAGAGACGCTCGACCTGACTCGATCTTCGTGTTCGATGACGTGGCGTGCGACGAACAGAACGCGATCCGCGAATATTTCTCCATGGGTCGACACGCGAATGTGGACTGCTTTTATTTGTGCCAGTCGTACGCTAGAATACCTAAACATTTGATCAGGGACAACGTGAATTTTCTTATGCTGTTCAAACAAGACGGTACGAACTTGCGTCGCGTGTACAACGATCACGTGAGTAGTAAGGCTAGGAGAGTTCCAACGCAGATCCTCTGAGGGGAGCGCGGGGCGGGGGGGAAGTGAGGGCGCGCGGGGGAGTGCGGTGGAGGGAAACATGGGCGCGGGGGGAGCGGGGAGTGGAAGACCGGTTGCGCGCGCATGAGCCGCAGAGTGGGGGAAGCCGCAATCATGGAGGGGATCAGTCCGGGCCGAGCCGCCGCGGAGACCTCTCCAGACCGGACCCACCGCTGGAAAGTTGTTTTTAGAGGGGGAATGACCCCCGAAAATATTTTCCGACCTAACCGATGAAGCGGACGACCCCCAAATATTTTTTTCAAACCACAATAAAGCTGAAATTGTTTAATACTTTATCGGATGACGACGGACAATGTCGGGGAAGATCGGCTTTTTACAAACCATGTATTCGGAGGAGGGAAAGAGAGAACATTACATTAAAATCTAAATTCGGAGGAAGGAAAGAGAGAGCACTCGCGCGATCACGTGTAACTCGAATCCTCTGGAGCAGCCGTGCAGGGTGATGTCATTTGATCATTTCGCTATACCATACCACTCTGAATGTAAATCGAACGTGAATCGTACCACTCTGAACGTGTATCAAACGTGCATGGTATAACTCTGAACGTAAATCGAACGGGTATTGAACGACTTTGATCGGGTATCAAACAGGTATTGAACGGCTTTGATCGGGTATTGAACGGGTATTGAACAGCTTTGAACGGGTATTGAACGGCTTTGAACGGGTATTGAACGGCTTTGAACGTGAATCGAACGGGTATTGAACGGCTTTGAACGGGTATTGAACGGCTTTGAACAGGTATCGAACGGATATTGAACGGCTTTGAACGGGTATTGATCGGCTTTGAACGGGTATTGAACGTAAATCGTACAACTCGGAACGTGAATCGAACGGGTATTGAACATCTATTGAACATGTATTGAACGTAAATCGTACAACTCTGAACGTGAATCGTACTACTTCTACATAATTATAACTATCGTCTTAATCTAGCGTACACCGCATATAGGAGGTTGGGGAGGGTGAAAAAAAAACATTTATGCATTAAAAATTGATCATATTTTATTTATGAATTTCTCTTTGGTGTTTAGACCACCAGTTGAATATTTTAAATACATTTTGCATGGCACAATGCTTCGCGTGTCTGCCATATCGCAGAGTATTAACTACATTTAGCTTATTTAGAGATTTAATATTCTCATAGTCAATATCAAGCGTCTCGATGATCACGCCCGGTCTTGTATTTTCATCGAGGAAATCTGCAAGCCAGTCACGTTTCTGCAACCCTTTAACGTATACGATATGGGATGCGTCATCTTCTTCATCGATCGCATCAGCTACAGCTTTCGAAATTAGCTGTTTAGCCATACTGTACGGAACGTCTCCATCGTCCCACCGTAGTCCATGATGTTTTGCCACCAACCATCGGATGCTTGATTTGTCGGATTTTGTAAGAAGATATTGCGGCGACGAACTCTCAAAAATATAGTGCGAGAGAATTGTTCCCTTTCGTAGGACAGCCACTTCCTTGACAACAAATCTTCCGTCGACGATGAATCCTTGCAGGTCAACAAATGTTGGTACAACCATTGTCGATACAATTTTAGAGGTCTGCTCGCTTCCAAGACAGATGAGAGAATGCAGTCTTTCTCGTAAAGCATCTCGATTTTTACGATGAAATTGTTGTACGAATTTGACACAGGAGAGGGCGGGGCAAGTAGTATGACAATTTAATTTATTTTGCGCACCACGTTTGTTAGCGGATTGTATTCAACCACCCGATCGTGCAGAATCAAACAGTAGGCCGTAGTATTTGCAGGTACATTCTCTTTACACTCAAATTCTATGCGCACGTCCACGGTGCCATTCTTGATCGACTCATTTTGTCGCGAGCAATCAATCACCACGAGAGGACCAAATTGTAAAAATTCAGCCACAGTGAATAACACCTCGTTGCAACTATGTCCATAATACGATTTACGGAATTGCGTATACATGTGAAACAAGATGGCATGCTTATTCTTGTCAAAGTCCAAGTTCAAGTCATCATATGGATAAAAATCCGAGTGAGAAAAAGTTTTACATTGGTCAATTTGCAATTGTTAAACTTAGTAACATCTTCAGTCATCACATTCTTTCGAGCAGTCTGTAGAGCAAAGATAACGTATCGCGGCTTCTCCAGCTGTGCAGCTGCCTTCACGGCCCACGAATGCTTGGTTGTGCTCTGTAAGAGAGGATACTCGTACAGATCCCACGAGCGAAAACTAATGCTCAGGTTTTGTCCACTTTCCAAAGCATGCAGCAACGATAGCTTATTAACATCGTTCACGCGCATGAGCATACATTACCATGTATTACAAATAATCGCAAAAGGAAAATCAAGGTGATACATAAATGGGGAGTCATGACTATGGCCCAGCCTTACAGAAGCTAGGGCTCACCACCCTTAGCGACCGTCGAATCTGTTCGGATCTCTTGTTCTTTTACAAATTAATTCGCGGTCAGACTAACTGTCAGGAGTTAGTGTCCCTGATATGTTTTCATGCCCCGCAACGTTCATTGCGTCAAAGGCCCCTTTTCGAATCGAGAGTCCCGGAGTACAGACATTGCACTGTTGATCCGTTAAACCGCGCTATGGATGAGGTAAATCGATACATAGCTGATATTGACCTGTTCTCGATCACGTTCGATTCGTTTCAGCGAACATTATTAACTGAAGTCCGAATTTAATTTTATTTATCACGATCAATGTATCGCTAATTGTGTCCGTTGTTGCAGCGTAATCAAGTCATCGCCTTCTGATTGTTTGTCTAGTTCTTTATTCTCTTTTGTATTTAATTTTATTTTATTTTATTTTATTTTATTTTATTTTATTTTATTTTATTTTATGTTATTGTATTGTATTTTATTTTTACTTTATGTTATTGTATTGTAAATACTGCGCATATCTGGTTCATATGATGTATCCTAAAGGGTTTTCCCGTTGGTAATAATAATAATAATACATGGGTTTCGATAAGAGTCACAGGTAACTCTTATCTACAAAAGCACGAATTGAACAAAGTTGATCTGAGTCAAACGTAATACTTTACGGAAGGCCATTGACCGAGGGGACACCCCGCAACTCATTAAATAAGTTGGGTCAATGATCACGCAGTGTTCTATTATCTCGATATGCGCGGTTCAAGAAATTTTCACAATATATAATTATACAAAAATAACAGAATTCGTAAAACGCGATACAGTAACGTAGTAAAGATGTAATCGTGTTTGGTTGCGGAACGATTACCGGTGGGACGGAGAAGGGATAGGTTGCCGACTCAGTCGGTAAGGCAGGGTTCGGCGAATGAGCAAAGCCGTGGTTAAATAAATAACAGTGTTTATTCACTAAGCTGTAGGTTATAAATTGTGCTTGGATGTTTATTCCGAGCGCGACGGAGGAGCTACGGCGGTACGGCGCGTCGTTTCGCGACGGCGGCGAATTTTCGGCGGTTCGTAGGAACGGGGATGCGGTGTAGTGAACGTTCTGCTCTTGATGGCCTCAAGGAGGCGCGTCCGTGCGAGAGTCGTATCTTGGAGGTTCGAAGTGCAATAGGCTTCCAGCCTATTGGGCGCAGAGATACCTCTTCAGCAGGGTAGGGCGCAAGATTCCTCTCGGCCTATATTGGAAACGAGGCTGGTAATGGCACCGCGTGACGATAGGTCGGCGCGTGCACACCTCAGGAAAATCCACAAAAATAGAGCCTCTCGAACGTACGGTACGGCGGTGTTAACCACTAATGCGTGCGGGACGAGAGCTGTCAATCTCGCTCGCCGCGGGCCTTATAAGCGCGGACCGCGAATCTTCACTCGCGAGAGACACCGCGGGGCCGCGGCGGCCTGGCGGCCGCGGCGCGAACCAAGGCCTTTGTTTTCGGCACCGCGCGTTCGGATGGCGCGTGCCGTGACTTCGTCACAAAGAAGACTTACCGATTCGGCGCAGAGATTGTTATTGGTATTAAAACGACTTACTCTCTCTCTCTCTCTTTCTCTCTCCCTCTCTCTCTCTGTCTTTGTACGACCTGGAGGATCCCGCGTACGAGATGTTGAAACGCAGGATCGTCGCACAACACCAATGTCGAAGACAGTTCACAATAAAGCGCGAGAATATTAATGTTTTAGTTAAATAAACGGTTAAAGCGAATAATGGTTTAAATTAGTGAAAAACGCAAAGATTAAAATATAAGTCTTGTTTGAATATAAAGAGTTTTACGGGGACTGAGTCCTTTCACGATCTCTGAGATGCACTGAAACTCCGGCTCAAAGACTATTTTATTAAACAGTGATGTCCCTCGGGCAGAGCGACTACGCACTAAGCGACTTAACGGCCGACTGCCCCGAGCGTTTGCAGGGTAGGCCCGAGCACTCGGGCCTTTGCACAAAGAACGCCAAAATTGCTGACTCTGCACCTCATGCACACGGGCCCAACCGTCGTCGCTCGGAACGTTCCCAGCATCCAAGTTGTTATCGCGCCCGGCGTTCTAAGAACGTTGACGGTGTTGGAAGCATGGAAGAACGCAGTGGCGTAACGGCTCGTATAAAATTATTATTATAATACGGTTTATAAATCATTGACAACTGATCGAGGGAAACTCCCACAACACTCAATGGTAGGATCAGATGTCAATGATGGTGTGACAAAATTTAACGGGGAAGAAAAATATAAAATGGTCTACTACAATGCTTCGAAAGGCTTATCACCACGCATTCTAAGAACGTCGACAGTGTTGGAAGATCGCTGACCATAATCTTCCATGAGAATATGCCGTGGCGTGACAGGCTTTGAATCGGATTAAGTTATTACTATAAAAAGCTATGGTTAATAAATCATTGACAATTGCTCGAGGGATATCCCGTAACACACCTAGGTGGTTGGATCAATTGTCAATGTTTTAGATTGAGTTTCAAAAAATTTTTAAATTTTTGGTCGGCACGTAACACTTCCCTCCAATGCTTAGAATGTCAGCCATTTTTTCAACTTATATGCGTACAATAAATCCCAATGATTTCAAAAATGTAATGTTCGCAGCACTGAGTCTCTTCTTTTTAGCGTAATCAGAGCTGTTGCAGGTGTTGTTGTTGTTGTTGTTGTTGTTGTTGCTGCTGTTGTTGTTGCACACAATTTCACTTGGAAGAAACGTGTTTCTGAAGTCGTTCAACACAAGCATTTCTTTCGTTCACACCACATGTATTATCGTTGACGCCGTCGTACGTGCAGTCTGATGGTAATCTCTTCACCTCGAAAATCGAGCAACCGTCCGTCTTGATCCACAACGCGTATCGTTAGATCCGTAATGACCCGTGCGGTGATCGGAAGGTAAATGATCTGCGCGGGCGTTTCCGATATCTTATATCCTGGTGGAACTCTCGGAGAAAATTCATGTATTGTATGTACTCGCTTCCCATTGTTGTACGCGCCAGCGGTCACGCTACATTCTATGCGAATAATGTTCACGTTCATGATATTAATTGGATCGTCCGATTCGTGCCATTGTCCAGGTTCTAATACCCGATTCGTTGAGAATCCCAGTAGCGATCCAATGTTATTGCGCTTCGTAAAATCTACGATGAACGAGCAGTACAGCTCGCTTTTCATGGTGTTGTTGTTGGGACGCAACACTATAGGATACACATCGTTGTCATCATCAGAGTCATCGAGATTTTTAGGATACCGCTCGAGTAATCGCTGCCTCAAATACTTGGCAATGGCGTCTAGTTCATAGGAGCCGTGTGGAATCCTAATAGTTTCAGGAGTGGTGTCAACACTGCTGTTTTTGATGCCATAGTTTGAGGTGAAGTAGAATTTATCGTTGTTCCAGTCGATGTTCGGTATTGTATGATAAGTTTCAAAGGTTGTTAAACCAAGTTCGTAATCATCGTCGCTCAAATCTATGGGTGGAAAGTAGCTCACCGCGAGGGTGCTACTCTTGCCGGTTAGAGTGAATGTTAACGACATATTCCGAGCTGTACGACTCGACTAGTATTGAATCATAGCGGTGGGAAGTCAATCCTTAAATTTGTGGCCGATCGTTTGTAGAAAGCGTAGACAGAGTTGTCCACAATTGCTCTGATTGTACTTCTGATACGACGTTCGATTGTATTCGATTTTCACAGCATCTTTATCCAGATATTGTACCAATTCTCTAGGCGGTCGAAGATTCCCGAAGCTGTCGAAATATATAGCTCGACACCCTCTCTTCGCATATGCCACCCAATGAGTTCCCGACCCCTCGACATTGTCCAAATTTACGATACCGCTCTCGTTTCGATGTACTCCTCCGGCTGGTAGTGCATTGCGCATAAAAACACCTCTAAAGAATGGAATACGCATACGTTTTGCCAACTCCTCCAATTGTGCATCGGTAGTTACACCGACAAGCATTTTTATTTTATTTTCGGTGTTTTTTTTTTTCGTTTCGATATTCCCTGTCCGCGCTTGTATGGCGCGAGATAAAGTCCACGACCTTCCATGGAGCGATTATGGCGTTGCATTTCCTGCAGCTGATGTTGCGCCGCCTTATTATCGTTTACCGCCTTGGCGATCCCCGCCGCTCCACCAGCTAACGATCCGAGGACACCTAGCAGCGGGAAAAGCGGTAATATACCACCCCGTTTTGCTACTGGAAGAATCCGTTTTTTCGGTGCTTTCTTTGGAGTCCTTTTGCATGTTTTTGTTTTCATCCCCATTCCGATTTTCGTCTTGGTCTTCATAGCCGCCCAAACAGCCGTAGCAGCACCTCTTTCACCCAGAGTCGAGTCTCGCGCAACGATGCGTTTTCGCGCTTTGTCAGCGAGAACGTTATCTGCGGCGTGCCTTTCACCGAGGTCGTTGCTACGCGAATATGCAATATCGTGTTCGCGACACGCTGCGTCCAACGGATTGATGCCTTGATCCCCTCTAGCCAATCGTTTTGCCAGATGAGTTCCTGGACCGCAAAACTGGTATCCTGGGATATGTAATTCGATAGGTAGCGCGTTTATCGCCCGATTTAACAAACCACGACCTTTCTTTACTCTCGTTGGCGACATTCGTCACAGTTTTTAATCAATGGTGCTGGACCGTCGATATGCGTTTGCTGCCAAGGGCGATTATAATGTTCCAGACACCGACGATACTGCTGAACCTCAGAATCGGCTTTTATATGCTCGGGGAGTCTGTCCCACAACTGATGAATGTGTCTGCCAAACTCTCGCAGTAGAATAATCTTTGGTATATATTTCAACTGCTCAGAGGTTAGGTCTCGAATATCGCAATTATCCGACAGGAGCATTTTGAATACTGAGCTGTTTTGCATCACCGCTTAGATGTAGCAAAATCATTTTTCACAGTTCGCGGAGAGGATGCGATTCGTGCGACAACCTGTGACTATACGCGTGACAAATTTTGACGATAAATCACGAGTGATGTGTCCGAAAACAAGACGCAGACATGGTAGCATGCTACCAAACACTATCCGCTGCCTGATTTGTGGCCCATCAAATTGTGGAAAGACCAACGTGCTGGTGAGCTTGTTGGAAAGTCCACACGGCGTCCGCTTCGAGAACGTGTATGTTAGGGTGTATCGAAAAAACTAAAAGTGGTTGTAGCGATTGAGGCTAGTGCGGAAAAGTTGTCGGTTGACATTACTAAAACATGTGTAAAATTTGAACTTAATCAGTTAGTATCTTCTGTTCTGTCCAGAGGCTCAAATTTCGAAATTTTGCTGAAATAATTGAGAAATATCCAATTTATCGCCAGTAGTGTGACGCTAGTACCGCAACACTACCGCCAGGTGGCGACCCGACCGAGCGCTTCTCGCAGGTGGGATACAGCAGTAGATGAATATAAGAAGCCCGGGCAACGGCGGGTTTTTTCTTAAGCGATTTTCTTAAGCGAGTACTTTAAGCCATTAAGAAATGTCAAAACCCTCAAAGTTTTCCCTTCGACAAACTTTTGACTGTCCGTTTTTCGGACATCCCAAGGATTTTGGCAACAATCTTCCAACACATGAGGATGTTCTCAGATGTTGTGCCTATCAGAGGCGATATCTTGGACAGAAGTCAGGAGGTAATAAGGAGCCTTCCTTTTCTGATATTGCAGCAAATGTTACCGCACAGATTCTAGCGTTGTGTGATAAAGCATCTATTCCAGCAGTAACTGAAAAACGTGTTACTGACAAAATACACGCTTATCACAAAAAATACATTTCCATGAGAAGTGACAATCGAAAGTATAATGAAAGTGTAAACATACGGATCAAGATTGATACATTTAAAGAATACGCATGCAAGCTTTTCGATGTTGCTTCTTGCAAATGTGCAGACTTTGCACATTGCTCTTGCCCTAAACTGCAAAAGGTACCATTAAAAGAACGAGATTTTCTCTCTGATCAAAGAGGTGTTAGACGGATGGTTATTGGTTGTCCTGATCTTATTGAGACAGAAAAACTAAAAAAGCGAGCTGAGCGAAGAGAGGCAGGTGCCCTCAAACGTTCATATCGCCGTGAGACCACTACTTCAGGCGTTGCTTCTTCCCTTGTTCAATCTCTGAAGTCCACAGAAGTGACTGATTCTGATTCTGATGACAACTTTCGACCTAATACACGCTTAGTCTCTAGTTCTCAAATGCGAGCGAAGCTCACAAAAACAGCTCTTGCTGCAGATAGGTTTGGAGTTTCACACAGAGCTGCAGCCGCTATTACTTCAAGTTTTGTCCAGGACATTGGCTTAGTTTCTAAGAGTGACAGTTCGCTTGTTACGGACAAGAGCAAAATAGCCAGAGAACGATTAAGGGTTCGTTCTAAACTGCAGATCGGAGCACAGTCAGAGAGTACTATGCAAGTGAAGGGCCTATACTTTGACGGTCGACATGACCAGACATCGTTCCAAGAGAAACGAAATAATAAATATTATCGCAAAACAATTGTCGAAGGCCATTATTGTCTAATAAAGGAACCGGATGCAAAGTATATTGGACACGTTACACCGAAATCTGGTGGTGCCAATGACATTGCGAATGCTATATTCGAGCACGTCGACACAAAGGTTCCGAGCGGCCTTAGTGAACTACTGCTTGTAGGTTCAGATGGAACTGCCGTAAACACTGGGATCAATGGCGGATTAATTCGGAGGCTTGAATTGATGTGCGGTAAAGCTTTGCAATGGGTAATTTGCTTATTACACTTCAATGAACTTCCTTTCAGACACTTGTTTCAGAAAGTTGATGGTTGCACGACCGGGCCTAGTTCATACTCTGGTCCTGTTGGAAAAATGCTGCCTGGTTGTGAGAAATGTGCAGTGGTTTCGTTTAAAAAAATTAATAATACCTGTGACTTGCCGATTGTTAATCTGGACACGCTGAGCAAGGATCAGCAATACCTCTTTCTTTGTGTCCAGACTTTAAAGTCAGGTATATGTACTCCTGATTTCGCAAATCGTGACCCTGGACCACTTAATATGTCCCGCTGGCTTACCACAGCCAATCGAATTCTGAGGTTATATATGTCAGTCAAGAAACCTTCATCAAGTTTGAGGATACTTGCTGAGTATGTAATAAGAGTTTACGCTCCCTTCTGGTTTCGAATTAAAACTCAGCAGTCTATTAAGGATGGCGGGAAACACATTTTCTCTTTCATAACGTCGACGAGATACTTGCCCAAAAAATATTTGGTGGTCGTAGATCGTGTTATTTCAAGAAATGCGTTCTTTGCTGCTCCGGAGAATCTGCTGCTTTGTATGCTGGCAGACGAAAGAGCAGATATTCGTAAAACAGCTGTTAGAAAAATTATAGAGGCCAGAGCCACTGCAGTTGATTCTAGCCCTATACGCACGTTCTGTGTGCCTCCATTGGATTTTCAGGCAAAAAACTATGTCCACATGATAGATTGGGCTTCTTGCAAGGTCTTCGCACCTCCTGTTCTATCTCATGTAACTTCTGATGAGCTGCAGAGCTCACTAGCGAGTCCTATACCAATTGAGTGGGACTACTATAAGTTCCCATCTCACACTCAGGCAGTAGAGCGAACCGTAAAGCTAGTCACGGAGGCATCTTCAAAGGTATGTGGAGAAGTTGCAAGAGATGGCTATATTCGAGCCACACTGGAGGCAAGAGCTGAACTCCCAGTATTCAATACAAAAGCAGATTTCATAAAAATACTTAAGAAATAATTTTTTAGTTTTTCATGGGTGGTTGGTTGGGAAATGGGTGGGGGGGGGGGGGAGTGGAACTCGAGGTGCAACCACCTTCACATAGTAAGTTCTGAGTCTCTTTCTGGCAACACTAAATGAAACAGAAGCGGGCGAAGAGTTGTAAAAAAAAATACTGAATACTTTCTCGGCCGTGAGTAGGGAAATTTTTTCCTTTTTTTTCTATAAATTTCTCTTAACCTCAACCTTTTCTACATTCTTGGAGGCTGGCACGACATGAGATGGATATTTTGCGGCAGTTTGTCCTTATGAATCGTTTTGGAATAAGTTGCTTATAGAAAGTTCGGTATTTCTCAATTATTTCGGTATAGTTTTGATATTTTGAGCCTCTGGACAGAACAGAAGATACTAACTGATTAAGTTCAAATTTTACACATGTTTTAGTAATGTCAACCGACAACTTTTCCGCACTAGCCTCAATCGCTACAACCACTTTTAGTTTTTTCGATACACCCTAGTGTATGTGTATTCCAAGTCGTTGCAACAGCCGAAATATCAGTATTTGGAGAAATTATTGACTCCGATAGATGAAATTGGTTACTTTACGTTTTCGAATAACAGTGACGTCATCCCATCGAACGAATCGCTTCCGAATTCTATTTTTATCATTGATGACGTGGCATGTGACAAGCAAGATACGATAAGGGAATACTTTGCTATGGGGCGCCACTCGAACGTTGACTGCTTCTATCTCTGTTAGACGTATGCAAAGATTCCCAAACATCTTATACGCGACAATGCGAATCTATTGATTCTGTTTAAGCAGGATGGTACCAACTTGAAACATGTGTACAACGATCACGTAAACACTGATATGTCCTACGAGGATTTCTGCGCATTGTGTCGTAATTGTTGGCAACGGGAGTATGGTTTCATGGTAATAGACAAGTGTAACGTCCGATTGCCAGGGACAACTGGTCGCCACAGATTCTCGAGAGGAGAGCGGCGTCCCCTCGAGTAAAGGATAGGTGGGGTTTCGTTATTACAGAGCAAAGGAGTAAAATCCAACTTAACTTTAACAGTGGCTCGTTTATTCAATAATAATTATAACAAGTTAATAGTAATTACAGCTATGATTATAGGTTTCGTATCTTATCTATATGTATATATATATATATATATATATATATATATATATATATATGTGGTTGAACTATGTACAGGTTATCTGTCTGCGTTGCAGTGTAATGCCGCTTCCGTCTCCGGGGCGAGCTCTTACTCTTGGCAACGATAGCTTCAGGAACTGCCGCTTCCGTCTCCGGGGCGAGCTCGATCTCTTAGCTATGTCTGCTGTAAGAACGGCCGCTTCCGTCTCCGGGGCGAGCTCGATCTTTTGGCAGATTTTCGTTCTACTAGTGACTTCTCGTATTGCAGTGTACGGCCGCTTCCGTCTCCGGGGCGAGCTCGTACTCTTGGCAATGATAGCTTTAGGAACGGCCGCTTCCGTCTCCGGGGCGAGCTCGATCTCTTGCTATGTCTGCTGCTAGAGCGGCCGCTTCCGTCTCCGGGGCGAGCTCGCTTCTGTTGGCAGAGTAGAAGAAGTGACTACTGTGCTCCGTGCACTCCCTTTTATACCCCAGTTTTGGCGGACTGGCGCATGCGTTTCATATTATTTCCTTAATTAACAATTTGTTTGTCTATCGCTTTATATTCTTAGTCTAAGTCTTTATCAGTGTTTATTTTTAATCTTATTCTAATATTTGTTTTATTACTACTTGCTTAATTACTAGGTTAGATATACATAGGTTAAGTAACGCTGTTTTACCGGCGGTCGGTAATGCCAGGTTCGAGTCCGCGTGGGACGTTACACAAGGATAGCACGATGTCCAATGGACGTTATAGAAAGGGATTTAACGAGTTTGCAATACCATGAGATTGTCAATTGCCGTCGACACGTCGGTGGGAAGGATCGCGAGAGAATAGTGAAGGAAATTGCAAAAACCAGCGAATCCATTCGCCAGAAATATCTGGCTTTGAAGACTGGCAAGATGGAGGAAGATATCGCGTTGGAGAGATACTTTAAACCTGTTGTCGAACCCTTAAAACATATTATGGAAAATACCGCAGCGGCAGAAGTTGACAAATCGTCGCTGATGAGCACAAACATCGAAGAGAATGAAACATTAACGCCTAAAACAAAAACTCATCCGAATAGGAACACACAATGCAAGGCAAAGAGGAAACCACACACGTCATCGGAATATTCACTCGTAACCTCCACACTAGTTCAATCGAAGCGGAAACGACAGAATGTCACGTCAAACGATTCCTCGGTTTCTTCTACACCAATAAATACATTTCCTCTTGTACAATCGCTCTCAACCATTGGTGATGACGTTTTCGAAACTAGTCCCAATGAGTCGTTGGCAACATCTGTTAGACAACAACTCCAAACATCCGAGGGACAAGAAACGTTTCGCAACCATTTCGGTCCGGTGGGGCAAAAATACATGAGCGCAATCCTAAATAGTGATAAGGATACGTCAATGGACTATATGTATGGTGTATACTTCGGCAATAGCGGAACGATGCTTGGGGATAAGGCTTTCGATATAGACAAGGATGACAATATAATCATAGATGGTGTAAGATATGGAGGAACACCCGGTCTTTACGAACTGATTTTCAAGAGAATTCCCGACGATCTAGAGACGCGGCAGCGTCTCGACGCCAAGTACAGGAAAGACATCCTGTATATGTCGACTGTCGCTACCGCTATCATTTACTCGAGAAACGGCTAATCCAACCTAACCTGAAACTTATTTCATTAATATCTCATCACGCCTGCAATATTTTCTAAATTTAAAGGCATTTTTCTTATGTAAACCGCATATAAGCTTTCGAATAAGACCAAATTTCAATAAAATCTGTCCACGCATAACAGAGATATCATAATATCGTCTCATGGATCTATCAGAAACGGTAAGATTTTCTCCTTATTCTTCAACCAAATTTTCGTCAACATAATACGTATACGCGTTACACGCACACCTTCAGCCAAAACGGAACTAATACATGTTTCGTTCATCAATCGCTATCTTCACTAGGCAATCTACTCCAATACGCGTTACACGCACACCTTCAGCCAAAATGATACTAACACATGTTTCGTGCATCAATCGCTATCTTCACTATGCAATCTACTCCAAATTTTGACAGCTTACAGTCAGATTATAACCTGACGAGTGTCAAATAAGGTAGGTTGTCAAAATTTGAGATGCCACGTGTTTTTACAAATATGTATCGTTGTACCATTGAGCTGCAACCATAACCCATAACCACAAATTCTAACGACTTGAAATCAGCCTGTAACCACAAATCAAATCAATTCTCAATCGATATGGAATACATATACCTATGTAGAGAAAAGGGGAGAAGACGAAGAAGCGAAGTGAAAAAGAGAAATAAATTTAATTTTCATTCGTTACTTTGAATGAGTGTACTGTACACAAAGTACTATACATATAAAATACATATAGATCGGCAATGCAGTGCGTATGGTTTCATTTCGTAGTTGTTAAACTTACGTAGAATGTATCCTTAATCAAAAAATAAATAAAGTACACTCGCTGAGCTGCTTTGCGCTATTCCGAGTATTCCAAGTATACAGGGTGTCCCAAAAATGTCGGTTTTCCTTGAAAGGGGTGACTCAGGGGGTGATTTGAAACAACTTTTTCCTTAGCGAAAATATTGTCCGAAGCTTCGTTAAGGAGATATTAACCAAAAACCCCGACCAATCAGAGCGCGCGCCTTCCGCCTGAGTTCCCGCGGTAGCGTTGACTACGAGGTAGGCGACCGCGCTTGTGCTACGAACGTACGAACAAGCAAGTCGGCATGCATCGAAGGAAACCGCGTTACACAGTTTTTTTTTACTTCCAGGCCGCGGACATCTAGGCAAATGTCTAGATGTTACATTTTATCTGCACAAATTATTAAAATGACCGCGATATGAGTAATGGAATGTATGAACACAGCATTTTAGCTGTGTATATGTAGTTGTGTCATCTTAAGCGCAGTTGGAAAGCACCTTTATGTACTTGCAGCACATTTTGATTTCACATCTTTTTTTATATTGTATATTTTCTTCTATTTTTTTGTGATTTATTTGTTTCATGTACTTGGCGTATTTTTTTACTTTTACCACATACACCGATGCCGATAAACAAAAATACAAAAGTATACTGCTGGCGACGAATGCCCACAGACGCGATCATATCGCTAAAAAGCCCATATTGAGCAACAAGGGATACAAGTACAAACATGTAATTGCACCGCTACTCCCTCGCGCATCAACCAATAAAGCAGGGAAAGGTCTAACTGCACCGCGAGCCATGGTGGTAAACGGTAATAAGATAGATTACGTGCACTGGGACGATCCCAACGAACTGGTGGACCGATTGCGTTTGCTGGAAGCGTCGCGTCATGCGGGTAACAACTCTCATGATCCCGAAATTCTATCGATTATCGAGGAACTCCGCGAGGTAGGCTTCATTATAAATTAAACTGCGCACCGATGATTTGCACTGTATACGTCGAGATGCCGATCAACAAATTTGGGGTATCGCTCGAGAAGAGTGGAACAGCTAGAATGGACTATTACAAATGGAACGGTGTGCTTCGAAAATACATGCGAGATAACGCTCTTTGCGTGGTTGGTGCTGACTTTGATGCAAAATCACGCAAGATACGACGCGTAGCTCAGCCGGCGGTCGACACCGATGCCGTCAATAAACTATACGTGGAAAAGAGCATTAAACTTTTGAGAAAGCAGCTGGAAGAATTAGAGAGGATGCTGATCATGTTTCAGAGAGATATGCTGACGTTGCAAAACAGCGTTCAAAAGATATCACTGGCGTCGAATTCTATTCCACAGCAGCGCTGCGAAGGAGAATCATGCGAGACGGTCGAACTTGTTCAGAATTTCCTCGGACCAACGGGAAGTACATAATGCATGTACACGATAATTATCGCATCATTCGTGTCAAAGACACCTCTGCGATCAAACATGTTGTCATTATCGAAATCCATGAGTAAAGAAGGAAACCACAGCCACAAGAAGCAACAACTTGTTGAGGAATTGCATGCTCCAGCTCGAAGACATTTCCCACGGAGACGCGTCATAGTGCATAGATACTGTTAAGGATTCGAAAGGCCACGGGGTTTATGATGCGGACGTGCTCTCTGCGCTATTTTTCAAGCTTAAAATTTCATTAGCGCGATTATTGTGGCTGTTAAGCATCTGGCACCATAAACAGGGGAAAACTCCAAATCCCAGTTATGACGGGTCTTGGAGTCTCTCCTGGCGCACAATAGCGATTGATGCATCATAAACCCCCTGGACAGGTCGCGCACATGAGGGTCGTTTCTGTCCGCGGGCCTTGGGGCCTGTCTCGGGGTCTCGGTACGGTATCTCCCCACTGCATTTTGTTTATGCGGAAAGATGGGCGGAGTGTTAACAAAATCCAGGGAAACGCCCAACGTGTCACCTTAAGGACACTGATTGGAAGCGAAGATTTCCACCCTGAACGGACCTCCGTGGCAGACCAAGTGGTGGGGCAAATCGAAGTTTTCGTTAGAGGGTACGCGGCGAAGGAAGACCAGAACTCAGACCAAAAAGATACGAAAAGGTTCTCGGCTCCTGTCGGCCTTGGAAACGGCCATACACATTTAATACATATACGTTTAAGACATATATCATTAATAGATACATTTACTACATTTTTACATTAGTCGACCATAGTAACGGTCAATTACAATAAACGTTGTTATTCAAAATCGAGCGTTATTACTGAACCAGCAGTTTTATCCATGTAACAATTACGCTTAAAAACATTGGTCCTTCGAGCCGGATACATCGTGTTCAGTGTATCGGTATTCAAGTGACATATCGGACTTTGTGAGAAGTTGAGTCAAGTGCATCCACGGACTTGGATGCAATCGGGTGTGATCGACAATCTCGATCAGTACCACGGACTCACCGGTCAGCACCCTGCAACTTGGATCTGCTGACGGGCATCACCATTAGGACACCAGGATCATTTCGTGCTAGCGTCTTCTGGACTGGAGGTTTTGTTGCCGTTTTCTGGACTTTCGTCGCAAAGGTGACGGTGTCAACATCCTCCACGAGATTCCGTAGCCGCACCTCTATTCCGAAGACTGGGGCAGTGGAGGCAGGAGATCAACGCACCGATCCCTTAAGTATCCTTAATTTCCATAAGTTTTTGGTTTCTTGCACGATTTGAACGGTGATTATCTTGTGTGTTCAATATGGAATCATTGTTGAAAAAGTTGATTATGGAGCGCGGTCAGGTTAAGGCCGGACTCACTCGTTTCAGAACGTATTTTGAATCGTTGGACAGTTCTGCACCAGTGCGAGAACTCCACGAACGAACGGGAAAACTTTCGTTGTTATTCGATAAATTCGACGCAATTCAATCTCAAATCGAGATTCATATAAGTGGCACCGAATTAGAAGCATCACATGTTGACGAACGTGAATCATTCGAGAATCTGTACTATAAATATATCTCGGCTGCTAAAGAACGCATTGAACAGACATCACATCCAGTGTTAGGTACATCGCGTACACCGACGACGGATGTTTTATCACACGGTATGGTGAATCACGATTTTACTCTGCAACTTCCTGAGCTAAAGTTACCGACGTTCGATGGCGCGTGTGGCGACTGGATTCGATTTCGGGATACGTTTGAATCAGTTATCAACACGAGTGATAAGCTATCGGGAATCCAGAAATTTCACTATTTAGATTCCGCGTTAAAGGGCGAGGCTGCACGAACCATCCAAACCTTGGGTGTTTCGGAGGCAAACTATGCCCAGGCTTGGGCAGCCTTAAGAGCACGGTACGATGATTCGCAAGCATTGACTCTGCATCACGTCAAAGCATTGTTTGATGTTCAAGTGGTAACAAAGACATCATATTCAAGTCTAAGACAACTCTACGATGATTACAAGAATCATTTGCAAGCTTTAAAATCATTAAATGAACCCGTCGACTCATGGGATTCTGTGATTGTCCATCTCATTGCAACAAAATTTGATGCCGTAACTAAGCGTGAGTGGGATAAGCGGGTAATGAAGATTGCTGATAGGCTAACGTGGAAACAAATGGCAGAGTTTTTAGAATACCAATGCAAGTATCTACAAAGATCTGGCATGGATAAACCAGTTGCACCGCACGCACCATCGAAATCGTCAAATAAGTCATATCCGGATGCGAGGCGTGAGCGTCCGGCGAGTATTTCATCATATGTAGTGAGAACGTCTGAGAAATGTCCTTTGTGCACTGAGGAGCATGCACTGTATGGGTGTGGCCAATTCCAGAGACTGACACCCGTAGAACGTAATAGTAAGGTTCGAGAAATGAACATTTGTTTTAATTGCCTGCAACCGGGCCATCGAAACAAGTTTTGTACACGCGGGTCTTGTAGAAAGTGTGGCAAAAAGCACCACACGGCGTTACATTTTGAAACTCGTGCATTGCCCCGCGTAACCGAGGCAGGGACCCGCGACCTCAGAGTAGATACGACTACAACGCCTGCGGTACCTGTGGCTCGTGTTTCCTTGGCAGGTACGCATTTTTTCTCGGATGGGTTATACGTGCTATTAGCAACCGCGGTCGTTGATTTGGAGGATAGTCAGGGTAGGAAACACAAATGTAGAGCACTCTTAGATCCGGGTTCACAATCCCATTTCTTGACAGAGGAATTGTCCACGAAATTAGGGCTATCTTGTCATCCATTCACTGGAACGTTTTCTGGAGTAGCACGCCAATTATGTATTATTGATAATTGGACTCAAACGAAATTGCATTCACGGTTCACTTCTTTTGAAACATCCCTGCGGTGTTTAATACTTCCAAAAATAACAGACGACCTCCCTAACGTGTCATTAAAACGAGATGCAATACCTATTCCGTCAAATTTGAAGTTAGCAGATCCGCACTTTTATGAAACGGGAAAGATTGACGTGTTGCTGGGTGGAGGTTTGTTCTGGAAATTATTATGCGTAGGCCAACTGGATTTAGGATCAAATTATCCGGTAGTACAAAAAAACGCAGTTAGGCTGGATAGTTGCGGGAGGTATGTGTCTGTGTCCGCGATACGAACGGCCGAAAATTGCGTGTCACATGATTACAAATGAGGATTTGCAAGCTCAATTGCAGAGGTTCTGGACCGTGGAAGAAGGGGCTACGTGCCACGATAAGACTACGAATGGCGAGTGCGAGCAATATTTTCGGGACACGACAACGCGAGACGCAAGTGGACGATTTGTCGTTAGAATTCTGTTTAAACCAGAGGTTAGAACACTTGGAGAGTCGCGTAAGATGGCGGAGAAACGTTTGTATTCGGTTGAACGTAAACTGAGTAAGAATGTCGATTTAAGAAGGGAATACGTTGCATTTATGCAAGAGTACGAGGATTTAGGACATATGACACGAATTGCTGGTAGTCGGGAAACTACGTCGGGATATTATCTTCCACATCATGCGGTGTTCAAACAAACCAGCACAACGACTAAGCTTCGCGTTGTCTTCGATGGTTCGGCGAAAACCACAGCGGGGTTATCGGTAAATGAAGTACAAAGAATAGAGCCGACGGTACAGGATACGTTGTTGGATATCGCACTACGTTTCCGATGGCATAGGTACGTCCTGTCGGCAGACGTGGAAAAAATGTATCGACAGATACTTATTGCACCAGACGAACGATGTTATCAAAGAATCTTATGGCGACCCGACGATAGTTTTCCAATCCAAAAGTACGAACTTAACACGGTCACATACGGGACAGCTTCCGCGCCGTTTTTGGCAACGAAAGCTCTTACTCAATTAGGCGAGGATAATGCTGTGACCTTTCCAGCGGCAAGTCGGGCGATAATGAAAGATTTTTACGTTGACGACTTGTTGACGGGCGCGAATACAATTGACGAAGTTAGGATATTACGACAACAAATTTCACAGATTTTGAGTACCGCGGGGTTCACGTTGCGAAAATGGGCGTCAAACGATCCGCGTATTTTAGATAAACACGGCCAACCTCTGCAACGGGTGGAGATCAAAGCCGACAAAGATCCAAAGACTTTGGGTCTTTTGTGGGTAGTACAGGACGATTCGTTACGGTATTCGGTTGCGACTTCGTCTTCGCAACGCATATCCAAACGTAGCATCTTGTCGGAAATATCAAAGATTTTTGATCCTCTCGGTTTGGTAGGTCCAGCGACAATTCGGGCAAAAATGATTTTACAAAGGTTGTGGCAACTTAGAGTTTCGTGGGATGAATCGCTGCCGCAAGACGTACACACGGAATGGGAAGGGTTTCAACGCCAATTAGCTCCGCTCAATGAAATAAATATTCTGAGGCGCGCAACGTTTGGGATGACAGACAAGATCGAGCTTCATGGGTTTTGTGATGCCTCCGAGAAGGCATATGGGGCGTGCATCTACCTGAGATCCGTGGATGAAAACGGTCAAGGGACTGTCCGCTTGCTATGCGCGAAGAGTCGGGTAGCTCCACTGAAGGTAATTACATTACCGCGGCTGGAATTATGTGGAGCGTTGTTATTGACACAATTAGCTAATAAGGTAAGGACCGCGCTAGACATCGCATCAATCCGGGAATATTATTGGTGTGATTCGACTATTGTTCTCGCGTGGATTAGGGCTCCGTCAGACAGATGGAAAACGTTTGTCGCGAATCGAACGACAGAGATCCAGCGATTAACCACCGTGAACTGGTTTCATGTTAAGTCGGAAGAGAATCCGGCCGATATCATATCTCGGGGTATTCAACCAACGGCATTGCAGGGCACTGGATTGTGGTGGTACGGTCCATCTTGGTTATCCAAGGATGTGGGCTGCTGGCCCACTCCAGTTGAGTCTTGTGAAGACGCTCCAGAGTTCAAGGAGCCATGCGTGTTGGCCGGAGCTGCCAGCAACGGGTGCGAATTGTTCGACAGATACTCATCGTATATGCGATTGATACGAGTCACGGCGTATTGTCTGCGTTTCATACGTAATGCACATGTTAAAGGGGTCTGCATCCACGAGTCCGATGAAAGGGGATGCAACTGTTCGGGATAAACTTCTAAAGCCGGGTTTACACCAAGGCGAATACGAACAAAAACACGAACAAAAACATGTTCGTCTGTTCTCGTCGCGTTTACACCGCCGCGAACACGAACAGAATACAGCGTACGAACGTTCTCGAAGATGTTTGCGTCGGTAGGAACGCAGTGGACGAACATTTCTGACGATACCTGGCGATCCGCATCCCTTTCCATTGTGGGACCGCTCGTAAACAGGCGACCCTCTAGGACCGTCCGCCGGCAGGTACTCCACAGAAATAGTATGCGTGGCAAGCTCCAATAAAATGTTTATATTTTTGGTTTTAGCATAATGAGAATATTTCCAACGTATGGATGAGATTTTTCTAATAAAAATGAAACAAAACCCGACGCAATTCAGACAAGTTTGAGTTCTGCTTTGATATACAGGGTGTCCCACCGTAGAGTGGACAGCGGGATATCTCGTAACGTGTTGGAGATAAAAAAATAAAAAAAATACGTAAATTTTCCGAATTACGTCGTTCTTGGTGTCAGTTTTATCGGAAAAACATAAGGAATCCATTGGCGTCACTTCCCTCTCGATACGATGAAGAAAAGAAGCAAACAGTTGAAATCCTGTACATTTCTCACTTTTTAATGATATTCCAAACCCTTCGAGGGTCGAAACCCTTCAATACGCTACGTTCGACCCAGGATTCGTACCTTTTTCCGGAAAAAGCCATAAAATTCGATGGGCACTGCGAGGTGTTGTCCTCACCACGGGGTGACGGGCGTACCTCCAGAATTACCCTGTATCTGTTTAGGAAATAATATAATTCTTTATTCTTTATCGTATCGATATGGAAGTGTCACCGATGGATTCCTTGGGGTTTTCTGATGAAAATCATTACAAATGTCGTGTAAATCGGGCAACTTTTACATAGGGAATACAAATAGCTTGTGTCAAAGTAATCCGATTTGCACGATATTTGGTATGATTTTCATCAGAAAAACATAAGGAATCCATTGGCGTCACTTCCCTTTCGACACGATGAAGAAAAGAATTTCTTAATACGCTGTAATGGATATTTCACCCTCGACTGCGGGGACTCGACCCCAATTCGCTACGTTCGGCCCAGGATTCGTACCTTTTTCCGGAAAAAGCCATAAAAATCGGGCGAGGCACTGCGAAGGGCTTTCCTCGCCACGGGGTACCAGGCCGCATCTCCTTGACGGGCGTTGCTCCAGAATTACCCTGTATCATTTGTGCAGTGTGTGACACCCTACTACCCTCCGCGTAATCGGTCTGCGCGAAGTGGGGCGCAAGTTCGATCATTATCAGTACTCCTGCCCGAGAGGAATACGATTTACTTTAATTATAGTACATGTGTGTTTTGTAATAAAGTGTTTCTATCGTCTCCTGAATTCAATAACTGGCATCCAGACATCTACGCTCCTACAATCCACCGGCAATATTCCTCGTGGGGAGACACAGGAAGAAAAGGGGTAGCCCGCTGTCGATGTGTGGTCCTCTCGAGTATAAACACGAGCTTCAATATCGAAACCTAAAGCATGCGTTGACGTATTCCGCGCGAGAGAAGGTGGGCATTGGGGAGGGGATATTGCCGTGAAAAGGGCCTCTTCAAGAGAGCAGCCGTTTGTGAGGGATGCAAATCCGATTGGTTCTAATACAATCTGCTCCCTATGGTTGAAATTTAGTCTAGCAACTTTCACACCTCCTAACCTAACCAATCGAACTTGTATCCCTCCCAAAATAACCGGCCATCCGAGCGCAGAAGCAAGTGCGAAATAAAAGTAACGGTGCGCTTCTCGATTCCGCAGATGTACCTACCAAAGTAGCATTTCTGACGGAAAAGAATTGTCCAGCCTTTGGGTCTGCGTAGACCTTTGGCAGGTAGGTATCTATTTCAGCAGGCACTGCCACCCGTGGCGCCAGCAAGACCGACCCCGGTCCTTGATCGTTCAGCGGGTTTTCTTCCAGTGAAAATCAGTATATTTGCAAGCGCAATATCTCAAAAACCAGTGGAAATCAAGTGTATACATTAAAGCTTATTGAATTTGTCTTGGAACGCACTATCAACTCAGGACTTAAAAAAAAATCGTCCCATTTGAAAAACCGAACTTGACCATCGTATCTTTTAAAATAATAATCGAAAAAAATCCGTCGCGGCTAATTAAGTAGCCCCCTCGAACCATTAATTTACGTATTTTTTTTATTTTTTTATCTCCAACACGTTACGAGATATCCCGCTGTCCACTCTACGGTGGGACACCCTTTATATCAAAGCAGAACTCAAACTTGTCTGAATTGCGTCGGGTTTGGTTTCATTTTTATTAGAAAAATCTCATCCATACGTTGGAAATTTTGTCATTATGATAAAACCAAAAATATAAACATTTTATTCGAGCTTGCCACGCATACTATTTCTGTGGAGTACCTGCTGGCGGACGGTCCAAGAGGGTCGTCTGTTTACGAGCAGTCCCACAATGGCAAGGGACAGCAAGACCCAAGTTTCATGGATTTGGGCATCCGGAGGATTTCACGGCTATTAGTAGGGTTAAATGTTAGCGAACACTGCTATTTCGCGTTTACAACGAGACGAACAGCGTGTTAGCGACCATGTTCGCGAGAAAAGACGGAAATGTTTTTGTTCGTATTCGCCTTGGTGTAAACGCGCCTTAACGGTTCAAGAGTTAGAAGATGTACGAATCAGATTACTGAAATTCGCTCAACAAGACGCGTTTTCTGTGGAATGGCACGATTTACAAAAAACAGGAACTATACCGAAGTTAAGTAGATTACGATCATTGAATCCTTTTCTTGACACAAACGGAATTATTAGGCTAGACGGTAGATTAGCGAACGCGAGAATCTCGTATGATGAAAGACATCCAATAATCTTACCATCAAAGCATCCGTTCACGAACTTGATTGTTTTGCATGAACATTCGCGATTGCTTCACGCGGGGTGTCAGTCAGTAACTGCGTCTCTTCGTAGGAAATATTGGCCACTTTCATGCAGGAGCATTGTAAGGAAACTCTTACGGAAGTGTATAAGGTGTTTTCGTGTCAAACCACATACCGAGAATTATATGATGTAAAACTTGCCGGCGTCACGGGTGACTCCGTCCAGGGCTTTCTCTACCTGCGGGGTTCACTATGCAGGTCCATTCTCGATACGGGAGAAATCACGCTGTCGAGTGATAATCAAGGCATACTTATGTGTGTTTGTTTGCTTTGCAACTAAAGCGGTTCATCTTGAGTTAGCTTCTGACCTTACTACCGAAGCTTTCCTCAATTCTCTACGCCGATTTATAGCACGCCGAGGTCGATGTAGTCACATTTTCTCGGATAATGGTACCAATTTCGTCGGAGCTCGTAATGAGTCGAGGGATCTCGGGGGTTTATTGTCAGATAATGAGCACCGATCGCGGATTTCCGACTTCTGTAGTACGGAAGGTATTCAATGGCATTTTATACCTCCCCACGCACCTCATTTTGGCGGTCTGTGGGAGGGGGCAGTAAAATCGGCAAAGTACCATTTGAGGCGAGTGGTCGGACAAACGACTTTAACGTTTGAAGAATTCTATACGGTTTTAACGCAGGTCGAATCGTGCATGAATTCTAGACCTTTGTGTCCATTGACCGATGATCCGTCCGACCTCACTCCTCTCACACCTAGTCATTTCCTTATCGGTGGCTTAATGACGTATTTGCCAGACCCTGATCTCCGAGATGTTAACCCAGCTCGGCTGATTAGATACCAGCACTTGCAGTACATGTTACAGCATTTTTGGACGAGGTGGCAGAAGGAGTATTTGCATCAACTCCACCAGCGAACCAAATGGCGGACAAGCACGCCAGCTAAATTCGGTCCAGGGACGCTGGTGGTCGTCAAGGACGATAACACCCCACCACTCAAATGGCACATGGGGAGGATCGTTGAAGTTCATCCTGGCAAGGATGATGTCACACGCGTTGTCAGCATCAGACTATCTGGCAGCACTGTCAAGCGACCAGTGACAAAGATTTGTATCTTGCCATTAGATGACGACGCAGAAGGACGATCCGAAGAACCCCAGCCAGCCATGTAGGCTTGGTGTTTAGCCGATGAAGGAGTTGTGTTGTGATATGGACACTTGTAAAACTGTAACACTTAATGGATTACTTTACTACGCATCTTATGTTAATATTTGTTACGACGTGTAATGTCAAAAGACTTTTAAGCTAATTTTTTTTTGTGTCTCTTGTATGTGACTTGTCATTTTTTCTCTATGTACTTGACATTTGTGATGTTTTATATTACTAATGTATATTAGCATTCTACGACGTCTGTTGAACGCGATGCGTTCAAGGTGGGCGGCATGTTAAGGATTCGAAAGGCCGCGGAGTTTATGATGCGGACGTGCTCTCTGCGCTATTTTTCAAGCTTAAAATTTCATTAGCGCGATTATTGTGGCTGTTAAGCATCTGGCACCATAAACAGGGGAAAACTCCAAATCCCAGTTATGACGGGTCTTGGAGTCTCTCCTGGCGCACAATAGCGATTGATGCATCATAAACCCCCTGGACAGGTCGCGCACATGAGGGTCGTTTCTGTCCGCGGGCCTTGGGGCCTGTCTCGGGGTCTCGGTACGGTATCTCCCCACTGCATTTTGTTTATGCGGAAAGATGGGCGGAGTGTTAACAAAATCCAGGGAAACGCCCAACGTGTCACCTTAAGGACACTGATTGGAAGCGAAGATTTCCACCCTGAACGGACCTCCGTGGCAGACCAAGTGGTGGGGCAAATCGAAGTTTTCGTTAGAGGGTACGCGGCGAAGGAAGACCAGAACTCAGACCAAAAAGATACGAAAAGGTTCTCGGCTCCTGTCGGCCTTGGAAACGGCCATACACATTTAATACATATACGTTTAAGACATATATCATTAATAGATACATTTACTACATTTTTACATTAGTCGACCATAGTAACGGTCAATTACAATAAACGTTGTTATTCAAAATCGAGCGTTGTTACTGAACCAGCAGTTTTATCCATGTAACAATTACGCTTAAAAACAGATACGATGATCTGTGGCAAGCTGACGTTGTAGAAATGCGTCCATACTCGCGATTCAACCAAGGTCACCACTACATACTCACAGTCATCGATGTGCTGAGCAAGTATGCATGGGCGTTACCGCTCAAGACTAAAAGTGGCGCTGAGGTGACTAAAGCGTTTGCAAAGATATTTAGAGATCGATATCCGAAAAATTTGCAAACCGATCAAGGAAAAGAATTTTACAACGCCGATGTGCAGAAACTCTTGACAAAACACGACATTAATCATTATTCGACATATTCGGTGATGAAGGCCTCCGTCGTGGAACGTTTCAATCGAACTTTGAAGAACAATATGTGGAAACTGTTTACGCTCAATGGAACCTATAAATGGACCGATGCGCTACCGCGTCTACTTTCAGAATATAACGCACGAAAACATAGAACCATCAAAATGTGTCCTCGCGATGTTACCCCTGCGATCGCCGATAAGCTGCAAGCCACCACATACAGCAACATAAAGATTGCTGCTCCAGCGAGATTCAAATTGGGCGAGTTTGTGCGTGTGAGCAAATTCAAAACCATCTTCGATAAAGGCTATACACCGAATTGGACAACGGAGGTGTTCAAGATAGCGAAAGTACAGACAACTAATCCCGCGACGTATCTGCTGGTCGATTCCTGTGGAAAACCTGTTGCCGGAGGATTCTATGAACATGAGCTGCAACGCGTCGCCGATCCTGGTGTATATTTAGTGGAAAAAGTGTTGCGTAGGAAGGGGGATAAGGTATACGTCAAGTGGCTGGGGTTTGCTAAATCACACAATTCATGGATAAATAAAAATAATGTATTGTAAAATAATAATACATGGTTCAATAAATACAATGATATACATATACATATGTAAATGTGCATACAATTTTTATTTTTTATTTTTTACACATTATTTCAACCATTTATAATCCAGTTAATATATATATATATATATATTTATACATATAATATGCCGCGCCTAAATAAGAAGGTTCCAGTGTTGATGAAGGACGAAAATAATGGTGCGATAATGACCGAATTCGTAGGTCTTAGAGCGAAAATGTATGCACTTCGCGTAGACGGTAAAAAAGATACGAAAAAGGCGAAAGGCGTCAAGACCAACGTCATAGCCAGGACGATAACTTTCGACGACTACGCGCAGTGTTTGCAAAAGGAGACCAAAATGGTTCGCAGGCAATCATGCATACGGTCTAAATTGCACAAAGTGTACACCATTTCCGAATCCAAAATCGCTCTAAGTCCATGCGACCACAAGCGGTATATCGTACCCGATTCGACCGACACTCTGCCCTGGGGACATTACAAAATTCCATTGTAAAAATATCGATGTAAAATAGAAAATTATTGTATTTATTGTATAATATAACATGCTTCACACATGTATGGAAATTATTATAAATAGTGGAATTATTGCATATGTATCATTGTGTGTGTGTGTATATATATATATATATATACAAATAAATAATTTATATAAATACAATAATATATATAAATACAATAATTTTCTATTTTACATCGATATTTTTACATCAACCCCGGAACCTTCTTATTTAGGCGTGGCATATTATATGTATTGTCGATGGGATAATCGGATGTGTCGAATCTATCGATATTGCGTTTCATGGTCTCGTAGATATCTTCGCATTGAATGTGATAAATGAGGCTGTCAGTGTCGGTATACAGAATTTTACAATTTTGAGCGAGCAGTGGAGACATGTAATTATGGTGAAATTCATACAAACAAATTTTCGATATGTCCAGAATGCACATACCCACGTATATCGGTTTGTTGAATTTCACCTCGACTTTTCGCAATTCAACAGCTATTAAATTTTCCGAAAATACGCTTCTGCTGTGGAAATTCGGTTTCGCAATCATTGCCTCCGCACCATATCGCCCTTCCCAATGCGTCAAAAGTTTTACATCCACGTGATTTCGTACATTTTCCATAGTTTTACCAAATACCGCGTTGTTCATCAATTTGTATAAATTTTTCTCAAAATCGTTTGTCGCGCCTGTTCTGAACCGTGTATTTAGTTCGATGTAATCGCGGAGCCAGGGAGATTGAGCGAATTGAAGCACGCAGTGTATCTTTGTAATAGGAAGACCGTGACGCGCGCACTGCTGCAGGTTGCGATAATGGATAACGTAACGCTGCTTATCGTATAATGTCGCGAGTAATTTGTCCTGTCTGCTGCCAGGTGGTTTGGCACGCGTCGGACAGAATGGTAGATCTGCATGAGCATCGTGCAGACGTTGCGGATATTCAAGATCTACCTCGAGAATGTATCCCGTGGGCGAATCGACAGCGATCGAAGACACATAAAAATTTGCAACATCTTCGACCCATTGAAATTTAGCGTATGGCAGGGGCTGACACATTGCCCATCCATACAAATTGTTCACGTCAAAGTACATCAAGTACGATGACTGTTCCGATGCGTCGTAAGATGGCATGTACTTGTTATTGGCTTGTGCATATCTTCCGGAACATTGACTTAAACCCCCGCGTATACCGCGTTCGATAAACATGACCATATCAACGTCGGTGAGCAATTCGAATGTAATTTTGGTATGTTTTAACATAGCATCCCACGTGAAACCAGGTAATGTATAATAATGCGCTGAATCTAATCCATAACTCTTGATACAACTTTCGCGAAAATTTTCAAAAATATCTGCTAATAACAAGACATCTGTTTTCAAATACAAGTCACTGTATTCGCCCAAGGTTCTAATCCCGAAACGTTGCCAAACAGTCTCCGCATGCGCGTAATCGCTTTCGGATACAGTCTCACCCGTTAACGAACTGTAGAATGACTCGCGCGGTGGTAAGCATGGGTCCTGCAGCTTGTTCGCGCAATCAAGGTATTCATATGGAAAGACACCCTTTCGCCTTAATAAATTGAAATCTTCAATGGATAATGTTTCAAATTGAGATCGTAAAATTTTTAATTGATCTGTGTTAAGAAAAGATGCTAATTTGTCGAGACTGGTATTGAGAAATTTGTATGAATCGATAAATCGCAATTTAATATGATTTCGTGAATCTGATTCAGCCGGATCTTCAACATTTTTTGTGAAAGAAATAGACTTTTCCTTAGTTATTGGTAATACATCAACGTGACCTTTGAAAGCGGTAGCTATTTCCATGATAATGAAATGCGAATCAAAGCCAGATAAATTATGAAAAACTATGGGGATGTAAAACGCATTTTTATATTTTAAATTGCATTTCGAATGTGCGGGTCCTCTAAACCGCCCGGATATATGACAATGATCGCGAACTCGTACATCATCAGCCTCGAATGGCTCTTCGCATATATGACAATTTGTTGCATTGCGAAATGTTATCGACTGGTCTTTCGTCAACTTCTCCATAGAAGCATTATTGGTTAGAATGGGTTTGGCAAAATTTGAAAAATTTTTTAGTTCGTCGACGAACCATGAAATACAATCCGCGTCGCGGCGACATCGATACATCGATAGCGATGTATCGTACGAACAATGCATATAATATGCAATGCTATGAACTTTGTGGTGCTGGTACGCATGTAATTTAGAATCCGCATCACCCTTCATGCGGTCTTCCGTTTTCTCGATGATGCACTCGAGATCTGCATACACCACGAATGGATGTCGCTCCTTCTAGCAGTGGTTCTTGAAACTAAGGAAATTGTTGCCTTCGCTGGGCAGCAGAATGGCACAGTTATTCATATTCCCACAGTCCACTGCATGGGCCTCCAACTTATCGACGGATCCAAAGTAATGCAAGCATCTGCAAAACCATAAAAAAAATTTTATTTAATTTTTTTATGAGACATTTCAACATTACACAAGTTTATATACGTACCGGTCGCAGATGAATTTCTTTCCATTGTGTCTGTTCAGCTGTGCGCTCACCAGTCGGGACAAGTTCTTGATCAGCACAAAGTGCCCTACATCACCGTGCTCTTGATTCGGTGTGTAGAGCAGGTTGATGTGTCGATCCCTCTTTTGGCTGGCGAGACGCAGCGGAAAGACTGCAACAGTTATCCTCTCGGTGTCCTTCTCCAGTCGCTCCTCGAAACTGTACACGTTTATGGAGATTTCGTTCTGCCGCTCAAACTTCCCAATTTGCTCCAGGGACATTGGAAACTCAATACCCTGGAGATTTAGCACGGAAGCATAGTCTGGGTATGAACTTTGGCGATCTGCATTTCGTTCGGCTGGATGAAGAGCGGCGATCACTGCCCACGCGAAACACGCATTGTCTGTGGATTGTACACTAATTGTAGCCTTCTTTAGCGACAATTTCTGTGGTAACTTGCAGTTACACCCCGCGCGCAGTGGATTGTACTTGTTAACATTGACTGTCAGATTCAGGATTCTCGTCAATGCCCATCCACTGTCGCGTTCCTGGAACTCTTCCAACGATGCCAGGGTGGGTTCGATAACGCATCGTTGGTACCACTCCTGCAGATCGGATGTGCGGAAGAGTTCACAGTTTCGGGTATTGATGCTTTTACATGCATGCTTGTCACCCGCCACAAATTCGCCGTTAAACACCGTGTTCACTTTGAGGTTTCGATGTTTCCTCAAAGCGCCCCGAACATGCTCCAACACAATGGTCGCTGCATCTTGGAGGAAATTGCGCGGCTCGATGTAATTCGAATTTAGCACTGCACCAGTTAATACGCGGCTATCGAACGCAGTGTCTATTTCGCGCCACAAAAGTCCTGTGCTCGAATGTCCGGCACCTTTACGCACGAAACGTCCGCGCAGCGAATATTTTAGTCCTTCGAGCCGCGCGATTCGAGCAACCAATGATTGTCGAACCCCAATCGATAATCGAGGACGTTTCACTCGGCTGTGTTCTTCCAACGATTCTATACACTCGTTGCACCGTTCTTCCCACGCGAGGTATTCTTCTCGCGAAATCAATCGTTCGGATTGATCCAACAATTGGCGTTCTACTTGTGCGAATTCTTCCATGATCGTAAATGGAATGTAAATGTGATATCTTTTCCACGCAACACGTTGCAACGATTTGAGGCTTTGTGCAGTTTGGAGCGCATACTTATGCCTCCAATCTCCGCTGATACAGCATAATTCTTTCTATGATTCACGCTTATGACGAATTAGCGCGCAAAATCATACGACACAGTTTCTGCTGACACCTAATTCTAAGATTCGACGCTTTCAAAAGTATTATATTACATTCAACACGTGCCAAGACTTTTATCCTTGAGGGTGAGACTCAAATTACATATGATCGTGCGATATGCTGCATCGTTAAGATTGAAAAACATTATGGAAAAGTTGGAAGTTTTAAAATAAAATGTTGTGGGGGGGGGGGGGAAGCAATCACACCGCTATTTAAGACGGCTCCCTGACGCTATTCCATCAATCGCTCAGTAGCCTCAGTGACTTTCGACGGAACAAATACTACTCTGAAAAAAAAAATGTGCAGTACTAGTGTCGAAGGAAACGCCGGACGTATGAATTATTACGTTCCGATCATGCAGGATGATGGTGTAGCTCAATGCGGGGAGGATACAGTTGTTTGGTAAGGCTTAATTCTTACATATTCTTAAATTTTTTTATGTTTGTGCAAACAATTTCATATCTTTGATTGCTCTCAGCCTGCGCCGAACATCGCGTATCATGGTCAGAAGATACGCATTAACATTCATGGGCAGCAAATATTTGGAAATTGGAATCAGCGTAGGACCTACGATCGATGTAGAAATTGTTCTCGGCGACAATCGTGGGATGTATCTCACGTTACCATGGTGTACATGGCATGCGCTATGCAGTAGTCGTACAGCCATTGAAGAACGTTCGCGATTACCTAGATCACCTTCGATGCATATGGATAAATTAACGATAGATTTTTGTAAGGTCTATAATTCTCCAATTGTAAGGATGATGCTACATGATAAGCCGTTGTATTTCAAACCGGATACAGTAACATTTTTATTAAATCTTGAGCCATGTGTAAGCTATGTATATTTGCGGCTGTATCAAAATGTAAGAGATGTGCAGACGAAATTTAAAACTTTTGTTAACGTGCTACAGCAGAGCGATGTTGCCTGCGAAACGTTATTTTGCTGCTAAAATCATACGTGATAGTGAACATTACTGTGAGGATTATCATATAGATTGCGAACTGTTAGCATGTGCCATCAATGATATTCTAGCTGATGCTCGTAGGAAAAATGTTAAATTATATTCTTTTAATTTTAAATAAAATTTCTTAACCATATATTATTTCTCAATTTTATTTACCCGTCTTCCGCCTCCTTCTCTCGCCACCTAATTCTAAGATTCGACGTTTCTGAATTCTTGCTGACGCCTCATAATTTTATTTCGTTCTTGGCGCTACCAAATGACATCGTCCTACACGGCTGCTTCAGAGGAAAATTTATTTTCACATCATCCATCCTCCTTCTTCCCCTTCACATAATTTTAAGATTAGACGTTATATATATAAAAAGTATCATATTTCGTTGGTGCATGATGTATATTTGTTTGCTACTTAGAAACAATATTTGGGGAAAAAAATTCTGTGGGGTCGTCCGCTTCATCGGTTAAGTCGGAAAATATTTTCGGGGGTCATTCCCCCTCTAAAAACAACTTTCCAGCGGTGGGTCCAGTCTGGAGAGGTCTCCGCGACGGCTCGATCCTGACTGATCCCCTCCACGATTTCGGCTTCCCCCACTCCGCGGCTCATGCGCGCGCAACCGGTCTTCCACTCCCCGCTCCCCCCGCGCCCATGTTTCCCTCCACCGCACTCCCCCGCGCGCCCTCACTTCCCCCGCCCCCGCGCCCCCCTCAGAGGACCTTCGTTGGAACTCTCCTAGTCTTACTACTCACGTGAATACAGACATGACGTTCGAGTCGTTCAACGACTTGTTGATGTTGGCGTCGACGATACGATTTCGTGGTGATCGATAAGGATAGTTCCATGTACGAAGGGCGATATCAAAGAGGATTTAACGAGTTCGTCGTAGCTCGCGGACATTAGTAAACCGCGAGTCGTTCATCGAGCAACACGAAATGTCTAATGAATCGACGACGACAACGACTGCGTTAACCTCGAGTAACGTCGACGCGAAGCATACGCGAAAACAACGCCGACGTTATCGACAAAAGGGAGCTAAATGTCAAAAAGGAGGGAAACGTCGGGGTGTGGATACGAAGGTGAACGCGAAGGTAGAAATCGCCAAAGTCAGCGACGTTATACGTAAAAAGTGCTTGGCCTTGAAAATTGGTAAAATGGCTACGGAAGCGACTGTGGAGGTCAGCACGCGCCCCATCGTCGAACCGCTGAAACGATGAATCGAGAACACATCCGCGTTGAAAACACGCTCAACGCCTCGATCGCGACCTGTGAAGAGAGAATACGAATATGATCAACACCAATCATCGAAACGACTTCGAACTGCTACTGCGACTACATCCATGGAACGTTTGAATAACCTTCCAACATCTAGCGACAATGGCGACGCTAATAACGATAACGACAGCGACGTCGACACTGATAGCGACAACGACAATGATATCGACGTCAACAACGTTGATGATGATGATGATGATAATGATAATGATGATGATGATGATGATGATGTTGACAATGTTGGCGATGTTTTTGTTGATGAGGGCGATGAAGACAGTGAAAAAATTCAGGATGATGAGCCGCCAACAAGGGTTAGCGATTTGGATGCGCTGCGTAGCCCCGTCGATGATGTCACTGTGTATGTACGGAATGCCAAAGGACCCTTATCGCGAGAATACCTGCGACTGTTCTTCACAGACACCAAGAAACGCATCGATAACGTATACGGCGTATACTTAGGGTCTGACGAAGACCTAATGATCGACGATTCCGTGCTCACCATCGACCAGAACAGCGACGACGTTCGCGTGAACGGAACTCGATACGCGGGGACTCGGGGCTTGTACGAATTGCTGTTCATGCGAATACCCAACGATCGCACGTACACGGACGCGGATCTTCGCTCGTACCGTCGCATCTTGTTGGATACTAGTGCGCACAAGCGAAATCATTCGCCCAGCAAGCGTACGCTGGGTAACAAGGGGTACAAGTATACGAAAATCGTGTCCTCGGTGATCGGTGGGGTGCGGACACCGGGTGTCAGACGCGTCAGGGACGGCGGGCGTGGCGGCGGCAGCGGCGGCGGCGGCGGCGGGCGCGAGCGCGACGCGGACTCCGCGGGCCCCGCGGACGGCGCGGACGCCGCGGACACCGCGGGCACGCATCAAGGTCGAGGATTACCCATCGACTATTCGATGACTGTCACCGATAACGCGGTCGATTACGTATACTGGGACGATCCGAATGAATTAGTCGATAGACTCGGGCTGCTCACGGCATCGCGCGCGGCTGGACACACGGGTCACGATAATGAAATCGCATCCATCGTGGAGGAACTTCGCGAGGACGGATTCATCTTAAATTGAACATTCCGGTGATCGTAGCATCAGTAGCGTTCGAGCACGCACGCATCGTTATGTCGGTGAATAAGTTTGGTACCTCGTTACGCAATAATACCAACAACAACAACAATAACATGAACGAAGCAACGATGACTACGACGAGACTATTGTCCTCGGTGGACGAGCGCATTACGCGAAAACTCGAAATAGCTATCGCGAACGCACGGTTGGACGCCGAGCATCAACGATCTCAACTCGAGACGCGAGTACAACGAACTATGTCGGATATCGTTACCGCTCAATTGTCTCGGCTAGAGGATAACTTAAATAACGCGATGGAACGACGCTTCGATCATTTGAAAGATAGACTCGAAGATTTTACGACTGCGACAACGACGACGACGATGATCCTAGACAGTAATAACAACAACAACAACAACAACAACAACGGCTACGGCTCTGAAACGTCTAATAATAACGAGCGATCGCGAAAGACGTGCACCGATTGCATTTTGCTAGCACTCGAGGAACTCGTACTATTTCTAACGTCCTTGGAACGTCGCGACCATTCCCCGTCCACCCGTGAAGCATGAGCAAGGAGAGAGTACAATTGGTGAACGAATTACACGTCCCCGCGAGACGCAATTTCCCGCGGCGACACGTCGTGATTCGCGGCTACGATGATTTGTGGCAGGCTGATTTGGTGGAGATGCGTCCGTACGCGAAGCAAAATCGAGGATATCACTATACAGGGTGTCCCAAAAATGCTGCGGTTCCTTAAACGGGGTGATTCGGGGGGTGATTGCAAACAACTTTTTCCTTTGCGAAAATGCCCTCCGAGGTTTCGTTAACGAGATATTAATAAAAAGCACCGACCAATCAGAGCGCGAGCCTTCCACTGGAGCTCCCGCGCTAGCGTGGCCGCGCGCCGGGCCGCGCTGCGACTACGAACAAGCAAGGCGGCATGCATCGAAGGAAATTGCGTAGAATGGCAAATGAAAAAGACGTAACAAAAAACCGAACCTTTTGCCATGGTTTGTTTGTCATTTAAAGTGAATAATGAATAAAGGATAAATGGATGAAAATCACGTGTAACGTAAAAAGACGAATACACATTTTTTTTAGAAGATTCGAAAATAATAATTATTTGAAGTGGGAGGATAAGGAATACGTAAAATTCCTTATGTTAATAACATATCCACGAAAAGATAATGTAACAGGAAATTAACGAAAAGTGATCGTAGTTCGTTATTGTGATAAAAATCCGTAACTCAATAACGGCCAGCACTGTTGATGATAACGAATAAGTCTGTTTAAAAAGGCCGAATAAATATTTTCGTACGAGAATTTTGAGAATTATCGCCGGAAATAAGCCATAGCTTGCGTTAAATTTAAAAATGAATGATCACCATTAAAGTAACTAAAACTCACCCTTGTCGAAAATTCACCTGCAATTTGAAAATTTGTGTCACTGGGGCACTGAACCGATCCTGGTCATCGATGGACGAGCCCAGTGCACAGCTGATCCCAGGTATACGACACTACCCAAAGTTAAGGGTCGCAATGTCAGGTGCGTCCAGGTCAACGTACCGAATATTCACTTCACTGCACGGCTACTAACACTGATCACTTAATTTACTTTTCATGGAACGTGTTGTTCCTACGTTATAAAAATTGGTGGAATTGAATTTTTACTTGGCGTTCGGAGCCGTGGGTAATCCCCGCGCAAATTCTCACGCTGCAGCACTTGCGTCCTCGTTGTTCGGGGGGTACACCCAGAACATCGCGTAATACTCTTGAGCAGAGAACATTTGTCTGCGACGTGATTGCTGACTGCTGACTGACAAGATTTTTTCCAAGCGACTTCTTCTACCCCCCAATAGTTTCTCTTGTTCCATTATGAGTTGACCCCCACCAGGCCAAGAGGCTTCAGGTAAAAAGAAGCCAGCACATTTTCGAAACACACGTGTTTTGCAGAAGTGCAACGAAAACTTTCACAAAAGCCCGCGCTCCGTCCTTCTACTGCCAATGTACCCATTGCTTCGAGATAGAAAACAGACACCACGTGTACCGGTTCGAAAGGGTCCGAAGGGAAGAGACGCAGAAAGTCTTCGAGTTGCTATAAAGAAGAAAATGCATACCATTCCTGTTTCCCCTTTCTGACACCCTGAGTTCACGTCTGCTACGAGGCGGAACCAATTAAGGGGTCTCCCTAGTGTGACGGAAGTCCAAAGCCGAGGACACGAAGTTCGAAAAGACCGCAAGATTGGTCACTGTAGACCTACCCGGAAAGAAGCCATGTTGGGCCTCGGACAAGCTACCCCTTATCAACCCCGAAATTTTGCCTGTGACAATCTTTTCAAAAATCTTAGGAAAACAACTAAGAAGCGAAATAGGCCTATAGTTCTTAACCTCGCTCTTGTCCCCCGATTTGAAAATGGGAGCCACCACGCTAGACTTCCAGAGCGCCGGAAAGGGCCCAGAATTAAGGGACAAATTGAATATAATCCAAAGAGCTCTGGACAGCCCAAAAATACACGACTTAACGAGAATAGGAGGCACACCATCATCGCCTGCAGACTTATTCGGGTCAAGAGCCTTAATGGCATCAAACACCTCGGCAAGATCAATATTAAGATTCTCTAAATGCACTAAGGAAGTACCATCGCGGTCAGAGCTGAGGGATACATTAGACGGTGGAATGAAAACTGAATTAAAATGCCCAGCAAAAAGGTTCGCGATTGCTTCGTCAGAATCAGAGTTCTCCTCTCCAAGATGCATACGAGCCGGCAATAGAGAGTCGCCCCTTTTGGAGTTCACATGCCCCCAGAACGCCTTAACATTATGTGCAATATTGCCTTCAAGCCTGGCAATGTAGGAAGCGTAGTTCTGTTTGGCCAGCACCTTACAACGAGTACGGAGATAAGAAAAATTTAAAAAGTCGCACTGCAGGTTAGAGAGCTTCCAAGTGCGATGAGCCCGCTTCTTATTACTAACGGCTATCCGAAGTTCCCGCGAAAACCAACTAGGGAAGGACATCTTAAATGTGTAACATTTAGGTACATACAAATCGATAACGCAATACAAATGAGAGTAAAGTACTCGAACGGCCTCATCCGCAGACAAGTTACCCAGGTCGCCATCCCAATCGACGCAGTTTAAGGCACGTACCATAGAATCGTAGTCGGCTCTAAAAAAGTCTTGCTTGACTGCGGCTCGCGAAAAAGGTCCCTTAGTAATGGATCCAACAGAAAAGGATAAGGCTGGGTGATACGAGTCCTCTGGCAGAATAGTATCATCAGGGGAAGAAATATCAAGCAACGGAAAGTTGGAGAATATTAAATCCAGCATATTGCCGTTGATGTTACATACATTATTGTATTGCAAACAGCTATGAAAGTTAAAGCATTCGGCCATCGCCGACACGGATATATTAACATCCGAAGAGCCAGAATGCATAATTGGGACTAACGTCGAGGCGGAGTCGCATAGCCAGGAGACAAGCGGCAGATTAAAGTCCCCTAAAATGCACACGTTGATATCAACAGCATGATCAAGCACCTCGTCAATACTGTTACAAAGTCCAGAATACGTCGAGGACGGTGACCCGGGAGGAATATAAACAGAACCGAAAACGTATGACGAGTCACCTATGGTAACTCTGACGAAAATCTGTTCAATATTGCCGGCAGTCGGAACGATCTCAGTAGCACTCAAACCTCTTTTAACCGCAATTAGGACTCCGCCGCCACGGAAGTGACTGCTCGTATCAGGGCTCCTATCCTTACGAAAAACGCAGTAATTATCGAAGCCCAATTCGGAGGACGCAATATCTTTTGTGAGCCAAGTTTCGACAAACACCAAAATATCAAAATCCACATGGTACGAAGCAATAGATTCACCTAAAATGAACAGTTTCCTTCTCAACCCTCTTACATTTTGATAATAAACCAGAGGGGCTACGCTCGGGTTTTGGGGGCAGAACTCGCTCCCCTCTGCACAATCGTAGGAGTTCCGTGCATAAACCTGATGGTCAAAGACGGGTCGTTCGAGGCCCGAAGACGTTCTTGAAGGGCACGGAGGTGCTGACGCTGACGCTCAGTATAGTCCAACGAAACCCTGGCGACACCCTTATAATTATTCTTGAGACGGATAATGGTACGGGCCGGTATATCCGGCGGCAGCGAAACAATAATCGGACGGGCCTTGTCCGTACTCCTCTTGCCTATCCTCCTGATCCTCATGCTGTCATAGCAGTTGGGAGCCACCGCGTTCAAAATCTCCATGACCTTGACGCGGTCAGCGTTGACGGTTGGTGCGTTGGAATCCAACCCCGCAGATGAGATGGACTCTTCCACATTAAAAATTACCAAATTGTTCTCCCTGCTCTTCCTATCCTGGAATTCCACCACAGCCGCCTCGATCACATCAGAGCTACCCAACGCTGCGCCCGTGCTCAGATCGTTGACTCTGGCCTCGATGGCATCCATTCGTCCCGAAAGCGCTCCGATAGATGCACTGAGCTTATTGCATTCTGATTTAAACTCCCTCATCAATTCACCTCGACAGCTCATAAGCTCTTCCCTCTGCTCTCTTCGAAGCCGTTCACTAAACAACGCCAGCTGCTGATTTAGAAGTTCCTCCATCGAGCTGAGTAATGCATCGTTGGAGACACTAGGGGCTAAGGTCATAGGTGCTGGAGCCACCGCACCTGAGCTTTCCGCGCAATCCAGAAGCATTCCCATTTTCCACGGATGACCGGTACGACCAAGGCAATCCGGGTGGGAAAGCACGCCACAGCTGACACAGGACAGTGGATTAACGACTGCCGACCTGCATCCTTTGCACATTTTCTTAGGCGGCGGCGACATCACACAAGATACCGGAACAATGACAGGAAAGAAGGAGACCCTGATCCGCCGAGTATTTGAACTAAAAACGTATCGCTCGGCGAAATATGACAGTTGAGTCCACGAACGAAATCCACTCAAGAGACAACAACAACAGGCGCGCTAGATATAAACACGTCTGTACTGTGTAACAGCTGACTGATTACTCGTTTATCGTCGAATGGGCTGAGAGCGTTCTTTTCCTCGCTCACCGAATACACCACGTGCAGCCTAGATCTTATATTATTCTGGCGAACCGCTTTCTCGGTGAGATTGCGAAGACAATGAATGTAATCGTCGAATTGTACATCATTCGCGACCACGTGTCTCCGCACACCCTTCACTTTTTTAATCTCGCACGTAGCCCTCGCTGCAGCGTTAAACGTCCTAGTCGCATACATTTTAGACCGCAATCCGACGAACTCGGTCATCAAGACTCCGTTATTCTCATCTTTCATGAGTCCCGGAACCTTTTTATTTACGCGAGGCATACCATACGGATTATCCACCGCGTAATCACTCGTGTCGAATCGGTCGACGTCACACTTAATTGTTTCATACGCATCCTCGCATTCCACGCTATATATCAAAGTGTCGGTATCGGTGTACAGAACCTTACACCGATCACCGAACCTCGCACGCATATATGAATAATGAAATTCATACAAACTTTCCTTAGAAATATCAAGCACACTCATACCCACATATATCGGTTTATCGAACTTCACTTTTAGTTTACGCATCTCGATCGCCACTAACTGCTCGGAGAAGATCGTCCGACTATGAAAGTTTGGTTTCGCGATCAGCGTTTCCGCGCCGTAACGACCGAACCACTTAGTCACTAGTCGCACGTCTACGCGATTCCGCACGTTCTCCATTGTCTTACCGTACACCGCGTTGTTCATTAATTTATATAAAGTCTTTTGAAATTCACTCGTGGCTCGCGTCCTCAAATCAGTGTTCAATTGAAGGTACTCGCGCAACCAATGCGACTGATCGAACCGCAACACCCGATGAATTCGCGTCACGCGTAAACCATGGCGCACGCACTGTTTCAGGTAGCGATAGTGAATTACATATCGCTCCTTATCGTCGAGCGTGGCAAGCAGCTTAGTCTGTTTCCCTTCTGGCGCGTGCTCGCGTACACGGCAGAATGGCAGGTCGGCGTGTGCGTCATGAATCTCCTTGGGATACTCGATGTCCACCTCCAACAGGTATCCCTCGGGTCCATCGTCGTCGGGCATGGATGATACGTCAAGCGCGGCGACCGTCGCATCGTCCAACCATTCAAACCCTCCGTGCGGCATAGCCTGCGACATCGCCTATCCGCACAAGTTGTTGACGTCGAAGTACATCAGGTACGTCGACGGCTTCGACTCGTCGTACATCGCTGCCGGCAGGTACTTGTTATTGGCACGCGCGTACCTGTGCGAGCACTGACTCAGACCACCGCGTATGCCACGCTCCACGAACAGTAGCATGTCCACGTCCGTCAAAAGCTCTAATTTGATACCGGTGTACTTGAGCATTGCGTCCAACGTAAAACTCGGCAGCGTAAAATAATGCGCGGGATCCAGATTGTAACTCGCGATACAGTCGGTGCGGAAACTCTCGAATACGTCGGCGAGTAACAGCACATCTGTTTTCAAGTACAAATCACTGTACTCGCCTAATGTCTGTACGCGAAAAGTATTCCACACGTTCACGGCGTGCGCGTAATCAGGCTCCGACTAGAGCTGTTCAAGTACCCGGAAAAAGCAAGCCGAGCCTAACTCGGCTTGAATGACCGAGCCGAGCCGAGTACCCGAATGAACCGAGCGGCTTGAAAAACCGAGCGGCTCGGATAGAACCAAGTAACTTGAATTTTTCAAGCGGCCCGAATGAAGCGGGCGGCTCGAACAGAACCAAGCGGATTGAATTATTTCAAGCGGGTCGAAAGAACCGAGCGGGCCGAAGGAACTGAGGCGGCCCGAATGTATGTCTGTACATTGTACGTCGAGCAGATAGGTTAGGAGATAGGTTATGTATACCTAACCCAATTATAATATAGACTGCGGAAGTTTATGTAAATGCATGTTTTTATTGGAATGACTTAAACAAGCGGGACTTTGACAGAACTATGTTTCATCATTACGAGGATGTTAAAAATATACTTTCGATTTTATACATTTTGCATATTCTGGATATACGTTGCACATTCTGCATATTTTTCATATTTTTTGCAGATACGGAATTTGTATACAAATTAGCTTGGTGAACCACGCCATTCAAATTTAATAGTTTCATATGTTAAAAAGTTTAATAGTGTAATAGTTACATATATATTCAAATGTTTAATAATTCAATAGTAGATACAACGGCTTGATACGTATAATATATAATTATTACAGTACAATTATTAGTATACTACAGTTTGATAAAAGAGGTTAAATATAATGTAAGAAGTTCTTACATTAATTAAATAAAAAAATTAAATTGTGTGTCTATTTATATTGCTTGTTCAAAAATTATTCGTCTATTTATTTATTTATACCTAGCCTGCGGAAGTTTATGCAAGTATGATATGCCGCGAATATGCAAATATGCTGAAAAGGGTAACGCGGGGCGGGGGGATATATTTAACCTCTTTTATCAAACTGTAGTATACTAATAATTGTACTGTAATAATTATATATTATACGTATCAAGCCGTTGTACCTACTATTGAATTATTAAACATTTGAATATATATGTAACTATTACACTATTAAACTTTTTAACATATGAAACTATTAAATTTGAATGGCGTGGTTCACCAAGCTAATTTGTATACAAATTCCGTATCTGCAAAAAATATGAAAAATATGCAGAATGTGCAACGTATATCCAGAATATGCAAAATGTATAAAATCGAAAGTATATTTTTAACATCCTCGTAATGATGAAACATAGTTCTGTCAAAGTCCCGCTTGTTTAAGTCATTCCAATAAAAACATGCATTTACATAAACTTCCGCAGTCTATATTATAATTGGGTTAGGTATACATAACCTATCTCCTAACCTATCTGCTCGACGTACAATGTACAGACATACATTCGGGCCGCCTCAGTTTCTTCGGCCCGCTCGGTTCTTTCGGCCCGCTTGAAATAATTCAATCCGCTTGGTTCTGTTCGAGCCGCCCGCTTCATTCGGGCCGCTTGAAAAATTCAAGTTACTTGGTTCTATCCGAGCCGCTCGGTTTTTTCAAGCCGCTCGGTTCATTCGGGTACTCGGCTCGGCTCGGAAACCGGGTTTCAGCTTGGTTCGGATTTCAAGCTACCCGAATATTCAAGTACTTGAACAGCCCTAGCTCCGACGCGGCGGTATCGTTCAACCGATTATAAAATTCTTCGCGGGACGGTAAACGCGTATCGTTAAGTTTGGCGTATGACGATACATAGTCGTACGGGAAGACGCCCTTCCTGGTCAGGAGATTGAACTGATCGTCCGACAGGGATTGAAACTCGCCTCGTAGAATCGCGAGTCGTTCTTTGCCAAGGTCCGAAGCGAGTTTCTCCAGACTAGCGACTAAGAACTTCAGCGAATCTACGAATCGAAACTTCAACCCCCTCTTCCAATCGTTGTTCTCGGCGTCGATTCCCTTGACGTGTTTCGTGAACGATATATATTGTTCCTTTGTTACCGGTAGCAGGTCGATCTGCCCCTCGAACGCGGACGCCAACTCCTTAATTACAAAATGCGCGTCGTAGCCTGATAAATTGTGGAATACTACGGGGATCGTGTACGATCGTTGAAATTGTAAATTACACGATACGTGGGCCGCGCCTCGATATTCACCCGTCGAGTGGCAATGGTCGCGCACTTTTTTGTCCGTATCGACGAATGTTTTTCCGCACATGTGGCACGCGCTCGCGTCATTAAAACTTCGCCACTGTTGCCTCGTCAGCGGGATCATCGGTTTCGCGTTCCGCAACCACGAATACGCAGTGTCCGCAAAGTCTCGAAGTTCCCGCACGAACCATTTCACGCACTCGGAGTCGTGACGATACGCGCGATAACGGCACAGAGACGCGTCGGTGGAACAATGAATGTAATATCCAACGCTGTACGCTCTGTGCTGCTGGTACGTGTACGTACGACTCCGCTCCGCAGGCTCGACGTCCTCCAGCATGCATTCGAAGTCCGCGTACACGACGAATGGTGCTCGTTCCTTGTTCTTGAAGTTTTTGAACTGCAACCATTTGTCGTCAGCGGACGGCAATTCGACGGCGCATTCGTTTATACGTTGGCAGTCCACGTTGTGCTTGGTCAATTGCTCGGACGAATGGAAGAAGATGAGACATCTGCAACGATAATAGCTTTAATAATAACCGTAAGAATAAATAATATATCGATCGAAATATTTTTACATACCTCTCGCAAACGAAAACTTTATGTCCAGGGTGCTGAGTTGCTGCGATACGTGCCTTGACATACTTCGAATGCACGCGAAATGATGCTGATTGGGGAATTTGGAATCCTGCACCAGTAGCAAGTTCGCGTGTCTCTCTCGCTTGTCTTCGGTCAAACGCAGAGGCATGCAGCTGTTGTCGGTCCAGGTGTACACGTTCACCGACACGTTATTTATCCTCGAACTTCTTAAGTTGATTTAGCGTTACTGGAAGAGTCATATCGTTCGTACAAAGTACCGTCGAGTGATGAGGGTACGAAATGACCCTACTCACATTCGTAGCAGCAGGGTGTAAACTAGCGACGACTGACCACAAGAAGCACGCATTGTCTCTATTTTGTACATTAACCACGGCCTTTTTAACAATGACATCGAATGGAAGTGGCACGAAGCAACCAGCGCGAAGTGGATTATGCTTATTCATATTCACTAGAATATTTAGCACAGCCCGTAGGGTCCATCCACTGTCGCGATCTTGAAACTCCTCGATAGCCACTAACGTGGGAGCGACCACGTGCTTCGAATACCACTCGCGCACGTTCGATGTCCTGAACAGTACACGATTTCGCGTACCGAAACTTTTCATGTCCATATTATCATTTAACATAAACTCCGCGTTCAGTATCGTATTCACGGACACACTAGAATGTTCTCTGATAGAGTCTGTCACGCGCGATAGTATCATTCGTCGAGCACCCTCTAAAAATCGACGTGGATCGACGTGTCCCACGTTGATTACCGCGCCAGTCGAAATACGGCCTATAATTGCTGATTCCACGTCTTCCCATACGACTTTGGGCGCCGTCGATCGACCCGAAACCCCGAGCCTTACTCGCGAAAACCGACCCCGAACAATCGCGCGTAATGTTTTTATTCGTGTAACAAACCCCCAAAATGCCCTTTTCTTTTTTCTTTCTTAATAGACGTAATTAGTAACTATTATAATACTTATTCTTATTATTCTTACTTTAATAAACGCGTTAGCATTAATACTAATATTAGCTCATAGTACCGCGAGATGAGAGTGCAATGAGAGAGAGAATCGAATGTTAATGAGTGGGGAGAATTGAACGCATGCGCGATCCTCAGTCGATCGGCGAATCGGCGAGAGCAAGGATCGGGAGCAGAGAAGTGTGCAGAGCAATGAGTGGGAGAACAGAGCGTTCAACGCGCGCCTGCGCATTAGTCAGTCGCTCTGTAGGCCGACTGGAGAGCGGACCATGCGAGAGCAGAATTGTCAATGCGTAATAGTCGAGCTCCATTCCTATTGGTACGCTCCCAGTATCCAGAATATGTATAAATACGGGTACGATAGCCCAGAGAGATTCATTCGATTCATTCGACTCCAAGCATTTAATGCTATACAATTCAAAGGATCATTTAAGGCAAATAGCCGATCCCGACATAAATTAATGCTCCAACTTTGGAAGCCGCTTTGTAGGCCCCTCGGTTCTGTTGAGCGTTCCAACCAAGGCCATAGTCGCCAGGTTTGATGAGACGTTCCAGCCTTGGAAGCCGCCTTGTAGGCCCCTTTGTTTGAAGAAGCAAAGTTGTTAAATTCTTATTCTCAGGTTAGTAATATTACTCCTGAGCAACGTGGGAGGAAGATTATTCCAAGTGGCAAAATCCGCCCTTGACGAAACGGAGAAACAATTAAGAACGAGTCTCGACTTAAACATATTCAATCCTAAATCCTAAGCTATTGCATAATTCCTAAATCTTTCTACATCGACCAAAAGAGTCACTATCTATAAGCTAATTCCTAGATCCATAAGCTAATTCCTTCAATCGACTAAGACGTCGCTATTAGTTATTTAAGTTATATTACTCTAAATCGATCGATCAAACGGGCGTTCTTTTGTACCGACCAAGAGTCGCAACCCAAGACGATCAACTATGTTCTTTTGTACCGACCAAGAGTCGCAACCCAAGACGGTCAACTACATTCTTTTGTACCGACCGAGAGTCGCAACATAATTATCCTAATTTCTTTAATATTATAAAGCGTTAATTTTTGTTTGTTTGTATAATTTAGAAGTGTTTTATTGAACAAACACTATTAAGATTAATTCTGGTTCTTGAATTTTAATTCTTTATCGCACGCCACTCGAACCAATCCCGAAATCCTGTAAAACGCGTTATGCCACGCGTGAAAACGTTACAGGAGGTTATTTTTGGTGGCAGCGGTGGGATTGTAGATTTGCAAAATCGCGAATTTTGTGGCAAAGGAGACTTCCTCCTTTAGCGAAGAACGAGAATTTATCTTTCTTATTAAAGTAAGCGAAAACAAGCAGTAATCATGCATCAAGCAGGCGCCCAGGTTCCTATAAATGAGGTAGCAGCCGAACTGCAAAATCTGCATCTAGACCCAGGAAATATGCGTCACCCGCAGATTAGAATTAGAGATGCCGCAGATACGGTTCCGGCATTCGACGGGCGAAACATTTCTATGTATCAATATACAAAATGTAGTAAAAATGCGAGAAATATGGTCGCACCAGACGCCGAATATGGGCTAGTACAAATAATAAAAAATAAATTATACGGCCAAGCCTCACGAGTCGTTTTGAATGGTGATTACAATACCATAGACGAACTGATTAGAGTGCTTAATTCTCACTTTGCTCCACTACATTCGTCAATTCAATTATATGGAGATATGTCCAGAATCGCTCAACTACCGAACGAAGCAACTGTTGATTACAGTAGCCGTGTGTCAGAAATCCTTCAGCAAATAAAAACGTGTCACGAAACAGAAGTTCCCCAGAATGTCGCGCAGTATAACCAAACTGCGGAAATAAATGCTATTCGGACGTTCTGGACGGGATTGAGATCGGAGATTTACGCGAGAGTGCGAACAGTTGACTTCGCTGATTTGGATAGCACTATTAGCGCCGCGATCAAAGCTGAAGCAGAAAATCAGGACAATTTAATGAGGAATAGATTCACAGAGGGCCTCTCATATTCTGTACAATGCACTAATTGTTTTGGTTATGGGCACACAATAGCGAACTGTAGTAGTAAACTCCCTGAGAGACCAATAGGAGGCCATAAAGGAATAACGAAAACGTATGAGCGTATCAGGTGTTTATATTATGGGACAAATATGAAAACAGATATTAAACAATATATTAAAACCTGTATGAGTTGTCAAAGACAAAAATTAGTGCGTGTAAAAACGAAAGAACCTATGGTGATAACAGACACACCATTAGACGCGTTTGACAAGGTATCAATGGATATCGTAGGGCCATTGCCATACACTCGTTCAGGAAAAAGCTACATACTCACAATACAAGACAATTTAACCAAATATTCATTAGCCATACCGTTAGTTTCATTCACGAGCGAAGAAATAGCCGAAGCGTTCACGAAACACTTTATATGTCAGTATGGATGTCCCAAAGCAATTCTGACAGACCAAGGATCTTCGTTTATCGGGTCTCTTATGAGAAAATTTGCAAGAGTCTTCAGTATTAAACAATATAAAACATCCGCTTTTCATCCCCAATCGAATGGCTCACTAGAAAGAAGCCACCATGTACTAATTGAATATTTAAAACATTATATAACAAAAGAAAGACAATGGGATCAGTGGTTGCCACAGGCAATGTTTTCTTACAATACTAGTGTACATGAAAGCACAAAATATACTCCATATGAACTCATCTACGGAAGAAAAGCCAGACAACCATCTAGCATGACACAGAACGACTCACTAAACACGTATCCAGATTTTGTCGATAACTTGATGAATAAATTGATAAATATTCGCGAAATAGGCAGACGTAACTTAGAAAACTCGAAGTTTAGACAAAAACGCTATTATGATAAGAAGGTATCATCCATTCAATACCATAGAGGCGAGAGAGTAATGTTATTAAAACCAAAGAGGAATAAATTCAGTAATGAATATGACGGACCGTACGTGATTATGGACGTCCTGGAGAATAATAATGTGAAACTGGCAATAAGTCCCCGTGTCACTAGAGTTGTACACCAGGATAGGATTCAGAAGGCTTACATCTCACCTATTCATAATAATACTAGGGATCATAATCAGGCTGGTACCAATACAGGAACGTGATTTCGAAAAGTGGGGAGATCCGCGAGATTAATTACGACGAAATCCAGTTTAAAAATTTAGTGCGCACTGAGATTTCAAATCGCAGCAAGCGAAATATAGAAGTGAATAGAGAAGTAATAGAAGGTGATAAAGATAGTGATAGTAGAAAGGAAATGTGAGTAAAAGATTCAAAAAGAATAAATTAAATTAATAAATCAATAAGATTAATAAGCGGGATTTTCAAATTTTGCCTTTAAAAGCATGCCGGTTTTTCACTCACTGGCGTTTCGTCCTACTGACATGGATGAAGAGTTTTATGGGCCATGGGATGGGATACTACCGGAGGAATATTCCACAATTTATATAAAATTGATGCGGCTGGTCTGTCTTCAAGGACCGGGAACTATTCACGAAGATCGATTCGACATTTTTAAGAGAAAGATTTGTCAGCTATGCTATGAACGACTCCCGGAGAATCATAGATTTTCTTACCCACAAGCATTCAATCACCTCCTCACCCAAACGAATAGTGCTCTAGCATATAGAGACTGTAAATTTTGCGATAAAACATTATATACGGTGTACCATGCGGGACGATGCCCCGAGTGCATCGAGATATATTTTAATTTTGATGAGGAGGGAGAAGACGACGACATGCTCCGACAGGGGCATGCAATAAACGTGATCACCCAATGGTGATCACAAAATATTGACGATGGTGATGCGACAATTGCATAAATCCATTTTGAATGATATTGCTCCACGACGTCTCGGATAATGACTGTAGGCTTAACGCGTCGCGGATCTAATGCTTCTCAATCGTAAGCGTTTGGTCGTCCAACTGCGCCATCGTGGATTAAGGGCTCACGTTACCATCGGTATCGTCATCGGAAGACTAGCATTAGTATACTGAAAATCAGATTCTCACGAGTCTATATCGAACTCTTTTCACCCTTACACGGTCGCTGTACCGCTGCCACTTACCTACTATAAACATACTGCATCACGTGCTTACTCCATAAGCTACCGCGACGATTGACTTACAGCCTCATCGATAAGGACGCTCGCCCTATTCCCAATCACCAAAATACTTGGAAGTCAAGTCCGAATAATTATAGCTCTATGTTTACATTGGTTGCTTGCGTGAACGCAACGTATAATTCATTTATTCCTTGCACGTGCGCTGTATCGCTCCCACGGCTCAAATATAAACACACGGTGCAATGTCGTGTTTACTCCAATGGCTGCCGCGACGATTGACTTACAGCCTCCTCGATCATTAAAATATTCGAACCTACACTTCGAATAATTATCGCTCTATGTTTTAGTCGTCTGATGTTTACACGAACGTAACGTCGGATTCTCTCACGGTGAATAGGGTGGGGTTACGTCAATTAAATACTCGAAATTAGGGTGAACGCAACGTATAATTCGTTTCTTCCTTACACGTGCACTGTATCGGTTCCACGAATCAAATATGAAGTTCAATAAAAAAACGCGTTCAATCCTGCTCAAATATAAACACACTGCATGGCGCGGTGCAATGTTATGTTTACTACATAAATTAAATACTCGGAACTATGAATATTCGGAACTGTCAACCGAATACTTATCGCTATATATTATTTACTCCATGGGCTGCCGCGACGATTGATTTATAATAATTATCGTTCTATGTTTATGTCACGATATAAACATCCGGCATGAATGGTGTGCACATAGGTATCAAAACGTGTTCAATCCTATCGCACGCCATGATTCATTATCTTTTCTCAGAAATTCTATACCACCCTCTTTCTCAGAAATCAGCATCGAAGACGAAATTCGAAATTCCACGATTCGCTCGCGGTCGCGCCTGCGCCCCGATTCCACACGCGTGCGGAGATTGCGCGGCGGCGACTCGTGTTCAAAGTACCTTAAACATCTAACAGGTGGCGCCAATACGAAATGTACTAAAAATCTATGAAATTTATCAACGCATGCCCAAATATCGACGTGGATCCAAAGTACCTTAAACATCCCATAGATGGCGCCAATACGAAATGCGCGCGACGCCATCTTGAAAATTTGAAAATCCTCCCCCTCCCCTGTGACGTTATCCCCCTCACCTACGAACTCAACCGCCATTTTGAAATTTGAAAATCCCCTCACCCACGAACGTGGTACCCCCTCCCCCCCCCCGCACCCCCTCACCTACGAGCACGGTACCGCCCTCCCCACCTCACCCCCTCACCCATCTCGTCGAAGAGCGCGCGGTACCCCCCGCCCCACCTCACCCCCTCGCCCACACTTGATCCAGAATCGGCATAGACTAACTACTTGCGTGGACAGATTTTATTGAAAGTTGGTCTTATTCGAAAGCTTATATGCGGTTTACATAAGAAAAATGCCTTTAAATTTAGAAAATATTGCAGGCGTCATGAGATATTAATGAAATAAGTTTCAGGTTAGGTTGGATTAGCCGTTTCTCGAGTAAATGATAGCGGTAGCGACAGTCGACATATACAGGGTGTCTTTCCTGTACTTGGCGTCAAGACGCTACCGCGTCTCTAGATGGAGGTCTCATTGAAAGCTTGAAACTGTCGCCAACATGGTGCGAGAGAGAAAGACATGTGCGAGCGAGAGAAGTATATGTCCTGATCGACCGCAATGCGCATGCACCGATATCGCCGACAACGATCCGCGGTTACTATGAATATCGTTGTTTACGCAGACAGACAGAAGGCAGAACCATTGTCACAAATTCATATTTAAATTACAGGAAACACTTAAAACTTAGTAAGTTTATTTCACTATTCCGATATTGGGAGATATAATATATGCATAAAACCACAGTGTCACCCCAACAATACGTATGTATTCGTTTTTAATTTATTTTGGCAAGGTGGTCAATTACTCCCTTGATTATGGGATAGTCCGACCACATGTGTTTTTCTTACTGTAAACCTATCTTCAGATTCAGGGAGCGAAAATTCCATTATACAAGATAGGAATCTGACGTTAGAAGACTGAGACGAAAACGAATGTGCGGGATGCGGAGAAAACTATTTCGAAATCCTGAAAAGCGACAACTGTATTAAATGTGTGCACTAGGAAATAAAAAATTTCCATATGTTCCACCATTTTCCATATGTTTCCTGCTTCGTTTCGGAAAAGAAATAAATAATGAAAGCATGCACCGCGTATCACTTCAAACCATACCGCGTGCAGCCAATTTCACGATAACGGCGCATGCGCATTGCGGTCGATCAGGACATATACTTCTCTCGCTCGCAAGATGTACTTCTCTCGCTCGCACCTGTGGCACATGTCTTTCTCTCTCGCGTGATGTTGCCGACAGATTCGAGGCAGTCACTCCAAGGCAATGATACCTCCATGTACAGGGTCATCGTTTAATCCTGCAACCCGCGCCCGCGCGAACTTGTAAAATGGCAACAGCGCCTCACGGATGCATTTCCACTACCACTATGGCCGATACTTCCGCCATCTATGAGCTGTTGATGAAAGCGTACGGTCTTTTAGATGCCAGTAGAGAGCGCAAGGTGCTTTTGGCTTTCGCCCGAGGATATTAGTTTTGACGTAGCAGACGGGGAAGAAAACGGTAGCCTTTTTAAGAGTGCAATCGCACCGGTCCCGTTCTGCGTGGAAATATCTACCTTTGCGACGTTCCAGCTGCGGTATTAGACCACGCTGACGCGATAGGGCCCCGGGTTGAAGAATTTGGGGCCTTTTTGTATAACTTTTGAACTATAAAAGATATCGGAAAGCAAATTGCGCCGAAAAATGGGGAAAACTTATCCCCTCTTAATGATGGATAATTTAACATATTTTTCGTTCACTTAACTTTTCTTTTATCAATATTTTGACCATAATTACTGTAAAAAGCGTTTGCAAAGTGTTTATTTGATACTTTATTTAGTGCTCTTTATAAAATTCATGGGGTTGATAAACAATAGGCTGGTTGTTTCTGTATCATTACTTTCATAAATTGAGAAATTAAATTTTTATTCAATTATATATTGGTTCAGCAGGTCTCAGAATCTAATGTTCTGGTTTTCTTTTTTATGATTTTATCTTTAAGGAGGGATTGTCGTCTAAACAGTCCCAAAAGTAACTTATATTTAAGAATTTTTTTGGAAAAAACTGTTCGGCATATTGGATTAAACTCGTTTGTGATATAAGGAGGCATTTTTGAACTTGCAGGCAATCTTTTTTTTATGTCGATCCTTCTTATTATTTAGGGGAAGGTGGGGTAAAACGGAACGCTTAACTTTGGAGGGTGATAACTTAAAATCGGGAGGAGAAAAAGACACGGGACTTCAACAGGAGTCTTCAGTGGACCTTAGACTATAAGAAAATCATGGTTATCGATACGAAAAATCGTTGGGAACGACGGAAAATGAAATTTACCGGAGGTATCGAAATCTTTGCTTCGCTCAAATGGTGGGGTAAAACAGAACACCCACTCGAAGACCGCGTAAACGTACAAAATCTTTATTTTTATGATTTAAAATGTATTAATTTATGTTAAAATCAATAAATATATGTTTTAGGTATAACTATTGCAAATAAAATATAACAAAAATATATATTATACATATAAGAGAAAATATTTTATTAGATTACATGAAAATTACGGAAAATTATCAAATATAAATATAATATCGGAAAAGAAGGATAGATTAATCCTTATTTAATCTACGACTCTCATATTTTTTAAGTCGGTGCCTCATCATTTGCACTGTGTAAATCTGGCGTCGACTTAAAAAATATGAGAGTCGTAGATTAAATAAGGAAAAAAAATACTTTTTACTTTTTAGTTCAATTTCATTCTTTTGAAGACGGTTTTAATTTTTTCTTAAATTTTTTTATATTTAAAGAAATAGAAGGGACCGGAATCACCCGCTGGCTGCAATTACCCCGTTTTCCCCTACACGTGGATTTTTACATGAATATCAATACTTGCATGGAGAACACATCTGCATTACATGATTATGTTATTTATTACAATTTAAACTAACAGTTTGATCGAATGAAAGATGTATGTCATACATCATAATTTTCTATACAAAATAAATTTTCTTGGAAATAAGAATAGTAATTAAATGTTTAATCTACAATCTAATAATTAAAAGAGATAATAAACACGTACTAAGAGACGTTTCCATTCTTCCCCATGTATAATAGGCGTTCCGTTTTGCCCCGCGAAAAGTGTTCCGTTTTGCCCCACGTGCAGTCATTTAGTAAACATTTAATATTTACACTTCAGCGTGAGGTAAAGAACTTTTTATATACGTCAAAATGTAGCGTAAGAAATATAGAATCCAACGATGTACTGGCCGTTATTAATTTTCGAAGTCCAAGTACCGAAAAGTGGTCGAAAGTCCAACGCAATATTGAAACGTCGATACCGGAAATTTTTCAAACTCTCTTAATGGAAAAATAACTTGTGCAGGGGTCTATGGTCTATCATAAAATGCTATGAGGACCCTTTGGTTCCATGTCACGCGGTGCCAACTCATTCGCAGCTCTTATCTAACAGAAACATTGGTGTTCCGTTTTACCCACCCGTTCCGTTTTACCCCACTTTCCCCTATTAGTTACTGTGGAATCTTCTCCACCTCTTCGCCGATGTAACTCCTGTTGGCGGGATGTGTAGCACCTGTCACAGTCATCTGATCAACCGATCATAAAAGCGGAGCGCGCGGCTCGCTTACCTGAGCCGGGGAATTCCGAATAGCTCTTGGCGACGTTAATTTGAAAGAGACCATCCTAAAATTCTCGTAGCTCGGGCGTCGCTGCTATCCAGCGGTCGCTGGCAGCTCTAAACGCCGGGTCGGTGCGAGAAGTGGCTTCGAGAAGTGTGCCTCCGTTTGAAAGTCGAACTTCGGTCCAGGGATTGTAACCGTAACCCTAGGCCGGTTCGGTTCTCAGTACCGTAGACTAATTTACATAACCGGGTAACCCGAGGCATCTAGGCACAGAGTTACCCGGTTAACCCGCTCTCGGAGCGGGTTACCCTAATCCGGTAGAGGGCGTAGTGTTTCCCTATTTTTGTGAAATCGACCTGTACTTATGAATTTTTATTTTAAAAACTATCTATCGCATTAGGTTCATCCTTTTTTTATTTTAATGCAGAAGATTTTGTCTATTTGAATAATATTTTTTTTAAATTGTAAAATTATTTATGTAACGTCAAATTATAAACAAATTTTTATTTTGCAAATTTCTCCGCGAGGGTATGTTTCTAAAGTTGAAAAATGTACTTAATATATTCCATGACCGTATAGTATAAACATTGTATTTTCATTTTAACACTTGCATACTATTTTCTTACAAATCAGTAAATTTCATATATAATAGTTGTGTTACAAAATATTATTTTTATTATAAATAAATAAATTACCTTTCGAACTTCTACAGAATTGTTACATTTGTTATAGGCCATTCATCCAACACGGTGATGCAATTTGACCAAGAAACGATTTGCATGTAATGTCGTGGATATAATTCAAGAAAATTCGTAACATTTTTCCTCGAGAGATTAAAAATTACATGGAGAATCAAAACCCTGCAAGTAATTGACGTCATTGCATGCAACCCGGTTCTTGTTAAAATTGCAGTTGCATAGCAGCGGTGGACGCGCGCGGAGCAACCATAGTCGGATTTTGGACGTAGAATGTCGTATGTCACTTGTAACCCGCTCCGAGCGGGTTAACCGGCTCTCTGTACTCTTTGGGAGCCGTTCCTTCGGGGTTACTACGGGTTACAGTAACCTTCGCTCGGTTAACCGGGTTCGGGTTAGGGTTAGGCGGCGGTTACAATCCCTGCTTCGGTCACACTCGGGCCTCGTCGCGGGCAGACATCCGTTGCCTGATTCGTTCGCGCTCGGTGTTCGGTCACGTTCGGAACGCATCGCGTCACCGATCGTGGGGGGTCGTTCCAGCGCGAACATATTCAAATAATAATAACATGAATAGAGGGACGAAGTGTGAACTGATTCTTGCATAATTGTTTTGAGGAAACATTTTAACATGTAATTCGAATAAAATTGAAGCGAATTCGAAACTTTCGTCCGGAATTTGAACAGAATCTCGATATATCGAGATCTCACCCGAATTTTGCCAACCCTTCTTTGGCTCACGTGTGGCTGACATGTTAAAATGTTTCCCCAAAACAATTATGCAAGAATCAGTTCCCACTTCTTCCCTCTATTCATGTTATTATTAATTGAAGACGTTCGCGCTGGAACGACCCCCCACGATCGGTGACGCGATGCGTTCCGAACGTGACCGAACACCGAGCGCGAACGAATCAGGCAACGGATGTCTGCCCGCGACGAGGCCCGAGTGTGACCGAAGTTCGACTTTCAAACGGAGACACATTTCTCGAAGCCACTTCTCGCACCGACCCGGCGTTTAGAGCTGCCAGCGACCGCTGGATAGCAGCGACGCCCGAGCTACCAGAATTTTAGGATGGTCTCTTTCAAATTAACGTCGCCAAGAGCTATTCGGAATTCCCCGGCTCAGGTAAGCGAGCCGCGCGCTCCGCTTTTATGATCGGTTTATTACTCGCACCCCAGATTACTGTAACGAGGTTTGAAAACAATGTGTCGACTGGTCTCGTACCCGTCTCAATTTCAAAAATTTTAGCTACGACATGGTTGACCGCGGCGCTATGCCGGTGTATGGAATAATATGAAAAATTTGTCTAAGGATAAAACTTACTTTTTCTCTCGAACGCTATAAGTCTTTCAATTTTTCATTTTTTTTTCCTTTAAAGTGGACCAATCCCCGCGGAAATTATCTAACTTTAAGAAACTTCTATTTTTTTATTGCAATCAGATGACTGTGACAGGTGCTACACATCCCGCCAACAGGAGTTACATCGGCCAAGAGGTGGAGAAGATTCCACAGTAACTAATAAATAATAAAAATGATCGACATAAAAAAAAGATTTCCTACAAGTTCAAAAATGCCTCCTTATATCACAAACGAGTTTAATCCAATATGCCGAACAGTTTTTTCCAAAAAAATTCTTAAATATAAGTTACTTTTGGGACTGTTAGACGACAATCCCTCCTTAAAGATAAAATCATAAAAAAGGAAACCAGAACATTAGATTCTGAGACCCGCAGAACCAATATATAATTGAATAAAAATTTAATTTCTCAATTTATGAACGTTATGATACAGAAACAACCAGCCTATTGTTTATCAACCCCATGAATTTTATAAAGAGCACTAAATAAAGTATCAAATAAACACTTTGCAAACGCTTTTCACAGTAATTATGGTCAAAATATTGATGAAATAAAAATTAAGTGAACGAAAAATATGTTAAATTATCCATCGTTAAGAGGGGATAATTTCCCCCGATTTTTCGGCGCAAATTGCATTCCGATATCTTTTATAGTTCAAAAGTTATACAAAAAAGACCCCAAATTCTTCAACCCGGGGCCCTATCGCGTCAGCGTTGTCTAATACCGCAGCTGGACCGTCTCAAAGGTAGATATTTCCACGCAGAACGGGACCGGTGCGATCGCATTCTTAAAATGGCTACCGTTTTCTTCCCCGTTTGCTACGTCAAATCTAATATCCTCTGGCGAAAGCCAAAAGCACCTTGCGCTCTCTACTGGCATCTAAAAGACCGTACGCTTTCATCAACAGCTCATAGATGGCGGAAGTATCGGCCATAGTGGTAGTGGAAATGCGTCCGTGAGGCGCTGTTGTCATTTTAAAAGTTTGCGCGAGCGCGGGTTGCAGGATTAAACGATGACCCTGTATATATGCTCTAAGATTCAAACACCCGTTTCCATTGAGCTATAAGAATACCTGGAGAGAGAACAGCAATGGGAAGAAGTAGAGGCGACAGCGGTCAGAGAAAAATAGAAGATTACGGGTGAACCTATCCTTCTTCTTCCTATTATCCCTCTCACTCTGTACTATCATGTAGTAAATGAGCTATGTTCATTGCTCTGTTCCCTCTCCAGGTATTCTTATAGCTCAATGCCCGTTTCCAACCGGGTATTGATTAATTCTAATCTTGAAGTCCTCTCATTATGGCCGGTATTCACAAACGTGTCTTAAGATTAAGCAAATGCTTAAGCATGCGGCATCCTCTACTAACCCTAGTAGCTAGTAAAGGATGCCGAATGCTTAAGCATTTGCTTAATCTTAAGACACGTTTGTGAATACCGGCCTTAAAGAATCTCTAACTATTTTCAAACCCCTCAGGCTTGTGCGAACTTCACCTTGCTTCCCTTCCCTATTACATCTGTGTGGTGTCGCATTGCCGTTATCCTGCTACGATGTGAACGAAGCTCCAGAGGGAAATTCAAATAGAATTACACGAAGTTGTTGGTTTTATTGTAATCTTTATTCATCGTCGTGGAAAATATGTAAACGCTCGTTTAAGAAACAAAATGTATATTATTTATGTTAACAACGAAAATAGTAGACATAATTCATTCTGTAATAAGAGTCGACCCAGTCAAGACGTATTAGAGAGATTATAAAAATACATAAATTGTTCAATTTGGAAAGTAAAGTTTCTTGGTGTTCCTTTTATTCACGAGTCAGAACCTCGAACGCATTCACGGAGCAGAGTGCTTTCGCACTCCATGGGCCTCGGTCCCATCCCCAGAAAACGGACGCTGATTTCCAAGGAGCCACGCAACAAATTGGTGACAGCGGTGGGATCTTCCGAAGTTCAACGGCAGAATCCTTTCCCCTTTTCCTGCGGCGGATCTTCTTTCGAAGATCAGATTCCCTGAACTCTACAGCTGAATCCTCTTCAACGATGCCGGCTCGTGGATGCGTTTAATACCTTACACCTTTATTCGGAACTATAAATTGTATGACCTCTCTCTCACGGGTTTTCGCACGGTTTTCCTTGTGAGCTCAGGACGAATGTCGGAGATGGGTGGTTTCAGTGGCCGTGCACGCATACCCTGAAAACCACATCGTACGATTCCGTCGTAATTGGCATCGGGAAGGCGGGCGGAGAATCTGCAGTAATATATTATCTGGACATCGGAGGAGTTGCTGAGACGCTGGAGGAGTTGCTGAGACGCCGGCGGTGTTGCTGAGACGCTGGAGGAGTTGCTGAGACGCTGGCGGTGTTGCTGAGACGCTGGAGGAGTTGCTGAGACGCTGGAGGAGTTGCTGAGACACTGGAGGAGTTGCTGCGAAACGGAGGAGAGGACCTGGAAGATCTAAGAACGTTTCATCAGAATTACACCGCGTTATCGGTGAATAGAGTTTTAATTTGTTAGATTGTTTAGTGTTTGAACATCGAGTTATAGCTCGTACGGATTAGTTTAAGTTAATTGGTTGTTGTTAAAACCATTAAGATGTTGCGAACCGGTAGAGGTCAGAAAAGGTGTAGGCGAAACCGTAAATCTACTCAAAGTAGGGTTCAAAGATTCGAGGTAGAAGACGCGACTATTGAAATAACTCCAACGCTAACCCCTACGAGTCCGATAGAATTGAATGAACTGGAACTGAATTTGTCTGGTTCAAGTAAAGAATCAATGCCCTGTCCTAGCATTTCCGACGCTGTAATTTCACAGAACCCTCTCCCAGAATCGATAAATAACGCCTTTTTACCGTTAAAGTTGGCCGCCGACTTAATCCCACGTTTTGACGGGAATGCTTGCTTATTGATAAAGTTCATCAGACAATGCCAATTAGCTGAATCGCGTGTAAAACCTGTAGACCGTATTAACCTTCTTGCTTTAATTCGAAATAAGATCGAGGGGCATGCGGATCTTTTGATTGCCAATCGTCAGGAACCTAAAAATTTAAAAGAATTAATAAGCTTATTAAAAACAGTTTTCGCGCGTACGTTCGATGTTGATGTGATTCTTGATGAACTGAAAGGATTGCATCAGGGCGTAAGTGAAACCGTAGAAATTTATGGTGCTCGAGCTAGCGAGATCTTAAATCGAGGATTAGAAGCCGCTAAAGAAAGATTTAACTCTGAACAATTCACTGGAACTATGGCCTTGCTTAATCACACTGCGGTCATGGGGTTTATTCGAGGGTTGCAAAGTCAGATTTTGAGGCTTTTTATCGTAAAAGAACGAACCGACAATTTAGAAGAAGTGATTAATCTCACTAACAAATTAGAACAAGAAACTAGCGAACGACCAAAACAATTTCTCTTACCCGTGAGTAATCCCCGTGACGCAAGAGTTCTTGCAGCAAGCGCTGACGAACGTAGATGCTACAAATGCGATCAGATAGGTCATATCAGCTACGATTGTCCACAAATTATACAGGGTCGTGGGCATCCAAGCATGTCAACTCGAGACAGGATCAGATGTAATTTCTGCAAAAAGACCGGACATATAGAATCCCGTTGTTTTAGGAAACGGAATCAAAATAATCTGCAGATACCAAATAAGAATGTTCCTACCTCTAAAGCTTCACCGAATTTAAACTTCAAGGGAACTTCGCGGAAAAGCGCAACGTGGAGCAATCCCTTAATTGCAAGCGCCAAATCCGACAAGCCTGTTTCAAATTGAATACTAAAGAAGTTGGCCAGTTGCCTATTTTTACTTTGGAACATGATGCTTTCGACGGGGGGTCCGTTGCATTTCTAATTGATACAGGTTCACAATTAAATTTGTTGAAACGAACGAGCGTGACTTCTGATGTACCAATAAATACGAACATAACCTACAATCTTACCGGAATTGGGCCTAGAGTTGTTCCTACTTACGGTGAGGTTATTCTCCAAGTTTATGGTCAGGATATGAAATTCCAAGTCATCGATGAGGCTTTCCCTATTAAGGAAATGGGTATATTAGGAATCCCTTTTTTGGAAAAACAAGAAGCAACGTTAATTTTCAAAAATACAATACCGAATCGTCTACAGGTTGGAGATCGGGATTTTGTCCTTCAATCGTCCAAATCGTTTCATCTACCACCGCGAACGAAAACTCTTATATCTATCCCGGTAAAGAATGCTCAGGTAAAAACGGGTTATTTGAGGAAATTAGATACCAAGCCGGGTGTGTACGTAGGTGATGCGTTAGTGAGCCAGGAAAATAGTTTTGCTAAGATTTTCGCTATAAACACCACCGTTGATTCCGTTACAATTGATATACCCCCAGTAGAATTAGAGGAATTCCAAATTAAACCACCTGCACCACGCTCAGCGCGGACGGGAGATCCTGGAATAAGACAGTCGGAAGCGGAAGCTCGTAGACTTGTCCAGTTGTTCAAAAATCTGGATTTGGGTGATCTTAGCGATACGGAACAAGCTAGCCTATTGGAAATAATAAACGAATTCCCATATCAGTTTTATCTCCCATCCGATACGCTAAGTTCAACGAACACAATCCAACACTCAATTTTAACCACGGATAAAGCCCCCATTAACACCAAACAATATCGATACCCTTCTATTCACAAAGAGGAAATTAAGAGTCAGATAGATTCAATGTTAAAAAGTAATATAATTCAGCCTTCCATGTCCCCTTACAATTCTCCTGTTTGGATAGTTCCTAAGAAGTCGGATCACAATGGAAAACCCCGTTGGCGCATGGTGATAGATTATCGTAGATTAAACGAAAAAACCATAAGTGATGCTTATCCACTCCCGAATATAATAGACATTTTGGATCAACTTGGCGCAGCGAAATATTTTAGCACACTCGATTTGGCGTCGGGTTTTCATCAGATTCCTATGGATCCTGAATCAAAATTTAAGACTGCATTTTCAACTCCGAATGGACATTATGAGTTCAATAGGATGCCCTTCGGATTGAAGAACGCTCCTGCAACTTTCCAAAGATGCATGGATTTAGTTTTATCGGGTCTGCAGGGTGTTGAATTGTTCGTTTACATGGACGATATAGTTATATATGCTAATTCCTTAGAGGAGCATACCCTCAAATTAAAAGTTCTTCTAGCCAGATTGCAAAACGCAGGACTGACACTCCAACCAGAAAAGTGTATATTTCTTAGGCGAGAAGTAGTATATCTCGGGCACGTAATTTCCGCGGACGGTGTTAAACCTGATGCTGGGAAGACGAGGGCCGTAAAAGAGTTTCCCATTCCTAAAACGAAGAAGAATATTAAGCAATTTCTAGGTCTCGTTGGTTATTACAGGCGTTTTATTCCTAACATGGCTAAAATTTCTAAACCACTTACGCGACTTTTAAAAAAGGATGCCCCTTTTATTTGGAATGCCGAAACTCAATTAGCCTTTCAGAGTCTCAGGGATATTATATGTACAAAACCATTGCTTCAATTCCCAAATTTTAAACAACCGTTCTTGGTAACGACCGACGCTTCGAATTACGCCTTAGGAGCTGTCTTAAGCCAAGGTTCGATTGGCCAGGATCTTCCCATTGCGTATGCCTCAAGGACCTTGAGCAATTCTGAAGTCAAATATTCAACAATCGAGAAAGAATTATTAGCGGTTCTTTTCGGCGTGGAACATTTTCGACCTTACTTATACGGTCATCAATTCACGTTGGTGACAGATCACCGACCTTTGGTCTGGCTGCACAATGTGAAAGATCCGACGTCTAAAATTATGCGTTGGCGAATAAAGTTGAACGAATACGAATATAAAATCGTGTATAAACCAGGGAAACAAAATTCTAACGCGGATGCCTTATCTCGTAATCCTTCAAATTCCACTGAGTTCGACCAAACTTCGATTGCTTCAATTAAACATACCGAAACCGACAATCTAGATGTTTTTCCCATGGAATGTTTGCGTGAGGCGGTCGCAGGCGCCAGCGAATCGCCGATCGCTGCTTCCGGAGAGGTAAACGCTGATAGGGACAGGTCTTTAGAATACAAGAATGAAAAGTTAGTAGCTAATGTGTTTCTAATGTATGGAAAAAGCGATAGTGATGATCAAACGAATGAGGCCCCACTTGAATTAGGGAAGACAAAAACTTACGAAACAGACAGTGACGAGTACTATACGGCGGATGACGAAGAAATGTCTCCCAATCCGATGAGTGTATTCTCTGGAGAGGGTAGGCCATTGTCCAATGATTGTAAATTTGTAGGGGATGGAGGATCGCTCCCACTTCAGGCGTCGTTAGAAGGGGTCCAGGTGACTCAGGGTGCCCTCGCTCTGCTCGATCCGTCGGTATACGGTAAGGTAATTCAGACACCCCCGCTTCGGATCAGCAACTTGGGACCCGAGATTTGTGATGTGCGCGAGGATGCCCTCGCTCTGCTCGATCCGTTGGTTATCGGCAAGGTCTCGACAACAGACACCCCGCCTCGGATCAGCAACCTGGGATCCGAGTTTTGTGGTACAGTAAGGGCTGGAGTGCACGGAGTTATTGTGACGCGTGACGCAATGAAGCTTGGAGAGTCTAAATTTGTGATAGAGTCTTCAGGAGAGCGGACACGATCCTCCGTTGAAGTAGCCTCAACCAAAGATGTCTTATGTAATTCTGAAAAAGTTAAAATCTTACCAATTACTGACTCACGTGTACAAACAAATCACCCTCCCACATTCCCTAAAATCAATTTTTGTAAAGATTTCCTTTTTATGCGAAGGGACAATCTTACCCATTTCCTGTCTCTTGATTACCAGATCGTGTCACAGAATAGTGAAATGTTATACACTCGTGGAAAGTTTTCGATTACGCAGATGAGACAATATCGCATCAATGTCGGTGAGGCAATGGTTTTCCCAGATAAGAAATTTCATACTTTCCATTTGTTTCCTCAAAAAGTTAGCGACGAACAAGTGAATCTTAATCATTTAAACTCATCATTGGCATCACTAAAACTGTTAATAGATTCCCTGAATGAAAAAACCTTCAGTATATCGATGAAGCACAACAATCTCGATTCCGTAGAATGGGATTCCATAGAAAGCCTCCTCAAACAAATATTTAATGATTCAAAATATACGATCACCATCTGTACCGGTGAAATAATAATCCCGCATCCGTCAGAAAGATCGACTGTTATTTCTGAATACCATGAGTCGGTAGTAGGAGGGCATCAAGGGGTGACAAAACTTTTTAAGGGAATTAGAGAGGATTTTTATTGGGCCAAAATGGGAAAACAAATTTCAGATTTTGTTCGGACGTGCCCTGCATGTCAAAAGAATAAATTGCTCTCTCCCAAAACAAGACAGCCAATGCGAATTACAGACACACCAAAGAGGGCCTTCGAAAAGGTACAAATGGATATTGTGGGACCACTACCGGTAACCCAAATAGGAAATAAATACTTACTAACTATTCAGGACAATTTAACGAAGTATTCAGATGCGATTCCCCTGGCGACTATTGATTCAATTTCTATTGCAATCGCTTTGGCTGAGCAATTTATCTGTAGATTTGGTTGCCCCCGCACTATACAAACTGATCAAGGAAGCAATTTCGTTAGCCGGATTCTGAAGAGTTTTTGTAAAATTTTCAAAATTCAAAGAATAACTTCAACCGCATTTCATCCACAATCGTTGGGTTCGTTAGAACGTGCTCATAGAGTATTTATTGATTACCTGAAAGCCTTCTGTTCCAAAGTAGATTGGGATGAGTGGATCAGGTTTGGAATTTTTTCATATAATACATCGGTACACGATTCTACTGGATTCACCCCGCATGAGTTGATTTTTGGAGTAAGAGCTTTGATTCCCACCGAATTTGCGAGAGAGGCAGTGCCAAAGACTTTTATTCAATATTTGTATGATCTATTTCAAAAGATCACAAGTAGTCAGGCTACGGCGGCGGAAAATCTAGAACAGGCAAAGGAGAAGAGTAAACTATATTATGATAAATATACTAATCCACAGAAGTTTGAAGTGGGAGACTTTGTTTATCTACTTAGAGAACCAAAGAATTCAAAATTTGAGTCAACTTGGACGGGACCATTTAGTGTCACACGAATTTTTGGCGATTTAAATGCAGAGATAGAATTACGAAGTAATAAGTTTAAAATAGTTCATTGGAACAAGGTCAAATTAGCCCACCTGAAACTAACTGAGTAGAATACCTAATCCGAATAAAATACCTATGTACCTCCTGATCTAAGTTATTATTAGATATAGGAACCGAATTTATGTAATCATTAATTGAAGTCACATGTATATACAATGGCGCTCGACATGAGATGTGTTACGCGGGAAATAATTTCATAAGGAAACTGTTTGTTTGTGTTATTAGTTCGTCTGCGTTATTGGTACGTTTCACTGTTCAGAATTAGTTCTGAGGGTGTAATTGTGTGCATGATATTAAATCTAAAAAGATGTTTCCTTAGGAAACATCTTTTTTGAATAAGAGGGGAGATGTCGCATTGCCGTTATCCTGCTACGATGTGAACGAAGCTCCGGAGGGAAATTCAAATAGAATTACACGAAGTTGTTGGTTTTATTGTAATCTTTATTCATCGTCGTGGAAAATATGTAAACGCTCATTTAAGAAACAAAATGTATATTATTTATGTTAACAACGAAAATAGTAGACATAATTCATTCTGTAATAAGAGTCGACCCAGTCAAGACGTATTAGAGAGATTATAAAAATACATAAATTGTTCAATTAGGAAAGTAAAGTTTCTTGGTGTTCCTTTTATTCACGAGTCAGAACCCCGAACGCATTCACGGAGCAGAGTGCTTTCGCACTCCATGGGCCTCGATCCCATCCCCAGAAAACGGACGCTGATTTCCAAGGAGCCACGCAACAGTGGTCCGTTTCGAATTTCGCGCTTCCAAAGCTTATACTTCACGCCGCTAGACGGAAGTCGTAACAGTATTCAGTAGTGATCCTCTAGGCAGTGATCGGACAAAAACGCAGCCATTGTGGGACAAAACCGGAAATATTTAGTATAAATATTCGTTATTCGTAAAAATTAAAAAGATTCTCTAAATGAATCTCACACGGAATCAAATACTACGTAAAAAAGTTAAATAAATTTTTTCCCTATTTTCGCTCATAAAGGATTTTCGTTCACGATACACGTAGGATTTTGCAATATCCGAATTGCAATAAACCGTTGACATTGACGATAGACGCTTTAGCTTACGCTATGGGCACCGATACTTACTTGTACAGTTACAATTATTACAGAGAACAATTTATTAAAATTGAATAAAATTTATTTTCTTATAATTTTCGTATAAAATAATTGACATAATTAATAATTAATGCACATCTGTGTTGTTTTTTGTTTCCTTTCTATATTTATTAAACATCTATAGAAGACAAAAAAATCAATAAATATGTACATATAAAGGTATGTTAAAAGTTATTAAATTTATACGTACAGTATGTATACTCTTAAATTATTTTGTAATGTCATTTGTATAAATTATGTTTAATTATGGGATAATCAGCTTGACAATAATTTTTTCGATGTATTATATGTATATGTATGTATCTATATGTATAGTTATATACAATATGTGATGCAAAAGTAAATAACAGTATGATAGGATGAAGCGATAGGGCTTATGAAGTGAAGGTTTAGTTTTACATATCACATTTATAACCAGGGAGTCGAGACCGAAGTAGAAACCGAAATTCTGACCGGTCTTGACCGGTCTAGCGACCAGTAACCGAAGCGAAAAGGGACCGATATTGCGACCGTAACAGTGAGAGGTTGCGAAAAGAAACCGAAACTTCAGACCGATTGCCTCTCGGTCGGGAATCTCAGACCGAAGGCCTGACCGCTCTGGCGACTGGTCGGAGTGGTCGGTTGACCGGTCGAGTTAATTTATGGAGAGGTTTCTGTTCCTCTCCATAAATTACGAGTCGGAACGGTTCGGAGCGGTTCGGTTCTGTTCGGATCGGTTCAACCTAGCTCAGACCTGCCCCATCGGGTGCAAATACCTCCTGAAGTTCTGGGACCCGGGCAACAGCCGAGCGCGGGACTGGTTACGTTGCTAACCACAGCATGGGTTGCGGGAGAACTGCATGAGTGTGCGGCCGTCCATGCAGGCTCGTACCACCATGCAGTTCTCTCACAAATTTCGCAACGGGTAGCAATGGAACAGTCCCGCGCTCGGCTGTTACCCGGGTCCCAGAAATTCAGGAGGTATTTGCACCCGATGGGGCAGGCCTGACCTAGCTGAATAAGCCGGGAAGGTATGGATGCTGTTCCTGTCGCTCACACTGTTTGTCACTCTCGTCACGGGTTTGTTGACAGCAGACTTTTGCAGTTATTTGTTACTGTAACACTGTCCATTTCAAACTATGTCGATTTGCCGAGATATTATTGTATTTCAAACACTAGTTATGCATTATTTTAACAGAAGTAGTTAATATAAATAAATTATTGTTAATATAGAAATAAGAAAAAAATGATTGAATTTATAATTTTTCGTATGGATATTTTAAAAGTATGTCCAAGTGTCGAAAAAAAAACAGAAGACAGGAATGTAATAAAATGTAAATATATATTTAACAATAGCATAAATAACAAATTTTACAGCAAAATTTATTACAATGTTTCAATTTTTATCTCTCGGAATAACATATGAAAACATTATTTAACATCTTATGAATCAGTTGTATAAGCGTTACATATTCAATTTTTATTACGATATACATGTATAAGAAAGGAGTGTGGTACATCGGAAAATACTCCTGTGATGCGGGTGCGAGTAGTACATCTAACGTAAGAACTTTTGGGTATAACCCCTATTGAAATTCAAACAAAAGCAGTTAAAGAAATCTTTCGCTGGCATAAATGACACCATTAAGGCAGGATACCACCTTTGCACTTAAAAAAAATTGAAATTTTTTTTTGTTCTCAAAGTACTCTTTCAAGTGTATAGAATCGAAATTCATTCATTAGAAAGGTGGCCGGAATCTTTTTCTTGTGTAAAAACCGGATTGGAGCAGATATATAAATCTATATAAAACTTTAAACGCGTTTTTCTCGAAACGATGTTTTCCAAATCAGCGTGTCAGATTACTCCTACAATTTTCATCGGATTGACTTGAAACTTTGCACAATTCCTCCGATTGGTGTAATCTAACGATGTACGTAGGACTTTTGCTGTAGCGTTGTTATTTTTCTTTTGGTGCGCAATTTTATAAATTTTTTTAAACTTTTTTACCCTAAAAAATTGACCTTTTCGTTAAAATGGCCGCCATTTTCTTAAAAATCGAAATTTCGTAAAATCCCTACGTACAGCATTGAACAATATTGTTGTTAATAGGGACATTCTTTGGTTTCTTTTCTAAGGGTCACGTACAGAGCGGAATTTGACACGCCGTCTAACGATGTTTCTCCAAAGGAGTGTATTTTGGCGCCACCGACAAGAAATTATTTTTTACTTTTTCAGTTTCAAAAAATGTGTAATTACAGATTAAAGTTACATTAATGAATGACTGAAACCGATTTTGTTTCTGCGCATTCTTTGTATGCAAAAAAAATCATGAAAAACGCCTCCAAAATCGCAGTCGAAGGTGGTATCCTGCCTTAAGGCGGATACGGGACCAGTCGATTTTATGTTTCGTCCTGATTGAAGTAATACGGGGTGCGAGTGGTATTGTAAACCGTCCGCAATAATGCAGCGCGCGGCTCGCTTACCTGAAACGGGGCGCACGGCTGCCTTCGATGGCTAATTACGACGCTAATTTTAAAAACTCCCTCTTTAAAAGGTGCTTATTTTGTAGGTAGAATTTCAAGGTATTTGGTAATACTTCTTTCAAGCTTTAGATTTCCAACCTTCGAGGAGAATTTGTAAAATAAGAATTTGTTTTGTAATTTACCATGTTACAAAAATAATTTTACAGTTTGAAAAAGTATTAATCAAATAGGTCAAACCTTCTAGAATCCCCAAAATGGTAGAATAACTTTGGTGCTGATTTTAACGAAATTTATGAACTTTATTAAAAATGTAACATAATGTTCTTATGATAATGTATGTATAAAGAAAATCAAAAAACTTTTTTTCGGATTTTGTAAACAAAAAATGTCGGCACAATAGCCTTTGTTACGTGCCGACCAATTTTAAAAACTTTTGAAATTCAATTTAAGACATTGACAATTGATCTAACCACCTAGGTGTGTTACGGGATATCCCTCGAGCAATTGTCAATGATTTATTAACCATAGCTTTTTATAGTAATAACTTAATCCGATTCAAAGCCTGTCACGCCACGGCATATTCTCATGGAAGATTATTGTCAGCGATCTTCCTACGCTGTCGACGTTCTTAGAATGCGTGGTGATAAGCCCTTCGAAGCATTGTAGTAGACCATTTTATATTTTTCTTCCCTGTTAAATTTTATCACACCATCATTGACATCTGATCCTACCATTGAGTGTTGTGGGAGTTTCCCTCGATCGATCATCAATGATTTATAAACCGTATTATAATAATAATTTTATACGAGCCGTTACGCCACTGCGTTCTTCCATGTGAAAATCTTCCAACACCGTCAACGTTCTTAGAACGCCGGGCGTGATAACGACTTGGATGCTGGGAACGTTCCGAGCGACGACGGTTGGGCCCGTGTGCATGAGGTGCAGAGTCAGCAATTTTGGCGCTCTTTGTGCAAAGGCCCGAGTGCTCGGGCCTACCCTGCAAACGCTCGGGGCAGTCGCCTGTTAAGTCGCGTAGAGCGTGGTCGTTCTGTCCGAGGGACATTTTGCTGTTTGTTAAAATAGTCATTGAGCTGGAGTTCCATAGTGTCGTTGTGAACGTGGAAAGACTCAGTTCCCTCGTATTATATAATTACCTATCATCTTATTCAAAATTTACTATTTAGTGCAGTCAGCTAGCAAGTCGCGTAGTGCGCAGTTGTTCTGTCCGAGGGACATCACTATTTGTTTGAAATAAGTGCTTGAGCTAGGGTTCCATCGTGCAATAATAACGTGGAAAGACTCAGTCCCCGAAAGACTTGTAAAAAAAATTATAAATCGTTTTGTTTAACCTTAAATAATTTTAATCAATTCTCGTTTAAATCGTATATTATACATTCATGTTATAAACTGTGAACATATTAACACTGGTGTATAGCGCTGTGCATTCTGCGTTCACCATCAACTGCAGTCCTTATACAGAAAGACACACACACACACAGAGAGAGAGAGAGAGAGAGAGAGAGAGAGAGAGAGAGAGAGAGAGAGAGAGAGAGAGAGAGAGAGAGAGAGAGAGAGAGAGAGAGATTCTAACCCTAATAACTTCGAGTCATATCGGTGAGTGATTTTTATTATACCATTGTACGGAGAAACAAATTATCCAACCACCTTAGTGAGTTGTGGGGTTTCCCCTCGATCAAGCGTCGTCCATAAAATATTTGCGTCTAATTGAAACATTGGAACAATATTATTTACCTCGCGCTTTTATATTCGCGAGTCATCTTCGACTCTTTTCAAATACCATGTAAAATTCCCATTTTGTATCACCTTGAATTCCATTTTCTTTTATTGTAATACATGGTAATTTTCACGTAATCCAAGTGGCAGTTCTTTTAAACCGATCTCCTTCGAAGTACCACTTCCTGACGGGGCAACCTGTATTGGTTGCAGCAAATACGAATCCCAAAACAATCCTGAATTTTTACAACAATCCTTTTATTTGTTAAGCGTTGCGTGAGTAAATTAGACTCCACCGCTCGGTCGCTTCAAAATTAACGCCCTCACGTAACACCTTACAGCCGATACATATTTTCTATTTGAATCATTCCACGGTGGAATTTATCACGTCCTCATTTTTGTTTTACGTTAGATGTGCTACTCGCATCCCAGAAGATATCTACTCTGTGTTAAGCAAAGATTGTACCTTATAATTTTGGTCACTCTACATGACTGTATTTTCCGATGTACCACTCTCCTTTCTTATACATATATCTCGTAATAAAAATTGAAGAAGTAACTCTTATACAGCAACTGATTTAAAAGATATAAAATAATATTTTCGCATCTTATCCCACGAAATAAAAATTGAAACATTGTAATAAAGTTTGCTGTGAAAATTTGTTATTTATGCTATTGTTAAATATATATTTACATTTTATTACATTCCTATCTTCTGGTTTTTTTCCACACTTGGAGTAACAAATCATTGCAACAATGTGCTTTAAAAAATCCCCTCACGAGAGAGATAAACAATGTGAGCGCTAGGAACAGCATACATATCTTCCCGACCTATTCAGCTAAGTGGAACCGAACCGCTCCGAACCGCTCCGACTCGTAATTTATGGAGAGGAACAGAAACCTCTCCATAAATTAACTCGACCGGTTGCGACCGGTCAAGACTTTTGGTCGACCGAAAGTCAGAGAGAAATTCTCTCTCAGTTTTGGTCGAGAGAAAACTCCTGACCGCTCATCGCTCTCCAGTTCGGTCGAGAGACCCGTAAATGCCATATTGGTCGCTCTCACTGACCGCGACCGCGACCGAAACCGAAATTCTATCGGTCTCGACTCCTTGTTTATAACATACATATGTACTATATCTATTTTTTAGGGAAAGACGTGAACGCGAGTTAGAGGAAACGGGAATGAGTGAGAAAGCCAAACGTCTTTCACTTTGTTTTTCACGCACCGCAACGTGGTGTGAGTGCGACAACACACTCAATTTACCGAGATGTTAACAATTTAATAGCTCCGAAACGGTACATTTCCGGCACATGGTTTCTATCAGACTTTTTCTCTACGCGTCGAGTAGAATACGTTGATGTAAAAAAAATTAACGTTAATTTTCCATTTTGTAAACATTTTTGCGGCCCGCTTTTTGTTTACAAATGTTCACTGATGGCACCGATCCAAAGGTCTAGTTTCATCCCTATAAGCGATGACCATTACTTTTTTAACAGCCTGTGCATTGAGGAAAGCAGAAAATGCTCTGTAATACTTGTCTTAATGTAGGGAATTCGTAATCATTGTTTGTGTTCTTCTTTGAACAAATTTCTTTCCACATTTTATCGCAATGTAAACGCTTATATTTCGCTTTTTCACTTTCATCGAAATAAGAATACAGTTGTCGCCATTCAATTTCTAGCAAGCTCAAATTAATTTTTTTAAAATTAGAAGCAAATTCAAGAATTGGATATCCACATTTTCTATCTGTTTCATATAAAACTTTTTCAACGCTTAGTGCAATAAATAAATCAGAAATATCTGCATTGTGGTGTAATTTACAAGACTTTTGGAAACAAATGTTCATTATGTTCGTTAGATGATTCGGGTATATTGTACGCAACTGTTCTGACATACACGTATTATTTAGTACTAATAACCCAACAACGTTTTTCCATAAAAGATTATGTCCATATAAACATTTCAAAATTTGTTGCAATGTATCGTTCGAAATGCAATCGTCGTTTATATCACAAATACCAATTACGATTTCGTACCTAACAAATGAATGTAATGAAAGAGTTGTAGCATTGATAAAATATTTTGTTTTATGGACGTCATTGCAAATACGTTGTATAGTTATATGAAAGTAATTATTTCTAATCAGTTCAAATAATTTGTCGTATAAAACTATTCCATACATATTTTTAATGCTATTTGCATCCAATATATCAAATTCTTGAGGTTTCACTTTCAACAATCTGCTGAACTTTTTTTTTATACGATTGAGTGATTTTTCAAATTTTTGTCTTCGGTACATTTTGATATGTAATCAGGTAAATTCAAATTCACTTTTCCAATATTCAATAATTTACGCATATGATTTTTTATTAAGTTTAAAATTACTTTTACAAATTGTACAATATGCTTTTCCATTGCATTTTCGTAACCATTTATTGTGCTCGGTTTTTGTTCTGTTACTGCTGTTGTGGATGTCAGCCATACCAGGACTATTTCGTAACTAAAAAAAATTATTACAATATAATCTAATATAATATGTAATACTTGTACATACTGTTAAAATAATTGCAAACGAGCGTCATCTTTTAGTTAAGTACGTCCATGCATTTCACAAAATACATATCTAACTGCAATAACTTGAATAAAACATCTCTGAGAGAGTCATTGCATGCCCATGATGCATCACACAACATTACCAACAATTATAAGGTAATACGTAAAATATAAGGCGTACCGTAAGCCCACCCACCACGACAAGGTAGAGACGCATAGGGAGGGGAAAAATGGTGTCACATGCTTTGTCCACAATATCACAGTAGGGAGGAAGGAAAAGTTCACGCAGCATCAATAGTTGGGACACAATTTTAAAAACATTCATTTAAAATTCCATGTACTTGGGGAGAAATCAAAAAGAATGACTAAAAGTAATATCTTGAATTCAAAAAGAGTTCATAAGGTATGAGAAGAAATGAAATGAAATAATATTCAAAAAATTAAGGAATGCAAAAATATGAGAAGTAATGAACATATAGAAACTGTATTTATACATGTATAAGATTCTGAGAAGAGTTTACGAATTTTACTTGAAAAATATATTAAAGACATTTTATTGAAGAAACTTTTAAGATATCTAAAATCAAACAAAATTAAACATTATAAAGATGAAAAACTTGTCCCTAAGTGATTAAGCATGTCACACCTTTGAAAAGAGGAAAAAATCGGTTGAGAAATATTAAATGAATAGATATCAAGCAAGAATGAAAAAAAGATAATGTTTAGATAGAAAGCAAAACGATTGCAAATATAAACCACAAACACAAATTTAATTCCAAAATATTATTAAAAATTTGAATAAAAACGAAACTAATGGCTACGAATATAAATTATTACTTGACATTAATGTAAAATGATTTGGGCCAATCGAAATTGTAGAACTAGTTTCTCCGCGGGCTTTAAAAGCTGTTTTAATCACGACAATGGAATTTACAGAATCAATGACTAAGTTTACTTCTTTTACAAGTTTTGACATCGGTCAGAATAGAGAAAATTCTTTCTGCTTCTGCATTTGAGTGAGGAAGACTCCTTACAACATTCACGAGTTGTTTCAAGACTGGGAACAGAAGATTGTTATCTTTATCACTCGCAGAATTAATTTGGACCTATATGTCATCAAAGCACAGCTGTGACAATTCTTGACATTGCACTTTGTCGAAAGTATAATACAACTTATTCCATTCTTCTTTTAATTTTAAGTGGTCAAAAGATCCTAATTTTTGTGCAACGTAAATTAAATATTTCAAGGTATTGTCTCTATTACTATCAAAAAGTGCTAATTTAAAATCAAAAACTTGCAAACTGCCTAAAAATGTATCTTTTAAAGGGAAACGTTTTTTTATCTCGGTAATGGCTCTAATGTAAAAAGCTAAGCAAAATTTTTTAATTTCAAGAAACGTTTCCTGGGGCAAAGTATTATCATCGACATGATCCTTCAAATACGATACTACAGGTCTGCGAGTCTGGCACGGACTGTGTGACAAACACCAGCACGACAACAGCGACAGGGGGAACGCGGGAAGCGCGACTCGTTCGCTCAACCAAGGTCTCTGATCGAGGCCGGAGAAACGCATACCAAAGAAGCATGGACGAAAGCTCTACAGGTCCGGGGGTCTGGCTCGGACTGCGTAAATGCGTAACTGCGTAAATGCGTAACTGCGTAAATGTGTAACAAACATCGAAGGCGGCGACGATGATAGGAGGAAGCGAGGAGCAGAACTTGCCAGGACGACGCTTCCGACTGTCACTGATGTGCCGCAGGAAAACGAGCAGCGAGGAACATAAACGGAAGGAATGTAGGCCGATGAACCAATCTTGGCCGCTAGAATTGGATCGAATCGAAGCAGCCGTCAGGAAGGGGTTAGGAGATGTGGGGCTTGCACCGGAATACCGCCTCGGCGCTTTTCCCTCCCACACACACAATCCACAACTGCACGGTCTGCGACGGGGTTACCGGAAAAGACGAACAGAACCAATCAACCAAGGGGCTAGACGAGACAGGACGAATCGAGAGACTCGACCTGGAGATCGATCAACACCAAGAAGACCGATGACAACCGTCAGCGAAACGGACCTGCAAATGAAACGGGGCCGACGCAAGTTGGACCCGGATCAACTCAACTGAATCGAAGCAACCGACAGGAAGGGGATGTGAGACGCGAGAATCACTTGGACGACCGTTTATCGGGAACCAAGCTCGCGACTCTGCCCTGACCGCCTGATCTGCAACGACACAAGCACAAACGACAGTTTGTAGAAAAAACCCAAGGCACGAGTGGGAACGAGTTGAGCGGGCAACGAGGAGGAACATGTGCTTCGCAAGGACCTCCTCGAAGAACGCTCCTCTGTATCCAGTCTCACACTCGACTCAAACGCCCAAAGAGACACAAGAACCAACAAACTCGGAGATTCCGAAAGGGATCACCGAGCAAACAGACCTATAAACAAAACCGGGCTCGACGCAAGTTGAACCCGGAGCAGCCTGGTCAGCTACTCATTCACAGAATCAACTCAACTGAATCGAAGCAACCGACAGGATGGGACGTGAGTTGTGAGGCTTGCACCGGAACACGCCTCGGCGCTTTTCTCCCCCACACACACAGTCCACAACTGCACGGTCTGCGACAAGGAAACCAGGGAAGACAACGTCACTGCATCAGAATCAACAGAGGTTCGAGGGACAAAAACCGACGACGACCGATGCGGCCGGGCCGCTTAGCGTTGGACAACAGCCAAACGGTGTGACGGAACGCAGGTAGGTCCTCGCTAGATGTCGTCGACAAACCAAAAATCAACGCAAACTCGAGACCTGTCCGGGGGAGCGGAGGCCGAACCACCGAGACTCGGAGCCTGAAGGAAGTTGAGATCCGGAGGTGGGCACTGGCTCGCAAGGACAGACATCGAACCAATCAACCAAAGGGCTAGACGAAACAGGACGTATCGAGAGACTCGACCTGGAGATCGCTCAACACCAAAAGACCGTTGACAACCGTCAGCGAACAGACCTGTAAATAAAACGGAGTCCGACGCAAGTCGGACCCGGAGTAGTCTGGTCAGCTCTCAACAATCATCGACGCAGCACTCTCCCAAGGGAAAGAAGACCAGCCCAACAAGCAACACCACCACCACCATCACGGAGGGTCGAAGCCTGTCTAGAGGAAAGGAGACTGGACTGCTCGGACTCGGAGCCTGAAGGAAGGAAGATGAGGTCTGGAGATGCACACCGGACCCACGGGCAGACGTCGCGAATCAACGAGACAGGACGGACCGGAAGACTCAGCCTGAAGATAACCCACCAGAAGCATCACCACCAGCAAATCCTTCCTCATTCTCGTTCATTCCTACTCCCGTGTACAGACGCGACTGCTCGCCACAAGGAGAGCCTTAACTTTATAACTTTATAAAATAAACAAGATTAGATTGGCATGGTCACCGACATGGACGCTCTCGCTCGATGTGACGCGGGTCACTCTATTCACGTTAATGCAACTGAATGTGACATAACGTGATGTAATGTGAGGTACCTCGACTCACATAAGGCCTCCGATCCGATCCGATTCGATTCGCTTTGATTACTACTATATATTATTATTATTATTATCATTATTGTTATATAAACTAAACTCATTAAACTCATTAAACTCAAGAAACGTGGCACGAGCAACAGCCCTCTGCAATGAACTGGCAACTGTTCGCATAAGTAGCCTCTACTACTATTCCTTTTATTACTATTCAACAATGACATTGGATCTACAATACCGCACCATTCACCGTGAACATCAAACCTTTTCGTCGCCCATGACCCGCGGAACTCACGAAACTTGCAGAACGAGTCCGAATCTGAATCGTATCGAAGGCTGATATATACATATGTACAACGACCCCCACACCGATAGAACTCCGCGAGTGAGATGGACGCACCAGGGAATGGACACACAAGACTAGCGAGGAAACAGCCCGTAAGGCTATGTATGCAGCGCGACTGCTTCCACGGGCCGTAGAATCTGCTTGAATGCGAAATAGGAAATGGAGAGAAATGTTGAAATGTCGAAACGTCGAAATGACTAACTGATCGATTAGCTGTCCACTTTAACGACTGAATTTATTCATATTAACATAGGACACCTACTCGACGATGCTTGTTCGTCTACTGGTGCGTCCACCCAAATCGCTTCGACGGAAAGTTAACCTCCCCCTCGCACGCCTCCCTCGATGATGCCAAACATCGAAAAACCCTACACTTTGCCTTACCGTACCCTGATTCACTTGGCTTTGCTTCACTAAGCGTGCAACCCGACCTGTAACATATCTTCACCCCAAAACATCGTACCAGCCCACCGTTCAACCCTCTACCCCACAACAACACACTACTCGACACACGCAGAGGACCTCGAGGGTTCAAGGACATCAAACATCTGGGAAGGACGTAACACCTACCTCCACATCTCTGAGAGGGCATCCCCACGAACCGTTCCAGGAAAGAAGGAAGGAAGGAAGGAATACAGGAATACAGAAATACAGGACTATAACTGGACAACTGGACTACAACTGGATTGCCCAAGCCCAAGCCCAAGCCCAAGCCCAAGCCCAAGCCCACCGACTACCTTAACCCTCGAGCCATCAAGCTGTTTAACTAGATAGGTCGTAACGAGTCGCTGGACTCTACAGATTTGTACGCGATGCCACGTGGCTTATATAGGAAACCTTGCCCCTTGTCCCCGAATAAATGCCATGCGATACGAGTGACCTCACTCGTGAATAATGCGTGACTGCGAGATTGAATAATAACAAAAACCCTCCCCCTTCGTGGAATGAATCTGCAGAGTGAGTCGCTTCAACGAGTGAGAACGCCAATTATCGTGAAACTAAAAACTCGAACCGTCACAGTTAGCATGACGTACCCCCTCTGACCGGCACTGCGATATTACCTTTGGTCTGCGCATGTACATACCTTCTATCGCTCCTTCCATCGCAACCACCTATCCTACACCATGCCTCGCACTTGTGTATGTGCCTCAACTCTACCGCAGGACATTTTCCGCAAATGCACAATTACACAAATAGAAGGCTCGGTTGAACCGAAGCAGCCGACAGGAAGGGGACGAAAGTTGTGGGCTTGCACCGGAACACCGCTCGGCGCTTTCCACCCACATAGACTGTCTATTATTGCACGGTCTGCGACGGGGAGACTGCGAACAATCAATTACGGACATTCGACAGTGTCCACACTCCAGAACGGCTGGAACTAGGACAAAGTTGTTAATAGGACTCCGATAGTCCAGGTTAGAGGACACTGTTGGATGCCGTCGTTCGCTCGGGATCTGTCCGGGGACGGTATCACGGCGGGACTCGAAATCCGACAGGAACAGAGTCTTGAACGTGTTGCTGAACCCTCGGGCAGAGCATCGGGCGATAGTCAACTAACTTGCCCAGAGATCGTCGAGCGGACAGTGAGAGGGGGAATAAAAGTGAATCGTAGAGATGCTTTCCTGCGCACTTGACCTGACCCTGATCGCGGGACCTGCCTCAGGAATCTGGACAGCTCAGCTAAATTCAGTTCAGAGATCATCGAGCGGCCAGTGAGGAAGGGAAATAAAAGTGAATCATAGAGATGCTTTCTCGCGCACTTGACCCTGACCACTGGACCAGCCTCGAGACTCTGGACAGTTCAGTTCAGGGACCACGGAGCGACCGGAGAGAAGGGGTCCATATATATATATATAAAAAGTGAATCATAGAGATACTTTCTCGCGCACTGACCCCTGATCGATTGGACCCGCTTCGGGACTCTGGGCCAAGACCACCTACTCATCGGTGCAGCCTTCTCCCAAGGGAAAGGCCAGCCCAACAATCAAGGATATTTGAGAGCAGCCACATCCAGAATAGCTGGAGCTAGGGACTAATTGCATGCTATCCCCACTCACTCGTCGAGTATAGGTTAGAGGACACGGCCGAGAATCCGTCGACTTGCCTAGAGACTGGAGTAGTCAACACGGGATCGCGCGAAACAGTCTCTGTGATGGCAGACCCCGTGAGTAAGGACATTCTCCGTCGACATGCGGTCGAGTAGGCGTCGTGGATCTAAAAAAGTCGATGGGGATACTGAAAGCGGGTAAACCTCCCCAGCGGGTTATATAAGCGCCGGGAGCTTGCTCTCTCTGATGTTCGCTGTGACAGGCGCCGAGAAATTGCTCTCTGATGCTCGCCTTCACAGGCGCCGAGAAGCCGCTCTCTGATGTTCGCCTTCACAGGCGCCGAGAAGTTGCTCTCTGATGTTTGCCTCACAGGCGCCGAGAAGTTGCTCTCTGATGTTCGCCCTCACAGGCGCCGAGAAGTTGCTCTCTGATGTTCGCCTTCACTAGCGCCGAGAAAGTACTGCTCCCCGATGAAACGGTCTTAGGACTAGTCCTTCTCTTTGTGGCCTCTGACGTCACCACGCCACCCCGCTAGCCGTTCAAGAAAGAAAGAAAGAAAGAAGACCACAATGAAATCGCAAAACGGTAAGTAATATAATGGCGTTTTCGGACGGTCGCACTGGGGCGGACCGAGTGCGAACCCTACCCGATCGGAAGCGAAGAGTGTGAACTTTTTCGCCTCCGATTAGCCAAAATTCGCACTCAGTGCGCCCCAGTGCGACCGTCCGAAAACGCCATAACTCTCACTATTACTTCACAAACCGAAAATGAACGTACGATCTCACCAGAGCGGTCTGTGAACAGTGACTGACTTTCGAGGTACGTGGTTGGAAAGAATTCGAGGGTATCGCAGGCATTTGTTTCGATTTCAGCAGTGGCACGTCGTGCCGTCCGCGTTACAAAGTAACTACGCATCTATACAAATTTCTGGTAAGCAGGGCCGACGGAGAAGGGCGCTAGTCGAAGGGGGCGCTAAAATACTATACTGGACGCTTAATAATAAAGAAATCCAACTTTCACAGAATCAAAATGTAAATGTAATAATGAGGGCTCGTATGCAATAAGGGAACTAGCGCTCGAAAATGCGAAAAAGTATTGTCCAAACGCTAAGAAAAATTGGAAAATTAAATTTTGTTAAACTGGATTTTAAAAAATATGGTATTGTAAAGGTCATCACGGCACACATTTTTTCTATTTGCAGTTTTTCTATCGAATCACTAGTATTCGAGATAAAAATTATAAACAAAAAATTTTCTTCGACCAAAGTCAATATCTTTTTAAACATAAATTGCGATAACTTCAGTAAATATTAACGGATCGTTATGAGACTTGAAACATAAAACTCAGAAAACTCTAGCGAAGCCGTAAACTGTATGCACAAAACCCTTATGTTAAAAAATTAATAATATTTCATTAAAAAGAAATACTGGACAAAAACCCATATTTTTCAACGTTCGCCGTTTAAAAGTATCGAGGCAATTTGAAGAGTAGAAAATAAAACCAAGTGTGGAGTAGAAGAAAAGGAACAGGTTGGTTTAGAGTAGAAAATATCAAGTAAATAAAAAGTAAAGTTGAGTTTGGAGTAGAGGAAAAGGAACAGGTAAGTTTAGAGTAGAAAATATCAAGTAACTTGAGTGCGGAGTAGAAGAAATGGAACAGCTAAGTTTAGAGTAGAAAATAGAAAATAAATTGAGTGCGGAGTAGAAAAGGAACAGGTTGGTTTAGTTTAGTGTAGAAGACAATAAAAAAAAAAAGAAAACGAGAGGGGCCCCAACCCCGCCCCCCTCAGTGGGTCTCGTCCAAACGAATCTCAATAAAGGGGTCGCGCGTTCGTCCCCTCCGACCTCGCTCGCTGGCGCGAGGTCTTGGGTCGGAGGTTACCACGCGCGACATCCCAGACCCTCCTTTAGATATCTCGACACACAAGCGACGCGACACTCGTTTGTTCCCCGACACTCTGTTAGTTCGTAACACGCGCGCACTACACAGTTGACAGTTGACAGTTGACAGAGAGAGAGTGGTCCCCGTCTCCGTTGTCCAATAGTCCACGGTCCTTTAGCAGCAGCAGCAGCGTTTCCGCAGAATCGACACTGCGAATCGGCAAAACCTCTGCGAAAGAAGGAAAAGAAAAGAATTAATAATCGAGCACACGTGTCTCGGCGTTATAAACTGCGTAACAACCAACCAACCTCGCGACTCGATCCCCACCGCTGTACGCTCCGCTCCCCCAGATATTTTTCATCACCCGCTCAAACAGAAAGCAAGATCTGTAATCGACAAGGAGCGAATTAGTAGACGAATACATGGCGCGCGAGAAATATCGAATAGAAAGAGGAATTAAACCAATCAACAGTCAAATTTTGAGAAAAATGGAAGAGTCAAATTTTGAGATATTTGGAAGATAGGGTACTTACCGATTTTAGTCGAATTCTCGAAAAATTTTATTTGTAGAATTAAAATTTTATTTAATGTAGTTGAAATTAACTTGATTTTATCTGATTATGCCAACAAAAAATTATACTTGGAACAGTCAAATTTTGAGAAATTTGGAAGATAGGGTACTTACCGATTTTAGTCGAATTCTCAAAAAATTTTATTTGTAGAATTAAAATTTTATTCAATTTAGTTGAAATTAACTTGATTTTATCTGATTATGCCATCAAAAAAATTATACTTGGAACAGTCAAATTTTGAGAAATTTGGAAGTGTCAAATTTTGAGAAATTTGGAAGATAGGGTACTTACCGATTTTAGTCGAATTCTCAAAAACTTTTATTTGTAGAATTAAAATTTAATTCAATTTAGTTGAAATTAACTTGATTTTATCTGATTATGGCAACAAAAAAATTATACTTGGAACAGTCAAATTTTGAGAAAAATGGAAGAGTCAAATTTTGAGATATTTGGAAGACAGGGTACTTATCGATTTTAGTCGAATTCTCAAAAAATTTTATTTGTAGAATTAAAATTTTATTCAATTTAGTTGAAATTAACTTGATTTTATCTGATTATGCAAACAAAAAAATTATACTTGGAACAGTCAAATTTTGAGAAATTTGGAAGATAGGGTACTTACCGATTTTAGTCGAATTCTCGAAAAATTTTATTTGTAGAATTAAAATTTTAATCAATTTAGTTGAAATTAACTTGATTTTATCTGATTATGCCAACAAAAAAATTATACTTGGAACAGTCAAATTTTGAGAAATTTGGAAGGTTCAAATTTTGAGAAATTTGCAAGATAGGGTACTTACCGATTTAGGTCGAATTCTCAAAAAATTTTCTTTGTAGAATTAAAATTTTATTCAATTTAGTTGAAATTAACTTGATTTTATCTGATTATGCCAACAAAAAAATTATACTTGGAACAGTCAAATTTTGAGAAATTTGGAAGAGTCAAATTTTGAGAAATTTGGAAGAGTCAAATTTTGAGAAATTTGTAAGATAGGGTACTTACCGATTTTAGTCGAATTCTCAAAAACTTTTATTTGTAGAATTAAAATTTAATTCAATTTAGTCGAAATTAACTTGATTTTATCTGATTATGGTGTTACGAGCCGGGGCTGCGGCAACGCGGGAGGCCGGCGAGAGGGGTATTTCCCTAGGAATATGGTTTATGAATTTGTTAGTTAGAGGGCGGACGAACCTGATGCGAAATCAGGGAGCCGCAGGATTATCGGAAACGAGGACGAACCTGATGCGAAATCAGGGAGCCTCTAGGAATGGAGTCACTCACGGACGAACCTGATGCGAAATCAGGGAGCCGCAGGAGGGTGATTATTCGTGAACGAACCCGATGCGAAATCGGGGAGTCACTAGGATGATGTTCACAGACGAACTCGACGCGAAGTCGAGGAGCTGTTAGGAGGTTGGATTATTCACAGACGAACCTGGTGCGTAACCAGGGAGCTGTTCGGAAGGTGGTTGACTTACAGACGAACCTGATGCGAAATCAGGGAGCTGTAGGATACGGACGAACCTGATGCGAAATCAGGGAGCCGCAGGAGAGGTTAAACGTGGACGAACCCGATGCGAAATCGGGGAGCCACTGGGTTGGAGAAGATTGCTTGTTTTGGTATTGGATGCGAACGACCCTGATGTGAAATCAGGGAGTCGCGGGAAATGTTAGTATTGCCTCGTAACTCTTAATTAATATTTGATACAACTCGAGCGGTAAAGTTGTATCGGTGGGTATGTGCTACTAATATTATAAGGATCGCTGGGTAAAAGATGGGTTTTAACGAATCTACTCGATTTAGACGTAAACACCATTCGTGTATTCAATAACTAATTATTGTACAAATGTAAGTGTCGCGATTAAATAGTGTAGTAAAAGTGTATAAATTACCACTAATTTGCACGGTGTTGACGCACTGGCGATGCGGGGCGTACGAGTGGCTATTTCAAAGTGCCAAATAGAATATAAACCGAACTCGCGGATTCAATGAGGTTAACTATGATTCTGACGGAGACTTTAGCTCGATCTTACTAGATTTAACCAACCCTGTACGAGCGTGACACGACGTTACTCTACGCGTGACTGTACTGCTTTGAACCAAAGAGGGTAGAAACCAAAGGGTTTATATAGTCCCAAAACTGAGTGGGGATTAGTTGGAAATCTCCATATAAGGAAATCCTTCGGGGTCGTCGTCGTGTCACTCCCGTTCCCATGATCGTCAACCAGATGGTCGAGAGCACTTAGTGGTGTGTGATAAGCAAAAGGATTTTGGGGCGTTTTCCCTTCGCAGACGCGAGCTCGAAAAACGGTTGAGAGCGGCGTATGGGAAAATTCCACATACGTAACATCTCCCCCCCCCCCCCAAGACAAAACATCGCGATTTTCGTGATGCTTTTGCAAAAGAAGGGAAAACGACCCACAAGTCTTTCGTAAGCAAAAGTGTAAAAAAGAATTGTCGGGTGTAGTGTAATGTAGTGTACTTATCGCTAGGTATTGCTACGATGTTGGGTTTAGTTGTCGCTGGGCACCACGTAGCCCATCTCCAGCCAGTGGTCGATGACATCTAGTGGGGGTTGTCCGGGTAGTCGATCAAGCGCCAGGGTTGCTGTGATGCCTTCTGCTGTTTGCTGGAGGTCTGAGAGGCAGCCCTTCCTTCTCCCCATGACCATCTCCGCGATGTGCATCATCCTCTGGAGCGGTCGGCAGGATCGTGGTTTAACGCCCCTCAATTGAATCCGTGTTGTCTGCCATGGCAGGGCATGGAACCGAGGTGGCAATGATCGCAGTGCCGTGACAGGGCAGTCCATTGCTATGCCGTGGTCGCCAAGGAAGATGGTGCAAGTTGTTGACCTCTGCTCGGTGACCTCTGCGCGTAGCCATCCCTTACCAACGAACTTCACGGTCACGAGTCATCCCGGTTTGATGCTGCCCATTGTCGGCAGACATAGGTGTTCGGAGTTTGTCATGTGGGAGTTTAATTCCCGATACGTGACTTTGGCTGCTTCCGTGTAAGTGTCCAGGGTGACCCAAAAGGTGATGAGGTCTTCCACGTTCGTAACCAGTAGTAAGGCTAGGAGAGTTCCAACGCCGGTCCTCTGAGGGGAGCGCGGGGGCGGGGAGAAGTGAGGGCGCGCGGGGGAGTGCGGTTGAGGGAAACATAGGCGCGGGGGGAGCGGGGAGTGGAAGACCGGATGCGCGCGCACGAGCCGCGGAGTGGGGGAAGCTGAAATCGTGGAGGGGATCAGTCCGGGCCGAGCCGCCGCGGAGACCTCTCCACGTCGGACCCACCGCTGGAAATTTGTTTTTAGAGGGGGAATGACCCCCCCGAAAATATTTTCATACCTAACCGAGGAAGCGGAAGACCCCCAAATATTTTTTAGACCTGGCCGAGGAAGCGGACGACCCCTCAAATATTTTTTTTCAAACCATTATAAACCTGAAATTGTTTAATACTTCATCGGATGACGTCGGACAATGTCGGGAAAGATCGGCATTTTACAAACCACGTATTCGGAGGTGGGAAAAAGAGAGCATTACATTAAAATCTATTATTTTAGCTTGCTTCTCACCTTCTTCTCTGCCTTTTTCATGACCGATTCGGATGCCTCTTTCTTCCCCAACCTTAACACCCTCATCAAATTTTTGAGCGAAAGCAGCTATCTCATCCATTAGACGTTTTTTTCTTTGCTCATATGCTAGTAATTCTTCTTCTGACCAATTAAACTTATTCATCTCTTCATAAGCTCGTTTTATTATTACGTCACTGCCAACTATTTTATCTAGGTCCTCTTCCCTTGTTTCTGCTGCATATCAAAAAAATAACACCATTTTTCTACTATATTTTCTAGTTGATCTTCTTTCGTCTTGGTAAATTTTGGTAGTTCAATGAATACAAAGTAGAAGTCCTTTAAGTCGTGCTCAAAGCTATTCTTATCCAAGATGACATGATTTGATTTGTACTCAGCCTTATCTGGAAAAATAATGCAATCAGCAACAGCTATAAAGATTATTTCCTTGAGGTTATGATAATCATCCCCTTGATCTGCTTGACTTGAATAGGCTTTAGCAGCATAATATTGAGCACACTTTTCAAAGCCCTTAGTTTTAGTGAACTGCATCTCTATAATGTATCTGGAGCCTTGAGAGTCCTTACAAAGAACATCGACAATACTCTGCTTTTTAGCGGCAATCTCAGGATCTAAAATGGTAGCTAAGAATTCAACATCGTGAATAGCAGCTAAGCCAGTAAAGCCTAAAATATCGTTCAAGAAATGAATAAGAATATCTTTATTCTTCTTGTTGCGATTCTACTTTTTCATATAATCCGCGTTGTACTTGCGCCATCTGTGTTCTCACAGCAGATAGAGGAAGTGACGACTTCACTTCCTTCTTCTACTACTAGTTATAGTCACTGTATTATAAGCGTTATATTCCTACTACATCATGTAAGAAATAAAAGGTATATTAATAATATTCCACAACTCATACGAGTCCTAGTTCTAAACCTCAACACTTCTCAGAGCCAAATATTCTTTTAAATGCATAATCATTGCGCGCATCAAGAAATTTAGATAAAGCCATAAGAAATTAACGAAAAAAACATTAATAATTATACACAATTGTGAAGAAATGTTCAAGTTTTTTTATTTTTTTAAGTTTTGAATGCGTTAAACGGCTGTCAGAGATCATCTTAGAATAACATTCTCTACTTTAGACGTCCTTTTTTTGTAAAGCACCTTAAAAGACCAGGAAATGGATGCCATGATCTGTCAAGGACCATTTTTAACGCTTTTTGGTCTAATAAAAGTGCGAGCGTAAAAACTCAAACCTACCATCGAGCTCTCACACCTTTCATAATAAAGAGCTTAAAGTCAACATTTTCATGGTAAATTTATGCTCACCTGTGTAATAATGTGTAGTTTATTTCTGTTAGCGGCATGGCAAAACGTACTACTATCTCCATAAGATACGAAATAGCGCAGAATGTAAGAAGCTGGATATTAAAGCGAAAATATACCCAAAAAGATTTAGCAAATAAAACAGGTATAGAATACTATACGCTGCTAAGGTATGTAAAAGGAAAATGTGGCATTCCAACTGAAAAGTTAAAACGTATAGCAAAGGCATTGTCAGTTCCTATTAGTAATCTACTTCCTCCACCAAGAGAAGACAGTTGTTTTGATAAAGATAAGGCGCAAGAGACGTACGATTTCATGGGAAAATACATGAAAACAAAGGGGAGAGAACCACGCAAGGCAATTAATGCATTAACCAAATTTATTCGAGCTCAAGAGGAAAGTGATGTAAAAGCAGCAAGAATAAGAATTACAAAAAATATGCTCAAGTTAGAATTTGATGCTGATATTATCTACCGAGCAACAGGCTTATCAACTAATGAATATCATAATAAAGAGCTAGTCGTCTGTAAGCGTCACAAGGAAGGACAAGAGATGAAGAAGTGGAGGATAATAAGGGAATATACTCAAGAGGAATTGGCAAAAGAGCTGGGTGTAGCACGTTCACAAATACATAACTATGAGCAAGGAAAGAGTACCTTTTTGAGTGAGGTGGCATGTAAAGCAGCAGAAATATTATCAGTAGATGCTGAAGATCTGATAACGGAAGAAGATTACTATGAAGGTGAAGACGAGGAAGCGGAAGCGGAAAATGAGCTATTAAGTTTGACGAGAGAATTTAAAAGAATTGATAATCAGGAATCAAGAGATGAACTGAACATACTAATAGAATTTTTGTCCGAAAGAAGGCAAATCTACAGAGAAAAGATCGACAAAGCAGAAGGGATAAAAGTAGCAAGTAATCTACTTACACTAGGTATTTCTGTTGATGCTATTTCTTCAATAACTGGCTTATCTAGTGAGACCTGAGATTATTTTTTAAGAGTACGAATACAAAGTGACATCGCTTAAAGAAAGCAATAATTATTAATATCATCTATCTTTTCAGAAAAAAATAAACAAAAAAAATCGAAAAAATTGACTTGACTCCCGCCAAAATAGATGGCTTTATGCCAATACTGCTAAAAAAGCAGCAGTAAACATTTAAATTTTATAAGAAACTAATTTAAGGTAAATTTTATGAATAATAAAAGTATATATGGGGAAGAAATAGAGAGAGTGTTAAGAAGTGGAGAAGGGAAAGTTTTAAGAGATAGTGAAATAATAAAAATACATCTAAGAGCAGTGCATAACGAAGATCAAGCACAAACTATTGCTGAAAAGCTAACAGATACTTGCAAAGGGATGGGAAGAATTTTTGGTCGTGGAATAGATGATCTGAAAATAATAAAAGGAGTAACCGACCCTGCGGCTGCAGTGATTGTATGTGTACAAGAAGCTTACAAGAGGGCACTAAGAGAGGATTTAAAGAAAGGGCCTATAATGGATAATTACGCAAAACTCGTAGAATATATAAGGGCAAATATAGGTCTATCAGCAAAGGAAGCTGCTATGATAATTTATTTGGATAAGCAGTACCATTTGATAGAAGATGAGGTGCAGATGGGTACAATAGATGAAGTATATATTTATGAAAGGGAAGTAATAAAAAAGGCACTAGCACTAGAGGCAAAATCAATAATACTGTCGCACAATCATCCAGGAGGAAGTTTAAAGCCATCCAAGGAGGATAAAGCTGTGACTAGTGAATTAGCAGCAGCATGTCAAGGCGTGATGGAGCTAGTGGATCACATTCTTATATCAGGTGAAAAACATTTCAGTTTTAAGAAAAACGATCTGCTTTTCTAAACTTGTATTGAAAAGAGTTGCATAATATATAATGCTTATTTATAATGTCTATAATATTCACATAGTGAATTAATAATAAAGCAACAAATGGCGATGTATACTTAGATAATATTTTAATATTGGAGGTTTATATGAATAATAAAGTAATTGTACCTTTTAAATATAAAGAGGGAAATACGTACAAGTTAACCATAGATCTTGACAGATTGTCGAAAAATTGAATATTGGATGCTATTAGAGGTATGAGTCGTACCGATAAGAAAACCAAGCAGTCCACAAAGGAAACTGTAAGCAGATTACCGGGAATATTAGATGCTATTGCAGGTATGGATTATACTAGCAAAAAACCCAATGGCCCATTTTTACAAGTGATAAGGAGACATCTATGCCTTCCCCTCGTGACAAGTCAATCAATTTTGGAGAAGGACGTGGTCTTTATAACACAAAATCTTCAAATCGTCAAAGCTTAAACCCATTTATTCCACCTCTGAATAAGATAGAGCTAAGTAGCAATGAAAGTACAGCATTGAGATGGTTTAAGAATGCAGCGATGAAAACAAAAAACGTCAGTGAACTGAAAGAAATTGTGAGCCAAGCACTACATGCTGGGATAAGGCTAAATGCATGTCATGAAGGAGAAGGAAGTTTTGCCGATTTTGTGGTATCAAAAATGCTTTCTGTTCTTGCGTGAACTGATGCTAAATGAAGCAGCGTTTAGTTACGATCTAGTGCAGGATAAGCGCATAAATAAAGATTATAATGAACTGTATCAAGAGGTAAAGCCACAGATAGACAAGCGGCTTAAAGAACTGAAGGTGGCCGGAGAAAATGCTGTTCAAGGAGGAATCGTAGAAGATGTATGTATAGATAACAAAACATTTTATATGAAGTCTTCTAAAAATAGCACAGTAAAGCCTGTGGAAGTGCTAGAAGGTGCAAGGAGGTTAGGTCTAAACACAGGATGTGTGGAACTGGGTGGTAATATTATAAAAATAGGTGACAGCGAAATCGAAGTCAGCGAAAAAGGAGGTAGAAGAAACTATACCGATTTATCCGGTGATGCCGTCATGTTAGAACTTCCTACGAGTATCGGTAAGCTAAATATTATATTGAATCACGATGCAGACCGAGTACAAATGATAGTAAAAAATAAAGAAATGTGGGATGAGCTACAAAAACGCGGCGATGTTGTAGGAAAAGGTTGCCTTTTGGAGGAAAGACAGTCGAAGAGGCAATAAAGGAAGGAGGCTTCTTGAAAAGTGGCAAGTTGAGTAAAGAGCAGGCCACAGAGAAAATAAAGGCGGTTGATAGCTCAAGTGAAACATTATCGTGGGTAGATAAGGTAAGTGAGGATAGTAAAACAACTTCTATAAAACGTTGAATTACTATGGGAAGGGAGATCTTTTCTTCCTTCTCTACTCCAACTTATAACAATAAAATTTTACAAAGGGCAAGCCATTCAAATAAATGAAAGCGCTAGAATTTTTTATAGCAAATGTGTAGTCTCTAATGACGAGATCTACTGCCTCCATAAGGTATAAAATAGCAAAAAATATAAGAAGCTGGATATTAAAGAGGAAATATACCGCAAAAGATTTGGCAAATGAAACAGGTATAAAATACTATACGCTGCTAAGGTATGTAAAAGGAAAATGTGGCATTCCAACTAAAAAGTTAAAGCGCATAACAAAAGCATTGTCAGTTTCTATTAGTAATCTACTTCTTGAACGAAAACCACTCAGAGAAAACAGTTGTTTTGATAAAGATAAGACGCAAGAGACATATAATTTCATAGAAAAATAGATGAAAATAAGTGAGAGAGAACCACGCAAGGCAATTAATGCATTAACCAAATTTATTCGAGCTCAAGAGGAGAGTGATGTAAAGGCAGCAAGAATAAGAATGGCAAAAAATATGCTCAAGTTAGAATTTGATGCTGATATTATCTACCGAGCAACAGGCTTATCAACTAATGAATATCATAATAAAGAGCTAGTCGTCTGTAAGCGTCACAAGGAAGGACAAGAGATGAAGAAGTGGAGGATAATAAGGGAATATACTCAAGAGGAATTGGCAAAAGAGCTGGGTGTAGCACGTTCACAAATACATAACTATGAGCAAGGAAAGAGTACCTTTTTGAGTGAGGTGGCATGTAAAGCAGCAGAAATATTATCAGTAGATGCTGAAGATCTGATAACGGAAGAAGATTACTATGAAGGTGAAGACGAGGAAGCGGAAGCGGAAAATGAGCTATTAAGTTTGACGAGAGAATTCAAAAAAATTGATAATCAGGAATCAAGAGATGAACTGAACATACTAATAGAATTTTTATCCCAAAGAGAGCAGATTTACAAAGAAAAGATCGACAAAGCAGAGGGAATTAAAGTTGCAAATAATCTGATTAGATTAGGCGTTTCTATCGATATTATCCTCCAAATAACTAGCTTATCTACCGATGAAATTACGCAACTTGAAAGTTATACTCCAGATGTAAAAGACAACTGATTGAGGCATTTCTTAAAAGATTATACAAGTGAAATGGAAACAGCTTTTTATAGTGAAGGTGATACGGAAGGTAAAGAAGAGAAATTAAAGACAGAAGGCGCGATTCGTTTACTCTTTTCCCAGATTAAATTCTTCTTCAGTTAAAATTTTAATACCCAGCTTTTTAGCCTTTTCGAGCTTTGACCCAGGTTTTTCGCCAACAACCAAGAAGTCCGTTTTAGGCGATACACTTGAACTCACAATTCCGCCTAAAGATTCCATTAGTGCTTGCGCTTCCTTTCTTTCCATTGTCAAGAGGGTCCCAGTAAAAACCACTATTTTGCCGCTAAGAGGGGAATTACTAGTATTAGCAGCTACAGGAAGAATAGTTAACTGCGCGGCGAGATTTTCTACCATTTCAACATTATTCTCATCAGAGAAAAACACCTCTAAGGAATCTATAATCTTTTCGCCCACACCGATTATGCTCATTAATTTATCAGGAGCTTCCTTATCGTAAGGTAATTGAGCCATCCAATTTTCATATGAGCCATAATGTTTTGCTAGTAATTTTGCTACGTGTGGTCCGACGTATCGAATCCCTAGAGAAGATATAAATCTGTCAAGGGTTATGGTTTTTCTACTATTGATAGAATTCAATAAATTAGATATTAATTTTTCACCCCACCCTTCTTGTTCACTTAAGTTGAAATTTTTGAGTTTTTCTTCGAGAGCAAAAATGTCAGATATTTTCCTTATCAAATCAAGGTCATAAAGGAACTCCACTTGATTACTGCCAAAACCTTTAATGTCAAGAACTTCCACAAAATATTTTAACTTTCCTATTCGCTGTGCTTGGCAAACATTTCCTCCAGAACATCTAGCTGCAGCTTCAAATTTATCTACTGCACATCCGCATTCCTGGCAAGTATCGGGAAAAACAAACTTTGGTCCATTGCGAGAACGGGCACTTTTATCTACATCTATAATTTTAGGAATTACATCGCCAGCTCGCTCTACTACCACTACGTCTCCTTCTCTTATGTCCTTACGTTCAATTTCATCCTTGTTATGCAAATTTGCCCTTGTAACAATAACCCCGCCTATATTTATTGGATCTAATTCAGCAATTGGGGTCAATTGGCCTGTTCTGCCAACTTGTACTGATATCTTCTTTACCTTAGTTTTTCCATGAGCTGCAGGAAATTTGTGTGCTATAGCTCCACGTGGTGCTTTGTTGGTGTTTCCAAGAAGTTCTTGCAACTGTAAGTTATTGATTTTGTACACTGTCCCATCAATGTCGTAACCTAACTCATGGCGACGATCATAGATTCTGTTATAAAACTTCAGCATCTCGTCCACATTTTTTACCAAGCATTGGTGCTCATTAATGCAGAAACCAAATTCTTTCAATTTGTTTAACACTTCAAGCTGTGTTTTCTCTGTACCACCAATTAACGAGTATGCAAAATATTTCAGTGGTCTCCTAGCGGTAACTTCTGGGTCCAATTGTCTTAGTGAACCGGATGCCGTATTGCGCGGATTTGAAAATTGATTATCCTTATTTAATTTTAAAAAATCGTAATTTCTTATGTATACTTCCCCTCTTATTTCCAACTTACCTTTTACATCAGGTAATACTTTAGGCAATCCTGCTATAGTCGGAACATTTTTTGTTACATCTTCACCGTAATGGCCATCACCTCGAGTTAAACCTTTAATGAACATACCATCCTCATAAATTGCAGAAAACGACAATCCATCAATTTTTGGCTCACATATGATTTCCAACTCATGCACATTCAGAAGTTTTTTAACCCTAGCAAGAAACTCTTCAACTTCATCTCGTCCATGAGCCTTGTCCAACGAGAGCATTGGTACAATATGATCCACCTCTAAAAATCTTCTATCAGGCGCAGTACCAACGGTTTGAATATCTGCTTTTTTCACCAGCTCATCGTATTCTGCATCAGTGATTTCTGGTTTGTTTTTCCGATAGTATAGCTCGTTGTGGCGTTTTATTTCCTTTTGTAGTTTTAATGTATTTTCAGTCATAATTTTTACCTCAACCACTGTTTCAGTATACAGCGTCAATCGTGAATCAATTATTAACTTGCGCACTCGTTTTACTAGAGCTTTACAAGTAAAACTTTTAATTTACTGCTACTTTGTATTTAATATATAATATTTAAATAGAAAAAGAAAAATATTTAATTAGTAGAGATCTCTGCTCGCATCAACATCAGCTACCCAAGAATGCGAATTGGTCAGTAGTAAAGTTTTAATAAAACTCAATAATACTGTATTATATATTTGTCCTGCAATTGTGTGAAAAATGACCACTCCATCATCTTCTTCTTGTGCCTTTCGCTACCCTCTTGGTAATCTGGGTATCGAGTTACGGCTATCTGACGAGACATCTACGGGAAGAGCTTTCCAGTGGGCCTGATTTTTTTAAATCAGAAACTGGAGGCTCTTATGCGCGTAACAATTGGTAAACACGGGTAACACTCGCGTTCCGGGGATTCGTCCGTCTCCAGAGTCCAGAGCGCGTGCTTTGGAAGCTGCGCGTGGGTACTTTGGGCAACAGAAATGGCAAGAAAATTAATACCTCACGAAACGAAATGACGATCTTTCTAAAATGTGATTCACACGTAATAGTATTCTATTTTAATCTAATGTGATTAGTCAGGGGTGTTGTTAGACTAAAGTGGTTAAATTCTTACTGGAAGAAGTAACTAATAATAGAGCTGCGAGAAAACTTTTCGCAAAAATATAACTGCCATTCGCTGCATCCTCGGGAATATTTATATCAATCAAAAGACGCGAGTATGTAATAATGTTTACCGAAAGTGAATGTGGCACAAGGATATTATCAGTTACAATTAAAATGATGCAAAGTCACTGTAAATCTTCATGCATTATTTATTTATCGTGTGGTTTAGCTGTAATGAGTTTTACCTTGGATGCAATTTTAGGAAACCTTAAAAGCGGATATCTAGAAACGCATCCCAGCGAATTTCAAAATCCTGTAGATTTCTGTTACTTCAGGAATGAAAAGCTTATACCCAAATGTAGTGACCTTTTGTGGGGTGTGGCAACTATTTTTGTTTCAACCATTTCTATAAAGAATATCATTATTGTACCAATTACAAACCGTAATTTTCAATGTATCTATCGCCTTCTATTAGTATAATTCTTCCAATGTATAATCAAACGATACAACATGTACAAAAAGAGACTGCGAATGTTTAAATATTACTTTATGCGGCCACTTCATTAATGAAAACTGCTATAATGTTATAATTAAATTAAATATCAACTGTAATATTATATATATGTTATTAGTTGGATAGGTAAGTAAAATTGATTTACAATCATGTAAATTTCATATACATATGTATTATGCATTCAATGATAACATATATATTTTGCAAATTTATTGTAAATCTTCACGCATTCTTTATTTTTCGTGTGGTTTCCAAAATAGCCTAACACGATTACACTTCAAGTAATGCACGTACGAATGTGCTGTTATCATACTGATTCATGCACGTCACTGATTAGTTTTAATGAGTTTTACCTTGGATGCATGTTGCAGCCGAGATTCAGCGCTCAGCTGTTGCGCGGATTTAAATGTGCGTGCGAGAGCGTGTAAACACGTTGACAAACCGTCCGGTAAGACGGTGACCTACGTCACACGTTTTTGCCCGGATTCGAGCGTTGCGCGCTTCCAAGAATCCGGCAGTTAGTTCGAAGAACACCCCTGACGACAACAACACGCTCTCGCACGCACGAATTATACAATCCTTCGTCGCCCTGCGACCCACGATTTTTTGAATCTCCGGAAAACGGCCCTTCGAGCCATTCGCGCCCTGCGCTCAGTGTACATAGTCTTGTACATAGTTTCCGTGGAGTGTTTTCGTCGTGTCTGGTTAAGTCGTGTGTGTTCTGTTCGAATTCTGTGTGGAGTGTTCGTGTTCATTGTAACGACGCCCACTTCGGCCAATAAACGTGCCGTCCTGTCACCCGTCAAATTCGTCGTTGGAGTGCATTCCCTTCCCTGGCCATTACCAGCAGCGATCCACACCGCCTCCACCAGGCAGTAGAATAAACAATGCAATTTTAGGTGCGTACTGCCTTGCTTAAATAATTGAAAGCTGTCTGAACTTTACATAAATAATAATCTAAATATGGCTTTAAGAAACCAATGTTATTAATGGAAACTGCCAAAATGGACTTCAAATTCGGTAATAGAGGTTTTATTTGTTTGCAAAAAAATGTAACACATAAACTATTTATATGTATGTGTTATGTATCTGGATAATAACGAGACAGACAACTTCCCATGACAATACGTTTAATCACATGTATTCGTCTTGCCGGTCAACACGACACTGAACTGTTGTTCGGCGCTCTCGCTCTGTGTGCCTCGGCTCGCTCACGCACTCGTCACGTACAACACACACCTACTAATACATTACAGTATGAAAAGAGATTATTCAGAGGTATTTCAGCGTATATTTAAAAAATACAAAAACTTAATTTTAAGGGTTGGTGGTGGGGGTAACTTAAAAAATATGGATTTTTCGAAAATATATTTTTACGCGGTTTTGTAGATACAAAAGAAGGATACAACTTTTGTTTAAACTTCTTTTCGATATTTCTCACCGTTCTCGAGATATATCACGGAAAAGAAAATTCTGAATTTTTTCAAGGGGTGATTTCACCCCTAAAAATGAAATATGGCACCAACAAAAAATAGGGTTGTGTTACGGATGAACTACTCTACTTGCACACCGAGTTTCATAATTTTATTGGATTATATGGATTAAACATGAAATATACCATAATTATTCTTTTTTCTCCTTACATTTCGCTAAATGTTTTTTCAAACTATGTACATTAGAATATTTATTCATGCAAAACGGGCATGGTAGTTTTAATTTTAAAGCAGCATGCGGCCGACAATGAACTTGCAACTCTTCCACAGTTTGGAAACATAATGTACATTTAGAGCACAGCCATCTGTAACAAAGTCGAATTTAAAATTAAAATAGTTTTTCGCATGGAATGTGTTACGTATGTGGAAGTTTTCCATACGCCGCTTTAGTAGTAGGGCTATAAGAGTTCTAACTCAAATTTGTTTCATGGTCGGAGGTCGGGGTGGGGGAAATGTGCGAGTAGATCTTACAGTGTCGTTAATAGGAACATTTACTGTTCCGCGTTACATCAAGGCGCGGAAGACGTTTCTTCAGTTTCATTAACAAAGAGATTTATTATCAAGAAATCCTCGAATCCGCACATCTGCGATGCACGCTTTTCTAGATGGTTTGACCGTTACACGGGCCAATTAGTCACGGCAATCAAGTAGTAAACCGTCAACCCAACGCCAAGGTAGGCCTGTTTTTCTGGCAACCTCATGGGCTGCTACAAAAGGGTCGCTGGTCAACGCGCCCTCACGTGCATTGCAGATGTGGGGTGTCTTTACGCTTTCGCGCCGTCCTACGCAGGCAGGTAGGAAATATCTTGCCGCCAAAATTCCGACCTTCACGACTCCCGCCAAATCTCGCCCTTTCCCGGAAAAGGCGCGCCAAGGGCGCAGGGAATAGGTGGCGCGATTTGTGCTAGGGAAATTACCTGATTGGTTGACACCAACACTTCGTTGGCCAATCGGGGCAAAACAGCCACTGCCGGACTCTTCTTCATACATTGGAGGAGCCCGGCAAATCAGTCTTAACATCAGCTCTCGTCAGCGCAGTACGGTTAGCGTCAATCCGTCAACGCAGTACGATTAGCGCGAAATATTAATATTCAGTATTCACAATAGTTTTCATCTGTCATACTTGTTAATCAATTTTAAAATATATACGGTATTCCCTCGCTGAGGGCTCGCTGGTCGGGACCGGCGTTGAGCCCGTACCGTGAACGGAGCCCTAATTGCCTAATTCCGAGTGTTCGTTTCTCGCTTCTTTCTGGCCGAAGGGGGGAGCGAGATGGAACGCTTTGCGTGCGCGACGGCCGCGAGCGCTAAGATGAAATCGTGACTGCTCGACGCATGCGCGCCACGGTCAGATAGGCACGGCACGAGCTTTTTTTGCGCCTTAGGTGAATGTTGTCCAATTGAGCCCTTTATTATAATATATTTATTTGAGATTATTGATGACCTTACTCTGAATTTTTATTCGTAGTTTAAAACAGTTGCAGTACAATTTGTTGTATTTCATTTAAAAGTTTATTTTCAACAATGCCAACAATGAAAAGACCATTTTGCGCCTCTTGTCAACCTTACGCCCTAGGCAGTTGCCTAATTTTTCACAGTAAGGTCATAAATAATCTCAAATAAATGTAATATAATAAAGGGCGCAATTTGACAAGTTCCCCTAGGGCGCAAAGAAGACTTGAGCCGGGCCTGCGTCAAACTTTTGCAGAAGCTGTTTTCGTGTCCACGTTGACTGCTCACGACCATCGCGCACGCCCGTCGCGCACGCAAAGGACGGAGTGTCATGCGTCAGAAGGAGGGAGCGAGACAAAACGTCAACGCGTCGTCTGCTCCTACCGTCCTCACTCGCTCTCGTTCCATCTCGCTCTCACCTTCGCCGGACAAGAGTGAGACAGAACTGGTGGGGATAGCGAAAAGTCCACATCGTGTACGCCAAATCGAGCCCTCAGCGAGGGAGTACTGTATCTGTTTGGGAATGAATAGTTCACTCTGCCGCCTCACGCTCGATCACCGCAGCACCTCCTGGGCAGCGGAAGTCACGGTCGATCCGCGATCGATCGACCAATCAGACGGTCGATCCGCGATCAATCAACCAATCAGCGTCCGTCTTGTCGATCGACGCTCGAGAATGTTCGAGAAGACGCCGGTTCGGAAATGCGCATCCATGTTGAATTCAATCTGTTCACAACTGTGCGCAACGTATCACGTATTTTGTCCAATATCATTAACGTGTTATTCAACCAGTAAATCAGTGCTCAAATCACATCAGTTTTCACACGAGCAAACTCATCACAGTGTTCGCGACACAATCCGTTATTCTAAAGCGATTCATCGTGGATTCGTGATTGTGCGTGTCCACGTGTGCACGTTCTGAGACGTGAATTGTTGTACAAGAGAGTGTACGGGGGCTCAACCCTCTGTTTCCAGTGCGCACAACGGCTCATCCGTTGGCACATTGTTTTATAATAAAGACTTCACATTATTGTGCAGACAGTGTTTTGGTGCCGATCACCGGTCATAACCTCACCAGCCTCCTTGTGCTCAACCTAACCTAACATTTTTTACAGTATCAATCTACTGTTTTCCTTATATCCTGTAATCAATTTACTAGCCCTACATCAGTAATTCGTGTAGGGATCCGCGTAATTACGGTGTCGATAAAAATCGTATCGGAGATTTACGACCTCCGTTGACTCGATACTCATCAAGCTGAGTCTCATCGTGGCTACGCGCGAACATTTACCTTACCTGGAAATGTCAGCGCTGTACAACTTCTTTTTATCGACCGCAGTAGTTTCATTAGGGTCCGTCTGTTTACAAGGGACGCTTCGATCGATTCGAACCATAACAAAATTGAGACAGCAGCCTTAATATTTAATTATCCTAAAGTACTTACGGCATGGGGTTTGTTGGCTGGGCTCCGCCCGTATTCTGGAACATTCAAGTAATATTTTGTTCAGCTACATTCAACTTTTGAATTACGAATTTGATAATGAAAAATAAAACATTTAATAATATACGTACAATTGATGGGGACGCGCCAGGCTCCTCTGATCGGGGCATGTTCGGTGATCTAAGCGTAAAACAGGAATTATTACAACAAAAACTTTATTACATAACGAATTAATATTGTTGCGAGCACCGGATATATACCTGTGCATAGCCAGGCAAGGTCAAGGTGTCGATGAATAAAAATTATTTAAAAACGCAAAATAATGAAATATTGTACTTACATTACATAGCGGCTGGTTTCTCTATTAGTGTTGTTCGATGGCCGCACCTCCTCTCTTTCGACAACATTCTGGAAATTTAAGGAATATCAACTTCTTAATCATACGAATTTAATAATAGAAAACATAAAACATTTAATAAGCTACGTACCGGCACACTTAAACGAATACCCTCTTCGCTGGATGCGGTCCGGTTATATGAAAAAAAAATTGGAAATTATTAGATTAGAAAATGATTTATATAATGAATTAATATACAGGGTGATCCTGGAGATGCCCCCTGGCACCCCGTGGCGAGGGCAACCCCCCCCCCCCCAGTGTCTCACCGAATTTTATGGCTTTCGACCCTCGAAGGGATTGGAATCTAGAGACGCGGTAGCGTCTCGACACCAAGTACATGAAAGACACCCTGCATACATATACAATACGTCCCGTAACCAGTGGTACATATTAGGTGCGATATCAGAAAATTTCCTATATTTTCGACTTCTTTTTTCTGCAAAATCACCATATTCCGTATTGTATTAGCGCTGAAAACAAATAGAACATTAGTATAAAATTAAACGTAACGTATGAATAAACAGGATACATGCGATACTTACTTCAGCTCCATCTCCGCACAGCACACAGCCTAGGCGATCATGCATGCTCCTGCGAACATTAACATTTATATAAGAAAATATGTGTTAAATTATTATTTACGAAACAAGACGCTAAACATTCGCACTTCGCGCATAACCCTATTTTTCTGTCTTGCAGATAATGTGACTCTCGATTTCCGTGACGTAGATAATTGGAAATTATTCAATACCATAATTACGTTTGCTTTCTGGATACTTCGAGATGATTTGTCTGGATATTGATGCTGAAAATCGCGTGGAATATTTTTCGAGCGTTTGTCTTCAAACACAACGGATACCACTTTGAACAAACAGTATGTAGATGTAACCGAAAAATATTCCACGCGATTCTCAGCATCAATATCCAGACAAATCATCTCGAAGTATCCAGAAAGCAAACGTAATTATGGTATTGAATAATTTCCAATTATCTACGTCGCGGAAATCGAGAGTCACATTATCTGCAAGACAGAAAAATAGGGTTATGCGCGAAGTGCGAATGTTTAGCGTCTTGTTTCGTAAATAATAACTTAACACATATTTTCTTATAAATGTTAATGTTCGCAGGAGCATGCATGATCGCCTAGGCTGTGTGCTGTGCGGAGATGGAGCTGAAGTAATTATCGCATGTATCCTGTTTATTCATACGTTACGTTTAATTTTATACTAATGTTCTATTTGTTTTCAGCGCTAATACAATACGGAATATGGTAATTCTGCAGAAAAAAGAAGTCGAAAATATAGGAAATTTTCTGATATCGCAACTAATATGTACCACTGGTTACGGGACGTATTGTATATGTATGCAGGGTGTCTTTCATGTACTTGGTGTCGAGACGCTACCGCGTCTCTAGATTCCAATCCCTTCGAGGGTCGAAAGCAGGGGGACTGGGGAGTGGAAGACCGGTTGCGCGCGCACGAGCCGCGGAGTGGGGGAAGCCGCAATCGTGGAGGGGGTCAGTCCAGACCGAGCCGCCGCGGAGACCTCTCCAGACCTGACCCACCCCCGAAAATTTCAGAGAGTCGTCCCCTCCCTCTAAAAAAATTTCTGGGGTCGGGTCTTGTATGAAAAAATCTTTTTCAGACTCGATCCAGCCCCTGAAAATTTTTTCTCCAAATATTTTTGTTCAAACCATTATAAAGCTGAAATTGTTTAATACTTTATCGGATGACGTCGGACAATGTCGGGGAAGATCGGCATTTTACAAACCATGTATTCGGAGGAGGGAAAGAGAGAGCATAAATTCGTGGAGGGAAAGAGAGAGCAATACTTAGCGTCGCAGCGTCTCGCGCGATCGCATGTAATTTTAATCCTCTGGAGCAGCCATGCAGGGTGATGTCATTTGACAGCGCGAAGAATGAAATAAAATTATGCGGCGTCAGCACAAACTTTTCCCAACGCAGAGAAATAATAATTTAGAAACGTCGAATCTTAGAATTAGGTGCTAAGGAGGATGATGGGTGAATAAAATGGGGAAACAATATGTGTTTAAAATGATAATTTATTTAAAATTAAAAGAAATAGTAAAAAGAAAAAAAAGAAAAATAGAAAGAATAGAAAATACAATATAAAAGAATATAAAAGACAATATAGTGATAAAAACATAAAAGAAAAGAAAAATAATAAAATAAAAAAACTATTCGAAAAAAGGGCGGGGATGGGGTGGGGGGGGGGTGGGGTGAATTATTTGAATTATTCAATATTAGGAGCGATTGGGTCAATTTCACAGTCAGATTCTTATGAAGTAAGTTTATTTTTAACAATATTTTCTGTATATATATATATATCTTAAACGTATATTACAGAAAATATTGTTAAAAATATATATATATATATCTTAAACGTATATTACAGAAAATATTGTTAAAAATAAACTTACTTCATAAGAATCTGACTGTGAAATTGACCCAATCGCTCCTAATATTGAATAATTCAAATTTGAAGCCCAACCAACAATTATCATAGGGTAAACATCAATTCTTAATAAATATGAAATTCCAATTTTTATTGAATATAGCAAAAAATAATTTATAAATTATGTTCTTTCGTACAAAAAATTTACTAGATAAATATAGATAGAAAACCGATCTGGTTCACGTCGATCTGATCTCAAATCATGTAAGATATTAAAAGTCGAACAGACTTAAAATTTAAACTCCTGCATTTAAATTATATCTTAATTCAATATCGAGGTCGCAATCATCTTCATAAATATAGGTAATCTAACAAAGGTGATAAACAGAACATGGAAGAAAGGGGAACTTTCTGGAAGAATGGAAAGAAGGAATAGTAAGTCCGATGTTCAAAAAAAAAAAACGGAGAAATGGATATGATTAAAAACTGTAGGGGCATAACTTTGATGGATACTAGTTATAAGATATACGCGGAAATTCTAAGGAGAAGATTAGAAGAACAAATAGAAAATGGGATATTAAACGATACGCAGATGGGATTCAGGGAGAAGGAGAGGAACAGTAGACGCAATAGTGGTAGTTAAAACGGCTATAAATATAGAAACCTCAAAAATGAGGGAAGCTATACCTGTTTTTCACGGATATGAAAGGAGCATTTGATAGATAGAAAAGGGAAGAAATTTGGAAAAGACTTTAAAAAGAAGGAGTAGGCGAACAACTATGAATAAGGATATAGGAAATGTATGATAGAACTATAAGCACTTTAAGAGTGATGAAGGAACTGATGGGAAAGTTTTTAACAGGGAAGTGTGTTCGACAAGCTGTTAAAAGAAATATGAAAAGATGACATAGCAATTAAAACGGGAGTAAGGGCAATGAACGTTGAAGAGAGGTTAATAAACTCGAAAGAAGGATCGGATGAATGTGGGAGAAGACTAATGAGAGGAAATGAAGTAACGAAAAGGGAAAGAATGAGAATCAAATTCTTGGAAAGGAGAGGATGGTCAAATGAAGAATGGAAAAGAAGAAGAAGAAGATTAAATGGGGAAGAAGTGTGGATCAACATAGAGCAGATAAGTAAAGACATTTAAGAACAAGAAAGAAAGATGAAAATAAAAGAGTCTAAGTTCCTAAGAGAATTAAGAGAGGTTGCAAGGAATCCAGGAGATAAGGCGAAATACTTAGGGGAAAAAAAGAAAAAAAAGGAGAGGAGAATTAGAAAGGATAGGAAAATTCATACAGGGTGGTGAAACAAGGGCATGCAAATATTGGCTATCGAAAGAAGAAAGGATATGTAGACTTTGTAAGAAAGAGGAAGAAATAGTGTAACACGTGATTGAAGCATGTGAAGTAAGTGGAGAGAGTGGTAGGAATTGGAAAGAGGTAATAGGATGAGAAGGGATAAACTTGGCTATTCTACGGGAGATAATAGGGAGAAGGAAAAGATGTGAGGGAGAGGAAAGTGATAAAAGAAGATTATGCAACATAAAATAAATTAGGAAACACTTGTAAAATAGAAAAATTTGTTAAGACACAGCAGGATACATTAGAACGGTAGGACTTACACTGATACAATCACGGGAATGAAATGGAAAAAGTATACGATCGTTAAATTGTAACACAAAAGTGGGCAATAAATTAAATTATTATTATTATTATTATATTTTTTCTATTTATGATGTATTTTTATATTGAATTTTTATGTTTATTTTTTTTATTTTATATTTTTATATTCTATTTATATTCTATTTTTATATTTTTTCTTTTTTATATTATATTCCTTTATATTATATTTTTCATTTTTTATTTTATTTTATTTTATTTTTCTTTTATATTTATATTTATATTTATATTTATATTTATATTTTTTATATTGTATTGTATTGTATTTTATTTTATATTTTTAATTGTATTTTTTATATTTTTTCTGTTTATTATTTCTTCATTTTATTTACCCGTCATCCTCCTTCTCTCGCCACCTAATTTTAAGAGCCGTCGCTATCACCGCCATCACCCCATCACCCCCCTTTTTTCTAATAGTTTTTTTATTTTCTTATTTTTCTTTTCTTTTATATTTTTATCACTATATTGTATTTTATATTCTTTTATATTTTATATTGTATTTTATATTTTTATATTTTTATATTTTTATATTTTTATATTTTTCTTTTTTCTTTTTATTTTTTCTTTTATTTTCTTTTATATTTTTTATATTCTTTATATTCTTTTATATTTTATATTGTCTTTTATATTCTTTCTATTTTTCTTTTTTTCTTTTTACTATTTCTTTTAATTTTTTCTTTTATTTTATTATATTATATAAAGACGAAGATAAAATCGTAAGTTATTGAAGAATCAGAACAGTTCGTAATATATTCAAAATATGTGTGCGATGTTAATGGATTAAGGTCGGCAAATGAAACACATGATAACGTGCTAGTACAGAGCACGTGACAATTTTTGAGGTTAAGCACATGTTCAGATGTGTGATAAGAATAAGTTAAATAAATGAATACAAGTAGTTCGAATAAAACAGATTCGAAAGACATTCTTGAAACAATTCTATACAAAAACATAAGTACTGAAGAAGCTAAAATGGCTAAACAAGCGAAGATAGAAGATATCATGATGCCTATTTTTGATGGAGTAAATTATTCCAGTTGGAGAATAAGATTAATGACTTTACTAGAATACAAAGAATGTAATGAGCCAGCAGTCAGTAAAATAACTGAAGCTTATAAAAATAGAGAAACAGATTGGAAGAAAATGGACCTGAAGGCTAGAACCATAATCATGAGCTCAATTTCTGATAGACAATTAGAATATGTCTGTGAATGTACGACAGCCTTGCAGATGATAACAAAATTCGATACGATGTATAAGATTAAGTCAACAGCCCTACAAATTATATGCAGAGGGAAAATTGAAGAAACGAAATTAACAAACTACAACACAGTAGAAGAATTTTTCGTTGAATTTGAGAAAAGTACGAATGATTTCAAAGCAGCAGGTGGAAAGCTGGATGAAACCGAAAAGGTGAAGTATCTACTCAGAGCTTTGCCACCAAACTACAGCTACATTGGAGATTTCATAGATGTTATCCCAGAAGATCAGAGAACAGTCGACTCCGTAAAGTCAAAAATTAAAGAAAAAAATATGACTAAAGATGAATCACAAAATAAAAGCAATGTCAGTACCTTTGCGTCACAAACAAAGGGAAAATGTTTCAACTGCGGAAAAGCTGGACATTACAAAAATGAATGCACGAGGCCACAACAGCAGAGCAGCCGTGGCAGAGGTGCTCATCCTACTCAAGGTCAACGAGGTCAACAGCGAGGCTACAGCAGAGGAGGAGTCTACAGAGGCAGGGGTTGAGGACGAAATTCAGGCCCTCAGAGAGGAGAATCCTCCGCTGATCAACAAAACAACTCCGAGTCGTGGACAACACAGGTGTGCAGTCCGAGGGCAAATCAGGTAACGGGGTGTACCGAAAATAGCGAAAACCATAATGAGATCAATTGGTTGTTGGACAGTGGGTGTACAGACCACATTATAAAAAGCGATAAGTATTACGATGAGTATGTCAATTTAAAAATTCCTGTTGATGTAAAATTGCCAGATGGCAAAACCTTGAAAGCTACAAAAATCGGTAAGGTAAAAATCTATTTCAATAACTATTACAGTCAGAAACACGTTGATTTAAAAAATGTTTATTATGTTGCAGACATTAGACAAAATCTATTGAGTTTTTCAAAGATAGCTAAAAATTGCACAATAGTAGCAAAACAAGCAAATGCAAAAATCTACAATCAAGACAGAGAGTTAATAGCTGTTGCAAATCAAGTAGATAACCTGTACACTATGCAAAGTTTCAAGTCAGAAAAGGATTGTAAAGTGTTGAGATGAGCTATATGGTTTTAAATATAAATACCTTTATATTGTAAGAGGTAAACGGATCGATTTACTTTATATTAACAAAACTCAATTATAGCTGATTGTACAAAATAATTGTGGATACGGAAAGTAATGGTAACTGAGCACACTCTTATAAGATAACGCACGTTCTAACTCGAAACAAAGAAACGCAACCAACTGATAGAATGTGGGCATACACCTAAATCAAAAGAAACAATAATCTGCACCATCCGTCGGTAATGTAGGTGCACTTATTTAAGACGATTCTCAACACTCCCTCTCGTCTAAACATAAGTTGCTCGTAATTCTTATAATACTGACACATTGCATACAATATCAATACATTCCATAACATAAACGGTAACCCTGGAATTTAGCTTTTCCCAGTGGTTTAGTCAATGTATCAGCCAATTGCTCATTCGTACATACATATCTCACATCTACTTCTCCAAATTCTTGTTTTTCACATGTAAAGTAAAATTGCACTTCTATGTGCTTCGTAGCTTTCATTGATTCAGGTGTTTTCACTAATGTTATTGCTCTTTGGTTATCACAGCACACAATGGTTGGTCCACGTTGATCACAGCTTAAATTTGATAATAGCCTCCTAAGCCATATTACTTCCTTAGTCACAGAACAGAGCGCAACAAATTCAGCTTCAGTGGTCGATGTCGCTGTTACAGTCTGTCTTTTCGAACTCCATGAAACAGGTCCGGCATTCAAAAAACATACCCAGCCAGTTGTACTGAGTCTTCTGTCAATGTCTCCCGCAAAATCAGCATCACTGTATGCTTTGAGTGTTACATCTTGCGACTCTGTGACGAGTCAGAACCGGTGGGACGCGGGTCTTCCCCCACCACGCGCGCCTAGCGCGGCCGCGAGATGGCCGCGCGCCGAGCGGCGCTCTCGCTTGCAAAGTCGGCGCGCGACCGCCTATAAGCCAGCGCAACGGGCCCGTTAGGCAGAGTCAGCCACGAGCGGTACGAGCTAACGGTTGCGCCTCTCCCAACGATCTCTTGCATACCATAGGCTGCATCGCTGTGTATTTTTGATTCCTATTACCTCCACGGCTCCCAGGGGACAGCGAGTTCGCTTACCTTTGGACGCAGGTCGACATCCACCGTCAATCTTAGGGACAGACTTTGTCTGCCCCGGAGGACATCCTACACTCTCCGTATCGTCCGCGGGTTTTACCCACTGGACGGTCGGGCTCAAGGCTTCCCGGTCAGGGCCATTGGTGGAGATAACAGCCAGGGCACCAGAACGACCACTAACCCCTCCTACCTCCGCCGCCGAAACGCACCGACCCGTGCGTTTATTATAGAATCCATCGTCGCCCTGCGACCCACGATTTTTTGAATCTCCGGAAAACGGCCCTTCGAGCCATTCGCGCCCTGCGCTCAGTGTACATAGTCTTGTACATAGTTTCCGTGGAGTGTTTTCGTCGTGTCTGGTTAAGTCGTGTGTGTTCTGTTCGAATTCTGTGTGGAGTGTTCGTGTTCATTGTAACGGCGCCCACTTCGGCCAATAAACGTGCCGTCCTGTCACCCGTCAAATTCGTCGTTGGAGTGCATTCCCTTCCCTGGCCATTACCAGCAGCGATCCACACCGCCTCCACCAGGCAGTAGAATAAACAATGCAATTTTAGGTGCGTACTGCCTTGCTTAAATAATTGAAAGCTGTCTGAACTTTACATAAATAATAATCTAAATATGGCTTTAAGAAACCAATGTTATTAATGGAAACTGCCAAAATGGACTTCAAATTCGGTAATAGAGGTTTTATTTGTTTGCAAAAAAATGTAACACATAAACTATTTATATGTATGTGGGATCAGGAACCCCCATAGCATAAGAGGCGGATACGGAAGAACGAGGACGGGAAGTCGGCGGTAGCCGAGGTGGTTAAGGCGGCTGGCCAGTGCGCAAACCTAAAGATCGCGGGTTCGAGTCCCGCTGAGGCGACTTCCTTTTTTCCGTGATCCTACATTTGAGGGCTCGTCCGGGATGGGGGGAGCACCGATCGCCACACGGAGCTTGTCCACCACGGTCGTTGTCTGCGACGTAAAATAATAGACGCCACGGTCGTAAGAGGTGTCAGCGACGTAAAATAAGCGACACCAACCACGGTCGTAAGAGGTGTCAGTGACGTGAAATAAGCGACACCAAAAGTGCGACAATGACATTCGAGGGCGAATGTCGTCGCAGGAGGGCCGAGTGTGGGATCAGGAACCCCCATAGCATAAGAGGCGGATACGGAAGAACGAGGACGGGAAGTCGGCGGTAGCCGAGGTGGTTAAGGCGGCTGGCCAGTGCGCAAACCTAAAGATCGCGGGTTCGAGTCCCGCTGAGGCGACTTCCTTTTTTCCGTGATCCTACATGTATGTGTTATGTATCTGGATAATAACGAGACAGGCAACTTCCCATGACAATACGTTTAATCACATGTATTCGTCTTGCCGGTCAACACGACACTGAACTGTTGTTCGGCGCTCTCGCTCTGTGTGCCTCGGCTCGCTCACGCACTCGTCACGTACAACACACACCTACTAATACATTACAGTATGAAAAGAGATTATTCAGAGGTATTTCAGCGTATATTTAAAAAATACAAAAACTTAATTTTAAGGGTTGGTGGTGGGGGTAACTTAAAAAATATGGATTTTTCGAAAATATATTTTTACGCGGTTTTGTAGATACAAAAGAAGGATACAACTTTTGTTTAAACTTCTTTTCGATATTTCTCACCGTTCTCGAGATATATCACGGAAAAGAAAATTCTGAATTTTTTCAAGGGGTGATTTCACCCCTAAAAATGAAATATGGCACCAACAAAAAATAGGGTTGTGTTACGGATGAACTACTCTACTTGCACACCGAGTTTCATAATTTTATTGGATTATATGGATTAAACATGAAATATACCATAATTATTCTTTTTTCTCCTTACATTTCGCTAAATGTTTTTTCAAACTATGTACATTAGAATATTTATTCATGCAAAACGGGCATGGTAGTTTTAATTTTAAAGCAGCATGCGGCCGACAATGAACTTGCAACTCTTCCACAGTTTGGAAACATAATGTACATTTAGAGCACAGCCATCTGTAACAAAGTCGAATTTAAAATTAAAATAGTTTTTCGCATGGAATGTGTTACGTATGTGGAAGTTTTCCATACGCCGCTTTAGTAGTAGGGCTATAAGAGTTCTAACTCAAATTTGTTTCATGGTCGGAGGTCGGGGTGGGGGAAATGTGCGAGTAGATCTTACAGTGTCGTTAATAGGAACATTTACTGTTCCGCGTTACATCAAGGCGCGGAAGACGTTTCTTCAGTTTCATTAACAAAGAGATTTATTATCAAGAAATCCTCGAATCCGCACATCTGCGATGCACGCTTTTCTAGATGGTTTGACCGTTACACGGGCCAATTAGTCACGGCAATCAAGTAGTAAACCGTCAACCCAACGCCAAGGTAGGCCTGTTTTTCTGGCAACCTCATGGGCTGCTACAAAAGGGTCGCTGGTCAACGCGCCCTCACGTGCATTGCAGATGTGGGGTGTCTTTACGCTTTCGCGCCGTCCTACGCTGGCAGGTAGGAAATATCTTGCCGCCAAAATTCCGACCTTCACGACTCCCGCCAAATCTCGCCCTTTCCCGGAAAAGGCGCGCCAAGGGCGCAGGGAATAGGTGGCGCGATTTGTGCTAGGGAAATTACCTGATTGGTTGACACCAACACTTCGTTGGCCAATCGGGGCAAAACAGCCACTGCCGGACTCTTCTTCATACATTGGAGGAGCCCGGCAAATCAGTCTTAACATCAGCTCCCGTCAGCGCAGTACGGTTAGCGTCAATCCGTCAACGCAGTACGATTAGCGCGAAATATTAATATTCAGTATTCACAATAGTTTTCATCTGTCATACTTGTTAATCAATTTTAAAATATATACGGTATTCCCTCGCTGAGGGCTCGCTGGTCGGGACCGGCGTTGAGCCCGTACCGTGAACGGAGCCCTAATTGCCTAATTCCGAGTGTTCGTTTCTCGCTTCTTTCTGGCCGAAGGGGGGAGCGAGATGGAACGCTTTGCGTGCGCGACGGCCGCGAGCACTCAGATGAAATCGTGACTGCTCGACGCATGCGCGCCACGGTCAGATAGGCACGGCACGAGCTTTTTTTGCGCCTTAGGTGAATGTTGTCCAATTGAGCCCTTTATTATAATATATTTATTTGAGATTATTGATGACCTTACTCTGAATTTTTATTCGTAGTTTAAAACAGTTGCAGTACAATTTGTTGTATTTCATTTAAAAGTTTATTTTCAACAATGCCAACAATGAAAAGACCATTTTGCGCCTCTTGTCAACCTTACGCCCTAGGCAGTTGCCTAATTTTTCACAGTAAGGTCATAAATAATCTCAAATAAATGTAATATAATAAAGGGCGCAATTTGACAAGTTCCCCTAGGGCGCAAAGAAGACTTGAGCCGGGCCTGCGTCAAACTTTTGCAGAAGCTGTTTTCGTGTCCACGTTGACTGCTCACGACCATCGCGCACGCCCGTCGCGCACGCAAAGGACGGAGTGTCATGCGTCAGAAGGAGGGAGCGAGACAAAACGTCAACGCGTCGTCTGCTCCTACCGTCCTCACTCGCTCTCGTTCCATCTCGCTCTCACCTTCGCCGGACAAGAGTGAGACAGAACTGGTGGGGATAGCGAAAAGTCCACATCGTGTACGCCAAATCGAGCCCTCAGCGAGGGAGTACTGTATCTGTTTGGGAATGAATAGTTCACTCTGCCGCCTCACGCTCGATCACCGCAGCACCTCCTGGGCAGCGGAAGTCACGGTCGATCCGCGATCGATCGACCAATCAGACGGTCGATCCGCGATCAATCAACCAATCAGCGTCCGTCTTGTCGATCGACGCTCGAGAATGTTCGAGAAGACGCCGGTTCGGAAATGCGCATCCATGTTGAATTCAATCTGTTCACAACTGTGCGCAACGTATCACGTATTTTGTCCAATATCATTAACGTGTTATTCAACCAGTAAATCAGTGCTCAAATCACATCAGTTTTCACACGAGCAAACTCATCACAGTGTTCGCGACACAATCCGTTATTCTAAAGCGATTCATCGTGGATTCGTGATTGTGCGTGTCCACGTGTGCACGTTCTGAGACGTGAATTGTTGTACAAGAGAGTGTACGGGGGCTCAACCCTCTGTTTCCAGTGCGCACAACGGCTCATCCGTTGGCACATTGTTTTATAATAAAGACTTCACATTATTGTGCAGACAGTGTTTTGGTGCCGATCACCGGTCATAACCTCACCAGCCTCCTTGTGCTCAACCTAACCTAACATTTTTTACAGTATCAATCTACTGTTTTCCTTATATCCTGTAATCAATTTACTAGCCCTACATCAGTAATTCGTGTAGGGATCCGCGTAATTACGGTGTCGATAAAAATCGTATCGGAGATTTACGACCTCCGTTGACTCGATACTCATCAAGCTGAGTCTCATCGTGGCTACGCGCGAACATTTACCTTACCTGGAAATGTCAGCGCTGTACAACTTCTTTTTATCGACCGCAGTAGTTTCATTAGGGTCCGTCTGTTTACAAGGGACGCTTCGATCGCCTTAATATTTAATTATCCTAAAGTACTTACGGCATGGGGTTTGTTGGCTGGGCTCCGCCCGTATTCTGGAACATTCAAGTAATATTTTGTTCAGCTACATTCAACTTTTGAATTACGAATTTGATAATGAAAAATAAAACATTTAATAATATACGTACAATTGATGGGGACGCGCCAGGCTCCTCTGATCGGGGCATGTTCGGTGATCTAAGCGTAAAACAGGAATTATTACAACAAAAACTTTATTACATAACGAATTAATATTGTTGCGAGCACCGGATATATACCTGTGCATAGCCAGGCAAGGTCAAGGTGTCGATGAATAAAAATTATTTAAAAACGCAAAATAATGAAATATTGTACTTACATTACATAGCGGCTGGTTTCTCTATTAGTGTTGTTCGATGGCCGCACCTCCTCTCTTTCGACAACATTCTGGAAATTTAAGGAATATCAACTTCTTAATCATACGAATTTAATAATAGAAAACATAAAACATTTAATAAGCTACGTACCGGCACACTTAAACGAATACCCTCTTCGCTGGATGCGGTCCGGTTATATGAAAAAAAAATTGGAAATTATTAGATTAGAAAATGATTTATATAATGAATTAATATACAGGGTGATCCTGGAGATGCCCCCTGGCACCCCGTGGCGAGGGCAACCCCCCCCCCCCCCCAGTGTCTCACCGAATTTTATGGCTTTCGACCCTCGAAGGGATTGGAATCTAGAGACGCGGTAGCGTCTCGACACCAAGTACATGAAAGACACCCTGCATACATATACAATACGTCCCGTAACCAGTGGTACATATTAGGTGCGATATCAGAAAATTTCCTATATTTTCGACTTCTTTTTTCTGCAAAATCACCATATTCCGTATTGTATTAGCGCTGAAAACAAATAGAACATTAGTATAAAATTAAACGTAACGTATGAATAAACAGGATACATGCGATACTTACTTCAGCTCCATCTCCGCACAGCACACAGCCTAGGCGATCATGCATGCTCCTGCGAACATTAACATTTATATAAGAAAATATGTGTTAAATTATTATTTACGAAACAAGACGCTAAACATTCGCACTTCGCGCATAACCCTATTTTTCTGTCTTGCAGATAATGTGACTCTCGATTTCCGTGACGTAGATAATTGGAAATTATTCAATACCATAATTACGTTTGCTTTCTGGATACTTCGAGATGATTTGTCTGGATATTGATGCTGAAAATCGCGTGGAATATTTTTCGAGCGTTTGTCTTCAAACACAACGGATACCACTTTGAACAAACAGTATGTAGATGTAACCGAAAAATATTCCACGCGATTCTCAGCATCAATATCCAGACAAATCATCTCGAAGTATCCAGAAAGCAAACGTAATTATGGTATTGAATAATTTCCAATTATCTACGTCGCGGAAATCGAGAGTCACATTATCTGCAAGACAGAAAAATAGGGTTATGCGCGAAGTGCGAATGTTTAGCGTCTTGTTTCGTAAATAATAACTTAACACATATTTTCTTATAAATGTTAATGTTCGCAGGAGCATGCATGATCGCCTAGGCTGTGTGCTGTGCGGAGATGGAGCTGAAGTAATTATCGCATGTATCCTGTTTATTCATACGTTACGTTTAATTTTATACTAATGTTCTATTTGTTTTCAGCGCTAATACAATACGGAATATGGTAATTCTGCAGAAAAAAGAAGTCGAAAATATAGGAAATTTTCTGATATCGCAACTAATATGTACCACTGGTTACGGGACGTATTGTATATGTATGCAGGGTGTCTTTCATGTACTTGGTGTCGAGACGCTACCGCGTCTCTAGATTCCAATCCCTTCGAGGGTCGAAAGCAGGGGGACTGGGGAGTGGAAGACCGGTTGCGCGCGCACGAGCCGCGGAGTGGGGGAAGCCGCAATCGTGGAGGGGGTCAGTCCAGACCGAGCCGCCGCGGAGACCTCTCCAGACCTGACCCACCCCCGAAAATTTCAGAGAGTCGTCCCCTCCCTCTAAAAAAATTTCTGGGGTCGGGTCTTGTATGAAAAAATCTTTTTCAGACTCGATCCAGCCCCTGAAAATTTTTTCTCCAAATATTTTTGTTCAAACCATTATAAAGCTGAAATTGTTTAATACTTTATCGGATGACGTCGGACAATGTCGGGGAAGATCGGCATTTTACAAACCATGTATTCGGAGGAGGGAAAGAGAGAGCATAAATTCGTGGAGGGAAAGAGAGAGCATAAATTCGTGGAGGGAAAGAGAGAGCAATACTTAGCGTCGCAGCGTCTCGCGCGATCGCATGTAATTTTAATCCTCTGGAGCAGCCATGCAGGGTGATGTCATTTGACAGCGCGAAGAATGAAATAAAATTATGCGGCGTCAGCACAAACTTTTCCCAACGCAGAGAAATAATAATTTAGAAACGTCGAATCTTAGAATTAGGTGCTAAGGAGGATGATGGGTGAATAAAATGGGGAAACAATATGTGTTTAAAATGATAATTTATTTAAAATTAAAAGAAATAGTAAAAAGAAAAAAAAGAAAAATAGAAAGAATAGAAAATACAATATAAAAGAATATAAAAGACAATATAAAATATAAAAGAATATAAAGAATATAAAGAATATAAAATACAATATAAATATAAAAGAAAATAAAAGAAAAAATAAAAAGAAAAAAGAAAAATATAAAAATATAAAAATATAAAATATAAAAGAATATAAAATACAATATAGTGATAAAAACATAAAAGAAAAGAAAAATAATAAAATAAAAAAACTATTCGAAAAAAGGGCGGGGATGGGGTGGGGGGGGGGTGGGGTGAATTATTTGAATTATTCAATATTAGGAGCGATTGGGTCAATTTCACAGTCAGATTCTTATGAAGTAAGTTTATTTTTAACAATATTTTCTGTATATATATATATATATATATCTTAAACGTATATTACAGAAAATATTGTTAAAAATATATATATATATATCTTAAACGTATATTACAGAAAATATTGTTAAAAATAAACTTACTTCATAAGAATCTGACTGTGAAATTGACCCAATCGCTCCTAATATTGAATAATTCAAATTTGAAGCCCAACCAACAATTATCATAGGGTAAACATCAATTCTTAATAAATATGAAATTCCAATTTTTATTGAATATAGCAAAAAATAATTTATAAATTATGTTCTTTCGTACAAAAAATTTACTAGATAAATATAGATAGAAAGCCGATCTGGTTCACGTCGATCTGATCTCAAATCATGTAAGATATTAAAAGTCGAACAGACTTAAAATTTAAACTCCTGCATTTAAATTATATCTTAATTCAATATCGAGGTCGCAATCATCTTCATAAATATAGGTAATCTAACAAAGGTGATAAACAGAACATGGAAGAAAGGGGAACTTTCTGGAAGAATGGAAAGAAGGAATAGTAAGTCCGATGTTCAAAAAAAAAAAACGGAGAAATGGATATGATTAAAAACTGTAGGGGCATAACTTTGATGGATACTAGTTATAAGATATACGCGGAAATTCTAAGGAGAAGATTAGAAGAACAAATAGAAAATGGGATATTAAACGATACGCAGATGGGATTCAGGGAGAAGGAGAGGAACAGTAGACGCAATAGTGGTAGTTAAAACGGCTATAAATATAGAAACCTCAAAAATGAGGGAAGCTATACCTGTTTTTCACGGATATGAAAGGAGCATTTGATAGATAGAAAAGGGAAGAAATTTGGAAAAGACTTTAAAAAGAAGGAGTAGGCGAACAACTATGAATAAGGATATAGGAAATGTATGATAGAACTATAAGCACTTTAAGAGTGATGAAGGAACTGATGGGAAAGTTTTTAACAGGGAAGTGTGTTCGACAAGCTGTTAAAAGAAATATGAAAAGATGACATAGCAATTAAAACGGGAGTAAGGGCAATGAACGTTGAAGAGAGGTTAATAAACTCGAAAGAAGGATCGGATGAATGTGGGAGAAGACTAATGAGAGGAAATGAAGTAACGAAAAGGGAAAGAATGAGAATCAAATTCTTGGAAAGGAGAGGATGGTCAAATGAAGAATGGAAAAGAAGAAGAAGAAGATTAAATGGGGAAGAAGTGTGGATCAACATAGAGCAGATAAGTAAAGACATTTAAGAACAAGAAAGAAAGATGAAAATAAAAGAGTCTAAGTTCCTAAGAGAATTAAGAGAGGTTGCAAGGAATCCAGGAGATAAGGCGAAATACTTAGGGGAAAAAAAGAAAAAAAAGGAGAGGAGAATTAGAAAGGATAGGAAAATTCATACAGGGTGGTGAAACAAGGGCATGCAAATATTGGCTATCGAAAGAAGAAAGGATATGTAGACTTTGTAAGAAAGAGGAAGAAATAGTGTAACACGTGATTGAAGCATGTGAAGTAAGTGGAGAGAGTGGTAGGAATTGGAAAGAGGTAATTGGATGAGAAGGGATAAACTTGGCTATTCTACGGGAGATAATAGGGAGAAGGAAAAGATGTGAGGGAGAGGAAAGTGATAAAAGAAGATTATGCAACATAAAATAAATTAGGAAACACTTGTAAAATAGAAAAATTTGTTAAGACACAGCAGGATACATTAGAACGGTAGGACTTACACTGATACAATCACGGGAATGAAATGGAAAAAGTATACGATCGTTAAATTGTAACACAAAAGTGGGCAATAAATTAAATTATTATTATTATTATTATATTTTTTCTATTTATGATGTATTTTTATATTGAATTTTTATGTTTATTTTTTTTATTTTATATTTTTATATTCTATTTATATTCTATTTTTATATTTTTTCTTTTTTATATTATATTCCTTTATATTATATTTTTCATTTTTTATTTTATTTTATTTTATTTTTCTTTTATATTTATATTTATATTTATATTTATATTTATATTTATATTTTTTATATTGTATTGTATTGTATTTTATTTTATATTTTTAATTGTATTTTTTATATTTTTTCTTTTTATTATTTCTTCATTTTATTTACCCGTCATCCTCCTTCTCTCGCCACCTAATTTTAAGAGCCGTCGCTATCACCGCCATCACCCCATCACCCCCATCACCGCCCTTTTTTCTAATAGTTTTTTTATTTTCTTATTTTTCTTTTCTTTTATATTTTTATCACTATATTGTATTTTATATTCTTTTATATTTTATATTGTCTTTTATATTCTTTTATATTGTATTTTTATATTCTTTCTATTTTTCTTTTTTTCTTTTTACTATTTCTTTTAATTTTTTCTTTTATTTTATTATATTCTTTATTATATTCTATTTTTATTATATTTTATATTTTTTATATTTTTCTTTTTATTATTTCTCCATTTTATTTACCTGTCTTCCTCCTTCTCTCGCCACCTAATTTTAAGAGCCGCCGCTATCACCGCCATCACCCCACCCCCCCCATCGCCGCCCTTTTTTCGAATAGTTTTTTTATTTTATTATTTTTCTTTTCTTTTATGTTTTTATCACTATATTGTATTTTATATTCTTTTATATTTTATATTGTATTTTATATTTTTATATTTTTATATTTTTATATTTTTCTTTTTTCTTTTTATTTTTTCTTTTATTTTCTTTTATATTTATATTGTATTTTATATTCTTTATATTCTTTATATTCTTTATATTCTTTATATTGTTTTATATTTTATATTGTCTTTTATATTCTTTTATATTGTATTTTTCTATTCTTTCTATTTTTCTTTTTTTTCTTTTTACTATTTCTTTTAATTTTAAATAAATTATCATTTTAAACATGTGACGGTTGTCACTCCGTGCGGAAGGTGGGTCTCAGTCGGCTTTGCCAGGGTTTAATGAAGTCCTTCCGTGGTAGGTTAAATTAGATTTATTCACTATCAGTTTATATACACTATATACAAGTAACTAAGACGCGGGGTACTTCGCGTTAATCGCGGTCAAGCCGTCGTTGCGCGGCGGCGCGGTTCGCGGTACGGCGTCGTCGGTCTATGTCGTGCGCGTCCGCTTAACGGAACAATTCGGTCGCTCCGCGCCTGGTGTCTCGGTATCGGGACGGTAAGGGAGCGAGAGAGAGACCGGGCAGCTTCAAGCATCGGTAGAGACCGGGCAGCATCCGGGCGTCTCTATTCAACACGAGGAGCGGGAGAGAGACCGGGCAACGTCCTGCGTCTCTTTAACGGGACACGTGTCGGCAGAGACCGGGCAGCATCCGGGCGTCTCTGTTCAACACGAGGAGCGGGAGGGAGACCGGGCAACGTCCTGCGTCTCTTTAACGGGACAAGTGTCGGCGGAGACCGGGCAGCATCCGGGCGTCTCCGTTCAACACGAGGAGCGGGAAAGAGACCGGGCAACGTCCTGCGTCTCTTTAACGGGACACGTGTCGGCAGAGACCGGGCAGCATCCGGGCGTCTCCGTTCAACACGAGGAGCGGGAAAGAGACCGGGCAACTTCCTGCGTCTCTTTACCGGGACAGGTGGTAGGAACGGGGTGGATTCCGATTCGTCGTTTTCACCGAGTTTTGCACCGGGCAACATCCAGGCAAGTCTGGTGGTGGGGGTCCGTCTCCCCACTGGAACTCCCTTGCCTCGGTATCATCGCGGCATATGTCCCGATTCTCGGAATTGGCTTTTACGTGGCCTTTTACTACCGCCCACGCGAGCTCAATTGGATTCAAGTCGCAATGATAAGGCGGTAGTCGGAGAATAGTTCTCCCCGTTGCCTTTGCGAATTCATCGATCACATATTTATCGTCATTGGGCTTAATTCTGCGAACCTCATCCAATAATTGCCACTTCAGTGCTGTATCTGGCATTCGTATTCCCTTGCTGGTAAGCCACTCTCTTATCTGCGGTTTGTTCCAGCTCGTTACGGGACAGCGCTCCTGTTTGGCAGAGTGGTACGGCGCGTTATCCATCACAATAACGGCGTTTGGTTTTAAATATGGTACCGTGCGCTTAAACCACTCGAAAAAGTGTGCCTCTTTGAGCTTCGGTCCACCGAGGCCTGAGTCGAGCGAGTCAGTTTTCACCCGTTTACGTACCTATACATACACACCTGTATCTACCTACCTACTGTCGCATAGTGGGGCTGATCTGGTCGAAACGCGGCACAAAACGTTTTCTGACAGAAATAATAATAATAATGATAATGATAATGATAACAAGTTACGGCAACGGCAACGGCAACGGCAACGGCAACGGTAATATAGATGTAGATATATGAGTATATCTCGAACGCGAGGCGCGTTTGCTTGGTGAGTCTTTTCCGGTTCAAAATGTGGGTCGCTGGGCGACAAACGACGGCGACGTGCAATGCGTGCGAGAGCGTGTTTACAAGAGCAAGATGTTCGTGGAAATAACTATTAGATTACGGCGAAGCATTGAACGCTCGACCCGTGCAAAAACCGGTGACACGCGTAACCGTCCTAACGGACAATTTGTCCTAATGTTTATTAGGCCGCAACAGGTATGTAAATGTATGGTAAGTAGACGGGTGAACGCCGCCTCTCCAGCCTCGAGCCGCGGATGACCGAAGCTCGAAAAGGCGCGCTTTCAAATAAAGGCCCTAACCGAAGTTATTTGTCCTTCAATTAACGATCGAATAAAGGTACAAATAGAGATGAAAAAGATATTTGAAGCTCAACATGAAATGCCTTCGAATAACGAAAGTATCTGTGGCCGTCGGCAGAACTCCTGTTGAATAAACTGCTTCATCCGTGACACTTCGAATAATGATAATTCGGGTTATTTTTTTTTCGACTAGTAACAAAAAAATTCTCTTATTTGAACTTACTCAATGTCCTCGAAAGCATATAGGTCCATTGCTGACATCAATATTTTTACTACAGGCCGAATTGTGTTCTGGAACAGAGATGTTTATAGGATAAAATATATGCTATTGTTACGAGCCGGGGCTGCGGCAACGCGAGAGGCCGGCAAGAAGGGTATTTCCCAAGGAATATGGTTTATGAGTTTGTTAGTTAGAGAGCCGACGAACCTGATGCGAAATCAGGGAGCCGCTAGGATTATTGGAAACGAGGACGAACCTGATGCGAAATCAGGGAGCCACTAGGATTATTGGAAACGAGGACGAACCTGATGCGAAATCAGGGAGCCTCTAGGAATGGAGTCAAACGCGGACGAACCTGATGCGAAATCAGGGAGCCGTAGGTGGGTGAGGTTTCGTGGATGAACCACGATGTGAAATCGGGGAGCCACTGGGTTGGAGAAGATTCGTTGTTTTGGATGGAAGGTTGCGAACGAACCTCATGCGAAATCAGAGGGTCGCAGGAAATTTTAGTGATGCCTCGTAACTGTTAATAAAAAAAAAAGTGAAATCGAAATGAGCTGCAAGTACATAAAGGTGCTTTCCAACTGCGCCTAAGATGATACAACTATATATAATAACATCACAAAAAATTGAAGATAGTAATAATACATTAAAAATCAAATATCACAATCACAAAAAATTGGAGATAATAATAACAAAAAAAAAGTGAAATCAAAATGAGCTGCAAGTACATAAATGTGCTTTCCAACTGCGCCTAAGATAGTACACCTATACTATATAATAACATATCCACAGCTAAAATGCTGTGTTCATACATTCCATTACTCATATCGCGGACATTTTAATTAATCCATAAAAAAGAATCCCACTTAAAAACATTGTCTTAAATTAATAGATTTATTACAAAATTAATTATATACAACTGTCTCGTGTACATACTGTATATATCGTTTATTCGTAGATGTAAGAATTTTATGTTACATAAGCGGATTTTAATCATGGTGTCTCCATCTGGAGTGTCATAGATTCAGGTGCTTCTCTCTCCCCCCTCCTATCGGTATCGCCGCGGTTACTCGCGATAATCGCTCTCCAACCAGTCGGTTCCAAACCCATAATCAGAGCACTTGTGTTAGTTATTGCGCCAAGAGAAAGAGAGAAAGAGAGAAGCCGTGAAACGCGACCAAAGTACTCGACCAGAAAATCGCGCAAAATTCTAGTGTCCCACATCTTTCTCGTTTATTAAGTGATCTGTTACGCTGTTATTCCTACAACTGGAAACTCTTACAAAATACTTAAAGAATACTACCACTTAATCCTACACCTTATTTCTACTTAAATCTAATTACACTAAGAAATCCTAAGCCTACCTTTGCCTACTTAAATCTAAATAATCTAACGAATAAAAAAGAACTGGAATTCTTGAAATAAACACAACAATTGCGCCAATTATAACAATGGCTATTTATACAAAGAAAAAATATATTAAACAATATTAAACAGATATATTTTTATAGAAATCAATATTTTAATACGAATAAATATTTTATTGAAAATACTTGGCGCTGCGCCCCGAATTGGTGTTGCTAAACTGAATAAACATGTATAAATTGCATCAATCTTTTTCTTTCTTGTGCGTGCGTTCGTGACTCTGTGTGTACGTGCGTGCGTGCGTGCGTGCGTGTGTGTGTGTGTGTGCGTGCGCTCATATGCTACGTATTATATTAGAATCAACAGACGCGGTCGTGTCTGGAAGCTAATTCCCCCTTCCCCTCTACCCATAGGCACACTGAGCGACCATGTCTCTATACACGAAAGATAGCGAAATTGACAGGTCGTCGGAGCTATTTTAGCCTTATTATCTTATTTTATGACATAGTGCCGGTGTTTTTACATGATTAAGCGTATCATTTTTTTTCGAACCCATATGTCGTTTTACTTAATGTATCAAGCTATTTGTCTAAATGATATAAGATTTATTCTGAATTAATAGTTATAAAAATGATACTTTTAGGATTACGAGTTATGACGTCACGTTTTCCTCCTCCACTTGACGCCAGTAGGTGTCGCCTCGAAAGCATAATTTATAAATGTCACTTGGCTGTCATTCAATCATAACCTGCTAGTTGTTAACATATTTGAAACGTCACGATGGTAAAGAAGATCTCGCGCGATAGCGGCGGGAGGTAATTAACTTAATATTGTTAATTTATTTATAACTTATTAAGTAATAAATTTCTTTCCTCGCATATATACGTTTTCTTTGTGGTGAAATTTCCTAGAGAGTGACCGGCGGTACATTAGCTTGATAAGATCAACACAACAAAAATTCACAAATTATGAAAAAAGTGATGAAATCCCCCCCATAAACATGACTCATGTATGAAAGAAGCTAATTCCCTTTAATTCACGAAAAAAGTTCTCACGCAAAGATTGTGAAATCAACTTTGCTAATTCCAATTGTATTCTCGTTCTCCGTTCGAACACTGATTCCTCTGTCACTTTTTATACTTGACATTCCTTTATTGGCCACAAATCAATTCAGTGCTCAGATTTTCAGCTTTGGTTTTATGGAATTGGCGGGCGAGGCCTGTAGTTGACACAAAAACTTTTATAATCTATTACTGACTTTGATTCGTTTAAATTAGTCTCTACAAAGTTTTTATTATTTTCCATCGTAAAACGATTTTCATACGACATTTTTAACAGAAGATGTCCCTCTTATAAAAGTTTTTGTGTCAACTACAGGCCTCGCCCGCTAATTCCATAAAACCGAAGCTGAAAATCTGAGCACTGAATTGATTTGTGGCCAATAAAGGAATGTCAAGTATAAAAAGTGACAGAGGAATCAGTGTTCGAACGGAGAACGAGAATACAATTGGAATTAGCAAAGTTGATTTCACAATCTTTGTGTGAGAACTTTTTTCGTGAATTAAAGGGAATTAGCTTCTTTCATACATGAGTCATGTTTATGGGGGGGGGGGGGATAAATATATGTAGAATAAATCTGACTGCGTTTCTAATATGTGTATGTATTTGTTTATGTATTTTAGATTGTAAGGGAGGTATTGTAAATTATTAATACTAAGACAATTAACATTTTTTCGGTTGCGCAGCGCCAAGTATTTTGAATAAAATATTTATTCGTATTAAAATATTGATTTCTATAAAAATATATCTGTTGAATATTGTTTAATATATTTTTTCTTTGTATAAATAGCCATTGTTATAATTGTAGGATAAAATAATAGATATTTATTTAAAGAATATAATACAAGAAGTTAAGAATAAGAAAAGACGTGTCGTCTGTAACGTCGTACGTGCAACAACTAACTGTCCGCCTCGCTCGTCGCGATCACCGTCTCCACGACCGGTAACCGTGACAACGCATCGCTCTTCACACACTCTCTCTCTCTCTCTCTCTCACGCATTCTTTCGTACGACCGATCGCCTCGTCTCGGTGACGCAAGCATTCACTATAATACTGCAAACACCACATAATTGGCGCAATTGTATATAATTAATTTTGTAATACATCTATTAATTTAAGACAATGTTTTTAAGTGGGATTCTTTTTTATGGATTAATTAAAATGTCTGCGATATGAGTAATGGAATGTATGAACACAGCATTTTAGCTGTGGATATGTTATTATATATAGTTGTATCATCTTAGGCGCAGTTGGAAAGCACCTTTATGTACTTGCAGCTCATTTCGATTTCACTTTTTTTTTATTAACAGTTACGAGGCATCACTAAAATTTCCTGCGACCCTCTGATTTCGCATGAGGTTCGTTCGCAACCTTCCATCCAAAACAACGAATCTTTTCCAACCCAGTGGCTCCCCGATTTCACATCGTGGTTCATCCACGAAACCTCACCCACCTACGGCTCCCTGATTTCGCATCAGGTTCGTCCGCGTTTGACTCCATTCCTAGAGGCCCCCTGATTTCGCATCAGGTTCGTCCTCGTTCCCAATAATCCTAGTGGCTCCCTGATTTCGCATCAGGTTCGTCCTCGTTTCTAATAATCCTAGTGGCTCCCTGATTTCTCATCAGGTTCGTCCGCCCTCTAACTAACAAGCTCAGAAACCGTATTCCTTGGGATATACCCCTCTCGCCGGCCTCTCTCGTTGCCGTAGCCCCGATTCGTAACACTTTTCGCACTTTTTTGTACCTCTTTTTAAAAAAGGTAATTTTGTGTAGTTGTACTTACTTTATAATAGATCTCCACCATCGGATTCGTAGAGTCTCTGTAATAATAATAATAATTGTAATAATTGTAATAATTGTATTTTATTTAATTGTAATAACAATAATAATAACAAATAATAATAATAATAATAATGATAACGATAACGACATTTAAGATCTCGCCCGACGCACAGTGGTCTGCCCAATAACAATCTAGCGGGACACTTTTGTCGCAGGTCGTGCATAAACCATCAGTTAGGTGGAAATGTTTATTATTTGTTTGAAAAACACTTTCTACATTGTTTTACCACCCTTAAGGGGTCTATTAGGTTATGTTGAGCACGAGGAGGCTGGAGAGGTTATGGACGGTGATTGGCACTAAAACACTGGGTTGCACAAAAGTATGTGAAGTCTTTATTTGTAAAAGGTGTGCCAACGGGTGAGCCGTTGTGCGCACTTGAAATTAGAGGGTTGAGCCCCCGTACACTCTCTTGTACAATTCATACGTGTGAAAACGTGCCCACGCGGACACGCACAATCGCGAATGCACACTCTCGTGATAACTGCACCCGAACTGTGTCGTGAACACCGTGGTTGAGCCTACCGATTGACTTGAAATGATATGCACACAATAATTGCTGGTTGAGCAACGCGGTAAAAGGACAATGAACAAAACGTGTTGTACGTTGAGCACGGTTGTGAACAGAGTGAATCTCAAGATGGATGCGCATTTCCGCCGCGGCGTCTTCTCGAACATTCTCGAGCGTCGATCGACAAGACGGGCCCTGATTGGTTGATCGATCGCGGATCGACCGCGACTTCCGCCGCCCAGGAGGTGCTGCGGTGATCGAGAGTGCGGCGGCGCGGAGAACTATTCATTCCCAAACATGCTCCCGCCATCAACAGCTGATTGAAGATGTTGATGATGAATCTGGAACAGGCAAAATTGCCAATTTTGCAATTGGCCTGATTAGTGTTGTTGTGGCGGTTTTGAGCGTCACGACTCGGGTGAGTCCATCCTTCCCTGGATGTAAGGTGATGATCCTCGCAAGTGGCCACTTGCTAGGTGGAAAACGCTCATCTGTGATGAGCACCAGGGACCCGACCTTCAGGTCGTTGGTTGGATGATGCCATTTGGTGATGGATAGTTGTCTCTGCAGATAGTGGGATGACCACTGAGTCCAAAATTGTTGCGTCTTTGTTTGAATGAATTGCCACCTGGCTGATGGCAAGATTGATGAATTCTCCACTGACGGTTCCGGAAGCGCTGAGAGTGGTTGTCCAATGAGAAAGTGCGCTGGTGTGAGTGCAGTGATGTCATCAGGGTCGTCACTGAGGGGCTCAAGCGGTCGTGAGTTGAGCATTGCTTCTATTTGTGTGAGAAGTGTGCTGAACTCCTCGTATGTGAGCACCGTCTCACTGACTGTGCGCCGGAGATGGTGTTTGACTGACTTCACGACCGCTTCCCACTTGCCTCCCATGTGAGGTGCTGCTGGAGGGTTGAAATGCCATTCTGTCTTGTCATTGACGAACAGCTGATTCAGGCGTTGATGCGCCTCAGTCCCCTGGGTGAACATTCTTTTGAGAACAGTGTCAGCTCCAACGTAGTTGGTTCCGCAATCGGAGTGAAGAGTGAGAGGAATCCCTCTCCTGGAGACAAATCTCCTGTAGGTGGCGATGAACCCTTCTGTTGTGTAATCTGTCACCAGTTCTAGGTGAACAGCTGATGTGGTGAGGCACACAAAGACGCAAATCCAGCCCTTTTGAGTCTTGGCACCTCTTCCTCTCCACGTCTTCAGTGTGATTGGACCCGCATAATCGGTGCCAGTATTGTTGAACGGTCGTGAGGGTGTAACTCTCGAAAGAGGTAGTTGGCCCATCAGTTGATGGGCACGGATCCCCCTTTGTCGAGCACACACAACACACCGCAGGATGTGAGATTTTACTGGCGCTCGCCCTCCAATGATCCAGTAATTTTGTCGAATCTGGGCGAGGGTGAGCTGGGTCCCTCCATGGAGAGTTTGTCGATGAGCATGGTCTATAATCAATTTAGACAAATGTGAGTGACGAGGTAGAATTGCAGGGTGCTTACTTTCGTAGCTTGTGCAAAGATTGTTGAGTCTGCCTCCAACTCGAATGACTCCATTCTCATCGATGAATGCGGTGAGTCGATTGAAGACATGAGCAGCTGGTAATGTTGAGCCTGAGCTGAGCATCTTCATCTCGCTGGAGAAATAAAGCGCCTGCGTTGCTTTGATCCAGAAGATTCTGGCCCATTCTATGTCGATGGGCGATAAGGTGAAGAGCGGCAATGTGACTGGAGCCTTCTTCAACCTTGAAACAAATCTGAAACAAATTGATGTGATGCGAATAAGTTTGTTGAGAGATGAATATTTGTAAATGAGGTCCCAGTGATATTCAATCCTTTGAATATTGAGCAGCTTTGAAATGCCTGGACGAGCCTCTAGCGCGCTCAAGTCTTCGTCCAGCATTGGTTGTGATGGCCAAGTGTCACTGGGATGCGCAAGCCATGGTGGTCCCGTCCACCAAAGCTTATGATGTTCAAGCTGTGATGTTGATAAGCCTCGGGATGCGCAATCAGCTGGGTTTGAAGTCCCTGGAACGTGTCTCCAATGTGCGCCTTGGGTGATCTCTTGAATTTGAGACACACGATTCCTTACGTAGTCCTTCCAGCGTGATGCGTGTGTTTTGATCCAGGTTAGTGTCACTTGTGAGTACGTCCACAGATGCGTTGTAGCAATGTTGAGCTTGAGCGTTGCTTGAACATATTTGGTGAGCTTCGCCAGCATCAATGCTGCAGTAAGCTCGAGTCTCGGGATTGTGAGCTTCTTTAGTGGTGCTACCTTAGTTTTGGAGCACACCAATGTCGCGACCTTGTGAGTTGTGGACGGTGATGATACGGTAATGTAAATTACCGCTGCCATGGCGAGTTGTGAGGCATCAGAAAAGCCGTGTAGTTCCACTGTAGAGTTGCTGAAGGTGTTGAACCACCTTGGACATGATAGCTTGCGCAAGCTTGTTAAATCTTCTCTGATGATGAGCCATTGTGACGTTACTTGGGACGGCAGTGGATCATCCCAGTTGAGCTTGTGTAGCCACAACTCTTGCAATAGTGTTTTTGCTCGAATTATGACCGGCGCTAGAAAACCTAATGGATCAAATATTTGTGCTACTTCTGATAAGATGAGGCGTTTGGTGAGCCTTGAATTTGAGCTTGGTTTTGAGGTGAAAGAAAATTCGTCGTTGATCACATTCCATTGAAGTCCGAGAATTTTGGTATTGCAGTCGTCTAATGATATGATTGAGCCTTGGGCTCGTTGGGTTTGAGAAATTGCATCAAGCAACGGAGGAAAGGTGGAATGCCATTTGGCTAGTGGAAACCCTCCCGCGTTGCACAGATCTTTTAATTGGTGAGCAATTGTGATGAGCATCTCACCTGTGTCTGCACCTCCAAAGATGTCATCAACGTATCTGGCATGTGTGATTGATGGCACCGCCAGAGGAAAGCGATGACCTTCGTCTTCCGCCAATTGGAGTAAGGTTCTGACCGCCAAAAATGGAGCAGCCTTGGTCCCATATGTGACCGTTGTGAGCTTGTAGGGCACCTCCTTTGAATCGTCATCGATCCACAGTATTCGTTGGAGATCTTGATCATCCTCGTGAATCTTGACTTGACGATACATTTTCGTCACGTCTGTGGCAAAAATGTACTTGTGCTGGCGTATCCACAGCAGCACGTCGGTGATGTTAAGGAGTAGATTTGCACCCGTATGCATCAAATCGTTGACAGAATACCCAGTTGACGTGGGGCTTGATCCATTGAAGACGACTCTCAGTTTTGTCGTCTGGCTGTCAGGCTTCAATACTCCATGGTGTGGAAGATAAAATACAGAGTGAGTATTAGGTGAAAGGGATGGTGCTCTTACCATGTGACGGAGCTCCTCGTACTCTTGCATGAAGCCTTGATAGAGGTTGCGATACTCGTCGTTCCTGTTGAGCTTGACGAGCGTACGCTTCAAGCAAGCGTGAGCTGCTTGATAAGAATTACCCAGCAGCTTTGGAGTCTCCTTCAGAGGGATGCGCACGGTGTATCGTCCTGTGGAATCACGAGTGTGTGTCGCTCGAAAGTGATCCTCACACTGTTGATCCTCAGGTGTGAGCTTCATGGGTGCATCTGTTGGGAGCTCTTCTTGAATCCAAAATCGTGTCAGCATGTCTTGTAAAGAATTGTCGTCATGCTGCACGACTGCAGAGTGGTGTGCTGTGACCGTACGCCGGTCCACTGTAACTGGTCCAAGAATGAGCCACCCAAAAATGGACAGCTGTCCAATTGGCATTGAAGAATCACCCTTCTTGAGGGTGGGCTTGATCACTTGCCCATACACGTCTGCGCCAATCACGATGTCTATCGGTCTTGATTTAAGAAAGTCTGGATCGGCCAGCGGAAGGCCATTCAAATGTGGCCATTCTTGACGTGGCGGTTCCACCGATGGTAAACTTGACGTCAGTGCTCGCAGAACGTGTGCTTGAAAGTGCACTGTTGACATATCGTAGTTGGAGCGCAGAGTTAGTAGTGCGACTCCTCTGGTTTGAATTGATGTGTTACCCCCAATGCCAGTGATCGTGATGGATGCATGGGCGCGTGGAATCCTAAGCAGGTTGATGAGCTCTTCAGTGACAAATGTCAGTTCCGAGCCCGAATCAATCAATAATCTGACTGGTGTAGATGACACTGAAGTGATCAGCTGGGCGTTGGCTGTTGCCAACAGGGTAACTGAAACATATGGGGTGAGCACTGGCGATGATTGGTTGAACCTCCTTCTTTCGGTTGAGCACGCTGTGTGAGTCTGCGTTGTGCGCTGTTGTGTGAGTGATGTTGGTGATGGGACGACTGCACCGATACTTCAATGGGTTGCGCTACTTGTTGATGGTTCCTCTTCTGCGCGAGGTTTTACAAGAGCAGCGGTGTGAGCAGACGGCTTTGTGAGGTGCAGCATCGTGTGATGGTTGGCTGCGCACGTTTTGCACCGACGCGTGGAATTGCAATCTTCGGTGCGATGCCTGCCACAGCAATTCCTGCACAGCTTGTTGACGGTAATCACTTTCCGCCTGTCCTCCACCGACAGCTCCCTGAACCTCGGACACATCACAACATAGTGGTCCTCCTTACAAAAGTCACAGGGGTAGCTGTACGGCGAGGACGCTGGCTGCACCGACGATCTGGGTTTCATCGATGCAGTGTGCACGCTGCTCCTGCTTGGATGTGACCTGCTTGGTTGTGACCTGCTTGGTGGTGCAGCAGGAGTTTGAGCCCTCTTTGTCACCTTCATTTGAGCAGCCGCCTCTAACCGCTCTAAGGCTACCACCTTGGCAGCAATGAATGTTTCCAGCTGTGTCAGCCGAGGATATTCCTTGGATGCGCCCACCGAGGTCTCCCAGGCTTCCCTGGTGGACTTGTCCATCCAACTGGTCGCCTGATGTACGAGCAGGATGTTGCACATATCTTCTGCTGCGCCCAAGGTGGTCAGTGTTTTTTGCACCTTATTGATGGTGGACACAATTTCGTTGAGCGACTTTGAGCTACGCGTCGCTATTGGCGAGACGTTGAGCAACTTGTCCAGTTGCTCTTCAATGAGCACGCGCTTGTTTGTGTATTTTTTGCTCAGTTCCTCCCAGCAAGACTGGAACGATGAGCCTGTGAGCGGGTATGCGTTCACCAGCTCTGATGGCTCACCTTGGAGGCTGGACCGCAGGTAGTGAAGGCGGTCTATTTCCATGAGCTGCTGGTCATGGATGATCAAAGATGTGAATAGCTCACTGTAGGCTGGCCACTCCGTGTATGCGCCAGAGAATGTGGGCAGGGCGATCTCCGGCAGCTTCGAGGCCCTCGACGGTACTGCGCTCGATGCAGCCGGTGGACGCTGCTGTATCGCCTTCACGTCCTCTCGGAGGCGGTTGAGCTTGATCTTTGTAGTCAAGTACATTTGAGCCTCCTGCACTGCATAGTTTGCCCCGAAATACGGGTGATCGATGAATTTCACAGGCCACGTCTCCTCAAAGTGAGCATGTTCACGAGTGAATGCTGCGTGCAGCTCCTCTACGTGGGCTGCAATGAGCTCCACCTCGTCGACGGACGTCGTGTGAGCGTGGGCGGGCATGTGTAGTTGCAAGCCTTGAAGAGAGTCGAAGCGGCCAATCTGAGTCTTGGCCTTGAATACCAGCTGCGAGGGCAACGTAGATGGTGATGTCGCCCTCGGTGGTTTTTATCCCCACTCGTCCCCAGAGCCTCGGTGGGGATGGTGAGCACAATCGGTGCTGGGGAAGGCGGCCTTGATGAGCCCGCTGACTTTACGCTCTTCTGGTCATCTTGATCAGCCATCGCGAAGCACAGGAGTTGAGCTTGTGAGCCCTCTAACACAAACTACACAGCACTGTAGTGCTCAATCACCGATCCGGCTCGAAGGACCAAACTGTAAAATATTAGGTTATGTTGAGCACGAGGAGGCTGGAGAGGTTATGGACGGTGATTGGCACTAAAACACTGGGTTGCACAAAAGTATGTGAAGTCTTTATTTGTAAAAGGTGTGCCAACGGGTGAGCCGTTGTGCGCACTTGAAATTAGAGGGTTGAGCCCCCGTACACTCTCTTGTACAATTCACACGTGTGAAAACGTGCCCACGCGGACACGCACAATCGCGAATGCACACTCTCGTGATAACTGCACCCGAACTGTGTCGTGAACACCGTGGTTGAGCCTACCGATTGACTTGAAATGATATGCACACAATAATTGCTGGTTGAGCAACGCGGTAAAAGGACAATGAACAAAACGTGTTGTACGTTGAGCACGGTTGTGAACAGAGTGAATCTCAAGATGGATGCGCATTTCCGCCGCGGCGTCTTCTCGAACATTCTCGAGCGTCGATCGACAAGACGGGCCCTGATTGGTTGATCGATCGCGGATCGACCGCGACTTCCGCCGCCCAGGAGGTGCTGCGGTGATCGAGAGTGCGGCGGCGCGGAGAACTATTCATTCCCAAACAGGGTCATTCCTGTAATCACGCCGCAATATTCGGCAACATTCAGGATTTTTTCTCAGTGAATACAATGAATAACTGTGTCAAACTTTTTTTCATTTATTAAGCTACTTATAATGTATGCGGAACAATTTTTTAAATACACTTTTAATTATGTTTTTTCAATGTTATCTGGAGGTAAATATCGCGCCTTTGAAAAGACGGCGGAAGTGATTTCAGCTCACAGACACATCTGAAACAAAACACCAAACTGATTCTTAAGGGGGTAGACACGTCACGTGACCTGGCCGATTTGGTCGGTCCGTATTACAGCAGGTTTTTTCTGCACAGAAATGGTAATACCCATAGATACGCGGCTGCCTGTGCACGCGAGAGGGAGCTGTTTGATATTTCCATATTTTATTTTGAATGTGGAAAGAAATTCTCAGCTGTTGCGTTGTACTTTTTAAACAGAAAGTCTGCTGGTACTGCAAACGTAGAAAATTCATTGTACATTTACTTGAAATGTGCTTATACTAGAATATTCTACGTTGGCAGTAAGGAATTATAAGTGAAAAGGAAAAATACACGAGGGCATGTCCCCAGAAAATGAAGTTTGTTAGGATAGACATTTTTTAATTAGCAAAACACTGAAACAGAACATGAAATACACATCCTATGCGTGATTATTATGTGGTCCCTCCTCGAAGTGACAGAAAATATAACCTATGTATATACTATATCACAATAAATGTTTAGCAGCTATTTCGTTCTATTACGCTACATTTGTGAACTTTTTATCATCCTTCCGAAGCATTATTATTACGCCGCAACAGTATTTTTAGGAAATTGGATATAGCATATAGGTTATATTTTCTGTCACTTATTGTTAGAGGAGCGGATTTTCTATCACATGGAGGAGCGGATTTTCTGTCCTCGAAGTGACAGAAAATATAACCTATATGCTGTACCCGATTTCCTAAAGATACTGTTACGGCGTAATAATAATGCTTCGGAAGGATGATAAAAAGTTCACAAATGTAGAGCAAAAGAACGCAGTAGCCGTTCTACATTTATTGTTTATTAATTTCCTTAATTATGGTCCGCATTATATCATTCTTGGGGCCAATTTGATCGAGAAAACATAAGGAATCGATTGACGCCACTTTCGCAAAGATCTGATTAGAAATTGCAGAACTTCAGATTCGTCACTGCTTTGTGTGCAACATTGAATAACCCCCCTGGTTTCAAGCGTCGAAGCCCACAAACCTCAGCGAGACACATGATTGTTGGCGAGCATCGCGTTTGACGACTATAGCTAGAGAATCACCCCGTATAAATGCTAAGAAACAATAGTGTGAAAAGGCGTGCGTTTCAAACTTTCAATAGCACATTGACAATATCGTAGATTCTAAGGCCTAGAATATTAGGTCCGTATTACGATGTTCTTCACCAGAGCACTGCATTTGAGTTAAAAAATAAATGAATTGGTCAATTTGTTAAAATTAATGAACTGTGCATGATTTTAATGACGCCTAATTTAATTGCACTTACAATCTGAATTACTAATTGTAATTAAAAGAATACTTTTTGACGTGCAACATGAAGCTGCGCACGCAAATGGTTGGGCTCGGATTATAGGGAAAGACCTACCCACCCCACCGTTTTGCTTTCTCGCTGCGAGCGAGGACCTTCGGGCCCGAGTAGACCATCCGTTGACAGCCGAGAGCAATAAAACCGACGGGCCAGATAAAATGTTAATATTTTTGATAACCAGGCCCGGATTAAAGGGGGGGCTAGGGGGGGCTGCAGCCCCGGGCCCCACTATCCAGGGGGGCCCCGTTCTAAGCCTACAGTTCTAAGCAATTTAAACTCGTTATTGTTTAACTTTTTGTTACTCCCCCCCCCGCCGCTTATTCAACCACGGGGGCCCTCAAAGGTTGGATAGCCCCGGGCCCCAAAAATCTTAATCCGGGCCTGTTGATAACTGTCGATGAAAGTATTACCAATGGAGTTTTTAAGGTTTCTCGATGAAAATGGTGCCAAACATGGAGCAATTCGGTCCATTTTTAGTGAACGTGTATATCCTAACCATGTATTCATAAGAAAAAATAGACTGAATTGCTTCGCGTCTCGACTCATTTTCGTGAGCATACACTCAGCAATCCATCGGTGGTAACACTCTTATCAAGGTGTAATGAGAAATATGAAAATTTTCATATTCAGTACTGCATGACTCAAGTCGCCGTCGACCGTGGGTCTCCCGCCGGTACGCCGCTATTTTCCTCGCACTCGGTTTACGTCATTCAGTCTCCTTGTCAAGCGGTTCAGTCGCCTTGTCAAGTCGCGTCATTCGTCACACCTACTCACGAACAGACATTTGTATGTCCTATGTACGAGAAAAAGCAATGATGACTCGAAGCAACATTTCAATAGGGAAATGCATGAAACTCTGGGATCAAGAAATCCCAACCAAGTGATGCATATGAAAGAACTGGCCAAATTCAACAATAGTTCGTCGTCTAAATTTTACAATTAAAGTATTTATTTGACGTGAATATAAAGTTTGTCAGCAAAGTCTTTCTCGATTTGAGTTCTATAGAAGGCTTACTTTCCTTCGCCATGGAAAGTCTTCTCTTGTCCTTCACACTGGCAATCATGCGACTCGCTGAGTTTCGTGGGTTTCGACGCTCGAATCTAGCGGGGCCATACAATGTTGCGCACTAAGCAGTGACAAATCTGCAGTTCTGCATTTTTAATCAGATCTTTGGGAAAATGAGGTCCATCGATTCCTCATGTTTTCTCGATCAAATTGGCTCCAAAAATTATATTATTCGGACCATAATTAAGGAAATTACGTGAAAAATTGTTTGCAGAATTGAAAGCCCGTTTCGTTCAAAATAGTCCGATTTAAATTATTTTCTGTCAATTTAATCGGGAGAATGCCAGGAATCCATTTGTATCACTTTCATATTGATACGATGAAAAATAAACAAATTCTGTTTCTAGTAAAGTCTCGTTAGCCGCTCGCTGCTCGGGACTGGCGTTGAGACCGTACCATGAACGGAGCCCTAATTCCAAGTGTGAGTTTCTCGCTTCTTTCTGGCCGAAGGGGGGAGCGAGATGGAACGCTTTGCGTGCGCGATGATCGCAAGCGCTTACAGTCAGCACGGGAACCGCTTCGTAAAATCTTGACGCAGGCCCTGTTCAAGTCTTTTTTACGCCCTAGACGAACTTGTCAAATTGCGCCCTTTATTATAATACATTTGTTTGAATTCATTGATGTCATTTTTTTTAAAACCGTTGTAGTACAATTTGTAGTATTTCATTTAAAAATTTATTTTTAACAATGCCAACAATGAAAAGACCATTTTGCACCTCTTGTCAACCTTACGTCCTAGCAGTTACCTAATTTTTCAGATTAAAGTCATAAATAATCTCAAATAAATGTATTATAATAAGGGGCGTAATTTGACAAGTTCGGCTAGAGCGCAAAAAAGACTTGAGCCGGGCCTGCCGCAAGATTTTGCAAAGCGGTTCCTGTGCCACCGTAAGTGGTTGCGAGCATCGCATACGCCCGTCGCGCACGCAAAGGACGGAGTGCGAGGCGTCCGAAAGACGGAGCGAGACAAAATATCAACGCGTCGTCTGTCTCGTACTGTCCTCGCTCGCTTTCAGTGCCTTCCCTCGCAATCGTTCCATCTCGCTCTCGCCTTCGCCGGACGAGAGTGAAATAGAAGTGGTGGGGATAGCGAAAAGTCCGTATCCTGTACACCAAACTGAGTCCATGACGAGACATTACTGTAATCGATGACACATGTGGTAATCGAACCACAAAGGTTCTCGTCGGTTATTCGAGTTTCTAAGATCGTATTCAAATATACCCTTCGGTGGCCACGGAACTCTAACTGACAAATCCACGATCGTCAGATGGTGGTGGCTGATTTCTACTCGATCGCTGTTGACGAAAACGAATCGACCGGCTAATATAGCTGCATACGATCTTAGAATAAAGATACGATGAAAGATGAAAAATTATTCGAAGCCCAAGATGAAAGGCCTTCGAATAATCAAAGGAAACTAAATACCCAGTATATTCTTTCAATTAAATAATGCCAATCTCTGCATAGGACCGTAAAGAATTACATAAAAATCAGGGAGTCAACTGTTGACTGATTTGGAGACTTTTCCTTGTTACATGTTATATACAATAATCGGAAGAATAATAATAAGAGCAATAATTGCAAATAATTGCCGTAACTTCCACATTCTGAAAATATGATATGTACCAGTAAATCAATATTTCCAGTATTAGTAGAAAAGTTCCAATCTCCCTTTTTTTATTTTAAATAATGTGATCATATCAAGAGACACGGTAGTGTCTCGCGCCAAGTATATACATATAGGTATATGCGCAGCGCGAGACACTCACAGTGTCTATATTACGCCACGACCCGCTATCAAGAACCCTGAGATTATCGAATCTCAATAACGGCTGATCCGATTAGATTTTGAATGGTCTTAATGGATAGCTTGGGTTTGATTTACATAAGAAAAGTGTCTTCGTTTTGTTCCTACGTGCCTTATGAGCTGAGATATTTCGATGTAAAGTTGCAATTTGGCGAATTTTATGTTAAGAGATTTTCTCCATCGTCAAGTGTGGGCAAGAGGGGAGCATGAAAGGGTGAGGAAATGTACCGCCAATTCACGCAGCACGAAAAAGACAAAAAGCCGCTGCGTTCAGGTCGCTAGTCAACGTAACCTAGCTAGTGCCAATCCATCATAACCTGCCAAGTGTCAAATAAGGTAAGTTGTCAAAATTTTGAAATATCACGAGATTTTACACCATAGGTATAGGACACTGAATTATTGTCTCAATTAACAAAATAAGGCGCTAAAATTTTTTAATAGACTTTTTATGTAGAGCTGATAGAAACGAAGGAGACGCACAGACTTGGAAGTTGTACGGAGAAGGTTCAACAGAGAAGAATCTTCTTTTCCTCAAGTTTCTGGAAAGTCAAATACCTAAGCTAAATCGACAAAATTTGTCAAAAGACATAGCATTAAGAATTAAGAAAATTATGGCGTACTGCTTGCAATATTGAACAAATCACATTAGTGAAGAAAGTACACTGAAAACACATCTCCCTTGATACTTTTCAATCTTTTGTGAAAGACATTCGGAATACTTTAAAATCCGCAGTAGTTGCCACGCTATTCATTAATTTTATTAGTTTCCCATTAACAATATTTCAATTCACCAATAAACATACAAAATTAATTTTATTCCAACAGCAATAAATTGTGCGTTAAAAATATTGGATCTCTTTGTTTATTTTCGCTGAATTACCATTAGCATTTAAATTTCCTGCAACAAGTCTTTCTGCGATATGCTCTCACCTCCGTCAAACACATTTTGTAGTCCCTACTCTTACTATAATAAAAGGCCACTCTATTTCTATATAAGTTCTACGTTAAATGTGCACTACCTAAAATGTGGATTATATATATTTACAGATAATCGAAGCAGAAGATGATGCAGTCAGAGAAAAAAATTTATTGTGACATAGTATTATATTAATTAAACGATTTTATTTAGCTTCGATCCTCTGTTTGCTTCTTGTATGTTTGGTTCATATCTGAAAACTCAAATTTAAACCAATTCCTCCAATCCAATTGTCTGGAAGCTTTGCAGGCGTGCATAGTTTGGATGACAATACAATATATTTTAAAAAAAAATAACCCCGAAGGGGTGATAAAATTATCCAGTCATCAATAAACACTACAAAATGTGTGAAATCCCAACAAAATTACCTTTTTTTAAAAAAAGGTACAAAAAAGTGCGCCAAGTATATATGTAATCCCATCAAAAAGAATCCCTTTTAAAAACATTGTCGTAAATTAATATCCCATCAAAAAGAATCCCATTTAAAAACATTGCCGTAAATTAATAGCTTTACAAAACTAATGATATACACAAATTGCGCCAATTATCACAATGGCTACTTATACAAAGAAAAAAATGTATTAAATAATATTAAGCAGATATATTTTTATACAAATAAATATTTTTATACGAATAAATATTTTATTCAAAATACTTGGCGCTGCGAAACCGACAAAATGTTAATTGTCTTGGTTAATAAATAAAACAAGACAAGACACCACTGAGACAAGAAAGAAAGAAAAAGATTTTAATGCAATTTATACATATACATTCAGTTTAGCAACACCAATTCGGAGAGCAGCGCCAAGTATTTTGAATAAAATATTTATTCGTATAAAAATATTTATTTGTATAAAAATATATCTGGTTAATATTATTTAATACATTTTTTTCTTTGTATAAGTAGCCATTGTGATAATTAGCGCAATTTGTGTATATCATTAGTTTTGTAAAGCTATTAATTTACGACGTTTTTAATGGGATTCTTTTTGATGGGATATTAATTTACGACAATGTTTTTAAAAGGGATTCTTTTTGATGGGATTACATATATACTTGGCGCACTTTTTTGTACCTTTTTTTAAAAAAAGGTAATTTTGTTGGGATAATTATAACATAAATTCGACAGCGATTTCAAGTGATGTATGTGTCACGGTAAAGGCATTAATTTAGTAAATGTATACAATTCCCAGCAGTTCCTAGTCAATGTATGCCATTAGTTAGGCTATGAGAGTTCTGGACCAGGGTGCTCGAGGGGGTGAGGCGGGGCGGGGGGGTACCGCGCGCTTTTCGGCGAGGGCGAGGGGGTGAGGTGGGGAGGGAGGGGGGGGGGTACCGCGCGTTCTTCAGCGAGGGTGAGGGGGTGAGGTGGGGAGGGGGGTACCGTGTTCGTTGGTGAGGGGGTGAGGCGGGGAGGCGGGGAGGGGGTACCATGTTCGTGGGTGAGGGGGATGACGTCACAGGGGATGGAGGGAGGGAGGGAGATTTTCAAATTTCAAAATGGCGGTCGAGTTCGTGGGTGAGGGGGATGACGTCACAGGGGAGGGGGGAGGATTTTCAAATTTTCAAGATGGCGTCGCGCGCATTTCGTATTGGCGCCATCTATTGGATGTTTAAGGTACTTTGGATCCACGTCGATATTTGGGCATGCGTTGATAAATTTCCTAGATTTTTAGTACATTTCGTATTGGCGCCACCTGTTGGATGTTTAAGGTACTTTGAACACGAGTCGCCGCCGCGCAATCTCCGCACGCGTGTGGGATCGGGGCGCAGGCGCGACCGCGAGCGAATCGTGGAATTTCGAATTTCGTCTTCGATGCTGATTTCTGAGAAAGAGGGTGGTATAGAATTTCTGAGAAAAGATAATGAATCATGGCGTGCGATAGGATTGAACACGTTTTGATACCTATGTGCACACCATTCATGCAGGATGTTTATATCGCGACATAAACATAGAACGATAATTATTATAAATCAATCGTCGCGGCAGCCCATGGAGTAAATATATAGCGATAAGTATTCGGTGGAGAGTTCCGAATATTCATAGTTCCGAGTATTTAATTTATGTAGTAAACATAACTGTAAAAATGTGAGGTTAGGTTGAGCACAAGGTTGCTGGATAGGTTAGGATCGGCGATTGGCACTAAAACACTGAGTTGCACACAGGAATGTGACGTCTTTATTATAAAGAGTGTGCCAACGGGTGAGCCGTTGTGCGCACTTGAAATTAGAGGGTTGTGCCCCCGTACACTCTCTTGTACAATTCACACGTGTGAAAACGTGCCCACGCGGACACGCACAATCGCGAATGCACACTCTCGTGATAACTGCACCCGAACTGTGTCGTGAACACCGTGGTTGAGCTTACCGATTGACTTGAAATGATATGCACACAATAATTGCTTGTTGAGCAACGCGGTAAAATGACAATGAGCAAAACGTGTTGTACGTTGCGCACGGTTGTGAACAGAGAGTGAATCTCAAGATGGATGCGCATTTCCGCCGCGGCGTCTTCTCGAACATTCTCGAGCGTCGATCGACAAGACGGACGCTGATTGGTTGATCGATCGCGGATCGACCGCGACTTCCGCCGCCCAGGAGGTGCTGCGGTGATCGAGAGTGCGGCGGCGCAGAGAACTATTCATTCCCAAACATGCTCCCGCCATCAACAGCTGATTGAAGATGTTGATGATGAATCTGTAACAGGCAAAATTGCCAATTTTGCAATTGGCCTGATTAGTGTTGTTGTGGCGGTCTTGAGCGTCACGACTCGGGTGAGTCCATCCTTCCCTGGATGTAAGGTGATGATCCTCGCAAGTGGCCACTTGCTGGGTGGAAAACGCTCATCTGTGATGAGCACCAGGGACCCGACCTTCAGGTCGTTGGTTGGATGATGCCATTTGGTGATGGATAGTTGTCTCTGCAGATAGTGGGATGACCACTGAGTCCAGAATTGTTGCATCTTCTTTTGAATGAATTGCCATCTAGCTGATGGCAAGACTGATGAATTCTCCACAGACGGTTCCGGAAGAGCTGAGAGTGGTTGTCCAACAAGAAAGTGCGCTGGTGTGAGTGCTGTGATGTCATCTGGGTCATCACTGAGGGGCTCGAGCGGTCGTGAGTTGAGCATTGCTTCTATTTGTGTGAGAAGTGTGCTGAACTCCTCGTATGTGAGCACCGTCTCACTGACTGTGCGCCGGAGATGGTGTTTGACTGACTTCACGACCGCTTCCCACTTGCCTCCCATGTGTGGTGCGGCTGGTGGGTTGAAGTGCCATTCTGTCTTGTCATTGACGAACAGCTGGTTCAAGCGTTGATGCGCCTCAGTCCCCTGGGTGAACATTCTCTTGAGGACGGTGTCAGCTCCAACGTAGTTGGTCCCGCAATCAGAGTGAAGAGTGAGAGGAATACCTCTCCTGGAGACAAATCTCCTGTAGGTGGCGATGAACCCTTCTGTTGTATAATCTGTCACCAGTTCTAGGTGAACAGCTGATGTGGTGAGGCACACAAAGACGCAAATCCAGCCCTTTTGAGTCTTGGCACCTCTTCCTCTCCACGTCTTCAGTGTGATTGGACCCGCATAATCGGTGCCAGTATTGTTGAACGGTCGTGAGGGTGTAACTCTCGAAAGAGGTAGTTGGCCCATCAGTTGATGGGCACGGATCCCCCTTTGTCGAGCACACACAACACACCGCAGGATGTGCGATTTTACTGGCGCTCGCCCTCCAATGATCCAGTAGTTTTGTCGAATCTGGGCGAGGGTGAGCTGGGTCCCTCCATGGAGAGTTTGTCGATGAGCATGGTCTATAATCAATTTAGACAAATGTGAATGACGAGGTAGAATTGCAGGGTGCTTACTTTCGTAGCTTGTGCAAACGTTGTTGAGTCTGCCTCCAACTCTAATGACTCCACTCTCATCGATGAATGCGGTGAGTCGATTGAAGACATGAGCGGCTGGCAAAGTTGAGCCTGAGCTGAGCATCTTCATCTCGCTGGAGAAATAAAGCGCCTGCGTTGCTTTGATCCAGAAGATCCTGGCCCATTCTATGTCGATGGGCGACAAGGTGAAGAGCGGCAGCGTGACTGGAGCCTTCTTCAACCTTGAAACAAATCTGAAACAAACTGATGTGATGCGAATAAGTTTGTTGAGAGATGAATATTTGTAAATGAGGTCCCAGTGATATTCAATCTTTTGAATATTGAGCAGCTTTGAAATGCCTGGACGAGACTCTAGTGCACTCAAGTCTTCGTCTAGCATTGGTTGTGATGGCCATGTTTCACTGGGCTGCGCAAGCCATGGTGGTCCCGTCCACCAAAGCTTATGATGTTCAAGCTGCGATGTTGATAAGCCTCGTGATGCGCAATCAGCTGGGTTTGAGGTCCCTGGAACGTGTCTCCAATGTGCGCCTTGGGTGATCTCTTGAATTTGAGACACACGATTCCTTACGTAGTCCGTCCAGCGTGATGCTTGTGTTTTGATCCATGTTAGTGTCACTTGTGAGTCCGTCCACAGATATGTTGTAGCAATGTTGAGCTTGAGCGTTGCTTGAACATATTTGGTGAGCTTCGCCAGCATCAATGCTGCAGTAAGCTCGAGTCTCGGGATTGTGAGCTTCTTTAGTGGTGCTACCTTAGTTTTGGAGCACACCAATGTCGCGACCTTGTGAGTTGTGGACGGTGATGATACGGTAATGTAAATTACCGCTGCCATGGCGAGTTGTGAGGCATCAGGAAAAGCCGTGTAGTTCCACTGTAGAGTTGCTGAAGGTGTTGAACCACCTTGGACATGATAGCTTGCGCAAGCTTGTTAAATCTTCTCTGATGATGAGCCAGTGTGACGTTACTTGGGAAGGCAGTGGATCATCCCAGTTGAGCTTGTGTAGCCACAACTCTTGCAACAGTGTTTTTGCTCGAATTATGACCGGCGCTAGAAAACCTAATGGATCAAATATTTGTGCTACTTCTGATAAGATGAGGCGTTTGGTGAGCCTTGAATTTGAGCTTGGTTTTGAGGTGAAAGAAAATTCGTCGTTGATCACATTCCATTGAAGTCCGAGAATTTTGGTATTGCAGTCGTCTAATGATATAACTGAGCCTTGGGCTCGTTGGGTTTGAGAAATTGCATCAAGCAACGGAGGAAAGGTTGAATGCCACTTGGCTAGTGGAAACCCTCCCGCGTTGCACAGATCTTTTAATTGGTGAGCAATTGTAATGAGCATCTCACCTGTGTTTGCGCCTCCAAAGATGTCATCAACGTATCTGGCATGTGTGATTGATGGCACCGCCAGAGGAAAGCGATGTCCTTCGTCTTCCGCCAATTGGAGTAAGGCTCTGACCGCCAAAAATGGAGCAGCCTTGGTCCCATATGTGACCGTTGTGAGCTTGTAGGGCACCTCCTTTGAATCGTCATCGATCCACAGTATTCGTTGGAGATCTTGATCATCCTCGTGAATCTTGACTTGACGATACATTTTCGTCACGTCTGTGGCAAAAATGTACTTGTGCTGGCGTATCCACAGCAGCACGTCGGTGATGTTAAGGAGCAGATTTGCACCCGTATGCATCAAATCGTTGACAGAATACCCGGATGAAGTAGGGCTCGATCCATTGAAGACGACTCTCAGTTTTGTCGTCTGGCTGTCAGGCTTCAATACTCCATGATGTGGAAGATAAAACACAGAGTGAGTATTAGGTGAAAGGGATGGTGCTCTTACCATGTGACGGAGCTCCTCGTACTCTTGCATGAAGCCTTGATAGAGGTTGCGATACTCGCCGTTCCTATTGAGTTTGACGAGCGTACGCTTCAAGCAAGCATGAGCTGCTTGATAAGAATTACCCAGCAGCTTTGGAGTCTCCTTCAGAGGGATGCGCACGGTGTATCGTCCTGTGGAATCACGAGTGTGTGTCGCTCGAAAGTGATCCTGACACTGTTGATCCTCAGGTGTGAGCTTCATGGGTGCATCTGTTGGGAGCTCTTCTTGAATCCAAAATCGTGTCAGCATGTCTTGTAAAGAATTGTCGTCATGCTGCACGACTGCAGAGTGGTGTGCTGTGACCGTACGCCGGTCCACTGTAACTGGTCCAAGAATGAGCCACCCAAAAATGGACAGCTGTCCAATTGGCATTGAAGAATCACCCTTCTTGAGGGTGGGCTTGATCACTTGTCCATACACGTCTGCGCCAATCACGATGTCTATCGGTCTTGATTTAAGAAAGTCTGGATCGGCCAGCGGAAGGCCATTCAAATGTGGCCATTCTTGACGTGGCGGTTCCACCGATGGTAAACTTGACGTCAGTGCTCGCAGAACGTGTGCTTGAAAGTGCACTGTTGACATATCGTAGTTGGAGCGCAGAGTTAGTAGTGCGACTCCTCTGGTTTGAATTGATGTGTTACCCCCAATGCCAGTGATCGTGATGGATGCATGGGCGCGTGGAATCCTAAGCAGGTTGATGAGCTCTTCAGTGACAAATGTCAGTTCCGAGCCCGAATCAATCAATAATCTGACTGGAGTAGATGACACTGAAGTGATCAGCTGGGCGTTGGCTGTTGCCAACAGGGTAACTGAAACGTATGGGGTGAGCACTGGCGATGATTGGTTGAGCCTCCTTCTTTCTGTTGAGCAAGCTGTGTGTGTCTGCGTTGTGCGCTGTTGTGTGAGTGATGGTGGTGACTGGACGACTGCACCGATGTCTCAATGGGTTGAGCTGTCTGATGAAGTTCCCTCTACTGGTTGAGGTTTCGCAAGAGCAGCGGTGTGAGCAGTTGGCTGGGTGAGGTGCAGCATCGTGTGGTGTTTTGCTGCACAGGTCTTGCACCGACGGGTGGAATTGCAATCCTCTGTGCGGTGCCTTCCACAGCAATTCCTGCACAACTTGTTTGAGGTAATGATTTTCCGCCTGTCCTCCACCGACAGCTCCCTGAACCTCGGACACATCACAACATAGTGGTCCTCCTTACAAAAGTCACAGGGGTAGCTGTACGGCGAGGACGCTGGCTGCACCGACGATCTGGGTTTCATCGATGCAGTGTGCACGCTGCTCCTGCTTGGATGTGACCTGCTTGGTTGTGACCTGCTTGGTGGTGCAGCAGGAGTTTGAGCCCTCTTTGTCACCTTCATTTGAGCAGCCGCCTCTAACCGCTCTAAGGCTACCACCTTGGCAGCAATGAATGTCTCCAGCTGTGTCAGCCGAGGATATTCCTTGGATGCGCCCACCGAAGTCTCCCAGGCTTCCCTGGTGGACTTGTCCATCCAACTGGTCGCCTGATGTACGAGCAGGATGTTGCACATGTCTTCTGCTGCGCCCAAGGTGGTCAGTGTTTTTTGCACCTTATTGATGGTGGACACAATTTCGTTGAGCGACTTTGCGCTACGCGTCGCTATTGGCGAGACGTTGAGCAACTTGTCCAGCTGCTCTTCAATGAGCACGCGCTTGTTGGTGTATTTCTTGCTCAGTTCCTCCCAGCAAGACTGGAACGATGAACCTGTGAGCGGGTATGCGTTCACCAGCTCTGATGGCTCACCTTGGAGGCTGGACCGCAGGTAGTGAAGCCGGTCTATTTCCATGAGCTGCTGGTCCTGGATGATCAGTGAGGTGAACAGCTCACTGTAGGCTGGCCACTGGGTGTATGCACCAGAGAATGTTGGTAGGGTGAGCTCCGGCAGCTTCGAGGCCCTCGACGGTATTGCACTCGATGCCGCCTGTGGACGCTGCTGCATCGCCTTCACGTCTTCTCGCAGGCGGTTGAGCTGGATCTTTGTTGTGAGGTATATTTGAGCCTCCTGCACTGCCATGTTAGCCTCAAAGTAAGGGTGGTTGATGCACTTTACCGGCCAGGTCTCCTCAAAATGAGCATGTTCTCGTGTGAATGCTGCGTGCAGCTCATCTACGTGGGCTGCAAGCAGCTCCACCTCGTCGACGGACGTAGTGTGTGCGTGGGTGGGCATCTGCGACTTCAAGGCCTGAAGGGAATCGAAGCGACCCATCTGGGTCTTGGCCTTGAAGACCAGCTGCGAGGGCAACGTTGCTGGTGATGTCGCCCTCGGTGGCTTCTTGTCCCCACTCGTCCCCAGAGCCTCGGTGGGGATGGTGAGCACAATCGGTGCTGGGGAGGACGCCCTTGACGAACCCGCCGACTTCGCGACCTTTTGATCTTCTTGATCCGCCATTTCGAAGCACACGAGATGAGCTTGTGAGCCCTCTAACACAAACTACACAGCACTGTAGTGCACAATCATCGATCCGGCTCGAAGGACCAAAACTGTAAAAATGTGAGGTTAGGTTGAGCACAAGGTTGCTGGATAGGTTAGGATCGGCGATTGGCACTAAAACACTGAGTTGCACACAGGAATGTGACGTCTTTATTATAAAGAGTGTGCCAACGGGTGAGCCGTTGTGCGCACTTGAAATTAGAGGGTTGTGCCCCCGTACACTCTCTTGTACAATTCACACGTGTGAAAACGTGCCCACGCGGACACGCACAATCGCGAATGCACACTCTCGTGATAACTGCACCCGAACTGTGTCGTGAACACCGTGGTTGAGCTTACCGATTGACTTGAAATGATATGCACACAATAATTGCTTGTTGAGCAACGCGGTAAAATGACAATGAGCAAAACGTGTTGTACGTTGCGCACGGTTGTGAACAGAGAGTGAATCTCAAGATGGATGCGCATTTCCGCCGCGGCGTCTTCTCGAACATTCTCGAGCGTCGATCGACAAGACGGACGCTGATTGGTTGATCGATCGCGGATCGACCGCGACTTCCGCCGCCCAGGAGGTGCTGCGGTGATCGAGAGTGCGGCGGCGCAGAGAACTATTCATTCCCAAACAATAACATTGCACCGCGCCATGCAGTGTGTTTATATTTGAGCAGGATTGAACGCGTTTTGATCTGTGAATCGTGGGATCGATACAGCGCACGTGCAATGACGTAAACATATAGCGATAATTATTCGGGGCAGAGTTTCAAGCATTCTCACGATCGAGAACAGGGCGACGTCTCAAGCATCTTTCTGGAGGGGCTGTAAGTCGAGTGCCGTGCGGGGGTGCGTAAGGGCAAAAGAATTCGTACATGAACCCCAGGGCATCTGGTTTACATCAGACCAATGTTAGGACCACACATATCGCCTATCCGGAAACGCGATTGACATTTGTCTAGACCATATCTCTAAGAATTAATATTATGTACGAAAGGATATTATAAATGATTCGTTACAGGTATTAATGCGAAAGTCATACATTTATTAAAACATTGTGAAATTTATACATTTATTATTAAATCTTACATTTATCATTAAAACATATATGTATGTACTATAGTGGTACAGCCTTTACATCACGCAGCATGGATTGCATTCCTAACGCGATCAATTCACAATCGATCAAAGAATGCTTTTCGAAGTGGTCGCTTTCGGAAATTAATTGTACATAATCTGTCGGTGCGGTAGCGCTGCGTAGAACGTTTACGAAGGTAGCATATTTACTACTTACTGAGTACATATTATCACTTAGCCAGGTGAACATATGTTCAATGCAATGTTCGTACGCGAATAGTTTACGCAATGTGATTTCAGTCATATATATGTAAACGTGATTGTCGGTGATTTTAATAAGTTGATCATTATGCATAGACGTGAAGTCTAGGCGTAAATGATCAATTATGATGTGGGTTTGGGGCGATGTTGCGTTGCTGCGTAATCGTTGGAGTATGTCCGCCTTGTTTTGCAGTATAAGCTTCCACGTAGACATCGAAAAGCTCAACTCGATACCTTTATTGTCGGCTATGGCGATCTCGACGCTGTACGAATTCATGCCAATGCGTATCCCAATAATTAGGCGTTTATAAGCTGACGCCGTCAGCGGATAATCACGCCCCAGGACCCGTACAATTAACGGTTTTGGCGTTTTCGTGGTTTTTGATGCTACGGATCCAGAACTGTAAGAAACATACATATAGAATTAATACATCGTTCGTTTCCGTTTACAGTGATTGAAATAAGTGATTGAAATAAGTGAAAGAAAGAAATAAGTTAAAAGTGTATAGTAACGCGTACGTACTTCACAGCGAGTTGTTTATTTGGAGAACCACCATCGTTGACGGATGTGCAGGATGAGTCGTTTAAGCTGCGTTTGGACATTTTGAAATGCAATATGCACTATGTCCATCGAACAAAAAAAATTGACGCGAACGATACTTAACACTCAAGCGTACGTGGTGTAATGAAGTCCACGAGACTGACCCACGTCACTTTATACTGATTCACGTACACGTATACGTCAATGTGTGGAAGTATACGTTAATGTGTGTAAGTAAATTACATCAGTGATGGCGATGGTCAAGGTACGTATGTATATAACGCAAGAGTTTGAGAATACGTGGCAAATTCAAATAGTATGCACTACAAATTCATGGAGTATACACACAACAGAAGAGTTAGAGGCGATTCGCGGTGTGAATCATAAAAGTATACTATAAGCATTATAATAATTAGTCTCGAATTATAAAATCATCGAGGAATAAGAATAAGAAAAAAAGAAGAAGAAGAAGCTGTGATGTATGGGCATCCCCACCCTACCTCAAGACTATCCTATTTGGAAACTACCCCTACCCTGCAACGCACAGGGCATTCGTTCTGTGCTAGGGAAGTGGAATGCATATAAGGGTGTAGACCGCCGCTGCACGGGACAGTTTAACATGAGTACCTTTTATTACGTGCAAACACCCCTGACGCGAGGAATGAACGCTTTTGAGATGCAGCGATGCATTGTAAGTATAGTTGATTTAAATTGAATTGGTGCGCGTATTCGACAAAATTCTAACGAAGTTGTGCGTTTGTTTCAGCAACGGCATGGTGAAATCGAGCGTGCCTGGTACGCTGAGCGGGACGCTTTAATTGAAAATATTGTAATTATGGTTTTTATATAATTGAATTCGTTGCGCGTTTTCAATTGAACTGGATTCTAACTAAGTCATGCGTTTGTTTCAGTGCGAACGCGATAATCTGGTGAAGGCATGGCGCATGGAGCGGCGGCTCGCAGTTAAACATGTCGTAAGCGGTGTTATATATAAAAAAATATATTGGTGCGTATGTGCAATTCAATAATGTTTTAATCGATTCGTACGTTGTTACAGCTGGAACGCGAACGCGAAATGCTCGTATGGAACGATAATTACCTTCGAGCGGTCGGTCGCCTCGTAAGTGACGTTTCGTAAAAATTATAGTGATGCGTGACCAATATCACACGACGATGTTTTAATCGAGTAATCCATATGTTTCAGCATCGAGAAGGCATCGAGGCACGCGCACGCGATGGAGATCGTGACGTAATCATCCAGCTGCTGGTAAGTATTGTTTCACGCAAAATGATACGCGTTCACCATTCAATGTTGTTTGAATCGAATCACGTGTATGTTTCAGCATCGCCAATACCCTACGAGGAGGGATGGAAGGATATGCCGCGCGTTGTGGCAAAAAATTGCATTTGCTCGGCGCATGTGGCGTGAGGACACGGTGAACATCGAGTTTTTGATGTTTGAGGATGAATTTGATTTCTGGGGGCTGCGGCGGTTATTCGAATAGTGAGTATAAGTGAATTGTAATTGTTTCGGTGTTTCGCGCGCCAATACCAACGTTTTATATAATAATAATTTGGTGTTTTTCTTTGTGTGTTGCAGTGAGTAACGTCGCCAACAAATATTTTTTAAATTTTTATGCGTTATTAATATTTTAAAGAATAAATTTAAATAAATAAATATATTTTTTATTTAAAATAGCGTATGTTTATTCATATACATCCATGCATGTGATCTTATATTATAGAACCAGTATTTACGTAAAAGCGTATTCGTATGGGAGGGGTATTCTTGCTCGTGGGTAAAGATAGCATTCGTCGCAGTCGTTGCGCTTATCACCGTCACCGTTGTACTCGTAGCTATAGAAACAGAAAAAATTAATACATATTAGTCTATCTATATATGACGCATAAAGTAGATGCAATGTGTGTATAGGACTTACATTAGACGACGTTACGTATATAATTCCATATTTTCTGGACGTTCTCCAACGCGCAAACACCATCGTTGTTGTGAAATGTACATCGAAGAGCATCCGTTGAAGACATAGACTTCAGGTTAGGAACGTCGGGGTCCGCGGTGTCAGGGATGATCCCGCAATAATCATCGTCAACGTCGTAGCCGCCGTCGTCTTCGACGGTTCGAGCGTTGTTGTTGCTGCTGCTGCTGTTATTCGGTGGTTGTTGTTGTTGTTGCTCCTTCAGTTCGTATTAATCACAGACATCCTCAACGATTATGTCAGGTAGTAGTTGCAGCATCCAGGTTTTATTTCCCACACCTTTCACGACGACGAAGTCAATGTTCGTGAGTACACGGGCCAGCAGCCCAGGAAGTTTGGAGTATGGAACGTAACCGTCAGACCAGCGAAGCCCGTGATGATGCTTCGCGAGCCAGGACGCTTGACGGTTCTCGCACGATTTCAGATGCCCCCAGACGTACGGTGGTTCGAAGATCCAATGGCTGATTGTAGGCGTTTTATCGTTGTTACTGTGTCTGCGAATCGCGAGCTCTTTGACAACGAACTCGCAATTGGCATTGAAACCTTGAAGATCGACGATGGCGAACATTATTTTACGATTAGGTAGCAGTGTCGGTGGTAGCGTCTGAACAGCAACTGAGGACTTGGACATCGTCGTTTTCACAGCAGCAGAACCGGCAATAGTATTCGTTGATCGTTCACACATACGCATACTATGTTAGTTTACGTACCACGTTAGTCAAAGGGCCGTATTCTACTATACGATCGTAAATGATCATACAGTACGCTGTAGTATTAGCGGGGACATTTTCGTTGCACTCGAAATCTATTCGCACATCCACCGTAGCGCTCTTCAACGATTCGTTCTGTCTAGAACAATCTATGACCGCGATAGGCGCGTATCGAAAGAATTCGATCGCGTTCAGTAATGGTTCTCCGTGTCCGTAGTACGATCGACCAAATTTCGCGTACATATCGTACAGGATCGCGTATTTAAACTTATCGAAATCCAAGTTCAAATCATCGTACGGATACGTCTCGGAATTTAGGTATAATCGAACGTTCGCGAGTTTACACGCGTCGAATCTACTCGCAGTTCTATCAAGACGATTCTTTCGATCGGTTTGCATGGCGAATATCACGTATCGAGGTTTCTCGATTTGCGACGTAGCTTTCACGGTCCACGTATGTTTCGTTGTCGCTTGCAACAACGGATACTCGTACAAGTCCCACGATCTGAAACTCATCGCGATCGGTCGGCCACTTTCCAGGATACGTAGCATCGATAGTTTATTCACTTCCTCCAAAGCGACGTGTGGCATACGCCACTGCACCTTGCGTATGTCTAGTTTCGGCCTCGCAGTGACTGAGGTACCGTACATCGCGTTCGCATCGACTCGTGATCGAATAAGGATCAGCTCGTGCCGCGCGTTCATCACGATGTGTTTGTAATCCTCGCAGAATCCTAACAGAACGTTCAATGGTACGCAGAAATTGAAAGCGCCCGAATGAAAAATGTCTTTATCGTACGCGATGGTATGATCCCAACCGGCATTCGCGAGCACTTTGCTTCTATCGACCGACAACGAAATGTAATTTTTCAACGCGGAAGCGATTCCCGGATTTCGGCAACGATCGATCTCAACTCCGTTCAATTCGTATTTATTTATTTATATATTTATTTATTTATTTATTTATTTATTTATTTATTTATTTATTTATTACGGGACACGCCCAATTTAGACAATAGAGACAATAATAGCCTACGTACAAGAAAACAAAGAAAGAAATAAAACAAAAACATCCAGCCGTAAAAAAAAAAAAAAAAAAAAAAAAAATTGAACATTGCAGCTTACTTATCAATGAGTATTTTGCGCAGATTGCTCTTGAAAGTTTGAAGGGATCCGCCGAAAAAATCAATTTTGTCTGAGTATAAATTGGCAACACTGACTATCCGATTTACAGGATCACGAGCACCGAACTTAGATTTAATACCTGCACAATAAAAGGATGTCCTTCCTCTTAACCCCTTAACGCACAGTTTTTTTTCGACGGGTAGGGTCCAAAAATGCACCATTTTTTTTTTTGCATAAATTGATGTATTAGGGGTGTTGTAACTTGTTTTGTACATTGACAGTGGTGAACGATGGATTTTTGCCGAAATAGAGCAAAGAAAGCAAGAAATGGTATATAATACATTCTATTCTGTTTCATGTAATATAGTTTATTATAGAGCCATATAAAGAGGAATTAAAAGTGTGATTTGGTGTGATAAATCTTGAAACAAGGCACGGCACATAAACCTACATTACAATCATTGCACATATATCGGGTTTCTTTCCTACGTTTTTTCCCTCTTGCATCCCTTTTGCTAGCACAAACAACACAGATTCTGTATGGTGTAGTTTTTTTTTCCGTTGCTGGAACGAAATCTGGAAAATGTCTTTCTGCTAATCTTAAGGTCCCCGGGTCTACACTAGGACGGCCTACTTTTTTTGAAAAAATTGGGGAATGATATTTTTCTATCATATTTTGGACCAGGGTTTGGCGAAACTCCAAATGCTTCATTTGCCCCCCATTTTTTTTGTATAAAATGAACGAATTCCAGACAGTAATATCCAATAAGTGAAAGAATATTTTTTTATAATATTTCTTCCCCCGCTTTTTTGTTATGGGATAATCATGTAGGTGTTGATCTAATCGGTCAACACCTCCCATAGTACGATTATAGTCTACAACTACACGCGGCTTTCTGATTGAATATCCATCCTTGTCAATTTTATTAGTCGTAACAATTTCTGTATTATGTATTGTTGACAAAAGACTAACATTCTTTTTGTCTAACCATTTCATTGTCATTATTTTGTTTCTTTTGAAAGCTATTATTTCGCCTTTTTCTAATTTCTTATTTTGTAATTGTTTTGGGATGCCTTTCCTGTTTGACCGAACTGTTCCGTATATATCTGTATTCCTTTCCACAAGAAGTTCCGCAAGATCTACAGATGTGTAAAAATTATCTGTAGTTACACAATATCCTTTCCCTAATAAAGGTTCAATCAAGGATAAAACTACTTGTGTTGACATTAGCATATTTTTATATTTATTGTTTATTATTGTTCCTTTCCCAGTGTATATTATGAAAGAATATAAGTATCCTGTCATTGCTTCACACAAACAAAACATTTTTATGCCAAAACGGGCTCGTTTTAGTGGAATGTACTGCTTCCAACCTAATCTGCCTTTATATAACAATAAACTTTCATCAATTGAAATATCTCTTTCAGGAATACATAAGCTGGCACATTGTTTATTTATATAATCATAAACAGGCCAAATTTTATTGAGCTTAACATTTGGATGAGTACTCGGAATATAATCTTCATTATTACAAAAATGTAAATTTTTTTTTATATATAAATATCTCCGCAAAGTAGTCAATTTCGCAAAAATTGGTGTTTGGAAAATTTCTGAAGGTGTCCAATACATTCTTTCATCCGGCTTTTGTATTATGCCTTGAATTATGTTTGTAGCCAAAAACATATACATTTCCCCCATTGTGGTTGGTGCATTATTGCTCGAAGACCTACCTGGTTGCTGTTCGGCATATCTGTTTGTCTCCGTGACAATAACATTTACTAAACAGTTCGAGAAAAATAATTCAAAATATGATAAACAATTAGAATTACTTTTGACCGTAAACGTGCAACCAGGCGTTTCTGTGAATTGAAATCTTGGTGGAGCAGGATTTGGGTTACAAACATTTATGCGTTCCCAATTTCCATCAACTAATTGAATTTCGAGGTCACTTTCCTGTTCTCCGTCTGTTTCACTCTCATCAGAAGTATCAGTACCGCTCTCTGATAAATTCATATACTCTATGTCAGTAAAGTAACTATCAGACATCTTCAAGTTCTTATACAACAACGCCAACACCGACAATAACTAGAAGAATAAACAAAAAAAATTCCAACAATAGAAACAACAATGAAACCCACAATATCGAGGTTGGAATTAGTACTGTATGAAAGACGATTACTGAATGCTAGTTACCCAAAGACTGAAGAAACGAATCACAGGAGACGGCAAAAATGGTTGATATTATTATTATTTATTAAATCAGTATACAACAATTAGTTTCCAATTAGTATAAGATAGTATTGCTTGTGCGCACAGATATGAGCGCCTAAATTAAACAAACCGCCAAGCGGCGAACAAATGAACTACATGCCCGTGACTGTCACGGGCATGCTCAGATGGTACGGTTCAGCGTGCCCCGGCTATGTCACGGGCGTGAGCGTTAAGGGGTTAAAATTCTGGATGGTGCGTATAGAGAGATATCCCGCAACAGTGAAGGACAGTTGATGCAACTATTAACAATTTTAAATAAAAAACAAAGATCAGCGATACGCCTTCGTTCCGATAAGGTAGATAAGTTCAGAGACGCCAGTATTTGGTCATAATTGTGATCATCACGTGACATTGGACGTCGCAGTTTATAAGCGGCAAACCTTAGGAATTTGTGTTGAACCCTCTCTATGATTAGATTGTCTTTCGCAAGGATCGGCGACCAAATTGTAGGCTGCGGCCCTGAACTAGCTTCGGGCCTGGGGTTTTTCCCTACGCCTGGTCAGCGTATGGTCGGTTCGGCGAGTACGCTTGACTCGCCGAATACGCGGGCGAAGACGATGCGACCGTTTATGACAGGGTCGCTAGAAGCAAGGACAAAGTGCGAGTCGGCTCGAGGGCGGAAGATTCATTCTGTGATCGGTTGCCATCGGGTTCACTTCGCGTCTGCATTAGAAAAGACTATCTCTTTTTATTAAAGTGTTTATTTTAAAACCTGTCTATTTAATTTCCCGTCCAACCTCAGCCATCCCTACAGTATCGAATCTCATCGAACATGAACGCGACGCAATTATTGTCGAGAACAGCACTCGCCGACGTTGCCTGGCCTTTCGCGTCTTGCGTCGTTAACGTGCCACGACCTTCGATGTATAGAAAACTTTCGCACGGAAGCGTGTACAGATCTTGCTGCTGTATGGGGATTCTTATCTCGTCGCTATTATCGAACGTCGTGTTGGCGTACGGATTGTACGTGTGTAACTCGATTTTCGTGATACGATTATCAAAGGTTGGCGTATTCGCCACGTCCAGAATAAAAGACATCGCGGTTGCGTGTCACTCACAGCTTGTCTAATAGGCGACGATGAAACCTAGTGATCGTAGAATACGCGCGTTTCTACGAGTCCATGACTTTCTTGCGCTTCTTACCGGTCCTCTTCTTATCGCTCCACCCGCTCTTATTCCGCTACTTTTGCCCGCCGATGACGCGACACAGAGACGTTAGGAGTAGCAGCGGCAGCTATGATTGATGATTCGTATGTATGATCTAACACTAACATACTACACACGCGCGCACACCTGTAGTCACGCTAGCCTATCGCGCGGACGTCGTTGAACGTGCAAACGAATCGTTATTTCTTCTCCGCGGAAATCTATAGGACGCTCGTGTTGATCGACGATGCACAACGTTAGATCGTGTATTGCTCGTGCAACGATCGGCAGGTAAATGACGTGTCGCGGGGTTTCCGATATCTTATATCCCGGTGGCACGCGAGGTGAAAATTCATGGATCGTGTGTACCGGCTTGTCGTTGCTGTACGCACCGGTAGTGACGTTGCACGTTACTCTGATCACGTTAACGTTTATAATGTTCACGGGTACGTCGGACTCGTGCCAGGTTCTTGGCGATAAAACGCGATTCGGGGAAAATCCTAGCAACGAGCCCACATTGTTTGGTTGCGTAAAGTCCACGGCGAACGAGCAGTACAGCTCGCTTTTCATGGTGTTGTTGTTAGCTCGCAGCATTAGAGGATACTTGTCGGCATCATTCTCATTTGCATCGTTGTTATCGATACTTCGGGGATGTCGATCGAGTAATCGCTGCTTCAGGTGCTCGGCGATAGCGTCTAATTCGTATGAACCGTGAGGGATCGCAATGTATTCATGAGCGACGTCGACGATGTTGTTCTCGGTGCTGTAGTCGGCGATGAAGTAGAATTTATCGTTGCTCGAGTCAATGTTCGGTATCGTGTGAAACGTCTCCAAGTCCGCGAGTCCTAATTCATACTGACCATCGCTCAAATCTATCGGAGGAAAATAGTTTACCGTGAGCACGCTGCTACGGCCCGTTAACGTTAGCGTGAACGACATATCGATTACACTCGCGAGACGGAGAGCGAGAAAGTGACGCGCGCGTTCGAATACTCGTCAATTTATCGGTATTATGTTTCTTTATTATAGGATATATGGAGCATCATTATGTATGGATACATCGTAGCATAATCTTAGTACATAGGCCATAATTCCATAGATTTTTGATGCAAAAATTGCGCGCATAAGGGACCGCAATTCATCTCGTCGAAACGTTGAAAACGATCGTGATTGTACGTGATCGTTGTTCCGAGCCCGAAATAGTAAATCAATTCCGTGGGAGGTCGCAGATTCCCGAAATTATCAAAGTACTGTACTCGTAGCCCGCGTTTCGCGTACGCGACCCAGTGCGTACCGGCGCCTCGATTCTCGTCAAGATTCGCGATACCACATTCGTTGGCTAGTACGCGCGTAGGAAGCGTGTCGCGCATAAACACCCCTCGAAAGAACGGTACGCTAGCACACTCGCGCTCTAATTGCAGATTCGTCATAGGTTGTTGCGTTATCGCTGCCACCGTCGCCACGCGGCTACTCGATCGACGTTTTTCTTTTTCTTTGAGTGCTGTCGTCGTTGGCGTCGGCGTCTAGGATTCATGCCAGCGCCTCGCTTGTACGGTGTCAGATGCATTCCACGCCCTTCCATAGCCCGATGATGACGCAACGTCTCCTCCAGCTGTTTTCGAGAGGCCCTCGAATCGTTGACCGCTTTGGTTATACCAGCCGCTCCACCGGCCAATGCTCCGATAGCCGATAACGCAGGCAGCACGAACGGAAGAAATGGAAGAAATCCACCGCGTTTAGCCACTCGTAGATTACGATGTCGTCGTCGCCGTTGCGGATGTTTTCCTCCAGAATTTCTCTTTTTCCTTCCAGCCTTTCTCTGTTTACGTCTCGTCCTTCTCATACCCATGCCGAGTTTGGTCTTAGCCTTCATCGTTGCCCACACTCCAGTCGCTGCGGCTTTTTCGCCAAAGGTAGCGTCGTTCGCGAACACTCGTTCTGGCGCTCGTTCGGCTAACGCGCGATCCGCCTCGTGTCGTCCCTCCAAATCCTTTCGACGAGAGTACGCGATATCGTGGTCGCGGCACGCAGCGTCCAGCGGGTTCACACCTTCGTCGCCACGAGCCAATCGCTTTAGCAAACGCGTCCCAGGTCCACAAAACTGATAACCCGGGACGTGTAGTTCGAACGGTAAGCGGTTTATGATTCCGTTCACGAGACCCAATCCGATCTTCTTATTCTTTCGATTCAGCCCTAGTCCATGAGACACCGCGGCCGTTGATGCGATCATACACCTGCGTTAGAATAATCAGGAAAGCTACTACAATAATAAACGTGTACGCGCGCTCCACCGATCAGAGTGGTTGTGGCATGCGCGACTCGTGCCACGAATATAAATAGTCGTCCTCGTCATGCGATTCGCGAAACAGCCGGGCGTTATTCGCGTGACCGCGAACAGAATGCTCGACGATGATAGGGATGCGAGTCGATCGAACAGACACGGCCCGTTGCTGCCGAACAGCGTGCGAGGCGTGATTTGTGGTCCGTCCGGTTGCGGAAAAACGAACGTACTTCTGAGCATGTTAGAGAGCCCGAACGGTTTACGTTTCGAGAATGTGTACGTATACTCGAAATCGTTGCATCAGCCAAAGTATCGATATCTGGAGCAGGTGTTGTCGCTCGTCGACGGAATCGAATACTTTCCCTACTCGGACAACGCCGAGATCGTCCCACCGAGAGACGCTCGACCTGACTCGATCTTCGTGTTCGATGACGTGGCGTGCGACGAACAGAACGCGATACGCGAATATTTCTCCATGGGTCGACACGCGAATGTGGATTGCTTTTATTTATGTCAGTCGTACGCTAGAATACCTAAACATTTGATCAGGGACAACGTGAATTTTCTTATGCTGTTCAAACAAGACAGTACGAACTTGCGTCGCGTGTACAACGATCACGTGAATACAGACATGACGTTCGAGTCGTTCAACGACTTGTGCGCGAGATGTTGGCGTCGACGATACGATTTCGTGGTGATCGATAAGGATAGTTCCATGTACGAAGGGCGATATCGAAGAGGATTTAACGAGTTCGTCGTAGCTCGCGGACATTAGTAAACCGCGAGTCGTTCATCGAGCAACACGAAATGTCTAGTGAACCGACGACGACAACGACTGCGTTAACCTCGAGTAACGTCGACGCGAAGCATACGCGAAAACAACGCCGACGTTATCGACAAAAGGGAGCTAAATGTCAAAAAGGAGGGAAACGTCGGGGTGTGGATACGAAGGTAGAAATCGCCAAAGTCAGCGACGTTATACGTAAAAAGTGCTTGGCCTTGAAAATTGGTAAAATGGCTACGGAAGCGGCTGTGGAGGTGAGCACGCGCCCCATAGTCGAACCGCTGAAACGATTAATCGAGAACACATCCGCGTTGAAAACACGCTCAACGCCTCGATCGCGACCTGTGAAGAGAGAACACGAATATGATCAACACCAATCATCGAAGCGACTTCGAACTGCTACTGCGACTACATCCATGGAACGTTTGAATAACGTTCCAACATCTAGCGACAATGACGACGCTAACAACGATAACGACAGCGACGTCGACACTGATAGCGACAACGACAATGATATCGACGTCAGCAACGTTGATGATGATGATGATGATGATGATGATGATGATGTTGACGATGTTGTTGTTGATGAGGGCGATGAAGACAGTGAAAAAATTCAGGATGATGAGCCGCCAACAAGGGTTCGCGATTTGGATGCGCTGTGTAGCCCCGTCGATGATGTCGCTGTGTATGTACGGAATGCCAAAGGACCCTTGTCGCGAGAATACCTACGACTGTTCTTCACAGACACCAAGAAACGCATCGATAACGTATACGGCGTATACTTGGGGTCTGACGAAGACCTAATGATCGGCGATTCCGTGCTCACCATCGACCAGAACAGCGACGACGTTCGCGTGAACGGAACTCGATACGCGGGGACTCGGGGCTTGTACGAATTGCTGTTCATGCGAATACCCAACGATCGCACGTACACGGACGCGGATCTTCGCTCGTACCGTCGCATCTTGTTGGCTACTAGTGCGCACAAGCGAAATCATTCGCTCAGCAAGCGTACGCTGGGTAACAAGGGGTACAAGTATATGAAAATCGTGTCCTCGGTGATCGGCAGGGTGCGGACACCGGGTGTCAGACGCGTCAGAGACGGCGGGCGTGGCGGCGGCGGCGGCGCGGCGTATGGATTAGCAGCGATACTGTCTCACCGCTACAAAGACAAAACAGAGAAACCAATAGCATATGCATCTAAAGTGATACCGGAGAAAGAATTGAATCGAGCAATCATTGATAAGGAAGCCAGTGCGATCGTATTCGGTTTTAAAAAATTTTATAATTACATTTATGGCAAAGAAATAACGCTGAGAACTGATCACAAACCGTTAGTTTTTATCTTTGGCCCTAAGCAAGAAATACCATTAACAGTAACGAGTCGATTGCAAAGATGGGCATATTTCCTTTCTAGATTTTCGTATAAAATACAGTATATCCGCTCAGAGCAGAATGGTAACTGTGATGCACTCTCACGACTCCCAATTAACGATTCAACTCCGATATTCAATCATGAATTTACAGCGATAAATTACATTACGGAAACATTGTACACATTAAATGCGGCGGAAATTGCAAAAGAAACAAAACGCGATAAAGCACTAAACAAAATTGTACGATATGTAAAAGGCACGTGGCCGAGAGTGAATGAACTGAGTAACATTGAACAGAAATTTTATGCGAAACGAGTCGAGTTAGTTATCGAAAAAGAGTGTTTATTGTGGGGATACAGGGTAGTAGTCCCAGAAACGGTGAAAGTAAAAGTGTTGCAGGAGTTACATGCATCGCATTTGGGCATAGTAAAAATGAAAATGATGGCCAGATCATATGTGTGGTGGCCAAACATAGACAGCGACATCGAGAAAGTGGCGGCAGCATGTAAGGTATGTGTGCAAGAGAGCAAAAAGCCTACGAGTGTTCCGTTAACACCGTGGCCGTATCCGGATAAAGTGTGGAGTAGAATTCATGCAGACTTTTTAGGTCCATTCCATGGCCAGATGTTTATGTTAGTTATTGACGCGTATTCGAAGTGGCCGGAAATTGTGAATATGCATAAGTGTACCCAGGTACCGAAAGTACTGGAAGCGTTTAAAAAAATGTTAGCGCGATTTGGCTTACCAAGACACTTAGTTACAGATAATGGAGCTCAATTTACAAGCTTAGAGTTTCAAGATTTTTGTAAACAGAACGGTATTAAGCAAAGCTACACAGCACCGCACCATCCTGCGACGAATGGTGCTGCGGAGAATTTTGTAGGAATCTTAAAGAACAAAGTCGATAAAATTGTTAAAAGCGGTAAATCACTCGATGACGCAATAAATCTCTTCTTATTTGACTACCGGTCAACAGAACATTGTACAACAGGTAGGACACCGGCGTATATGGTCTATAAACGGGAATTGCGAACGAGATTTAACTTGTTAATACCAGATGTAAACGACAATGTGATAACCAAGCAGATGGCACAAGTAGTTGGTAAGAAGGGCAGTCGAAATGTTAACTTTCAGATTGGTGACACGGTAATGGTGGATGATTATAGCGTACGTAGTAACAAGCGAATACAAGGCACGATAGCTAAGAAAATGTCACCAGTTACGTTCGGAGTAGAAGTTGCACCGGGCAGAATATGGAAACGGCATGTCGATCAGATGATTCGGTTGGCTACGGAAAACCATAGCAAGACGATTGCCAACGAGATAATTGCGGACGAAACGCCTAAGGGCTTACGTCGATCCGAGCGATTAAAGAACACAGTAGGATAAGAGTTAATTATAAAGGGAGGAAGTTGTAATGTATGGACGGTAATATAGGAAACTATATTACTATTAGCAATGAAGGTATCTGAGAGAGTGGGGAGCAGTAGCTCAGGAACCGGCATAAGCAGCATACGCTTGTACGACATATGAAAGATTATATATTAATTAGTTAGAAACGAGTGTATTGATTATTACAGAACCCGCAGAACATTACAGACGTCATCCCCCTCACCCACGAACGTGGTACCCCCTCCCCAACGAACACGGTACCCCCTCCCCACCTCACCCCCTCACCCTCACCGAAGAGCGCGCGGTACCCCCCCCCTCCCTCCCCACCCCCTCGCCCTCGCCGAAAAGCGCGCGGTACCCCCCGCCCGCCTCACCCCCTCGAGCACCCTGGTCCAGAACTCTCATAGCCTAACTACTTATGCCTAAAATGCACATAACCTAACCTTCAATCGTCCAAAAATGCATGCAGTGATTGTATCGCGCTTTTATTGTGACTCGTACATTCAGCTAACGCTTCAGTTTTGCTATGATTCCACGTTGGCAGTCTTCCCGAGTAGGCGCCATCTCGTGTCCACTAGCTCAACTAAATTTGTAACGTGACTTGCTCTGCATTATCACCAATATGGCGGAACTCGTATTTGGGAATGCAATCACGAAATTACGTTGTTTGTCCTTATATAACCAGATTTTTGGCTGGATGAGGTCTCATTCGAAAGAGGAAGCTTCAATGTAGCCCGCTCTGGTCATCGTTTGAGTCATAAAACTCTTTTAGTGACCTACAAATACTTGGAATTTGCGAGGCTATTTTGTTGATTTTTTCTCAACTTTGGACACTCATATTATCAGATATCAACACAATCTCGCTGAGCCATGACCAGAGCGGGCTGCACTGAACCTTCCTCTTTCGAATGAGACCTCACCCAGCCCAAAATCTGCTCATATAAGGACAAACAACGTAATTTCCCAAACCCATGTTTCGGGCCAGATTGTGTCGGTATACAGCGCGCTGCATTACCCGTGTCTACCCCCTTAAGGGGGGCAACCACTTTAGATGCTTCAAAAAATCAATTTTTTTTTTATTTCATAAATCATTAGCAAAATATTATAAGAATATACCCTGAAAATTTCAAAACGATATTCGGATTCCTTCTAACGGTATGTATATAAATGATAAAGACTCTCCGCTCGACTCCCAAGCGCGCCCAGGTATCCCACGAGCGCTGAGTCAGGTAGTCCCTTTTTATGACTCACCTGGTGACGTAGAGCATAGTACCTTTGCTTTGGGGTGGAATCGCTGATTAATCGGTAAGACACTTTATCATTTGATTAAACACATTTGAGTTTGAGTTTTTCGTTTGTGAAACTTTAAACGTGTTTTTCTCGAAACGACATTTTTTCAATTTGCGGGAATCATAACTCAAAAACTAATTGATGGATCATCTTCAAATTTGGAACACGTTTACATAATATAATTTATTAAAACATGAACCAAAAGTTGGAAAGCTTAGATTGTTTAAAACATATATATTATTGCAAAATGCCGGGAAACAAAATGCTAAAAATCGATCAGTTTCTTTTCAAACACGTTCCCAACATTAAATTCTCGATTTCTTTTTAAAATTCAAGTTCATGTTCTTAAAAAACATCTCAAGAATGTATCAAAATTTTTTGGACTAGTTGAGATGCTAATTGCGAGCTGCACGATTCCCGCAAGTCGACAACGACGACGAGGACACGCCAAGGGACACAGCGGATTACACCTTAATACAATGGATGAAACAACTTGAAAAAATTACCAGAGATATATGAAAACATGAAAAAATTATTGTTAGACTTGCGGAAATTTCCGTTTTTTTCCGCAATAAAAAAAAATCCCAAAAATCATCTAATTTTCGGTCTCCTAAAGTGGTTGCCCCCCTTAAACCTTTATCAAATGTAATGGCACCATCAAAAGCAGTTAACACGGCTTAACAGTATAATAAAATTGTTAATGAAATCTTATAATCGTAAAGAAAATTTACTGAATTCTCGATTATCTTCAAATGTTAATAACTATGCAAATATATATGATGATAAAGTAAAACCTTTCGGAAAGTGTAGTATATACCTACCTGAAAAGCTTCCATAATGCAAGAATTCACAAAATTTCTTTACAACATGTAGAAAACTCTAATAAGCCAACGATGTTTCAGAGGACGATTAAGAAAGAATCGCGAGCTCTAAAATCTCTTAACTTTCGACGAAGTCTGTTGCTTCGTGAGTGCACAAATGAAAAAAACAATATTCATACATTGTTCCTCAGATATTCAACTGCCTGAAACACCAAAAATTTTACGGTTTACGCAACATTTTTTAAATCGATTTATGTCCGGGTTTTAGGGCCAAATACACCACTGTGCGTCCCCTTCATTTCTATAAGCTTTACATAAAAACTGTAAATTAAAAATAGTTTTCTGCTATAAAAATAAATATCTGACAATTTAAATGCAATTTGCTACAATATATATTACTTTGTACATATGGTGTAAATTTTCAGAAACTTATGCGAAATAAGATGCGTCTCTGTCGAATCGAACCTCCTCCAGAGAACTTGCAAGCCTGCAACTCTACATAAGAATTTATTATAAATGCAATTTGTTACAATACATTATTATTTTGTACATGCATGGTACAAATTTCCAGAAATTTATGTGAAAGGAGATGCTTCTCTGTCGAACCATCTCCGGACAACTTCCAAGTCTGCGACTCTACATAAGAAACTATTAAAAAAAATTTGGCGACTTACCTTGTTAATTGAGACATTAATTCAGTCTCCTATTTAATGTAAAAACTCGTGACATTTCAAAAAATTCGGACAACTTACTTTATTGGCTTTGACACTTATCACTTGGTAGGTTATATAAAATATAATTCAGTAGTATATACAGGGTGTCCCAAAAATGTCGCGTTTCCTTGAAAGGGGTGACTCAGGGGGTGATTTGAAACAACTTTTTCCTTAGCGAAAATATTGTCCGAAGCTTCGTTAAGGAGATATTAAGCAAAAACCCCGACCAATCAGAGCGCGCGCCTTCCGCCTGAGTTCCCGCGGTAGCGTTGGCTACGAGGTAGGCGACCGCGCTTGTGCTACGAACGTACGAACAAGCAAGTTGGCATGCATCGAAGGAAACCGCGTTACACATTTTTTTTTTAAAGCAGAATCTTAAATAAGAATAATTTGAAGTGAGAGGACAAGAAGTACGTAAATTTCGTTTTTAAATAAGGCATAAACGAAAAGGTAACGTAACAGAAAATGTACGACAAGTGATCGTAATTCGTTATTGAGGTAAAAATCCGTAGTTTAACAACGGCCAACACAACTAAATTTAAAAAATAATATTAGGTGTATGAATAAATTCTTTCCGACTGGAATTTCTATCGCGGAGGTGTTCAGAAACTGACAGAAAAATGGCAAAAGGTAATTAACAATAATGAAAATTATTTCGATGATCGAGTTGTTTTCATATTTTTTAAATCGAACTGTTATTGTACCCTAAAATCGGAAAGAATTTATTTCTACACCTAATAATCACCAATAAATTAAAGAAAACTCACCCTTTCGGACATTCCTTTCCTTGCTTTCTTTCCGTTTCCGGAAACCTGTGTCACTGGGTCACTGTACCGATCCTGGTTATCGGTGGACGAAAAGATTTATGGTTGGGTAGCGCCCAGTGCTCAGCTGATCACACTGCGTCCGGGTTAATGTACCGAATATTCACTTCACTGCACGGCTACTAACACTGATCACTGAATTTATTTTTTACGGAACGTGTTGTTCCTACGTTATAAAGATTGGTGGCTGCGAAAGGGGCCGATTACTGTTAATTACTGGGACGAGATTACTACTATTACCCGGCGAAAAGAAAACTCGTGGCAGACTGTCTCGGGCTGTGCAGTCCGCTGCTGTGACGATTGGTCGAGTCACCTATTTGGGCACACTTTTACAGACGGGGCACACGTATTTTGGTTATTGGCTGAAGTTGCCACATACATTGTCACACCGCGCGACGAAGAGAACGAACGAAACACGAGATCGAGTGGGATAGAGCGATTTGACCAAGCGTAGCCTACGCTTTTGTTTTGACGATCGTCGGTCGGATCCGTATCTGATCGCTGCACAGCAGCGGACTGCACAGCCCGAGACAGTCTGCCACGAGTTTTCTTTTCGCCGGGTAATAGTAGTAATCTCGTCCCAGTAATTAACAGTAATCGGCCCCTTTCGGGGCCACCAATTTTTATAACGTAGGAACAACACGTTCCGTGAAAAATAAATTCAGTGATCAGTGTTAGTAGCCGTGCAGTGAAGTGAATATTCGGTACATTGACCCTGCGATCAGCTGAGCACTGGACGCCGATGACCAGGATCGGTACAGTGGCCTAGTGACACAGGTTTCCGAAAATGGAAGGAAAGCAAGGAAAGGAATGTCCGAAAGGGTGAGTTTTCTTTAATTTATTGGTGATTATTAGGTGTGAAAATAAATTCTTTCCGATTTTCGGGTACAATAACAGTTCGATTTAAAAAATATGAAAACAACTCGATCATCGAAATAATTTCCATTATTGTTCATTACCTTTTGCCATTTTTCTGGCAGCTTCTGAATACCACCGCGATAGAAATTCCAGTCGGAAAGAATTTATTCATACACCTAATATTATTTTTTAAATTTAGTTGTGTTGGCCGTTGTTAATCTACGGATTTTTACCTCAATAACGAATTACGATCACTTGTCGTACATTTTCTGTTACGATAGCTTTTCGTTTATGCCTTATTTGAAAACGAAATTTACGTACTTCTTGTCCTCTCACTTCAAACTATTCTTATTTAAGATTCTGCTTTAAAAAAAAAAATGTGTAACGCGGTTTCCTTCGATGCATGCCGACTTGCTTGTTCGTACGTTCGTAGCACAAGCGCGGTCGCCTACCTCGTAGCCAACGCTACCGCGGGAACTCAGGCGGAAGGCGCGCGCTCTGATTGGTCGGGGTTTTTGCTTAATATCTCCTTAACGAAGCTTCGGACAATATTTTCGCTAAGGAAAAAGTTGTTTCAAATCACCCCCTGAGTCACCCTGTAACGAGTTAGAACCGGTGGGACGCGGGTCTTCCCCCACCACGCGTGCCTAGCGCGGCCCGCCGCTACCAAGCGCGGCCGCGAGATGGCCGCGCGCCGGGCGGCGCTCTCGCTTGCGAAGTTGGCGCGCGACCGCCGCTACCGAGCGCGGCCGCGAGATGGCCGCGCGCCGAGCGGCGCTCTCGCTTGCGAAGTTGGCGCGTGACCGCCTATAAGCCAGCGCGACGGGCCCGTTAGGCAGAGTCTACCACGAGCGGTACAAGCAACCGGCTAGCGCTCTCCCAAAGATTTCCTGTATAACCAGGCTGCATCTTTGTGTACTTTTGAATCCCACTACCTCCACGGCTCCCAAAGGAACGCGAGTACGCCGACCTTTGGACGCAGGTCGATATCCGCTGTCAATCTTAGGGACAAGCTTCGCTTGCCCCGGAGGACATCCCATAGCCTCCGTACCTTCCGCGGGTTTTACCCACTGGACGGACGGACTCAAGGTTTCCCGGTCAGGGCCACTGGTGGAGACCACAGCCAAGGCACCAGAACGACCACTGCCCCCACTCCTTACATTACCGCCGGACCGTTGGAGCATTCGACCTCCACGCCGCGACCGACGCGACCGACGCAACCGACGCGACCGACGCGACCGACGCGACCGACGCGGACGACACCGTAGGTTAAGCGTTAAATTAAGCCGCACTGACCCTGTAAGTCAGCTGGACCTGGCCGGGACATTTGAATACGTGTTAGCTTCAACAATAAAGCCCATTTTACCCACGACACCTGAGTCATTCACTCGACGGCCCTGGACACCCGGTCTGAGCCGGCCTAATCGCGGTTCCTCCACCGCACACCGAGTAACCTCCACGAGGACCGGTTACATCTGGCGCCCAAACAGGGACTTACAGTTCCACGGAGGACGAGCGAATGACCGGAGTCTCCTGGGTATACGGGCTACCAAAGGCCAAACTCGCCGAGTGGGCCAAGGAGCACGGGCTCAACAACACGGGAGATCTCGACACACTGCGTGCACGCGTCGTAGTACATCTACGAGAAACTATGACGGGGCACAAGGATGGTACAGCAGCCGAACCCACGGCTGGAGGGAGCGACGAAAAAACAGAGGTACCCGCCACACCCATCCCCTCCGAGACGCCGTTGGTCAGTTTCTCCCCCGAAACCAAGGAGAAAGCTAGACCGACAAGTGACACTTACCCACCCCCCGCCCAAGGCATGATGGACAGGGTACGAAGGTGGGGAGGCCACTACGACGGAGGGAAGAGCGCGGAAGAGTTCCTGGAGCAACTAGAAGACCTCCAGGATAGCTATGAGGTCAACCCCGAGCAAATTCAGAGATGCCTCACGACAATTCTGAAAGGCACGGCACTCGAGTGGTACCGCGTAGAAAAGAAACACCTCCCAACATGGGAGGCGTTCATGCGGGCCTTCAAACGGCGGTTCATGCCAAGGCAAAGGCAACACGAACTGGAAAAAGCCATCCACAAGCGCCTGCAACAACCCACCGAAACCGCCGCTGATTTTGCCTCCTCGATACGGCTTCTAATGCACCGACACGGAAATATGTCAGAAGAGAGCCAACTCGAGTGGGTTTACTCCAATCTACGCCCGGAGTACCGCCTCTTTATCCATCGAGCGGACTTCCAAACATTACCCGACCTCCTCGATCTAACTACAGATCACGAGCGAGCCCGACAGGAAGAGGCCGCTCAAACCCCGCCCCGACCCGCCACCCGACTCAATGAGGTTGGCGACCGATACGCCCGCGATGAATGCTGCTGGAACTGCGGACAGCGAGGCCACCAGCGACGGGACTGTCGGCGTCCAACCAAACGCTTTTGCAGCCACTGCGGCCAGGAAGGCCGCCTCAGCCGCGAATGCGGATGCACTACGGCGTCGGGAAACGACGCCGGGACCGGCGGAAGAGGCTACGGCCGGTCCCCCCAACCCCAACTGCCACCACCACGACCCCTGCTCCAATTGCAACTCCCCCGGCCACGCCAGAATTAGGCAAAGACAGCCGGCCATTCCTGCCAGTACAAATACACGGTCGGTGGTTCCAGGCCTTGGTAGACACCGGAGCGTCGCTGTCCTACGTCAACCGGTCAGTGGCAGACTGGTGTCACCAACGCGGCCACCCGGGCACCCCCACGGATAGGTGGGCACAGGTAGCTAACGGAGCCACCGTACCACTGGAGGAAGAACTGGAAATCACGGTACGTGTGGGAGACTGTACCCTGACGCTCCCGTGTGCGGTACTCCCTAACCTAACACAGGATGTGTTGTTGGGGATAGACGCCCTCCGGGCCCTCGGATTCACGATACAGGTCCGGAGGCATCAATGGACGCCGGCACAGGAGGCCGCCACCATCGAAAAAACGCTCGGCCTACAAGAGTGTACCCCCGAGCAAGCACGACGACTCGAAGCCTTCCTCGCACAGGAGTTGCCACCCTTCGAGCGGCTGCCGGGGCGGACCCACATGGCAACGCATCACCTCCGGTTGAAAACCGGTGCAGAGCCAATAAAGCACCGATACACCCCGCGCAACCCGGCCATACAGGCCATCATCGATGAGGAAGTCACGCGGATGCTCGCGGAAGGAGTAATCGAGCCATCCAACAGCCCATGGAGCTCCTCCGTGGTCATCGTCCGGAAGAAAAATGGCAAGAAGAGGTTCTGCATCGACTTCCGCCGGGTCAACGAGGCCACGGAAAAGGACGCGTACCCACTGCCCCAGGTCCAGGCTACACTGGAGAAACTGAGACAAGCCCGATTCATCTCCACCCTGGACCTGGCCAATGGGTACTGGCAAGTGCCCCTAGACCCTGAAAGTCGGCCAATCACCGCCTTCACCGTGCCGGGACGAGGCCTCTTTCAGTTCCGTGTGATGCCGTTCGGACTACACTCCGCCCCAGCAACTTTCCAACGCCTCCTGGACCAGGTTATCGGCCCCCGGCTAGAACCTAGAGCGTTCGCATACCTCGACGACATCATCGTGCTCGGGGCGACGTTCGAGGAACACCTCGATAACCTGAGGGAGGTACTACAGCGACTGAGGGCGGCGGGCCTGAAACTAAACCAGGAAAAATGCCAGTTCTGCCGCCCTAAACTACAGTACCTGGGGCACACCATCACCAGCGAAGGCGTGGCCACCGACCCCGAAAAAGTACAGGCCATCGCCCGGATACCCCCCCCCCCAACATCGGTCAAGGAACTACAACGGTTCCTGGGGATGGTATCCTGGTACCGACGGTACATCCCCAGGTTCGCCGACCTAGCCGCGCCCCTAACCCGACTTCTGCAGAAAAGACAGAAGTGGGGTTGGGGCCCCGAGGAAACGGCAGCATTTGACGCTCTCCGTCAACAGCTGGCCACCGCCCCCATCCTGACGTGCCCGGACTTCAGCCAGCCGTTCACTCTCCAGACCGACGCGAGTAACGAAGGCCTCGGGGCCGTACTCACGCAGAATATAGGCGGAGAGGAACGTGTAATAGCGTACGCAAGTCGCACGCTCAACCCCGCGGAACGCAACTACTCGGTGACGGAAAAGGAATGTCTCGCGGTAGTATGGGGCATCCGCAAGATGCGACCATATCTGGAGGGATATCGGTTCACCGTCCTCACCGACCATCAGTCCCTCAAGTGGCTACACACAATGGACAACCCTTCCGGCCGTTTGGCCCGTTGGGGCCTGGAGCTCCAACAGTACGATTACGAGCTCCAGTACCGCCGAGGAACCAGCAATGTGGTAGCAGACGCCCTCTCCCGACAGCCAGAGGAAGAATCAACCCCCCTCCCAGAGGAAGTCGACAGCGTGGATACGCCAACCGGGTGCGCCTGGTACGATAAGATGAGGGCCGCCGCTCAGGACGAGCCACATCGCTACCCGGAGTACCGCGTAATAGGAGGGAAACTATACCGGCACATTCCGGACACCCACGGTCCCCGAGCAGAGGCGGAATGGAGGATGTGCGTTCCCCAACCCCTCCGAGAAGCGGTACTCCGAGAGACGCACGACGCCCCTACCGCGGGCCACCTGGGCACCCGCAAAACCGCGGCCCGACTGACACAACAGTATTTCTGGCCCGGAATGGTCCGCGACGCAACACGGCACGTCCAGCGCTGCCAGAAGTGCCTGGAGCACAAGGTGCTCCAGCAGCCACCCGCAGGGGGCATGCAGACGACACCGGCGGCGAACCCCTGGGACGTGGTGGCAGTCGACCTGGTAGGACCCCTGCCACGGTCAGCAAAAGGCTTCACCATGCTGGCCGTGATGCAGGACAAGTTCACCAAGTGGGTCGAACTCCAACCACTACGACAAGCCACCGCCCCAGCCGTCACCAGGGCCTTCAAGGAGAGGATAGTCCTCCGCTTCGGCTGCCCCAGACGCGTGATCTCGGACAACGGGAAACAGTACGAAAGCAAGGACTTCACCGAGATGCTCTGGGGATACGGGATCGAGCACCGCAAGACCCCTCCGTACACCCCGCAATGCAATCCCGTCGAACGAGTTAACAGGGTCATTAAGACCATGATTGCCCAGTTGATAGACGGGAACCATCGGGATTGGGACAAATGGCTGCCCGAGGTGAGCTTTGCATACAACTCTGCCCGCCACGACGCCACGGGATACTCGCCAGCCTACCTCAACTACGGAAGGGAGCCGGCCACCCCCGGAGCACTCCACCAACCAACCACGGGAATCGCCGAGGAGAATGACGAGGACGCGCAGGGCGCACGATCCGAAGATCTGGACCGCCTAGGGGAGGCCATCCGTCTCGCCCGGCACGCCCAAGCCCTGGCCACGGAGGCCCAGAAGAAGGCCTACAACCTCCGCCGGCGGGACTGGCGGCCACGCCTCGGAGAGTCCGTCATGCTCCGAGAGCATCCCCAATCCTCCGCCGAGAAAAATTTCGCGGCCAAATTAGCGCCCAAATACTCCGGCCCGCACAAAGTGCGCGAGTACATCGGGCCAAACCTGGTCGTCCTGCGGTACGGGCGGAAGACCAAGAGGGCCCATATCCAGGACCTCAAGCCCTGCGGGGGGAAGGAGGAAGATTCTCCGACCACAGGGCCCCGTACTGACACAGGACACCCGGCCGCGGATACCGCCGCGGAAGTAAACCACAAAACAACCACAAGACACTCCCGTACAGCCGTAGCCGCCGATCGCCGACCCCAGGGGGCTACGGCGATAAACAAGACGGCACAGGATTCTCGCTGGCGAAATTGTCAACAAGACAGGTATAAGGCCGAGCAACGGGCTTGCCAAACAGAAGCAAGCCAGCTTGCAGCACATAAACATGCCAGTACGAAGGAGAATAGCGCACGACACAATCCGGCAGGCGGCAATACCTATCCGCCACGATGCCGGAAACCGACCGATGGAGTGTCGGGTGCGAAAAAGGCCGGAGACAGGAGCGCCTCCAGCACCGGCAGCAAAAAGGCGCCTGGACTTCGGCGAACCGCCGGCACCAACCCGAGGGCCACCCCCGAAGCCGCGCCCACCACCGAGGACCACGACCGCCGCCAGAACCGTGGCCATCGTAGAAGCAGTGGAAACCAGCCGACTTCCCCCGCCGCTGGCTCCACAGCCGACCAGCCAAAAACCAAGGGTGGTGGAGGACCGCCGCCTGGCACCTCAGGAGGGCATAGGGGCGTCAATCCTGGCAACCCTCCTGCAGGCACCACCACCGCCGTGGCCCGCGATGACCACAACGGCCCACCGGACACCGACCACACCGCCACCACTACAGGCACAGCCACGCTGCAGGACGCAGCCACCAACCCACGCAACAGCGCCGCCACCGACGTCACAGCCACCGCGGATGCAGCCACCAAAGCCACACCCCCCCTCTCACCCCTCGCCCCCCCTAGCCCCGATGGACGTCCAGACGGCAGCACCAGCAGCAGGTTTCCCACCAACGCCCCAAGCCACGCCCCCCACCAGCACCGGCAGCTCCCGCCCCCCGACCCCGGGACTGCCCTGGAGGTACACCCCCCAACCCCCAGAACTCCGGATCGACATCCCGGCCCTACGGGAAGGCCAAAAGTTTCGAGTGGCCACCCCCGGGGGTTATACGGAGGTAAAGATGTTGCGGCGCCAACAGCTCCGGCTCCGCTTCCACCCCCAACCTCCGCCATAAGGCAAGCCCTCCGGCGGCTATTTAGTTTTAAGTTTGTCCAAGGTGGCGGGTAGGTCATAAGTGTGTAAATAGTAGTTATAAGTTACATTATAAATATTAGTAAGTAAGCATATATATATAAAGCAGACAGGGGAAGACCGCGTCCTCCGAGGGGGGGGGGAGATGTAACGAGTTAGAACCGGTGGGACGCGGGTCTTCCCCCACCACGCGTGCCTAGCGCGGCCCGCCGCTACCAAGCGCGGCCGCGAGATGGCCGCGCGCCGGGCGGCGCTCTCGCTTGCGAAGTTGGCGCGCGACCGCCGCTACCGAGCGCGGCCGCGAGATGGCCGCGCGCCGAGCGGCGCTCTCGCTTGCGAAGTTGGCGCGTGACCGCCTATAAGCCAGCGCGACGGGCCCGTTAGGCAGAGTCTACCACGAGCGGTACAGGCAACCGGCTAGCGCTCTCCCAAAGATTTTCTGTATAACCAGGCTGCATCTTTGTGTACTTTTGAATCCCACTACCTCCACGGCTCCCAAAGGAACGCGAGTACGCCGACCTTTGGACGCAGGTCGATATCCGCTGTCAATCTTAGGGACAAGCTTCGCTTGCCCCGGAGGACATCCCATAGCCTCCGTACCTTCCGCGGGTTTTACCCACTGGACGGACGGACTCAAGGTTTCCCGGTCAGGGCCACTGGTGGAGACCACAGCCAAGGCACCAGAACGACCACTGCCCCCACTCCTTACATTACCGCCGGACCGTTGGAGCATTCGACCTCCACGCCGCGACCGACGCGACCGACGCGACCGACGCGACCGACGCGGACGACACCGTAGGTTAAGCGTTAAATTAAGCCGCACTGACCCTGTAAGTCAGCTGGACCTGGCCGGGACATTTGAATACGTGTTAGCTTCAACAATAAAGCCCATTTTACCCACGACACCTGAGTCATTCACTCGACGGCCCTGGACACCCGGTCTGAGCCGGCCTAATCGCGGTTCCTCCACCGCACACCGAGTAACCTCCACGAGGACCGGTTACAACCCCTGTCAAGGTAACGCGACATTTTTGGGACACCCTGTATACAGTAGTATATATACATACATATGTATGCACAATGACGGATTTTCTTCGCGTTTTCAAGATATTGTGAAAATAGATAAAGAATTAAGTATCATAGTAGCTCCATTTCAATGTGACGCGCATTCGGCTCCAGCGCATTTACAATTAGAAATATTAGATTTGCAAAATAATAGATTACTCAAGTTGAAATATGGACAGTACGAAAATGTTTTATGCCTCGTTCAGATTAGTCAAGTTTACTGGCTTCAAGTGACTGGAAGCAGTAAACTTGACTAATGTGAACCTGTCATTCACTTGACTTGAAATATCTTTTTAACTTTCTTTCAAGTTTTACGCGAAATATTCGTTAACATTAGTCAAGTTTACTAACTTCAAGTCGCTAGAAATCATTAAATTTGATAATGTGAACCTGTTATTCACTTCACTTGAAATATCCTTTCAAGTTTCAAGCGAAGTAGAGAGTGTTCCAACTTTTCTTGCCTTGAAATACAACTTGAACAGTGTGAACGTATGTACAAGAGTCACGATGGTAAGCCGACTGGTATACGCGTTACACGCACACCTTCAGCCAAAACGAAACTAACACATGTTTCGTTCGTCAAACGCTACCTTCACTATGCAATCTACTTCAAATTTTGACAGCTTACAGTCAGGTTATAAACGCCAATCCAATTGCCTTGAAACTTTGCAGGCAAAGAAAACTTGAAAGAAAGTTAAAAAAATATTTCAAGTCAAGTGAATGACAGGTTCACATTAGTCAAGTTTACTGGTTGAAGTCACTTGAAGCCAGTAAACTTGACTAATGTGAACGAGGCATTAGAATTCTACAAACATCTACCACGGACGAGATTTCCTAAACTGCACCAGCTTGCCGCGACAATAAAATCCATTTTTGCCTCAACGTATGTGTGTGAGCAGCTCTTTTCTGCTATGAAAAGAGTGAAGTCAGCTCACAGAAGTAGATTAACCGATTCAAATTTGAAAAATTGCCTCGTTTTATCCACTTGTCAGAACATAGTTCCTGACATTCCTGCATTAGTACAAACCAAAAAGCGGCGGATATTGAAAGAAACCTCAACCGTGGTATCGATTGACGAGACAACTGAATAGTAATAGCATTATAGTACCATTACTATTTTGTTGTCATATTTTGTATTAGCTATACTGGAAATACTACAAGTACTATTATAACAATAATAGTAGTTGTAGTAGTGGTGCTGGTGCTGGTGCTGGTGTAAGTAGCAGTAGTACTGTACATATTAATAATAATAATAATAATAAGAGAGAGAGAGAGAGAGAGAGAGAGAGAGAGAGAGAGAGAGAGAGAGAGAGAGAGAGAGAGAGAGAGAGAGAGAGAGAGAGAGAGAGAGAGAGAGAGAGAGAGAGAGAGAGAGAGAGAGAGAGAGAGAGAGAGAGAGAGAGAGAGAGAGAGAATGGTGTGTGAAACCAATCAGTTCTTTTCAGAACTACCAACTCTTGTCAACGAGACATAACAGGAATGTTCACATCAGAAATCAGTTCTTTTCAGAACTACCGACTCTTGTCAACGAGACACAACTAGAATGTTCACATCAGAAATCAGATCTTCAGAACTACCAAATCTTGTCAACGAGAACGTTAAAAAATAAATCCACGATTAATAAATATTAACAAATTATACATAGAAATATATGTATATTCACGTATGAATCTAATATTGGACCAATTTTATAAAAGTTATTCTCTTTTAAAGGGTATCCGAATACTTTTGTGGCCCACTGTATATGTATATATGTTATTAAATATTTTCAAATGAAAATACTCAAATTTACGTATGCGAATTTGTTAAAAGTAACTTTCTGAATATAATATAAAATTCTGCACGTTTTCGTTTGGTCTTGTATATCTATCGCCAGTATGCTTGTAGTTGTAACGGGCATACGGCCTTTGCAGTCATAGAGTTCCCCACCACGAAACCTTATACCGAGGAGTGGGGAGTGAGCATACCACGGTCGAGCTCGAGGGCGAACCGACTGCCCTAGGGCAAACTTAGTGTGCACCCCTGTCCTAGGCGGATTCTGGACAAAATTTGCGGCGAGGGGGGAAGCGGGGCGAGGGGTACCTCAGCGGCGCACAGTGGGCCGGATTCACTTATTTGACGTCATTTTGGTCTTTTTTTTAAGATATCCCTAGTAGCATTTCTGGTTGGCCAACGGTAGCCAACAGTTGGGAATTAGTTGGGATATAGTTAGAGTTTTGCCTACAAATTCCCAACATAGGGCCTACGGCAAAAAACTTACGGCAGTTTGCCAACGAATATTCAATGTTGAGCCTACAATTATTATGGTTGGTTAATTAACAAAAAGTTACGACAGTTTGCCAACTAATATTCAATGTTGGGCCTATAATTATTATGGTTGGTTAATTAACAAAAAATTACGACAGTTTGCCTACGACTATTCAATGTTGGGCCTACAATTATTATGGTTGGTTAATTAACAAAAAGTTACGACAGTTTGCCAACTAATATTCAAGGTTGGGCCTACAATTACTATGGTTGGTTAATTAACAAAAAATTTACAACGATGATTAAATGTTGTCTTACAAACGTCAGAAAATTTGCAACATCCAAAAACCTGTTATTATATTCCAAATTGTGATTTTTCTTTTCTTATTTGTAAATACGTAATGCGGACGTCTGTCTTGAGACGAATGTGAAATTTTAAGGAATGAGTCTAAAGGTCGAATGATGATATTTTGTAGAATATTTCGCGTCACTGTGCAGTTTTTATAAACAATTAATACTAGTTATGTACTGAGAAATTAGAAGTATGTACAAGGAAATGTATTGGGTAAGTGCGAATAACGGTTGCTTCGCAACTGGGAAGTTTGAGTTCGATTCTCCTCACCGCAAATTTTTTTTTTTTCTTAAATCAGACCTGAAAAAGACGTTTACAACGTCTTTTGAAGTTCTTCAAGACGCCTTCTGAACGTTTTTAAGACGTCTTTTGGAAAGAAACTGTTGGGCTTATGGAAAGAAACCTTCAGTTGGGCCTATGGAAAGAAACCTTCAGTTGGGCCTGCGTTGGTTACAATCGTTGGCCCATTTAAAAATAGCGCGACACTTCAACAGTTGGCCAACGGATAACACGTCATTGGCCCAACAAACTCCCAGCAAATAAATGCTACTAGGGATCTGAATGAAATTGATACTAAAAACTAGGATAAAATTATTCCTCTCTAATGATGTATAATTTAATATTTTTGACATTCATTTATTTATTTATTTTTCATTTTTTTCAACATAATTTTGAAAAAAAAATTTGAAAACTATTCATTTGGTACTTTATTTAATGCCCTTTTCAGTGGTTAAATCGAATGTTGGGGAAACTTTTTGTTTCCAAGTTATAAGGAAAAGTCGAAAAATAAAGGAATGTAGCCAAATATCATTTTGTTTAAATTGAAGGCCAATCTTTTGCGCTAAACATCATCTTCTATTAGTAATTAATGTAAACAATCTATTAAAAAATAATTCTGAAAAAAGTCAGGAAAATTGCGACATTTTTTAAAATTAACAAGGAATATCTTTCAAGTCCCAACGAGTCCCGTATTTTTACAGGGGGCAATCGTTTCAGTGCACCTTCCTCTATACAATCGTGCAAGAATCACTTCCGACTTCGTCCGATTTCGAGAAATATTTCGGTTTGAAGTAATCAGCGTCGTATCCTTTTCTTCACGTTCATGCGACGACATGTTTTTATAACACTTAAGTCCTAAAATATATCATAATGAAATTGGAACTGAAAATTAAAAAAAATAATTCTCTTTCAATGATATATAACGTAATATGTACCAGTAAAGGACGGGCGTCCTTTAGTAGTCCGAGCGCGCTGCACCGAACTTTTCTCTTTCGAATGAGACCTTACCCAGCTCAAAATCTGCTCATATAAGGACGACAAGCGTATTCCCGTGAAACGCATTCCCAAATACGAGTTCCGCCATATTGGCGATAATACAGAGCAAGTCACGTGACAAATTTAGTTGAGCTAGTGGATATGAGATGGCGCCTACTCGGGAGGACTGTCAACATAGAATCATAGCAAAACTGAAGCGTTAGCTGGATACACGAGCCACGGTAAAATCATGATGCAGTCAATGTATGCATTTTCGTACGATTAGAGGTAAGGTTATATGCATTTTAGGCATACATTGACTACGAACTGCTGGGAACTGTATACATTTACTAAATTAACGCTTTTACAGTAACACATACATCATTTGAAATCGCTGTCGAATTTATATTATAATTATATGGCCACATTATTTAACATAAAAAAAGAGAGATTAGAACTTTTCTACTAATACTGGAAATATTGATTTACTGATATCATATTTTTAGAATGTGGACAGCAATTATTACACAAACAGTATTGTTACAGCAATTATTTGCAATTATTGCTCTTATTATTATTCTTTCGACTATTGTATATAACATATAACAAGGAAAAGTCTCTAAATCGGTCAACGGTTGACTCCCTGATTTTATTTTGTAATTCTTTACGGTCCTACACAGATATGGGCATTATTTAAATAAAAGAATATACTTCCGAATGGCCCCAGTGGTCGATCGTCACGAGGTTTGGGGGAGGGTGTGTGTATCCTAAATCTAAAATTCTATTTAGCTTGAGGTATTTATTAGTTTCCATTATTTATTCGAAGGCCTTTCATCTTGGGCTTCGAATAATTTTTCATCTTTCATTGTATCTTTATCCAAAGATTGTATTCAGATATATTAGCCAGTCGATACGTTTTCGCGAACAGCGATCGAGGAGAAATCAACTGTTGTGCCCTGCGAGGTGGCACGCAAGGCTGGTATGGGAATTGGTGATGTCGTAGGTACGGAGTGAATCAAAGATGGGAATCTACGGGGTGCACTACTCGGTTATATTCAGATATTACTCTTTATTATAACCTTAACTTAACTAGACTGGGGATTACAAGTGTTAAGCCGCGTTAGCACGTCGAGTGTCAAGACCAGAATGCCCGTTAGCTGTGTTAGGTAGGTTTTTATAGCCTGCTGGGCGTGGTACGCGTTACTAAGCCCGGTCGCGGCGACGCGCTTACATATTGCTGATTTGATAGATTTGGTCGCTTAGCGGCTCAGCTGGGAAACTTCTCGAACATAGCGAAATGTAATATGATATGTATAATATGTCTGGCGGCGCGTGTGCTTGGGCGTTTCCTGGGCACAACACAACCACCACCATCTGACGATCGCGGATTTGTCAGTCGGAGTTCCTCGGCCACCGAAGGGTATGGTCGGGTAACGGGAATTATTGTTAGCGTAGTAGTTCTGTGCGTTACGAATCTATGCGTAGACTAATACGAGATGAAGCTATCGAGAAAGAATCAATGTTCTGACCAATAAAGCTCCTGAATTTTTTCGGAGCTAAGGCACAGTTATTCTGTTGTGTGTATTTCTATGCTGACAGCTCGGTTTGGCCTATACAAGCCAGAAGCTTGGCGCTATCCCCACCACTTCTGGCTCACTCTTGTTCTGCGAAGGTGAGAGCGAGATAGAACAAGAGCGAGTCAGAAAACGTGTAGAAAAGGAGCACCGAGGCAGGCAAGCGGTATAGTGGAAGAATACGCATTACGAATCTCACCGGCCAATATATCTGAATACAATCTTAGAAGCTCGAATAACCGACGAGATCCTTTGTGGCCCGAGCTGCGCGAGATCTCGCCGTTGTTCGGCGATGTGTCATCGATTATATAGAAATAAAATTTGTTTATTTTTCATCCTATCAATATGAAAGTGACACAAATGGATTCCTGGTATTCTCCCAATTAAATTGACAGAAAATAATTTAAATAGGACTATTTTTAACGAAACGGGCTTTCAATTCTGAAAAAAAATTTTCACGTAATTTCCTTAATTATGGTCCAAATAATATCATTGGGGCCAATTTCATCGAGAAAACATGAGGAATCGATTGATGTCACTTTCGCAAAGATCTGATTAGAAATGCAGAACTGCAGATTTGTCACTGCTTAGTGCGCAACATTGTATGGCCCCGCTGGTTCCGAGCGTCAAAACCCACGAAACTCAGTGAGTCGCATGATTGTCAGCGTGAAAGACAAGAGGGGACTTTCCATGGCGAAGGAATGTCAGCCTTCTATATGTAGAACTCAAATTGAGAACGACTTTGCTGACAAACTTTATATTCACGTCAAATAAATACTTTAATTACAAAATTTAGATGACGAACTCTTGTTGAATTTCGCTAGTTCTTACATATGCATCACTTGGGTGGGAATTCCTGATCCCAGAGTTTCATGCATTTACCTATTGAAATGTTGCTTCAAGTCATCGGGAAATTGCATTGCTTCTTCTCGTAAATACTGTTGAGGTTAAAAGAAAGAACCACGTGCTTGTAATAAGCTGAACAAAGGAAATTTTATTGAAAGCTGTACGACGTCTAACGCCCGATTTCTTCATCTCTGGACAAAGTCCCGGTTAGCTAGCGGCCAGCTAGATGCTATCTGCCAGATGGCAGTAGCGCGTGTTTCTTCACGCTTTTGGATCCTATGGTTAACTGACTGAAAGGTTGACGCGGCAACGCCGCAAAAAAGGTAAAACGACAACTTCATTGCGAAGCTGTTCAAAAGTGATCGCATGGTGATCGCCAGTAATCGATTCGATCGATTGACGCTATTGAACGCTGTTCAACAGTATTGAAAAAGGGATATAAGCTGATTGAAGCCATTGAGGTAGATTATTGCAGTACATTACACTTATATCGCTCATTTGCTGTAACAACGACATTTTGAGTTATTAGTATAGAAAAAGCGGTTGTTGTCTAACGAAACTTTCAAACCCGTTTCCCCTAAAATCGTGAATTTGGAGTTATGTCGTTGTTGCAGTAAATGAGTGATATGTACATTCATTTATTTTCACATTGTTCTTTACAGGATAAAATGAGCAGAAGCGCTAATTTTACGCATGAAGAGAAGGAGTTATTAATAGATTCAGTCATGAAATACAAACATATTATAGAACATAAGAAAACTAATGCTTCAACCTGGAAGGATAAAAACCAGGCGTGGGATCACATTGCCCTTGATTTTAGTGCAAATGGAACATCACCAAGAACTGCGAAAACTTTGAAGGGTAAATACGAATCAATTAAGAAAGCGTTAAAAAAGAAATGTGCCGAATACAAACGTGATGACTGGGGTACCATCCCTAGTCCCCAAAAATTAATCAGGCTGATCGGTCAGAGTACGTCGCACAGTGGGCCGGATTCACTTATTTGACGCCATTTTGGTCTTTTTTTGAAGATATCGGAATGAAATTGACACCAAAAAATAGGATAAAATTATTCCTTTCTAATGATGTATAATTTAATATTTTTGACATTTATTTATTTATTTATTTTTCATTTTTTTTAACTCAATTGTGAATTTTTTTTTTGAAAACTATTCATTCGGTACTTTATTTAATGCCCTTTTCAGTAGTTTAAATCGAATGTTCGCGAAAGTTTTCGTTTCCATGTTATAAGGAAAAGTTGAAAAATAAAGGAATGCAGCCAAATATCGTTTTGTTTAAATTGAAGGCCAATTTTTGGCGCTAAACAGCATCTTCTATTAGTAATTAATGTAAATAATCTATTAAAAAATAATTCTGAAAACAGTCAGGAAAATTGCGACATTTTTTTAAATTGACAAGGAATATCTTTCAAGTCCCAACGAGTCCCGTATTTTAGCAAAATGGAATATTTTCAGTGCACCTTCCTCTATACAATCATGCAAAATTCACTTCCCACTTCGTCCCATTTCTCAAAATATTTCAGTTTGTAGTCATCAGCGTCGCATCATTTCCTTCACATTCATGCGTTGCATCCTGCTTCGAAGGAATTGTTTAGATTATCGGCACTTGAAATGTTTATGCTATGATGCAGATAAGCCTTCGACTCAGTCCTCTATTTTCCATTTCCAATCAGTTGAAACTGTACCAGCAGAGACTGCACAGTGACGTTTTCAAACCATTTCCTACAGATTTTAAAGTTGCATTCTGATTTTTATAAGTTTTTATCCATTATCGTCAGATCCATATATGTCTACCGCAAGAACAAAATCCAGCAAGATAAAACCGAAAACATTAGACCCAGAAGCTGCAGAAAGAAGGACGCCCGCCTTTACTGGTACATATTTCGTTATATATCATTGAAAGAGAATTATTTTTTTAATTTTCAGTTACAATATCATTATGATATTTTTTATGACCAAGTGTTATAAAAACATGTCGTCGCAAGAACTTGAAGAAAATGATGCGACGCTGATGACTACAAATCGAAATATTTTGAGAAATTGGACGAAGTGGGTGTGACGTCCCACTATTTTTCGCGCGGTCTTATTCCAAATCTATTCGTAAAACCTCCAAATCACTCCACCAAAGTCCTTCCAACTCAACTCTTACTCCATCTCCCCAATCGCCGATCACCTTGATGTTGTACCTTAGCGGTCACCAACACAAGATGATCTATACAAAACTCCACCTCGATGATGTATCTTAGAGATCCCCATCACGAGATGATCGTTACGAAACCCCTTCGCCTATTCGCCGTATGAGGCACGAATCCTTCCCTTTAAAACAAATTCAAACAAGTCCATCGTTACAAAAACCCTCCTAAATCGAGACCACGTCTCAGTCCCCTCTTTACGAATCACAGAGTCCAAGCCACTCTAACCCCTTTTCTATAAAATACCCAAAACCCATTCGACGAGTTGAGTATCTCCTTCCGCAGTCATAAAAACCCCAGAAATGTTACTGCGACGCAAGTGTACAAACGTGATCAACACGTGATTATAATTGCGACGCATTTGGCGTACGTGACATTTCTACACCTATTAATAGCCCTACCATTTACAAAAACCCCAGAAATCTACTGCGTCTTGTTCCGAAATGTGTCAAGGTCTTTACCGCGCGTACCCCCGCAGTACTCCTGTAAAATCCTATAAATACAAAGGATCGAGAGCCCAGGACTCTCTTTCATCGCTACTCTTTTGACGAAGTATTATTCAAAGGTGTTAATTACCGGTGTAAAAGATTCAAATCAGTGATCAACTCACCAACCATCGTAAGCCATTATAATTATTATTATTAAGGAATATCACCCTCATTTATACATATTTCTCCGCATAAATAACGCTTATTGCTTTCTATATTATATTTTCTCATATTACTTTATATAAATAATGCTTATTGCTTTCTATATTATATTTTCTCATATTACTTTATATAAATAATGCTTATTGTTTTCATAGCTTATTGCGTTCATTTACAGTTATCATCGCTTAGTATCTTTGTATAATTTCATTTGCTTATATTTATGAATTCATATTCATATTTCCATATTGTGATTTATATATAAATGTTATGTGCCTATGCTCGTTGTCTAACGCATTTCATGTCACCTACGACAAGCGCATACAGACGTGCTTGAAGTAATAAATCATTCTTTGCTTTTAAATCTCTCCATATTATTGTGTATGCCTTTCGGGTATGAAACTTCCTAGTCCAAACAGACGGCTGCAACAGCTGATCTCGCGTGGCGCTAACAGTGTTTACTAACGTACTTTTACATAGGCTGCGTACAGCCGTATGTCCAGACGGATTTCGCGGAAACATTACGTATAACTTTTACGAGAATGCAACAGTAAATCCTATTATCGAGCCAAAACAAATACAAGGCACTCTAACGGGTGTTTCCCGGGTATATATATATTCGCCTTTCAAAAACCTTCCCTGGTCGATTAGAGTGTTGGATTACAGATTCGCGCCTGATCTTCCTTTCAAACCTCAGAGTGACGGATTTAATATTCGCGCCTAAGTTCCTCCCTCAATACCCTCAGTGTGACGGATTTAATATTCGCGCCTAAGTTCCTCCCTCAATACCCTCAGTGTGACGGATTTAATATTCGCGCCTGGTCTTCCTTTCAAACCTCAGAGTGACGGATTTAATATTCGCGCCTAAGTTCCTCCCTCAATACCCTCAGTGTGACGGATTTAATATTCGCGCCTAAGTTCCTCCCTTTCAAACCTCAGAGTGACGGATTTAATATTCGCGCCTAAGTTCCTCCCTCAAAACCCTCAGTGTGACGGATTTAATATTCGCGCCTGATCTCCCCTCAAACGCTCAGAGTGCTTAATTCAAGATTCGCGCCTGAGTTTCCTCCAAAAGTCCTCAGAGTGCTGGATTCAAGATTCGCGCCTGACTTTTCCTTCCCCATAGTCATCGTTCCTAAAGACCTCACCCGGGACGTGACAGTGGGAAGTGAATTTTGCATGATTGTATAGAGGAAGGTGCACTGAAAAGATTCCATTTTGCTAAAATACGGGACTCGTTGGGACTTGAAAGATATTCCTTGTCAATTTTAAAAAATGTCGCAATTTTCCTGACTGTTTTCAGAATTATTTATTAATAGATTATTTACATTAATTACTAATAGAAGATGATGTTTAGCGCAAAAAATTGGCCTTCAATTTAAACAAGACGATATTTGGTTGCATTCGTTTATTTTTCGACTTTTTCTTATAACATGGAAACGAAAAGTTTCGCGAACATTCGATTTAAACCACTGAAAAGGGCATTAAATAAAGTACCGAACGAATAGTTTTCAAAAAAAAAAAAAATTCGCAATTAAGTTAAAAAAAATGAAAAATAAATAAATAAATAAATGTCAAAAATATTAAATTATACATCATTAGAAAGGAATAATTTTATCCTATTTTTTGGTGTCAATTTCATTCCGATATCTTGAAAAAAAGACCAAAATGGCGTCAAATAAGGGAATCCGGCCCACTGTGCGTCGCCAGGGTTGCGGTTTATGACCGTATTGCCCCCCCGAGTCCGTGAACCGATAGAGCAATTTACAGATTAACTCAGGCCGAAGAATGACTAAAATTCTTAAAGACCGTAGCACGTTATTGATTGCCCTTAGAATGTTTGTTTCGCTCTGATTGTCAGCCTGTTTTTGTCACGATGCACAGTGGGCCTCAACCCGAAGAAATGGAGGAAAAATTCAACATGGCATTTGTTCCTATCAAAATGCCAAATCTTACTGAGCTGATTTTAAAAAACTTTTTGGTTTTCTGTTGCCAAAGATAGAAAAGTATCTGTTACTGGATCTGAAGAAATCTGAAGAAAATGTAAAAGATTTTTTTAGACGTGTTTCGCGAAAACGTCTTTTATGGATTTTTTCAAACTTGGTCGACACACGTGGACGAATAGTGGAACGTCACATTTATTTCAAAATGTAATAAGCAATTAATGTAAAGCATTCATTCTCTAAGTTTTTTTAAAGGTGATCAAAGATTTTGATAAAAATTCCACTTAAAGGTGATCATTGTCTCGGATTAATATTTATCCATTGCTCCTCAGATAATGTAATATCAAAATATAATTGCGGCAGTATATTATTTATTTTATTTGGATTATTGTAAGGCTAGAATTCTCAAATTCTAGTATTACTTTCGTTAGAAACATTGATGCTATCCACTATTTCTCTTTCTTCTTCATCCACTGGAATTTTGAAACGTATTTCAAATTTGTTAGCAAATTCCACCGATTGTTTTTAACGTAAGAGTTTCGTGTATTTGGTGACAAGTTATCAGAAATGTTTATAAATGCGTAGTTAAATGCTTTCGCTGACGGCACGCAACGCTGACGCCCTAAAGGGCCGCGGCGCCAAGTGTCACTGCTGAAACGTAAACAGATGTCTGCGAATTCTGCGATACTCTCGAATTCTTTCCAACGACGCACGAAAGTCAGTCAGTCTAGAGTTCGGACACAGCTCTTGCAACATCGTGCGTTCATTTAAGGCTTGTGAAGTAACTGTGAGAAGATTATATTACTTTCCGTTTTGCGATTTCAATGTGGTGAATAGTGAAAAATGCATAGAAAAGCATTGATAGACTTTGGTGTTATTCTGCACGTGCTGCAGATGTGTGAAGAGTGTGAAGTATTCGATGAGAGCTGCAAATTGAAGTTTCGTTCGAATAAAGTGACGGAAAGAAGTGTGTGCAAAAATTTTGAATAATATACCACCAAACACCTTAAACATTTACGGTAAGAACAATCAATTTCGATAATATCTTCGAAAAAAATCGAACGTAAACGCGATCGCGTCACCGGTACCCTTCATTTTCGCGATTTTTATTTTTTAATTCGAATCTGAAGGGTGGGCATACGAAATTATTGGGTGGGCAAACGTCTTCCACATCTAGACTAACGGACTGCATAGTTGAAAGAACGAATTTGATAATATTTTCGAAAAAAATCGAACTTTAACGCGATCGCGTCTCCGGAACTCTTCATTTTCGCGGTTTTTATTTTTTAATTCGAATCTGAAGGGTGGGCATACGAAATTATTGGGTGGGCAAACGAAGCCAGATCGTGGACAATCGTTTCCTACTTTTAAAAAATTCAAAACTGTTCATGGAGGGTGCTGATGACAAAATTTTTAATTTTTTCATAACTTTTTTTTGAAGGGTGGGAAAAAAATTGTTGGGTGGGCAATCGTGGGCAAACGATGGGCAATCATTTCCCACTGTCAAATCATTAAAATGTTTTCATGGGGGTGCTGATGAAAATTTTTTTTTTGCCATAACTTTTTTTTGAAGGGTGGGCAAACGAAAATTTTTTGGGCAAACGATGGACAAACGAATGCCGTTGAGTTTTTCCAAAAATTCGAATTTGGGGGTGCCAACTTCACAGACCTCATAAAACATGATACTGAAAATAAAGAATAGTTTAATTTAATGATCCACAAACCAAATATAATGCATTTCAGAATGTTCACGTGCACACACCCGCGTTTATGTAAATTATAATATTACTTCAGTTTATATTGTACATGATAATGTATACGGTTTGAATTCCAGTATTATATCCGGCTTCTTAGTTCTGTTATACATTAATCTGACAATTTCAATGTGTTCTTCTTTCTTAATATTGTTTGTTGAAATGATCCATCAGATCCACTAAAAAGAAGAAGAATGGAAACCATATTGGACAATCATATGAACGCAATTCACCAAGGAAGGGAGGACAGAAAAAAAAGGCGAATTGAGGAAAAAGTTCGCGAAGAGGCAGTAAAGGCAGCCAGGCGTGAGAAACGTTCGGCGGTACAGGCAGAAAGACACGCCGACTTGGTGGCCATCCTGAAATCATTAGCACCCGCAAAAGAATAGCGCTACAAATCAACTGTTGAAAATATCATTTCATTTTGAAAGGATTAAATAATCGCCCGAAAAATTAAGGTATTTTTAAAGATCTTTTTCTCAGTAAATACAACATATAATGAAATAAATCTTTTTCGTATTTATTAAGCAACTCTTATATTATATAAAAAAAGTTAAAGAATGTTAATAATTTGTTTTAACTGTTTTTTTTTTACAGCGTCAATATGGCACATAAAAAAATATTTCTTATCCAATACGAAGCTCTCGAAAGAGTTCTGAACCTACATGAGTGTTGCTATCGGCTGCAGCGCAATTGTTGGATCACTATAATTATAATAAAGCAAAAGTGATTCAACATTCAGGGAAACCTGAATATAGTAAAAGATAATGATACGTCTGTAGAGCGTCTTTTTCTTTCAATATACGGCAACGGTGAAAAACAGTCCGTTGTTAGAGAAGAGCTCACTTCTGTTCGGTATACCGGTAAAGAAAGACATTCTTTCCTAGTCGAAACATTAAATAAAAGGGTAAACTTGTCGAAGAACTGGGACCTCGCCGATTTCGATGAGCTTCAGATATGTTGCAAAACTCGACATTTTGAGTAACTTTTTCCTTTGAAAAAATTGGCGGTCGGCCTTAGTTTCCGAAATATTCGTAGGAAAACTTTCGCTATTATACAATCGTACTCTACGTATAAGTGCACGCCCGCGACAGTGTGTGCAGCACCACGCTATCGCCGGTTGTCTTCTGTTTGTACAGTCGGTGTAGAAAGTATTCGTACAGCGACCAATTTTGAAGTAAAACGTTGCATATCTATGTCAGTAATAAATTTTAACGGAAAGCAATGATTAATCAATATTCTTTGATGTTTGTAGAATAGATTTTGTAGGAACAAAATTTTATTCCCTTTAACATTTACAAAGATGTTAAAAAAAAACTGATAAACGCGCAGAAATGGACGCGCAAAAAGTATTCGTACAGTTGAATAAAAAAATAATAAACAATGGAAATAAACCAAATACATAATGTTTTAATAATTTGTGGGATTGCCTTTTGATTTTATAATAGCTTCGAGGCTAATTGGTGTGGAATTTACTAAGTTGGATGTTATAGCAGGCTGTATTTTACTCTACTCTTCTAGCAGAATGATTTTCAAACTTTCTTTAGATATAATATTATGATTACGTATTTTTTTGTCCAATAATGAGGGCTCGGATGCAATAAGGGGACTAGCGCTCGAAAATGGGAAAAATTATTGTCCAAACGCTATGAAATATTGGAAAATTAAATGTTGTTAAACTGTATTTTGAGAAATATAGTGTTGTAAAGCTCGTCACGACACATATTTTTTCTATTCATAGTTTGTTTATCGAATCATTACTATTCGAGCTAAAAATTATAAACGAAAAAATTTTCATCGTCCAAAATCATTATTTCTTTAAACATAAATTGCGATAACTTGAGTAAATATTAAGGGATCGTTATGAGACTTGAAACATAAAACTCAGAAAACTCTAGCGAAGCCGCAAAATGTATGCACAAAACCCTTATGTTAACAAATGTAATAATATTTCATTAAAAGGTAATATTGGATATAACCCATGTTTTTCAACGTTCGCCGTTAAAAAGAATCGAGGCAATTTTGAGATACATATAACTTGCAGCGACAAAGTTTTTCCTTAATATACAAGGAAGATTTTCACCAATTTTCACACTGATTAATAAATAATTGTAGAAGTTATGACGATATATATAATTCTCCCACGGCGCCAACTGTCAACGCGAATGCTAAGACTGCTAAATAGCCCATTACACGCGGCTGTTGACTATTGGTGGCGCGGGAGATTTATATATATCGTCATATCTTCTACAATTATTTATTAATCAGTGTGAAAATTGGTGAAAATCTTCCTTGTATATTAAGGAAATACTTTGTCGCTGCAAGTTATATGTACCTCAAAATTGCCTCGATACTTTTTAACGGCGAACGTTGAAAAACATGGGTTATATCCAGTATTACCTTTTAATGAAATATTATTACATTTGTTAACATAAGGGTTTTGTGCATACATTTTACGGCTTCGCTAGAGTTTTCTGAGTTTTATGTTTCACGTCTCATAACGATCCCTTAATATTTACTCAAGTTATCGCAATTTATGTTTAAAAAAAATTTTTTTTATAAACGAAAAATTTTTCGTTTATAATTTTTAGCTCGAATATAATGATTCGATAATCAAACTGTGAATAGAAAAAATGTGTGTCGTGAGGAGCTTTACAACACTATATTTTTTAAAATACAGTTTAACAACATTTAATTTTCCAATATTTCATAGCGTTTGGACAATAATTTTTCCCATTTTCGAGCGCTACTCCCCTTATTGCATCCGAGCCCTCAATTAATCCGATAGATGCTGTATGGGATTGATATGTGGTGATAATGGCGGCGTTTTAAAATATTTTGGTGGGCTATATGAAACCCTCTGCCTAGTATTATATGCAGAATGCTTTGGATCATTGTCATGGGTAAATATAAAATTGTCATTAAGTCCCATTTTATTTGCACTAGCATGGATGTGCTTGCTCAGGATGTCAATATAAACTCTATAATGTATAATACTACTCCCCCCCCCCCCCCCATAAACATGACTCATGTATGAAAGAAGCTAATTCCCTTTAATTCACGAAAAAAGTTCACATGCAAAGATTGTGAAATCAACTTTGCTAATTCCAATTGTATTCTCGTTCTGCGCTCGAACACTGATTTCTCTGTTTCACGAAAAAAATTAAAGAAGTTCACATACAAAGATTGTGAAATCAACTTTGCTAATTCCAATTGTATTCTCGTTCTCCGCTCGAACACTGATTCCCCCGTCACTTTTTATACTTGACATTCCTTTATTGGCCACAAATCAATTCAGTGCTCAGATTTTCAGCTTCGGTTTTAAGGAATTAGCGGGCGTTGTATAAGAAAAAGCTATGAAGTCGACTGAAAAAAAAGTTTCATATTCTCCGCATCTCTCTTACAGCGTATTCGGACGGTCGCAATGGTGCGCACTGGGTGCGAATTTTCACCAATTGGAAGCGAAAAAGCTCGCATTCAGTGCGCACTAGTGCAGGTTGTCGAATGTGTTATTATTAATCTATTACCGACTTTGATTTGTTTAAATTAGTCTCTACCAAGTTTTTATTATCTTCATACGACATTTTTAACAGATTTAACAGATCGATAGTATTATACATTATAGAGTTTATATTGACATTCTGAGCAAGCACATGCATGCTAGTGCAAATAAAATGGGACTTAATTACAATTTTATATTTACTCATGACAATGATCCAAAGCATTCTGCATATAATACTAGGCAGAGGGTTTCATATAGCCCACCAAAATATTTTAAAACGCCGCTATAATCACCACATATCAATTCCATACAGCATCTATCGGATTAATTGGACAAAAAATACGCAATCATAATATTATATCTAAAGAAAGTTTGAAAGTCATTCTGCTAGAAAAGTAGAGTAAAATACAGCCTGCTATAACATCCAACTTAGTAAATTCCACACCAATTAGCCTCGAAGCTATTATAAAATCAAAAGGCAATCCCACAAATTATTAAAACATTATGTATTTGGTTTATTTCCATTGTTTATTAATTTTTTATTCAAATGTACGAATACTTTTTGCGCGTCCATTTCTGCGCGTTTATCAGTTTTTTTTTTAACATCATTGTAAATGTTAAAGAGAATAAAATTTTGTTCCTACAAAATCTATTCTACAAACATCAAAGAATATTGATTAATCATTGCTTTCCGTTAAAATTTATTACTGACATAGATATGCAACGTTTTACTTCAAAATTGGTCGCTGTACGAATACTTTCTACACCGACTGTACAAACAGAAGACAACCGCCGATAGCGTGGTGCTGCACACACTGTCGCGGGCGTGCACGTATACGTAGAGTACGATTGTATAATAGCGAGAGTTTTCCTACGAATATTTCGGAAACTAAGGCCGACCGCCAATTTTTTCAAAGGAAAAAGTTACTCAAAATGTCGAGTTTTACAACATATCTGAAGCTCATCGAAATCGGCGAGGTCCCAGTTCTTCGACAAGTTTACCGGTGCGAGGGATTTGTTTAAAGTAGATTTGGAGGTTGTAGTTGACCATCTTGAGATGGGGACCGCTAAGGTACATCGCCAAGGTGATCAGGAATCTGGATTGACCGTTTAGAGATAGGGACCACTAAGGTATATCGTCTAAATGATCGGTTGGGTGAGGGAGTAGGGTATGACTCGAGATTGAAGGTTTTGATGGAGTTGTGAATTGATTTTCGAAGAGATGATGGAATAATACCGCGCGAAAAATAGTGGGATATCACAAGAGGATAAGGTATATACTTGGAATACTCGGAATAGCGCAAAGCAGCTCAGCGAGTGTACTTTATTTATTTTTTGATTAAGGATAAATTCTATGTAAATTTAACAACTACGAAATGAAACCATGCGCACTGCATTGCTGATCTATATGTATTTTATATGTATAGTACTTTGTGTACAGTACATTTCATTTACTCTTTTTATTTACATTTATTTCATTTTCAGTAACTTTCCCTTTCAGGTGTTGAAATAATTCTCTTCGTCTGCATCGTTAACTGAAAAATAGGACACATTTATTAATTATTTATAATTTATCACACATGCTCAAGATCATGGAATGAATAATTACGTATGCAAAACCCTACCTGCAAATTTGTGCGTACATAGTCTGGCGTAGATCACAGTGCATCACCTTCTGCTTCTATTATCTGTCAACTCTTCGTCTGCATCGTTAACTGAAAAATAGGACACATTTATTAATTATTTACAATTTATCACACATGCTCAAGATCATTGAATGAATAATTACGTATGCAAAACCCTACCTGCAAATTTGTGCGTACAGAGTCTGACGTAGATCACACTGCATCATCTTCTGCTTCGATTATCTGTAAATATATGAAAGCCACATTTTTTTTAATTATACGACTTAACGTAGAATTTATATATAGAAATATAGAAATAGAGTGGCCTTTTGCTATAGTAATTGTAGAGACTGCATAATGTGTCTAAAGGAGGTGAGAGCGTATGATTAATTAGAGTTTTACGAATGTCTTTCACAAAAGATTGGAAAGTATCAAGGGAGATGTATTTTCAACGTACTTTCTTGACTAATGTGACTGACTCTACATTGCAAGCGGTACGCCATAATATTCTTAATCTTAATTCTTAATGCTACGCTAATTTGACAAGTTTTGTCGATTTACCTTATTTGACAAATTTCCAGAAACTTGTGCGAAACAAGATGCTCTGTCTATCTATCTAATCTTCTCCGTCTAATCTTCTCCGGACAACCTCCAAGCCTGTGCGTCCCCTTCAATTTTATATCCAAATCCTGTGCGTCCCCTTCAATTCTACTATCCAAGCCTGTGCTTCTCCTTCATTTTTATGGAAGTCCTGTGCGTCCCCTTCATTTCTATAATATAATAAGCTTTACATAAAAACTCTAAATTGCTGGTATATACAAAAATACAAGTATCTGGCAATTTAAATGCAATGCAATTTTTTACTACAATATATTATTTTGTACATGCATGGTACAAATTTCCAGAAACTTATGCGAAAGAAGATACTTCTTTGTCGAACCTTCTCCGGACAACTTCCAAGTCTGCGACTCTACATAAGAAATCTATTAAAAAAATTTTGGCGACTTACCTTGTTCATTGAGACAATAATTCAGTCTCCTATTTAGTGTAAAAGCTCCTGACATTTCAAATTTGGACCACTTACATTATTTGACACTTGGCAGGTTATGACGGTTTGACACTTGGTAGGTTATATAAAGCGATGACACTTGGTAGGTTATAATAATGGCGGACGCCGATCATACATACACTAGTTTCTTTTGGCTGAAGGTGTGCGTGTAACGCGTATATACGTATTATTGACGAAATTTTGGCTTGGAGAAGAAAAACACACACTAGTTTCTTTTGGCTGAATAGTTGAAGGTGTGCGTGTGACGCATAATAAAACGCATATAAACGAAACAAACACTAGTTTCTTTTGGCTGAAGGTGTGCGTGTAACGCATATACGTATTATGTTGACGAAATTTTGGCCTGGAGAAGAAAATCGTACCGTTTCTGACAGATCCATGAGACGATATTATGAGATCTCTGTTATGCCTGGACAGATTTTATTGAAATTTGGTCTTATTTGAAAGCTTATATGCGGTTTACATAAGAAAAATGCCTTTAAATTTAGAAAATATTGCAGGCGTCATGAGATATTAATGAAATAAGTTTCAGGTTAGGTTGGAATAGTCCGGCGACGAGTAAATGATAGCGGTACCGACAGTCGACATATACAGGGTGTCTTTCCTGTACTTGGCGTCGAGACGCTACCGCGTCTCTAGATATACCTACAACGAGTTAGTCGCATAAACAGCGAAGTAGGGTCGATCCAGTAATGGCATCCAGTAATGGCAGACCAGTAATGGCAGATATAGATATGGAGGTAGATGATGCAGGTGACGGATCACATGTCGCGATCACAGTGGAAGAATCCACTACAAAGGTGGGAAGCATGAATAATGTGCAAAGAAAACTGTTCTATGAAGTTCCCAAAAGAATCGCTCAGGAAATAAGAGAACAGTCTGATGTAAGTGATCATTTGAAATTGTTTATAACTGGAGGGGCGGGTCGTGGTAAAACGTTTGTACTAAAAGCTATAGTACACCACATTCGGCGATGTTAATTATTGAATGCAGTGTTTGTTGAGGTAACAGCTCTGACCGAAGGAGCAGCACGACTTCTCCACGGGAAACCCTACACAATGCCTATTCTTTAGGCATTGAGAAAGGCAGAGCAACTGTCTATAGGCAAATGATAGGGCAGCGCTTGGAAGATATGAGGAGAAAGTGGTGTAATACGTTGGCTTATAATAGACGAGATTTCAATGGTATTGCCTTCTGTTGATCTTCGTTTGCAGGAACTGAAAAACAACCAAGATATTTTTGGAGGAATCAATGTATTAGTGTTTGATGACATAATGTAACTGCCGCCTATTAAAGTTACAAAGTCGTCTAAAAAAAGAGACAAGCATTTTATGCAGACCCGAAATTTAGCTGGTTCTGGGCTGTCAGCTTTGGGAATGGCAATATCGTCTATTCTCAAGAACGAGGAAGAATCAGTGGACAGATTAAAATTATTGGAATTACTGTGCGAGGTTCACCATGCACAGTCGAAAACAAGGGCAACCTACATCCTGCTAGGAGTAGACGGGACCACGAGAGATTTATTGGAGAAAACAAAAACAGATACATATGTTTTTGTGGGGAAAGAATCTGTCGGAGAAAATAAAAGAAGCAAGAGGGGGACAATATTTTGGGGTCGGTTCTGGTCATCAAGATAATAAGAAAAGTTGGTATATGTCCAATAAGGCTTAGTTTTACAGTTATAAGCATTTTTATATTTCCTGAAACACGGGTCCGAAATCCTCTGACGAAAGCTAAAAGCGCCCTGCGCCGTCTACTGGCATCTAAAAGACCCTAACCCCAACAACAACATTTACGTGTTTATGGCGCCCTGCAGCCTATCTAGAGACGTTAGAGGATAAGGTATATACTTGGAATACTCGTAATAGCGCAAAGCAGCTCAGCGAGTGTACTTTATTTATTTTTTGATTAAGGATTAAATTCTACGTAAGTTTAACAACTACGAAAAGAAACCATGCGCACTGCATTGCCGATTTATATGTATTTTATGGCGCTGAACGTATTTTTTAACATTGACATTGAACTGTAATAACAACCACGATTAACACCTTTCGAAGAAAAATATGTATGCATTTTTAGCATTTCGTGGCCAAGCTTGTTTTTCTACTCGTAAATCATCAACGGATACCCACGCTGTGCCCTTACCCCTTACCACACTCGTGTAATGACCATCGGCAATACTTTTACCGTGGTGGAAAATCGCTGCCTTAAGTTTATAACAGTGATCCCCCATTTGTATTTTAGTAGTAGGTATTGCTCTGATGTAGAAATTTTCCACTTTCGTTGTTGTTCCACTACTATCGTGATCGAACAAATGTAATTTTGCAATAAGAATTTGTTTGGAAGCAGTTATATCGATTTTCTTTATTGTGTTTGAATTTGAATTATCACAATTAGGGCAAGAATCTTTGAGATTTTTCCATCCTGCGAAATTGTGTTTTATTATATCTTGAAATTCAAATGATTTTTTTTTAACATCTTGGGCAGTGCAAGATGTACCACACAATTTGTACTGATAGTAGTACTTGTGTAATTACACTCTAAACATCTTAATACCGTTGTAATTTCGTGTTGTACTGCATTCTTAATAAGAATCTCACGATCACAAACAGAGGTAATAAACTCAGCTGCATCATGTAGCTGATTGTTAGCGTATTTTTCTCCTGCGAATTGCCGTAATGATATTATGTTTGGACTTTGATCCGATTTATATTGGTCCATAAAGAATTTTATAATATGATCAGCTTTTTCAGTCGAAAATAAGTTTTCTCTTATTGATGAACAATATAACATACATTGGATCGTGGCATTCGCATAACAAGACACACCATCAGAATTCGGGAGACCTCTGACGTAGTATTGAATAGTATCCACGATGTGATCATTAGTATTCTGACAATCGGATACATTATAATTAGGTACTGCCCAAACAGCATCACGAACATTGAGAACGCGCTTTTTAGAAATTGAAATAGTCATAAGATCAGGTCTATATTTTTTTCGCAATCTATTGTACTCTATTATAGCCGATTCTTGTGCCTTTACGGAAGATGGGTCATAATTGATAAGATGCAGTCCTTGTAATGTGGTCACCCGAGAAAGAGCAACGTAAGTTTGTCCGCAAGTAAATATTGAATTACCTGCTTCTATGACAGCATTCTGCAAGCTTAGTCCTTGACTTTTGTGAATAGTTATACCATAGCTGAGGCAAATCGGAAATTGTTTTCTAATAACGAACGCTCTATCCATTACTTCAAATTTAACACTTACACGTTCTATTATATGTTCTTGCCCCGTGGGTAATATAATTTTCAATTTTTCGACGTCATTATCAACACCTCGTGTAACTGAAACAAGTTTAGCAATGGTACCGTTGACAAGACCTAGCGTAACATCAATATTTCTTCTAATCATGATTTCCACTCCTACTTTAACAATTACGACCCTTGCAAGTCCCGCCGTTCGGGAGCTATCATCGTCATTGTTCAGTACCTTTGACACCTTTTTTTTCAAGTACGGTGCACAATTCGTTGTATCATGAGCAATCAAATGGATTTCTTCGGACGGAAATCGACTCTGCATTGCAGCGTTCAAAACATCACACTGAACACATGTGGGAAGTAAACACACCGTATTAGATCCCACATTAAGCATGTAATCACTTAATTCCTTTAATCGGTCATTACAATTTGTCGCTTTGAAATTTAATTTCCTCGATTCTAAAAGCTTCGTATCCGAAACGGTCACTACTCCGGTCCGAATTCTCGACAAGATCTCTTTGTAAATATTATCACCCTGCTGTCGCATGTTTATTGTCAATTCGTCATAGCTAAACAAGGCAGACCATAAATTATAAGAACCTAATCCTCCAACATTTTTCTCAATACTCTTATTGGATAATTGTATAAAAGCAGGTTCTTCGTGAACAGGAGGAAGTTGTAGTAAGTCACCAAATAGCAACATAGGCTTTTTTCCGAACCAAGCATCATCGGAATCTGTAGTATCAAATATTTCTGTAAGTCGCAAATGTATGTACAGGAAAGTTACGTTAGAAACCATCGAAATTTCATCGATGATTACTAGAGCAACATTTTTGAGTTGATCTCGTACAATTTGAAGGGCTGCATCGCTAAGTCGGCTATACTGGGCTGTATGCCCATGTTCTACGGGTAATTGGAATAATCGGTGTATAGTAAGACCATCGATATTAAAAGCTGCGATTCCAGTAGGAGCAGTTACTGCTGTGTCTTTTCCGATAGTCTGCTTGATCCAGTGTCTGATAGTTTTTATTAAAAAACTTTTCCCAGTGCCACCTTCTCCACTCACATAAAGTCTGAGAATGTTATCGTTAGACGTCAAGGACTCAGTAACTTTATCAAATATCCGCTTTTGATCATGGTTCAATTCCGAAATCATTTCTTGAAGATCACCACAGTCAAATTTATTTCCCGCGTCTTTAAAATCTTTCATGGCACCAACAGTTTCAACGGGGACACACTCTATTGGGTGATCGCCTTGATCATTTTCTTCTTGTTCCACAGTATTCAACACGTTCTTTTCAATTTCTTCCTTTATATGATCACGCGCTTCTTGAATATCCGTTATTCGTTCGTGATATTGAACTGCTTCTGTCAATTGTGATTCTAGCGACAAAAAAGCCTCCGCATATGTGTTAAAACCATTTTTCAATTCGTCGGTTTTTCTCCAAGGTTTGAATAATAATAATAATGAGAAATAATAATTCTCAGGTTGGATTTGAACATTGTACTTATAATGATTGATAAGATAGCCTCTGCTCCTTTTTTTCAAAAACAAAGAAGCACGGATTTCATAATATTCAGTTTTTTCAGACGGTCTATCTTTAGTAACGTCATACCACATAGCAAAATCGTACAGATGCATAGATTCTAATTCCTCAGGTCTGTTAGGATAGTGATCATCTATGAGGGATGGACAAAATATGTCTGTGGATTCACCTACCAGATCCTCAATCTCTTTGCGAGTTTTCAATTTCCTACTTCTCAGTATATTTACATCTAACCATCTAATAGTAGTACTGGAGTCAGTGCCATGCAATGATAATCCTAAAAGAGTATCAGCGCATTCAGGCGCTCCACATTCTCTATGATTTAGCATGCGCATTCCAAGGTTGCACAGCAGACTAGCCAATGATTTAGTAGAATTTATTGCTGCCATAGTGTCCGTAGCGTAACTTTTTTCCGGCTTGGACACGTACTTAGTACAGTAACATGTCACCAACCCTGTCTTTTCCCCAATATATTGTATATCCATGTTACCTCTCCAAACCGTAAGAACGGCAGCATTAAAATCATTGATACGAACTTCCTTTATTGAACGTGGAAGATCATAGAGTCTACCTTTCGCTTTCAATTGTTTTCTAGCACCTATAGAAACAGCCACATCCCTTATTATCAAAGTATCTGTAACTGGACGTGGAAATGAAAATCGACATACTTTACAGAAGGAATTTTTAGTTTTTTTGTTGCGTAGACAGTAACTATTGCATTTATGCATTTGATGTGCAATTACACGTCTATATAATTCTGGCGACACATGCGGTGATGGCAATCTGCAAGTGACGTATTTCATAATGAATGCTGCTACTTCTTCCTTCGAAGATTTATCGATTATAGGAGCATCTTCAATCCAAATTAAAAGATGAAAATGTTGTAATCCCCTGCTCTGATATTCTCTGCGCCAAAAGTAATGAGTGACCTTGCCAATCGGATTGTCGGGCGAACAAATGAAATCCAGCATAGCGTGGAATGTATTATCTATAAATCGAGAAGTTGAAACGGGATCAGAAGCAATGAGTTCGTTCGGCGACATTTTAGCCACCGATGGGCCGTTTACATCACGAAGATATTCTATTAAATCTGTCCATAGCCACTCACTTGGACTGAGCGTGAGGAACCATGTAGCTGGTCCATAATGGTGTATCATACAGTTCAAATCATTTCTCGGTTTTCGCCAATACTGTGCTGTATTACGTAATCTGGAAAATATAGTGTTCAAGTTCGTTTGTAGCTGATCTTTAGAGAGTTGCTCTAGAAAACTAGCAGCTGTGTATTTTTCACGTGGATTTACGACGTTCATTTTGTGAAAAATTCCAGCGTTCAATTGCCGCATATTGGTATCGTGTAATAAATGAAAAATATATTGCATGTTCAATCGAAATTGCGAATGCTTGGACATCAGTTTGGACTTAATGAATTCATGATCAGTCAAACGAACCAATCTTTCTTCATGCTGTCCGTTCACCCCATAAGGATATAAATCTGGGAAACATTTCACATCTAAGTGTTCAGCACGATGGCCCAACGGAATGTCCTGAACTTTAAGCATTTGACAGAGCGCGGTAGCAGATTCGTTAACCCTTTTGTCATACATTGGATAAATCGTAAACTGATCATAATATGAATCAGATTGTGACATTTGCGTCAATAATGCACGTTTGTGGTTTTCATCGATATTAAGTGTTTCACCTTCAACGTCCTCGATAGATTCGTTATTATCATCATTGGCAACAACTTCTTCTTGAAATTCTGTATCTGGTAATTTGGCACTCAGCAATAAATCGTGCGATTGTGGTAAAACAATTTCTGAGTATAGACGATTATTGGCTTTCAACCATACTAAGGCATTCCATACTTTCTTCAAGTCAACTAACTTTTCCCAAACTATTTTAGATTTTGTTGGAACGCCCCGCACCAATATGTATAATTCATGATTTTGATTTAAAGGTTCGGTCGAAGGACAGATTTTTTTTAAATTTTCTTCTAACGGTAAAGGAAGGTGAAATGTTCTCCCCTTTACTTTTGGAAACATATGTTTATGTGGCATATTTTTACGCATTACTGTATCCATTCTCACAACCGTTTGAAACGGTTTAGCTCTTTGAATGAGAATTCGTTCGTAATCGTTCAACACTGCTATTTCTGGAACTGAACGTACAGCAAGCTTATTTAAAATACATTTTGGTGGTATGGAATCTTTGCGAATTTTATCGTGACAATATCGGCAAATGAAATGCATGTCACCAACTTTGTATCCAATATGATTTAACAATGTTTGCATTACATTTCCCTTATATGTTCTTTTAGAAATATCAAACTTACGAACCTCTCTTTGAAAACAGAGTTTCTCGCAGGAAACGCACGGGATGCGTGGTATGTCCATAGACCGCTTTGTGAAAGCTTTAAATGCTAAATAATATCGAGATATAATCTCTTCTTCGTTCAAACTTACGTCAGTATTATTTTTTTGTAACGCTTCAGCTTCTTTCCGAGCTTGCAGTGTTATTCGTTCAAGTGTTTTAAGGTCATTATCGTTTAAGGCTTTGTCTAAATTATGTAATTGGTCTTTATAAATGCTCGCTATTTTGTATATCATTCTCTTCAAATGTCGTAAATCCGGAAAGTGAGGTGCCAGAATCTCAAAGGCTAAAAAATTGGACTTACATAGTTTAGGGTTTATGTAACAACCATGAGAATGGCCAACTTTTTCAGCATGCACTTTATTAGAACAGCTACTGATATGGTTGTTCAACTTATGTACCTTTTTCAATGAGCATTCTAACAATCGTTTGAAGAAATCCTGTAAATTATTCAGAATTTCAACATTTTTTGTTTTACAAAGATAACTACAATGCCATGCCTTTGTCGTCTTCTTCGATTGCAATACAGGTAGAACGTTTATAGCTTTCCCTTCCGAATTCAGTATGATTGATTCAGAACCGGTGAAAGTATGGTACGAACTTTCCGCAAAATATGATTCTGAAGAAGATGTATGTCTGGATTGTCCACACAAAGCATTAATCCTGTCATCAACTTCTAAACATTCTGCTACGCGCGTTAAAGAAACTTCCACTTTATCTTTACAATCTTTCAACAGTTTCCTCATTTCCAAAATGTACTTTTGCCTAATATGAAAACACCATTTTATTATACGCTCAGCTTCCAATCTACTTGCTTCTCCGGACGGCATGCTAATAACTTTTGAAAGTTTTCTAATATAAGTTTCTTTGTTATTTTTCGTTCCTATATTGTTATTCGTTACAGCAATATTACGATACTTTTTTATTAATTTCAGAACAGTACAACGTTTCGCTACTTTATTATAATTATCTTCCTTACGTATTTCATTATATACTTTCCGCTTTTTGGAGATAACTTCTTTATTTAGCTGATAATAATTTTTTCGCTTTCCGCATATCACTTCTTTATTTGCGTCATAATGCATTTTTTTTCTATTATACCTTCTTTGTGGGCGTTATAATATTCATAATTAAAAATTTTTTCCTCCCTTTTTTTACAATCTTTGCCTTTTTTCGTGTTACACTTCCCTTTTTTTGCTTTATAAACAGCTCTTCTTTTTAAATTATTTTTCTCTTTCTGCGTTTGATTCGAAACAAATTGTTGATCCTGAGTGCATGGAAAATGTTCTATACGATTAGATTGAAACATGTGGATCAAATGTTGACGCATCAACGCATGAGTGTACGTTACTTTGTCTGGTAATATTTTGAATAATAACGAGACAGCAAATGCAATCGCAAAAACTCCGCAATCCCGACCGTTAGGTTGAGCTTGCACATGTGGAAATTCAATAAAATTTTCGTCAATTGTACCATCGTGTTTGGTCAAAAAAGGGTATAACTTCTCAAGATAAATCTTATGATGACGATGCAACTTACAGGAATTAATAGAATCATAAATATAAACTCTTCTTTCATCATATTTATAAAAGCTACAAACCCAATGCCCTCCTGCATTGGTTTGAAAATTATCGCATTTGTGCAAAATCTGTATGTGATCCTGATTTTCAGGAACTGGTTGAATTGTATCAGGAAATTGAACTCTCCACGTCTCGCGTGGTTTATAATTAGAGTGAGCTTGTAATAATTTGTGAAAATATTCAATATGGTCGCCTGCTAACCATTCGCCTTTAATGATAATTTCCATATTATGGATACTGAGTGGTAAGATATTAATAATAATACTATTATTAATTATAGACATGACGAATTATATTTTTATTTATATTTCTAGTACACTATATAGTACAATAATATATATATATATATATATATATATATATATATATATATATATATATAAGCGTGGCGGTTATGCGATCGCGGACGCCCAACTTTATTGAAAGTTGTTATACTCGAGACACGGCGCAGTGCAGCCTATCGAGTGATGTTATAATAAGATAAGGCGCGATGCAGCCAGTTAAAGTTTACTCGGAATAGCGCAAAGCAGCTCAGCGAGTGTACTTTACTTTTTCTTCGAATAATCCAACCTATAAAAAACGAGAAATTTGTGGTAATCACTAATAATAATATTATACGAAATATTATAAATAATCTATATATATAAAAAAGAAAGGTTGTTTGTCCTGCATGCGTTCCTATACCATTCATCCGATTGCGATGAAACTTTAGTGAGTTGTTGTGTGCACGCCCGCGAAGGTTTCTGAATTAGTACAATCATTTTATAATAGGTGGCGCGCGAGTCGTTTCAACAAATGAGTGTATTCAAATATTTTATTCGTTTGTCCGGTATGTGTTCCTAAACCAATCATCCGTGCATAATATAACAAGTGGTGTTGATCGGTCGACATTATATAATAGATATCACACGTATTTTCTTTGCTTTTTCCAAGTGATTATGCCACCCAAACGAAAAGCGATTGGTCGATCTACACCTCAAGCACGAAAGAAAAAGGCATCACGAGCTTCAGAAACAGACGAGCAATAGAAAGCAAGAATAGAAACCGTTCGAGTACGCACTGCTCAAGTCCGTTCGTCTGAAACAGATGAGCAACGGAAAACAAGATTGGAAACCGTTCGAATACGCACTGCTCGATTCAGACGAACACTGCACGATGATTTAAATCTTGGTGCATTCCATTACGATGCTAATTATGATTACTGTCTTCATCCAAGTGTGGTTATTGGAAAAATGGAAAAATTATGCGTGTATTGCAGTGCCCTCAAATTTAAGAATGATACACCTGGTATGTGCTGCGCAGGTGGAAAAGTGAAATTGCCAGAATTACATTCACCACCCGAACCATTATCAACGTTGGTATCAGGTGACACAAGACAATCGAAACAATTCTTGGCAAACATACGCAAGTACAATTCCTGTTTCCAAATGACATCGTTCGGTGCAACAAATATCGTGCGCGAGAATTACATGCCAACATTCAAAGTACAAGGGCAAATTTATCATCATAATATATCAATATAATAAATAATAATAATAATAATAATAATAATAATAATAATAATAATAATAATAATAATCATGCAGGATCACTACTACCACTGCCGGACGCAGATCACAAATTTCTTCAAATTTATTTCATGGGAAATACTGATGAACAAATCGATCAACGTTGTCGATTCAATACGGACACTAAACGAGAAATTGTCGCTGCATTACAAGCTTTATTCGATCAACACAACGAATTAATTCGATTGTTCAGAACTGCCCTTGAACAAATGCTAACTGATGACTACAAAGTTGTAGTTAGAGCAGACAAAACACCTGTCGGCCATCACGAAAGACAGTACAATGCACCAACAATTTCAATCGTTATAGTTGGCGAAGAATTTAACTCGCGTGATATAATTCTTCATCGCAGAAATGGTGATGTTCAGCGAGTCTCAGAAACTCATCGCTCATACGACGGATTGCAATATCCGATTTTATTTTGGCAAGGAGAAGATGGGTATCATTTCAACATCAAATTGAGAAATCCACAAACAGATTTGGAAACAAATAAGAAAGTCAGTGCCATGAATTACTATTCATATCGATTGATGATTCGTGAAAACACTGAAAATCATATCTTAAAATGTCGACAATTGTTCCATCAATACATTGTCGATATGTATGCAAAAATCGAAAGCGAACGACTCCTCTACATTCGATTAAATCAAACCAAGTTGCGTTCGGAAGAGTACATTCATTTACGTGATGCAGTTATTAATGAGGGCAATGTGAATCCCAATGAATTGGGAAAAATGGTCATACTACCGGCCACATTTACAGGGAGTCCACGGCACTTGCATGAATACGCACAAGATGCAATGTCATATGTTCGCGCATATGGCCGCCCAGATTTGTTTATTACATTCACATGTAATCCTACATGGAATGAAATAAAAGAACTTTTGTTAACTGGACAATCAGCATCGGATCGTCATGATATTTCCGCGCGTGTGTTCAAACAAAAATTGAAATCTTTAATGGATTTCATTGTCAAGCATCATGTTTTTGGAAAGACACGCTGTTGGATGTATTTCATTGAATGGCAAAAAAGAGGATTGCCACATGCACATATTTTGATTTGGTTGATCGAAAAAGTCACACCAGATCAAATTGATCAAGTCATCTCAGCAGAAATACCAGATGTCGACATTGATCCAGACTTATTTGAAGTCGTCACCAAAAACATGATTCATGGTCCATGTGGCTTACTCAACAAAAATTCACCATGCATGTCTGATGGAAAATGCACGAAACGATACCCACGAAACTTACTTGCCGAGACTATCACTGGCAATGACGGATATCCACTCTATCGTCGACGATCAACTGAAGATGGCGGCAAATCCATCACTTTATAAGTACGAAACAATAATGTTGAAGTCGATAATCGTTGGGTTGTACCGTATTCACCGTTACTCTCGAAAACGTACAAAGCACACATGCAATGTCGAGTATTGCAATTCGGTGAAATCGATCAAGTACATTTGCAAATATGTCAACAAAGGAAGCGATATGGCTGTTTTTGGAGTGGGAAATGCAACTGCATCTATCAATGAAATCGACCAATATCAACTGGGACGCTACATTAGTAGCAATGAAGCAGTATGGCGCATTTTATCATTTCCAATCCATGAACGACATCCAACAGTTGTTCATTTGGCAGTGCACCTTGAAAATGGACAGCGCGTGTACTTCGCAACAGAAAATGCACGTACAAGAGCATTGTCGTCACCACCAACAATGTTAACTGCATTTTTCTTATTGTGCGGGGATGAAATGTTTGCAAAGACGCTACTTTACTCTGAAGTGCCAACATACTACACATGGAATTCATCAGCAAAAAAGTTTAAACGTCGCAAACAAGGTAAAGCAGTTGAAGGACATCCCAATTTATAATCGACCGACACGTTAGCCCGTCTGTATACTGTTCACCCAAACAATGCAGAATGCTTCTACTTGCGATTATTGTTAATCAATGTACGTGTACCGACATCCTTCCAAGAATTGAGAACAGTAAACGGTAAAGTATGTGCCACTTGCCAAGAATTAAATCTTCTTGAAAACGATAAACATTGGGAGACTTCACTCGTGAATGCATCGAATACTGCTCAACCACAGCAAATTCGCACGTTATTTGCAATTATATTGACAACGTGCTTCCCATCCAATCCAAAAGATCTTTGGAGAAAATACAAAGACTACACGAGTGAAGACATCCTACATCGTTTGCGTGGAACGAATCAAAATCGAAGCATTGGAAGCGCTTCATCGTACACTAAAAGATTTGAGAGGAAATAAACAGCTCTTCGGTGGTGCATTCATTTTATTGTCGGGTGATTTTCAACAAACTCTACCAGTTATACCACGTTCAACACCCGCTGATGAACTTAATGCATGTCTCAAATCATCAGTTTTATGGCGACACGTACAGAAATTGACTTTGAAGACCAATATGCGTGTACAACTACAACATGATGAATCCGCTGAATGTTTTGCAAAACAATTGTTGGATATTGGGAATGGGAAAATGGCAATCGATGAATCCACACAATATATCACATTGCCAATAAACTTCTGTAAAATCACAGCAACCACAGACGAATTGATTCACAAAGTTTTCCCAAATATCGCACAAAATTACAAAAATCATCAGTGGCTCAGTGTACGTGCTATATTAGCGGCCAAAAACAACGATGTCAATGCCATCAATTTCAGCATTCAAAACGAAATACCAGGCGAAGCGACAACATATAAGTCCATCGATACTGTCATAAATCAAGACGAAGTCATCAATTATCCAACAGATTTCTTGAATTCACTTGATTTGCCAAGCATGCCGCCGCACTTTTTAACATTGAAAATTGGCGTGCCTATCATACTTCTCCGAAACATCAATCCACCACGACTTTGCAACGGTACCAGGCAAAACAGTAAAAAAGATGATGAACAATATCATCGAAGCTACAATTTTAAATGGTAAATTTAAAGGAGAAGATGTACTGTTGCCACGCATCCCAATGATTCCGACAGATATGCCATTCGAATTCAAACGTTTGCAGTTTCCGGTGCAACTCGCATTTGCAATGACTATTAATAAAGCACAGGGACATTCGCTACAAGTATGTGGACTAAATTTGAAAAATCCATGCTTCTCACATGGACAGCTGTATGTGGCCTGCTCACGCGTCGGAAAACCTTCTAATTTATTCGTGTACGCACCAGATGGAAAACAAAAAATATATATCCAAAAGCACTTCAATAAACAGAATTAAAACATAAACACTTCCTTTCTTTGAGTGGCATTGCAATTAGGGCTGCCATCTGTAAAATCACAAACCCCGGACAGAGAGCATTAAAACCCCGGACATTTTCACTTGAAACCCGGACACTTTAACTATTTCTTATATGTATGTATGAGGTACGATATCCCAAGACACCAATTTCTGTAAAATATAACGTAGAAAAACATAGTGTTTTGTCACTATCTTCGACTGTCAATTTATACATCCACGACCCGAACTCTTTAGACGGGGATTCACCGCACGCAACGCACACATAGCATGGGAGAACACGGATGATTGGTGGGTTCTAACCACACTTATCAGTTGCGTGACGATACAGTGTAGCCATAGGTGATCCCTTCTTCTTACCACAGTACCGGCGCTGTGCCCTCGCCTAACTGTAAAGTGTGCCTAAACCTGAAGCGAGCGAGCAGCATTGAAAAACCCGGATCATTACAGAAAATCCCCCCGGATGTCCCCGGACGCCCTAAAAAAGAGGACAAATCCGGGGAAACCCGGACGGATGGCAGCCCTAATTGCAATGGATGCCGGGAACACATACTAAATATATTATCGCATTAAATTGAAGACCATGCGAATGTACATACATATATAACAAACCCTTGTACTTTAATCTAGTTATATAAATAAATGTAAACGTCACTTACCAAATATATCCTTCTCCTACGAAGGAGAATAGAACGTCCTTCTTCCAAGGGACTTGACACTAAAAAGTATAATAAATTTCAATAATTCAATAAATAATAAATTTCAATAAAGAAATAGATGTGTACAGCTTAATTAAATAATAATGAAGCACACTTACATGTACGGAAATAAAGATGAATGAATTTTTGGACGCCGTGACATACATCAGCTCCGGTCGCCCGCTTTGTTTTCGTTGCTATTAGTGATGGCTAGAACCGTGATTTGTGAATCACGAGTGATCCGATCACGGTGATTTTTCACAGTGATCCGTGATTTTCGTGATCGCTTCTGATTGGTGCAGGCAGAACAGTGATCGCTTCTGATTGGTGGAGAGCATGACTGCTCTTTGCACGCTCCACATAACGCCAATTTCTAATTTCTCTCGAAACATTCTCAAGTCCTCACTGTTCTTATAGAATCTCAGTTGTATACTTTGAACCAATGTTATCGCTCTTGATCTATTTTTTTAAATTAACGAATATTTATTCAGTTTAGTTAAAAAGTATAATGTATGTGAATACTTTAGCCAATCAAATCAGTGCGTGCATACATTGACTATTTATGAATGTATAATATACTATATATTCGCTGAATTAGCACATTTTGACTATAACACAAGCTATATTGAAGTATTTTATAAAAAATAATTCAATCATGATCAAGAATTACGATCACAGTATTCACAGTGAGCAAATTCACTCGCGGTAAAAAAATCACGATCACGGTCGTGATTTAACTTAAATCACGATCCTGATCGTGATTCTGCGATCACGGTGATAAATCACTGTTAGTGATTTTGCACTCCATCCCTAGTTGCTATACGCGCGACCCTAACCCCACATGCCCGTCGGTCAGAGCGAGCCCTCCTCGTGCCAACATATTTTGCCGCCGGTCACGTGCCGCCGCCGTCATCAGAGATCTCTCATCTTTACCATCGCCTTTTGAATACGCTTTCAGCCGTATCCGGACCGAATTTTTTTATATAAATCTAACGTAGAAGTACAAATAAAAAATAATACTCTTTTCCGTCTTCGACTATTTCATATACTTAGCGTGATTTTTTTAATTACTTTTTTGAAGTTTTTTACGGGGATCTTACATACAGCTAAATCTAACGTAGAAGTACAAACAAGCGTTACTTTAAATTTACTTATTGTAAATTTAAACATGTAAAAATCCTTGTTATAACTTCGCTTTATATTTTATTATAAATGACAAGAAACCGTAATGTTACTTAACGCGAAACATATGAATGAAGAATTTCGATAGTCGATATTTACTAAAACGTGCTCTTTGATCGTCGAATGTTTAGCTGGCCTCTTGGCCAGCTTCAGCTTCTTGTGGTTCTTCACAATCTTCCACCATTACAAATATGTGGCCGAAGCCAGGAAATGTAAGTAATAAAATACATTTATTATTATATATCTTGGAATTCAAATGATTTTTTGAACATAAATGTAGCGCAATGATACGTATTGTTCAATTTCAAATGGCAAATTGGAAATTCGGAAAGAAATATATACAGTTTTGAAATTCACACTTATAACTAGTAATACAACAATAAGATATGAGACACGTTGAAGCATATCCTATATCCTATAACTTGTAATGCCATATCTGAGTTGAACGTAAAGGAACATGTAAATAAACTACAACATTATGAAAGTCTTTGATAGGCAGTTTGCCTACGTTAAGTATCAGTGGACATAGACCGTAACTGTATAATATAAAATAATAACAAGTAATACAACAAGAAGATATGGGACACGTTGAAGCATATTCACACTTTTAACGCCAACGATTAAAAATATGAAACACATCTGAGTTAAAACATACTTCTATGTATCCAATATCTTGTTGTATTATTTGTTGTACAGTTACGGTCTACGTCCACTAATACTTAACATAGGCATACTGCCTATCAAAGACTTTCATAATGTTGTAGTTTACATTTTCGTTTATGTTCAATTCAGATATGTTTGATATTTCTAATCGTTGGCGTTATAAGTTAGAACAGGCATCGGAATTAAGTGATCTTTTCGGCCGAGTTTCAGAGGTGACGCCTCCTTTCTTCCGCCGCGCGTCTTGGCCCCCGCGGCGGCCCAGAAGCCTCGAGCGCCTCAGGCCCGTGCCGTATGAACCGCGCGTGGCGCATTGGGGCGACACCCGTATCAATAGGTTTCCACATCACCCATGGAGTACTATTATCGATGCGTTTTTTTGTTGTCACTGGTATCCCCTGTAGGCCTATTCCACTGTGCCGCGTGATAAAAAATAGAGTGGAAAAGCGCGTTTTATTATCAAAATTTTAAACATGTTTGGGAAAACTAGATTTTCGCGCACGTTTCGACGTGCTGGGTAAATCTAAATCTAAATTGTCGAAACGTGCGCGAAAATCTAGTTTTCCCAAACATGTTTAAAATTTTGATAATAAAACGCGCTTTTCCACTCTATGTTTTATCACGCGGCACAGTGGAATGCCTACAGGGGATACCACTGACAAAAAAAAAACGCATCGATAATAGTACCCCATGGGTGATGTGGAAACCTATTGATACGGGTGTCGCCCCAATGCGCCACGCGCGGTTCATACGGCACGGGCCTGAGGCGCTCGAGGCTTCTGGGCCGCCGCGGGGACCAAGACGCGCGGCGGGGGAAAGGAGGCGTCGCCTCTGAAACTCGGCCGAAAAGATCACTTAATTCCGATGCCTGAGTTAGAATATGCTTCAACGTGTCTCATATCTTCTTGTTGTATTACTTGCTATACAGTTAAAGTCTATCTATATACTTCCATTGATAGTGAACGTAGGTAAAGTGCCTCCCAAAGACTCAAAATGTTGTAGTTTACATGTTCGTTTACGTTCAACCCAGAAATGTTTGATATTTCTAATCGTTGGCGTTATATAAGTTAGAATATATGCTTAAACGTGTCCAACATCTTCTTATTCTACTACTGGTTACAAGCGCGAATCGTTCACAAAATAAAGTTATAATACGTTACAGTTTTTTGTATGATTGAATAATTGAAAGGCTCGTGAAGTAACGAGAACAAAACATATTTTGTAATGTAATGTAATGTAATTTTTAATTTCGCATCATACGATATTTCAATTTTCAAATCTTTACATTTCCTAATTTTCAATTTGCCATTGATCAATACGTATCCTTGCGCTACACGTATGACTTTCTTGATCCTTTTTGCTAATGAATTGTTTATTATTCATTTTTGTAGAGCAAAGCAGACGATTCAATTATGGACGGTAAATAAAAAAATTTATATACATTTATTTTCAAATTTATTTTTCCCCTAATTTGATTATTAATTTATTTTTTAGCCATTGAAGTCGAACTTGAAAATTTTACAATGATGGAGGCGGCGACGCCGCCGACGTCGCCGCCACCGCCACCGCGACCACCAACACCGCCGCCGCCACCGCGACCACCAACACCACCACCACCACCACCACAACCACCAGCGAGGCCGGCCACGGCTGATGGTAAATACGTATACACATTTTAAGGAGTTATACAGTGGACGAAATTTCTATAAGAACACTACTATTTTTAATAAAAAATGTGAAGTAATGTGCTAATACAATATAATGATACTTTAATGTACAGAAAACGAACGAAATTTGCATAGGAACGGTGTATTAAAAACAAATCATTAATACTTTTTCTTACTTTGAAAAATAGTAGTGTTCTTATAGAAATTTCGTCCACTGTATGCTTTTAGAATGCTTGAAAATAGGTCTAATTTAAAAAAAACAAAATATTTTACTAATTTATTTTTTATTTGACTAATTACAGAACCGTACGTAGCGCGCCACAGGCGCAGCGGACGAAGAGTGAGGGCCCAGCAGGAGGACTGGGCCTTCCTCAAGGCCATAAAGGATCAGGCCTCCTCCCTCCGGGCCTGGGCTGTGGACCGGTACAGCCGTGGCCGTGGCCGTGGTGACCGTGGTCGTGGCCACCGTGGTTGTGGCGACCGTGGCCGTGGTGGCGAATAAATTTCTAATTTTTTAAATAAAAAAAAATTCTATACTATATTCGTTTATTTTATTTTAATTAATTAACTATTAACTCGAGAAGGGAAGGTCGTAACGAGTTGAAAATAATCACATTCATCTGGATAAAAGCGGGATCTCCTACCTGCGACTGGTCGCTGCCGGTCGCAGCGACCCCACTAGTGCAAGGGAGAAAGAGATGTCATACTTTTTGAAAGTTTTTTATGGGGATCTCACTTCTTTTTACAGAGATAATTCATGTACTTGGAGTAACTTTTTTTACTTTTTTAAATTGTATATAATTGTCATCCAAACTACGCACGCCTGCAAAGTTTCAAGACGATTAGATTGGTGGAATTGGTTTAAATTAGATTTTTCAGATATAAAACAAGCATACAAGAAGGAAACAGAGGATCGAAGCTGAATAAAATCGTTTAATTAATATAAAATAAAAGCAAACATACAAGAAGGAAACACAGGATCAAAGTTGAATAAAATCGTTTAATTAATATAATAAAATCAATAGTATGTTCCAATAAACTTAAAACACTTTAATAAATCTGTTTTCTCAAATGTCATTATAATTTGACAAAGTCGGAGAACGATACATAATATTTTTAGCAAAATAAAATAAATAAAAATCTACGTTTGATTTGATCGTATTATTTTATATTCTTAGGACTTAAGTATGCGTAATTAATGGAAAACTAGTAAAATTAATGAATAGCGTAGAAACTACTGTGGATTTAAAAAAATATATTAAAGTATTATGAATATCTTTCACAAAAGATTGGAAAGTATCAAGGGAGATGTATTTTCAACGTACTTTCTTGACTAATGTGACTGACTCTACATTGCAAGCGGTACGCCATAATATTCTTAATCTTAATTCTTAACGCTACGCTAATTTGACAAGTTTTGTCGATTTACCTTATTTGACAATCCAAAAACTTGTGCGAAACAAGATGCTCTGTCTATCTATCTAATCTTCTCCGGACAACCTCCAAGCCTGTGCATTCTCTTCATTTCTATCCATCCAAGCCTGTGCGTCCCCTTCAATTCTACTATCCAAGCCTGTGCGTCCCCTTCATTTTTATCGAAGTCCTGTGCGTCCCCTTCATTTCTATAATATAATAAGCTTTACATAAAAACTCTAAATTGCTGGTATATACAAAAATACAAGTATCTGGCAATTTAAATGCAATGCAATTTTTTACTACAATATATTATTTTGTACATGCATGGTACAAATTTCCAGAAACTTATGCGAAAGAAGATACTTCTTTGTCGAACCTTCTCCGGACAACTTCCAAGTCTGCGACTCTACATAAGAAATCTATTAAAAAAATTTTGGCGACTTACCTTGTTAATTGAGACAATAATTCAGTCTCCTATTTAGTGTAAAAGCTCCTGACATTTAAAATTTGGACCACTTACATTATTTGACACTTGGCAGGTTATGACGGTTTGACACTTGGTAGGTTATATAAAGCGATGACACTTGGTAGGTTATAATAATGGCGGACGCCGATCATACATACACTAGTTTCTTTTGGCTGAAGGTGTGCGTGTAACGCGTATTGTTATGTGACACTGTTCGAACTACCCGAACGCGGTCATCGGGTAACACCTATCGTCTTACCCGAATGCAGTTGTCATGCGACGCCGACCGATTCACGCTTTAACGTGCCCCTGGAGTTAAGCATGTGCAGCAGCCGGTTAGTGTAAGGTGGCCTGCACGTGTTTCCTCCTTTCCAGGAAAAGCCAGGACCCCCTAGTTTTCCTGGTCACGTGGGCCACGCCGAATCCTTTGTTCCAACAGGGAATAAAAGGACAGGACCTCCGCCTCAAGGCGTCAGTCGATTCATATAAGTCAACGCGTACACTCTTTGTCATTTCTGTAAATATACTGTGTTTCTAATAAAGTATTAGAAGAGTTGGAAGAACACAATCCTCTAATTCATCCAACCCATAACAGTATATACGTATTATTGACGAAATTTTGGCTTGGAGAAGAAAAACACACACTAGTTTCTTTTGGCTGAATAGTTGAAGGTGTGCGTGTGACGCATAATAAAACGCATATAAACGAAACAAACACTAGTTTCTTTTGGCTGAAGGTGTGCGTGTAACGCATATACGTATTATGTTGACGAAATTTTGGCCTGGAGAAGAAAATCGTACCGTTTCTGACAGATCCATGAGACGATATTATGAGATCTCTGTTATGCCTGGACAGATTTTATTGAAATTTGGTCTTATTCGAAAGCTTATATGCGGTTTACATAAGAAAAATGCCTTTAAATTTAGAAAATATTGCAGGCGTGATGAGATATTAATGAAATAAGTTTCAGGTTAGGTTGGAATAGTCCGGCGACGAGTAAATGATAGCGGTAGCGACAGTCGACATATACAGGGTGTCTTTCCTGTACTTGGCGTCGAGACGCTACCGCGTCTCTAGATTCGGCTCGACTGTCAGCTTTGGGGGGTTAGGATGGAGCTAGAGAAACGGCAGACCACTCAAATTGTAGATCTCGACGAGCCCGACAACTTTTCTAACCACCCACGAACCCCTCCGACCCTCGGTTCGCGAGATATTCGCGTATCAAAATTTCCGACTCTGAAGAAAGCCTCTTCCAGGGGCGTCGCTCAGGGTCAGCGAAACGGCACACCAGTGTTTGGAAAGGTCTCGAGATTCCCTACAACTTCCCCCCCTTGCGAATTTCCCCTCCGACCCTCGATTCGCGAGATATCCGCGATTTACCGTACTCGCCTGCTAGAGAACCTAATTACCTTGAGGAAGGTAACCGCGTCAGAGGAGATTCGGCTCGACTGTCAGCTTTGGGGCACTATTTTTTTTTTTTATTAATTTGCATGCCTACACCTTTCACATGCAAAGTTTATAAAATTCATGCTAATTAACAGATATGTATAGACATCTGTTATATGTATGGGTGTACGGTGTATACCGGTGCTCCACCTCCCAGGAGATGGACATCACTTTCAATTAATAAACACACATCTTATTTAAAATTGTCTCTTGCTTGAAAAATCGTTCTTTTTATTGCACATATTCATTTTTAAATAGGAATATTTACAATTGAAAGTGATGTCCATCTCCTGGGAGGTGGAGCACCGGTATACACCGTACACCCATACATATAACAGATGTCTATACATATCTGTTAATTAGCATGAATGTTATAAACTTTGCATGTGAAAGGTGTAGGCATGCAAATTAATAAAAAAAAAAAATAGTGCCAGTAGTGAGATTCGAACTGACGACCTCATGCTTGCTAGTAGAGCTCTGCAACGGGCGGGTTTGGCCCGCCCGGCCCATGACTGTTTCTCGGTGTACCCGACCCGCCCGCACTTGAATCGTCAAAAGCCCGAAGAACCCGCGGCTGTCCAGCCCGCCCATACCCGCCCGAAAGGCCCGATCCGTCCGTGCCCGCTCTTTACCGAGACATTTCCCGCGCTTCGCTCGATTTTCACTCGGACTTATTGTTACCCTTGAATGGAGAGTCAAACCTTGACAACTTATTTATTATTAATGTGTATTATACTTATCAACCATATGTAAATAACACCAGTTAAAATACAAATAAATGTAAGAAATTAAAAAATTTAGATTTAATTTATGTTTTTTACAAACAACAACATTGTAGTAGAAACATATCAGACAATTTAGAAATACAGTATATAAAAAATGCAGCTGACCCCGATGAATAGAGGAAAGGCGCAAATACGGACACGGACAGGTCGGATACGTCGCACGGCTGGCAACAGTTTCGGGCTTGACGGGCGGGTAGAAATGAACCGCTAACCCGTCTTGCCCGACGCGGGCCGGGCGGGCCGGGTGAGTCGAAAAACGATCGGGTAAGGGGCGGGTTGACCCACGGTATACCCGCCCGTTGCAGAGCTCTACTTGCTAGTCGGAAGCGCTACGCACTTTTTTTTTTTTTTTTTTTTCATGAATCATTTTATTTAATGCCTCAATAATTTTTACATGTTATAAAATGATAATAAAAGCGTACATTACTTTAATGGTTACGAGCTCGTATGGCCGTTGGGCACTTTCGAGTACGTGTTGATTTGCTCGCTATTGGGCTTATAGTTACTCTTATGTGTTAGTTTTTCTTAGGTGTAGCTACTGTCTATTTGTTCGTAATTGAACATTTTTGCCCCCTGGATGCTTATATTGGCGGGTGGATCCGGAGGAGGATAGGCGCTTCAGTATTATTTTGCGAATAAATATAAATATAAATACGGAGATAAATAAAGATAAAGATAAGGCTTAACCTATTTATAAACTAACTTAATGCTAACTTATTCTAGATTAGGCTATGATGTGCTAAGTTATTCTAGTTACGTTGGGGATTATTATTTATGTTTTTAATTACAATATATACAGTGTTATGTGTACGGTGATGGTGGGGTGTGTTTTTGCGCGTGCTTTTTGAGTAATTTTTGTAACCTCATTGTTCATTCGCTATATTTTTGGGGAGGGTCGAACCACCAGTATTTGCGGTTGTACTTTGGCCTTTTGATTAGATCTTTGTCAGGGAGTTTGGTGCAGAATTTGAGTTGAGCTGTTTGCTGATTATTTTCGGGGTTGTGTGGGGGGTATTTTATGGCTTTTTGAAGTGAGCCCCTGTCGACATGGTAGATAATGGGGGTGTTGTTGTCGTCGGATACGAGTCCTTCGCTGTCCAGGTAAGGGAATATTTCTGGGGGGGTGTATCCTGTTTTGAGTGTTTTAGTGAAGTACAGTGGTTGAGGGTAGAAAAGGGTGTGTATTAAACTGTTGCTGGTGTTGATTGCGGCTTTTGCGAAGTGGTTTCTGCATAGGTTCAATATGTGGGAGTCTATTCTCGAGATGTTGGCTGTGTTTAGAAGGATTTCGTTTCTGTAGTGCTTTATGTAGTTAGAGCTTGCTGTTCTGTGCATTGTCAGGCATGCTCGGAGGACATGCCTTTCGAATAGTCGTAATTTTTCCATTTTGGTGTTTGGGATGTTGAACCAGATGGGGCATGCGTAGGTTATGATGGGTCTAATCAGAGTGGTGTAGCTGAGAGTCTTGCATTTGCTATTGAGGTATTTGGAGTAGAATAGACGGGAGAGGCTGTTGAAGGCTTGTTTGGCTTTGGTGAGCTGTGTTTCGATGTGGGTGAAGTATTTGAGTTGGGGGTCTAGGAGTAGTCCTAGGTATTTTGTGTTTTGTTTGTGCGGGATTGTGTTAGTAGAGTTAGCGTTTTCTTTTATTTGAAATTTTTTCCAGTGATTTTTGACATCTGTGTGTGAATTTTTGAGGGTGGGGCGGAATAGGATTGTCTCACATTTTTGCGTGTTGATTTTTAATTTCCAGTTGGTGAGGTATTTATGGATTTTATCAAAGAGGGTTTGTAATGTGTTTTCTATTGTAGTTGCTTTTTTGTCGATAGAGTAAATTACTAGGTCGTCTGCGAACGCTAGTGCTTTTAAATTGTTATCGTTGTTGAGGTCGAAGAGTCTAAGTAGGTTGGCAATGAAGAGATTGAAGAGTACTGGTGAAAGCACGGTGCCTTGTTGGAGGCCATTGAGAATGTTAAATGTTATGGAAGAAGTGTTTTTCCCGTCTGTCGTTACGAATCGTTTGTTCTGGGTTGATTTCCATATTATTTTTAGGAGGTGAAACGGGAGATTTGTTTTTGACAGCTTGTAAAGGAGTCCTTCTAGCCAGACCGTGTCGAAGGCTTTTTCCAGGTCGATTAGGCAGGCGCCTACGCATTTATCGTCATTCAGGGCCCAGTTGATGTCGGAAGTTAGTTTATTGATTGCGTGTATAGTGGAGTGTTGGTTTTTGAATCCAAATTGCTCTTCGGGGATTAGCTGTTGTTCGTCGATGTAGTGTGAAAGTGAGCTTAGGATTGTTTTTTCGAAGATTTTACTGATGTTTGGTAGCAAGCTTATTGGTCTGTAACTTGAGGGTATGGCTCCGTTCTTTCCTTTTTTTTTTATGAATATGGTTTTGGCCGTTTTCCATTTTTGAGGAAAATAGGAGTTATTGAGGGCGTTGTTGAAGAGAATGGTGTATGAAAGAATGAATTTGTTTGGGAGTCTTCTTAATATTGCGTTGGGGATGCCATCAATGCCCGCTGATTTCTTGTTATTGGTGTTTTTGAGTATTTTTGCGAGTGTGGAGGTGTTAGTGAAGAAGTTAGGGGTGGTTTGCTCACAGGGATTATGCGATGGGTTTGTTTCTGAGAATTGAGTTGCGGTGACGTTTCTGTCTATGTCGGCTTCGATTTTTGTTTTGATCTCAAGGGCTTTGCGGGTGATTGTGTCGGTAAATCTTTTTTGGCCTAGGTTGTTGTTTTGAATATTTGTCAGAGCGTATTGGGCTCCCAGTAAGTTTAGTTTGTCTGCCGGGTTATTGAAGGTTATGAGGTTGTCCTTGCTTGTTGGGTGATTGTTTGGGTCAATGTTGGCGTTGAGTAGGAGGTTTGTTTCTTTTTTTCCTATTGTGAGGGTGTCTATTGGGGACATTCCTCTGCCTTTGAATAGACTGTTGATGTGTTGAAGGGCTTTACTGTCGGGGCGGATATTTCTTATTTTTCCTTCCCAGTAACTGTTGTAAGCTTTGTTATATTCTTCGTTAATTTTTTTCTTTGTTTCTTTGATTAGTCCGGATAGTCTGTGATAAAGGAGGCTGTTGTTGGGGATGCCGGTGCTTTTGAGGTGGAATACTAGGTTGATTAAGTAATTTTTGTTTTTTTTGAAGTTTGGCTATTTTTTTGTTTGTGTATTTGTCTGTGGAGTTGGGTGTTTTGATTTTGGGAATTGCAGAGGAGATGGCTTGTCTGATGGCGGTGTCTAGGTCTTCCAGTCCTTTATCAATTTCGTTGTTGTTTAGGTTTCTATCGTGTGGTATTGTGATGTCTTTGATTTTTCTTTGTGCAGTGATGTTAAAGCGGTCCCAGTTTGTTTTGTTGAAGTTAAATTTTATGTCGGGTGAGTCGGATTCTAAGTCTGTCAGGTCACTGATGGTGGCTGAGATTTTTAATGCGTCATGGTCACTATCTGTTGGTATTGTCTTCAGTCCGTTGTTTGTTAAGTTATGTAGAAGGATTCTTTGGTCGGAGAGGCAGAGGTCTAGGTAGGAGTTATTATTGTGGTATGAGGGGAGGTAGGAGCCGTGAAGTGCGATTTTATAATTGGTATCGTTGTTTTCGAGCCATTTTTTTAGGGCTACTCCTCGTGGGTTGTTTGTAGCATTTTTCCAAGAAGTATGGCGGGCATTGAGGTCTCCTGCTAGTATGTAATAGTTGTTTGGGTTGTCAAGCTGTAGTTCCTTGAAAAGTGAGTCTAGTTCAGGGATGAATTCCTTTTTCTGGTTGCCAGGAGCGTAGGCGGCGATTATAATTATTTTTTCCCTGTTTTTTGTCTTCGTTTCGATAATTGTTGCTTCAATGGTTTTGGACGTTGCTAGGCATTTGGGGTAGATTCTGGTGTGTTTGATGTTTTGTTTAACCAAGATTGCTGTTCCTCCTCCTTGCTTTGCGTTTGGGCGGTCTGTTCTGTGTATGGTGTAGTTTGAGTAGGAGATGATGTGTCTGTTGTTTAATTTGGTTTCGCCGAGTAGTGCAAAGTCGGGGGCCTGTTTGTTAAGAATTTGCAGGAGACTGTTTCTCTTCTGGTTGGAGATTATTGAGTTGATATTGAGGGCAATGAGGGATATTTTTATGTTATTATTCTGTTTGGTTGGCGGTTTGTTGGTCATTGTGGTGGGTGTGGGTGGTTTGGGTTTATTAGTTGGAAAAGTGTGTTAATTTTTTGGGTGTTTGATTCTGCTATTTGTGCTAGGAAGTTTATTTGGCTGCTGATGCTCGTTAATAGGGAGGTGATGTCAGGTAGGGGGCCTGTTGGGTGTGATTTGTGGGTGAGGGTAGGGGGATATGATGTGTTGTTAGGTGTTGAGGTTGAGGGTCGTTGATTTGTTGTTCCGCTGACGTTTTTGGTTATTTGGCTGTATGTGATCGAGGGATTAACAAGTTTTTCAATTTTGCTGATTTTGAGTTCCCTGTTTATTTTTTGGGTAGATTGTAGTTTTTGGGTCTCTTTTTGTTTTTGGACTATTGCTGGGCAACCTCTGTAGGAAGCTGGGTGGCCTTTATTGCCGCAGAGTACGCAGTGAAGGATATTTTTGTTATCTGTTGATTGGTCGGAGATGTCTTGTACAATATTGCAGTGACCCGGTTGGTGAGATTCAGGGCATTTAACGCACCTGTATGGTAGGTTGCAGTTGCTGGAGGAGTGGCCGAGTCTTTGGCACTTCCAGCACTGTACCGTCGAATGGGGCTTGAGTTTATCCCAGGTGATTGTCTGGTGGAGGATCCTTTTTATTTGGGTGAGATTTGCGGTGTTGCTCTCAGGGGAGAGGTGTACGATGAAAATGGGTAGTAATGTATTGGATTCTATCGATTTTTTAGTTTGGAATCTGGAGACTTTTTGAAAGTGGAGGTTGTTAACTCTCGAGTTGACTAGTTCGTTTAGTATCGTAGTTTCGTCGAAGTTACCTTCCAAGTATTTTATTAAAAATACTTGGGGTTTTTCGTATTTCGGGGTGTATGTATAGTATTTAGTGTCTTTGGATTTTAATAGTTCTAATATGGTTTTGTAGTCGCTAGGATGTTCGATGTACAGAGTATGGTTGTCTTTACTACTGGTTTTTGTCCTAAAGTTTCCTACTAGTTTGCAGGGGAGGAAGGTAAGGATCGTGTCGATTGTGACCTGGGCTGATTGCCCGCTGATTGTTATAGGGGGGGGGGGGGTCGGTTACCTTTCTGTTGGGGCGCTTGAGCGGGGGGGGGGGGGGTCTGCTGGTATGACGTTGACCTGGAGCTGCTAGCGGTTGGATTGCCGGGGTTGAGGCTATTCGCTGCTGCTGGAGTTTTGCCCGCGGTGGGGGCTGGTTGCTGTGGCTCTGTTGCGGCTGTTGCCTTCCTTATTTTTGAGGGTGGCGTTGGGGCGTGGTTGACCTGTGAGTTCCCGTTGGGATTCCCCCCTTGGGTTTTTCCGTGGGGGATGGTGCTGGTCGTCGTCGATGGGCCGATTGTTGGCGTTATAGGGTCGGATTCACGTTCTGGTTGTGAGTCTTTGTTAGCGATCTGGCTTTGTAGATCATTGATTAGAGCGAGGTGGCTTTCGTGTTGATTGATGAGTTCTTTATTTTGATTTTTAAGCTCGTCAATTTCATTGCGCATGGTTTGTAGCATTTCTGCAAGTTGGCGTTGTTGATCCGCTTCTGTGGTTGTGGAGGTGAGGGATTCCATCGATGAGTATTGGTTTCCTTGTGGTTCTGGTGATGGAGTGGTTTGTGTTTTCAGGATGGGTGTGCTCCTTTTGTCGCTCTTTGGTATTTTTGGTGTTGATTTGGGGATGTTCGTGTTCTTTCTTTTGCTTGATGACGATATGGTTCTGAGGAGAGCGTCTAGGTCTTTCTGTGAAGAAGTTCCCGCTTTTTCTTGTTTGATGATCCTTTTGATGAGGTGATCTGTTGATGCGGGTGGGCTTCCATGGTCTTGTAATGCAGCCATTGGGGCCGTTGAGTAGAGAGTCCTGGTTTTTAGGGAGGCCGGGGGGGGGCCCCCTGTGGTTGGTGATAACACTTTTCACTAGCACTTCATTGAGGAGGACGCTTATTGGTTAATAACTCAGATAACTGTGTTGGTCACTGTGACATATGCACTCTAATCACTGTTTGTCTCACTGTGGAGTCTGTTTGATAGGCGTTGGTCATGGGCCATCGGTTTTACGGCTCACGATTTCTGCGCTTGGCTTTGGCGAGCGGGGTAGGTTTTGCTCCGCGGCGCGGTGCGTGTTACCTGCTCGGCGGTCGGTTAACGAGTGCGAAGCGCTACGCACTGACCCACGCTGCTCATTGGTCATCGGCTTCTATCAAATGTATATACGTTAACTCCACATTTTTCAAAGTCGATTTTCTCGAATTTGGATATGAAGCGCGCCTTACTGCTTCGGGAAATTAAAGTCCGAGTGAAGACCTTCACGTATACTAAGTATAAACAATTTCTGAGTTTGCCAGTCCTGAAGGTCCCCTTGTTAGTTAAGACATGCTTAAGCGCTTGCTTAAGCAACGACTGAGAATACCGGCCTGAAGCCTCGCCCTTTCTGTACATTGCGTTTCTAACTCCACTACGTTGTATCGAATATTCTAAAAGAATAAAGACTAAAAGAATAAAAAAATAATTTATTATTATTATTATTAAAAGACGTGTGGAACTTCAAATATTTCAACATAGCTTGAAAAATGAAAAAATGCTAGATAGGATATTTTAACTGAGGTTAACAATAGTGATGGGCACCATCGAATAAAAACTATCGATTAGTCGATAGTAGCCAACTACTATTTTTAGTCGACTGATTTTTTTAACTATCGACTGAATCCGTTGACTAATAAAATGAAGTCGCTTGAGCTATGCTATCGGTCGTATGGTGGAGCTACGGATCAATTGAATTTAAGCGGCGGGAATTTTGAATAGATTTTATTACGAGATTTACTATATCAAATACATAATAGATTCATTCGTTAGCGGTATCGAATAATTTATTCGTTAAACATGTGTATATTCGATTATGTATAACGGAAACTAGTGCAAACCTACTAAATTTATATAATTATTGGGTAAATGTTGTAAGAAACTGTGATTTTCACCACTTTTAATCGTTTATAATTTATAGTAACGTTAACCAATTTTAATGAAATTTTCAACATGCATACAACTTACTGATTATTAATTACTTACTGAATATTATTTTAGTAATATTTTAATACGTATTATATTATTTATTTCAGAAGTTTAGTAACACTTTGTATTTATATTGATGCTTATGTTAATAAATTAATTACATCCTATAAAAAGCAATATTTTATGATTATATTTACCCTGTCCTATATACTGTATAATACCGACAACATTAAAATACTTATAAATTATTAAAAATAAGAAATTTTGAAATACTATGTTTTAACAATCAAAATTGAAGAAAGTAAAGAAAGTAGAGAACAGAGCTAGGTATCTAAAGTATCCTTTCCAGTCAAAGGATCCCATTATCGAAGTCCGCTACGTCACAAGTAAAATAAACAAATGACTCGATACAAGTAAAATAAACAAATGACTCGATACAAGTAAAATAAACAAATGACTCGATACAAGTTCAGTACGATCGGGGATTTAGTTAGAGCGTAGATTTGAACGTGTCAGCATCAGCGTATATAGTTCTAATTTTCTAGAAAATTAAGTAGTTCTAAACCAATTTTAAAAGCACTGTCTTTCTCAGTACTCAGTGTTTAAATAATTCCAATAAACCATTGTTTGAACAGTGTTATAAAGTGTTTTATAAACTATTACTTATACAGTACTATAAACTATAGTGATTTTTATTAATAGTGTATATATAGTGTAGTTAGTAGTGTGTATATAGTTGCTAGTGTATATAATACAATATGTATCGACAAAAGCGCTCACTAGTATGGAAATATTTTGAAAAAAAGACACCAACTACTGCGATGTGTCTCTTATGTAAAAGAGAATATAAAAATGCAGGAAACACTAGCAATTTGCATGAACACTTGAAACGCAAACATTTTACAGTGCTTGAAGCGAATCGAGAGCGGGATCAAGAAGCAGCAGAGTCGATGGACATCGATGAACCTGTTATACCTGGAACAGTAATACAAGATATAACACCTGTGGCATCCACTTCGAATACATATCTTAGAGCTCAAAATGCTGACTTACCAACTACAGCGCAAAGACCGCAGGTACATTTAAGGCAATTGACCTTGAGGACAATTTCAAATGATCTGCCTGAAACAAAAATTATGAAATTAAATAATCTGGTGGTAGCCATGATATGTAAAGACTTACAAACTTTAAGCATGGTTGAGGATAAAGGATTTATTGAATTCGTCAAAGAACTGGAACCTCGCTATCAATTGCCAACTCGACGAACTTTGGGACGTACCATTTTACCGCAAGTATATGCTGACACTAAAAATAAAATTTTGCAAAACCTGCAACAAACAACGTACGTCTCCATTACAACAGATATCTGGTCAAATTTAAACACACAATCTTTTCTAACGGTTACTAGTCATTACATTCTTCAAGACAAACTATATACAAACGTATTAGCCACTAGCGTTTTAGATGAAAGACATACAATTGAATATATAACAAGCATAATACAAGACACTTTAATAGAATTTAATATAGCAGATAAAACTGTTGCAGTTGTAACTGATAATGCTGCAAATATGATAGGTGCTGTACGCAGTCTGGGTTACTTACATTTGCCGTGTACAGCACACACGTTAAACTTAGTTGTCAATGACTCAATCAGTGCTATTCCAGATATCGTTAGCACATTAAAAACTTGCCGTTCCATAATCACTCATTTTAAAACTAGTGTTACCGCAGCAGACAAATTAAGAGAGATACAAACCCAAATGACACTACAACACCTGAAATTAAAACAGGACATGCATACACGATGGAACTCCTCTCTCATAATGCTGGAAAGACTATTTGCGTTGAGAGTACCCATATCTGCCGCTATGGTATCATTACCAAAATTTCCCAGATGTTCTGAAACATTAAATGAGGAACAGTGGGAAATTATAGAAGACGTGATACCACTGTTAAAACCAATAGAGTATATAACAACAGATCTTAGTGCCGAAAAATATTCCACAGCCTCCAAAATTGTACCATTAATAACTGGTATTCAAAATGCTATTGAAAATATTACACCCACGACAAGGCCTGGACATTTATTAAAGATTAATTTATTAAATAATATTGATATTAGATTTGATTACATAGAAACAAATAAAATTACACGTGCAGCAACTGTACTAGACCCCCGATTTAAAACAGCAGTTTTCCAAAATAATATTAACGCACAAACAGCAAAAACAGCCATAGAATCAGAAATTAAAACTTTATTAAATGTTGTGCATAATGAAAATAGGGTTATAAATCCAGAACAAGACGAAGAGTCACCGGATCAAAATACAGGATTTTGGAATTTTTATTTAAATAAAGTTTCGCACTTAACGAGACATTGCTCCACACCTTTAGAAACTGCAGAAAATATAACAAGACAATACTTAGAACTGCCGTATGAAAATATAAAAAGTAACCCTGTAGAATTTTGGAAAACCCATGGACACACAATGCCCGAATTAAAAAAAATAAGCGAAAAATATTTATGCACACCTGCAACTTCCGTACCATCAGAAAGAATATTTTCGAAAGCTGGCCAGATTATGTCCGAAAGGAGAAATAGATTATCCACAAAAAATTTGAATCAACTAATTTTTTTAAATTTTAATATGGAATAACGGTGTAGGTCAAAATATCAGATATTTGTATTAACATTTTTTTTAGATGAAATTCTTTTACTCTTAAATCCCTAATATAGCAATATTTACTCTAGGAGAAGGAAGAAATACACCAATTGTCGGAGCGTAAAGCACCGTGATCTAGACATAACCTAACCACTAAATCGAAATTTCATTCGACTAAAAACTATCGACTACATAGTCGATAGTATGTCGCAACTAAATAGTAAGTAGTCGATACTTAAAATTATTCGATGGTGCCCATCCCCAGATAGCACACATCGTCTTAGAGTCGTCTGGTTCATGTCCATTTTAGGTCTGAACGTCTGAACGGCCATAGTCGTAACATGGCTGTTGTGAAGCCGTCTCTCCAGTGTCTCTAAAGGTAGGATCTCCTACCCGCGACTGGTCGCTGCGACTGGTCGCAGCGATTTGACCCAGCGACTGGCCCCAGGCTGAATCTCCTTTCCTGCGACCAGGGGTGTGCGGATACCCGACTTTTCGGGCTCGGGACTGGCCGGAAACTTTCGGGCGCGATCGGGCGGGGTCCCGATACTTTCGTATTGCCCGAGATCCCGACGGTTTCGGGATCCCGAGACTCGATTCGGGCTACAAGCATAGCCGCCATGAGCGGGCAATTTGATTTCAGGTCGGCTCGGCAAAACTCGGACGTTTAAACTGGTTGTCTATTCGAGCGGGATATTCAAATCGACTAAATGTACCTTACCGCAGTTTGCTGATTATTGCCGAAGTTTACCAATCATTGCCGAATGGGCATTTAAATTGGTTGTCTAGTGATTTCCCTAGTTTATTTCTGTCCTTGTCGAGTGACGCCTCTTATTATATCCCCTCTTTGCTTGTAGCCCGAAACGAGTCTCGGGATCCCGAAAATTTCGGGATCTCGAGCAATACGAAAGTATCGCGACCCCGCCCGACCCCACCCGAAATTTCCCGACCCGTCCCGAGGGCCAGGAACTCGAGCCTCGGGACGATCCGCACACTCCTACCTGCGACCAAGTCCATTGCCACAGTGGGGCAGAATCCCAAGAAATAGAGGAACTATTGAACATGCTATTTTTCGCAATCGAAATGCCGAATCATATTAAGCTACTTTATAAAAAAAGATTTTTGATTTTCTTTCGGCAAAGATAGAAAACTATTACTGGATCTAAAGAAATGCATAAAAAGTTTAAAACATCTTCGTCTGTATTGCAGTGGGAATATTTTGAGCTACAATTTTTTCTATAATTTTTAAAATCTTTATTTCTGCCTTCTTCTTTGGTCTGTCCACTCAATTGGCCGATTGGAAGGTTGCCAAAATATTTTATACTTTCGCAGGAATGTATTTACACTTTGTGAACAGTATTTGGTATATAGGCAAACATGGATACAGGTTTACCACTATTTCTGCATGTTTCGCCTTGCGGGACCAAAGTGGGCTCAGCGCGAGGCGGAAATTCCAATTATCTTTTACAGCCGGTAATTTAGAATTTTTCGAAGCGAAATTTCTTCATTCGTTTACGGTAGGCAATTGCTTGTTTTCGAAGCGTTCATCGGGAAGCATTTGTGTACCTGATGTCGAACAGGGACAATCAACGCCCTGCCGTTTTTTACAGGGGTTTCAACTTTCTTCGCACTGAGTTAATCCGTTGATTGCTCTGTCGGTGGATGGTACATATCTATAATGAGTTCGGACCCGCACGTACCGTTGTCTACCGTCGACTCGCGGGACCATACCGCCATAAACCGTGACCCTGGCGAGACGCTTTGACCGATCAGCCTGCTTAGTATTTTGGAACAAAATGTGGTAGGTATTTTCCTCCCCCACTTCGTGAACAGGGAGAGGGTTCCTACTCCGCCGACGAATTCACAGAGCGCGGGTCCCCCCTTCTCGAAGAACGGTGTTTCCAAAATTTTTGTTTCATAATTATATCAAAACAGCAATTACTTCCATATCATTTTCTCTTCTTTATATAATAAAGTCAAAAATATAAAATAGTTGAAAGCAGAAACCTTGAAGATACTGTACGAACTCTCGTTATCGTTATACCTGGTTCTGAAGGGGTATTCTTTCATGCATTGGCATACATTTATATTCATAATATATGATTTGTTGAGACGAAGTGAAGAAGTTGGAACATAAGGTCATTTAATGTCGCATGGCCACCCCTTTTCTTCCTGTGGCTCTCCGCGAGGCGTACTGGTCTTTCTGCAGAATAATTTCGTTTCCTACACCATTGCCAAGGAAACATTCTTCGATCTAACATAAGAACATCTTTTGGTAATTGTGCGGACCTGAAAATTAATTTTCGGCACGGTCAACGTTCCGACCATACTTATTATTCTTTTATACTGTAGCGAAACACGGTTTATTGTCTGCCGAACGTAGAGGAATTAGCTTGTAGCAATTGGGGATTAATCCTAAAAATTGTTCCGATGTTCTGCAAGTTACTTGGCAGATGTTTCCTAATTACTTTATATCGTGTAGGGGGCCAAAGGTCTGTCATAAAGCTGTAGTAAACCGTGGCCCGCTAACAATCCGTTTAGGGCATCACTCATCACGCTACATCATGGAACTTCGCGCGTGTGTCGATAGGAACACTGCACTTTCCATGGCATATTTATCAAATTCTTGTAGTTTTATTGGAACTATTGACGCTAATTCATGACGAATTGACGTTATTTTCTTAAATAACGTAAAACTTATATATTAACACTTTTAGTATCAATTTCCTTAATAATATTCGGCATTTTTAAATGCAAAATACAGGATGTTGCATCTTTTCCCATTTTTGGGGATTTACCCCCACTGTGCGACATAGAATACACGTACTTAATCCATAACTGCCAAATATTCGCGAATGCTTTTTCCGCAGTAGCAAGGCCTAGATTATGTTGATTAGAAAACAAACAAAAAATTTGTTCAGAAGTTCCCGGAAGTGGAACTAAAAAGGGGATGATTGCTGACAATTTTTCAATTGGTTTCGTATGGAAAAAAAACTGTATGTAACTAATTATTTGCTATTACTTAGCAGAATCGACACTACTCATTTGGGGCCCCAAAAATTGTTTTCTTTTATATCACCAAAAATTAAAAGACGCGATTTAAAATTCTGCACGAAAAATACATACAATCATAGACACGTGTTTGCACACAGATCAGAAGTAGGCGTCATGATATTTTTACCGCTTTTATGTGCTCATATTAGTAGTCTACAGGTAACATAAAAATACATACTCCCATATCTTTTGAATTCTGACTTCTTTCCTTATTTCTTGGGATTCTGTTTTTTTTTTTTTTTAATAATTATTTTATTCAAAAATTGCAATGAATACATATCACATTGTCCCATGTAGTGAATAATCTACAACTTAATCATATATATGCGTGATTGCCAAATCGCAAAGGCGACGCTCACAACCTGTTTTGTACTGTTTGTTAGAATTATGAATAAAATAGTTTCGTCTTGGTTGTCTTCTCCTCCACTGAGGTAGGTAACATTTCCTTTGTCCTAGAGCCGGAAAAAGGGCTAAACCGCCCAAGTAAAACCGGACAATATTTCTTGTCTCGCCTTATGGGAAATTAAAAGACATTCACACTTATAACAACACACACACATTCTTCCAACAATACTAATACGCCTTATATCTAATCTATCTACATATTTACATAAATTTACAGAAAGAGAAATAAAGACATCACAGCAGGTATGTTATATATCTAATGTGCTTATGGCGGGGTTTCTTCTTCCAGCCACCAGTATTTTTCCACGTTAAACTGGTATTTATTTATGGTATCGGCTTTGGGAAGTGACATAATATATACTTTATTTAGTTCTGTATTTAGGCAATCAACATTTGGGCCGTAAGTTATCCTTTTGTCAGTAGACCTTCTGTTTACATGATAAATAGTAGGAATATTATTCCTGTCCATTATTCTTCTCGTTTTATCGAGGTAGATAAAAGCTTCAGGGGGGATATTTCCTGTTAAAAGAGAATTCTTGTGGTATTCATCGTTTGGATAAATGGCACCACTTATGAGATCGTTGTTGCAAATCCCAGAAATATTTGCAAAGTAATCTCTGATTAGTTTGATAATGTGACTATCAAACCTATTAATTTCTGCTGTCTCGTACAGGTTTTTGCAATTTTCGTACCATTTGTAGTTCGTTCTTTCGCTCCTGTATACTTCCGTGCATGCTCTCAGACATTTTCTCTCAAACTTTCTGCACTTCTCCATCATGTGAGGGCTAATGTTATACCATATGGGACAACCGTATGTGAGGATCGGGCGTACTAAAAGCATGTAGCAAATTATTTTAATCCTAGGGTTTAAATAACTCGAATAGAAGATTCTGCTATGGATGCGGAAAGCTTTTCTAGCCTTTACAATCTGGATGTCCACATGCTTATTCAAAAGCATACGCTCGTCTAAATTAATACCCAGGTATTTAATTATTTTTGCGTGGGGGATTTCTATATCGTTTGCTTTGATTTTGAAGGATTTATACGTTTCGCGAAAAGTTTTGCTTTTGTTTCCGAGTTTATCTCTGAAGAGAATTGTCTCGCATTTAAGTGGGTTTATCTTGAGCTTCCACGTTGAATAATAATTACAGATTTTGTCATAGATGCTTTGCATTTTTCCTTGGAGTTTCTTTACATTTTTACCTCTGACGTACACGATTAGGTCGTCCGCAAAGAACAGCGTAAATGTGTCACTCGCGTTAGTTATTTCAGAAATGCTTGGGATATCGGCGATGTAAAAGTTAAATAGAGTTGGGGCGGTAACTGTTCCCTGTTGCATGCCATCTGCAACCTCAAAAATTTGATCAGGGTTTGCATTGTTGCCAGTTGTATAAAATTTTTTATTGCGAAGCATATTCGTTAGTATTTTTAATAAATGAGGAGGACACCCTTTTTGGTTAAGTTTATATACCAGCCCTTTGATCCAAACCGTGTCAAATGCTTTTTCCAAATCAATAAGGCATGCAGCTACGCTTTCCTTCCTGGCGAGCGCATAGTGTACGTCGGAAGATAATTTGTTCAATGCGTGAACTGTACTGAGTTTATGTCTGAAACCGAATTGGTTATCTGGAATTAAATTTTTATCTGAGAGGAATTTTTCTAAAGAATTTTTTATCAAAATTTCAAATATTTTCGAAATGTTGGGAAGAAGACTAATAGGCCTGTAGCTAGTTGGGTCTGAAGGATTTTTGCCTTTTTTGCTTATAGGCACCACTTTAGCAGTTTTCCAACCTTCTGGGAAATAACAGTTATTGAGGCAATTATTAAATATTATATTGTAATCATAGATAATTTCAAAAGGAAGGTTTTTTAAGACTATATTAGGAATTCCATCCGTACCTGAAGATTTCTTGTTATTAAGTGACCGAAAAAACTTTAGTGTCTCTAGAGGGGTAGTAAAATAATCTACGTCGGTGTCCCAGCAAGGTTTACTTGCTGAGTTGATGTCCGAGAATTGGACCAGCGGGGTATTTGTGTTTGCAATATTTTCTATATCACTAATGATTTCCTCATAATGTTGTTCAATTATTTCTGTTAACCTAGGCTTTCCTAGGTCTTTATTCTGTGTATACACGGATGCGAAGTTGGCTCCGATTACATTAAATTTGTCTTTTTCATTCGATATAACATAGTTTCCTTCTTTATTTTTTTGTAACGCGTTAGGGTCTATATTTGCAGTGGCTAGTAGGTTTGTATGGTTGTTCTGGATAATCAGATTAGGGATGGTTATTTTTTCTTTGGGTCTGAATATAGAATTTATTTGGGGAAACATTACCGTAGAGTTTATTGGAATCTTCTTGATCTTATTTTCCCAGTAAATGTTGACCGACTTTTGGAATTCTCGTTTGATGTGCATTTTACATTTTTTAATACACGTTTTGGAATTTTGTATAATGTTCAGGGCCTGGGGGGATGGGTTCCTGTATTCATTGTTGAGTATCGTTATTAATTTACTCTTTGTTTTAAGGAGATCTTTTATCTTGGGGTTGACATACGCGTCTGTAGAATTGTAATTTTGGTGCTTGGGTATTTTTTTGTTCATTGCCTCACTTATGATATTGTTTATACCAGCTAAATATGTATCAATTTCTTTGTTAGTTAAATTTCTGTTCTGGGGGATAATGATTTCACTAGAATTGGACACTTCTCGTTGGAATGCTTCCTTGGGATTCTGTCACACTGTGGCAATGGGTCGCAGTGCGACTGGTCGCTAGACTCCCTCCGGAGGGAGTCAAGCGACCGGTGGTCGCAGTGCCCAGCCTGCGACTAGGTATAATGGGAAACAGACCCTATCGCATTGTGTTGCCTCTCGAGTAGCCTAGGCTAGTACTCAAACAGACTCGCGTCAGGCTCCTACGTCTGGCATATACCCGACGATCGCAGTCGCTTGTAGGAGAACAGATACATGCTTTCCCATTGCATCAGTATACTGCGACCGGTCGCTGCGACCAGTCGCAGCGACCAGTCGCGGGTAGGAGATCCTACCTTAAGCCGCCCTCTGGCGCCCTCTAGACGTCTGTCAAAGGTCTGATAGGTCTGTAAGAGGTCTGTAGCAGGCGTGTTTGAGACGTATCATATGTCTTTAAGATGTCTGTAGCGTGTGTCTGTAAGACGTCTGTAGCGTATCTCTTTAAGGGAAGAGGTCACTGAAACTTTGAAATCCGAAAATATTTGAAACATGCGAAATTCCTTTTAAGGGAAGGAAGTAGGTTCGAAATAAAGTCCTTGCTGCCAGGGTAGACTCAGTTTTAATTATTACTTTTCATACAATTTACAATACATTGCAAAAATCAAGCATAACTTCAAAAATCTTCTTGCGCAAAGTGTGTGATGCCACAGCCTCCAGGTTTTGCAGCGAAGAAGGGTCCATGGTAGAGTAAAAAGTTGTGTATCGAGAAGTTCCTACGTCTCATACTTTTTGAGCTAAAAATTATTGAATTTATTAAATGTAAAAAATGCAATATTTGATTAAAATTTTGAGGAAAAACAAGCATACCGCAAAGAGTTTTGCAGATTTCTTCATGCCGATACACAATTTTCTTGGTCTCATGTTGCTCTTCAAGTATGCCAAGCTACAAGAGAATCAGACCAACAGTTTTGCGCAAGGAACATTAAATATATTAAAAAAGTAAGTTCTGAGATAAATGCATTTGAAATCTAAAGAGTAAATTCCAGACCATTTTTCATTTGTGTATACTTTAAAATCCACCTGGTTGATACACATCCTCATCAATCTTGCGTCTCTTCCTCTCAGCAGCAATTTTCCTTGCGTTGTGTTTCCTCTTAAAGCGCTTTCTTGTAGTGGCCTCCTGTTGTGCACTGCAGGTTTCTCTTCTGGTGTCTCTGCCTTTAGCTATGCTTTTAGCTGTTTCAGTTATAATTTCCCCAGCTGTTTGTTTCCTCACTGTCAATGAGCTTATGCAACCCATATTAAATTCTGAGACAGCACGTGCCACAGCTACTTCAAGTCTTGCTTTCGACACAAATATTGTCTTCGGGCAGAATCTCCATACTTTTGCATGGAGAGATTCATTAGCATTTTGAGTGCCTCCCTTACAGCACCGTGCCATCAAATTTTCATTTGACAGTCTTTCATATAGGGGTTTCACTTTGGTGGCGACATCTTCAGACAGCTTGAGTGACATGTGTGTGTGGCTCATTGGTTTTTGTCTAGTACTTTTTGCTCGATTGTAAAAGCACCACGATTGCTTGCCCTTAGGACATCTGGCATGGTTAGGTTTACTGTCTGTAGAGCTACAGTGATCTAAAGTAGCCATCACGGCATTTTCCATGTCCTTTACATTTGGCATATTTTTTACTATGGCATTTCTGTAACATTAGAAGTAAATTTTGTAATTCGACAGAAAATATCAAATTGATAAAATATATATTTTCTGCAATCGCTTTATAACCTGTAATATGCTGTCAATTTGTCAATGGTAGATTCCTTGAGTGTGCCTTCACCCTTGCCACCAAGTGTCACATTTTTGGCTCGCCACTCTTTGACAACATTTCTAAGGCCAGTACCCATGCGCTTCGCAATGTGGTTTACACATTCTTCTTTCCGGATGTCAATGTCAGGACCGTACACTTGCAAACTTTGAAGATAAGTGTGGGTCTTTGCATCACCATCTGATAACATTGTGGTGTATCGCATGTTACAATGTTCGATGGATCTTTTCCACATTGCTTCAGCAGCTGCGATCTCCATCCTTCCGGAGGATCCTTCAAAATTTATCTAAAAGAATAAATGCGTGCATATACATATATACATGCAAATACATATTTTTCTGGTTTATGGATATATCAAAATTATATTCATATACAAAACTTACCTGACATTCTCCTATTTCCACATGCACTTTCTTCCATTTGATAAATTCTGGTGAATCTGCTTCGAATTCAGTTGCTCGTAGCGCACACATGTGGCAATACTTTGACATCACTTCATAATCCACAACGAGTCCTGTCATTATGTCTATGACAAAGGCGATGCCATGAAGGGAAGTATGTCCTCTCTTGTGCCATGATCCATCGAATGATATTTGTGTATCGAGCACTTCACCTTCATCAGCAGTGTGCATGTTTCTCACAACTTGACACGACTTCCTAAGAATACTTTCCTTGAATTCTTTATTTCTTGCTTGAATTTTTTCAAGGTGTGCTTTCCATGCTGTTGGTGAAAGCACATTGATACCGGTTTCCATTCCAAACCGTTCCATTGCAGCATAACCAGCTCCCACAGAGACAAAAGCATCTACCATTTTCCTATTTATCAGGAACGGTGGTCGTTTTGTGGTTTCATCGGTGCTTATCCTGGGGCTGGTGTAAGTTTGTCCCATAATATTCTCACAACTGGTGCATCTTGCAGTCAATTTTCTTGTGAATCCCTATATGTAAAGAGATCAGATTTCCAAATACAGAATTCAGGATGATTGGACAAGGAGGGATAAAGAACTTTTTATAAACACAAAAATATGTGTAAGGAATTTTCTATAGTCAGAAAACTAATCAAGGCAGAGTAACTTTGTAATAATAAATGGAAAAAAATGTTTATAATTCGGAACAAAACGGGACAAAATGAAAATGATGAAAAGAGTGAAAATTTGGGATTATTCCGATATGTTTGAGGAGGATGGTCACTTTACCTGTACGTCACTATCCAGAATAACCATTTTTGAATGGCAAACACTGCAAGTCCAGTCTTTGATCAACTCTTGAATTGTAGATCTGTGCACTATATAAAATTCATCCTGCATTTCAGAAACAGGTTTTTCTTCATTATTTCTGAAGTATTCCAGTTTCTTAGTACTGGTCGCCTTCTCTTTGCCATTATCGAAATGAGCACTAGATGAATCATCTATTGCAGGTTTATTTCTCTCCAATTTAGCAACTATCGCCGCTTGTTTTGCTAAACGAACATCACGCTTCACTCTCCTCTTACTCTTGCGATATTTTCGGCTAATGAGATCCATTTCGCTCGTTTTATGCAAGCTAATTTCACTTCACCGTAAAATCTCACTCTATATTCTCTCGTAAACCAGAGTTTTGAAAGATTTAAAAAAATATGGTGTCTAGCGCCCGGAGAGACTGACCTCTGTCGGCAGCCACTGACCCTTTTGGGCCCGCTTAGAGAGTTACCTACTGTACATGGCCGCGTTACCGATAGCCGAGGGATACGCAGCCTGACCACGAACTCAGTCACATACAGTACTTTGTAAAAAAGCGTTCGTAGTTTAGTAGGCGCAGTCAAATGGATTCTGTTACAGAGCACGCGTGCATTTTAGAATCGTGAAACGCATTTTGGCCATTAGTGAAAATAAACAATTTCAAGGCCTCGCAGTTAATTTGGATTTCCCAAAACTCTAGCGAGCGGTTGAACATACTCAAAGAGCTAAATAATAGAGAGATATACCGAAAAACGAAGGTTTTAATTTTCGGCTCTTTTGCAAGGTTTCGGAAAAATAGGTTTTTCTAGTAGAAAGGCAACACTGAATTTCAAACCATGTTGTGTACGGTTGAACAAGGGTTCAAACTTGTCAAAAATGCAAAAAAAAAAAAATCTTAAAAATGGTCGAAAATCACGATTTTTTCAGTGACCTCTCCCCTTAAGATGTCTGTAGCGTGTGTCTGTAAGACGTCTGTAGCGCATGACTTTAAGACGTATGTAGCGTGTGTCTTTAAGACGTTTGTAACGTGTGCCTTTAAGATATCTGTACTAGAAGCTGTTAAGACATTTTGGAACCGACATTTCTGAGACGTGTCCGTTATAGTAGTCGAAGTATTGGTTTTTTTTTTTACAATATCTTTATTTGCGTAGGGTATATTAATCACCCAGTATAATTCATATTTTTACGGACACAGATATATAATGAAACTACAATTAGAAAAATGTGTCTTAATTTCTAGATGTTGTAAAAGGTATTTTATTTTTAATGTTACCATATATATAGTTTTTTGTATTTGTGCGCATCCTTGTTAATGTTTGCAGATTAGTTTATATACAGCAGCCATATAAATATTAATTTAGTTGTATACAAAAACAAATTTAATTATAATTATTTTTTTCAAAATAAACAACCATTTACAACATAAATATTAACTTACATTTTAAAAAATTATTTGAATTATTTCGGTGTAAAAGAACTCTATCTTAAATTAGAGAGAGAGAGATATATATATATATATATATAGAGAGAGAGAGAGAGAGAGAGAGAGAGAGAGAGAGAGAGAGAGAGAGAGAGAGAGAGATATGGTTGCGCTGCCAATTTTAAGTGGCGTTTTAATTTTTACTTTTAACTTTTAACTCGCAATGAATTGGACGGCCCAACGAAACTGTTTTACCGACCCATAAATTGAAGGTGACTGATCTTAGCGTCCTATTCTCACAACCAGTGTCCAAATCAAGAACTACTCTCGAATGATGTATACGCGTGAGTGTGTGCGCGCGCGCGCGCGCCGTTAACGTAGCTCTGAGCTACACTCCCCTCTTTAGTTAAAATGTTCTACCTATCTAGCATTTTGAAACAACCGAGAGAACTGAAGTTTTATCATTTACTTTGTACCGTCCTTATTTCCCTTCATTAAAACATGTTGCCATTATTTCGTAACAGCCTAATATAATTTTTTGTAATAGGTATACCGGTAGGTAATGTATTATTAACGTACCAATTAATTAATTGTCTTAGATAGGATATTTTAACCATTTGGAAAGAAGGTGGGTTAAATACATTAGACTGTTTATAAATCTGTACGAAGCACGTATAAGTTTTCTAACTTCACTTAAAAGGTAAAAGACGAGTGGAACTTCAAATAAATGCTAGATAGGACAGTTTAACTAAGGAGGGCAGTTAACAAGCAGATAAACGTGATGATAATTTCTCGGCATGTATACAACTTACTTAACATCTACAAACGGGATTTTTAAATTTTAATAACAGGCTCAGATAAAAAAGTTGAAAAAGCGACCTTCACTATTAATTTCTATTACAACTTTTGTGGGAACCGACGGAACACGTCACCTAAGTAGTAAACTAATCCTTCCAGCGTCTCAAAAAACCTCAAGTCGTTTCGACCAATTTTAAAAAAGTTATTCTGTCTTAATAAGGGTGTCGGAATATTTTCGTGATTCACTATGTATGTTCGACTACGAGAATAAACTTGGGATATTTTAGCATTTAATTACAAATAAATACATACTCTATGCAAATGTTTAAGAATTAAAGAATTTGATGATTTAAAATATTACACCGTTGAAAGTATAAGTACACCGTTAAGCATATGTATAATATTTTGCACCCCCATTCGTACCTCCCAATATAATCTCGCTTATGGGAAGGCAATCGAGGTGTGAAGGTGCAAACTAATTTGCTCAAAAACGGTGTAAAAGAATTTCGAAAATTTTGAAAGTTTCTAAAAAATGTTAAAAAATTTGGAAATGTGAACATTTAAAAGTTTGAAATTTGGAGTATTTGAAAATTTAGAAATTTGAATATTTAAACATTTTTAATTCTAAGAATTGAGAGTTTTAAGAATTTGAAATTTTGAAAATGTGAAAATTCGGAATTTTGAAGACCCCACAGTATTCGAGAAACTCTGACATTCGAATGCCATTCAAAATTATGTAGGCTAGACCGGAGCGAATCGGATCACTTTGTGTTTGATGGTAAAAAGATAATAGTCAAACATTGAAAAAATAATTTTTTATTATATATTCTTGACCAGTACACCTTTGGCTTTAACATTAATATATAAAAATTGAAATTGAACATAAAAATCTTTCATTTGTAAACAAATAAAAACTAAAAAATAATTCTATTCTTGTACTACAATTTCGATGGTGTTTTTCCACTTTAAATAAAATCGTGGAGCAGAATATGTCACGACAAATTCATTTCGACGCTTGATTCTGTATTAAATTGATTCATATTCTGTTTTGACATATCCTGCTCCACGATTTTATTTAAAGTGAAAAAACACCATCGAAATTGTAGCACAAGAAAATAATTATTTTTTAGTTTTCAGTGCATTTTTAATAAAATCGTTTAACATAAAAACTTTTTTTATATATTTGTTATTTTCTAGTTTTTAGTGTTTTTGGATTTACATTTCACAGCACAGACTTCTTTACAAATATCTTTTATTGCTGTATTGAGTTTAACAGTTTGCTTAAACGCTATGATACGTGATACAGTCACTAAAAAATAATTCTTTTCTTGTAGGTACTACAATTTTTAGTTTTACTATTCGGACATACGTAAACGGATCATTTCTGGATAAATTGTGTATTTTCGGTAATCGCGATGCGACTAGCGTCCTGAATGCAGCGTTTTTTTGTCGTTATCGTAACTGGATAATTTTTTCACCCGCTCAGGCTTAATTTTTTTTTAAATATTGCATTGTCATCCAAACTACGCACGCCTGCAAAGTTTCAAGACATTTGGATAGTTGGAAGTGGGTTAAATTTGAGTTGCCAGATTGGAACCATACAAACAAACAAAGAAACAAACAAACAAACAAACATACAAACAAACAAACATACAGATGATCGAAGCTGAATAAAATCGTTTAAAAACGAAAAAGTGAGAAATATCCGATTCATTTTGGGCGAATCGGATAACCCAGAAATCTCTGAAATAACTGAAATTTTCATAACAAAATCTTTAGAATCAACTTAAAGAAATCTAATTTAATGACCCAGTGATGAAGTCAAGTAACACTACTTAGAACACAGATCAGAAGGATATTGTCGTGTTTTGCCGCCTCTATCAGCACAATTCCCGTGGCATCACTCTTCTCAGACAATCGTCTGAAAGTGGACGAATTAATTTTTCACTAAATACAATACCATCTTCTTAAGACCATTAATTTATTTTTTTTTTTTCGTCATTTCATTAGATTTATTTTTTATAACAGCTTCCTCTTGGGGGGGGGGGGCCACCATGATCCCTGATTGCCCATTTTTATGTACCTACGAACCATCTGTATATAAACAATTATCATATTTATAATCATAAAAATACTCAAATGAAAAAAAGAGTGATCCGATTCACCCCAAATGACGTGATCCGATTAGCCCCATATACATATAAGTTTTTCAAAGGTTGTAGATTACATAAACATATTATGATATAATAGTCTAAAATACATCAAATACTAAACATGGACACCCTGCAAACTAATAACAATAAACACATTTGAATTTTCAAGCTTACTTTTTATTTATTTTAAATTCGAAATTGCAGATTACGTAGGTTAGACTCTGACCAAAATTGTAACGTTCGCACGCGTCCATCTGACTGAAACCGTATGCCAGCACTGAACAATGACTTAAAATAATTGACGGGTTATTGCGGTAGGTGCGGGGGAGGGGCGATGTACTATGAACGATCCGGATGCTCATTTCTATCGCGATGTAAGAAATATAGACTAAATTCTTATTTTGATCCGATTCGCCCTGTGATCCGATTCGCACCGGGCTACCCTATATTCGTTAAGAGTTGAACGAATGAGGTCGCTTCAAGTACAAAAAGAAAATTGACAAAAAGTCTCAGCCTTACTCGCACGCGCCGTCGCACAGTGTAACGAGTATATAAGAAAAAATCAATTTTCCATTAAGATACAGTTATTTACACGTAATCGATATGTTAATCGTATTTATACACAGAAAATAATAATTTTTAATATAAAATAATTCATTAAAATATATTTTTGAACATAATAAAAGGAAAACAAATAAAATATATATTTTTTAAATACATTCAAACACACATTAATAACAAACATATGAAACAATTATAAAAAAAGTAAAATTAATTTCTTAAATAATTCGTATTGATAATAAATTTTAAATTATTCATTCGTATTATGCATCATCATCACTATCAGTTGAATCTGATGGAATTCAAAGCTCAGTGTCTTTTAAAAATAAATATTCGAGCACAGATTTGTCAAGTTTTTCCGTTTTATTATGTGTATTTTTTCTTATGTGGGAGCACTCGGGAGCAGATAAAATTTATACCAAAACAAAGGGCATAACAAGAACAAATTTTAGTAAAAAAAATGAAAGAACCGATACCTATGTTTCGTTTTTTTTTTCATTCTGTCCAGAATTTAGAAGATGCGACTGTCACGTCCCGGGTGAGGTCTTTTGGAACGATGACTGTGAGGAAGGAAAAAGGACAGGCGCGAATATTAAATCCGTCACTCTGGGGGTTTTGAGGGAGATTCGGGCGCGAATATTAAATCCGTCACTCTGGGGTTTTTGAGGGAGATTCTGGCGCGAATATTAAATCCGTCACTCTGGGGGTTTTGAGGGAGATTCTGGCGCGAATATTAAATCCGTCACTCTGGGGGTTTTGAGGGAGATTCTGGCGCGAATATTAAATCCGTCACTCTGGGGGTTTTGAGGGAGATTCTGGCGCGAATATTAAATCCGTCACTCTGGGGGTTTTGAGGGAGATTCTGGCGCGAATATTAAATCCGTCACTCTGGGGGTTTTGAGGGAGATTCGGGCGCGAATATTAAATCCGTCACTCTGGGGGTTTTGAGGGAGATTCGGGCGCGAATATTAAATCCGTCACTCTGGGGGTTTTGAGGGAGATTCTGGCGCGAATATTAAATCCGTCACTCTGGGGGTTTTGAGGGAGATTCTGGCGCGAATATTAAATCCGTCACTCTGGGGGTTTTGAGGGAGATTCTGGCGCGAATATTAAATCCGTCACTCTGGGGGTTTTGAGGGAGATTCTGGCGCGAATATTAAATCCGTCACTCTGGGGATTTTGAGGGAGATTCAGGCGCGAATCTTGCATCCAGCACTCTAATCGACCAGGGAAGGTTTTAAAAAGGCGAATATATATATATACCCGGAGAACACCCGTTAGAGTACCTTGTATTTGTTTTGATTTTGGTGATAGGATTTACCGTTGCGTTCGTATATAAGAAACTACGCTTAGTATTTCCGGGAAATTGCACGGTTCATGCAACCGTATGTTTATAAATACTGGAAGCACTCTCGCGTTCACGAACAGAAATCAGCTGTTGCGGCAGCTTGTTTATTTGGGATCTTTGTAACCAAAGGATGCACACAATAATTCGAAGCGTGGTTCAAAACTAAGCGGTTTATTAGTAATGCTTAGTAATTTGAACATTGGCACATGACAAGTAATTACAATATGAAAATATGGATATGATGTAAATAGATATAAGCAAATTAAATTATTATGAAAGCAATAAGCGTTGCTAATACAAAACATAAATGATCGTAATAAGCTCTAGAAAGTAATATAATATGAAATATAATAAGAATAGTAATGCAAAATATATACAAAGAAAGAATTAATAAGATTATATATAAGTTAGTAATAAACGTTAGTAATAATGAATATTCGCAATAAGCTTTGATAAACAAAATAATAATAAATGGTATGGTGGTGATATGCAGAGTAATAATGTTAGATAAAAGACTTACAGTAATCGTCGTATTTCACAGATTTGAATCTTTTAACACTGTTTTAAATACACTTTGGTCAAAGAGGATTGTCTATTGACAAAAGATCAGCAATGAAAAAGGCCTGGCCTCTCGATCCTTCGTATTTATAAGACCTTACAGGAGTACTGCGGGGGTACGCGCGGTAAAGACCTTGACAGTTTTCGGGAACAAGACGTAGTAGATTTTGGGGTTTTTGTAAACGGTATGGCTATTAATAGATGTGTTTATGTCACGTACGCCAAATGCGTCGTAATTACAATCACGTGTTGATCACGTTTGTACATTTGCGTCGCAGTAACATTTCTGGGGTTCTTATGGCTGCGGAAGGAGATACTCAACTCGCCGAATGGGTTTTTGGGTGTTTTATAGGAAAAGGGTTAGAGTGACTTGGACTCTGTGAGTGGTAAAGAGGGGATTGAGACGTGGTCTCGATTTAAGAGGGTTTTTGTAACGAGGGACTTGTTTGAACTCGTTTTAAAGGGATTCGTGCCTCATATGGCGAATAGGCGAAGGAGTTTGTAACGATCCTCTCGTGACGGGGATCTCTAAGATACATCATCGAGGTGGCGTTTTGTATAGGTCATCTTGTGTTGGGGACCGCTAGGGTACAACATCAAGGTGATCGGCGATTGGGGAGATGGGGTAAGAGTTGAGTTTGACGGACTTTGGTGGAGTGATTGTGAGGTTTATTAATGGATTATTGGAATAGAACCGCGCGAAAAATAGTGGGACGTCACACCTCCCCCCTTATATGAAGAAATTTGTAATTTCTTAACATAAGGTTTGGGTGGTTTAAAGAAAAATAAAATATAAAGCCTATTTGGCGTGAAAAAGAAAAACAAAAGATATTGCCTATTTGGCGTGAAAAAGAAAAACAAAAGATATTGCCTATTTGGCGTGAAAAAGAAAAACAAAAGATATTGCCTATTTGGCGTGAAAAAGAAAAACAAAAGATATTGCCTATTTGGCGAAAAGGAAAAAATAAAAAAATAACTAAAGGTTGGGAAAGGTATATATACAGGGGACTAAATACAAGGATATTTACAGGGAATGATAGGATTAAGGAAGGAAGGAGATTGGGGAGGAATTAATAGGGGGGAAAGGAATATTCGAGGGTAGAGAAGGAGGGATCGTCCAGGATGAACGTGAGGTCATACCCATTTTGATATTGGTCATCGAACCACCTTAGGAATGCGGGTGTCAGCTCCGTGTGGTCTGGAACCTTGGTAGCTGACCCCGTGTCCAGGATTTCCACGATTCCTGGACAAGGAGGGGTGGTGGAGGGAATTTGGGAGGTGGAGGCTTGGGGAGAGGAATGGTATGGAGGAGGGGTAGGGCGGGAGAGTACCTCTCTGCTGCCTGTTGGTGGGCAATATGGGGGTTGTGGGGTGACGGTTTCTTGATCCGTTGGTGTTGGTAGGGGGGAGTCATCTATGGTGATGATCTCCACCGCTGGTGTTGCCTCCCTGACGATGATTGTGGAGGTCACCTTGGGAAGGAGTGGGGACAGACTTCTTCCTTCTTTGCGGGCCTCCTTGCGCATCCACTTTATGTGGGCCAGCCTCCTTTTGAGGCCACCCCCATGGTTCTTTGGGTTGTTTGCCTTGGGGGCTCTTTTGTGTGGCATTATTTTCCTTAGGAAATGAGTGAATTAATACATGTTTTCTACTTTGGAATTAGGGTCAACCCGGATCTTCGCGTAACCGACCAAGACGCGCTTTATTAGCATGTATTATTTTAGTTTTGCCTTTCCAAGTTATTTTTAAATTCTGTGAAGGGATTACTTCCAATATCGTATGAGGACCAGAGTACTGATCTCCGAACTTTCCTTTCCGCGGTTCAATTAAAACGAAGATTGGGTCGCCCGGTTTAAAGGTCTCTTCATTTATGTGCCGATCATAATATTTCTTATAACGGAGTTTAGATTGATTTAATTTTTCTGCAGCGGCGGTTTGCAGTTCTTGCACCCTCGTACTCAATTTTGAGAGGTAGTGATTGTACGTTTCGTTTTCGAAATCTTCGGGCACCTTTTTTCGGCTGGGTACCCGGGCTATTTTCCCAAATACTAACTCGTATGGGGTGTAACCAGTGCCCTCGTGGACGCTGGTATTATAAGAGAACGCGGCCAAATCAGTCCATTCGTCCCAGTCGCTATAATTACCGATAAACATCTTTAAATACTCTGTTAAAACGAGATGCGATCGCTCTAAAGAGCCGTTTGTCTGTGGGTGGAAGGCTGTGGTTCGAAATTGTTCGATTTTAAATTTTTGCGCGATAGCCTTCATGAATTTACCAGTGAAATTTGCTCCTTGGTCAGTGAGGATGGCTCCAGGAGCTCCGAATTGACAAATAAATCGTTTTATAAACGCGTCGGCTATTTTCATCGACGTACATTGTTTAAGGGGTTCACACACAAAGTACTTCGTTAACAAATCTTGCATAGTTAGGATGTAGGTATTTCCTGCTCTCGTAGTGGGTAGTGGTCCTACTATATCTAATGCGATTTTATCGAAGGCGCGTCCAGGCGTGTCGGTGAGGATCATTGGTTGCCTGGTTTTGACACGAACGAGTTTCTTCCGTCGACAGTCCGCGCAGTTTCGAATGTAATCTTCCACAGCTTTTTTCATGCCTTTCCAAAGATATTTATGGCGAATTCGATTATAAGTTTTTGTTACCCCTTTGTGTCCGGCTAGAGCGGATGCATGGTTTTCCGTAATAATATTTTGGCGTTCAGATTCTTCTGGGATTCGGACTATTTGTAAACATATTGTGACATCGATGTCTTCTTCGTCGACGGTTTCAAGAACGTCTGTAATGATTTCCTGCCAGCTTAATTGATCGATACTTGCCGTTTTTGCTATACTGAATGAGTATATTACAAGTTCTCTTATCACGTTTTTAAGGGAAGATAGGGCTTCGCCCCAAGTTGTCGTGGTTAGTGGAGTATTTTGTGTTTCTTTAATGACTAATCCAATGAGGATTTGTCCCTTATTATATGATACATGTGCCCTGCCCAATGTAAGTTCGCTTGTTATTATTAGTTCTCCAGCTTCTTGTAATTGTTTAGCTCCATCGTCACAAGGTTTCCCATCGGCACTAAGAAAGAAAACGAGCGTTTCCTTACGTAGGGACAATGGATCGCGACTAATTGATGGCGTCGTCCTGATGTCCCTATCAGGGTCTGCTTCGTACGCTGCATCACGGGAATCGTCTGGCTCAATTATCGATAATTCTGAATCGGTTATTGATTCATCCGACGCGTTGGATTCCACTTCAGAATCAAGGTCGTTCTCTTCTTGCGGCGTTGGCGATTGTGGAGGCGAAATATTTGGGGCGTCCGTTAATTCCTTGTCTTCTTCCTGATTTATTTCTTCCTCTTCGCTATCCATCAGTTCCGGCGGGTTTTCAGAAAGGGGATTTGGTGGGTTTACTGCACTGGTCAACCTTTGACGCACCTTTCTGGGCGGCTGTATCCTGGTAGGCTTTGTTCTTGGGCGAGTTTTATACATAGGTCTAGTTGCAGAGGTTGATGGTTTGGTGAGTCGGGGTCTCCCGGGACCTCGTTTAGCCGGGGGTTGATCTTCCCAGTCGTCATCAGCTTCCTCTCGTGGTCGTACTGGATATGTCTCCACTATGGGAGGATTGCGAGATAATGCATCGGCAAGTTTATTGCTTTTCCCTGGTAGATAGCGAGTTTCGTAGTCGTATTCTGCTAACTTTAAGCGCCACCTAACGAGGCGTGACGTTGGATCTTTTACTCTATGCAACCAGATTAGGGGTTGGTGGTCAGTATATAAGATAAATTTCTTTCCATATAAATAAGGTCGGAAGTACCTAACACAATAAACAATGGCTAAAAGTTCTTTTTCGATGGTTGCATAGTTTATTTCTGCTTTGTTCAGGAGGCGAGAAGCATAAGCGATGGGTAACTCTTTTCCTGTGATATCTTGACTCAATATTCCTCCTATAGCAAATTCAGAAGCGTCGGTGGTAACATGAAATTCCAGGTCAAAATTCGGGTATTGCAGGATAGGTTCTTTCTGCAATGCTAATCTTAAGTGGTCAAAAGCCGTTTTCTGGGACGGTCCCCACTCGAATATTGTGTCTTTCTTTAATAATTGGGTTAACGGGCGAGCTATTTTGGAAAAGTCCGGGATAAACCTCCTATAATATCCGGTTAATCCAAGGAATTGTTTAATTCCTTTTGGTGTACTTGGTGCCGGGTAGTTTCGGACGGCTTCAATTTTTCCCAGATCAGGTTTTACCCCTTGCTCAGTGATTATGTGTCCCAAATATGCGACTTCTTTGTGCAAGAATTTACATTTGGAAGGCTGAAGTTTAAGGTTTGCTTCTCTTAGGCGTTGAGCAAGTTTTTTAAATTTAATCAAGTGTTCTGTGAGAGAACTCGCATAAAGGACGATATCGTCCAAGTAAACAAACATTTCCGTGCCCTGGAGTCCCGTAAGAGTGTGATCCATTAGGCGTTGGAAAGTCGCTGGTGCATTACAAAGCCCAAACGGCATTCTGACAAACTCATAGTGGCCATGTGGTGTAGAGAAAGCCGTTTTAGGTGCGTCTTCTGGTTTCATAGGGATTTGATGGAATCCAGAAGCAAGGTCGAATACGGAGAAGTATTTTGCTCCTCCTAACTGATCCAATATCTCATTGATATTCGGAAGTGGGTATGCGTCGGGAACGGTTTTTTCGTTTAGATCCCTGAAGTCAATTACCATTCTCCACAAGAGTTCCCCACTGGGTCCTGGTTTTTTGGAGACGATCCAAATGGGTGAATTGTAGGGTGATAATGATGGCTTTATAATGTCGTTTTCTAGTAAATTCTTTACCTGTTTATCAATTTCTTTCTTATGTATAGGAGGGAAGCGATATTGTTTGGTATTTACAGGCATTGGGTCCTTTGTCTGGATCCCATGCTGGATAGCGTTTGTATGGCCCAACTTCTCATCTGGTAGATGGAAGAGATCGTTGTATTTATATAAAATTCTTTGGACATGGAGTTTTTCCTCCGGATTCATATGTTCCGTAGAAATTAATTTGAGCACTTGTTCCATTCTTGTTGCGGTTTTTTCGGAAATCATTGATACTTCCTCACCCGACGCCATAGCAAGAGACTCCTGGAATTCTAGGGGAAGGGTTGTTTCGGCATAATGCCCGGGGGATGAGAGCGAGTGTACCTTCGCGGATACCTCTGAATGATGGATCGATGGATCTTGGGGAAAGAGGGGCTTGATTTTTGTTAGGGTAGGGATAGGAGTGACGCGTTTAGACGTCTTAGTCTCTTTCGGTCGTCTTTGTTTGGGTTCTGGAATCACAATTTCAAACTCTTCCAATTCAATAGTGGGTACAGTGATCGTTGTGTCCATTTCATTAGAATTTATTATTTGTAAGTACGCTTTGCCATCCTGATTACGGACAAGGGCATTACCTGCATGAATTCCAGTGCCTAAATCTAATCTGGGTAAATATCCTTCCCTTATGTCTGAATTTGATATATTTACAAAGCAAACCGTTTTTGATCTAGCGGGTAACACGAATTGACCTTTATTTACAAACGGAATGGAGTTTCCCTTGAACTCTAACTGTTTCCTTGAATAGTGTATTGAAGCACTTTGTTTTATAAAGAATTCGGTTCCTAGTATTCCTTGTGGTTTGATTGGGAAGTCATTTTCGACTACATGAAACGCGACATCATTGCCCAATAAAGTTATGATTACTGTTCCAAGGGTGGAGACGAGGTCTTTAGCGATGCCTCTTAATTGCACCTGTTTATTGATATCAATGTCTCGAGGTTGTTTTATTGTATGAATTTTTAATAGATTCACTTCAGAACCGGTATCAATCATTAATTCTGGAGTCATTAATAAATTCGGGGATTGAATAATTACGGACGGTGCTTCATCGACGGCATTTAACCATGCGGTAGCGATTCTAGTTTTGTTATTCCCGCTTCCGCTTGTATTATTATTGGACGCGCTCCTGGCTGGCCCGTTCCACGGTACGCGTCCGCTGTCGACCGTAGGGGCAGAGCGTTTCCCGAGTCTCGTTCCTGGAAGGTTCCAGGGTTTCTCTCATTGTGGTTGAACATCCGTTTTCTACATTCTGAGATTAAATGTCCGGGCTTTTTGCAATACGCACAGATACGCAGTTCTGTAGGTCTTGAGGGAGGGGGTCGATTTTTGTCCCAATAAGGGAGCAAAGGATTAGGTGTCTGGCTACCATATCCTGCAATACGATTTGGAGAATACTTCTCGAAGGGTTGTGTAGCGGTATTTTGATTACTTCGGCAGGTTCGAGCATCGTGTCCCGTTTTATTGCAGAGTTGGCACATCAATTTCGGGGCCTTTTGTTCAGAAAATCTTTGACGGTCTCTGTCAATCTTCTTGTCCACGAGTACAGCCAAATCGAAAGCTTGGTCGATCGTTTCGAAAGGATGTTGGAGTAGCCTTGTCCTTATGTGGGGTGGAAGACCATCGACGAATGAATCTAAGGTCAGGCGATCTAAGTCTTCGGGGTGATTCCGTGCGAAGTCGCGATTGTAGTCTCTATCCTCTTCCAAGATTGCGAATCGGAGATCTTTAACGCGGGAAATGTATTCTAATACATGTTCGTTTATTCCTTTGATAATGTTGGCAAGTTCTCCACGGTAGTGGTCAGATGTTTTGGCAGGAGAAAAGATGCGTTTGAGTTGTTTAATTAGGTCGTTTACGGAGTCAAGGACCCTATCCTCAACGGCCAAGCATGCATGGTCTTGCAGCTTGTTTCGTAACAACCTCGCCAGCTGGGGTTCGGCTTGCGAGGGAACCAGAGCCTTAGCCCTATTGCAAGCTCTCGCGAATTGCTCTATGGGTATGTTATGCCCGTTAAAATTTGGGACTGTCTCTATTGCGTCCTTTAATTTTATCTGGGGCGATGGACCCTGGTCCGGCGTTTGGTTATGGTTCGGTACTTCCGGAATATTATTACGATTTTTCACCTCAGGAGTTTTATTGAAATTTAGCACCGGTTTTCTATCGAAACGGGAGGAACCCGGCGTGGAAAAATTATTTGTAATTGGCGGGGGTGCAAGAAGTTTTTCCATCATTACCTCAATATTTCGTATCTTATCGGAAAGACCTTTAAACGTGGGGTCGGACGATGCGGTGCCTACGTCCGAATGCGTTTTGGTTTCTGGGTTTGTTACAAATTTCGCGTGCAAGTTTTCAATCTCGGCTTGTTTTTCGCGTAATACTTGTAATCGTTCCATTATTTCGACGGTCGCGATTTCTATAGCGCTATTGGTAGGTCCCGCGTCTTGGTCGCTTACGGCGATATCGTCGGTTTCGCCGTACACAGACATGTTTAGTTAGCCGTTATTTAAATTCAGGTTGTTCTATCCCGGGAACCAAAAATTATTAACCCGTAATGATTTCTATTTGAAAGGAGGAAATGTTCCGTGCACTCAACGCAGCTACTCAACGGGCGCGTTTGGAATAAGGGGTTTTTACAACGAGGGCATTTAGGGAATAGATTATTCAAAGTATAATAGTGTTCCTGATATATTTCTTTCACTTCAATTGGATTCAAGTCGAAGCAGTGTAGACAAATATCATAGCCTTCCGTGGTCGTTGATACGCCGCCCGAAACACAGGTCAGTTCATTAGTATATGCCAATTGGTTCAGAAATTCGTGGCACAAGTTTGATAGATGCTGTCGTTGAAATCTATTAGGCATACTTTATTTTGGGATTTGTGGGTACCTTTTGTATAAAGGACCTATTTCTCGTGGCCTACCTTAAGTGACCAAAATTATTATGTTTTGTATCTTGTCTAGGATTTGAATTCTTTTATGCTCGGTTATTGATTTTAATCGCGGCTTTCATGTAAGAGGAAGAAATGTTCTGTGCACGCGGCGCACCTGTTAATGGGGCGAGTGCGATATATAATGTTATTACACCATTCACAATTGGGGAATGTATAGGGCGACTGACAATAATGTATTTGATATATTATTTCTGTATTTACTGGATCTCTCTGAGAGCAATTCAAACAAATTTCCTCGTCTTCGTAGGTAGTCGCTAAATTCCCAATAACACAAACCCACGTCGACACAAATGCAGGTTGTATTACGCCTTGTAACATGCGACTTCGATAAGATAGGGCGCCCCGATTGGGGTGTTCAATATACATATTAAATCGTGAGACTTTGTGGGTACCGTATGAAAAGAGAATTTATTTCTATTAACGGTAGACGTGATCCCACCGCTGTCACCAAAAATATGTCACGTCCCGGGTGAGGTCTTTTGGAACGATGACTGTGAGGAAGGAAAAAGGACAGGCGCGAATATTAAATCCGTCACTCTGGGGGTTTTGAGGGAGATTCGGGCGCGAATATTAAATCCGTCACTCTGGGGTTTTTGAGGGAGATTCTGGCGCGAATATTAAATCCGTCACTCTGGGGGTTTTGAGGGAGATTCTGGCGCGAATATTAAATCCGTCACTCTGGGGGTTTTGAGGGAGATTCTGGCGCGAATATTAAATCCGTCACTCTGGGGATTTTGAGGGAGATTCAGGCGCGAATCTTGCATCCAGCACTCTAATCGACCAGGGAAGGTTTTAAAAAGGCGAATATATATATATACCCGGAGAACACCCGTTAGAGTACCTTGTATTTGTTTTGATTTTGGTGATAGGATTTACCGTTGCGTTCGTATATAAGAAACTACGCTTAGTATTTCCGGGAAATTGCACGGTTCATGCAACCGTATGTTTATAAATACTGGAAGCACTCTCGCGTTCACGAACAGAAATCAGCTGTTGCGGCAGCTTGTTTATTTGGGATCTTTGTAACCAAAGGATGCACACAATAATTCGAAGCGTGGTTCAAAACTAAGCGGTTTATTAGTAATGCTTAGTAATTTGAACATTGGCACATGACAAGTAATTACAATATGAAAATATGGATATGATGTAAATAGATATAAGCAAATTAAATTATTATGAAAGCAATAAGCGTTGCTAATACAAAACATAAATGATCGTAATAAGCTCTAGAAAGTAATATAATATGAAATATAATAAGAATAGTAATGCAAAATATATACAAAGAAAGAATTAATAAGATTATATATAAGTTAGTAATAAACGTTAGTAATAATGAATATTCGCAATAAGCTTTGATAAACAAAATAATAATAAATGGTATGGTGGTGATATGCAGAGTAATAATGTTAGATAAAAGACTTACAGTAATCGTCGTATTTCACAGATTTGAATCTTTTAACACTGTTTTAAATACACTTTGGTCAAAGAGGATTGTCTATTGACAAAAGATCAGCAATGAAAAAGGCCTGGCCTCTCGATCCTTCGTATTTATAAGACCTTACAGGAGTACTGCGGGGGTACGCGCGGTAAAGACCTTGACAGTTTTCGGGAACAAGACGTAGTAGATTTTGGGGTTTTTGTAAACGGTATGGCTATTAATAGATGTGTTTATGTCACGTACGCCAAATGCGTCGTAATTACAATCACGTGTTGATCACGTTTGTACATTTGCGTCGCAGTAACATTTCTGGGGTTCTTATGGCTGCGGAAGGAGATACTCAACTCGCCGAATGGGTTTTTGGGTGTTTTATAGGAAAAGGGTTAGAGTGACTTGGACTCTGTGAGTGGTAAAGAGGGGATTGAGACGTGGTCTCGATTTAAGAGGGTTTTTGTAACGAGGGACTTGTTTGAACTCGTTTTAAAGGGATTCGTGCCTCATATGGCGAATAGGCGAAGGAGTTTGTAACGATCCTCTCGTGACGGGGATCTCTAAGATACATCATCGAGGTGGCGTTTTGTATAGGTCATCTTGTGTTGGGGACCGCTAGGGTACAACATCAAGGTGATCGGCGATTGGGGAGATGGGGTAAGAGTTGAGTTTGACGGACTTTGGTGGAGTGATTGTGAGGTTTATTAATGGATTATTGGAATAGAACCGCGCGAAAAATAGTGGGACGTCACACGACAAAAAAAGTCATAATTTGAGCCACTGATACGTATCCATATCTTTAAATGCAAGAATTTGGAAATTAATAAAACGAAAAAAGGACATATTTTGCTTATTTTCAAGAAAAAAGAAAGAAAAGAACTTATAAATGCAACAAAAATGCAATGTGAGTAAATATTTCCTACGCGCAGTCTGTGGCAGCTTGCGTTCGGTTATTCGACTTTGAATGTAATTACTAACCTTAAATCCGTTATTTATGTTATTAAATTATGATGTTCTTATATCGGAGGACTGTTTACTATCAATTCCATGAAATGAAATACAAAATTTCAAAACTCAAATTTTTGCTTTTTTAACACGTGCCGCGACACTGTGCGTCGTAGAGTAAGATGGGGGGTAGCAAATTTATTCGTTAGTATTCGGGAATAAGACTGTAGCGTTAACATTCGTTACAGTTATCAGAGATGGGGATTATTTTTATACTTTATTTGTATGCGTTATCAGAGGGTTCCAATAATCCCATTTAGCATATTCCTGCGAGCAACGAAGCTAATTCGTTGAGAGAAATTTACTCGATGAGAATTTATCCAACGAATAAAGATACTCTTTTTTATTCGAAGAGTGTTTCATCCGTAGTACCTACATACTGCACAGGTAAGTAGTAGAGTGGCGTCAAGTCCCCTGCCCAGTGGCGAATGACGAGGGACGAGGACGGTTCTTATCAACGAATACGCATTCAAAATGTGAATTTCAAAATGGGTCAGCCAATGTTGAATATATTTTTGACGACGCGTCGCGTTCGCGAATTCTGATCAAAATGTGATTTGATGTTGTCCACAGGCGTGAACATTTTTTTACTGTTTTGGTGTCTACATGTGTACGGCAGTAGATAAAATTAGTAAATATGATGTGTACAATAGAAACAATATTGTTCACTTCTAATACTACACCTATATAAGTATATAGGTAGATATATGTAATTCAATTGTAATGGAATATTTAACAAATCTTACCACTTATCTTACCTACAAATAATCAAAAATGCACTAAACAAATAAAAAATAATTTAAATACAATCTTGAGGCATTGATTCATATCCTGTTGTAAAATATCCTGCCCCACGATTTTATTTAAATTTTTGTTTAGTTTTTAGTACATTTTTGATCAAATTAAATCAAATATTATTTATTTATTTTTTTAATTTTTTTAATTTACTTATTGTTGTTTAAGTTTCGATTCGTGGTTATAGGCTGGTTTCAAGTCGTTTGAAGTCGTGGTTATGCGTGTTTATCATAGGGGATGCAATTTTTTCACCCCCTCGGGGATTAATTTTTTTTTCAAAAATTTGTATTGTCATCAAAACTACATACGCCTGCAAAGTTTCAAGTGTATTGGAAAGTTGGAAGTGGGTTAAAATTGCGTTTCTAGATTTGAACCGAACAAACAAACAAACAGACAGAGGATTGACGCTGCAATTGACGAACAATTGCTACCTATTGTTATCGCTGCTCTTTGCAAACTTTCTGTTTATCTGATGTACAGGGTGTAAAGGGATTATATTGTCGTGAGCAATAGGGGATTCATTAAAAAACCTTGCCGCAAGGTTGATTATGACAAAGGAGATAATGTGTACATTTAAAAAAAAAAACCATAATGTCGCAAAGGAACCGCTGTTTAGTCAGGAAATGTTGTTGAAACTTTTACATATTGTACATATTACGTATATTCAACGAGTCGATTTACGGAGTATTTGCTGTAAGAACTGTGTCTTTCTTCTCAAACGCCGAGAATCTGGATAGGTAATACAATGTATGTATGTAGGTATATGTATCTACCTATCGTTAACATTGACCGGCCCCACAGAAAATAAAAAACTGAGCAATGACTCTTTCTGAGCGTGCCATCCTCTCGAGAATGCTATTGCGAGTTCTGCCAGATGTAAGTATAGTGCCTATACGAGCTATAGTGACTTAGGTGTGAAGTCACTCAGCGGGGTCTTACCCGACACCCTGCTGCGTACTGGCCGCTAAACGTGCCCCGCTACTACCTCTTGCAGGACTGTATATAGAGAAGACTAGGCCAAAATCGGGGCCCTAAGGCCCTAAGACCAGGGCAAAACCGGGGCCCCAAGGCCCTAAGGCCAGGGCAAAACCGGGGCCCTAAGGCCCTAAGGCCCCAAGACCCCAAGACCAGGACAAAAACGGGGCCTTAGGGCCTTAGGGCCCCGGTTTTGCCCTGGCCTTAGGGCCTTGGGGCCCCGGTTTTGCCCTGGCCTTAGGGCCTTAGGGCCTTGGGGCCCCGGTTTTGCCCTGGTCTTAGGGCCTTAGGACCTTAGGGCCCCGGTTTTGCCCTGGTCTTAGGGCCTTAGGGCCCCGATTTTGGCATAGTCTTCTCCCAAGACCAGGACAAAACCGGGCCTTAGGGCCTTAGGGTCCTGCAAGAGGCAGTAGGGGGCACGTTTAGCGGTCAGTACCCAGCAGGGTGTCGGGTAAAACCCCGCCGAGTGACTTTACACCTAAGTCACTATATCTCGTATAGGCACTATACCTACCTATCCCAACATCTGAACGTTCGTAAGCAACAGATGTCGGCGGGTTAGAGCCACGGTTACTTTCCCTACCTATCTTTCGTTCCCATAAAAATTTATTTAGAGTTCAGCGAAAGAGGAAGGACACTCAAAATTTCTATATGGAAGTGACACCGATGGATTCCTTATGTTTTTCCGATGAAAATCATACAAAATTTCATGTAAATCGGACTATTTTTAACGAAGTCTTTTTCATGGAATTTCCTTCATTATAGTCCGAATTACACCGTCGTTCTTGGTGTTAGTTTCATCGGCGAAACATATGGAATCGATTGGTGTCGTTTTCGCAAAGATCTGATGAGAAATTCGGAAATCCTAGACATTTCTCACTTTTTAATGGTATTCAAACCCCTTCGAGGGTCGAAAGCCATAAAATTTGGCGAGGCATTGGGGATTGTTGTCCTCGCCACGGGGTACCTACGAAGGTTTCGAACCAAGAGTTTCGAGACTTCGAAGCCGGTCAAGACTTCGAAGCTGACCAAGACTTTTCAAGAGTTGTAATAAGCTTCGAATCATGTTTGAAGCGCTTTCTAAGTAGTCGCCTAACAGTCAAGACTGATTCGAAGCGCTTGGAACCGCTTCGGAGTCCCATCACTATTAGTAGGTATTGGTTGGGGCTAGGTAAGGGCGCGGGGGGCGCCTCAAGCAAGGAGTCAATTCACTTTCCCGGCACCCACAGTTAACACTAGAATTACCGAGTTTAACACATACTCACATCGGTTCGCTACCATGCTTTACGCGCCTGCAAGCGGGCGCGCGCCCGCCGGCCTAATCTAGCCCCAACCAATAATAATACCATCGGTTATGAAACTGATTTCGATATATTACGAAACTAAGGCGAACCGCCAAAAAGTTTAGTGGGAAATGTTGTTCAGAATGATGACCTTGACAACATATGTCAAGGTTCTTGAAATCGGAGAATCCTCCCCTAATGTAAACATTTACCCAGGTATGAATCCTCAGCCGACCGTAGCGGATGGAGGTCGGGGCCCTGCAGTCAAAGGGTAAAAATGTGAAATATCCATTTCAGCTTATTAAGAAATTCTTCATTCTTTATCATATCAATATGAAAGTGGCACCAATGGATTCCTGGCGTTTCCTTGGCGTACTTTTACAAAAACAATTTTTATTCCTTATGTAAAAGTAGTCCGATGTACATGACATTTTGTATGATTTTCATCAGAAAAACATCAGGAATCCATTGGTGATCTCCATTTCCTCCATTACGTTCCTGCATCGTACTAGGAGCAGTTTGAATTGCGCGTAGAGATATTTGGAATCGGAGTAGGGGAGACCGGGGCAGATTGTAACACGGGGTAAATTGTAACATAAGTAAAATCTTTTGAACGACAAATCTGGTAACCCAGAGCATGCGACAGCTGCTTGATGATATTAGCACCGTCGGTTATAGTGACACAAACGAGCGTTATGTATTCATTTTGTGGTAATAGCCCAGAATTTTAGTATTTAGAGCACGTAAGTAAATATTGTCTTAGCACTTTTATTTCAATTAACCGTCATTAGGAACCGTTTGAATTTTTGTTTTTTTGTCGCGAACGAATCAGTACACATTGATTTATTATTATGTGTACGCATTTTAGTGATTTGATGTTTAGTTTCTCGTTTGCTGAGATAAAATGCAAAAATTCGACCTCGGGGTAAATTGTAACATGTTACTATACTTACTCCGCTCCAAATGGTGATAAAGCAAGCTATTTGCTGACACACCGGAAAAAGATGCTCTAGACGAACAACAGAACAATCGAGAATCCAAAAAATAGAAAAAAATTATGAAGGCAAAAGTAAAGAAAGCACAGAAGAAGATTTTGATAGAATCAGATGAATAAGCAATGATTGCTTAACTCATGTATATCAAATGTTTAATAATGATCTGTGTTTTCATTTATATTTTTTAGAAATATTTATTTGTGTTCATATTTGTATTTAAATAAGTAAAACAGATGTGTTACAATTTACCCCGGACTGGGGCAGATTGTAATAAAGGTTCAGATTTGTTTAAGATGAAGCTAGATGTCTAATAGCAGATTCGGCAACCTGCACTAGTGCGCACTGAGTGCGAGTTTTTTCGCTTCCAATTGGCTAAAAGTCGCACTCAGTGCGCACCAGTGGGACCGTCCGAATTCGCTATAAGTGTCTAAGGCCGCGTCCAGATCTGAAACGAACCCCGAACCGAACGCCACTTGAGTAATTAGATGGAGCAAGACGAGTGATCTACTTGTCTTGCTCCATCTAACTACTCAAGTGGCGTTCGGTTCGGGGTTCGGTTCAGATCTGGACCGGGCCCAAGATTTTGTCACGTACTTTCACGCAAATAGTTCACCACATATGTAAGTAGTAAATCACGCAAATTATTTCCTGATTGAGGAAAACACTTTCGAGAAAAAACTGTGAAAACTTTTTTCGTTACAATCTGCCCCGGTCTCCTCTACTATTTCTATAAATCTTATATCCGAAGGGACTCGTTGAAAAATGCATCAATTTCGACCGCCGCGACCTTGAAAACGGGAAACGTTTTCTTAGTTCCTAAAGTTGTATGTGGTTGTTTGTCGCTGTCTTGTCCGCGGGTTCTCCTTGGTGGGTATCTCGCGGGCGCGGTGGCCTGTGGACTTTGGAGGGTACGCGTTCACCTTCCACGTGTTTAGTCCCTTGAAGCCAGGTCTCCTAATTTCCCTGGCTTATTGAGGTTATTTCCCGAGTGGCGGCCAGCTCCGAGGCCTGGTTGAATCAATTGTACCCTATTTCGCTATTTAGCGTTATATTGGGATACGACCCCTCGAGCCGTTTTTATGGAGGTCTTGGTTTCGCGGGTGCTGCACGTGCGCCTCATGTTGTCGTTACCGTTACTCGTGGACTTTTAGTCCTTTGTGTTCGCGCGATTTGGGAAAGTCCCTCGTTCCCCTTTTTAGTTAAGGATAGCTAGCCGAGTCGGTTAATTTATTCTGAGGGAAACCGGCGCGCGAGGGTCCCCCCAAGTGTCCGTCCCAAGTTGGCGGCGCGGGCCTTGCCTACCTGCGGCCCTCGCGCCTCGCTTCTTTATTTTTGACGTTCGTGAATCTGGCCGGTGTTGGGGGTGGCTTGCTGTCGCCTCTTACGACAAGCCCCTTAGGCTGAGGGTGAATTCTGCCCCCCACCCTCGGGGGGGGGGGGGGGACCGTAACCCTAACACTAATCGGGTATAACCCTGATACCCGGGACAAGTTGGAAAGTGGAATCCGTTGCGTCGGAATAAGTCAAAAGAAGTTTTTCGCAAATATCTCGGAAACGAAGGCCGAGCGGGGGTAACATGTACCTATACCTATACATCCCTGTACCTATAGGGAAAAGTTGTTCAGACAACTTTGATGACCATGACAAAATATTTCAAGGTCATTAGAATCGGTGAGTTGTACCCTTTTATGCATAATTTCCGGAATTCTTCATTCTGCGTTAATCCATATATTGCTCTGTCGGTGGATACACAGTTGGTACATACGATGACAATTCGGACGCGCAGGTACCGTCGTCAACCGCCAATTCGCGGGACAATACGGTCATAAACCGCGACCCTGGCGAGACGATCAAAACATTCTAAACCGACTAGCCTGAGGAATTTTTCAGAGCGAAACGAAAATTCATTCGTTCTTTACGATTAGTAATTTCATATTCACCTTCCCAAAAACGTTTCGATCTATACCTACTCAATCTACTGTCTTCGAAGAGGACCGAGGTCCTCAAGCGACGCTGAAAACGCGCAGAAAAAAGGGGCGCGAAAAGTCACCGGAAACAGAAAACTGACCGCTTCTACGCGCAAAAAGGACTGACCTGCGCGAGACTGGTTGCCAGATGTGTAGTTTGGCTATACATAGCTCGCCCTACCCAGGACCTCGGGGGAAAAACCGAGAGTTTCAATGAATAGCTTGCATAAAATAATCCTAGAAGAATTGAAGTCATGCAGGTACTCGTACAAATAGAACACAATCTATTTATTTAAACAAAAATATTAGTACTTTTTAAATATATTCGATAACAGCCAAACGATGTACAAGTATCTCCTCGTTTCATGCGTGGTCGTTTGTAATTCTAGCAATTCTGTTCTTATTCTCATTTTTAATGATTATTCGTACCTAAATGAGAACAGTCCTCGTCGCTCGTCCTTCATCATTTCATCAGTGAGCACACCTAGAACGCAGTGTAGAGTGAAGTTATGCGCCTTGGAATGACCCTTGGAATAAATGGTACGTCGCACAGTGGGGCACGTAGCATAGGATTCGCGGAAAAAATGTCATAACTTCGGTGTTTCTCAATATTTTTGAGTACTTTTTTTTTTATATTATTTGTTAATAGCCAACGGTTATATGGACATGAACATTAATAAAATTTAAGCATTTTTAACCAATGAAATAGTAATAAACCCCGTAAACATTCGGTATACAAAAACCATATTTGATAATTATGTACTAATAAATATGTAATATATGTTAATTTATAATAAAAAAAGGAATGTTATTTAAGTATTGGTAAATAATTATGAAATATGTTTTCTCTGTATCGATTATAGTAACAATACTTTATTTATAATTTTTATTGTTTTTTATTATTTAATGATCATAATATTACATGTCCATACAAACTAAAACTATCAAAAATAATAGAAAATAGAAACTGTGCAAAAATAGCGAGGAATACCGCTGTGGTGATGAGTTTCTGCGAAATCGCATGCACAGCGCACTCGGGTGATTATGTATTAATAACAGCCAAACTTGCAAATATATGCAGCCAATTTTTGGAGGGCTGTTAGTAGATGGTATCTGCTTTCAATTAGTACTATCTAGAGCCCGGGGGAAGGCGGAGCTTTTTTTATAAACCTAAAAGAGTGAATGAAAACTTGAAATACTAGGTAGCTTCATTTGAAGTTGTATAGTGAGATTACGGCGAAGAGTTTTCGAAAAGTATTTATGTCACAAATAAGCTGAGACTATGCACATTCGAAATACATGAAGTACAAAAATAAAAATATCTAGCGGAATTCAGAAAAAAATCGACAACCTGGTACGAATATTGACACGTTTCCCGTCAGAATACGAAAGGTTAACTTCAGATCAATTTTTCTTTGCAATTAATATGAATATGACATATCTGTCATATAGATTAGATACGTTGGTCCATCGGCTATCAAGATACAGTGATGAATACACAAAAATACAAGTTTCATTTTAAGACTTTTTTCCTCTCCAGCCCCACTGTGCGTCGTCGCTACGGATGAGAAACGCTCTTCGAATAAAGAAAATTTCTTCATTCTCATCGAATGAATTCATTTATTTGCTAATCTTGTAATCGTTATTCGAAAGAACTATGTGGCGATGAAGGGTCAGGGGAATAAGCGGCATTTGTATATTACTTCTATATGGGCGGGCGGCAGGTATCCGCGAGGGGTATCGAGAGGCCTTCCGACCTTTTGCTGAAATTTTACAATCCTGTAATACGAGGGGGTAAAAGGAAATATTAATTTGATCTTTTTATGATTGTATACAGGGTGTCCCAAAAATGCTGCGGTTCCTTAAAGGGGGTGATTCGGGGGGTGATTGCAAACCACTTTTTCCTTTGCGAAAATGCCCTCCGAGGTTTCGTTAACGAGATATTAATAAAAAGCACCGACCAATCAGAGCGCGAGCCTTCCGCTGGAGGTCCCGCGCTAGCGTGGCCGCGCTGCGACTACGAACAAGCAAGGCGGCATGCATCGAAGGAAATTGCGTAGAATGGCAAATGAAAAAGACGTAACAAAAAAATCCAACCTTTTGCCATGGTTTGTTTGCCATTTAAAGTGAATAATGAATAAAGGATAAATGGATGAAAATCACGTGTAACGTAAAAAGACGAATACACATTTTTTTTAGAAGATTCGAAAATAATAATTATTTGAAGTGGGAGGATAAGGAATACGTAAAATTCCTTGTGGTAATAACATATCCACGAAAAGGTAATGTAACAGGAAATTAACGAAAAGTGATCGTAGTTCGTTATTGTGATAAAAATCCGTAACTCAATAACGGCCAGCACTGTTGCTGATAACGAATAAGTCTGTTTAAAAAGCCCCAATAAATATTTTCGTACGAGAATTTTGAGAATTATCGCCGGAAATAAGCCATAGCTTGCGTTAAATTTAAAAATGAATGATCACCATTAAAGTAACTAAAACTCACCCTTGTCGAAAATTCACCTGCAACTTGAAAACTTGTGTCACTGGGTCACTGAACCGATCCTGGTCATCGATGGACGAGCCCAGTGCACAGCTGATCCCAGGTATACGACACTACCCAAAGTTAAGGGTCGCAATGTCAGGTGCGTCCAGGTCAACGTACCGAATATTCACTACACTGCACGGCTACTAACACTGATCACTTAATTTATTTTTCATGGAACGTGTTGTTGCTACGTTATAAAAATTGGTGGAAATGAATTTTTACTTGGCGTTCGGAGCCGTGGGTAATTCCCGCGCAAATTCTCACGCTGCAGCACTTGCGTCCTCGTTGTTCGGGGGGTACACACAGAACATCGCGTAATACTCTTGAGCAGAGAACATTTGTCTGCGACGCGATTGCTGACTGCTGACTGACAAGATTTTTTCCAAGGGACTTCTTCTACCCCCAAATAGTTTCTCTCGTTCCATTATGAGTTGACCCCCACCAGGCCAAGAGGCTTCAGGTAAAAAGAAGCCAGCACATTTTCGGAACACACGTGTTTTGCAGAAGTGCAACGAAAACTTTCACAAAAGCCCGCGCTCCGTCCTTCTACTGCCAATGTACCCATTGCTTCGAGATAGAAAACAGACATCACGTGTATCGGTTCGAAAGGGTCCGAAGAGAAGAGAAACAGAAAGTCTTCGAGTTGCTATAAAGAAAAAAATCCTGCTTCCTGTATCCCTTTTCCGATACCCTGAGTTCACGTCTGCTACGAGGCGGAACCAAGTAAGTCATAAATTATCCGAAACTGTAGGAAACCGTTCTCTACCGCCGACTTGCGGGACAATACGGTCATAAACCGCGACCCTGGCTAAATGCTCTGGCTGATCAGCCTGATTAATTTTGGAGAACTAGAAATTACAGAGTATTATCCAGCATCAATACGTCTCGCGGAGAGACACAGGAAAAGAAGGGATAGTCCGCTGACTGCGCGTAGTCCCGCCTGTTTCGTCCTACCCTCAAATTAAAGACGGATCCCTTATCTCTCGAGTATAAACACGTGCTCGAATTTCAAAACACAAGCACGCATCGACGTATTCGGTGCGAGAGACTGTGGGCTTGAGGTCCGATTGGCCCCAAACTAACCAATGTGCCCTGCATCCCTCCCAAACGGCCACTGTCCTGAAGAGGCCCTCTTCACAACGATATCTCCTCCACAAGGCCCACCTTCTCTCGCACGGAATACGTCGACGCATGCTTTTGTTTGGAAATTCGAGCGCGTGTTTAGACACGAGAGATAAGCAGGCCCGATTGGTTAGTTCAGGACCAATCGAACTTCAAACCCGCCTTCTCTCCAACGGAATACGTCGACGCGTGCTTTTGTTTGAAAATTCGAGCGCGTGTTTAGACACGAGAGATAAGTAGGCCCAAATGGTTAGTTCAGGACCAATCGAACTTCAAGCCCGCCTTCTCTCGCACCGAATACGTCGATGCGTGCTTGTGTTTTGAAATTCGAGCACGTGTTTATACTCGAGAGATAAGGGATCCGTCTTTAATTTGAGGGTAGGACGAAGCAGGTGGGACTACGCGCAGTCAGCGGACTATCCCTTCTTTTCCTGTGTCTCTCCGCGAGACGTATTGATGCTGGATAATACTCTGTAATTTCTAGTTCTCCAAAATTAATCAGGCTGATCAGCCAGAGCATTTCGCCAGGGTCGCGGTTTATGACCGTATTGTCCCGCAAGTCGGCGGTAGAGAACGGTTTCCTACAGTTTCGGATAATTTATGACTTAATTGGTTCCGCCTCGTAGCAGACGTGAACTCAGGGTGTCAGAAAGGGGAAACAGGAATGGTATGCATTTTCTTCTTTATAGCAACTCGAAGACTTTCTGCGTCTCGTCCCTTCGGACCCTTTCGAACCGATACACGTGGTGTCTGTTTTCTATCTCGAAGCAATGGGTACATTGGCAGTAGAAGGACGGAGCGCGGGCTTTTGTGAAAGTTTTCGTTGCACTTCTGCAAAACACGTGTGTTCCGAAAATGTGCTGGCTTCTTTTTACCTAAAGCCTCTTGGCTTGGTGGGAGTTAACTCATAATGGAACCAGAGAAGCTACTTGGGGGTAGCGGAAGTTGCTTGGAAAAAATCCTGTCAGTCAGCTAGAAATCGCGTTGCAGAAATGTTCACAGCCCAGGAATACTACCGTATGTTCTGGGTCTACGCCCGGAACGACGGGAACGCAAGTGCTGCTGCGCGAGCATTTGCGCTAGAATATCCCAATATCGAAACACCAAGCGAGGATACGTTTCGTCGGTTAGCGTCGCGGCTTTAAAACGTAGGAACAACACGTTCCATAAAAAGTAAATAAAGTGATCAGTGTTAGTAGCCGTGCAGTGAAGTGAATATTTCGGTACGTTGACCTGGACGCACCTGACATTGCGACCCTTAACTTTGGGTAGTGTCGTATACCTGGGATCAGCTGTGCACTGGGCTCGTCCATCGATGACCAGGATCGGTTCAGTGACCCAGTGACACAAGTTTTCAAGTTGCAGGTGAATTTTCGACAAGGGTGAGTTTTAGTTACTTTAATGGTGATCATTCATTTTTAAATTTAACGCAAGCTATGGCTTATTTCCGGCGATAATTCTCAAAATTCTCGTACGAAAATATTTATTGGGGCTTTTTAAACAGACTTATTCGTTATCAGCAACAGTGCTGGCCGTTATTGGGTTACGGATTTTTATCATAATAACGAACTACGATCACTTTTCGTTAATTTCCTGTTACATTACCTTTTCGTGGATATGTTATTAACACAAGGAATTTTACGTATTCCTTATCCTCCCACTTCAAATAATTATTATTTTCGAATCTTCTAAAAAAAATGTGTATTCGTCTTTTTACATAAAGACTTAGAATTTCGACCGTATTTTTAGAATATAAAAACCAAAAAGTGATATCAGCGCGTAGGTTCGGTCATGTAAACACTTAAATAAAAGCTATTTTGCAATAATTATAATTCGACGTTTCGGTCTATGGTTTAGACCATTTTCAAGAAAGTTATTGAAGAATACTGCGTAGAATATTACGCAACCTTACTGAAAAAGTAAGGATATATGATGTGACCTCTCTAATGGAGGTTTTCGAATTCTTGCTTCCTTCATATGATTCAAACATTGGTACATAAAAATTTTTGCATATGTAATTTGCTCTTTTACTTAGTGAATGATGCTTTACCACATATATAATAATTGGTGGTATGAATTGGTAATGTTGTTTTGGCTAAAAATTCTTTTCTTTATAAATTTAATAAAACTTCAAATTAAATTATGATCAATAAACAGTACTCAAAAATCGATTCAAACAATAATTATTAACAGTTTCACTTTTGACTTTGTTTATGACCGTTATTCCTCTGTACCCTTCGGATGTTCTCGCTTCTATATACTATTTACTTTAGTCACGCTCCAACCGACTAACAAGGTGCACGTCTTCGATAACGTGTTTAACGTATAAAAGCAAACGCAGTATTCTTCAATAACTTTCTTGAAAATGGTCTAAACCATAGACCGAAACGTCGAATTATAATTATTGCAAAATAGCTTTTATTTAAGTGTTTACATGACCGAACCTACGCGCTGATATCACTTTTTGGTTTTTATATTCGTCTTTTTACGTTACACGCGATTTTCATCCATTTATCCTTTATTCATTATTCACTTTAAATGGCAAACAAACCATGGCAAAAGATTCGATTTTTTGTTACGTCTTTTTCATTTGCCATTCTACGCAATTTCCTTCGATGCATGCCGCCTTGCTTGTTCGTAGTCGCAGCGCGGCCCGGCGCGCGGCCACGCTAGCGCGGGACCTCCAGCGGAAGGCTCGCGCTCTGATTGGTCGGTGCTTTTTATTAATATCTCGTTAACGAAACCTCGGAGGGCATTTTAGCAAAGGAAAAAGTTGTTTGCAATCACCCCCCGAATCACCCCCTTTAAGGAACCGCAGCATTTTTGGGACACCCTGTATACATGGACATACGGCCCATTTTACATAGGCAGTGTTACAACTCGGATGGAGCTCCCTCGTCAGACGAGGGTCTCGATTCACCTAATGACAGATAGACCCTTTAGCTTCGCCGTTTCAACAAACATAACTACAAACATACATACATACATACATACACGTACCGGTAACACACGATACAATTATCGCGCTGCTTTGGAATACAAAATTATTCGTCACTCTTCAATAATTATTTCATAGGTATTCGCAATTGTTATTCGAAGGTTACGCGAATAAAACTTTATTCGGATAACACCCAATTCTGCTTGTTATACGTTAGAGAAATCTATACGTACATATATATGTTAGCGTCACCAAATTTAAGGGTGAGATCGAGGGCGGATGGTCCCATGCTGTCTTGCCTTTAAGAATTTTATGGCGGGGACTTAAGTTCTGCGCACACATATCAGTTCAAGAAGAAGAGGGGCGGAGAGGGTCTCTTATTGTTACCACTGGTACGCCGGAACGGTACTGACACGGAACTGATATGTGTGCGCAGACCTTTAGCCTACGTGCGGTATCGATAGACGGTATTACGCGAGACCACAGACCTGGCGACGGGCGCTAGCTGATGACCACGTTGGGTCTCCTACATAGCTATCGGGTGTCGAAGGATTGATTGTAGAGGTCCCGGCGTAGAACGTGTATTGAAGATAGGGGAGAATGTGTAATGGCGGTCACTTAAGCAATAATTGTAATAAAACGAAGATATAAGGTGCAATATTTCTTGAAAATGATTTTTATGTAAACTTAAACTATCAACCTATACGTAGGATACGAAAATAATTAATTTTATATTGATTTATTCAATGAAATTACAAAAAACAAAAAATATGTGTTTTTCCGTCATCGTCTACACCTACGGGTAATAGCGGTCACGTTGCGGGCAATTGCGGTCTAGGGGCTGCTACATTTTTCGCAAATGTATCCATCCAGCTGAGTCCCATCCAGAGCATTCAGAATGAGCCCAGAGGCCATAAGAGATACATCGGAACCACATCTCATTGTCATGGCCAAATTGAAAGCAAATAATGCACTTATTTTCGTCGTTTTCACATGGATGAGGTCTTTTGGGCTTTTCCTTCTTCAGCTTAATTTTTTTTAGAAATTTTTCTTTTATTTTTGATTTTCCGTTTATTTTCTTCTAATTTTTTTTCCGCTTTGCCTATATCCGCTTTTGCAGTTCTTCTAGTGCGAATTCTTGCCATCTACAGAATAAAATTGTTCTAATGAAGAAAGTTTTGTTTATTTTACACTAGTGAATAATGATAATCACGTTACGGGCACTAACAGTCAAGTGACCATCATTGCCCGCATACGTGTTCATTGATAAGATTGAAGATTACATATTTAAATTAAATATATTTATATTAAATTTCATTCTAATCCTTTGCCTTGATAGTATATCTATATTTACGGAATCTTGAAATGTAAAAAAAGCTTCAGAATTAGTACTTACCTCTTATATGTTGTGTACACGAAATATTACATCGACGATGTTGAAAACACAAAAAGCCTAGTTTTCCTTGGTTGCTTAGCAACGACGAAGGCCAGATCGTTCGACAATACATATAGCGAATGATGTCGTGGAACGTAAGGATAAGAAATTGTACATTTCGGACATACCGTTTTATAATAACAATACTGACCGCCATTGCCAACTGACCGCGATTGCCTCATTCTCCCCTACACGTGTACATGTGTAGTAAAAATATCCGTGTACTTACCCGTGTACTGAATTCACGGGTACACGTGTATCGAAATATACGGTTTCACGTATATTAAGATATCCATATTTAATTTTTTAACTAAATATCCGAAAGTTTAGATTTTACGCAAATAGTTTGCGATAGGTAGGTACAGACATAACTTACTAGGTTGCAAATGAAAATAAAAAACCTCATGATTTTGGTTAATAAAGAATACTAAGGTGTTAACATTTTCGCGCAGTCAGCGGACTACCCCTTTTCTTCCTGTGTCTCTCCACGAGGCGTATTGATGGTGGATAATACTGTTTAATTACTATATTATTTAGTGGCATCTTTTTCGCGTGCGTTGGGACAAAACCGAGCTCAGAGATAGGCGTAAATCCATTCGTTCTTTACGATCGATAATTTATTATTTTTCCAAGAATGTTTAAACAACATCTGTTTGTCAAATTTCTAAAGGCCAATAAAAAACGTGGCAATATTGTTCATTCTGCGTTAATCCGTATATTGCTCTGTCGGTGGGTAGTGCGTACGATGCCTTCGGACGCGCAGGTACCGTCATCAAATGTCAACTCGCGGGACAAAACGGTCATAAACCGCAACCCTGGCGAAACGCTCCAGCCCATTAGCTTGATTAATTTTTGGAAACAAGATGTGGCATTTTCCTCCTCTACTAGCTAATCTCTCTATGTTCGTCGGGCACAGTATAAATAAATTATAATGATGTTCTGAGCGCTGACAGTGATGAAAATTAATCTTGTGGCCCACGCGATGACCAAAAGAAGATGTCCTTATCATACTTAATAGATTGTAGAATGTTTCTCTGGCAATGGGGTCGAAAACGAAATTACTATGAAGAAGTACTAGCAGTAGGTATGCCTCGCGATGAGACACAGGAAGAAAAGGGGTTACTCTGCTGACTGCCCGAAACTGTTAACACCTTAGTATTCTTACATTTGAGTTGCCAGATTTGAACCATACAAACATACAAACAAACAGAAGATAGAAGGTGTATAAAATCGTTTAAAAACACTTACAGGTAGGCCACTGGCGGCCTCGACCTGGGGGTGGCCCCGCTGCCGGTGGATGCTCCGCCGCCTGTGGCATCGCCGCCATTAACAACTCGTCCTCATAGTCTGGATCAGGAAAAATAAATTGGAATAAATGTTTTTATTTTAGAAAGTTAATTTTTCAGAAAGTTTATGGTTAATTGTTAATAATAAAATTATTAAATCTTACCAAGTAAAAGATCCTCCTCCATTGTTCTTGGGTCTACAAAAATGTAAAAACAATTTATTAGCAAAAAAGCTAAATTACATAGTCAAAGTGCCTACCAATGCGCCAAGTATATAATCCATTAAAAAAAATCCCATTTAAAAACATTGTCGTAAATTAATATATTAATAATGTGCTATATTTAACTTTACAAAAGTAATGATATACAAAAATTGCGCCAATTATCACAATGACTATTTATACAAAGAAAAAAATGTAATAAATAATATTAAGATGCACATTCGGTAGCTTTTTTCGCGAGAAATTTATTCGTGTGATTTATTTGTCACTAAAAAACGTGGGAATTTATACGTTAGTTTCATTCGTGAGAATTTATTCATTGTCACGAATATATTTATTCATTGTCACGAATCACGAATTATTAAACTAACGCTAATAGTTAACCGGGTTAGAGGATACGAATAACAATAACTCTGCTATGAAATAACAGTAACTCTGCAATGAGTAAATGATTTATTACTTACATTTTTGGAAGCAGCTTCAAACGTCCAATGTGGCGTTGGCGTCGGTTCGGATGAAGAAGAACCATAAGGAACTGAAGCTACTCCAGATGCATGGAAAATATTCGACGATCAAAGCCCAATATTTAGTAAATATCGATACCGGTAACTATCGAAATCTTCCTACATTGCGTTACGCGTTAAGCGAGGGTAAAGAAGATCTCGCTCGACGGCGGCGGGACGTAACCAACGGCACATTTTCGTGGTACGAGGAGGGCTCCTTCTGACCGACAGGCATGTGGGCCTGGGGTCGCGCGAAACACAAAACGTAGCCGGCGACCGGAGCACACTTTTCCGTATGCTCCATGGTTCAAATCCGTATATAGAAATATGTTGTTGAAACACCTTTTTATTAAGCTGCGTTTAGACCAAACGAACGAATGCTCGTTCGCCCCCACACATCGACAAAATTCGTGCTCATTTAGTGTAAACGGCAATCTTCACTTGCAACTTTTTACTTGAATTTTGTCGATGTGTGGGGCGAACGAGCATTCGTTCGTTTGGTTTAAACGCACCTTTACACCGTTGTCCATGGTGTGACTGTAGGGCCAATTGGCAAGCGTGTTGAAATATAAGCTAATATATTCTCTCATATTTTGATTGTGATCAAACCGAACATTATTAAAAAATATAAAAAATAATCATCTGCTAAGTTTTAGGTAAGATTGGATTACTCCATTTGAAACTTTCTAATAATTAATTAAGCAAATAAATTATTATTATTTTCAGATCGTGGATATTTATTTAAAAGATAATAAAAAAATCGTTTAATCGATATTGATATGTTCATCAGATAAGTTTTAGGTAAGACTGGATTGCTCCAAATGAAATTGTCTAATAACACAGTCTAACAAAATGAAACTTTTTTTCTGTTCCGCAATATCCACTGGGTGATTCTTGTTGAGTTTTTCGCCCTGAACACGAATCCGCAAACCGTTTATCGCCATCACCCTCAGTTTTTGTGGAATTCGATTTTGAAAAAAACTGCAAATTTTCAACTTTGAACATCTTTTATGTCGAAACGGTAATAGTTATTCGGTTGCTCGTTGCGTCGAATTATTCTACGAACCCTCTCGAATACAACGATATCAGTTATTATTGCATTATGATCATTTAAATTTGTTTAAACAACGATCAAAGGGAAAATGACACCCGAAATGCACCCATTTTTTAAGTTATCTTTCAATTTATTTCCAAAACTAAGGGTCTTAGAAAAATCTGACTACTCCACGTGACGCAGCAGACATTTTTCCTCTGGAAAGCATCAACAGAAGTGGTGAGTCAGGTTTTATTTTCAATACAGAAGCGAAATAGTTTGGCAAAACGCGCGGTGCCAACAGTGGTACTCAGGCGCGTTAAGCGATTGTGTTACGCTGAGCGGCAGTGGACCGCCCGCCGCCATTGACTACCACTGTCGACACCGCGCGTTTTGCCAAACTCTTTCGCTTCTGTATAGAAAACAAAACGTGACCTACCCCTTCTGTTGATGCTTCCCGAAGGAAAAATTTCTGCTGCATCGCGTGGAATGGTCAGATTTTTTTCCTAGTCCCTTAGTTTTGGAAATTTTCAAAAATGGGTGCATTTCGGGTGTCATTTTCCCTTTGATCGTTGTTTAAACTAATTTAAATGACCATAATGCAATAATAATAACTTATATCGTTATATTCAGGAGGGTTCGTAGAATAATTTGACGCAACGAGCAACCGAATAACTATTACCGTTTCGACACAAAAAATGTTCAAAGTTGAAAATTTGCAGTTTTTTCAAAATCGATTTTCTCAAAAAACTTAGTGTGATAGAGCATTTCTGCTTGAGGATTCGTGTTCAGGGCGAAACACTCTACAAGAATCACCCAGCGGATATTGCAGACCAAAAATCGTGTTGGACAGAGTAATTAATCAAGTTAATATATGAATGAATTATTATTTTCAGATCGTGGAAATTTATTTTAAAAATCATCGTGGGACCATCCTTTCTATTCTATTACTTTATAATAATACTTTCTAACCTATCTTTCCCTTTTCCTGTCTTTCTTTCTCCTTTTTTTTTAATATTCTAATAGTTTCTGCTGCTTATGCGCCAAAACTCTCGGCTGCTTATGCGCCGAAACCATCGGCTGCTTATGCGTCGAAACTATCGGCTGCTTATGCGTCGAAAATATCGGCTGCTTATGCGCCGAAATTCTCAGCTGCTTAGGCGCTGAACTAATGCGAAGCATTCGTAACTTACATAATATAATACACTAGTTATCACAAAGTGTAATTTCAGCTGCTGAAGTTGTGAATAGAATAGAATAGAATATAATAGAATAGTATATTTGAAATATAAAAGTATAATTCATCATGTCTGTAATTAATAGACTCAAACCTCTCAATTTAGAAAGTATGCAAATTATCAATACAGGTGAATGGTTAACAGATGATCATATTGAATATTTTCACAAACTATTACAAGCTAACTCTAATTATAAACCACGCGAGACGTGGAGAGTTCAATTGCCTGATACAATTCAACCTGTTCATGAAAATCATGATCACATACAGATTTTGCATCAATGCGAAAATTTTAAAACCAATGCAGGGGGACACTGGGTTTGTAGCTTTTATAAATATGCTGACAGAAGACTTTATATTTATGAGTCTCTTAATAACAAGAAGATGCATAGTCATCATAAAATTTATCTGGAGAAATTATACCCTTTTTTGAATAAACAAGACGGCAAAATTGACGAAGAATTTATTGAATTTCCACACGTACAAGCCCAACCTAACAATCGGGATTGCGGAGTTTTTGCGACTGCATTGGCTGTCTCGTTATTATTCAAAATATTGCCAGACAAAGTAACGTACAATCATGCGTTGATGCGTCAACATTTGATCCAAATGTTCCAAACTAATCGTATAGAACATTTTCCAGTGGTTCAAAATGTACCACTTAGTGCCAATGAAGTTACTACACATTCAAAACATATAATTCAGACAGACCTGTATACCTACCAAGTAATAGGACAGAATACATGTCTAATTATTATAAAAGGCAGAAAGAGGAAATTAGTTTGAAAAGAAAAGTTGTTTATAAAGCAAAGAAAGGTCAGTGTAACATGAAAAAAGGCAAAGACTGTAAAAAAAGGGGGGAAAGCATTTATAATTATGAATATTATAATACACATAAAGAAGTGATATATGAAAAGCGGAAAAATTATTATAACGCCCACAAAGAAGGTATAATAAAAAATAAAAAAAATACATTATGACGCAAATAAAGAAGTGAAATGTGGAAAGCGAAAAAATTATTATAAGCTAAATAAAGAAGGTATAATAAAAAGGGCAAAAATGGAGTATGACACAAATAAACAAGTAGCATGCGACACGCGAAAAAATTATTATCAGCAAAATAAAGAAGGTATAATAAAAAAAAATAAAAAAATGCATTATGACGCAAATAAAGAAGTGATATGCGGAAAGCAAAAAAATTATTATCAGCTAAATAAAGAAGTTATCTCCAAAAAGCGCAAAGTATATAATGAAATACGTAAGGAAGATAATTATAATAAAGTAGCGAAACGTCGTGCTGTTCTGAAAATAATAAAAAAGTATCGTAATACTGCTGTAACGAATAACAATATAGGAACCAAAAATAACAAAGAAACTTATATTAGAAAACTTTCAAATATTATTAGCATGCCGTCCGGAGAAGCAAGTAGATTGGAAGCTGAGCGTATAATAAAATGGTGTTTTCATATTAGGCCAGGCATCGGAATTAAGGGGACATTCTACTCTCTCGGCCTCAAAAATATCGTTTTTTTTTTTGCTGAATTCGCAAGAATGCACCTCCTACAATATCCTCCTAAATTTTTGGAGCGAAATTCGATGTATTTTCAATGTTATAGGTAATTGTAGCGTCAGCGGCCTGGTTCTCAAAACTTTAAGGGGACATTCTACTCTCTCGGCCTCAAAAATTTCGATTTTTTTTACTGAATTCGGAAGAATGCACCTTCTACAATATCCTCCTAAATTGCTCGAACATCACCACAGTCAAATTTGTTTCCCGCGTCTTTAAGGGGTTAGGCAACTCTAGAATTTTGAAAAAAATCGATTTTTTGGGGCTTAAACAATAGTTTAAAGTCTTAAAACATTGTGTAGAACAGACTTGGGAATTAAGTGATCTTTTCGGCCGAGTTTCAGAGGCGACGCCTCCTTTCTCCCGCCGCGCGTCTTGGTCCCCGCGGGGGCCCAGAAGCCTCGAGCGTCTCAGGCCCGTGCCGTATGAACCGCGCGTGGCGCATTGTAGCGACACCCGTATCAATAAGTTTCCACATCACCCATGGGGTACTATTATCGATGCGTTTTTTTTGTCAGTGGTATCCTCTGTAGGCCTATTCCACTGTGCCGCGTGATAAAAAATAAAGTGGAAAAGCGCGTTTTGTTATCAAAATTTTAAACATGTTTGGGAAAACTAGATTTTCGCGCACGTTCGACAATTTAGATTTAGATTTACCCAGCACACCCATTAGAGTGTGTCCCCGTTGAAAGTGTTGGTGCCATGAAAGATTTTAAATACGCGGGAAATAAATTTGACTGTGGTGATCTTCAAGAAATGATTTCGGAATTGAACCATGATCAAAAGCGGATATTTGATAAAGTTACTAAGTCCTTGACGTCTAACGATAATATTCTGAGACTTTATGTGAGTGGAGAAGGTGGCACTGGGAAAAGTTTTTTAATAAAAACTATCAGACACTGGATCAAGCAGACTATCGGAAAACACACAGCAGTAACTGCTCCTACTAGAACCGCAGGTTTTAATATCGAAGGTCTTACTATACACCGATTATTCCAATTACCCGTAGAACATGGGCATACAGCCAGTATAGCCAACTTAGCGATGCAGCCCTTCAAATTGTACAAGATCAACTCAAAAAGGTTGCTCTAGTAATCATCGATGAAATTTCGATGGTTTCTAACGTAACTTTCCTGTACATACATTTGCGACTTACAGAAATATTTGATACTACAGATTCCGATGATGCTTGGTTCGGGAAAAAGCCTATTTTGCTATTTGGTGACTTATTACAACTTCCTCCTGTTCACGAAGATCCTGCTTTTATACAATTATCCAATAAGAGTATAGAGAAAAATGTTGGAGGATTAGGTTCTTATAATTTATGGTCTGCCTTGTTTAGCTATGACGAATTGACAATAAACATGCGACAGCAGGGTGATAATATTTACAAAGAGATCTTGTCGAGAATTCGCACCGGAGTAGTGACCGTTTCGGATACGAAGCTTTTAGAATCGAGGAAATTAAATTTCAAAGCGACAAATTGTAATGACCGATTAAAGGAATAAAGTGATTACATGCTTAATGTGGGATCTAATACGGTGTGTTTACTTCCCACATGTGTTCAGTGTGATGTTTTCAACGGTGCAATGCTGAGTCGATTCCCGTCCGAAGAAATCCATTTGATTGCTCACGATACAACGAATTGTGCACCGTACTTGAAAAAACAGGTGTCAAGGTACTGAACAATAATGACGATGATAGCTCCCGAACGGCGGGACTTGCAAGAGTCGTAATTGTTAAAGTAGGAGTGCAAATCATGATTAAAAGAAATATTGATGTTACGCTAGGTCTTGTCAACGGTACCATTGCTAAACTAGTTTCAGTTACACGAGGTGTTGATAATGACGTTGAAAAATGGAAAATTATATTACCCACGGGGCAAGAACATATAATAGAACGTGTAAGTGTTAAATTTGAAGTAATGGATAGGGCGTTCGTTATTAGAAAACAATTTCCGATTTGCCTCAGTTATGGTATAAGTATTCACAAAAGTCAAGGACTAAGCTTGCAGAATGCTGTCATAGAAGCAGGTAATTCAATATTTACTTGCGAATACTTGGCGCTGCGAAACCGAAAATATGTTAATTGTCTTATTAATAGTAAATTAATAATTTACAATAACCCCCTTACAATCTAAAATACATAAACATATACATATTAGAAACGCAGTCAGATTTATTCTACATATATTTAATTCTAATATCATACGTAGCATATGCACACGCACACATACACACATTCACGAATGCACGCAAAAGAAAGAAAGAAAAAGATTAATGCAATTTATACATACAGGGTGTCCCAAAAATGTCGGTTTTCCATGAAAGTGGTGACTCAGGGGGTGATTTGAAACAACTTTTTCCTTAGCGAAAATATTGTCCGAAGCTTCGTTAAAGAGATATTAACCAAAAACCCCGACCAATCAGAGCGCGCGCCTTCCGCCCGAGTTCCCGCGGTAGCGTTGGCTACGCGGTAGGCGACTACGCTTGTGCTACGAACGTAGGAACAAGCAAGTCGGCATGCATCGAAGGAAACCGCGTTACACAGTTTTTTTTTAAAGCAGAATCTTAAATAAGAATAATTTGAAGTGAGAGGACAAGAAGTACGTAAATTTCGTTTTTAAATAAGGCATAAACGAAAGGTAACGTAACAGAAAATGTACGACAAGTGATCGTAATTCGTTATTGAGGTAAAAATCCGTAGTTTAACAACGGCCAACACAACTAAATTTAAAAAATAATATTAGGTGTATGAATAAATTCTTTCCGACTGGAATTTCTATCGCGGTGGTATTCAGAAGCTGCCAGAAAAATGGCAAAAGGTAATTAACAATAATGGAAATTATTTCGATGATCGAGTTGTTTTCATATTTTTTAAATCGAACTGTTATTGTACCCTAAAATCGGAAAGAATTTATTTCTACACCTAATAATCACCAATAAATTAAACAAAACTCACCCTTTCGGACATTCCTTTCCTTGCTTTCCTTCCCTTTTCGGAAACCTGTGTCACTAAGGCCACTGTACCGATCCTGGTCATCGGCGTCCAGTGCTCAGCTGATAGCAGGGTCAATGTACCGAATATTCACTTCACTGCACGGCTACTAACACTGATCACTGTATTTTTTTTTCACGGAACGTGTTGTTCCTACGTTATAAAAATTGGTGGCCGCGAAAGGGGCCGATTACTGTTAATTACTGGGACGAGATTACTACTATTACCCGGCGAAAAGAAAACTCGTGGCAGACTGTCTCGGGGTGTGCAGTCCGCTGCTGTGCAGCGATCAGATACGGATCCGACCAACGATCGTCAAAACAAAAGCGTAGGCTACGCTTGGTCAAATCGCTCTATCCCACTCGATCTCGTGTTTCGTTCGATCTCTTCGTCGCGCGGTGTGACAATGTATGTGGCAACGTCAGCCAATAACCAAAATACGTGTGCCCCGTCTTTAAAAGTGTGCCAAAATAGGTGACTCGACCAATCGTCACAGCAGCGGACTGCACAGCCCGAGACAGTCTGCCACGAGTTTTCTTTTCGCCGGGTAATAGTAGTAATCTCGTCCCAGTAATTAACAGTAATCGGCCCCTTTCGCGGCCACCAATTTTTATAACGTAGGAACAACACGTTCCGTGAAAAATAAATTCAGTGATCAGTGTTAGTAGCCGTGCAGTGAAGTGAATATTCGGTACATTAACCCGGACGCAGTGTGATCAGCTGAGCACTGGGCGCTACCCAACCATAAATCTTTTCGTCCACCGATAACCAGGATCGGTACAGTGACCCAGGTTTCCGAAAAGGGAAGGAAAGCAAGGAAAGGAATGTCCGAAAGGGTGAGTTTTATTTAATTTATTGGTGATTATTAGGTGTGAAAATAAATTCTTTCCGATTTTAGGGTACAGTAACAGTTCGATTTAAAAAATATGAAAACAACTCGATCATCGAAACAATTTCCATTATTGTTAATTACCTTTTGCCATTTTTCTGGCAGCTTCTGAATACCACCGCGATAGAAATTCCAGTCGGAAAGAATTTATTCATTCACCTAATATTATTTTTTAAATTTAGTTGTGTTGGCCGTTGTTAAACTACGGATTTTTACCTCAATAACGAATTACGATCACTTTTCGTACATTTTCTGTTACGTTACCTTTTCGTTTATGCCTTATTTAAAAACGAAATTTACGTACTTCTTGTCCTCTCACTTCAAATTATTCTTATTTAAGATTCTGCTTAAAAAAAAAATGTGTAACGCGGTTTCCTTCGATGCATGCCGACTAGCTTGTTCGTACGTTCGTAGCACAAGCGCGGTCGCCTACCTCGTAGCCAACGCTACCGCGGGAACTCAGGCGGAAGGCGCGCGCTCTGATTGGTCGGGGTTTTTGGTTAATATCTCCTTAACGAAGCTTCGGACAATATTTTCGCTAAGGAAAAAGTTGTTTCAAATCACCCCCTGAGTCACCCCTTTCAAGGAAAACCGACATTTTTGGGACACCCTGTATGTATTCAGTTTAGCAACACCAATTCGGTGAGCAGCGCCAAGTATTTTGAATAAAATATTTATTGGTATTGAAATATTTATTTCTATAAAAATATATCTGCTTAATATTATTTAATACATTTTTTCTTTTTATAAATAGCCATTGTTATAATTGGCGCAATTTTGTATATTAATTTTGTAAAGCTATTAATTAATTTACGACAATGTTTTTAATTGGGATTCTTTTTGATGGGATAATTAAAATGTCCGAGATATGAGTAATGGAATGTATGAACACAGCATTTTCGCTGTGTCTATGTAGTTGTGTCATCTTAAGGGCAGTTGGAAAGCACCTTTATGTACTTGCAGCTCATTTTGATTTCACATCTTTTTTTATATTGTATATTTTCTTCTATTTTTGAGGGGATTTATATTATTATCTTCTATTTTTTGTGATATATATTTTCTTCTATTTTTTTTTGTGATTTATGTTATTATCTTTTATTTTTTGTGATTTATTTGTTTCATGTACTTGGCGTAATTTTTTTACTTTTTGAAAAATTTTTTATGGGGTGTTTCTCTTAATCGGAGCCACTGTGCGATGCGACTGACAGCTCGCGAGAAGCATCCCCACTTTGCTCTCGCAGAACTACAATTACACTATTAAACAGAATGTCATCTATTTGGCGTTGTGCCAGGGCGCGCTGGTAATCATTTGGCAATTGTCGCAATTTGTGCGCTACCATTTCGCCATACGTTGCGCAATGATCTTTTACTTTCTGCCTCTTTTCGCACACCAGAGCTTGCATGGTATCGAATGCTAGCTGCGCTTTATCAGCCGGCTTCAATCTTTTCGCTGGTGGCTCCTCCTGTCTTCTTCGGTCTACTTCATGGAGATGATGTAGATCTTGATCACTAGGATCGTCATGATGATCGCGTCCTTCCTGACTCCCCTCTCCACTTGATCCTGGATTATGTTCCGAATTGCTTTTGGCTGCATCTGTAGATTGTGTCTGTAAAAATGTTATATAGAGCAATTAGGGTTTATAAAAAAACAGACTTTTGAAAAAACCGGTTTTCGAATTTTTACAAAAAGTATATAATTAAAATAGTATATAAATATTCGTACTTATTTTAAAAATGTTCAGTTTCCTTAATATTTATGGAATTGCAAAAATATAACAAAATAAAATATACTCTATCTATACAAAACCAAATAAATAAAAATTAAATTAACTAAAATCTGTACAAATCCGTACAATTTTTGAGTTCATTTAATATTTATGGATGCACAAAAATATAACACAATCAAATAGTGTTGAAGCGCCGTTTAGCTGGCGGGTTGTAAGTCCGCCTGACACTTGCCTTTCCTTATTTCAAATTAATGAAATAAGGCCGCGTTATGGTGACTTACTTTGAGAAAAATTGCACTTTAATTTTGAATCTAATTTATTGAAACAATACTATGGTTATGGGTTATAGCGAATAATACAAGAGAAAAAAATATGGTGTTGACGGTTCGATGCTCTGTGAGTAAGTGACTCGTAACTGAAAAATGGATGCGCTGGTCGGTCAGGAAACGGAAGTAGGAAGGATGGGGGTGCGACCGTCTAAAGCTCGCGATTGGTCAAGACATCGAGAGCTTCCCGCGCGTTTCGCAGAAAACGCGGGAACGCGTCTTAGCCCAAAACCTTGGGTTTTTCCCAGGAAGGCCGGAACCGCGCGTGACGTCACAGGCTGACTCGCCCAAGCAGGGGGTTACAAAATTTGCCTGCGCTTCTCGGCACGTTCGATGGAGAGGTATAAAACCCTCTGGTCAGTGGGTCTCAACCACCTTCTACCTTGCGACGCAACAAATAGACTGCATAAAAAACCAAATGAAAGAAACTAAACTAAAATCCGCACAAAATATAAATCTTTTACAGTGGTACCAAATTATAAATCTTTATTCCATTTAGTATTTTCCTTCAGAAAATATGAACTCATGAAGATTAATTTTACAGTAATGACTAAACTGTTACCTACTATAATATGCTTGTATCCAAGGCGACTTGAAGTCAAAATGTTAACGTTACTAATGAAATAATTAATTCATTTCTGCATATTAATTCTAGTACATAAAACCGGTTTTCGAATTTTACAAATTCATAAATAAAAATCGGTTTTTAAACCCGGTTTTTAAAAACCGACAAACCCTAAAAGCAATTTCATATTACCTAGCGTCCTAATATTTAAAAGAAGTATTACTATTTGCCATGGAAGTTTTAAATGCTTACCTCTGTGGGCTTGCATGACTCCTTTGTTCTTCTTGGTTTATTGATGTTTCTCATGAAGTTCATGCTTTCATAGGCAAACCATGTCGGTTGGAAGACATCCGCTGTTCCACTTCCGGATTTTTTTGAAAGCGTAACTTTCCGCTTCTCCCTGCGGTAAGCAGATAGTACGGATTTCATTTTGCCTTCGGCTTCTTCGGCACTAATTTTAAATTCAGTACCAATATCTCTCCAAGCGTCTTGTTTCTAATTTTTTTTTTGTACACAGATAAAGAAGTGTTCCACAAACAACTATATCGTTCATAAGCTGCTATCAAAAGCAAAGTTTCTGGTTGAGTCCATTCCATTTTCTTGGTTATCGGTAGCGACAATTACTGTACCGAAATATCTGTTTCACATGACGGTTCAAATCAAACTCATTTTTGGATCCAGGTACGCCGCCTTTTATACACCATTGTTTCCGAAGATGGCCACTAAACACCCCGCCGCTACCCTGGTCGCAGCTAGAGCTCTGCAACGGGCGGGTTTGGCCCGCCCGGCCCAAGACTGTTTCTCGGTGTACCCGACCCGCCCGCACTTACATCGTCACTAGCCCGAAGAACCCGCGGCTGTCCAGCCCGCCCATACCCGCCCGAAAGGCCCGATCCGTCCGTGCCCGCTCTTTACCGAGACATTTCCCGCGCTTCGCTCGATTTTCACTCGGACTTATTGTTACCCTCGAATGGAGAGTCAAACCTTGACAACTTATTTATTATTAATGTGTATTATACTTATCAACCATATGTAAATAACACCAGTTAAAATACAAATAAATGTAAGAAATTAAAAAATTTAGATTTAATTTATGTTTTTTACAAACAAAAACATTGTAGTAGAAACATATCAGACAATTTAGAAATACAGTATATAAAAAATGCAGCTGACCCCGATGAATAGAGGAAAGGCGCAAATACGGACACGGACAGGTCGGATACGTCGCACGGCTGGCAACAGTTTCGGGCTTGACGGGCGGGTAGAAATGAACCGCTAACCCGTCTTGCCCGACGCGGGCCGGGCGGGCCGGGTGAGTCGAAAAACGATCGGGTAAGGGGCGGGTTGACCCACGGTATACCCGCCCGTTGCAGAGCTCTAGTCGCAGCACAGAATGAGCGACCACTCAGTGGCCGAATATTAAAGAAATACATATGTATGTGCGTGTGTATACATATATATGTTGCTCCTGCAAAATGTAGGTACTAGTGAGGAAAGATAATTTTCCATGAAAAACTAACTCGACAATATATGTAAAAGAAATACGATACAGGTTATGTAGGATTAACGTATTCCTTTTAAAACTCAATATTGAATTGGATAGATATTGCGCATGCCTGTAGAACAAGACGACGGACTGACACAGCTGAAAAGAGAGAAAAGCCACGTGCGTTATAAGATCTGAAGGTGTTATCGCTCTTACAGAAGTCTTTGGGAAATAATAGCTTTTAATGTCGTTTCTTGTGTTTACAGGTAAGCGTATACAGTAGGTTAAGTTAAACTTTGTAAATAGTTGTAAATAATAAATAACTTGTGTTTACAGTGAAACTCAGTTTGGTTATTATTTCCGCAATATAAATTAAGGGAAAAAGAATAAACCCATTATAAAACGACATTTTACCAGCTATTGGGAAACAACAATGCAAAAATTATGTTTTAATTTTACGGTAAAGGCGAAACCAGACGACCCAAAAACAAACATATATGCCATAACCTCAATTTCTACTCCTACTAAGCAAACTTATATCATACCAGAAGAACTACAACCTTTAAATCTACACAAAGAAATACTAAAATGTGAAATTATTAATAAAGTGAAAACATCTTTAAGAAAAAGGCATGACAAAAGGGAAGTTTGGATTACCTTAACAAGTGAATTAAAGAAAACCTACATTGATGAAGGTAATATTCAATTTGATGGATTTTTGCTAGAAAAAGCTGAAGAACAAAATGAAAATGCAACTGCGGAAGAAAATTTGACAAAATTATTAGAATATTTGAAAGTAAACGAAAAAAAAAGATAGACAACAGCCAAAGAATAAATTAAAACTAGTAGAAAAGTTTGTATCAGAAAAATTTTCAGGAAAAATTTCAAATGTTCATCAATGGCTAAATAATTTTGAAAGTGAATGCACCAGATTAGAAATAATTACAGATACGGATAAAATTGAAATGTTAAAATTACTGATGGAAGAGTCTGCTATGGATTGGTACAATTCTATGATAATTAAAAACTCAATAAATTCGGAATGGAGCATCTGGAAAAATAGTTTGTGTGAAACATTTTCAAATAAAGGATGGTCACCGGTCAGATACGCATTTAACTACAGATATAAACAAGGATCAATACTGGAGTACGCTATGAAAAAAGAAAGATTATTGTTAGAAATAAATAAATCTATAGATACACAAACACTTATTAACCTCATTGCCACAGGATTACCAAACTTTATAACAGACAAGATAGATAGAGAAAAATTAAACACAACAATTGATCTATTCAACAACATCAGAGGTCTTGAACATTTAATAAAAAAAACAAATTCAAAAGAAAAATATGACAACAATACGACTTTTAAAAACAATTACAAAGACAATAAATCACCATGCACAATATGCAAAAAAGAAAACAAAGGTATAAGATTTCACCCTGAATCTGCGTGCTGGTTTAAAAACAAACAAGAAGATAAACGAAAAAATACTCAGGAAGAAATAAATAATAATTTAATTCAAACAGAATTTGAAAACATAGATCCAAAAAACTAATTTTACCACCATTAATTAAGATACCAGTAACAATCAATGATTAATTAGAAATACAAGGAATATATGATCCTGGTGCAAACATTTCAATAGTCAATTCAAGATTATTACACTGGAAAAATAGACCAAACAATTATCATAGTAAAGTGAAGACGATTAATGGTGGGAGAAAAACTCTAGGTATGGTATCGTTGAAAATAAAAATTTTTAATATAGAAGAAACAATGAAGGTATTTGTAATAGAAGAAAAAATTTTTGATCATGAGTTTTTAATCAGATTAGACTGCATAAAAAAATTCCGGTTAATACAGAATGAAGAATTAGAGATTAGTCAGAAAATGAAGCCACAAAAGGATGTTGCTCCAAAAGGGGAAATAAAAATTCCTAATTGTACAGGTAAGATGCCTCAAAACAACAATGAAATTGAAAATAAAAAAATAAAAAAAATCCTAAGGGATCATAACATAAGCAAAAAAATTGAAATAAATTTCAACGAGCATATAAGACCACAAGATTTTAGTATCAGGGTAACTAACCTAAAGTTAGAACAAAAATCTGAAATTAATGAACTAATTGAAGAATACAAACACATTTTTGCGAAAGACAAATATGACATTGGAACGGTAAAAGATTACAAAGCTCGCATCGACTTAGTAATTGATAAATATTGCTGCAAAAGGCCATATAGATGCACAATCGAAGATAAAAGAGAAATAGAATTACAAGTATCAAAATTATTAGAAAGAAAATTAATAGAAGAGTCTTATAGTCCGTTCGCGGCTCCAGTGACACTAGCTTTCAAAAAAGAAGGAAAAAAATCAAGGTTATGCATAGATTTTCGCGACCTGAACAAAATAGTAGTCCCACAGTCACAGCCTTTCCCTATGATTGAGGACCTGATGGTGAAAACAAGAGGATGTAGATATTTCACTACATTAGACATAAATTCAGCATTCTGGTCAATACCACTCCGGATTGAAGACAGAAGGAAAACGGCGTTTGTGACACAAGAGGGACATTACCAATGGACTTGCCTACCATTTGGTTTGAAGACATCACCTGCGATTTTCCAAAGAATCTTGAGCAGTATCATTAGGAAATATAAACTGAATGGATTCGCAGTAAATTATATGGATGATATACTAATATCCTCAAAAACATTTGGAGAACACATTATGCATCTAAAACAATTATTAGATGCAGTATCACGTGAAGGATTCAGATTAAAACTATCGAAATGCACCTTTGCACAAAATTCAGTTAAATACTTGGGTCATATTATCAAGCATGACTCAGTCACCCCTTTGAAAGACAACTTAATTGCAATAAAACAGTTCCCAACGCCAACAACACAGAAACAAGTCAGACAATTTATTGGAAAAATAAACTTTTATAATAAATACATTCCTAACTTCTCAATAACACTAGATCCCCTGTATAATTTACTCAGAAAAGATAAAAAATTCATTTGGGACGAGAAATGTAAAAACAGTTTTGAAAAAATGAAGAAATTATTGTGTTCAAAGCCTATACTGGCGATTTTTGACCCAAATTTACCAATACACATATACACTGATGCAAGTTTACAAGGTATTGGAGCGGTTCTCAAACAACCACAAGAAAATGGAGAAAAAAAACCAGTGGCATATTTTTCCAGAAAACTGAATGACAGCCAAAAAAAAAAAGCCATCTACCTGGAATGCCTAGCAATCAGAGAGACGATAAGGTATTGGCATCATTGGTTAGTGGACAAATCATTCACGGTCTTTTCGGATCACAAACCGCTGGAAAAACTGAATATAAAAGCCAGGACAGACGAAGAATTAGGTGATTTGACATACGATTTATAACAATATGAATTTAAAATTATATATACACCTGGAAAACAAAATGTAGAAGCAGATGCACTAAGCAGAAATCCAGTGTTAGAATAAAGCAAATATGAGGAAAATTATATTAAAACAGTGAATCTAATAAAATTAGAAGAAATTAAAATAGATCAATCTAATAATAAAAATATACAAAATAATAAGGAAAAATTATTGATGAAAAACGACATATACTATAAAAAAATTAGGGAAAAAGATAAAATTTTACTGTCTGAACATCTTAGTATAAAACTCACCAAAGAAGTACATAACCAATACTGCCACTTGGGAATAAAACAGATGGAAAATAAAATAAGACCATATTACACATCAAAAAATTTAACATACAACATAAAAAGAATATGTAACAGTTGTGAAATCTGCATAAAAAACATATCAAGAAGAAAATTTAAAATTGGATTAATGTCACATCTGGGTCCAGCTACTCGTCCTTTTGAAATTATATCAATAGACACAATTGGAGGTTTTGGAGGGGTACGCTCTACAAAAAAATACCTGCACCTACTTGTAGACCATTTCACAAGATACGCATATATTCTAACATCAAAAACCCAATCGGCAAACGATTTTATTAAACTGATTAAACAAATACCCCAAAATGAAAAAATAGGAATGATTTTATGTGACCAATACCCTGGAATAAACTCAAAAGACTTTAAACAACATTGAGAAATAAGGATGTCGGTCCCTTTCAGAAGCAAGAACCAATAGTCGTCATCTGTTTATAGCAGTAGTCGCTATTATTCGGTTCTTCACTCCTACCTCGAAACCACAGTGGGACAGAATACCAAGAAATAATGAAAAAAAAGTTATGGTATTATGGTAAGAGAAAATAATATGCAAGTAATTGTTGTTTTAATATAATTATGAACCACACATTAGGAACACCGTTCCTCGAAGTGGGTGGACCTCCCCTCCGTGAATTCGCCGGCGGAGAAGGAACCCCTCTCCCTCTTGACGAAGTAAAGCAGGTAAATGCCACATCTGGTACCCAAAAACTAATCAGGCTAGTCGGCCAGAGCGTCTCGCTAGGGCCAGGGTCGCGGTTTATGACCATATTGTTCCGCGAGGCGGCGATCAACAACGGTACGCGCGGGTCCGAAGTCATTGTATGCAGCTTCCTATCCACCGGCAGAGCAATATACGGATTAACACAGGCTAATGAAGGCCTAAAATTCTTAAAGACGGCACCACGTTCTTGATTGCCCTTTAAAAATCTGGCAAACAGGATCAATCTTTACCGTCTTTAAGAATTTTAGGCCCTTCTTCAGCCTGTTTTAATCCGTATATTGCTCTGCCGGTAGGTAGTATATACGATGCCCCCTGATGTCAAACCCTAATTAACCAAATAAGTTGAAAGAAACAGCATCTGGAAAACACGGGTCTTAGCGGTACCCATCTTGCTCGTTTGTTTTCAATAGCGATTGCCGTATCATAAATCTTCGATGTATTAGCCAGACGCGGTCGCTTCAAACGGATAATCGCTAGGTTGGGGATTTCCGCGATCTTGTGCAGCAAATTCGTCGCTTGAGGTCAACACTCGGAAGGAATGGTCGCGAATGATGCCACTCCGATTTGCGTGAAACTAGGTAGGCTCGTAGAACAGTCAAAAAACAGACACGTATTGTGTTTCGCTGCGGTAATTCAAGTTTAAGGGGTTACACAATTGGATACCATGGATACTGCCATCAGACGCGCTAAGTCAGACCATAGGGGGGATCTTCCAGCTGCGACAGACACAACGAATGGTCCCTAGGCTGAATCTCCTTGCCTGCGAGAGGACGCTGGCTATCCCTCACCACTGTGGGATTGATTCCCAAGCAATTGAGGAAGAATGCAACATCCCTTATTTTGCATTGAAAAATGCCGAATGTTGACCATTCAACCGTTTTGCTTCCAATTTTACATCGCTTTATAATACACTATTATGTAGTTTTTGGCAGCGCCGATTTTGCTTATTTGATTCATCATTTTTTTCGCGGCTGAAAATTGAACGTTTCATTTGGGGTGCTGTCATTTCTTTAAAAATTAACTTTTTTAAAATCGGCCTCGCCAGTAAAAGCATTTGTTCATATATTTCAAGAAACTAATTTGCTTTTTACTGCCGCGTAAGATCTGTTTAATTGGGGGTGGGCAGATATTTTACTAGTGACTTTATAGGCGAAGGACATTGTCCCTAATGTTTTTTCCACAAATTAAACTGTAATGCACCTTTACGAGCACAAATCAATCGAACAGTATTCAGAAATAAAAGCCAAAGCATTTTGGTAACCGCCCCCCCCCCCCCACCTACTCCGTAGATGGGTGAACTTTACTCGAATACAAATTTCAACCAGAACATCAAATTCTGCGGCCTAAAAGACCACCCCTATCAACTTGTTTTTACAATGAATAGTCGTGTGTTATTAACGTAAATATTATTTTCCGCGATTTTGCTGCGAGCCGTACTACTGTGCGTTGTCGAGTACACTGCCGTAAACTTTGATTTTTTAAAATAAGGTTCCCGAAATCGCTCCGGCTTCTTCGAGCCGCTTATTTTGCAGAAAATGCTCCAGAGAATCTGAGAATATATTTCTCTAATCAACCTGAGGGTGGGAACAGCCTCAATTTCAGGATCGAAACTATAACTTAATCGAATATTGCTATTTGTTATTGAAAGTGAATAAAGTGTAGTGTGCATCTTGGAAAGGAATATTCGGTGTGAATTGAAACAACTATAAACATAAAATGGAATCTCACGAGCAGAGAGGAAATAGTTGGAGCAGAAGGGTGGTGGTTGTTCAAGCGCTTACACGGCGGGCCTTTTTCCCAATTCATTCCGCAGTGACATCAGTTTTTTGAAAAGCACATGTCCTATTTTTGTGCACCCTTTACCAATTTATATCGGTGTGAAGGTAGTAGAAATGATAGAATACAAATCATGATCGAAATCAAATTTTCAGCATTAATTGTTTGAAAGGAAAACTTTTGTTATATATTGTCGAGTTAGTTTTTCATGGAAAATTATCTTTTCTCACTAGTACGTTTTGCAGAATCAACCTATATATATGTATATATGTAGTCCGGGAGTGTTCGACCACCGGGAGAGTCCGGCCAGTGCTGATATTTTAAGACTGACGCAAGATAGGGCACTGTGTGTCATTGACACAAAAGAAATGAAGGCGCTTGTTGTTTATCTCGCATTGACCATTGTCACAAATCCATATTTTAGTTATAAGATACAGGTCAGACTTTATGCGAGGCTGAAAGTTTTTAGACCAACTTACAGTGGTGGCGATATTTGAAAAACAGGTAAGTTTATTTACACTCTTCCGATATTGAGGATATAATATGCATATAACTACAGTGTAACACCAACATAACGTATGTATTCATTTTTAATTTTTTTTGATAAGGTGGTCGATCACTATTTGATTACTCGTAGTGGGTGGACGGTGTAACCCCAACATGCGGGTGAGACCGACCTATTTGCAGTGCCAACGTTTTTGATTGAAAATGAAAATAAATATTTGAAATTATCGCACACTATAATTTATATATACCCTAAATTGCTTGGGCTTTGCTTTAATGTGCATAAAACGACAAAAATGTGAAAAACAACGATGATACAATTTATTTTCCAAAAAGTGGTCGAACTCTTCCGGACTTACAATATATATTTCTTTAATTTTCGGCCACTGAGTGGTCGCTCATTCTGTGCTGGGGCCAAGGTAGCGGGGTGTTTAATGGCCATCATTGGAAACTACTCTCTATAAAAGGCGGCGTACCTGGGTTGCAAAAATCAGTTTGGTCATCAGTCGTTCTCATCATCAGTCGTTCTTGACATTCCGCTCGTAGCTCCCGTTGCGAACGGACGTGGCTTCGATTTGTAGTAGTACGTTGAATACTGTATAAAGTGTTACAAGTATTATCTGAGTTCTTTGAGTGCGCGCTCTTTCACTTATTTTCCTCACAGTTGCTAATTACATCATCATAGTAAAATAGTGCTATAATCATTCTGGAGACCCCTGTGGAGGGTCCTGATCCCGAAACCAATTGGGCCCTACCCAGGGTCCCTGTGGCAAATCCAAAGAATGATGGGTCTCCTCTTGACGCTCTTAGTCAAAGAAAAATGGTGAGTAACTCCATTTTTACCGATCTAAATACTGGCTCTATATCTGCTTCCTCACTGTCGTCTAAAAGACGAGCTCAAAATCCACTGGACCATTCTATCGGCTCTATATCCTCTGATAATTCCGATCCCGTGGCAAATACAAGTAAAGTTCCTGATAAAGGTTCATCAGATAGGCATCCTGGAAAGAAAAAACACAAAAGAGTTGCTAAAAACGATAGAAAGTCAACTATTGACAGATTGGATAAGTCTTCCCCCTCAATGCTTTTAAAGAAAAATACTTCTATTAATGTTTCTCTACCGTTAATGCACTTCCCTGAGGAGGATAATCCGGCTGTAATGGAAGACGAACCCATATCTAATATACCTGTTTCAAACCGTTTTTCGGTGCTAGCAGCGTTCAAACCGAGCAGTGAAATTCCTTTGCCAACTTCTTCAGTGGGGAAAAAACCCCCACCGGAAGTCAACATTACCACTAGTAATGTTATGCCGCATGCCAATGTAACGTCCCACGCGGACTCGAACCCGGTATTACCGACAGTCGGTAAAACAGCAATACATTGCGATACGCGTAGAATCACTGTACATATTATTACATATAAAATTATAATTAAGCAAATATAAATAAGACGAATATTACGAAACACATTAGGAATAGTTGATTATAAGCGTTGTTAAGAATATAAGATAAAATATAAGTTAATAAGCGAGAAAACCACTGCGCGTGCGCCAATCCGCCAAAATCATGGTATAAAAGGAGGTTCACGTAGCACAGTGATTCAGTCAAGACTCTGCTTGCGAATGCACAAGCATAGAGGTAGCTAAGGTCTGACCAGTAAGATTAAGCTCGCTCCGGAGACGGTAGCGGCTGGTCTTCAGTGGATAGATACAGGTGCTCCTTTATTGATTGTGTATTCAAAGGTTATAGAACCTCGCTCTTGCAAAGGCATTAAGCTCGCTCCGGAAACGGTAGCGGCTGGTGCACTTGGTAAAAGCAAGGTCGTAAGAGTATAGAACTCAAACTCTGCCACGAGTAATAAGCTCGCTCCGGAAACGGTAGCGGCTGTTCTTACTGCAGACGTTGCCAAGAGTATAAGCTCGCTCCGGAGACGGTAGCGGCTGTACACTGCAACACACATACATGCCTTGTACATAATACGACACACATATATATATATAGATACATAAAATATAAGAAAACCGAGAGCATTGTAATCATAGCTGTAGTTAATATAATTTGTTACTCAAAGTATAATTATTTGTTGAATAAACAAGCCATTGTTAATGTTTAAGTTGGATTTTACTCCTTTACTCTATAATAACGAAACCCCACCTATCCTATACTCGAGGGGACGCCGCTCTCCTCTCGAGAATCAGTAACGATCAGTTGTCCCTGGCAATCTGGCGGCAAAAGAATTGTCAACATTGCAACAAGACGGGACACGCAACGCACGAATGTAGGAACCATAATAGAGGCCAATACAATACATTCTGTGACTTTTGCCGAAGACCAGGACACATGACACAGGATTGTAGAAGTCGAAGCTATTCAAATAGAGCCCCACAACCTAATACATACTGCAACTATTGCCGAAGACCAGGACACACAACGCAGGATTGCAGAAGCCGAAATTACGAAAACAGGGCCCCTCAATCCAACGCATATTGCGACCATTGCCGAAGACCAGGTCACACAACACAGGAGTGTAGGAATAAAAATTATATAAATAGAACACAGCAGCCAGAAATATTCTGTGAATACTGCAGGTACAAAGGCCACACCATGGAACAATGCAGGAAGAAGATGTACTTCGATAGGAAGGAGAAAGAAGAAACACAACCTCGTACGGTACGTCAACAAGCCATACTAAAAACCGAACAAGTAAGGAAACCTCCTAGTATCCTTCTCTTTGATGTAGGATTCAGCGAAGAACAAGCAACATTAATGATCGATACCGGATCCGATCTAAACGTGATTAAGAGGAGCGCTGTTTCATCAGACATCCCAATCTTTACGGACATTCTCCTTGACCTCAACGGCATTACAAGCGGTCTACTCAGCACCATTGGGTACATCAAAATAAGGACTCTGAACACAGAAATCATCCTCCACGTCGTAGAGGACCTTCCTATCAAACAGGATGGAATATTGGGGACGGATTTCTTCCAAACCAACGGGGCAACGATTGACTACATGCATTCGGCAATAACCATTGGAAGAGAAACTGTTCCATTCATCGATCCAGAGACAATCACTATACCAGCAAGATCGAGAAGCCAAATATATGTACGAGTCCTCAATACGCAATCTAGCACAGGGTACATTCCAAAAATGAAAATTCACCCTAATTTACATATGGGTAATGCACTTGTATCAAACAACAACGGTGTAGCATACCTATTCGCAATAAACACATCTACAAAGGATATCAAAATTCCTGTACCATCCGTCGAATTAGAACCATTTGAAGAAGTACCTGTAGGAGAAGAAACATCAGACAAATACGAGAAACCCAACAGAATACACCAGCTACTTCAACTACTACGACTAGAACATTTAAATTCAGAGGAACGAGCCAGCATCGAGGAACTGATAAAAGAACATTCGGATAGATTCTACCTCCCAGGAGAAAAATTAGAAGCCACAAACAGAGTACACCATAGAATAATAACGGAAAGCAACGTTCCTGTCTTCACAAAACAATACAGATACCCTCAAGCATACAAGGAAGAAGTAAGAAAGCAAACCAAAGAATTACTTGAAAAGGAAATAATACAAGCTTCAACATCTCCTTATAATTCACCGATATGGATCGTACCTAAAAAGGAAGACGCACAAGGAAATATAAAATCCAGAATCGTAATTGATTTCAGGGAACTGAATGAACTAACGATTGGAGACGCCTATCCTCTGCCAAACATAACTGACATATTAGATCAGTTAGGAAGCGCAAAATACTTCTCCGTATTCGATCTAGCATCCGGATTCCATCAAATTCCAATGCATCCAGACGATCGCCACAAGACGGCCTTCTCTACGATATATGGACACTATGAGTTCAACAGGATGCCATTTGGACTTAAAAATGCACCAGCTACCTTCCAAAGACTCATGGACCAAGTATTAACGGGCCTTCAAGGTGTGACCCGCTTTCGCGGGGCACCGGGAGACCGGAGGAACGGTCCTTAGCCGACTCAGTCGAGTATGTCTAGGGTTCGCCGAATGAATATGCTCGTTGTTTTGTTGGGAGTGTACGTTTATTTCGACCTCGTGTCTGACCAAACGCGCGGTATCGCGCGGCGCGACTTATATTCTATTTCTTATTACTAGGCGGCTTAAATACTAGGTCTTAATATCTAGGCGGCTTACTGGCTAATGCTTAGGCGGTACGGTGCTTCGGCTAGGCCGGGGTCTTAAAGCTATCGCGAGCGTCGGGCTCGGTTCGGCCCTGCCGGTCGGTTGGCGGCCTCGGCGGTAACGCCAATTCGGTGTTAGTCGGCGGCACTCGGCGGTGCTCGGCCGGTTACGGGGACAGGTTGGAGTCGACTACCGGGCGAGCGAGAACCTCGGCCCTGCGTAGCCTACATAGAAGGCCTTAGTGCGGTGGGCCAGCTATCAATGACCGCTGGTTGACCACCACGGCCGGATGGTCCAGCGCGAATCGAAATTCGGCTGATGTAACGACCAGGGAGCGGGCTACTAGCGGTCAGGCGGTAAGGCACTCGGCGCGCTAGAATTCCCTCGGAGGAGGATAGAAAACCAAAAAGAGCTTCTCACGTCACTGCTGCGCATGTAAGGCGAAGCCACGGAGCAAGCTGTCGTCTGGCGCTCGCGGCCCCAGTCTTATGCTCCGCGGCGCGAAAAGTAGCCGCGAGAACGTTATCGTCCTCGCGGCCGCCTATCGGCCGCGGCGCGAGTTCGATTCGCGGCTTATCGGGGTGGTGGGGCGCGCGCTCGCGTGACGCGGTCTGGCTTCCGCGGTGTCGCTCGGGAGGGGGGGAACGGCCGTAGTGACGTTCGTCACAAAGGAATAGAACTCCTTGTATATCTGGATGACATCGTAATATATGCCAGCTCACTTAAGGAACATGCAACAAAGTTTACGCGCTTGATGAATAGACTAACGGACGCTAACCTCTATCTCCAATCAGACAAATGTGAATTCCTGAAGAAGGAAGTATCGTATCTAGGACACGTAATAGGAGAAGAAGGAGTCAAACCTGACCCACGGAAAATAGTGGCCGTCAAGGAATTTCCAACACCTACAACGGTCAAACATGTAAAACAGTTCCTAGGACTGAGTGGTTATTACAGAAGATTCATCAAAGACTTTTCAAAAATTGCACGACCACTGTCAAACCTGACCAAAAAGGACTACCAGTTTGAATGGACTCATAAGCAACAAAAATCATTTGAAGTTCTGCGGGAAGCTCTTTGCAAAGAACCTATCCTACAATATCCGAACTTCGAGAAGACGTTCAACATTACAACAGACGCCTCAGGTATTGCTGTAGGTGCAGTCCTTAGCCAGGGTGAAATCGGGAAAGATTTACCGATAGCCTACGCATCTCGTGTCCTAAACGACGCAGAAACTCGTTACTCTCCAACCGAACGAGAGTTATTAGCAATTATATACGCAGTATTTCACTTCAGACCCTACGTTTATGGCAGAAAGTTCTACTTAATAACAGATCATAAACCGCTAGAATGGCTACAAAATCTCTCAAATCCAACATCTCGGCTAATGCGGTGGAAAATAAAACTTGCAGAATATGATTATAAAATCCTATATAAACCAGGAAAGTACAACACAAACGCAGACGCATTGTCAAGAAACCCAATAGCATTACCATTAGATGCAAAAAGAGCCCATTCAGAAACAAATTCTCACGAGAACAAAAAGCAAAAACAATTCCATCAACATAACACGCGACAACGAGATACTACAGCCTCAACCTCAGGAAATCCAGCTCCGCACAAACAACTTAGAATTATTCCAACAGATTCTGACTCCTCATCATACGACGAAAGCGACTCGATAAACACAAAACGACAAAAATTAAAACGAAAAATAAAAAGAAATACCTCATCATCCCAACCAGAAATAAAGAAACAAAACGTCGAAATTTATACACCCCCTCAAATCACGGTACCAGTAGAAGTACATGCGCCTCCTCAAGATATAGTTCCAGTAGAAGTACATACACCTTCTCAACATAGAAACTACACAAGAGCATCCAGAATACCTCACATCAGAGAAGACGAAGACTTAATAGAAGAAATAGAAGAAACTTTCATAGTACCAAACCACAATTATAAAGACCCTCCCAAAATTGATGCAGAAACAAGCACAAGTACTCACCACACACCTAAAAGAAAGAAACGGAAATTAAAATCCAGTACTGACACTGCTCCTATAACTCCCATAAAAATTAAGAAGGGGAGAATACTTACACCACCATTATCTCCTCTTCCACCACTACTATCTCCTCCTCCACTAGTATCACCCATTCCATCACAACACACAACAGGCAGACCAAGAATAGTGTCGAACATTCCTGTCAAAAAACAAAACATGGAAGTAGAGGATCACTTATGGATGGGCAAAGGATACATCATAACATTCATCAACACAAAAGGTAAACCAATAGGACCAGCCGGAGATAGATTATATAAAGAGAAAAATATAAAAAGTAATAAACTTCCACTTCCACTAAGAACTGGAGAATCAATTAAACTCAAAGAAGGAAAACATACAATCCTCGGACTTGTTATAACAGACCATCCAACAGAAGAGGATTTATACAAATCATTAAGAGCACTCCATACCCAACTAGTACTTGAAAATGCCACAAGAGTATACATAGCAGGCGAAGAAAACAAAATTTCACTAAACAGACTATGGAATTTAATAGACATAATATTCTTACAAGAAGACATTCAATTTATATTTTGTAAAGGCACATTAATAACTCCTTCTGTACAAGAGAGACAACAAATTATTCAAGAGAACCATCAAACTCCTATAGGCGGACACAAAGGAATAACCAAGACATACCATCGGATAAGAAATCAGTATTATTGGAAGAACATGAAGTATGAAATAACTCAGTTCATTAAAACTTGCTTGGACTGTCAAAAGACCAAATTAGTAAGAGTTAAAAATAAGGAACCTATGATATTGACAGACACACCAATTGACGCTTTTGATAAAGTTTCTATGGATATTGTGGGACCACTACCTTTCACAGATACAGGAAATGGTTATATACTTACGATCCAAGATAACCTAACTAAATATTCTCTTGCAATACCATTAGCAAACATCACCTCAGAAGACATAGCTAGAGCATTCACAGAGCACTTCATCTGCAAGTTTGGAAGTCCCAAAGCCATTCTCACAGACCAGGGACCAAATTTCATGAGTGCCCTTATGAAGAAATTTGCCAAAGCATTCCATATAAAGCAATACCGAACTTCTGCATACCATCCACAGTCTAATGGATCCTTAGAAAGAAGTCATCACGTCCTTGTAGAATATTTACGACACTATGTATCAAAAGAGAAACAATGGGATCAATGGTTGCCGCAAGCAATGTTTTCATACAATACAAGCACTCACGAAGGTACAAAATTCACGCCTCACGAGCTTGTTTTCGGTAGAAAAGCCCGCCTTCCTTCAAATATTACTCCAACAGATAAAATCAAAACTTATCCGGATTTCGTCGACAAATTAATAGACAAACTTCACTACATCCGACAAATGGCGCGAAACAATTTGGAAGAATCGAAAGCTCGGCAGAAATATTACTATGACCGGAAGATTCAACCCGAAACATACAAGATAGGAGATTGGATCTGGCTATTGAAACCAAGACGCGAAAAATTGGAACCAGAATACACCGGACCCTATCAAGTCATCGAAATTTTGAATAATAGCAATTTGAAAATAGCAACAAATCCCAAACAAATAAAAATCGTCCATATGAATAGAGTCAAGAAAGCCTATCTACCTTAAAAGACTTGGCAACCATGCGCAGAAACTAGTATAAATGGAAGAGCAGATACAGGATACCTTCATTCTCGCCAAAGCATTTATACAAGCAACAACGTTTCATAGCCACAGCAAGATGGACAAATTCATATGCTTAGAGAAAATTTATAAACGCAATGTATACTACTACGGCAATCACGTTCTGTGTGAAGGTTGCGCGCATGGAATAGGAGAAGCACATAGACAGCCTGCAGCAGAACACCTTCTTGCACTAGTTACAAAAAGAAATAATAATCAAAAATGTCTCATTTGCCAACGGATACTCTATATAAGGAAGAATATAATTAATTGTACTCTGTGTACCTTATTTTCATATCGAATAACGGAAATAACCACACACAACATGAAATTGGGATATGTATATCCTGTTATTCGAGAGGAAGTTCTGAGAAACCTCTAAATTACTGGACCAATAGGAATCGTGCAATCTAAGGAACCCTAGGGACAATAGAAGAAGGAGAGGTTGCAACAATGCATAAGTCATTCGAAGGCAAAGCTAAACGAACGCAAAAATTTTAAACAAAAATAAAATGGAAAATTTTACGTGCTTAACGAAAATCTACAACTACAATGTATACTACTATAGGACCACGAAACTGTTGTGCGTGCAGTGCGCACGCTTCAGCGAGTTACACGAAGAAAATATTGGTTATCCGCATTTAATTGCAGCGGAGAATAGAAGAAGCTACCGGATATGCCACAGATGCCGCCGGATTTTATATGTGGCAAAACCGACGGAAGAGTGTGCATTATGCACACTACTCCTGCCTCAAATACACCCCATCTATATGGCCAGATTACTTAACGGAGGAACATACCCCGTGATTAGGGACATGATCCTCGAAGATCTGTAGACATGTAAATATGTCATTTTCCTTAAACATATATTTCTTACTATCCTTATTCCTTTATTATTATTTATTTTACAGATATACCGAACATATTAAAAAAAGATGAAGCTATTTTATAATCTTCCTTATTATCTTTATTATTACACACTACACTTACAAATACACACACACACACATACACACTGTATTAAATACTTACACCTAGCTTTAAGTTTTTCTGTATAATCATTATTAAAAACATACATATAATCCCGAAACGCTCAAACAAATATTCATACCCCAAATTACAAAATTTGCGAATCTACTATTCAAAAGTTCGCGCGGAAAAATATTATAAACGACATTGGCATCTAACTTCAGACCTCACTGTCAAAACCGCGCTTGCACCACACTTCACTCGTAGCTTTGAAAATGCCGCGACGAGCCGGTTCGCGTCACATCAGAACGCAAAAAGACAGAGAAAAACTAGAAGAAATCTTGAAGGAGATGATAGAGATTCCACAAATAATCACTCCACTCCCGGAACCTCCAGGAGAAATGGTAAAATTTACCCACTAAAATACAAATTCCAAATTTCCAAATTTCCAATTTCCAAATTTTCAAAATTTTTAAGACGACCTCCCAAGCTCCTCCGGAATCCCTTCCCTCCACATCAAGAAAGGACCCGGAATTCAAAATTCCCACAAGACCCGCACCGCGGAAGAAGAGGGAGTTCCCATCCCTCATCCCCATAGACATTCCCCCACCAGATTGGAGGGCGTATCAGGCCTTGCCAGATACAGACCCGCGTCAATGGGTCTGGAAGGTGTTGAGGAAATGCGGAACGGGAGCCGCGGAGAAATATGTTCCAAAAGGAAATAATAAATAAAATATATATAACAATAATATTTAATCATAATGTATAATAAATAAATATTCTACATAACCTATAATTATTCAAACCTTTCGAGGGCGAAAGATCGCCTAGGGGGGAGGTGTAACGTCCCACGCGGACTCGAACCCGGTATTACCGACAGTCGGTAAAACAGCGATACATTGCGATACGCGTAGAATCACTGTACATATTATTACATATAAAATTATAATTAAGCAAATATAAATAAGACGAATATTACGAAACACATTAGGAATAGTTGATTATAAGCGTTGTTAAGAATATAAGATAAAATATAAGTTAATAAGCGAGAAAACCACTGCGCGTGCGCCAATCCGCCAAAATCATGGTATAAAAGGAGGTTCACGTAGCACAGTGATTCAGTCAAGACTCTGCTTGCGAATGCACAAGCATAGAGGTAGCTAAGGTCTGACCAGTAAGATTAAGCTCGCTCCGGAGACGGTAGCGGCTGGTCTTCAGTGGATAGATACAGGTGCTCCTTTATTGATTGTGTATTCAAAGGTTATAGAACCTCGCTCTTGCAAAGGCATTAAGCTCGCTCCGGAAACGGTAGCGGCTGGTGCACTTGGTAAAAGCAAGGTCGTAAGAGTATAGAACTCAAACTCTGCCACGAGTAATAAGCTCGCTCCGGAAACGGTAGCGGCTGTTCTTACTGCAGACGTTGCCAAGAGTATAAGCTCGCTCCGGAGACGGTAGCGGCTGTACACTGCAACACACATACATGCCTTGTACATAATACGACACACATATATATATATAGATACATAAAATATAAGAAAACCGAGAGCATTGTAATCATAGCTGTAGTTAATATAATTTGTTACTCAAAGTATAATTATTTGTTGAATAAACAAGCCATTGTTAATGTTTAAGTTGGATTTTACTCCTTTACTCTATAATAACGAAACCCCACCTATCCTATACTCGAGGGGACGCCGCTCTCCTCTCGAGAATCAGTAACGATCAGTTGTCCCTGGTAATCGGACGTTACACCAACAATAATCGGCCCCGTTCGCCGAGCTCTATCCCGTTTGTTGTTCCGGCTCGTGCGGTTAAGCCCCCACCGTTGTATATTTCGAATTTCAAATACAGCATTACCAAATTTGAGTCCAAACTTGCGGCCGTCTTTGGGAAAAGCTTCCAAATTAAATACCTGGGGAACAAAATCAGGCTTCAATTCGACGAGGTCGATTCATTTAAAAAATTCAAACATGCCTTGACTCAAAGGCAACATCCCTTATTTTACATTCACTTTAAATGCCGAACGTGGGCTAACCATGGCTCTTAAGGGCCTTCCGGAAACTCCTTCCGAGGATATTTTAACAGAATTAAAGGCCAAAGGACTAAATCCAATTTCCTGTGTCTCCCTTGTTGGCAAGGGTATCAATCATTCACCTTTTTATACATATAAGGTTAATTTTCCACAGGGGACTGCACCCATCTCAGTTTCTAAGATTAATGTTTTATTTAGCACTAGGGTTTATTGGGAGAAATTCTTTTCAAAAAGAAATTATACTCAATGTTTTTGCTGTCAAGCTTATGGCCATTCGGCGGCAAATTGCGGGCTCCCGCCTAAATGTGTGAAATGCGCCGGAACACACCGCACTGCAGACTGCCAAAAATTCTTAGACACGCCGCCAAAGTGTGTGAATTGTGGTGGGCAGCACACGGCCAATTATGGACAGTGTTCTGCCCTCCAGATATACTTAGAAAAAAGAAATAAGAAGGTCAAAACCAATAATGGGGTTGCATTTGGTGCGAGTGCTTTTCCAAGTTTAAATCAAACAGCTAATGCAATGCCATCTCCAATGTCTCGTCCTACTCCTCCTCTTCCCTCTGTTATCCGCCCCTACGCGGATGTAATAGCAGTCGGCTCTCGAGGTCCTAGTGTTGTTCCCTCTCTACCTCCTAGTCATATGGCTTCTTACACTCAAGAGCCCCAGGAGCTACATGCAAACGGAGTAAATACAATGCTTGACCTCTTTGGCGCCATCAAAGAGCTAAATTCGATGGTTGATCTTGCTCAAATGCTGTCTCTTACTAGAACCTTAATTAATAAACTCCGTCCCTGCCGTACGGTAGCTGAAAAATTTCAGGTTTTCTGCTCGGTACTTAGTTGTATTGAATAGGTTGATGCCTTTGCCAACAATAATGCTCTGGAACGCCACGTCGCTTTATCATAAGCGTAATGAGTTGATCCGCGCGGTCGCCGATCTGCAGCCGGGTATTATTTTAATAACCGAAACCTGGCTTACCCCCAGGTGGTTTTTTCGCTGCCTGGCTACGCAATGTTTCGTACCGATCGACCAGTTAAAAACGGCGGAGTAGCTATTTTTATTCACTCATCTATTCATTATGTAAATATTATATTAAATACTCCTTGGCCGCATGATGCGTGTTTTATCAAGCTTTTAGCCCCAAAAATTATTATTGGGGTTAGTTATGCGCCCCCCCCCCCCCCGGTGCCATCAAGGATACTTGGCTTTATGATGCTATGGTCCGACTGGGGTCCCCCTTTTTAATTGGGGTTGACTGGAACGCTAAACATAAATCATGGAACAATTTTGCTGAAAATAGAGCTGGTAGAACTTTATATGAACATTCTATAAAGCATAAATACCGGATTATTCATTCCGATGATTTTACTCACCAGTCTGGCTGTTTTAGACCATCTTTAATTGATTTCTTTATAACTGACTTCCATGCGGATTTTAAGTGTGCTGTGTCGGACTATTTCGACACAGCACATCGTCCAGTCATACTGACTAATAGGCAGGCTGATGGGCCTCCCGCCTTGTCTTATCAGTTGATTGGGAGCGGTATAAGGAGAACACTGCTCGTTTTACTATTAACAGCTGTCTTTCCTCTTGGCAGGAAATCGACTCCTGTATTAAAAATTTGACCACGTTTTTACATGCTTCCCGCAGAAGAGCGGCGATCTCGGAAAATTCTCATATTATCAAGAATGCTTACTTATTTAAGGATTTAATACTTAACTCCCTTATACGGCACAGACGGGCTCTGCGTCGACGCGGTCAAATTCTTGGATCCGGTGTTGTGGCTGCTGAAATCCGTGACATAACCGCAACTATTCGAAAGAGAATCTCCTTCCTGAGAATACTCGAGTGGGATCGGACTTTACGAGCTTTTAAAAAGCCGGATCCTACTTTTTGGCAAACATACAGGGTGTCCCAAAAATGTCGGACTTCCTTGAAAGGGGTTACTCAGGGGGTGATTTGAAACAACTTTTTCCTTAGCGAAAATATTGTCCGAAGCTTCGTTAAGGAGATATTAACCAAAAACCCCGACCAATCAGAGCGCGCGCCTTCCGCCTGAGTTCCCGCGGTAGCGTTGGCTACGAGGTAGGCGACCGCGCTTGTGCTACGAACGTACGAACAAGCAAGTCGGCATGCATCGAAGGAAACCGCGTTACACAGTTTTTTTTTAAAGCAGAATCTTAAATAAGAATAATTTGAAGTGAGAGGACAAGAAGTACGTAAATTTCGTTTTTAAATAAGGCATAAACGAAAAGGTAACGTAACAGAAAATGTACGACAAGTGATCGTAATTCGTTATTGAGGTAAAAATCCGTAGTTTAACAACGGCCAACACAACTAAATTTAAAAAATAATATTAGGTGTATGAATAAATTCTTTCCGACTGGAATTTCTATCGCGGTGGTATTCAGAAGCTGCCAAAAAAATGGCAAAAGGTAATTAACAATAATGGAAATTATTTCGATGATCGAGTTGTTTTCATATTGTTTAAATCGAACCGTCATTGTACCCTAAAATCGGGAAGAATTTATTTTCACACCTAATAATCACCAATAAATTAAATAACACTCACCCTTTCGGACATTCCTTTCCTTGCTTTCCTTCCCTTTTCGGAAACCTGTGTCACTGGGTCACTGTACCGATCCTGGTTATCGGTGGACGAAAAGATTTATGGTTGGGTAGCGCCCAGTGCTCAGCTGATCACACTGCGTCCGGGTTAATGTACCGAATATTCACTTCACTGCACGGCAACTAACACTGATCACTGAATTTATTTTTCACGGAACGTGTTGTTCCTACGTTATAAAAATTGGTGGCTGCGAAAGGGGCCGATTACTGTTAATTACTGGGACGAGATTACTACTATTACCCGGCGAAAAGAAATTGCGTGGCAGACTGTCTCGGGCTGTGCAGTCCGCTGCTGTGACGATTAGTCGAGTCACCTATTTGGGCACACTTTTAAAGACAGGACACACGTATTTTGGTTATTGGCTGAAGTTGCCACATACATTGTCGCACCGCGCGACGAAGAGATCGAACGAAACACGAGATCGAGTGGGATAGAGCGATTTGACCAAGCGTAGCCTACGCTTTTGTTTTGACGATCGTCGGTCGGATCCGTATCTGATCGCTGCACAGCAGCGGACTGCACAGCCCGAGACAGTCTGCCACGAGTTTTCTTTTCGCCGGGTAATAGTAGTAATCTCGTCTCAGTAATTAACAGTAATCGGCCCCTTTCGCGGCCACCAATTTTTATAACGTAGGAACAACACGTTCCGTGAAAAATAAATTCAGTGATCAGTGTTAGTAGCCGTGCAGTGAAGTGAATATTCGGTACATTGACCCTGCGATCAGCTGAGCACTGGACGCCGATGACCAGGATCGGTACAGTGCCCTACTGACACAGGTTTCCGAAAAGGGAAGGAAAGCAAGGAAAGGAATGTCTGAAAGGGTGAGTTTTATTTAATTTATTGGTGATTATTAGGTGTGAAAATAAATTCTTTCCAATTTTAGGGTACAATAACAGTTCGATTTAAAAAATATGAAAACAACTCGATCATCGAAATAATTTCCATTATTGTTAATTACCTTTTGCCATTTTTCTGGCAGCTTCTGAATACCACCGCGATAGAAATTCCAGTCGGAAAGAATTTATTCATACACCTAATATTATTTTTTAAATTTAGTTGTGTTGGCCGTTGTTAAACTACGGATTTTTACCTCAATAACGAATTACGATCACTTGTCGTACATTTTCTGTTACGTTACCTTTTCGTTTATGCCTTATTTAAAAACGAAATTTACGTACTTCTCACTTCAAATTATTCTTATTTAAGATTCTGCTTTAAAAAAAAAAATGTGTAACGCGGTTTCCTTCGATGCATGCCGACTTGCTTGTTCGTACGTTCGTAGCACAAGCGCGGTCGCCTACCTCGTAGCCAACGCTACCGCGGGAACTCAGGCGGAAGGCGCGCGCTCTGATTGGTCGGGGTTTTTGGTTAATATCTCCTTAACGAAGCTTCGGACAATATTTTCGCTAAGGAAAAAGTTGTTTCAAATCACCCCCTGAGTAACCCCTTTCAAGGAAGTCCGACATTTTTGGGACACCCTGTATAAGAAGATTACTTCTACTCCAACAACGAGAGTTTTACCTCCGCTCCGAAATGGGTCAGATACTGTCACCGCTGACCTCGATAAGGCTGAGCTTTTTGCCACCTTTTTCTCGAGGATTCATAGCGAAGCAGCTCAACTGTCCTCAGCCAATGATGAAATGGTCAATGAGTATGTTTGCTCTATTACTGCTCCGGTTCCGGAGAATAGAATGTTGCTACCAGTCTCTCCTGCAATAATTGCTCAGCATATAAATAAAATGGCTTCCAAAAAGGCATCGGGGGGTGATGGCGTGACTGTCCCCATGTTGAAGCACGCGTCCGCTAAAATTTTCTGCCAGTTGTATTATATTTTTACTGTATCTATCTCGCGGGCATATTTTCTAAATACCTGGAAAATTTCTAAAGTAGTACCGATCCGTAAACCTGGAAAACAGGGAGAGCTCGTGGCCAGTTATCGACCAATCAGTTTACTTTCTGTTATGGGTAAGTTATTTGAAAAAATCATTTTTAATCACCTGTCGGATTTCCTTGTAGAAAACAGAGTTTTGACCAACTGCCGGTTCGGATTCCGTGCAGGCCATTCTACTATTCAACAATCACTTCGTATAGCTCAATATATTGGCCACGAGCTTAACGTCCGTAGGGTCGCGGGCATGGTGTTACTCGACCTTTCCAAGGCTTTCGATTCGGTGTGGCACGGTGCCATCCTCTATAAACTACATTGTATCGGGCTTGATCCTGGCGTAATAGCTATCATTGCCTCTTATCTTACCAATAGGCAGTTGTTTGTCTCGTGTGCCGGTTGTAGGTCCAAGCCACACCGAGTCGAGGCAGGTGTGCCACAGGGCTCTCTATTGGGACCTATTCTTTTTAATATTTTTATTAACGATGTTCCAATCTCCTTTGGCTGCGATTTTGCCTTCATACACCTAATATTATTTTTTAAATTTAGTTGTGTTGGCCGTTATTAAACTACGGATTTTTACTTCAATAACGAATTACGATCACTTGTCGTACATTTTCTGTTACATTACCTTTTCGTTTATGCCTTATTTAAAAACGAAACTTACGTACTTCTTGTCCTCTCACTTCAAATAATTCTTATTTAAGATTCTGCTTTAAAAAAAAACTGTGTAACGCGGTTTCCTTCGATGTATGCCGACTTGCTTGTTCGTACGTTCGTAGTACAAGCGCGGTCGCCTACCGCGTAGCCAACCCTACCGCGGGAGCTCGGGCGGAAGGCGCGCGCTCTGATTGGTCGGGGTTTTTGGTTAATATCTCCTTAACGAAGCTTCGGACAATATTTTCGCTAAGGAAAAAGTTGTTTCAAATCACCCCCTGAGTCACCCCTTTCAAGGAAACGCGACATTTTTGGGACACCCTGTATATATCCTTATGTGCTAATGCTTAATACCTAAAACATTCTTATATTAACCAACCGCTACCGCACGAACAGCGCATGGCGTATTTTTGTGTTTAAAAATAAATAACGTTCTTATTTAAATCACGCGTCGAATTATTGTAAAGCTCCTTCAGTTACGAGAATAGAAATCCTAACGGGCTGAAGCAACAGCTGATCGCGATACCCGACCACCAAGTTTCTTATAGTGTTTACACGGCGTACTTTCGCATAGCCCGTGTACAGCCATACGTCGAGACGTATTTCGCGAAAATATTTCGTCTGGCTTCTTTGGTAAATGCAACATTAAATCCGACTACGTAACCAAAACAAACATAAAGTGGTCTAACGGGTGTCACCACTTGAGTGATTACGGTCTAAACCTTCCCTGGTCGTTCAGTGCTACGAATCACGTATTCGCGCCTGAAATCCAACTCGCCTTAGTACTACGAATCTAGCATTCGCGCCTGAGATTCCTAAAACCCCCATATGTCATTGTCCCAAAGACCTTCACCCGGGACGTGACAATCTTCCGGTGGGTCTTTTTGAGATTGCGCATTTTTGTATCTAATATATCTTTGGAAATTTCATACCCATGCTGCTGAAATATTCCCACAATCTCTGCCCATAATGTTTTTTTTTTTTAATTTTGGGTCTCTAAATTGAAGTGCTCTTTCTCTATATGATTGTAAGAGCAGCTGTATCGTTTTAGACGACCTGAAATTTAAATCTGTAATATGTACAAACAGAATATTAGCATATGTATACAAAATTAATAATATGATAAAGCTTACGTCTAATCCACAAAAGTTTTTTCTGCATACCTTCTGAAGTACATGAATTTGATGTGCTAGTTTCCATTACTGAATCTGAATGGTCAACTTCTGCTGCTGCTGCTGCTGTTTCAGAAGTGTTTGTATTTTCTAAAATATATGTTCTTAAAAAATTTTGATCTGAAATATACAAAAATATTTAAAAAAAAAAATAAATTTAATACATTCAATAATTAAGGTGTTAAGTGTCACACTCTCTTAACAAATTTTAAATGATAATTTTTCTTTAGGTCACATACAAAGCGCAGAATAAACAACGATATACAAATTTCGTCCAAAAATATTATATTCAATAGGTTAATAGAATATAAGTTATAAATATGAATAAAAATATTTTTAATCAAATACCTGTTGATAATTTATGATGGTCTTCCATCGTTGCTTGAATCGAATATACTGTATTGTAATAAGTATATTCTCCAATATAAATTGTACAATTTTGAACGGGTGCCGTCATCTTGAAAAACCATCCAACTGATCCTGATCCCAAATGTACCATAGTTTATTTCCGGTGCAAAAAATGGCGACCGGTTACTAAACATGTGGAGTAGGTGGTAAGTGATCAGTTGCGTTCAGAGTAGAATCTAGGGAAATCACTTACCGGTTGCTGACCGGTTGTGTTGGCTGAACGCACCCAATATAACCGTTAATGTGATCAGAGTAACGTGCAACGTCACTATCGGTGCGTACAGCAATGACAAACCGGTACACACGATTCACGAATTTTCGCCTCGCGTGCCCCCGGGATATAAGATATCGGAAACTACGCGACACGTCATTTACCTGACGATCGTTGCACGAGCGATACACGATCTAACGGTTGTAACGTACCGCTACCAACTGGCCTAAATTTTTCTTTTCTTTTCTATGTAAATTGTTACTTTCATTCTATTATATCTAAGTTGTAATATTAATATTAAGGACATGCGAAATACGTGCGAGCGACACGGTATGTAGCGGGAAACAGTAGAACTCAATGACGCGCAACGCATGCGCATAACCGCCCCTTCAAACTGTGAACTCAGTGCCGTGAACGACTCGAGCACGCATGCGCAGACCGCATGACCAACCAGACGCCGAATAAACCAAGTGTAGTGCGTGAGTGGCGGGAACCGGATGTAAAATCCGATTGGTGCGCGAGATCGCGCAGCGACTGATTGGCGCGGGCCAAGTACCAGCAAGGAGTAAAAATATAGGTCTGCCAGCAGCAGAGAAGTAGACTTGGTTCTGCCACCGAACCAACAGCATACTGAGGCCGCTTTAGTTAGCCCCTCAGCTTCCATCCTAAAAAGCGTGGGCCAGCTGATAGGCAACAGGAAGCCATTCAAATTCGAGAGAAAGCATCCTCTCAACTACTCAGCTTAAACATTCTAAATCGACCAAAGCGTCATTTCTTGTATTATACATTATACCGACTTCGTGTCGAGATTCATGTTCAATTAGCGATTTAGTATCGTACCTTTTGTACTATATTTTCTATATTAATTAACGGCTCAATTCTAATTACCGAAAGCGTCAAACTATCTTTATATTCCATTCTACCGATTTAGCGTCGAACCCAAAATCGAACGATATTCTTTAATACCAACTAAGCGTCATTTTCGTTAACATTACATTCCGTCACATCGACTTAGCGTCGAAATCGAAATCAAACGATATTCTTTATTACCGACCGATATATTCCGGGGAATCCAAAACCTTTGTTCTAGAAAAGAGCGAGTTAGTGTGAAACCCCCATGCAACGTAGCCAGAGGGGCGTGCCCCACGAGCAAGACGGCCAATGTAGACCGCCGAATGATGATCACGGGATACTTGTAGTCAGCAGGCAGCTCAGCTTGGCCTAGTCGGCCACCAACGCGGAGAAGCCCGAGCTGGTCCAGGAATGGTCGAAGAGAAGACAAGGAGGAGGCCGTCTTGACGGGCCTTCCCTTGCGTAGATCGTCCAAATTCGGCGGTTGAATATGTCCAGCTAACTGAGGCGGCAGAGCAAGACTCGTGCATCAGATAACTCGGCAGAGGTGAGAAACCCTGATTGACGCCGATCAGCTGTTCGCAGGTTAAACACAAACCGGCGAAGCAGAGATTGGACTCCGGCCATTCCAGTGGGCCGCGTGTCAGCCACGGACGTCCCTGCCACTACAGGTCGGACCTCTGGAGGTCCTGCGGCTCCAAACCTCGCATAGCCAAGTCCGCGGGGTAGTCCGCTGACCGAACGTGCCGCCAGTGAATTTCAGTAGGAGTCGCTGGATCTCTGCCACTCGGTCCACTACCAACGGCTTCCAGCGAGCCGCATGAGATTGCGTCCAGGCGACCACGACTGAGGAGTCAGTCGACACAACAACGGTTGCTCCAGAGAGGCTCAGCTCCGACTCGGTCTGTTTCAACAACCTTGCAAGAAGCAGAGCACCACATAATTCTAGGCGAAGTACACTTACGACCTTGACAGGTGCCACCCTTGTCCTGGTGACTAAGAGATTCGAACACGTAAACCCCGTGTTCGCATTGTGCGCTGCACAATATGCTCGTTCGGATGCATCGCAGAATCCATGATATTCCACCTGCGTCCCCGTTGGATGGTAGGAGATCCACCTAGGAATGCGAACATTGCCCAAACTAGTTGGACTGGCTCGAAATGACGACCACGCTGTGGACAGTGTCGCCGGGAAAGGGTCGTCCCAATCCACTCCAGCCAGCCAGAGGTCCTGCATCAGGATTTTTCCCCTGATCAGAACTGGTGCGACCCACCCCATGGGATCAAAGAGGCGTGCCAACTCCGAAAGCACCGTCCGCTTCGTCCAGCAACGTCTTCAGGAGTTGGTCTCAGTGTCGGTCCTCTGATGGGCAGGGTGTCTGTGGCAGAAACCCAGTCAAACCCAAGGCTCCGTACCTATCGGTTTCCTGGAACAGCTTCGTCGTCTCCGTCTCCATTAAAGTCCAACAACGGATGGCTGGTAGCCCACTTGCTCTGCTGGAATCCTCCAGCCTTCAAGATATCAATGATCTGCCGTTGGACCTCTCGTGCGCGATCCAGATCGCTGCCTCCAGTCAGAAGGTGATCCACATACGAGTGCTGTAACAGAACCTGAGCGCTGGGGGGGAACCGCTCGCTCTCATCAACCGCGAGTTGTCGCAACACACGTAAGGCTAAATACGGCGCCGGGGCCGTTCCATACGTCACCGTAACCAGCCGATACGTCTCCAGAGGCCCTTCGGGTCCCGAGCGCCACAAAATTCGCTGCCAATCCCGGTCATCCGGGTACACCAGAATTTGTCGAAACATTTTTACAATGTCTGTTGCAAAGGCGAATTGGAACAAGCGTCATTTCGTCAGAACGCTCCACAGCGTTGACTGCAATTTCGGTCCAGACATCAGGAGGTCGTTCAGAGGGCTTCCCGAAGACGTCTCACAGGACACGTTAAAGACCACCCGAATCTTGCTGTCAGCACCTTCTACACCGCATGGTGGGGGAGGTAATAGTGGGGACCCGTGGTACCCAGTTCCCCAGACACCAGTTTCATGTGCCCAAGGAGCGCATATTCTCGCAAGAATTCAACATACTTGCCGCGGAATCGCTCATCTTTCTGATGACACCTCTCGTTACTTAGGAGCGTGCGCAGGACAGCCGGGCTGGATGCTCCCAAATGGCCGGAAGACTCCTGCCGGAAGGGTAGGCGAACCATATACCGTCCTGTCCGGTCCCGTTGATGAGTAGTCAGAAACAAGCTCTCGCACGAAGTGTCTTCAGGGTCTCCAGGAGCGGAGTCCGAAAGCTCCTCCAGCTCCCAGAAGCGGCGCAAGTAGAACTCGAGTGTATCCTCGACCCGCGTATGGAGTACCCTTCTCGGCTTCGGCGGAGCTGCCGCATCCTCAGCGGACGCTGGGCCGAACACGACCCAACCAAACGGCGTATTTGTAGCGGAGGGAGTGCCTTGGGGTCCCTGACGCGTCTCTCCCATCAGGGCGTAGCAGACATCTGCACCCAGCAAGATGTCGACCTTCGTCGGAGTGAAGCAGTCTTCGTCGGCAAGTCCAAGTTCCCCGAGGTGGGCCCAATAATCTCTCGAAGCAAGTCGCGAGGCAGTCGGAGGTATCCCCTCCCGGGTCACCAGCGCGTTCACGGGAAGACAGAAGGACAGGTCGGTGTCCATGGTCAAGACCGTCTCGACCTCATGCTTCGCCACTCCGACGCTCCTACCCTGGAATCCAAATAGCGTGACATACGTGGGTCTTCGCTTCAAGCACCCATTCACTAACGAAAGATACGTCGGCGCCTTGATCCAGGAGCGCTCGCACCGAGATCGAATGGCCATTGTGGGCTCCCAGCCGCACTCGAGCCGTCGCGAACAAAACCAGTCGTTTGGCAGAAATGGAGTTCGCCGACGCAGTGGCCGTGAAGCTCCCCGGAGAAGGCATGCAGCCCGACTCCTTATTCTCACCAGGCACGAACGCCTCGTGCAAGAGTGTGGTGCTCATTGCCACACAGCAGACAGCGAGAGGACGAAGGGCAGTCCGCCACGAAGTGCCCGGTACTCAAACACGAAAGACAGACTCCTACCTTCATAGCCTGTGCCTTACGATCCCCCGCATTCATTCCCTTAAATTACGGGCAGTAGTTCAGATTGTGTGCGCCATGACACAAAGGGCATTGACGCGTCGAATTTCGCCCCTTTGAAGGCGCACTTGCCTTAACTGGCAACGCAGTCCGCATCCGGGTAGACGGCGACTTCGATCTCCCAGCCTTTACCCGCTGATTCGAGGACGCCGCTGTTCCATGGGCCCTTCCTGTCTATCCCGTGCTTACTGTCCTCGCGTCGCTTTCCTCCGAACCGGCGATTCAGCGGAATCGCCTCGCGCGTGTCAGGCAGGTCGCCGATCCGCGGAGGATACCGATGAAAGCATAACGTGACCGTTGACGGCACGGGCCCTGATATTTCCTAAGAGGCAGCGACCGTGATGTGCCGACGGGGTGATTTCCCACCGATCGATTTCGATGGTGCGAGGCGCGGTACCTCAACTGCGGGAATCGATAGCGACATTCGTGTTTCAGAGCTCGATTTAGGAAGTAGCGACGAGCCGAAGTGCCGTCAAGATCGCGACGTCTTTTCCGCGAGAGTTAAACGCGAACCGCGCTCGGTCGATCAGGTTAGGCGAAGTGAATCTCCATCCGAGATACCGAGAAACAGCCACGCCGGGAGTGCAATTACGCGCCGATACAGACCACCGCGAACGCGAAGACGTGTGACGGAGCGAGCGAGCGAAACGACGGACGCCAGGTTCAGCGACTTCCCTGCGTCATCCGAGACCGACACGCGAGCGAACAAGACCTACGACAGGTCCAGCGACGTCCGAGCGACATTATAGCGCCAACGGAGACGGAGCGCCGTCTCCAGATATGTATCTTATCATTTACCTTTATTAAGAATATATACATCTCTATTATTGTTCTTCTTAATCCCATCGTTGAACTCTTATTTCAACCCCCTTCTACCTTCCTTTCACTGGTAAGTATAGTCAAGGTGGGCCTTAGCCCTTTGATAGAGCAAGAACCCGGTAAATCATTCCAACCGCTCGGGGTGATTTACAGGAGGTCCCTCAGGGACGTAACATTCCGTTAAGACGCTCCCAAAATCCTCCCCACCAGGCAGAGTTTTGCAATGGGCGGGTTTGACCCGCCCGTCACCCGGCCGTGACGTCGATTCACCCGCCCGCCCGTACCCGTATCTGCACTCACCCGGTGATACCCGCTACGAAGCTATCCATACCCGCCCGGACCCGCTGGCGGGTTAGCGGGTCAGCGTCGATTTCTACCCGCCCGAAGCTGTCGCGACACGTACTTGACTCACCCGTGGTCGCGCTGTTATCCGTTCGTATGTACCCGTGCCTTTAGCTGCACTTCAATTCCGACTTTACTGGTACTTTATTCGGCAGTTGTTAATCAAGATGCGGATTTATTTCTTTCTACGAATGAACAGTATGGCATGCATTGTATCAAATTCAAGAAATTATGGATACATGCAAAAATTTAATTTAAATTGAAATAATAAATCAACAAAAATACTTGTAATATGATATAAAACTTTATGCTATTCATACTTTAAAAGCTTTTATGTTTCTCTGTAGTATTTGAATATTTGTTACTTTCCCTTTGTTCATAATTATAATATAAATAAAATATTAACTCAGTTTGAACGCGCGGGTATTAGCGGGTATAGCGTAGCGCGGGTATTAGCCTGGACGAGGCGGGCAAGCTACTCGAGAGAGTAATAGCTGCCCGCCTGTGCGAGCACCTGGAGGCCGTGGGCCCGGACCTGTCCGACCGCCAATACGGCTTCAGGCGGCAGCGATCGACCATCGATGCCATCCAGATGGTACGATCGCTTTCGCGCCGGGCGGTCGAGGGGGGCGGTGTGGGCGTGGCGGTGTCACTGGACATCGCCAACGCCTTTAACACCGTCTCCTGGGCAGCGATCGAGCGGGCGTTGTTGTATCACAACGTCCCGCTCTACCTTCGCCGCCTGGTCTGGGACTTTCTCCACGGCCGTGTGGTCTCGTACGTCGGTCGGGAGGGCGACGGGGTGACGTATGTGTACCGAGGGGTCCCGCAGGGGTCCGTTTTAGGGCCCCTGTTGTGGATCCTCGCCTACGACGCGGTACTGCGGGTCGTGATGCCATCGCTGGGGGTGTCGTTGGTGTGCTATGCCGACGACACCCTGGTGGTGGCCTCCGGGCAAAATTGGAGGGAGGCGATCAGCCTCGCCGAGGAAGCGCTGCGACGCGTAATAGCCTCGATCGGGACGCTCGGTCTGCGAGTCGCCTTGGAGAAAACCGAGGCGATGTTGGGAGGGTTGGGACAGGCTCGCGGACAGGGTTGGGAGCGGTGTCCCCAACGGAGCGTCCCTGAGGATCGGGGACGCCTGCATCAGGGTCGGCCGAGAGATGAAGTATCTCGGTCTGACCCTGGACACCTACTGGCGATTCACGCGCCACTTCAAAGCCCTCGCCCCCAGGTTGGAGAAGCAGGTATTCGCCCTCAGGCGAATCATGCCCAACCTGGTGGACCACACGAGGGGGTTCGGCGGCTATATGTGACGGTCCTCCGGTCCATGGCGCTGTACGGCGCGCCTATATGGGCCGGCGACCTGGAGGACTGCCGCGTCGGGCGTGAGCTCTTGGCAAGGGTTCACCGCCAGGCGGTCCTCCGATCCGTGCGAGCGTATCGCACGGTGTCACACGCCGAACTGTCCGCTTTGGCTGGGTCCCCCCCATTCCACCTGCTCGCGGAGATGGAGGCGGAAGTTTATTCCGCCGTCCGTGATCTTCGCGACGCTGGGGGCCCGAATGCCGGCGGACATGAAGTGGTGCGGGGCCAGGCCCGGCAACGCATGGTGGCCAAATGGCACCAGTGGTTGGCCCTCCCGAAATATCGGGAGGGTCGCGTTGTCGGGGCGCTTCTGCCCATTCTGGACGAATGGGTGGGGCGCGGGTATGGCAGGTTGACCTTCCGCCTGACGCAGGTCATAACAGGTGTCGGTTGCTTCGGCACATACCTGCGTCGCATAGGGCGGGAGGAGTCGTCGCAGTGCTTCAGCTGCGACTCGGGCGACGAGGACACGGCCGACCACGCCCTGGCTAGATGCCGGGAGTGGGTGGACGATCGGCGTGTCCTCGAGGCGCAGCTGGGCCCCGATCTCTCGCTACCGACGGTCGTGCGTCGGATGGCGGGAGACCGGGAGTGTTGGAGGGCCGTCTCCGCTTTTGCGGAGGCGGTGATGGAAGAGAAGGAGGAGGCCGAGCGGGACCGGATCCGCACCGGGCATCCGTCCCGCATAGCCGCCCCTCGGAGTGCCGGAAACAGGAGGGGAAGGAGATGACCCGGGGCCGGGGGAGGTAGGGCGGTGACGTAGTTTCGTGCATCACCCCCGCTCCCCGTCGGCATTACCCCGGGTTGGAGGCGCCCTTTTCAGGGCGCCTCGGGAAGGAGGCGGCCTTAGCCGCGAGTTGCCGTCGGCGTCGCGTCGTGGCAGGGCGCGACGCGCGACGGCGGAGATACGACCAGGGGGGGTCCTCGTGTCAAAGCCCCCCCCCCCGGGGAGCAGCCGACCATCTGCTGCTCCCCCGGGAGCCGCGCCATTGGCGCCGTTTTTAACGCGCTCCTGAGGAAGGCGGTCGAGCAGGTACAGGGTGAGTGCGGCGGTCAATTGACCATATGACCTACTGCCGCCTCCCCGTCCGGCCGCGACCCTTCGGGCCGCGTCCGGGTCACTGCTCGACCGCGGGGGGTCGCGGGGTGGGGGTGCCGGGGGGCACGCTCACCCCTCCACAACATCATGCGACCCCCCCAGAAGTGGCGACGCGGACGCGTGGTCCGTCTCGCGTCGCCGGAGTCTTGGGAAGACCCCGCGCGTTGCCGCGCGGGGCTGTTGAGCGCGGAGTTTGCACTGCGCTGAGAGGGAGGTAGCGGATGAATCGCTAGTTTGCTCCCGCAAAAAGTCCTCCCCCTCGAGCGCGCGACTCCGCGCCCGAGGACGACCACCGTGGAGTTTTAGTGGGTGCAAGTCCCACATAACCCCGTCCCTCCCCCGGGGGGCGGGGTATCCGTTAGGGATTTCTCCACGTCAAAAAAAAAAAAAAAAAAAAAAAAAAAGCGCGGGTATTAGCGGGTATAGCGCGGATACGGGCGAGTCAGATAAAAGTTCCGTCAGCTCCGGGCGGGTATGGGCGGATAGAAATCGACGCTGACCCGCTTACCCGCCGGCGGGTCCGGGCGGGTCGGGAGAATCGAAAGACGGACGGGTAACGGACGGGTAAACCCGCGATATATCCTCCCGTTGCAGAACTCTGCCACCAGGCCGCAGTAGGAGGATTGAATTTCCATTCAATTTGTTCTGTTTTACTAGCTCTAGCTAATCCTGCAAAATCGTTGCGCTTAAACATATTACTTAATCCCACAAAATTCGTCCCATTATCACTGTACATCACAGTGGGTCGACCTCGCCGCCCTATATGGCGTCTTAGCGCCATTACAAAGGAGGCCGTGCTCAATGAGGTAACTAGCTCTAAATGTACCGCTCGAAATACTGCACAAGTGAATAAACAAATCCAGGCCTTTTGCCCGCCTTTAAGATAGATAGGCCCCGTAAAATCTACTCCTACAACTTCAAAAACTGCCGCGTCCGTAGCTCGATTCAATGGTAAAGGTGCAGGGACTGATTCTAAGGTCTTTGAGTCATATCTACGACAATCTACACCTAATGATCGAACGAATCGCCTTTCTGCCTCCTAAGATCCAAAACTTTTCTCTCAAAGAGCTCATTGTGATTTCTACTCCAGCATGATTAAGTTTTTCATGTTCCTTTCTAATAATCAACCTAACTACTACATGAGTATCAGGCAAAATAATAGGGCAGCGAAAATTATAGGTATCATTGCGCAAAACAATCTTGGTACTCAAGCGAATTAAATTATTTTCATCCCTAAATGGCAAAAAATGTTTAATACGAGCATCTCTTTCATCAACAAAGCATTCTGCCTGAATCATTCTCAACAGTAAAATTTCTGCACCTTTTATCTCCTCCAGCGATAAGTCACCTCTTTTCCGGTATTCCAAACTATTTTTGCAATTAAAATAATATCTTTTTATCCAAGCTAAAAGACGTATAATTTTAGCATAGTTAGAGAATCTTGTGGCATACCACGGCTTGACCTTTTCAGATTTATCTTTTGTCAAGGTCATCAATGCAGTACCTTCCGATTTCCCTTTTCCGACTGTTTTATTTAATTCTATATTTATTTCCTCTTCATTACATATGGATTGTTTGTTTGGCCAATTTTCCGATTCCATACTCAACCAATCCGGACCTTCCCACCATTTGGAAAATATTAACTGATCAACCGTACAACCTCTCGACGGTAAATCAGCTGGATTCAATTGTCCGGGGATATGTTTCCATTGCTCGGGATCTGATAGCTTACGTATTTCTTTAACTCTATTCCACACAAAAGTACCCCAATTACACTCTCTGCGAATCCAAGCTAAAACTGTAGAAGAATCGGTCCAGTAATAAACTTTTACCTCTTTGAAGCTTAGAGAATCCAAAATTGACATTGTCAATCTAACTCCGACTGTTGCTGCTAACAATTCTAAGCGTGGAATGCTTTGACGCGCATCAGAATTCTCTTTCCTAACTGGCGCAACTCGCGTTTTGGCTTGTACAAAATTGACTCTTATACCTGAGCAGCTCTCTATACGGATAAATACTACCGCTGCGTACGCTAATTTACTAGCATCACAAAATGTATGTACGCTTACCTTGTCCCTATCAACGATTTCGCCTAGCAGACATTGCGGTATTTCCAATTTATTTAAGTTTTTTAAATCCTTTACCCACTTTAAAAATCTATTCTTAATATCTTCACTCACTTCTTCGTTCCACGCCAACCCATGAGCCCAAGCCTCTTGTAACAAAATTCTCGGATAAAGAACTATAGGACAGGCTAAACCTAAAGGGTCAAAGACGCGGTGAGCGATAGAAAGTATATTTCTCTTTGTAACCTTTTCCTTGCAAAACTGATCCAGCGATGGCACATTCAAAGACAAACAATCACGCTGTTTGTCCCATACGATTCCCAATACTCGCGAGAGTAATCGTTGTTGTGCTCCCACCCTCGAAGGTCAAAACCGCCTAGCTCCACCACTGCTTTTGCGTGCAGAATAGACTTATTCAATTGTTCCGTTGAGTTCACGCTGGTTACGCAATTGTCTACATAGAAACTTTTTAAAAGTTTTACGATATTTTCTTTCGCAAAGCTCACATTTGAATTATGCAAAGTTTCGATGATTCTATTCAAGTGCATGACAATTATAGCACCTAAAATAAAGGGACTGCAAGAAACGCCAAACACTACTCTACAATGTCTGAAAATTATAATGTTTCCTTGATGACTATACCACAGGAACCGCAAAAAATCTCTATCTTTTACATCATAGCTGATTTGTAAAAACGCTCTTTTAATATCAGAAATTACACCTATACTACCTTCTCTGAAGCACAATAAAATAGAAGATACCAATTCGATGAGATTCGGACCCTTCTCCGGACATTCATTTAAAGATGGAAACAGGTGATCCTTGGCCGAAGCGTCGAACACGGGTCGTATTCTCGTGGTGCTATTCTCCTTGATGACGTGCCGATGTGGTAGATAGTGACCCCAGTTAGCCACTTCCTTTTCGGGAACGTATTCAATGATTCCCTCTGTCAACCACTCGTTGAAAACTGCATTGTAGTCCTCGTAAAGTCCTTCTGTTTTTAATTTCTTCACTGTAGACTGCAGGCGCCGCGAAGCCAACTCTTTGTTATCATTTAAAGCAGGATGATTTTCCAGCCACTTTTTCCAGATATTTTTTGTGATTCTCTGCATCCGTTTTCTGTCCGCCGAAGAGAGAGTGGATCATCAGCCGTTCGGTTCATAACACACACGTACCGCGGCTTCTTCAGTAACATAGGACTTCTGTGATCCGGTATCGATAACCGCACGAATAATGATTTTCCTGTTCCCGTTACATAATTTAACGCGCAACGTTTGCATCAAAACTTCCGGATCACCACAAAACGCAGCCAGATTCTTCCCTTTTATGGTTTCGGTACTTTTAGAATCACTGGCTTGGTTAGGTTTGTCGAGTTTTGCCACTTCGGGACACATGAGAATTACGTGTCGACGATGACACCATGGGCACTTCACATTAACTCGACACATTTTGAAACCATGTCCGAATTTTAAGCAATTAAAACAAGCATGTTTTTTCTTAACACACTCCTGCCTTTCCGACAGACTCATCTCTTTAGCGTGTTCACAACTGGCACTTTCGACTTGGGCTGCTTCGACGCAGTGTGCACAGCGCTCCTGCTGGTATATGATCTGGTCGGAGCTTGAGCAGGAGTGTGAGCCTTCTTACCTGCTTTCTGTTGAGCAGCCGCCTCTAGCCGCTCCAAGGCCACCACCTTGGCAGCGATGAAAGCTTCGAACTGCTTCAGACGAGGGTAGTCCTTTGATGCGCCCACTGAAGTCTCCCAAGCTTCTCGTGTCGACTTGTCCAAGCAGCTGGTCGCTTGGTGCACAAGTAGACAGTTGCACATGTCTTCTACCGCTCCTAAGGCGGTGAACGACTTGTGCACTTCATTCACTGTGGACACGAGCTCGTTGAGCGTCTTGGAGTTCCGGGTTGAAATCGGAGCCAAATTGAGAAGCTTATCCAGCTGCTCCTCGAGGAGCACACGTTTGGTACTGTACTTCCTGGAAAGCTCTTCCCAGCACGCTTGAAAGGAGTCCCCGGTGAGTGGGTAGGCGTTCACTAATCTTGAGGGCTCACCAGTGAGGCTGGGCCGCAGGTAATGCAGCCTGTCAATCTCCATCAAGTGCTGACCCTTGATGATGAGCGACACAAACAGCTCACTGTACGCCGGCCACTCGGTGTAGGTGCCTGAAAATGTGGGTAATGTGAGTTCAGGCAGCTTCGAGACCCTCGATGACTGCACTCGATGCTGCCAGTGGACGCTGCTGCATCGCCTTGACATCCTCTCGCAGGCGGTTGATCTGGATTCTGGTGGTGAGGTACAGTTGAGCTTCCTGCACCGCCATATTTGAGGCGAAGTACGGGTGGTCGGCGCACTTCACCGGCCAGGTAACCTCAAAATATGCGTGCTCCTTGGTGAATGCTGCGTGCAGGTCTGCCACATGGGCTGCTAAGAGCTCCACCTCGTCGACTGACGTTGTGTGAGCATGTGTAGGCAGCTGCGCCTTCAAGGCTTGAAGTGAATCGTAGCGACCCATCTGGGTCTTAGCCTTGAAGACTAGCTCCGAGGGCAGCGTTGTTGGGGAAGTGCCCCTTGTTTTTCCCTCCACACTCGTCCCTAAGGCCTCGGTGGGGACGGTGAGCACTGTTGGTGTCGGGGAGGTCGCCCTTGACGAGCCCGCCGACTTGGTGACCTTCGGCTGCTCTTGGTCAGCCATCGAAATTCACTGGAGGTGAGCTTGTGAGCCCTCTAACATTTCTCACAGCACTGTGGTGCACAATCACCGATCCGGCTCGAAGGACCAAACTGTAAAATATTCGTAATAGATGTGCGCACGAGGATGCCGGCGAGGTTAAGTTCGGCGATGTGCCAACAAAACACTGTTTTGCACAATAAAGTGAGGTCTTTATTTAAAAGGTGTACAAACGGATGAGCCGTTGTGCACACTGGAATAACGAGGGTTGAGCCCTCGTACACTCTCTTGTACAATAATCCACCGGTTTAACGCGGGGACACGTGAACACGCACAACGCAAATACGCAATCAATAGACTTTATATGAGCTGATTGTGACGCGAACTCCGTGTTGAGTCTACTTTGATTCGAACGTGATTTGTGCACTGAATTTACTTCTTGAGCAAAGCTTTTAACACAACAATGAACAAATACGTTGTACGTTGCGCACGGTCGTGAACAGAATGTCGTTAAGATGGATGCGTATTTCCGCCTAGACGTCTTCTCGAACATTCTCGAGCGTCGATCGACAAGACGGGACCTGATTGGTCGATTGATTGCGTATCGACCGTGACTTCCGCTGCCCAGGATGTGCTGCGGTGATCGTGCGTGCGGTGACAAACAGAACTATTCATTCCCAAACAAGGACACATTTACTATTTATTTATAAATTATCATATGGGGATCTCACTTCTTTTTGCAAAGATGAACTCACTTAAAGACCATGTAAACGTACAAAATCATTATTTTTATCATTTAAATTAAAAAGTATTCATTTATGTCACGGTGTAAGAAAGATAGGTGGACCGACTCTATCCCCACTCCTGTGATCTTAAAGAAAAAGTTATTTGTCCCTCCTGCAGAGGGTATTAGTGTAACATGTGAACAATATCACGTTTACTTCCTTATGTTTCTTTCACAAGGGACATGGTGTAAGAAAGAAAGAAATCTTTCTTACACCGTGACAAGGGAAAACGAACATTGGTAATATGGGACGGTAATACTGTAATAAACTGTACAAATGAATATGAATTGGTGATAAATGACCTAAATGAAAATTTTCTTTCCCATATATGAAGCATAAGGAATATACTGTTGCTTACTGCATACATTATTATTTAACCTTAAGAATGCGACAAGTAGTTAGAATAAAAAATAGAGAGTATTCTAAGAGCAAAGAAAAAAGAAAACAGCCAAACTGTACAACAAATAAAGAAATATTTGTATAATTGAAACAAAGTCTTAATGCGTGTTTACTATAATATTATCCTAAGTATAATTTATCCTCATAAAATAAGCATTTTACATAACAATTAATATTTGTTTGGTCGTTAACCGACTCTCATTTTCTCAGTTTAATTAATTTTAAAAGTTAAAATATTTTACTTTATAAAACTTTTTATTGGAGGTGCATGAAGTCATTACAAATTTTGGAACCTACTTGGTATTAAGCACGTGGTTATGGCACGGTGTAAAAGAAACATAAGGAAGTAAACGTGATAATGTTCACATGTTACACTAATACCCTCTGCGGGAGGGACAAGTAACTTTTTCTTTAAGATCACAGCAGTTTTGTGGTGGGGGTAGCGTAGTCGGTCCACCTATCTTTCTTACACCGTGATTTATGTATATGTTTGTAAAAACCATATAGCTCAATGGTAAAAACACGTTTATAACTTGGTTATAACTTGACGGTAACCTGTCAAAATTTGTAGTGGATTGCATAGTGAAGATAGCGATTGACGAACGAAGCATGTATTAGTTCGAGTGGATTGCATAGTGAAGATAGCGATGGACGAACGATACATGTGTTAGTTTCATTTTGGCTGAAGGTGTGCGTGTAACGCGTATATACGTATTATGTTTGACGAAAAATTTCTTGAAGGAGAAGAAAATCAGAAAATCTTACCTTTTCCGACAGATTCATAAGACGATATTACGATATCTCTGTTATGCGTGGACCGATTTTATTGAATTTGGTCTTATTCGATAGCTTATATGCGGTTTACATCAGACAAATGCCTTTAAATTTAGAAAATATTGCAGGCGTGATGAGATATTAATGAAATAAGTTTCAGGTATGGTTGGATTATGCTATGTCCTAATTAGATGTCGCACGGCGACAAAATCGTTGTCGTTCGACAGACCGATTTCAGTCGGTCGTACGACAATGCAACAGTGTCCATATACGGTCGGCCCATTTATTCCATAAAATCGGCGTTTTTTACACTTCGAAAATCTACATATAATTCCACGAAATTATCCATTGCTTTTTGCGACGTCGTGCGTGCAATGCGACAAAAAACAAACTGGTTTGAAATTCAAACAAAACGACCGACATATACGAAATTGCCGCGCCGCATGCATTGCCAATTTGGACAAGCCCATAGAAAATCCTTTGTTTGTTTATAGTCGCGTTGGTTGGTTGGTCGAACGACAACGATTTTGGCACTGTGCGACATCTAATTAGGACATAGCGTTAGCCGGGCAACGAGTAAATGATGGCGGTAGCGACAGTCGACATATACAAGGTGTCGAAACATGTACTTGGCGTCGAGACGCTACCGCGTCTCTAGATATTACTTTTTTACAGAGCCACGTGTGACAGAAAAATTGATAACCCGACAAAATACAGCAGGCCCATTTCAACATACACGTAAGAACCAAAATAGTAAGGCGTACATTCATTGCATTCATATTTCAAAATGTTTGCAAAATAACGGAAGCGCACGTCGCAGGATTCGGGGACTCGCGAAAGGACTGTTTGGATTAGGAACACTTAACTTTAGACACTAAATTTAATTCTAAGTCTATTCACAATTATTTACAGTCTAATAATAAAGGTCCGTTATGAACGTTTACTACGATTATTTTACACTTAGCGATACTAATTCCTACGCGGTAGGCAACTTTTAATAAGCGGCGGCAAAGCACGTGGATTCGGCCCGAATCCCTAAGCAAAGCAAAATATAGCAGCGATAAGCAAAGCGACTTAGAAGACGGCTCGTCGACAAGTGGCGCGTACAGAACAGAGATCCAGGAAATCGGCCCGATTTCCTGGAAGGCAGAAGCAGTCCCCCTTCCATCGGTCGTAAGGCGATGGAAGGGGCTGTTTTCGGCGCTCCACATGAGTCAGCGGACCGGTGCCATTATCTAATTAGCGGTACGCCTGGGAGATGGCGTTAAAATGCAGAATTCTCTTAACACAAAATGATATTATAACTCATACTAAAGTAATGTAAGTTTTTATATCATTATTTTTTTGCAGAGCCACGTGTGACAGGAAACTGTTTAAGGAAACCAAATAAAGCAGGACCCCCCCCCCCCCAAATACGACAAGCTATTACAATCGAAAGAAGAATTTGTGCAATTACAGATGAAAGTATTGCTTGAGGAAACGGAGTCCAAAAGGCGCTGATTGGTCCGACTCCCCACTTAAGGGGGGCAACCACTTTAGGAGACCGAAAATTAGATGATTTTTGGGATTTTTTTTATTGCGAAAAAAAACGGAAATTTCCGCAACTCTAACAATAATTTTTTCATGTTTTCATATATCTCTGATAATTTTTTCAAGTTGTTTCATCCATTGTATTAAGGTGTAATCCGCTGTGTCCCTTGGCGTGTCCGCATCGTCGTTGTCGACTTGCGGGAATCGTGCAGCTCGCAATTAGCATCTGAACTAGTCCAAAAAATTTTGATACATTCTTGAGATGTTTTTTAAGAATATGAACTTAAATTTTGAAAAGAAATCGAGAATTTAATGTTGGAACGTGTTTGAAAAGAAAATGATCGATTTTTAGCATTTTGTTTCCCGGCATTTTGCAATAATAAATATTTTGTGAACAATCTAAGCTTTCCAACTTTAAGTTCATGTTTTAATAAATTATATTATGTAAACGTGTTCCAAATTTTAAGATGATCCATCAATTAGTTTTTGAGTTATGATTCCCGCAAATTGAAAAAATGTCGTTTCGAGAAAAACACGTTTAAAGTTTCACAAACGAAAAACTCAAACTCCAATGTGTTTAATCAAATGATAAAGTGTCTTACCGATTAATCAGCGATTCCACCTCAAAGCAAAGGTACTATGCTCTACGTGAGTCATAAAAAGGGACTACCTGACTCAGCGCTCGTGGATACCTGGGCGCGCTTGGGAGTCGAGCGGAGAGTCTTTATCGTTTATATACATACCGTTAGAAGGAATCCGAATATCGTTTTGAAATTTTCAGGGTATATTCTTAAGATATTTTGCTAATGATTTATGAAATAAAAAAAAATTGATTTTTTGAAGCATCTAAAGTGGTTGCCCCCCTAAAGGTAGGATCTCCTACCCGCGACTGGTCGCTGCGACTGGTCGCAGCGACCGGTCGCAGTATACTGGTGCAATGGGAAAGCATGTATCTGTTCTCCTACAAGCGACTGCGATCGTCGGGTATATGCCAGACGTAGGAGCCTGACGCGAGTCTGTTTGAGTACTAGCCTAGGCTACTCGAGAGGCAACACAATGCGATAGGGTCTGTTTCCCATTATACCTAGTCGCAGGCTGGGCACTGCGACCACCGGTCGCTTGACTCCCTCCGGAGGGAGTCTAGCGACCAGTCGCACTGCGACCCATTGCCACAGTGTGACAGAATCCCAAGAAATAAGGAAAGAAGTCAGAATTCAAAAGATATGGGAGTATGTATTTTTATGTTACCTGTAGACTACTAATATGAGCATATAAAAGCGGTAAAAATATCATGACGCCTACTTCTGATCTGTGTGCAAACACGTGTCTATGATTGTATGTATTTTTCGTGCAGAATTTTAAATCGCGTCTTTTAATTTTTGGTGATATAAAAGAAAACAATTTTTGGGGCCCCAAATGAGTAGTGTCGATTCTGCTAAGTAATAGCAAATAATTAGTTACATACAGTTTTTTTTCCATACGAAACCAATTGAAAAATTGTCAGCAATCATCCCCTTTTTAGTTCCACTTCCGGGAACTTCTGAACAAATTTTTTGTTTGTTTTCTAATCAACATAATCTAGGCCTTGCTACTGCGGAAAAAGCATTCGCGAATATTTGGCAGTTATGGATTAAGTACGTGTATTCTATGTCGCACAGTGGGGGTAAATCCCCAAAAATGGGAAAAAATGCAACATCCTGTATTTTGCATTTAAAAATGCCGAATATTATTAAGGAAATTGATACTAAAAGTGTTAATATATAAGTTTTACGTTATTTAAGAAAATAACGTCAATTCGTCATGAATTAGCGTCAATAGTTCCAATAAAACTACAAGAATTTGATAAATATGCCATGGAAAGTGCAGTGTTCCTATCGACACACGCGCGAAGTTCCATGATGTAGCGTGATGAGTGATGCCCTAAACGGATTGTTAGCGGGCCACGGTTTACTACAGCTTTATGACAGACCTTTGGCCCCCTACACGATATAAAGTAATTAGGAAACATCTGCCAAGTAACTTGCAGAACATCGGAACAATTTTTAGGATTAATCCCCAATTGCTACAAGCTAATTCCTCTACGTTCGGCAGACAATAAACCGTGTTTCGCTACAGTATAAAAGAATAATAAGTATGGTCGGAACGTTGACCGTGCCGAAAATTAATTTTCAGGTCCGCACAATTACCAAAAGATGTTCTTATGTTAGATCGAAGAATGTTTCCTTGGCAATGGTGTAGGAAACGAAATTATTCTGCAGAAAGACCAGAAGAAAAGGGGTGGCCATGCGACATTAAATGACCTTATGTTCCAACTTCTTCACTTCGTCTCAACAAATCATATATTATGAATATAAATGTATGCCAATGCATGAAAGAATACCCCTTCAGAACCAGGTATAACGATAACGAGAGTTCGTACAGTATCTTCAAGGTTTCTGCTTTCAACTATTTTATATTTTTGACTTTATTGTATAAAGAAGAGAAAATGATATGGAAGTAATTGCTGTTTTGATATAATTATGAAACAAAAATTTTGGAAACACCGTTCTTCGAGAAGGGGGGACCCGCGCTCTGTGAATTCGTCGGCGGAGTAGGAACCCTCTCCCTGTTCACGAAGTGGGGGAGGAAAATACCTACCACATTTTATTCCAAAATACTAAGCAGGCTGATCGGTCAAAGCGTCTCGCCAGGGTCACGGTTTATGGCGGTATGGTCCCGCGAGTCGACGGTAGACAACGGTACGTGCGGGTCCGAACTCATTATAGATATGTACCATCCACCGACAGAGCAATCAACGGATTAACTCAGTGCGAAGAAAGTTGAAACCCCTGTAAAAAACGGCAGGGCGTTGATTGTCCCTGTTCGACATCAGGTACACAAATGCTTCCCGATGAACGCTTCGAAAACAAGCAATTGCCTACCGTAAACGAATGAAGAAATTTCGCTTCGAAAAATTCTAAATTACCGGCTGTAAAAGATAATTGGAATTTCCGCCTCGCGCTGAGCCCACTTTGGTTCCGCAAGGCGAAACATGCAGAAATAGTGGTAAACCTGTATCCATGTTTGCCTATATACCAAATACTGTTCACAAAGTGTAAATACATTCCTGCGAAAGTATAAAATATTTTGGCAACCTTCCAATCGGCCAATTGAGTGGACAGACCAAAGAAGAAGGCAGAAATAAAGATTTTAAAAATTATAGAAAAAATTGTAGCTCAAAATATTCCCACTGCAATACAGACGAAGATGTTTTAAACTTTTTATGCATTTCTTTAGATCCAGTAATAGTTTTCTATCTTTGCCGAAAGAAAATCAAAAATCTTTTTTTATAAAGTAGCTTAATATGATTCGGCATTTCGATTGCGAAAAATAGCATGTTGAATAGTTCCTCTATTTCTTGGGATTCTGCCCCACTGTGGCAATGGACTTGGTCGCAGGTAGGAGTGTGCGGATCGTCCCGAGGCTCGAGTTCCTGGCCCTCGGGACGGGTCGGGAAATTTCGGGTGGGGTCGGGCGGGGTCGCGATACTTTCGTATTGCTCGAGATCCCGAAATTTTCGGGATCCCGAGACTCGTTTCGGGCTACAAGCAAAGAGGGGATATAATAAGAGGCGTCACTCGACAAGGACAGAAATAAACTAGGGAAATCACTAGACAACCAATTTAAATGCCCATTCGGCAATGATTGGTAAACTTCGGCAATAATCAGCAAACTGCGGTAAGGTACATTTAGTCGATTTGAATATCCCGCTCGAATAGACAACCAGTTTAAACGTCCGAGTTTTGCCGAGCCGACCTGAAATCAAATTGCCCGCTCATGGCGGCTATGCTTGTAGCCCGAATCGAGTCTCGGGATCCCGAAACCGTCGGGATCTCGGGCAATACGAAAGTATCGGGACCCCGCCCGATCGCGCCCGAAAGTTTCCGGCCAGTCCCGAGCCCGAAAGGTCGGGTATCCGCACACCCCTGGTCGCAGGAAAGGAGATTCAGCCTGGGGCCAGTCGCTGGGTCAAATCGCTGCGACCAGTCGCAGCGACCAGTCGCGGGTAGGAGATCCTACCTTTAAGGGGGTAGACACGTCACGTGACCTGGCCGATTCGGCAGGTCGGTATTACAGCAGGTTTTTTCTGCACAGAAATGGTAATACCGATAGATCGACGACTGCCCGGGGAATGCGAGAGGGAGCTGTTTGCTATTTCCGTATTCTATTCTGAATAAGGACATAAATTCCTTGCTGTTGCGTTGTACTTGTAAATATTTAAACGGAAGGTCTGCTGGTAGAGCAAACGTAGACAATTCATTGTACATTTTAATTACTTAAAATTTACTTATGCTATAATATGTTACGTTGGCCGTAAGGAGTTATAAGTGAAAAGAAAAAATAGATGAGCGGATGTCCCCAGAAAACGAAGTTTGTTATGTTAGGTTAGACATTTTTTATTAGCAAAACGCTGAAGCAAAACAGGAAAGTTATACACTTATTATAAGATAATTAAACGGCCCATGCAGAAAGCAGTTATTGAACAAACATTATATATAAAATTGAGTTGGTGCAATAGTGACTTTAGATTGCAATTGCTTATTCGATGGTTTTTCATATGCGCTTGTAACGTCCCACGGGGAATCAAACCATTAGAAACCGACTGTCGGTAAAGTAGAAACCGATCTCCATTACCATGTAACCTATCTTCTGTTACCGCGCAACCGTATTATAAGACTTTTATGTATAATTTATAATTTAGATAAATATTAGAGAAACAATTATTATAGGAACATTAGGAATAATTAATTATAAGTATTAGCAAAAGCACAAAATAAACTATAATGTATTAAGCAAGCAAAACACGAAATAGCAAATAGCGATTCACTGCACATGCGCCAGCACGCCAATTTTCCAGTATAAAAGGAGGCGCACGCAGCACAGCGGGACATTCAAGCTACGAATACGCTCATATGACGAACGAATGCTCAAGCCTAGAGGCAGCTTAAGTTTCAACCAGTGAGATTCAGCTCGCTCCGGAAACAGCAGCGGCGAATCTCTAGTGTATAAAAGTTACTGGTGCACCTCTTTGGTTTGCTCATTTGAGAGTCATAGAACCTCGTTCTTACAAAGCCATCGAGCTCGCTCCGGAAACGGCAGCGGCCGATCTTACTACAGAGATTGCCAAGAGTATTCGAGATCGCTCCGGAAACGGCAGCGGCCGAGCTCTGCAATATATACATATACATATTACGTAGCATTAATACAAAAAAAACCAAAAAGAGCATATATAATCGTAGACTGTAAGCAATATTAGTTCATTGTTATTATTATTAGATTAAACGTTATTAAATAAATAAGTATTGTTAAGTTTAGAAGCCTTAGATTTCAATCTTTTACTGTAGAATAGAACCCCCACCTATCCTATACTTGAGGGGACGCCGCTCTCCCCTCAGGGACCTCGACGCTCAGTTGTCCCCGGACGGCCGAGCGTTACACGCTAATACACTCGCCGGTGGTATTTCGATGTTGTCATCAATTATACAGAAACAGAATATGTTTATTTTTCATCGCATCAATATGAAAGTGACATCAATGGATTCCTCGCATTCTCCCGATTAAATTGACAGAAAATTATTTAAATCTGACTATTTTTAACGAAATAGGCTTTCAATTCTGCAAACAAATATTTCGCGTAATTTCCTTAATTACGATCCGAGTTATATCATTTTTAGGGCCAATTTGATCGAGAAAGCATAAGGAATTGATTGACGTAAAGAGATTTCGTAAAGATCGGATTAGAAATTGCAAAACTTCAGATTCATCAGTGCTTAGTGCGCAACATTGTATGGCCCCGCTGGTTTCGAGCGTCGAAGCCGATGAAACTCAGCGAGACACATGATTGCTGGCGAGCATCGCGTTTGACGACTCTGGCTAAAGAATCACCTTGTACAAATGCTAAGAAACGATAGTGTGAAGTGGCGGCGCGTTTCAATTGCACATTGGCAATACCGTAGATTCTAGGGCCTATAATATTAGCTCCGCGTTTCGATGTTCTTAATCAGAGTACTGCATTAATGAATTAAAAAATAAATGAATTGGTCAATTAGTTAAAATTAATGAACTGTGCATGATTTTAATGGCGCCTAATTTAATAGCACTTACAAACTGAATTACTAATTGTAATTAAAAGAATACTTTTTGTCGTGCAACATGAAGCCACGCACGCAAATGGTTGCGCGTATCGTCGAGAGCATCAGAAAGTATATGTACAGCAGCGCCGGTCAGGCTACCGTTTTCAGGGCATGGGCAGCCGCATTTGCCCGGGGCAAACGCTGCGAGCAAAGCTCGGGGCAGTGACGTCAGCTATCGTTAGAGCGGAGTGGGGAGGAATGGTTGTGGCGGGAGTACAGGCTCGTAGATGCGTAGGGAGGCGACGGTCCTTATTCATCCTAGGCATCTGTACCGTATTGCCCGGGGAGGCGTGGCTTGCGCGCCGCCAGCAAGTGTTTGCCCCGGGCTGTCTGACCAGTTGCCCTACGCGGCAACTCCTGACCGGCACTGATGTACAGTCTTCCAATTGTTGAGAAGCCTTTGGGCACAGATTATCGGGAAAGACCTACCCACCCCACTGTTTTGCTTTCTCGCTGCGAGCGAGGACCTTCGGGCCCTAGTAGACCGCCCGTTGACAGTCGAGAGCAAGAAAACTGACGAGCTAGATGAAATACCCAGTACAGAAAAATAAAATGTTCATGTTTTTGATAAGTGTTGATGAAAGTATTACCGATGGATTTTTTAGGATTTCCCGATGAAAATGATATCAAACATGGTGCAATTCGGTCAATTTTTAGTGAACGTAGAGTGTGTCCTAATCATGTAATCATAAGAAAAAATAACATTTCAATAGATACATGCATGAAACTCTGAGATCAGGAATTCCGAACCAAATGGGGCATATGTAAGCAGGGATTGAAACGGTTCCGAAAATAACTGTTTCAAACAGTTATATATCCGTTCTGACTGAAACAGTTATGAAGAACCGATATTCTGAATAACTGTTATAAGGAAACGAAATTTCTGACTATATCGATTTCGGTTACGGTTCTACAGAACCGATATTATATCGGTTATAACGGTTCTAGAACCGTTATTTTTTCGGTTCTATATCGGTTCTAAAACGGTTCTGGAATTGATTCTCGCATCGATTTTACAGGAATTGAAATAAGTGCATATTACGCTTACAGATTACTGTATATTAAGAATTTATTTTGAAGAAATAATTTTGTATTTATTATTAGAATTTCTAATTGTAGTTGCTTCTAAAAATGCACTTCACAAATGAGACTTGTGTATCCTGCGACATCCAAATCAGAAATAATGTTTCTATTTTATCGCACTGTTTCAATTCTGGGATGGCCGTCCATGGGTTTCTTTTGTCAAGAGCTTCTTCAAACATCTCAACTCGCGATGATTGGTTTAAGCTAAAAATTGTTTAAGTTAGGCTCGTTTCAGAGTTCAGCGGAGCGTCCGCGCTACGCGTGCGGAGTAAATTACCTATACATTGTATAGGAGCATTCGTCCCCATCCGCGCCACATGGTTACTTTGAAAAAAACGCAAGCTTTCACACTTTCACAGTCAAGCCGATTCCGCCACGAAGTAATAAACAGCTACACATCAAAACATTGACGTAGATACGCTACTGAGATGATGGCTAAAGCAAGAATAGACGTCTGCGTTGAAATTGCGTTGACAAAATAAATCCAAGCACAGCCATCGGAGAGTTAAAACATATAACAATTTCGTAGGAACAATATATAAGAATCAATTTACGAACCGAAATAAACCAACTCCAGAACCGTTTTAGACCCGATATAGAACCGATATAGAACCGAAAAAAATAACGGTTCTAGAACCGTTATAACCGATATAATATCGGTTCCGTAGAACCGTAACCGAAATCGATATAGTCGGAAATTTCGGTTCCTTATAACAGTTATTCAGAATATCGGTTCTTCATAACTGTTTCAAGAACCGAAACCGATATCATAACTGTTTTAAACCCCTGTATGTAAGAACTGACGAAATTCAACAATACTTCATCGTCTAAATTTTACAATAAAAGTATTTATTTGACGTGAATATAACGTCGGTCAGCAAAGTCTTTCTCGATTTGAGTTCTGTAGAAGGCTGATTTTCCTTCGCCATCGAAAGTCCCCTCTTGTCCGTCTCGCTGGCAATCATGCGACTCGCTGAGTTTCGTGGGCTTCGGCGCTCGAAACCAGTCGGGCCATACAATGTTGCGCACTAAGCAGTGACGAATCTGCAGTTATGCATTTCTAATCAGATCTGTGCGAAAGTGGCGTCAATCGATTCATCATATTTTCTCGATCAAATTGGCCCCAAAAATGATATAATTCGGACCATAATTAAGGAAATTACGTGAAAAATTTGTTTATAGAAGTGAAAGCCCGTTTCGATAAAAATAGTCCGATTTAAATTATTTTCTGTCAATATAACCGGGAGAATGCCAGAAATCCAGTGGTGTCACTTTCATATCGATGCGATGAAAAATAAACAAATTCTGCTTCTGTATAATCGATGACGCATCGCCGAGCAACGGCGATCTCGCGCGGCTCGGGCCACGAAGGTTTTCGTCGGCATTCGAGCTTCTAAGGTCGTATTCAGATACATATTGTGGAAAAATATGCATCGGTGCAGCGCCGGCGAGGGATCCGAATCTCAACAATACCGAACAGTTGACGGTTGAAGGAGGAGGAGAGGGGAGGAGCGGTCGCGTGGCGGACGCGAGCAGGGAGAAGACAGAAAAGGACGATCTTTGAAAGAAGTCGTATCCGAGCGTCCATATTAGTTTGATTCTACCGATTGTAGTTCGAGTAATTTCGAGGGGAAAATAAAGATCGTCTTCAATATATTGGCCGGTGAGTTTCGTGAGGAGTATTCTCCCACCATACCGCTGTCCTGCCTCGGTGCTCCTTTTCTCAACGTTTTCTGACTCGCTCTCGCCTTCGTTCAAGAGTGGGCCAGAAGTGGTGTTGATTGCGCCAAGCACCTGACGTGTAGGCCAACCGAGTTCTGAGCGTAGAAATACAAACATCAGAATAGGTGTGCGTTAGCTCCGAAAAATTCAGAAGTTTTATGGCCAGAACATTCATTCTTTCTCGATAGCTTCATCTCATATTGGTCTACGCATAACTTCGTAACCTTATGCCGGGTTTACACCAAGGCGAATACGAACAAAAACATTTTCGTCTTTTCTCGCGAACATGGTCGCTAACACGCTGTTCGTCTCGTTGTAAACGCGAAATAGTAGTGTTCGCTAACATTTGACCCTACTAATAGCCGTGAAATCCTCCGGATGTCCAAATCCATGAAACTTGGGTTTTGCTGTCCCTTGCCATTGTGGGACTGCTCGTAAACAGGCGTCCCTCTTGGACCGTCCGCCAGCAGGTACTCCACAGAAATAGTATGCGTGGCAAACTCGAATAAAATGTTTACATTTTTGGTTTTAGCATAATGGGAATATTTCCAACGTATGGATGAGATTTTTCTAATAAAAATGAAACCAAACCCGACGCAATTCAGACAAGTTTGAGTTCTGCTTATGATATATAATGGCTTTAAAATATCAATATTTTAATACTAGTAAGAACAGATTTGCTTGAAAAAAAAGATCAAATTTTTGGTTGGAGGTGATTCGTGTTTAAAGCTGTAGGATATTACTTACTAGGGAATAAGGAGAAAGTATTAACGAGTTATATGTGCGTTTAGAACTATACATATACTGTATAGATATGCATATACATACATGTATTTTAAAACATATACAACACTATACAAAGATTGGCATACAATATACAAACATATAAAATATGCAAACATAAAATGTACAAACATATAAAACACACACACACACACACACACACACACACACACACACACACACACACATATATACATAGATATTTACAAACTTAAGAAATATTTTATATGTATCTCTGTTGAGATGGGATTTGCCCATGCGGGCCTAAAAAAAAATTTCCAAATTCAGAACGATCGTCCCTTGCCAGACTGGATGGTGCCTCTGGTACACTTTGCAGTGGAAAGATTGCACCTTCATTCGAATCTATCCTCCACTCGCTCGGTATAAAATCTCCTGTGTTTGAGTCGAAGCGGTCGAAAGTACCGGGCGGCGAATAAATCGACTGCGTGCTAGCGTTTCGTTTTCGAAAATTATGTAAATGGACGCACGCTAAAACGACCATGGTCGCTTTCTCAGGTTGGAGTAAAATGGCACGTGTCAATACTCTAAAAACCGAGGCCAATATGCCGAAAGCATTTTCTACTACAATGCGGGCTCTGGACATTCGGTAGTTAAATACTCGTTCCATTGAGCCACGCATTTGATATCCGCTAAATGGTTTTATAATGTGTTTTTGTAACGGAAACGCATCGTCCGCAACAAAAACGAAAGGCAAATCCGCGGCTCCCCCGGGTAGACGGCTGCTCTGTGGGAGATCTAATTCTCCCCTTTGTATTTTGTCGTAAATGGAGGTGTTGCTAAAAACACCTCCATCTGAAATTCGTCCTTGGCAGCCCATGTTAACGAAAATAAAATTCGCTGAGTCGTCCACAACTGCCAGCAGCACAATGCTAAAAGAGCCCTTGTAATTAAAATAATCACTTCCGCTGTTGTGTGGAGCTTGGATTGTCACGTGCTTCCCGTCAATAGCGTCCACGCAGTGCGGGAAGTTCGTTTTTTTTATAAAAACTTTCCGCTACTTCTAGCCACTCTGCTGATATTACTGGAAGCTGGAAGAAAAAGTTCAAGTTAGTTTAGTTTAGACCGGTTAGCAATAGTGATTATTTCAGTACTGAAGGCAGTAAAGCATATAAAATAAAGTACTGTCAATTAAAATATAGTTACCTTTATCGTATCCTCTAGAACACCGACCAATGATTGGCAAACTTCCGGGATTATTAGGGATATAGTTGATTTCGCAACACGAAACGTGTACATCAAACTTTGAAATGAATCCCCCGTGGCGAGAAATCGCAATGTTATCAATAATCGATCGGTGGACGATACACTTTTTCGAAAATTGGTGTCCTGCCGAGCAATTTGAATTAGTAAATGTTCAAAGTCATTGCGCGACATCCGCGCAAAATTTTTGAACCCAGTTGGGTCACTTGGGTGTAAATCTTCGAGGAGGGAATATCCAGCACGCCGTTTAAATAGCGCCCTCGTCCAGCATTTTCGCCTCTTCCTTTGCTGTATTGCAGTGTTTAAAACAACTGCAGCGCAACAGACAATCAGATCATCGTCACTGCTGGACATGTTCCCACTGATTTAATAAACTCTGTAATAGGTACTCTGACACTACAAAGAAGTTGGGATGAAACGCTTGTGTCCGACACGATCGACGGTTCAAACCAAACTGATTTTTTTTTTTCTTTTTTATATTAAATGATTTTAATGGGCCGTCCCTCTAGACTGAAGCCTAGTCACCGGCCAATACTAATTATGGTATTACCGACAATGTAGGAGCCGTAGCTAAGAGTCAGTCGCGGAAAACTTGCAAAAAACCACACAAGCCTGAATGTTGTAATTGCTGAAAATAAAGATTAAAGATACATAGTATATACGTAATGAACCATTACATTATTTGTGAGATGAGGCACCAGTAGCGTCAAGCGTGCATTTTTTGGAGGCGCAGACTCGTGCATGATAGTAGCGTTATGTATGCGTGCGCAAATTGAACTTCGAATAGCGCTATATTATACTAAATGTCCATATAGGAAAATCCGTCCCATTAATGAAGCAATGGAAGCGACTGATTAGAGAATCAGGACTTCTGGAATCAAAGTATCTTGATTAGAAGAAAAAAGGGGGGAGGGGAGAGGTTAATGGGGAGGAAGGAGAGGTACAAGGTGGACAGGTATGAAGGGTTAGAAGGACATAGGGAAAGGGATTTTGACCTTGTATGGTATTTTGTTCAAGTCATATGTCCCAGTGAGGCGGACAAGGGGTTTTTTGTGTTCGGAGACCAAGTAATTGGCGATAATTTTATTAATGAAGTCGCTTAACAAAGGGACTTTGGCGTCACCATGAAGATCATCAGTAGAGTATTTAAACGGTGTATTTAAGATAATTCTTAATATTTTATTTTGAATTATCTGTAATTTACTCCTGTTGGATTTTGAAGTATTCCACCATACCTGTGCCCCGTAAGTGAGCACAGGCCTAATACAAGTTTTGAAAATATGCAGTCGGATATGCAAATTAAGGGGAGATTTGTGGCTGATATGCCTATAAAGGCATCCTGCCACTCTAAGAGTTTTGTTGATACGGTCGTTAATTGCAGCTTCCCAAAGCAATTTATAGTGGAAAATTATGCCCAAATATTTAACTTCACTGGACCAAGGTAAGGCTGTATTATTGATATTAATATTGAGATTACGTCTTTCTGCAAGAATGTTATGATTACGCGAGAAAATGATAGCCTCCGTTTTACTGGGGTTTATTTGAAGCTTCCAGTCAGAAAAATAGGACAGAACAATGTCAAGATATAACTGAAGTCGATTAACCAATGTTTTGATATTCCAAGAGGACGTATAAAGTGCAGTGTCGTCCGCATATAAGGCAAAATCGCAGCCAAAGGAGATTGGAACATCGTTAATAAAAATATTAAAAAGAATAGGTCCCAATAGAGAGCCCTGTGGCACACCTGCCTCGACTCGGTGTGGCTTGGACCTACAACCGGCACACGAGACAAACAACTGCCTATTGGTAAGATAAGAGGCAATGATAGCTATTACGCCAGGATCAAGCCCGATACAATGTAGTTTATAGAGGATGGCACCGTGCCACACCGAATCGAAAGCCTTGGAAAGGTCGAGTAACACCATGCCCGCGACCCTACGGACGTTAAGCTCGTGGCCAATATATTGAGCTATACGAAGTGATTGTTGAATAGTAGAATGGCCTGCACGGAATCCGAACCGGCAGTTGGTCAAAACTCTGTTTTCTACAAGGAAATCCGACAGGTGATTAAAAATGATTTTTTCAAATAACTTACCCATAACAGAAAGTAAACTGATTGGTCGATAACTGGCCACGAGCTCTCCCTGTTTTCCAGGTTTACGGATCGGTACTACTTTAGAAATTTTCCAGGTATTTAGAAAATATGCCCGCGAGATAGATACAGTAAAAATATAATACAACTGGCAGAAAATTTTAGCGGACGCGTGCTTCAACATGGGGACAGTCACGCCATCACCCCCCGATGCCTTTTTGGAAGCCATTTTATTTATATGCTGAGCAATTATTGCAGGAGAGACTGGTAGCAACATTCTATTCTCCGGAACCGGAGCAGTAATAGAGCAAACATACTCATTGACCATTTCATCATTGGCTGAGGACAGTTGAGCTGCTTCGCTATGAATCCTCGAGAAAAAGGTGGCAAAAAGCTCAGCCTTATCGAGGTCAGCGGTGACAGTATCTGACCCATTTCGGAGCGGAGGTAAAACTCTCGTTGTTGGAGTAGAAGTAATCTTCTTATACAGGGTGTCCCAAAAATGTCGGACTTCCTTGAAAGGGGTTACTCAGGGGGTGATTTGAAACAACTTTTTCCTTAGCGAAAATATTGTCCGAAGCTTCGTTAAGGAGATATTAACCAAAAACCCCGACCAATCAGAGCGCGCGCCTTCCGCCTGAGTTCCCGCGGTAGCGTTGGCTACGAGGTAGGCGACCGCGCTTGTGCTACGAACGTACGAACAAGCAAGTCGGCATGCATCGAAGGAAACCGCGTTACACATTTTTTTTTTTAAAGCAGAATCTTAAATAAGAATAATTTGAAGTGAGAAGTACGTAAATTTCGTTTTTAAATAAGGCATAAACGAAAAGGTAACGTAACAGAAAATGTACGACAAGTGATCGTAATTCGTTATTGAGGTAAAAATCCGTAGTTTAACAACGGCCAACACAACTAAATTTAAAAAATAATATTAGGTGTATGAATAAATTCTTTCCGACTGGAATTTCTATCGCGGTGGTATTCAGAAGCTGCCAGAAAAATGGCAAAAGGTAATTAACAATAATGGAAATTATTTCGATGATCGAGTTGTTTTCATATTTTTTAAATCGAACTGTTATTGTACCCTAAAATTGGAAAGAATTTATTTTCACACCTAATAATCACCAATAAATTAAATAAAACTCACCCTTTCAGACATTCCTTTCCTTGCTTTCCTTCCCTTTTCGGAAACCTGTGTCAGTAGGGCACTGTACCGATCCTGGTCATCGGCGTCCAGTGCTCAGCTGATCGCAGGGTCAATGTACCGAATATTCACTTCACTGCACGGCTACTAACACTGATCACTGAATTTATTTTTCACGGAACGTGTTGTTCCTACGTTATAAAAATTGGTGGCCGCGAAAGGGGCCGATTACTGTTAATTACTGAGACGAGATTACTACTATTACCCGGCGAAAAGAAAACTCGTGGCAGACTGTCTCGGGCTGTGCAGTCCGCTGCTGTGCAGCGATCAGATACGGATCCGACCGACGATCGTCAAAACAAAAGCGTAGGCTACGCTTGGTCAAATCGCTCTATCCCACTCGATCTCGTGTTTCGTTCGATCTCTTCGTCGCGCGGTGCGACAATGTATGTGGCAACTTCAGCCAATAACCAAAATACGTGTGCCCCGTCTTTAAAAGTGTGCCCAAATAGGTGACTCGACCAATCGTCACAGCAGCGGACTGCACAGCCCGAGACCGTCTGCCAGGTCTCTTCTTTTCGCCGGGTAATAGTAGTAATCTCGTTCCAGTAAATAACAGTAATCGGCCCCTTTCGGGGCCACCAATTTTTATAACGTAGGAACAACACGTTCCGTGAAAAATAAATTCAGTGATCAGTGTTAGTATCCGTGCAGTGAAGTTAATATTCGGTACATTAACCCGGGCGCACTGTGATCAGCTGAGCACTGGGCGCTTCCTAACCATAAATCTTTTCGTCCACCGATAACCAGGATCGGTACAGTGATCCAGTGACACAGGTTTCCGAAAAGGGAAGGAAAGCAAGGAAAGGAATGTCCGAAAGGGTGAGTTTTATTTAATTTATTGGTGATTATTAGGTGTGGAAATAAATTCTTTCCGATTTTAGGGTACAATAACAGTTCGATTGAAAAAATATGAAAACAACTCAATCATGGAAACAATTTCCATTATTGTTAATTACCTTTTGCCATTTTTCTGGCAACTTATGAATACCACCGCGATAGAAATTCGGTAGCTTTGTACTTATTATGTAAATCCAGTCGGAAAGAATTTATTCATACACCTAATATTATTTTTTAATTTTAGTTGTGTTGGCCGTTATTAAACTACGGATTTTTACTTCAATAACGAATTACGATCACTTGTCGTACATTTTCTGTTACATTACCTTTTCGTTTATGCCTTATTTAAAAACGAAATTTACGTACTTCTTGTCCTCTTACTTCAAATAATTCTTATTTAAGATTCTGCTTTAAAAAAAATTGTGTAACGCGGTTTCCTTCGATGCATGCCGACTTGCTTGTTCGTACGTTCGTAGTACAAGCGCAGTCGCCTACAGCGTAGCCAACGCTACCGTGGGGGCTCGGGCGGAAGGCGCGCGCTCTGATTGGTCGGGGTTTGTTGTTAATATCTCCTTAACGAAGCTTCGGACAATATTTTCGCTAAGGAAAAAGTTGTTTCAAATCACCCCCTGAGTCACCCCTTTCAAGGAAATCCGACATTTTTGGGACACCCTGTATAAGATATAACGCGTTGCAGCCAGCAAAGCTTATCTAGTTTTCTAGTATACACTATATATATTCTATTGTATACGATAATTATTGAAATTGGTCTTATTCGAAAGCTTATATGCGGTTTACATAAGAAAAATGCCTTTAAATTTAGAAAATATTGCAGGCGTGATGAGATATTAATGATGAAATAAGTTTCAGGTTAGTTTGGATTAGCCGTTTCTCGAGTAAATGATAGCGGTAGCGACAGTCGACATATACAGGGTGTCTGTCCTGTACTTGGCGTCGGGAAGCTGCCACGTCTCTAGATAGAATATAATAATATCGATAGTAATGATAAATCGTCTTTATTCCCTTTTCTTTTTTAACATACGATACAGATACAGATACAGTGCAATTAGAATCGCAAATAACGGAATACAGCGCGATACAGTCAGTAAAGCTTATAAATCTAGTTTTGTTGTATACACTATATAAGATACAGCGCAATACAGTCAGTAAAGCTTATAAATCTATTTTTTTGTATACACTATATCCTATTGTATACGATAATATTTCCCGTACCGGCCACCCCGACGCAACGGGTAGAATAAAGACACACGTATACTCTTTAAACGACTGTTATCTATTTTGGTGTACAGGGATATTATCCGTACGTCCGAACGCTAGGACGTACGGTGATGGACTCTTTTCTTGTCGGCCTCCTGATCGTCCTCTTGACGGAGGCCGACCGTCTTCTCTCTTCGGCTGCGAGCACCAGTAGGCTATGCACGGGCCTATACCCGGTGCTCGCAACACTACTCTCCCCTCTCGAACAGCGGTCGTCCCGACCGCGGTGGTTCCTCTTCGTACCCCGGTCTGAAGGCGTGGTCGTTTTAGCTCGGTGGTTCCTTCAGACCTCCGCCTCGGCATTTGCCTTCTCGCTCAGGGGAAAACCACTCCAAAAACCCTGAGCAAGGCGTGGTTACACGGGGTGGCTGGTTAGTCCTCTTTACCACGTTCCTCAGAATTCTGACGATGTCCTCGTTCTCTGCTGCTGGTCTTGCGTCGACGTCCATGGGGCACTCCAACGATGCCCTCATCCTCTTCCGTGTGTCCCGCGCCGAAATCTGCGGAGAACTCCGGCCTCCGGATCTCGCCGATCCGTGAACTGCTCCAGGAGTCGTCGTTCGTTCCGTTCTTCCTGCTTCTCCTTCTTCGCGTTTTCTCCGGGATTCTGCACTGGAATGTCCCACGGCGACGTTGTCGCTCGGGCGTTGTTGCTCCGACGCTGCGTCCTCTTTTTGGTTGCAGGCCGCTGTTTCCTCCAGGGACACGTCTCCAACGTTGAGTCCATGCTGTCCCGGACGAGGTAGCCCAGGGTCCATGGTTTGTCCAACGACGACTATACCATTTCGGCGACGTGGCGACCTCCTCGGTACGTTCTCCGTCTAGTAGTCCGCGTCCCACAAGCGTCACACTCGGCACTATTCCCTCGGGCGTCCTTCTCGTGGCTTTACCAGCTTGGAACTCCAATCCATGTACAGCTCCGGGGTCCCTTACAAAAGAGGTAGGAACATTAACATTCTCTCACTCATGAGAGAATTCGTTGGAGCCGGCCAGAACCGGGCGGACGGACAGGCGAGACGGGTTCGACAACAGGGGGTCACGTCTAGCCATGAGCGTGTCATCGGCCCGTTCCCCGATCAACCCGCCCGGAACCACCAGCCCGTCTGTCGTGCTCTCGTTAGCCCTGTCCTTGACTTCATGATGGCCCCATTCCTCTTCGTGGCCTCTGGTGCTGCTTCAGGGGACCGTCCTGTGCGTCCGGTTAGCGCTCTCGTCTCCGCGACATCTCCTCCAGCCGATCCGAGTACCTGTTCGTCCGACTGGTGGTTGGGGATGCCATTTCCCTCCTGCTGTCCACCCTCTCCTCCTATGCCTGGGAGTCCGCCCGAACCTCCATCCCGGCTGTGCCAGGGGCAGGCGGGTTCCTCCAGGGGGCTAGCGGGCCGCTTCCACGTATGTCCGCACGCCCGCTGCGGACCGCCACGCTATTGCGGCACATTCAGGGGAGTCGAGAGCGCATATCCCGACCGCGGTGGCAGTCCCCCGACACCTTGTCCCTCGTCGTGGGGTATCGTGTTCTCTGAAACAATCTAAGAGAGCGGGGGCTGGACTGCGAATGCAGCCCAGTCCACCAGATTAGCTTAAGACTAATCTTCGGTATTCTTTTCCCCTCTTCACGTGTTTCCAGTCTTCTTTAGTCGACGAACGGCTCATCCCGATTGAACGTCCCCACTCTTTGGGACTCCGTCTCTCGGGTGTTGGCGATCCTACGACGGTGTTCGACCTCGAACTCCTTCCGTCGTGACTTCGCACTCGGCCACTCTGCGACGATGTTCGCTCTCGAACTCCCTTCGTCGCAGCACAGCAACTTCGCGCACTCCAGGCGCCTCTGTGTTGCTTCGGTGGTGTCGCACTCCTGGGGACGCCGCTCGCCAGCAACACTGCATGGACCCCCGGCCGTCACCCAGAGCCGTACATTCACCCTCGGTGTGGTCCGTGCACTCCCGGACGTCCCTGCGTCTCCGCCGAAGTCGCACCTCCACCACCAACACTCCGACGCTCCCTCTATAGCGTCCTACCAGGCCTCTTCTGATGACGGTTCCCCGAGTCTGACGAGTCCCTCGATTCTCCTTGCAGCTCCAAGTTGAATCGGCATTGCTGAGCGTTGTGTCTGGATGTCGTTCGACGACTCACACTTCTCCACGGAAACTGTCCTTCCCGTCTCGGGAGACGTCGAAGCGTTAATCTTTGGTTATACCAACCCGTCCATCGCAGGGACATTATCCAGTGGTAAAAGGGGTGAGCAGTGTACAATGGGAAACAGATTTCATATGGGAAACAGGTGGAACATATGGGGAAACAGGGGGGAAACATATGGGGAAACAGGGGGGAGCATATGGGGAAACAGGGGGAACAGAAAGGTGTCTTGACAAGACCGAAAGACTTGCACTCCAAGAAAGGTGTCACCGGCAGCGCGTCTCTACCATGTAGTGATTACGGTTTTAAAACCACGTGGAAAGATTTATCGCACGATAAGGTTACCTCATCGAGATGTCAATGTCTCTCGTTGCTGTGAGCGACTCCTCACGAAGTCAACTTCAGAGCGCGCTGTCATTTCAGTGGATGGCGCGTGCCCCGCCATTTTCTTTTATCGAGCGTTGTCGATAATGGTTTTCTACATTACCCTATGTGGACTATTCAACCAAAGCTTCGGCTTCTTTTTCGGAGGTCGGCTTCTCGAGCGTCCAGAGCCGACCCAGCCATGGTCTCTTCCTTTGCAGCAGCTTCGTCGCCTACTCCTCGGAGCTGCTCTGATGTCGGCGGTTTTCGACCGCCGTCGCCATTTCCTGCATTCGTCCGTCGGCGTCGGCGAGCCTCGACCGCCGTCGCTTCTCCTGTGTTCGTCCCTCGGCGTCGGCGGGCCTCGACCGTCGTCGCTGCTCCCGCTGTTCGGCCCGTCCTTCGCTGGTCAGCTGCTTCTCCGGCTGCTGAATCCTCTTCTGTCCTCCACGAGGAACTCGCGTTGTACGCAACGGCTCCTTGCGTATCGCATGCAACAGCTCCTTGCGTATCTTCGGATCCGTGGTTACGGATCCCACTTCTGACACCATTGTTGCGCCGGGGCGTTTCCCGTACCGGCCACCCCGACGCAACGGGTAGAATAAAGACACACGTATACTCTTTAAACGACTGTTATCTATTTTGGTGTACAGGGATATTATCGATGGTACGTCCTAGCGTTCGGACGTACGGTGATGGACTCTTTTCTTGTCGGCCTCCTGATCGTCCTCTTGACGGAGGCCGACCGTCTTCTCTCTTCGGCTGCGAGCACCAGTAGGCTATGCACGGGCCTATACCCGGTGCTCGCAACAATATAATAATAATAATAATAAATCGTCTTTATTCCTTCTTTTTTTTCCACATATGATACAGCGCGATACAATCAGTAAAGCTTATCCCCTCAAAAACTTCAAAAAAGTAATAAAATTACGCCAAGTACATCAAATCAAGTAAATCACAAAACATAGAAGATAATAATAATTACAAAATTAAAAAAAGATGTGAAATCAAAATGAGCTGCAAGTACATAAAGGTGCTTTCAGTCAAATAGTTGGCGAGGCCAGGCAAGGTCAAGGTGTCGATGAATAAGAATTATTTAAAAACGCAAAATATTGAAAGCGTACTCATATTTGTCGGAGTTTTAAATTGCGAAATTATCTGAAAGCTTGCCAGGGGAAAGGTATCAGTGTCGACGAATGATCTTGGAATTATGTTAAAACGCAATATAATGATAATGAAAATGTACTCATATTGTCAGAGTTTTAAATTGACTAATTATATGAAAGCCCGCGAGAGGAAAGGTATGGGTATTGATGATCTGAGAATAATACCTCGCCTGGCCACGCCAAGTATTTGACTGAAAGCACCTTTATGTACTTGCAGCTCATTTTGATTTCACATCTTTTTTTAATTTTGTAATTATTATTATCTTCTATGTTTTGTGATTTACTTGATTTGATGTACTTGGCGTAATTTTTTTGACTTTTTTGAAGTTTTTGAGGGGATCTCACTTCTTTTTTCAAAGATTAATTGTACTATTATTTGCAAATTCATATTCATACACACGTATTAATTGTTTATTTATCCTGAATGCATGGAAAATCTTCCAGACGATTAGATCGAAACATTTGGATCAAATGTTGACGCATTAACGCATGATTGTACGTTACTTTGTCTAGTAATTTATTGAACTGATTATGAATAATAACGAAACAGCAAATGCACTCGCAACAACTCCGCAATCCCGACTGTTAGGTTGAGCTTGTAGGGGAAGGTGGGACAAGATGGGGTAGTTAAGGTTTGATGATGAATAAAACACAGGTTTTCATAATCAACTAATCAATTTTTTTGATTGAATCATTCTTTGGTAATAAGTCCTTCAGTTTAACTATGCATCAACCTAATCTCTACAGGTTTTAATAGAAAATTTCAGAAAAAGTCCTTTCTCCCGATTGTTAGATTGAGTTTGTACATGTGGACATTTAATAAATTCTTCGTCGATTTTTCCGCCATGTTTGGTCAAAAAAGGGTATAACTTCTTAAGGTAAATTTTAACAACCTAATCTCTACAGGTTTTAATAGAAAATTTCAGAAAAAGTCCTTTCTCCCGATTGTTAGATTGAGTTTGTACATGTGGACATTTAATAAATTCTTCGTCGATTTTTCCGCCATGTTTGGTCAAAAAAGGGTATAACTTCTTAAGGTAAATTTTAATTTGTGCAAAATCTGTATGTGATCCTGATGAAATGAGGATGTTATAATTGCGGTGTTTCCACGTTTTCTGGACATACGAGTCTTTTGCTCTGTGATTGGCACGAGAATCAATTATTTTGGTCTAATTATTAGAAAAGAAGTATCATTTTCCTCGGTCCGTCTTACGTATGTAGTTTCAAACCATCCTGGAACAATAAGAAACTTTGATTTTTATATCTAGGTTTGTGAGGGGCATGATGGGTAACTCTCATTTTCATTACCCTGACATGCCCCTTCTCGTCTGACTATAATAATCATATGAACACTGCCCGAAACATTATTTACAAAAGCATAAAATAACACACGTACCTTATAGCCAGCTAAATTCTGCCTCAGAAACATATAATAATACATGTACTGGGGATCTTCTATATTATTATATTATATCACTGTCACGGGTCCTAAAAATAAGGAAAAAGTAAGGAAATCCCAATAAATGATAAATTCTGATCTATCTTCGTCACACGTCCACGTGTTTACGGCGTACTGCAGCCTATCGAGTGATGTTAGAAGATAAGGCGCGTATGCAGCCAGTAAAGCTTACTCGGAATACTCGGAATAGCGCAAAGCAGCTCAGCGAGTTTACTTTACTCATTTTTTGATTAAGGATAACTTCTACGTAAGTTTAACAACTACGAAAAGAAACCATGTGCACTGCATTGCCGATCTATATGAATTATATGTATAGTACTTTGTGTACAGTCATGGTGCGCGAAGCAGCTTATGGCGCTGAAAGCAGCCTTTGGCGCTGAACGTATTTAACATTGAACTGTATTAACAACCACAATTAACACCTTTCGAAGAAAAATATGTATGCATTTTTAGCATTTCGTGGCCAAGCTAGTTTTTCTACTCGTAAATCATCAACGGATACCCACGTTGTGCCCTTACCCCTTACCATACTCGTGTAATGACCATCGGAAATACTTTTACCGTGGTGGAAAATCGCTGCCTTAAGTTTGTAACAGTGATCTACCATTTGTATTTTAGTAGTAGACGAAGTCACGTCACGCGCCGCGCAGGCGTACGGCGCCGCGCCGACAAGCCGAGTGCGCGCCGCGGCAGCTAGGCGGCCATGCAGCCGCGAGCTGTCTCGTGGGCGAAGATGTACGGGCTCGCGATATAAGGACCGCGGCGAGCAAAACTGATAGCTCTTGTTCCGCACGAATTAGCCGATACCGCTGCCGTACCGTACGCCAAGACGCTCATATTTTTGATTCCGTGAGGTGTGCACGCGTCGACCGATCGTCACGCTGTGCCATTAACCAGCCTCTTTCCTAAATAGGCCGACAGCAATCTTGCGCCCTACCTCGCCTGTAAGGTGTCTCCGCGCCGCTATCGGCCAGAACCCTATTGCACACGGGAACGCCACTATACGACTCTCGTACGATCGTGCCTGTTAAGGCCCTTCCGAGCAGAACGTTCCACAAAACTCCGCATCCTTGATCCCCCAGCTCGTCGCCAGCGCCGCCGCCGCGAGAACTACGCCGCCCCGATTTTACCGAGTCGAGTCTCCGCACCCGCAACCGTTACGCGGAAATCAATGTAAACATAATTACAGGATAATAAACATTGTTATTGTTTAAAACGCTTTACTCATTTGACGAACCCGGCCTTAACGACTGAGTCGGCAATAAACTCCTCCGTCCCACCGGCAACCGTCTCGCAAACCGGAGACGGTCACAGTAGGTATTGCTTTGATGTAGAAATTTTCAACTTTCGTTGTTCCATTACTATCGTGATCGAACAAATGTAATTTTGCAATAAGAATTTGTTTGGAAGCAGTTATATCAACTTTCTTCATTGTGTTTGAATTTGCATTATCACAGTTATTGCACGGATCTTTCAGATTTTTCCATCCTGTGAAATTGTGTTTTATTATATCTTGAAATTCAAATGATTTTTTTTTTAACATCTTGGGCAGTGCAAGATGTACTACACAATTTGTACTAATAGTAGTACTTGTGTAATTACACGCTAAACATCTTAATACCGTTGTTATTTCGTGTTGTACTGCATTCTTAATAAGAATCTCATGATCACAAAGAGAGGTAATAAACTCAGCTGCATTATGCAGCTGATTGTAAGCGTATTTTTCTCCTGCGAATTGCCGTAATGATATTATGTTTGGATTTTGATCCGATTTATATTGGTCCATAAAGATTTTTATAATATGATCAGCTTTTTCAGTCGTTAATAAGCTTTCTCTTATGGATGAGCAATATAACATGCATTGGATCGTGGCATTCGCATAACAAGACACACCATCAGAATTCGGGAGACCTCTTACGTAGTATTGAGTGATATCCACGATGTGATCATTAGTATTGTTGCGAGCACCGGGTATAGGCCCGTGCATCGCCTACTGGTGCTCGCAGCAGAAGACAACAGAAGGTCGGCCTCCGTCAAGAGGACGATCAGGAGGCCGACAAATGGAGAGTCGATTACCGTACGTCCGAGCGTTAGGACGTACGCGAACTATAATCGGGACGCCTACATGTATTACGAATAAAGTAACCGGTCGTTAATGTGAACCCGTGTTGTTATTCGACCCTTTGCGTCGGGGTGGCCGGTACGGGAAACGCCCCGGCGCAACAATGGTGTCAGAAGTGGGATCCGTAGCCACGGATCCGAAGATACGCAAGGAGCTGTTGCGTGCGATACGCAAGGAGCCGTTGCGTACGACGCGAGTTCCTCGTTGAGGACAGAAGAGGATCCGACATCCGGAAAAGCAGCTAACCAGCGAGGGACGGGCTGAACAGCGGGAACAACGACGGCGGTCGAGACCCGCCGACACCGAGGGACAAACATCGGAGCGGAGCGGCGACGGCGGTCGAGGCCCGCCGACACCGAGGGACAAACAGCGGAGCGGAACAGCGACGGCGGTCGAGGCCCGCCGACAGCGAGGGATAAACGGGAATGGAGGAAATAGCGACGGCGGTCGAAAATCGACGACATCAGAGCAGCTCCGAGGATTTGGCGACGAAGCTGCTGCAAAGGAAGAGACCATGGCAGGGTCGGCTCTGGACGCTCGAGAAGCCGACCAACGAACAAGAACCTGAATTCTGGTTGTATCGGTGTCATTGTATAACGTAGAAAACGATTACAACAGAAGTGACAGCACGGACTGAAGTTGGCCCGTTCGCGAGTATCGAGCAACTTCGACGTTTGACACATTGACGTTTGACATTGACGTTTCGAATCCTCATGTGACGGAGAGAACGTTTCCGTGGAGAAGTGTGAGTCGTCGAACGCCATCCGGATACGACGCTCAACAATGCCGATTCGCCTTGGAACGGCAAGAAGAATCGAGGGGCTCGACGGAGTCGGGGAATCACCAGCACAAGAGGCCGAATCGGGACGCTATAGAGGGAGCGTCGGAGCATTGGTGGTGGAGGGTGCGACTCCGACAAGGACGCGGGGACGTCCAGGAGGGCACGGACCACACCAAGGATCGGTGGGTGTACGGCTCTGGGTGACGGCCAGGGATCCATGCAGTTGTGTTGCTGGCGAGCGGTGTCCCCAGGAGCGCGGCACCACCGGAGCAACGTGGAGGCGCCGGTAAAGGCGTGGAGTTGCTGCTAAGCTGCGACGAAGGGAGTTCGGGGACGAACATCGTCGCAGGAAGGCCGAGTGTTACATAAGTCGCGACGGAGGGAGTTCGAGGACGAATACCGTCGCGCGAACACTGAAAACCCACGAAGACAGAGCCCGAGAGTTGAGCTGTTCAACCGAGATGAGCCGTTCTTCGACTAAAGAAGACCGGAGACACGAGACGAAGGGAAAGGAAGACGCAAGAAGGAAGATTAGAATAAGCTAATCTGGTGGACTGGGCTGCATTCGCAGACCAGCCCCCGCTCTCTTAGATTGTTTCAGAGAACACGATACCCCACGACGAGGGACAAGGTGTCGGGGGACTGCTGCCGCGGCTTGGATGCGGCCCCGAATTCCCCGAATGTGCTACGACAGAGTAGCAGCCCGCAGGAGAGCGCGGACATACGTGGAACCGTTCCCCTAGCCCTGTTGACTTGGATCTGGGCGGCTCCCCGGTACATGCGTACCAACAGGCCCAGCTCGACAGGGTGGGCAGCAGACGGGAAATGGTGTCCCCAACCACCGGACGGACGTGCGAAGCACGGACCGGTCGGAGGGGGCATCGCGGAGACGGGGCCGTTGACGAGCTGCAACGAGACGGTCCCCTGGAGCAGCACCAGAGGCCAAGAAGAGGAATGGGGCCATCAGAAAGCCAAGGAAAGGAAAACTGGAGGCGAAGAAGAGAGAAGAACGAAGATGGGCCGGGAACTCAGGGCGGATTGATCGGGGAACGGGCCGATAGCATGCTCATGAGTGTGACCCCCTGCTTTCGGGCCCGTCTCGCCTGTCCGTCCTCCCGGTTCTGACCGGCTCCAACGAATTCTCTCGTGAGTGAGAGAAGGTTAATGTTCTTTGTCTCTGTTGCAAAAGAACCCCGGAGGCGCAGAAGGACTGGAGTTCCGGACCAGACCACCGGAGGGACATCGAGGGCCAACCCCTGTAGAAAGCAGCTGCCTACAACCGAAAGGAGGACACAGCGGCGGAGCGGCAGTGTCGGAGCGGTAGCAGCGGAACAGCAACGTCGGAGCGACAGCACCGGAGCGACAACGTCGCCGTGGGACACTCCGGAACAGTCCCAGGAACGGCGCGGGACCCACGGGAGAGGACGAGGACACCGGGGGAATTCCGGAGAAATTCGTCGTTGGAAACACCGGGGGAGTTCTCCAACACGACGCGGTGGGGATCGTCGTGGGACGTTCAGGAGCAGAGTCCCAGGAACGCCGCAGGACAAGGAACGGAGGCCCAGGAACGCCGCCAGACAAGGAGCAGGAGAGTCTCATCGAGGGACAGTAACAGACAGATTTGTCACTGGACATTGCGAAGAGGAAACAGGTCTACCCCTAACAGTCCAGTGGTACCCACGCCTTGCTCAGGGTTTTTGGAGTGGTTTTCCCCTGAGCGAGAAGGCAAATGCCGAGGCGGAGGTCTGAAGGAACCACCGAACTGATGCGACCACTCCTTCAGACCGGGGTACGAAGATCCCGAAGAGGAACCACCGCGGTCGGGACGACCGCGGTCGGGACGACCGCTTTTCGAGAGGGGAGAGTAGTGTTGCGAGCACCGGGTATAGGCCCGTGCATCGCCTACTGGTGCTCGCAGCAGAAGACAACAGAAGGTCGGCCTCCGTCAAGAGGACGATCAGGAGGCCGACAAATGGAGAGTCGATTACCGTACGTCCGAGCGTTAGGACGTACGCGAACTATAATCGGGACGCCTACATGTATTACGAATAAAGTAACCGGTCGTTAATGTGAACCCATGTTGTTACTCGACCCTTTGCGTCGGGGTGGCCGGTATGGGAAACGCCCCGGCGCAACAGTATTCTGACATTCGGATACATTATAATTAGGTACCGCCCAAACAGCATCACAAACTTTGAGGATGCGTTTTTTAGAAATTGAAATAGTCATAAGATCAGGTCTATATTTTTTTCGCAATCTATTGTACTCTATTATAGCCGATTCTTGTGCCTTTACGGAAGATGGATCATAATTGATAAGATGCAATCCTTGTAATGTGGTCACCCGTGTAACGTCCTGCGACGAGCCGCCATAAAAATTCTTTCTTTTATTATATTAATTCTTATTCTATATCCTTATTATTCTATATTCTTCATATCCTACACCTAAGACATTGTATTAGTAGTAAGACTTGAATGCACGTATGGAGAATGCAAGTATGGACGAATGCAACCTAGTGGTCAGTGAACAAACCAAGTAAAGTGAACGCATGCGCAGTGTCATTCAACACTGCGAGTGAACCGAGTGCGGACCGCGAACGGATCAAGTGCGCATGCGCGAGACGCACGATCGGCCGAACGGCAAGTGAAACGCGAGGGTAACGCCTGATTGGCACCAGCTAAATACAAAAGCTAATTGGTGCGCGCAAAGTGCGACATGTGATTGGACCGAGCTAGGTTCACCAAATAGGTATAAATATGGGCCCGCCAGCAGCAGGAGAGCAGAGATCCTCGAGATACCATTGAGAGATTCTCACGATATCATAAGTACGCACCACTTGAACCAACCCAACCAACTAACATTCACTCCGAGGCGCTCGAATAGGCACTACGCTTAAAATTCCACATCCAAACCAAATTTCACTCCAAGGCGCTTGAACCGGCATCTTGGATTTCCAAAGACATTCAATATCATTCACAAATCTACCATCTAAGGCAGCTTGAGTAGGCACCTTGGCTACCATCTGGGTATGCTCTAATCAAGCTACCTGGCTACCATCTGAGGCGCTCGACTAGGCACCTCGGCTACCATCTTAGGCTGTTCTTGACAAAGCACCTGAGCAACGTGGAATCTACAACTAAGGAGGCTTTTAACGGAGCACTTTAGCACCAATCCTAGAAAGCGTGGGCAAGCTGATAGGCAACTGGAAGCTATTGAAACCCGAGAGAAAGAACCCTCTCACTCTCTTGACTTAAACATTCTAAATCGACCAAAGTGTCATTCCTTATATATACCGACCTAGCGTCAAATTTATATCATAATTCTATTTCTTTTCGACTAAGCGTCTATTACTATTTCTTTTCGACTAAGCGTCTATTACTATTTCTTTTCGACTAAGCGTCTATTTCTATTTCTTTTCGACTAAGCGTCTATTACTATTTCTTTTCGACCGAGCGTTAAATGCTATTTTCTCTCGTTCGAAACGATATTTCGAACTCTTACCGATCGGAGCGATATATACATATATAGGTTAGTTAATTTTCTGTTCTATCGACTTAGCGTCACGAGCGAAAATCGAGTAATATTCTGTTTAACCGACCAATGAGTCGTAATCATTTTCGTTCCGTTACAATTTCACGACACCGCGTCGTACTTGTTCAAACCAAATCAATTCTCTTGAATAAACCATTTTTGTTATTTATCGATAAAAGAAGGACTCTAGTTTCATGAAATTCATTTCTTTATCGCACGCCACCCGAACCAATCCCACCATTCTACGAGTAACCGCTCTACTGGTGGAATCCCCTGTAATTAACGGCAACGTCTCGTTCGAGAACGTTACACCCGTGAAAGAGCAACGTAAATTTGTCCGCAAGTAAATATTGAATTGCCTGCTTCTACGACAGCATTCTGCAGGCTTAGTCCCTGACTTTTGTGAATAGTTATACCATAGCTGAGGCAAATCGGAAATTGTTTTCTTATAACGAACGCTCTATCCATTACTTCAAATTTAACACATACACGTTCTATTATATGTTCTTGCCCCGTGGGTAATATAATTTTTAATTTTTCAACGTCATTTTCAACACCTCGTATAACTGAAACAAGTTTAGTAATGGTACCGTTGACAAGACCTAGCGTAACATCAATATTTCTTCTAATCATGATTTGCACTCCTACTTTAACAATTACGACCCTTGCAAGTCCCGCCGTTCGGGAGCTATCATCGTCATTATTGTTCAGTACCTTTGACACTTTTTTTTTCATGTACGGTGCACAATTCGTTGTATCATGAGCAATCAAATGGATTTCTTCGGACGGAAATCGACTCAGCATTGCAGCGTTCAAAACATCACACTGAACACATGTGGGAAGTAAACACACCGTATTAGATCCTACATTAAGCATGTAATCACTTAATTCCTTTAATCGGTCATTACAATTTGTCGCTTTGAAATTTAATTTCCTCGATTCTAAAAGCTTCGTATCCGAAACGGTCACTACTCCGGTCCGAATTCTCGACAAGATCTCTTTGTAAATATTATCACCCTGCTGTCGCATGTTTATTGTCAATTCGTCATAGCTAAACAAGGCAGACCATAAATTATTAGAACCTAATCCTCCAACATTTTTCTCTATACTCTTATTGGATAATTGTATAAAAGCAGGTTCTTCGTGAACAGGAGGAAGTTGTAGTAAGTCACCAAATAGCAACATAGGCTTTTTCCGAACCAAGCATCATCGGAATCTGTAGTATCAAATATCTCTGTAAGTCGCAAATGTATGTACAGGAAAGTTACGTTAGAAACCATCGAAATTTCATCGATGATTACTAAAGCAACATTTTTGAGTTGATCTCGTACAATCTGAAGGGCTGCATCGCTAAGTTGTCTATACTGGGCTGTATGCCCATGTTCTACGGGTAATTGGAATAATCGGTGTATAGTAAGACCTTCGATATTAAAACCTGCGATTCCAGTAGGAGCAGTTACTGCTGTGTCTTTTCCGATAGTCTGCTTGATCCAGTGTCTGATAGTTTTTATTAAAAAACTTTTCCCAGTGCCACCTTCTCCACTCACATAAAGTCTGAGAATGTTATCGTTAGACGTCAAGGACTTAGTAACTTTATCAAATATCTGCTTCTGATCATGGTTCAATTCCGAAATCATTTTTGCAAGATCACCACAGTCAAATTTGTTTTCCGCGTCTTTAAAATCTTTCATGGCACCAACAGTTTCAACGGGGACACACTCTATTTGGTGATCGCCTTGATCATTTTCTTTTTGTTCCACATTATTCAACACGTTCTTTTCAATTTCTTCCTTTATATGATCACGCGCTTCTTGAATATCCGTTATTCGTTCGTGATACTGAACTGCTTCTGTCAATTGTGATTCTAGCGACAAAAAAGCTTCCGCATATGTGTTAAATCCATTTTTCAATTCGTCGGTCTTTCTCCAAGGTTTGAATAATAATAATAATGAGAAATAATAATTCTCAGGTTGGATTTGAACATTGTACTTATAATGATTGATAAGATACCCTCTTGGCCTTTTTTTCAAAAACAAAAATGGACAGATTTCATAATATTCAGTTTTTTCAGACGGTCTAATTTTAGTAACGTCATACCATATAGCAAAATCGTACAGATGCATAGATTCTAATTCCTTGGGTCTATTAGGATAGTAATTGTCAGAATGTACGTTTTTACAATACGCGCAATCCATGTACTATATATATATACATGTCTCCTTAGCGGATCATCGACGAGGTTCACTCGATAATCGATCCTGGATCGATAGTGTTTCATAACCTAAAAGGGTAATCGCTCGTGGTATGAGACCCACAGTCTTTTTTGTATCAATACATTGTCAAGTAAAGTATATTTCATTGCAAATCCGAATCCTTGAGTATAAAGATCCTGTCTCTATCCATCAAAGCCTCGCTCATCATTAACAGGTTATGGGCCCAGATCTCTACCACTGCGTAGAATAACTCACAGGCTAAAAAGGAGAGGTTATTGCCAGGATCAGTGCGTGTTGCGCACGTGGACATTTAGTATAAAAATAATATATATATGGCTATACGTAAAATGTCGGCAATGAATATGGTGAGTTCAACCAGACTGGAAATGTCATCCAAGGATAATTATGAAACTTGGTGCATACAAGTCGAAGCGTTACTCATAAAAAATGACTTGTGGGGATATGTGAGTGGGGAAATTCCAAGACCCCAACCTCCTGCAGGCACAGCAGAGGAACAGTTGAGAATGCAGGCGAACTTGACCGATTGGATGCAAGGCGACAGAAAGGCTAAGGCTGATTTAATATTGTCCATTAGCCCATCAGAGGTTAAGCAAGTAGGAAAGCTACCCACGTCTCGAGAGGTTTGGTTAAAACTTGAGCAAATCTACGCATCATCAGGGCCAGCAAGAAAGGCAACACTCCTACGAAAGCTCGCATTGCATAGGATGAGTGAACACGAGGAGGTGAGAGAGCACATAAATATGTTTATGGACGTAGTCTCCAAATTGGAAGCGATGGATGTGTCCATCCACGAAGACCTCCAAGGAATCCTGTTGCTCAATAGCTTGCCCGAAAGCTATGAAAACTTTTGTTGTGCAATAGCTACGCGTGATGAATTGCCCAAACCTGAAGTTTTGAAAATCAAAATATTTGAAGAGGCTGAGGCGAGAAAACAAAAACAGAAGCCTGATGATTCCGGTCTTATGCTTGCAAGAAAAGGAGAGTCGCGAAAGCCCAAATGGGATCCAACTCAAAGTAAAAAAGGGCCAATGAAGAAGAAATTCCCATTCAGATGTAGCCAGTGTGGTAAGATAGGCCACAAAGCAGCTGATTGTTATTCAAAAACCCAAAATACTCAACAAGATAAGGCTGGCAACGTCGAGGACTCATACCTCGGAATCGCAACCAGCACAGATGAAGTATTTCGAGTGACGGAATCGAGAAGCATGCATAAATGGTGCCTTGACAGTGGATGCACATCACATTTGTGCAGAGACCAGGAAAGGTTCTATGAATGGACACCAACTGACCGAGAAGAATTAAGATTGGCAAGTAGTGCCTCGACCCCGGTAAATGCTAAGGGGACAGTACGTCTAGTAACAAAGAACAACGATAATTCAAGGTCAGTAAGTCTCGAAAACACATTATATGTACCAGATTTACGCACTAACCTTTTGTCTGTAGCCAAAGTGACCGATAAGGATCACGTAGTAACCTTTGAGAAGCATCACGCAACAGTGCGAGACCAAAAGGGGCAAATCAAACTGATTGCAGATAGAATTGGAGATTTGTACTACCTACGTGAGTCCAAAGAGTCCGTGAGCGTTGCAACAACTCAAAGAAAGATGGAAAAGTGCGATATCCAAATTTGGCATGAAAAACTTGGTCACTTAAATTTCAAGGACCTTGTTGAAATGGTAAAAAATAATGCGGTGACTGGCATCAAAGTCGGAAAGGGCGGAGAATTACCGTCATGCACCACATGCCTGAAGGGAAAATTGACAGCTCACCCTTTCACTGAAAGGACGTCAAGAAGTGATGAACCACTGGAAATAGTATACTCCGACATATGCGGGCCGATGAGGACAGAATCAAATGGCCGCGGATTATACTTCGTTACATTTATTGATGATTATTCACGTTGGTGCGAGGTATTTATTTTGAAAAAACGGAGTGACGTGTTCGAAGCTTTTAAAACATATAAAAACCTCGTTGAGAAACAAACTGGTATGAAGCTTAAGTCACTCCACACCGATAACGGAAGAGAATATTTATCAGGAGATTTTGAGAAGTTACTCAAGGACGAAGGCATTCAGAGACGCCTCACAATTCCTTACACTCCACAACAAAATGGAGTGGCAGAGCGTAAGAACCGCACACTGGTGGAAATGGCCAGGTGTATGATTTTTCAATCAGGCCTGCCCACATCGTTTTGGGCGGAGGCCGTAAACGCTGCCAATTACGTGAGAAATAGATGTCCCCTAAAACTTTACATGGAAGGACACCTTATGAGTATTGGATTGGTAAGGTACCCGACCTGACTCACATTCAAGTGTTCGGGACTCAGGCTTATATATTGAGTAAGGAACCGAACAAAGGAAAATTTGCACCGAGAGCCAAGGAAGGCATTTTTATTGGTTACTCCACTCAAGCCAAAGCATACAGGGTTTGGATGCCAGATGAGAGAAAGGTCGCAATAACCAGAGATGTCAAATTCCTTGGGCAATCCGACAATGTGCAGAAGAGAGAGGACATACTCACGAATGATACCAAGTGTGGACAAATAAACATACTAACTGGTACGGATGACTATTTATCAGATAAGAGTGAGATACGCGACATTGTGGAAATACACGTCCCACCTACAACATCCGAAAGTTGTGAGGACACCCAAACTTACAAAAGAGGACCAGGACGGCCAAAGATAATTAGATCAGGACGTCCGGGAAGGCCCTCGAAAGAATACAACATGGTAAGAAGTGAATCGCCTTCGCAAGCTCCAGATGATGATGAACAAGATGATGATGTATTCCTGGAGGCTCAATCAATGCCTCATGACGATGACGATCACACGGCTGCGTATGCATTCAATGCCGAAGTGAGCCTCAGCGATGCATTGAAAGGTCCGAGTCAAGACCTATGGAAGGATGCGATATTGGACGAAGTCATAAACCAAGTTAAGAACGACACATGGAAAATAGTCACCAAACCAGAAAATCGCAATATAATCGGCTGTAGGTATGTGTTGACTAATAAATATTCACCCAATGGGAAGTTAGAGCGAAGGAAGGCAAGACTCGTCGCTCAGGGTTTTTCTCAACAACCCGGAATAGATTATAAAGGAACTTTTGCTCCCGTTGCACGGCTCGATTCGATACGTCTGATATTCGCACTATCAGCAAAATACAAATTAAAAATCCACCAGATTGACATCACGGCGGCCTACTTAAATGGACACCTCGATGAAACGATATTTATGAAGAAACCACCACTACTGGAAGAGATGTTAGAAGAAATAATTCAGACGGAGTCAAGAGAGACGAAGTTGGCGCAAAAATCGCAAGAAATGTTGAATGCGTTACAGCACGAAAACAGTGTGTGCCAATTACAAAGGGCACTATATGGTTTAAAGCAAGCTGGGCGCCAATGGAACCTAAAATTCGACGATAAACTTCGCCGAATGGGCCTACGACCAACAGTCTCAGATCCATGTGTATATTTCACCTGGAGAAAAGAGAAGGTCATAATACTATCAGTCTATGTTGACGATGTATTAATTGCCTCGCAGGATCTAGAATGGATCAAATTCATTAAGGATCAATTACGAGAAGAATTCGAGGTTAAAGACCTTGGAAGGGCTAAATATTGTCTGGGAATTGAAATCAACCAAAATTCAAATGGCATCACAATTTGTCAACAAGGGTACCTCCACGACATTATCAAAAGATTCCATATGGAAGATGCCAAACCCCTAAATGTGCCTCTCCAGTTGGGAAAGAAATTAACTGTAAGTCGGGGTGACCAAACATCACCAAGGAATCAACCATATAGGGAGTTAATTGGTGCGTTAATGTACGCTGCCCTTGCTACGAGACCGGATATTGCCCATGCCGTGAGTGTTCTAGCTCAATTCAATAATTCTCACTCAGAGAAACATTGGAGCAGTGCCAAGAGTGTTTTACGATATCTCATTGGCACAATCAACTTCGGCTTACACTACCAAGCCGACGAGTATAGCATTCACGGATTCGTTGACTCCGACTGGGGAGGTTGCCTAATTGACCGTAAATCATACACAGGGTATGTTTTCACATTGAGCGGCGCGGCTATCGATTGGAAGTCTCAAAAACAGCCAACAGTCGCGTTATCAACTACTGAGGCCGAGTACATGGGTATCGGCGAGGGAGTTAAGGGGGCTATGCATATTGGTTGTTTTGTAAAAGAACTGGTGTTTGCGATTCGAGCAGTAGTTCCTCTCTCCACCGCTCTCATCTCACCGCAGCACCTCACGGGCAGCGGAGCACGACGGCAGATCTACAATCGATCACCGAATCAGATCTGGCCGCCAGTGCTATCACCCAATCGGACCACTCGTCCGCGCGATCACCCAATCAAAGCTCGCTTCCGCTTGGCGCGTCTTCCAGAAGCATCTGGAAGACACCAAGGCGGAAGCTAGCTTCGGGCCATTGTTCACTCTTGTTCGACACGTTCTTTGAATCGCACGCATCGCGCTCAAGCTAGTTGTTCAGAATACTCGCACATTTTTCTCAACACTCACTCTCACGCTCATTACATCAGTATCCTCTCATCTGATCGCTCATCCTTGATTTAAATAAACGACGTACGATATCTTCATCACGCTGTGCTTCTTGACTCGACTTCGCCACCCTAACCTCAAATTCCGGCACGCGAACAACACCTATTCGCGAACCTTTTGGTCCTTCGAGCCGGATTGGTGAAGTGCTTCAAAGTGCAGTGAAAGTGCGCAAGCTCACCCGCTCACCCGCTCATCAAACAACGCTCAGAGATGGAAGACAAATCGACCACCTCATCGGCGTCGTCCATGCCAACGACGCTCACGCCGACGCCCACGCCGTCGGTGCTCACACTCACCATCCCCGACGAGGCAACGGGGACTTCAGCAACGGCCGCTACGGGTCGAACGAGGGCCACATCACCGTCATTACTTCCTGCAGAGCTCATTCTCAAAGCAAAAAACGCAGGTGGGTCGTTTTGATTCTCTCACCGAAGTTCAAGATCAAATACCCTCACTAGCTCACATGACCTCTCTCGACGAGGTGAGGCTGCTCAGCTCGCATGTAGAAGACCTGCATCAGGCCTTCATTAGGGAGCACGCGTACTTCGAGATCACCTGGCCAGTGAAGTGTCTCGACCATGAGTATTTCAAGTCGGAGCTGGTAACCAAGGAGAGGCAGCTCCACCTCAAACTCAAACTCAGGCTCAACCGCCTACGTGAAGACGTGGCGGCGACAGCTCAATCGAAGGTCGTTGTCTCACCCGCACCATCGTCTCGAGCGTCAAAGCTGCCGGAGATAGCACTGCCGACCTTCTCAGGCAGCTACGTGGACTGGCCAGCCTACAGCGAACTCTTCACCTCGCTCATCATTAACGACAAGCAGCTCATGGACATCGACAGGTTGCACTATCTGAGATCCAGCGTGACTGGCGAGCCAGCGAGGCACGTAAATGCCTATCCGCTCACTGGCGCCTCGTTTCAAGCCTGCTGGGAGTACTTGGCGAAGCGCTTCTCAAATAAGCGTGTACTCATTCAGGAACAGCTGAACAAGCTGTTCAACTTGCCGTCCATTCAAACTCGCAGCTCAACCGCTCTGGACAATCTACGCTCGTCCATCACCGAGGTGACCAAGACTCTTAAGGCGTTGGATGCGGCAGAGGACATGCTCAACTGTGTTCTCATACACCTCGCTACCAACTGCCTAGACAAGCACACCCGAGAGGCATGGGAGACCTCGGTGGGCTCAGCAAACGAATATCCAAGATACGAGCAGTTGGAATCGTTTATCGACAACAAAATTGTCGCATTAGAGCAATTGGAGGGCGCCGCTCAAAAGCAAGCTCAACAAAGGAAGGCTCAACCTCCCTCGTCCGCACCCAGTCGCCCATCTCACCGCTCAGCTACCTCTAACGCAGCGACACACTCGCAGACCAGCTCAAAGTTCTTCCTCTCAGCGAACAATTACCCGTGCGATTGCTGCCAGGGACCGCATTTCGTGGTAATGTGTCCGGAGTTTCGCGAAATGTCGGTGGAAGCGAGGCGCAAGCTCATCACCAGGTACGAGCTGTGTCGTAACTGTTGTGGAAGACACAACACAGAAGTGTGCAAGTCGCTCTTCAAGTGTGAGACGTGTGGGGCTCGGCATCACACGATGCTGCACTTGAAGGGGAGCACAACTCAGCCGGCTCAAACCTCAGCTCCAGCTCAGTCCACATCTCAAAGCTCAGCTCAATGAGAAATTGGTGCAGTCGTCGCACCCCGCTCAAGCTCAACAATCCAGTCTCAAAGCTCACGCTCAAAAGGTTTTCCACGTTACCCGCTAGCTGTTCGCACATCATTCTCAACCATGTCACTCTTGGCCACGGCCAACGCACAGCTCATCACTCCAGTATCATTCTCTCCAGTTCGGCTTCTCATCGACTCAGGCTCCGAGCTCACCTTTATCAAGGAGGAGGTCATCACCCAGCTCAACATTCCACGTGTGCAATCATCCATTTCAATCAGTGGCCTTGGAGGCGCCAGATCCATCCAGACAAGAGGAATCGCACTGCTCACACTGCGCTCGAATTACGATTCGACAACGATACATGTTCAAGCTCATATACTCAAGGCATTAACCTCCAATTTGCCATCGGTTGAAGCGCCTCGTCAGGAGTGGCCACATCTCAACGGCATCATACTGGCTGATCCCGATTTTCTCACGCCCAGGCCCATCGACATGGTCATCGGCGCAGACACATACGGACAGATTATCAAACCTAACCTCATCAAGGCAGACCCGTCAATGCCAATTGCCCAATTTTCAATGTTTGGGTGGCTCATTCTTGGACCAATCACCATCCACAATTCACAGATTGCAACATCTCATCACTCTGCTGTGGTACAGCATAGCAACAATGATCTCCAAGAATTGTTGACGAGGTTTTGGATTCAAGAAGAGCTTCCCGGTGATACCCTCACTCAGCTCACGCATGAAGAAGAGGAGTGCGAGGAGCACTTTCGAGCGACTCACTCGCGTGACTCAACAGGCAGATACATCGTCCGCATCCCGCTCAAGTTATCTCCAAGGCTCCTGGGCAATTCATACAACACGGCTCACGCATGCTTGATGCGTACACGCAACAGACTCAAGAAGGATGCTGGACTTCGTGAACTCTATGAAGGGTTCATGAACGAGTACAAAGATCTCCAGCACATGGTAAGAGCATCATCAATCTCTCCTAATTCTCATTCCATTTTCTATTTGCCACACCATGGAGTGCTCAAGCCCGACAGCCAGTCAACAAAGCTCAGGGTCGTCTTCAATGGCTCAAGCCCCTCGGGCTCCGGACACTCAATCAACGATCTCATGCACACCGGCAAAAATCTCCTACTCAATGTCACCGACGTGCTGCTGTGGATACGTCAGCACAAATTCATATTTGCCACGGACGTGACGAAGATGTATCGTCAAGTCCAGGTGCATGAAGCCGATCAGGACCTGCAAAGGGTGCTGTGGTTCGACGGCAATCAGAAGGAGGTGCCATACAAGCTCACCACCGTCACATACGGATTGAAGGCTGTTCCATTCATGGCTGTCAGGGCTCTACTTCAACTTGTGGAAGACGAAGGCCATCGCTTCCCACTGGCAGTGCCATCGCTCACTCAAGCCAGATACGTCGACGACATATTCGGCGGCGCCGACACAGGTGAGAAACTCATTGAAATCGCTCAACAATTACAAGACCTGTGCAACGCGGGAGGCTTTCCACTTGCCAAATGGCATGCAACTCACCCTCCGTTGCTTGATTCAATTTCCCCTACTCAGAGAGCTCTCGGCTCAATACTTTCATTAGACGACTGCAAAACCAAAGTTCTCGGATTACATTGGAACGTGCTCAAGGATAGCTTTTCATTCTCAGCCAAACCGGCAATGAGCTCAAAATTCACCAAACGCCTCATTCTCTCAGAAGTAGCTCAGATATTTGATCCGCTCGGCTTTTTGTCACCAGTCATCATTCAAGCAAAGGTGCTTTTACAAGAATTATGGCTGCACAAGCTCAGCTGGGATGATCCACTGCCATCCCAGGTCACGTCAAAATGGCTCACCATCAGAGAAAATCTTCAATGCCTGGCCAGGCTCTCAGTTCCTAGGTGGTTCACCACCTACAGCTACTCAACAGTGGAATTACATGGTTTCTCTGATGCTTCTCAACTCGCCATGGCGGCGGTAGTTTATATTACCGTCTTTTCACCGTCCACAAATCACAAGGTGTCGACACTAGTGTGCTCCAAAACAAAGGTAGCACCCCTCAAAAAGCTCACCACCCCGAGGCTCGAGCTTACGGCATCATTGATGCTTGCAAAGCTCACAAAATATGTTCAAGCAACTCTCAAGCTCAATGTAGCTGCTACTCACCTGTGGACGGACTCTCAAGTGACACTTATATGGATCAAATCTCATGCATCACGCTGGAAGGACTATGTGAGGAATCGTGTCTCCCAGATTCAAGAGCTCACTCAACATGCACAATGGAGACACGTTCCAGGAACCTCAAATCCAGCGGACTGCGCCTCTCGAGGCGTGACTACATCTCAGCTTGAACAACACAAGCTGTGGTGGACGGGACCACCATGGCTCACTCAGCCCAGTGACTCATGGCCATCTCAACCAGAATTGAAGGACGACTCCAGTGCACAGGAGGCCCGTCCAGGAGTTTCAACTCTACTCAACGTTCAAAAAATCGAACATCACTGGGATCTCATTTATAGATACTCTTCTCTCAACAAACTCATTCGCATCACCTCAGTTTGTTTCAGAATTCTTGACAAGCTCAGGAGAGTTCCGATTTCACCACCAGTCATCTCACACTCACCAGAGGACTTGGAGAGAGCCAGAATCTTCTGGATCAAGGCAACGCAAGCTCTCTATTTCAACCAGGAGCTCAAAACACTCAGCTTTAATTCCAAGTTGCCATCATCTCACGCCTTCAATCGACTCACTGCGTTTGTCGATGAGCAAGGAGTGATTCGAGTTGGAGGTCGACTCAACAACGCTCACATGGATTACGGAAGTAAGCATCCTGTGATTCTACCTCGCAATTCACGCCTCTCTCATCTGATTATAGACAATGCTCACAAAACCACCCTTCATGGAGGGACTCAGCTCACGCTCTCTCACATTCGTCAACGGTATTGGATCCTCGGAGGCAGAGCTCCAGTCAAAACTCACGTTCTTCGCTGTGTGGTGTGTGCTCGGCAAAGGGGGATCCGTGCCCATCAGCTGATGGGCCAACTACCTCTTGCGCGAGTCACACCCTCACAGCCGTTCACCCGCACGGGACTGGACTACGCCGCACCAATTTCACTCAAAGCGTGGAAGGGGCGAGGCTCCAAAACTCACAAAGGCTGGATTTGCGTGTTCACCTGTCTCACCACCTCAGCAGTTCATCTAGAATTGGTGACTGACTACTCGACAGAAGGATTCATCGCGACGTACCGCAGATTCATCTCAAGGAGAGGAATACCTCAATCACTCCATTCTGACTGCGGCACCAACTTCATTGGTGCAGATGCCGCGCTCAAGAGGTTATTCACTCGAGGCACGAAAGAACATCACTCTGTGTCACAGCTCTTTGTCAATGACAACACCAAATGGCTCTTCAACCCCCCTGCCGCACCTCACATGGGTGGAAAGTGGGAGGCGGTCGTGAAATCGATCAAACATCATCTCAGGCGCACCGTAAGTGACAATGTACTCACTTACGAGGAATTCAGCACTCTTCTCACACAGATTGAAGCGATGCTCAATTCACGACCGCTAGAGCCACTCAGCGACGACTCTGAAGATGTCACTCCACTCACCCCTGCTCACTTCCTCATCGGACAGCCACTATCAACGCTGCCCGAACCATCAGCAGAACACTCAACAATCTCACCATCAGCGAGGTGGCAGCTCATTCAACAGAAGGCGCAGCGATTCTGGACCCAATGGTCATCACAGTATCTTCAACGCCAACTCTCAATCTCGAAATGGCTTCACCCGTCCAACGACATCAAAATCGGCTCCCTGGTGCTCATCACTGACGAGCGATTTCCACCGAGCAAGTGGCCACTTGCTCGGGTTCTCACCACACACCCAGGGAAGGACGGACTCACCAGGGTCGCAACGCTCAAGACCGCCACCACCGTTCTAAAAAGACCAATTGCAAAATTGGCACCTTTGAATGTTTCAGGCTCATCATCAACACCATCTGCAAGCTGTTGATGGCGGGAGAATGTTTGCGATTTGAGCAGTAGTTCCTCTCTCCACCGCTCTCATCTCACCGCAGCACCTCACGGGCAGCGGAGCACGACGGCAGATCTACAATCGATCACCGAATCAGATCTGGCCGCCAGTGCTATCACCCAATCGGACCACTCGTCCGCGCGATCACCCAATCAAAGCTCGCTTCCGCTTGGCGCGTCTTCCAGAAGCATCTGGAAGACACCAAGGCGGAAGCTAGCTTCGGGCCATTGTTCACTCTTGTTCGACACGTTCTTTGAATCGCACGCATCGCGCTCAAGCTAGTTGTTCAGAATACTCGCACATTTTTCTCAACACTCACTCTCACGCTCATTACATCAGTATCCTCTCATCTGATCGCTCATCCTTGATTTTAATAAACGACGTACGATATTTTCATCACGCTGTGCTTCTTGACTCGACTTCGCCACCCTAACCTCAAATTCCGGCACGCGAACAACACCTATTCGCGAACAACTGGGCTTCCCTGAACTCAGTCAGATAACTGTCTACAACGACAACCGCGGCGCAAAACTTCTCGCTGAGAATCCTGTGTTTCACCAAAGGACGAAACACATCGACATGAGACATCACTTCGTTCGAGATGTACTGAAACGTCGAGACATCACTCTGGAATACCTGCCAACGGAGGAGATGATAGCAGATGTGTTAACAAAGGCTCTGCCCGGACCGAAGCACTATCATTGCTTGGACGGGATGGGCGTTCAGCAGATATGAAGAACTACTCATTGCGCTAGTTGAGGGGGCGTGTCAGAATGTACGTTTTTACAATACGCGCAATCCATGTACTATATATATTGTTACGAATTTGGTTCGGCATAATATAAGTTAACTGAACGCCAACGGTAGTAGAACATGTAATAAGGGGTTAACAAGAGTAATACAGAACTATACAGGAACCGGTAACGAATACAATCTGTTATGTAATGTAATATCGAGACGTCTGCTAGTAATGGGGGCTGACTTTCGAATGACAGCTTGACAGGCGATCAATCCGATCGCCTTCTTCTCGCTGTCCCTTGTCTTCGTCGCGAGCCCCAGCGGGCCATGGATCCTCTCTATAGGGTGCTCGCAACACTGCTCTCCCTCCTCGAGAAGCGGTCGTCCCGACCGCTGCAGTTTCTCCAGCGACTGCGGCGGTACCCTGGCTCGGAAGAGTGGGAAGAGCTCTACGTGGCCTCTTCCGTCCGTCGCCTCGGCATTCACCTTCACGCCCAGGGGAAAAACCACCCCAAAAACCCTGGGCAAGGCGTGGGTACGTGGGTCCCGCGTTTCTGCCCTCCCCTTGCGTCTTCGTACTTGTGAACTTCTTTCTTGGGTGATTTTCCTCTTCTTCGACGGGGCCTCTTCTTCTTGGGCAGAGGCGGGTGAGGAGGTCGTCTTCTTGTTGTGGCTCTTTGACTTTACAGCTGTCTGGGTCCGAGTTAATGTTCTCGTGACGGCTCCCTTGGTTCCTTTCTCCCTCGGTGCCGGTTCCTCTGGCATTTTCGGATTCTTCACCGGAGGCTTCCGGAACGTCCCTCGTTGTTCGGCTGTATCTCCTCGAGCGTCCCCCGACGTCCCACGGCGTTGTTGCATCTTCCTCGGCATGTTCGGCCGTTGCATGGCTTCGTTGCATGTTCGGCCGTTGCTCGAAGTCCTCATCCTTAGTCGTTCTGGAGTCAATTCCTGGGTTGCTCAGGTGGTGTCGCGTTCTGGGTCCCCTTAGTGAATAAACATTTCTGACATTAGTATTGGCGTTCCTGTAGGTCGTCCATTCGGGCCGCACGAACCAGCAGCCAGAAAGGATGGCCGGGCACGCAAGCAGAGGGTCGCAACTAGTCACGAGCATGCAAGCGGCCCAGCCCCCAGTCCAGCCGCCGGACTCGTCGACCCTAGATGTCTTCTTTCTTCATTCTTCTTCGCCTCCAGTTTTCCCATCCTTGACCTCCTGATGGCCCCTTTCCTCTTCGTGGCCTCTGGTGCTGCTCCAGGGGACCGTCTCGTTGCAGCTCGTCAACGGCCCCGTCTCCGCGATGTCCCCCCCGACCGATCCGTGCTTCGCACGTCCGTTCGGTGGTTGGGGACACCATTTCCCGTCTGCTGTCCACCCTGTCGAGTTGGGCCTGTTGGTACGCATGTACCGGGGAGCCGCCCAGATCCAAGTCAACAGGGCTAGAGGAGCGGTTCCACGTATGTCCGCGCTCCCCTGCGGGCTGCTACTCTGTCGTAGCACATTCGGGGAATTCGGGGCCGCATCCAAGCCGCGGTAGCAGTCCCCCGACACCTTGTCCCTCGTCGTAGGGTATCGTGTTCCCTGTAACAGACTCAAGAGCGGGGGCTGGGCTACGAAGGCAACCTCCGCAGCCCAGTCCACGGATTAGTTTAAACCAATCTTCTTTCTTGAGTCTTCTCTGCATGTTGTGTTCCTCGAAAGTCTTCATTCCTCTTGTACTTGTCCCTCGTATTTCGCAAGGCGTCGCACGTGGACCACCTTACACTTCTTCCTAGGCGAGCGTTGGATCCTGTAGACGACGTCGTTGATCTTGTTCACTAGTGTGTAGGGTCCTTCCCAGTCGGACTGTAGTTTTGGGCACTTCCCTTTCACTCTTCGTGGTTGGAATAGCCACACTCGTTCTCCGGGCTGGAACTCCACCGTTTTTACGTGACTATCGTACCATGACTTCATCTTCGAGCTGTAGACATCCAGACGGCGTCGAACAAAGTCGTGAATCCTCTTCATTTTTCCTCGGATCCATTCCGAGTATCCCTGCTCGACGTCCTCGTCTTGTTCCACTTCCGGAGGCAGTCCTCTCCAAAGTTGCGCGGGTAAACGAAGTTCTTGACCATACAGGGTCATCGCTGGTGTGACTTGGGTAGCCTCATGTCGCGCTGATCTATACGCGAGGAGGAACATGGGAATCCACTCGTCCCAATCTCGTTGGTGCTCCGAAACGAACATTGCGAGATATTGGAGCAATGTTCTATTCAAACGTTCTACCATCCCGTCGGATTGAGGATGCAGGGGAGTTGTTCGCGTTTTCCGGACTCCTAACAGCTTCATCAGTTCCTTGAACACGGAGGATTCGAAGTTCCTTCCTTGTTCCGTGTGTATCTCCAACGGTACACCATGACGACAAACCACGTTGTGCAGAAGAGCTCTTGCCACTGTGACAGCTCGCTGGTCTGGCATCGCGATTACTTCCGGCCACCGGGTAAAGTAGTCCGCCACGACCAGCATAAACCTGTTGCCGGCCTGCGACCTCGGGAGCGGACCCACAACGTCCAGGGCAAGCCTCTCGAACGGAGCTCCCACGTTGTATATTCTCAGGTTCCCTGCTCCCTTTTTCCGTGGTCCCTTCTTCGCCGCACAGGTGTCACACCGCCGGCACCACTCTCGAACGTCCTGTCGACACGTGGACCAGAAGAACTGTTGGCGGATCTTTGCCAAGGTCTTATTTTCTCCGAAGTGTCCAGCTGCTGGCGTATCGTGGAATTCTCTCAGCACCTCTGCGAGCCTTTCGCGCGGCACTACCAACAGCCATGATGGTGTCGCCGCACCATCGTGGGACTCCCATTTCCTGAAAAGCAAACCTTCATGAGTTTCCAGCGAGTCCCAGATTGACCAGTAGTACTTCAGTTGGGGGGAGAAACGAGCAACGTCTTGCCAGACGGGCTTCTCTCCTTCCCCCTTCTTTTTCAAGATGAAGCCAATCTCTTCATCTTCTTCTTGACTTCGTTTCCATTCACTCTTCTTTTCTTCGCAGAATACCCTGTGAATTTTCTTCGCGCTATGCACTTCCTCTTCTGCTTCCTTTTTATCCAGTCGGTCACATTTCTTACAATCTTCTTCGATGCAAGGTCTTCTAGAAAGTCCATCGGCGTTTCCGTGTGCTCTTCCTTCTCTGTGTCGGATTTCGAAGTCGTATTCTTGTAAACGTTTAATCCAACGGGCAACTTGTCCTTCGGGGTTCTTGAAGGTCAGCAGCCAACGGAGCGCTGCATGGTCAGTCCTTACGAGAAATCTCCGTCCATAGAGGTAGTGGTGGAAATATTCGATAGACTTTACCACTGCTAGTAACTCCCTCCGAGTCACGCAGTAGTTCCTTTCGGCTTTACCTAAGGTTTTGGAGAAGTAGGCTACAACCCACTCTTGTCCTTCGTGTTCCTGCGAGAGGACCCCGCCTATGGCGAGGTCGGAGGTAGTGATGGGCTCAAGACCGACCGAATCGCTTCGAATCTATGATACAATGTTTCTAATTGCTTCGAATCTCATTTGTCATGGTCGCCAAGCAAATCGAATCGCTTCGAATTCTGGACAGAAGTTTCGAATCGCTTCGACTGTTATTCGAAACAAACATTTCTTGAAAGTCTTGATAGGTCTTGAAGGTCTTGATAGGTCTTGACAGTCTTGACAGTTCGAGGTTCGGGAAGCCGAGCTTCGGAACGAGTCGGAAATATTCGGCGGATCGGGTGATATCTCGATACTCTCGAGTCGAGTCGCGAGATTCTCTCCATATTCCGGATGAAAGTTTCGGATCGCTTCGACTGTTATTTGAAATAGGATGTTGTGGGACGTCTTAGACATTTAGTCTTTCTTTGAATGTTGTAAAACTTGCAAGTAATTTTAAAATAAAAGTTTTAATCATTAAGTAAAATTTTTTTTGTATGTCTCTGTGGAAAATGGGGGGTGGTTGTAAAATAATAACACAAGATTTTATGACAGAAACAGTATATTTTCTTATTGTTTATTTAAAAACAAAATTCGATCTAAACTTTTGCCACTTAATCTATTTCTTTTTTTACTAATTATATTTCCTGCCTTCGAAAAAACTCGTTCGCACGGCACCGACGTTGCAGGGCAGCATAAAAAACTTATTGCGAACTGCGCAAGATATGGATATTTAGATTTATTTTCCTTCCAATATTGCAAAGGATTTTTATTTCTATTCAAATACGAATCCGCAATGTACCTATCAATCTCATTTATTGGTCCAGAATTTCTAGCATTCATACTATTTTTTTCGTGGACATCATTGTCGAACGATGTCCAAAAAGATACTCTATCTTGTGCAAAATTACCCGCATTATTATTATTATTATTATTACTGTTATTATCACCATTATTTACAGTTTCGTTTAATTGAGGCTGGGCATTAAATAAATCTGTCACCTTCTCCAATAATAATGTTTTAGCTCTTTCAGCATTCTCATACATTTCGAACCCCAACATTTTGAAACGAGGATCGAGTATAGTCGCTATGGAATAAGTAGGGTCCGTTTCAATTTTACTGAAATATTTGTGTAAAGTTTCTTGTAGTTTTCTAGCTAGTGTATTGTCGACGTTTGTATTTAGAAAAATCTTTAATTGTTTTACAGAGATAATGACCTTAGAAATTGTTATATTAGATTCTGCACTCATTTCAGTGGTCAGGAGGTAAAACGGTTTCATTATCGGAGTAGAGTCTAATAGCAGTTGCCACTCGCCAGCAGTTAAACCTTCTTCAGATTCAGGAAAATATGACAATGCTGACGTTACTGCTTGCCTTTGTTCTAATAACCTGGATATCATTTCATATGTCGAATTCCATCTAGTGTCAACTTCTAAAATTAATTTATGATTTGGCACTTTCAGGAAATTTTGCATTTCGAATAGTTTATCCTTGGCTAAACAACTCTGTTTGAAAAAAGTTACGATGCCGCGACATTTTTTACGCACAGTAACTAAATCATTCACGGAAGAAATAGCTTTCTTGATCACTAAATTTAACGTATGTGCAAAGCAAGATACACTAGATATCGAATTGCCCAAAATTCGTACTGCTGCAAGCATATTTGATGCGTTATCAGTGACAACAGCTCTTACTTTTCCTTCTACGTTCCATTCCGAAAATGTATTTTTTAACGCATTACTTATTACATCGCTGGTATGACTTCCATTCAGTTGGTCTGTCTGCAGTATATATGTTTTTAATTCCAAGTTTTTATTTGTGAAGTGGCACGTCGTACTTAAAAAGTGATCCCTATTCATACTGCTCCACGTATCAGTTGTGATGGAGACATCGGAGGCTTCAGCAAGTTCTTCTTGGATTCTGCATTTCTTCTCATTATACGCATTTTCAATTAGTTTTTTTACTGTTTTCCTACTGGGGATATTGTACTTTGGATCCAGATAATTTATTAATGCTTGAAAACCTGTATCTTCCACGATGCTCAGTGGTTGGAGGTCCAGTACGATTAAATCGACAAGCAACTTGTCAATTGTAATTTTTTTAATGTCTGTATCTAAATAATTAGAGTCATTACTAATTAAGTATCTCAATATATTCGAATACATAGTAGCAATACCGATGTTGGGTATAATTTTATCGGGATAGCGATAAGCGATGGAGCAGAGGCGGCCGCCTCCACACGTACGTACCAGAATATGGAACCTGGGACGAATTTGGCGAAGATTGTTCTCCATTACTAATTCCGTGGGCATTCAATAAATGTTTTATTAAAACGGTTGTAGATTTGCTTGCTTTAAATTTTTTATCGCAGATTTGGCAATTTGTGAAACCGTCATCAGTCTCGTTACAATATCTCCATACAAATGAACGTTTTGGCATCTAGTACATTACAAGACGATAATATAATCCAATAATTGTATTTTGTTACCGGAAAGAATTGTGTACTTACTGTTAGGTATTGAAGGTTAACTTGGTGAATGCTAATACAAATCTTATCTATATACACTTAATAATAATGATAATATGTTTTTTACACTTAATAAATAACTAATTGACACTTGAAGACTAATAGTTATTCAAACATGGAAGTCCAAAAGCTGCGAAACGTAAACGCAAGCGTCAAGAAATTAGAAGTCCGAAAGCTGGAATATGGAAGTATTGGTAGTGATGCGGATGGATTGCTTATGTTTTTGTGATGAAAATGATACCAAATTTCATTTAAATCGGAGTATTATTAACGAAATTAGCTTGAGGTTATGGAAATCAATTATTTAATTAATTTTTCATGGAATTTCCATCATTATTTTCTGAATTGCGTCGTTCTTGGTGTCAGAAATGCAGAAGTCAATCGGTATTGCTACTATGTATTCGAATATATTGAGATACTTAATTAGTAATGACTCTAATTATTTAGATACAGACATTAAAAAAATTACAATTGACAAGTTGCTTGTCGATTTAATCGTACTGGACCTCCAACCACTGAGCATCGTGGAAGATACAGGTTTTCAAGCATTAATAAATTATCTGGATCCAAAGTACAATATCCCCAGTAGGAAAACAGTAAAAAAACTAATTGAAAATGCGTATAATGAGAAGAAATGCAGAATCCAAGAAGAACTTGCTGAAGCCTCCGATGTCTCCATCACAACTGATACGTGGAGCAGTATGAATAGGGATCACTTTTTAAGTACGACGTGCCACTTCACAAATAAAAACTTGGAATTAAAAACATATATACTGCAGACAGACCAACTGAATGGAAGTCATACCAGCGATGTAATAAGTAATGCGTTAAAAAATACATTTTCGGAATGGAACGTAGAAGGAAAAGTAAGAGCTGTTGTCACTGATAACGCAGCAAATATGCTTGCAGCAGTACGAATTTTGGGCAATTCGATATCTAGTGTATCTTGCTTTGCACATACGTTAAATTTAGTGATCAAGAAAGCTATTTCTTCCGTGAATGATTTAGTTACTGTGCGTAAAAAATGTCGCGGCATCGTAACTTTTTTCAAACAGAGTTGTTTAGCCAAGGATAAACTATTCGAAATGCAAAATTTCCTGAAAGTGCCAAATCATAAATTAATTTTAGAAGTTGACACTAGATGGAATTCGACATATGAAATGATATCCAGGTTATTAGAACAAAGGCAAGCAGTAACGTCAGCATTGTCATATTTTCCTGAATCTGAAGAAGGTTTAACTGCTGGCGAGTGGCAACTGCTATTAGACTCTACTCCGATAATGAAACCGTTTTACCTCCTGACCACTGAAATGAGTGCAGAATCTAATATAACAATTTCTAAGGTCATTATCTCTGTAAAACAATTAAAGATTTTTCTAAATACAAACGTCGACAATACACTAGCTAGAAAACTACAAGAAACTTTACACAAATATTTCAGTAAAATTGAAACGGACCCTACTTATTCCATAGCGACTATACTCGATCCTCGTTTCAAAATGTTGGGGTTCGAAATGTATGAGAATGCTGAAAGAGCTAAAACATTATTATTGGAGAAGGTGACAGATTTATTTAATGCCCAGCCTCAATTAAACGAAACTGTAAATAATGGTGATAATAACAGTAATAATAATAATAATAATAATGCGGGTAATTTTGCACAAGATAGAGTATCTTTTTGGACATCGTTCGACAATGATGTCCACGAAAAAAATAGTATGAATGCTAGAAATTCTGGACCAATAAATGAGATTGATAGGTACATTGCGGATTCGTATTTGAATAGAAATAAAAATCCTTTGCAATATTGGAAGGAAAATAAATCTAAATATCCATATCTTGCGCAGTTCGCAATAAGTTTTTTATGCTGCCCTGCAACGTCGGTGCCGTGCGAACGAGTTTTTTCGAAGGCAGGAAATATAATTAGTAAAAAAAGAAATAGATTAAGTGGCAAAAGTTTAGATCGAATTTTGTTTTTAAATAAACAATAAGAAAATATACTGTTTCTGTCATAAAATCTTGTGTTATTATTTTACAACCACCCCCCATTTTCCACAGAGACATACAAAAAAAATTTTACTTAATGATTAAAACTTTTATTTTAAAATTACTTGCAAGTTTTACAACATTCAAAGAAAGACTAAATGTCTAAGACGTCCCACAACATCCTATTTCAAATAACAGTCGAAGCGATCCGAAACTTTCATCCGGAATATGGAGAGAATCTCGCGACTCGACTCGAGAGTATCGAGATATCACCCGATCCGCCGAATATTTCCGACTCGTTCCGAAGCTCGGCTTCCCGAACCTCGAACTGTCAAGACTGTCAAGACCTATCAAGACCTTCAAGACCTATCAAGACTTTCAAGAAATGTTTGTTTCGAATAACAGTCGAAGCGATTCGAAACTTCTGTCCAGAATTCGAAGCGATTCGATTTGCTTGGCGACCATGACAAATGAGATTCGAAGCAATTCGAATCTTTACAGGATTGATTATCTTCGAATCGATTTTGAAGCTGCTGTGTTGATCCCATCACTAGTCGGAGGCATCCGTATCCAGGATGAAATCCTTGTCCATCACCGGATAGGCCAGCACCGGCGTTCCGGTTAGTCTCTTCTTTAATTCTTGAAAAACTTCTTGACAATCTTCGGTCCAATGGAAGTTTTGTTTGGCCTCGGTGAGGCGATGCAGGGGTTTGGCGATCCTGGAGAAATCCTTCACAAATTTCCTGTAGTATGTGCACAATCCTAAGAAACTTCTCAGTTCCGTAATGTTCTTCGGCTGTGGCCATTCCGAAATCGCTTTGACCTTCTCCGGGTCCGTCTTGACTCCGCTCTCGTTGACGATGTGGCCCAGGTACTTCACTTCCCGGCAGAAGAAGGAGCATTTCTTGGGGCTCATCAATAGTCCGGCTTGACGTAGACGCGAAAACACTGTTCGAAGGCGTTCGAGCTCCTGTTCAAAATCCTTCCCGTAGATGATGATGTCGTCCAAGTAAACCAAGCAGGTCTTCCAGGTCAGGCCTCGCAGTACGTCTTCCATCAAGCGTTCGAAAGTTGCAGGGGCGTTGCAAAGTCCGAAGGGCATCACCTTGAACTGCCAAAGTCCTGTTCCAACGGAAAAGGCCGTCTTCTCTCTGTCCTTCTTATCCATAGAGATTTGCCAATATCCACTCTGCAAATCCACGGTGGAAAACCACGAAGATCCGGTGAGAGCGTCCAGGGTGTCCTCGATACGGGGCAGAGGGTACGAATCCTTCTTCGTTATCTCGTTCAGGCGTCGAAAATCCACGCAGAACATTATGGTGCCGTCCTTCTTCTTGACAAGGACGATCGGAGAAGACCACAGGCTGTGTGATTCCTCGATGACGCCCTGTGCCAACATCTTCCTGAGTAATTCCTCCACTTCTGTTCGTCGGTGTAAAGGCAGCCTCCGCGGTGCTTGCTTGATGGGGCGGCTATCTCCAGTGTCGACGACATGCTTCACCCGTTCGCAATTCCCGATCTGAGTCGAGTCCTTGGCGAAAACGTCCTGAAATTCACGGAGTAATTCAGCGAAAAGTTTCTTTTGTCTTTCTGCCAAACCTGACGAACAGCGTGTGTACAGCTCTTCCAAATGCTGTGGGACGACCGTTTCCCCTTCTTCCTCTGCTTTCTTCTTCTCGGGGGTTGGCTCTCCAAAGTGGATATCCGATTTGCCGGGTAGGCTCAGCACACTCCGAGCTAAGTCGATGCTGCAGCGGTGTTTCTTCAAGAACGCCGCTCCTAAGATGCACTTTTCCACCATGTCGACTACGTAGAAGTCTTCTATGCTCGAGAGTTCTCCCACGCTGAGTTCCAATCTCTTCTTTCCAAACACTTGGATTTTCTCTCCAGTGGTGGAGCGAATGTCGACCTTCGTCCTAACGAGGTTCCTGGTGGGGCAAAACTCCTTCTCCAGAAGGTTGATCGGAGAACCTGTGTCTAAAATAATCGGACAAGGGTTTCCATTTATTGTTCCACATACGTAGATTTCTCCAGTTGGATTCCACGCAGTCGCCTCCTGCATCGCCACACTTTTGACGACCGGGGGACTGCTCCCTACGGTCCGGCGTCTCCCCCTTACGCCGTCCTCTTCCCGTTTCCCTCAGGTTTCTTAGTGGTCACTCTTGTCTGGCCGTTCTTGGCCTGGAAACAATCCTTCTGCATATGTCCCGTTTTTCCACAAAGCCAGCACGTTGGTTTTCTTAGTCCGTCGTCCGTTCGTTCCTCGGGTCTGCCAAATCTTGACTGTTTCGCCGGGAACCTTTCAAAGTTGTTAAACGGTTTAGCCTTTCGTTTTTCTGCGTATCGTTCTCGCGATTCGGACGCGGGACGGCGAGACATTCTCTCGACGGCCTCGATCTCGAGGGCTCTGGTCACGGCGGCCCTTAAAGACGTAAAACCGCCGAGTCGCAGTTCCCGCTGCATAACCGAGCTCGACAATGCCGTAACGAATTGCGACGCGGCAAGCTTGTCGCGTGTTTCTGCCGGGCACTCGGTGAAAGCAGATTGCGCTAAGCGCTCGATCTTGGTGGCAAGCGAGGAGATGCTCTCATTTCTCCGCTGCCGATGGCTCTGGAAGAGTACATAGTTTAGATTTGACAGATTCTTCGCCCCGTAGCGGAATTCCAGCGCGGAAACCAATTCCGCGAAACTTTCACATTGGGCGGCGGAGAGCGTCGTAAGGACGCTCCTCGCTACGCCTCCGAGGGAAGCAATCAAGGCTGTAGCCTTTTTTTGGTCATTCCAACCATTTGCGCGTGCGATGGTATCGAATTGCACCCTGTACTCTTCCCACGAGTTCCTTCCGTCAAAGATTGTCGGTTTAACCGCGTATCCCAAGCTGAGTCCGCGCGGTTCCGACAAGGGGGTAGCGGCGGGGGCACTAACGGGTGTGGGGATATCCGTCGGCGGAACACTATTTACAACACTATTTACAGGTACGTTCTCCCCACCCCGCGGGTTCGCGCCACTACCAACCGAGCTCTGTCCATTTTGTAACGAAGCGGTTACGACCTGAATTCGCTCCTTCATATTCGACAGGCGCGCCTCGAAGGCCGCCTGTGTTCGCCGGTCCTCTGTGTCCTTCTCTTCTCTGCGGCGATCCTCCCTCTGCCAGCGGGCTTCGTCGTCCTTCCTCTGCTCCCGCATCTGTCCCACGATGCTTAGTTGAAGAGAGGTGAACAGCTCCTGTAGAGAGGCATCACCCGTCGCTGCAGGAGAAGGGTTCGCGGAGGCCGCGGATGCACGAGTGGGCATCCCACTTCTGACACCATTGTTACGAATTTGGTTCGGCATAATATAAGTTAACTGAACGCCAACGGTAGTAGAACATGTAATAAGGGGTTAACAAGAGTAATACAGAACTATACAGGATCCGGTAACGAATACAATCTGTTATGTAATGTAATATCGAGACGTCTGCTAGTAATGGTGGCTGGCTTTCGAATGACAGCTTGACAGGCGATCAATCCGATCGCCTTCTTCTCGCTGTCCCTTGTCTTCGTGGCGAGCCCCAGCGGGCCATGGATCCTCTCTATAGGGTGCTCGCAACGAGGTTCCTGGTGGGATATATATATACATGTCTCCTTAGCGGATCATCGACGAGGTTCACTCGATAATCGATCCTGGATCGATAGTGTTTCATAACCTAAAAGGGTAATCGCTCGTGGTATGAGACCCACAGTCTTTTTTGTATCAATACATTGTCAAGTAAAGTATATTTCATTGCAAATCCGAATCCTTGAGTATAAAGATCCTGTCTCTATCCATCAAAGCCTCGCTCATCATTAACAGTAATCATCTGTATGAGGGATGCACAAAATATGTCTGTGGATTCACCTACCAGATCCTCAATCTCTTTGCGAGTTTTCAATTTTCTACTTCTCAGTATATTTACATCTAACCATCTAATAGTAGTACTGAAGTCAGTGCCATGCAATGATAATCCTAAAAGAGTATCAACGCATTCAGGCGCTCCACATTCTCTATGATATAGCATGCGCATTCCAAATTTGCACAGCAGACTAGCCAATGACTTAGTAGAATTTATTGCTGCCATAGTGTCCGTAGCGTAACTTTTTTCCGGCTTGGACACGTACTTAGTACAGTAACATGTCACCAACCCTGTCTTTTCCCCAATATATTGTATATCCATGTTACCTCTCCAAACCGTAAGAACGGCAGCATTAAAATCATTGATACGGACTTCCTTTATTGAACGTGGAAGATCATAGAGTCTACCTTTTGCTTTCAATTGTTTTCTAGCACCTATAGAAACAGCCACATCCCTTATTATCAAAGTATCTGTGACTGGACGTGGAAATGAAAATCGACATACTTTACAGAAGGAATTTTTAGTTTTTTTGTTGCGTAGACAGTAACTATTGCATTTATGCATTTGATGTGCAATTACACGTCTATATAATTCTGGCAACACATGCGGTGATGGCAATCTGCAAGTGACGTATTTCATAATGAATGCTGCTACATCTTCCTTCGAAGATTTATCGATTATAGGCGCATCTTCAATCCAAATTAAAAGATGAAAATGTTGTGATCCTCTGCTTTGATATTCTCTGCGCCAAAAGTAATGAATGACCTTGCCAATCGGATTGTCGGGCGAACAAATGAAATCCAGCATAGCGTGGAATGCATTATCTATAAATCGCGCAGTTGAAACGGGATCAGAAGCAATGAGTGCGTTCGGGGACATTTTAGCCACCGATGGGCCGTTTACTTCACGAAGATATTCTATTAAATCTGTCCATAGCCACTCACTTGGACTGAGCGTGAGGAGCTGGTCCATAATGGTGTATCATACAGTTCAAATCATTTCTCGGTTTTCGCCAATACTGTGCTGTATTACGTAATCTGGAAAATATAGTGTTCAAGTTCGTTTGTAGCTGATCTTTAGAGAGTTGCTCTAGAAAACCAGCAGCTGTGTATTTTTCACGTGGATTTACGACGTTCATTTTGTGAAAAATTCCAGCGTTCAATTGCCGCATATTGGTATCGTGTAATAAATGAAAAATATATTGCATGTTCAATCGAAATTGCGAATGCTTGGACATCAATTTGGACTTAATGAATTCATGATCAGTCAAACGAACCAATCTTTCTTCATGCTGTCCGTTCACCCCATAAGGATATAAATCTGGGAAACATTTCACATCTAAGTGTTCAGCACGATGGCCCAACGGAATGTCCTGAACTTTAAGCATTTGATACAGTGCGGTAGCAGATTCGTTAACCCTTTTGTCATACATTGGATAAATCGTAAACTGATCATAATATGAATCAGATTGTGACATTTGCGTCAATAATGCACGTTTGTGGTTTTTATCGATATTAAGTGTTTCACCTTCAACGTCCTCGATAGATTCGTTATTATCATCAGTGGCAACAACTTCTTCTTGAAATTCTGTATCTGGTAATTTGGCACTCAGCAATAAATCGTGCGATTGTGGTAAAACAATTTCGGAGTATAGAGGATTATTGGCTTTCAACCATACTAAGGCATTCCATACTTTCTTCAAGTCAACTAACTTTTCCCAAACTATTTTAGATTTTGTTGGAACGCCCCGCACCAATATGTATAATTCATGATTTTGATTTAAAGGTTCGGTCGAAGGACAGATTTTTTTTTAAATTTTCTTCTAACGGTAAAGGAAGGTGAAATGTTCTCCCCTTTACTTTTGGAAACATATGTTTATGTGGCATATTTTTACGCATTACTGTACCCATTCTCACAACCGTTTGAAACGGTTTAGCTCTTTGAATGAGAATTCGTTCGTAATCGTTCAACACTGCTATTTCTGGAACTGAACGTACATCAAGCTTATTTAAAATACATTTTGGTGGTATGGAATCTTTGCGAATTTTATCGTGACAATATCGGCAAATAAAATGCATGTCACCAACTTTGTATCCAATATGATTTAACAATGTTTGCATTACATTTCCCTTATATGTTCTTTTAGAAATATCAAACTTACGAACCTCTCTTTGAAAACAGAGTTTCTCGCAGGAAACGCACGGGATGCGTGGTGTGTCCATAGACCGCTTTGTGAAAGCTTTAAATGCTAAATAATATCGAGATATAATCTCTTCTTCGTTCAAACTTACGTCAGTATTATTTTTTTGTAACGCTTCAGCTTCTTTCCGAGCTTGCAGTGTTATTCGTTCAAGTGTTTCAAGGTCATTATCGTTTAAGGCTTTGTCTAAATTATGTAATTGGTCTTTATAAATGCTCGCTATTTTGTATATCATTCTCTTCAAATTTCGTAAATCCGGAAAGTGAGGTGCCAGTATCTCAAAGGCTAAAAAATTGGACTTACATAGTTTAGGGTTTATGTAACAACCATGAGAATGGCCAACTTTTTCAGCATGCAATTTATTAGAACAGCTACTGATATGGTTGTTCAACTTATGTACCTTTTTTAATGAGCATTCTAACAATCGTTTGAAGAAATCCTGTAAATTATTCAGAATTTCAACATCTTTTGTTTTACAAAGATAACTACACTGCCATGCTTTTGTCGTCTTCTTCGATTGCAATACAGGTAGAACGTTTATAGCTTTCCCTTCCGAATTCAGTATGATTGATTCAGAACCGGTGAAAGTATGGTACGAACTTTCCGCAAAATATGATTCTGAAGAAGATGTATGTCTGGATTGTCCACACAAAGCATTAATCCTGTCATCAACTTCTAAACATTCTGCTGCGCGCGTTAAAGAAACTTCCACTTTTTTTTTACAATCTTTCAACAGTTTCGTCATTTTCAAAATGTACTTTTTCCTAATATGAAAACACCATTTTATTATACGCTCAGCTTCCAATCTACTTGCTTCTCCGGACGGCATGCTAATAATTTTTGAAAGTTTTCTAATATAAGTTTCTTTGTTATTTTTGGTTTCTATATTGTTATTTGTTACAGCAATATAACGATACTTTTTTATTATTTGCAGAGCAGCACGACGTTTTGCTACTTTATTATAATCATCTCCTTTACGTATTTCATGATAATATACCTTCCGCTTTTTGGACATAACTTCTTTATTTAGCTGATAAATTTTTTTTCGCTTTCCGCATATCACTTCTTTATTTGCGTCATACTGCATTTTTTTATTTTTTAATATACATTCTTTGTGTGCGATATAATATTCATAATTAGAAAGTTTTTTGTCTTTCTCCCCTTTTTTACAATCTTTGCCTTTTTTCATATTCCACTCCTCTTTCTTTGCTTTATAAACAGCTTTTCTTTTTAAACTAATTTCCTCTTTATGCCTTTTATAATAATTAGATTTGTATTCTGTCCTATTACATGGTACGCATACATTGGTGATTTTTGACTTCGAAACAAATGGTGGATCTGTCTGAATTATATTTTTTGTATTTATAGTGACTTCTTTGTCACTAAGTGGTACATTTTGAACTGGGGATATTTCATCATTTTTTTCATGAGTAATGCCACTTTGACCAATTTTAAATGCAGGATAATTTCCACAAGAGAGATTTTTATTAATTGTATTACCAATTGCAGATTCATATTCATGTATACAACGTGTTATTTGTTGATCCTGAATGCATGGAAAATGTTCTATACGATTAGATTGAAACATTTGGATCAAATGTTGACGCATCAATGCATGATTGTACGTTACTTTGTCTGGTAATATTTCGAAAAATAACGAGACAGCAAATGCAATCGCAAAAACTCCGCAATCCCGAGTGTTAGGTTGAGCTTGTACACGTGGAAATTCAATAAATTCTTCGTCAATTGTACCGTCATGTTTGTTCAAAAAAGGGTATAACTTCTCAAGAAAAATTTTATGATGATTATGCAATTTCGAGGAATTAAGAGAATCATAAATATAAACTCTTCTTTCATCATGTTTATAGAAGCTACAAACCCAATGTCCGTCTGCATTGGTTTTAAAATCTTCGGTTTGGTGCAAAATCTGTATGTGATCCTGATTTTCAGGAACTGGTTGAATTGTACCAGGCAATTGGACTCTCCACGTCTCGCGTGGTTTATAATTGGAGTTAGCTTCTAATAATTTATGAAAATATTCGATATGATCATCTGCTAACCATTCCCCTTTACTGATAATTTGCATGTTATTAACACTGAGCGGTGAGATATTAATTCTACGATTCATTACAGACATGACGAATTATACTTTTATTTATATATATAATAAAAGGTGGTTTGGTTATGATTCAATAATATATAATATATATATATATAAGCGTGGCGGTTATGCGCTCACGGATGACCAACTTTATTGAAAGTGGTTATACTCGAGACACGGCGCACTGCAGCCTATCGAGTGATGTTGTAAGATAAGGCGCGTAAGTATGCAGCCAATAAAGCTTACTCGGAATAGCGCACAGCAGCTGCTCGAGTGTACTTTATGTATTTTTGGAATACTCCAACCTATAAAAAAACGAGATATTTGTAATAAACACTAGCGTCATACGTATTATTATAAATAAATGTACAGGTCACTTACCAAATATAATATTTTTACTTTTGTTTCTCCTACTACGGAGAATAAAACGTTCTTCCAAGGGTCTTGATACTAAAAAGATACACATTTCTTTAAAAAAATTAGCAAAAATCTGCGCAGACTATTATTTAACACGTGTAATGAAACAACAATAACCTATTCGTTAAAAATATGTTCGTTTCATTATGCGTACAGCTTAATTAACAATAATGTCTGTATACATGTAATGAAACAATAACCTATTCGTTAAAAATATATTCGTTTCATTATGCGTATGCACGTAATGATATACACGTAATCTGTATACACGTAATGAAACAATAACCTATTCGTTGAAAATATGTTCGTTTCATTATGCGTACAGCTTAATAATTAATAATAATGTCTGTATACACGTGTAATGAAACAATAACCTATATTCGTTTATGTTCGTTTCATTATGTGCACAGCTTAATTAAATAATAATAATAAAGCACACTTACATGTAAGAAAATAAGGAAAAATTTTCGGAAGCTGGGACCACAGACCAGGTGTAGAATAGACCTCTCACTCTATTGTCTTCGGTGTCCCCCGATTTTGGGGCTCTAGAACCCCATTACCATTTCCGTGTCGCAACCAACGTTAACGGCTAAGCATGAAATAAGAGTGCAGCGTTATAAGCGGTAGAAATGAAAGTTGGAATAGCAGTGACAATTTATATATATACATGGTGTCCCGATGTCAAATTAATACAGCATTTTTAAAAGGCAAATAAAAATTTCTTCATTAAAGAAATAAATTATAACTTGAGAAAATTGTGAATTCTGGGCATTTTCACTGCCAAAAGTTTAGCAAATAATGCTTGAGAAAACATTTGTAAAGTGAAAAATACCTTCCCAGAATTAAAAATAAGACTCCAACTGTCGTTCGAATTCCTTACATCTAGATTTACTATGCGTAAGACGTAGCTATTCAAGTATTTCAACTTTTGTCTGATATTGTACGTCCAATACATCCTTAACGCGAAACGTAATGAAGAATTTCAATCGATAGATCGATATATTCACTAAATACTTACTGTTATGAGTGTATGTATGGCTGACTATGCTCTTGCATTGTCGAATGTTTAACTAGCATCTGGGCCACCTTCAGCTTGTTGTGGTTCTTCTTCGCGTCTTCAGACAGGGATCGGCAGGCTTATGGAGGGGGAAATACCTACAGGAGCCTCCTTGTTGATGTTTCCCCCTCCATCAGCGAAGCTAACTAACGTATCCCTGTCTACAAACGATCAGTAAATATCATCATGTCGAAGCAAGACAATGTAAGTACTAGAATTACTATTTTCATATACACTTACTGACAAAAGTTAAGAAACATAATAATCGGTTAGGATGTACTGTATATTCTTCATCTTCTGAGATACATACATTAGAACCAAAATTAGCACAAAGAGATAACATTTCATACGTCAATATACAATAAAGGTTTTTACGAATATACGCGTCTAAAGACTACAATTAATTTTGGTCGCAGAAACGAAACACACGCCTTGTGACAAAAGTTTAGAAACATACGTGACAAAAGTTAAGAAACATAATTTATAATCACTTTTAACAACAAATTTACTTGTTTTTCGCGGTCTACCGGTCCGTGGCGCCGTTTTAATAGTTCTGTGTTCTTGAAATCGTTTTATAATCTTCGTGATAACGCAACGATTCACACCAAACACTTTTGCAATGTCAACTTTTCTCTGACCTTCTTTAAACATTTTAACTATTCTTTCTTTCACGGTTTCAGTTAAATGTTGCCTTTTTGCCATATTCAATCCAGGTTATAATACAAACCACTTTCGATAATATCAGGAAGGAGACTGACCGACGGTCAGTGCCCGTTTCCAAACATGTTTGTTTACATTGCGAACTTGACTTATTCGAGAAGTACACATGTTTCTTCACATTTGTCACAAGGCGTGTGTTTCGTTTCGGCGACCAAAATTAATTGTAGTCTTTAGACACGTATATTCGAAAAAACATTTACTGTATATTGACGTATGAAATATTATCTCTTTGTGCTAATTTTATTTCCAATGTGTAACGTCCGATTGCCAGGGACAATTGAGCGTTACTGGTTCTCGAGAGGAGAGCGGCGTCCCCTGGAGTATAGGATAGGTGGGGTTTCGTTATAATAGAGTAAAGGAGTAAAATCCAACTTAAACATTAACAATGGCTTGTTTATTCAACAACTAATTATACTTTAAGTAAGAAATCAATATTAATTACAACTATGATTACAGTATTTTTGGTTTTCTTATATTTTATGTATATATATATATGTGTGTCGTATTATGTACAAGACATGTATGTGTGTTGCAGTGTACAGCCGCTACCGTCTCCGGAGCGAGCTAATACTTTTGGCAACGTCTGCAGTAAGAACAGCCGCTACCGTTTCCGGAGCGAGCTAGTTACTTGTGGCAGAGTTTGAGTTCTATACTCTTATGACCTTGCTTTTATCAAGTGCACCAGCCGCTACCGTTTCCGGAGCGAGCTAAATGCCATTGCAAGAGCGAGGTTCTATAACCCTTGAATGCACAACCGATAAAGGAGCACCTGTATCTATCCACTGAAGACCAGCCGCTACCGTCTCCGGAGCGAGCTCAATCTTACTGGTCAGACCTTAGCTACTTCTACGCTTGTGCACTCTCAAGCAGAGTCTTGACTGAACCACTGTTCTACGTACACCTCTTTTTATACCATAGTTTTGGCGGATTTGCGCACGCGCAGTGGTTTCCTTGCTTATTAACTTATATTTTATCTTATATTCTTAACAACGCTTATAATCAACTATTCCTAATGTGTTTCGTAATATTCGTCTTTTTTATATTTGCTTAATTATAATTTTATATGTAATAATATGTACAGTGATTCTACACGTGTCGTAATGTATCGCTGTTTTACCGACTGTCGGTAATACCGGGTTCGAGTCCGCGTGGGACGTTACAAATGTATGTATCTCAGAAGATGAAGAATATACAGTAAATCCTAAACGACTATTTTCTTTCTTAACTTTTGTCAGTAAGTGTATACTCGTAGCAGATTATTATTATTATTCATATATATACTCTAGTCCTGTTATCTGTATTCGTTAGTTTTATTCGTGAGACATTTATTATTCGTGATTCGTGAAATTCATTCGTCACAAGATCCTTTGTCATGGAGCATCTAGTTTGGGGGAAATCTGAATTTATTCTCTGTCACGAATAAAACTAACGAATAAATTCCCACGATAAAAGTGATGAATAAAGGTCACGAATAAATCTAATGAATGTGCATGTAAGCAACAACATTTTGAAAGCCTTGAGTAAGCACTTTGCCTATGTTAAGTATAAGTGGAAGTAGACCATATTTATATAGCAAGTAAAGCAACAAGAAGATATTAGACACGTTGAAACATATTCTAATAACTTGTAACGCCAACGATTATAAATATGAAACACATCTGAGTTAAAATATGCTTCTATGTATCCAATATGTTCGTGTTGTATTACTTGTTATTTATACAGTTACGGTCTACGTCCACTGATACTTAACGTAGACAAAGCGCCTATCTAAGACTTTCATAATGTTGTAGTTTACATGTTCGTTTATGTTTAATTCAGATATGTGTGATATTTCTAATCGCTGGTGTAATAAATTAATTTTAAAATATACTTCAACGTGACTAATATCTTATTGTGGTATACAGGGTGTCCCAAAAATGTCGCGTTTCCTTGAAAGAAATTATTTCTACACCTAATAATCACCAATAAATTAAACAAAACTCACCCTTTCGGACATTCCTTTCCTTGCTTTCTTTCCCTTTTCGGAAACCTGTGTCACTAGGCCACTGTACCGATCCTGGTCATCGGCGTCCAGTGCTCAGCTGATCGCAGGGTCAATGTACCGAATATTCACTTCACTGCTACTAACACTGTTCACTTAATTTATGTTTCGCGGAACGTGTTGTTCTTACGTTATAAAAATTGGTGGCCCCGAAAGGGGCCGATTACTGTTAATTACTGGGACGAGATTACTACTATTATCCGGCGAAAAGAAGACTCGTGGCAGACGGTCTCGGACTGTGCAGTCCGCTGCTGTGACGATTGGTCTCGTCACCTATTTGGGCACACTTTTACAGACGGGGCACACGTTTTTGGCTATTGGCTGAAGTTGCCACATGCATTGTCGCACCGCGCGACGAAGAGATCGAACGAAACACATCGAGACCGAGTGGGATAGAACGATCTGTAGCCTACGCTGTTGTTTTGTTTTGACGATCGTCGGTCAGATCGCTCTATCCCACTCGATCTCGTGTTTCATTCGATCTCTTCGTCGCGCGGTGCGACAATGTATGTGGCAACCTCAGCCAATAACCAAAATACGTGTGCCCCGTCTTTAAAAGTGTGCCCAAATAGGTGACGCGACCAATCGTCACAGCAGCGGACTGCACAGCCCGAGACCGTCTGCCACGAGTCTTCTTTTCGCCGGGTAATAGTAGTAATCTGGTCCCAGTAATTATCCCAGTAATTAACAGTAGTAACGGCCCTTCTCGGCGCCACCAATTTTTATAACGTAAGAACAACACGTTCCGCGAAACATAAATTAAGTGAACAGTGTTAGTAGCAGTGAAGTGAATATTCGGTACATTGACCCTGCGATCAGCTGAGCACTGGACGCCGATGACCAGGATCGGTACAGTGGCCTAGTGACACAGGTTTCCGAAAAGGGAAGGAAAGCAAGGAAAGGAATGTCTGAAAGGGTGAGTTTTGTTTAATTTATTGGTGATTATTAGGTGTAGAAATAAATTCTTTCCGATTTTAGGGTACAATAACAGTTCGATTTAAAAAATATGAAAACAACTCGATCATCGAAATAATTTCCATTATTGTTAATTACCTTTTGCCATTTTTCTGGCAGCTTCTGAATACCACCGCGATAGAAATTCCAGTCGGAAAGAATTTATTCATACACCTATTATTATTTTTTAAATTTAGTTGTGTTGGCCGTTGTTAAACTACGGATTTTTACCTCAATAACGAATTGCGATCACTTGTACATTTTTTGTTACATTACCTTTTCGTTTATGCCTTATTTAAAAACGAAATTTACGTACTTCTTGTCCTCTCACTTCAAATTATTCTTATTTAAGATTCTGCTTTAAAAAAAAAACTGTGTAACGCGGTTTCCTTCGATGTATGCCGACTTGCTCGTTCGTACGTTCGTAGCACAAGCGCGGTCGCCTACCTCGTAGCCAACGCTACCGCGGGAACTCAGGCGGAAGGCGCGCGCTCTGATTGGTCGGGGTTTTTGGTTAATATCTCCTTAACGAAGTTGCGGACAATATTTTCGCAAAGGAAACAGTTGTTTCAAATCACCCCCTGAGTCACCCCTTTCAAGGAAACGCGACATTTTTGGGACACCCTGTATACGCAGCTTTTATGAACTCTTGATCTTTTTGACTAATTAATTGTTTATTAATTTTTGTAGAACATACAGGAGGCGACCCCGCTGCCTGGTAAGTTTTATTAATGATAAACCTGCACAAGAATTAATTAATTATTAATAAAAAAATTTATATATACATTTATCAAATTTATTTTTCCGGACTCTGAAGATGATACAATTATGGTGGATGCCAGTAGTGGCAGCCACTCGGCTGCCGTGGTCGCAGCTGTGGATAATTTGGCCGACACTACCGCGCCGCCGCCACCAACAACCGCCTGTCCACAGCAGCCTGCGGAGAGCCCGGCCACGGCATATGGTATTAATCCTTAATACTTTAATTAGATAAAAAATTAGTAGAAAATTAACCATTGCAGAATTTTATTGAAACAAGTTTAAAAATTAAGATAGAGTTTCATAAGAATTAACCAGATTTGAGCATTAATTAATTATTTACATAACAGATCAAATAATTTATATAACAGATCAAATAAAATTGACTCCAATTCTTTTATTTTTACTAATTACAGGAGGATATGCAACCCCGCGCCACAAAAGAAGTGGCCGCAGGGTTAGAGCCCAGCCGCAATACTGGGCCGCCCTTCAGGTGGTGCGGGAGCAGGCTCGGAGCCTCCGCGCGCAAGCGAGCACGCTCCAAGCGCTGGTCCTGGCGCAGTGCCGTGGCCGGGGCCGTGGTCGCGGTCGTGGCGGGCGTAGTTTATAAAAATATATATATATTTTAATGTAATTTATAAATATAAATAATATATATTAAATATTAAACATATATATATGCTTTTCATTTGTCGGTATGGGTAGTAGGGTGCGCCAAAAAATCAAATTTTCGAAACTCGAAACAGCCTAGGAGAATAAGTTGCGTCTGGGGTTGCGTCTAATAATGCAATAATAACTTATATCGTTATAATCGCGAGAGTTCATAGAATACTTTGACGTAACAAGCAACCGAATAACTATTACTGTTTGAACTCAAAAGATGTTCAAAGTTGAAAATTTGCATTTTTTCCAAATCGAATTTCTCGAATTATATGTTCCGATGCTCAACAGTGAAATATGAAAATATATAAGGGTATAAGGGTAAAAGGTATAAAAGGTATAAAAGGTATAAAAGGTATAACGGTATATAAGGGTAAAGGGTGCAAGGGTAAAGGGTGCAAGGGTAAAGGGTGCAAGGGCAAAGGGTGCAAGGGTAAAGGGTGCAAGGGCAAAGCGTGTAAGGGCAAAGGGTGGAAGGGCAAAGGGTGTAAGGCAAAGGGTGGAAGGGCAGAGGGTGCAAGGGTGAAGGGTGAAAAGGAAATTTTCGACTGGAGAAGAAAAATTTTCTCGTACCATTTCTGACAATTTCATGAAACGATATTACGATATCTCTAGCATGCGTGGACCGATTTTTTCGGAATTGGTCTTATTCGAAAGCTTATATGCGGTTTACATAAGAAAAATGCCTTTAAATTTAAAAAATATTGCAGAGGTGATGAGATATTAATGAAATAAGTTTCAGAATAGCCTGGCGACGCACAGTGGTCTCAAATCCCGAAAACGTGGCCAAAAGCTCAAATATTATTCAATTTAGGCTAAAATCGGTACTCTGGGGTTTTTGGGGTCGCTGATTACGAATCTAAACTTGAAACCTATTCGTTTCATTATGCGTACACCTTAATTAATAATAATGAAGCACACTTACATGCAAGGAAATCAGAAAAAATTTCGGTCGCCGTAACATGCGTGTGCATCAACTCCGGTCGTCCGCTTTGTTTTTTGACGTTCCCGTCGGTCAGAACGATCCCTCCTCGTACCAACAAAATGTGCCACCGGTCACGTCCCGCCGTGATCGGGCCATATTCTTCTTTACCCTCACCTTTTGGTTACGCTTTCAGCCTTATTTATTCGGTCTGGATCTTACATACAGTTAAATACTCACATATAGTATTATGAAAATACCATTTCGGCTTTTTGTCGAATGGTTCTTTGTTTTCGAGATATTGTAATAATTTAAAGTTTTTAACGTACGTAGTAATCCAACTATATATCATCTATAGCAGGCATCGGAATTAAGTGATCTTTTCGGCCGAGTTTCAGAGGCGACGCCTCCTTTCTCCCGCCGCGCGTCTTGGCCCCCGCGGCGGCCCAGAAGCCTCGAGCGCCTCAGGCCCGTGCCGTATGAACCGCGCGTGGCGCATTGGGGCGACACCCGTATCAATAGGTTTCCACGTCACCCATGGAGTACTATTATCGATGCGTTTTTTTTTGTCAGTGGTATCCCCTGTAGGCCTATTCCACTGTGCCGCGTGATAAAAAATAGAGTGGAAAAGCGCGTTTTATTATCAAAATTTGAAACATGTTTGGGAAAACTAGATTTTCGCGCACGTTTCGACGTGCTGGGTAAATCTAAATCTAAATTGTCGAAACGTGCGCGAAAATCTAGTTTTCCCAAACATGTTTAAAATTTTGATTATAAAACGCGCTTTTCCACTCTATTTTTTATCACGCGGCACAGTGGAATAGGCCTACAGGGGATACCACGGACAAAATAAAACGCATCGATAATAGTACCCCATGGGTGATGTGGAAACTTATTGATACGGGTGTCGCCCCAATGCGCCACGCGCGGTTCATACGGCACGGGCCTGAGGCGCTCGAGGCTTCTGAGCCGCCGCGGGGGCCAAGACGTGCGGCGGGAGAAAGGAGGCGTCGCCTCTGAAACTCGGCCGAAAAGATCACTTAATTCCGATGCCTGATCTATAGTAACCTATATCCAAGAAGGTTCTGTGGACACAACGGTATCGCGTCAGATTGTCACGTGAGCGGGCCGGGGTTTCAAGTCCCCCCGTAACTCCTCCAATATATTCCTTTTTTTTTTAACAATTTTTCCCGTGGTAATATATTTTGTGGATATTACCCTAGTAGCATTTTGGGTTGGCATACAGTTGGGCCACGCACATAATATTAGTTGGCCAACTAATATTTTATTGTCAGGTTGGGCCAACAACAGATGGCCAAGATAGGCTACTATAGTAGCCCTACTGTTGCCCAACTATTTATAGGTACTGCCTGGTCTGGTTTAGGTAAAAAAAAATTTTGCCGCGAACAGGAATCGAACACGGGCTTTCCGCTTGCGAAGCAGCCGCTTTTTTTTATATTACTAATGTTTATTGTCAAACGATCGTACAGTGGATATGGTTGGCGACGAATAAACATAGAAAAAAGGCCATACAATTTAAATTATAATCCTACTGGTTCGCTCGCATGCGAAACTCATAGGAACTCGTTTAGTGTCCTTACTGACTAATTACTAACCTATATCATTACTTCCTAACAGGTACTGTTAAATTTATATTTACCGCACGCATTGTGCAGTGTGGGACACGGGGAAAAATGGTCTTTAATAAAAAAATAAAAAACCCCTGAACCAGTAATATACACTTATGACTAAGGTCTTATAGACTGCCGTGAGCATCAAGCTCAGACCCTGGGCGCCCCCCGTCACAGAGGGCCTCGATCCCCGGCTCCTAGACCAGGTTCTAGAGGCGCTATTCCCCACTCCCCCGGTACACGGGGAGGGTGGCGCCGACGAGTCCGGGGATCCTTGGGTGAGCAGGGGCGCGGATACCTCCGACGCCCCTGGGGTTAGCGACGAGGAGCTTGCGACCGCTGTGGCGCGAATGCGCAAGCGGAACGCGGCTCCTGGTCCCGACGGTGTGCCCGGGCGAGTGCTGGCCTGCACTATGGGCGTCCTAGGAGCCGGCCTCAGGCGGATATTTAACGCCGCTCTGAGAACCGGTAGATTCCCCCCTGCTTGGAAGGAGGCGAGGCTAGTCCTCCTTCGCAAGCCCGGAAGACCCGCTGAGTCACCCTCTGCGTACAGGCCGATATGCCTCCTGGACGAGGCGGGCAAGCTTCTCGAGAGAGTTATAGCTGCCCGCCTGTGCGATCACCTAGAGGCCGTGGGCCCAGATCTATCCGACCGTCAATACGGCTTTAGGCGGCAGCGATCGACCATCGACGCCATTAAGATGGTACGGTCGCTGTCGCGCCGGGCGGCCGAGGGAGGCGGTGTCAGCGTGGCGGTGTCACTAGACATCGCCAACGCGTTTAACACCGTCTCCTGGGCGGCGATCGAGCGGGCGTTACTCTATCATAACGTCCCGCTCTACCTTCGCCGCCTGATCTGGGACTTTCTCCGCGGCCGTGTGGTGACGTACGTCGGCCAGGAGGGCGACGGGGTGACTCTCGTGTACCGCGGAGTCCCGCAGGGGTCCATGCTAGGGCCCCTATTGTGGATACTCGCATACGACGCGGTACTGCGGGTCGAGCTGCCATCGCTAAGGGTGTCGTTGGTATGTTACGCCGACGACACCCTGGTGGTGGCTGCCGGGCAGAACTGGAAGGAGGCGATAAGCCTCGCCGAGGAAACGCTGCGACGCGTCATCACCTCGATCGGGACGCTTGGTCTGCGAGTCGCCTTGAACAAAACCCAGGCGATGTGGCTCGCGGACAGGGTTGGGAGCGGTGTCCCCAACAGAGCGTCCCTGAGGATCGGGGATGCCTGCATCAGGGTCGGGCGTTCGATGAAGTATCTCGGTCTGACCCTGGATACCTACTGGCGATTCACGCGCCACTTCAAAACCCTCGCCCCCAGGTTGGAGAAGCAGGTATTCGCCTTCGGGCGAATCATGCCCAACCTGGGTGGACCACACGAGGGAGTTCGGCGACTCTATGTGACGGTCGTTCGGTCCATGGCGCTGTATCGCGCCTATATGGGCCGGCGACCTGGAGGACTGCCGCGTTGGGCGTGAACTCTTGGCAAGAGTTCATCGCCGCGCAGTCCTCCGAGCCGTGCGAGCGTATCGCACGGTGTCGCACGCCGAACTGTCCGCTCTGGCTGGGTCCCCCCCATCCCATCTGCTCGCGGAGATGGAGGCGGAGGTTTATTCCACCGTCCATGATCTCCGCGAAGCTGGGGACCCGAATGCCATCGGACCAGAAATGGTGCGGGGCCAGGCCCGACAACGCATGGGAGCTAAGTGGCTCGAGTGGTTAGCCCTCCCGCGACATCGGGAGGGCCGCGTTGTCGGGGCGCTCCTACCCATTATGAACGAATGGGTGGGGCGTGGGTACGGCAGGCTCACCTTCCGCCTGACGCAGATATTGACCGGAGTTGGATGCTTCGGCAATTATCTGCGTCGCATAGGGCGGGAGGAGTCGTCGCAGTGTTTCAGCTGCAACTCGGGCGATGAGGACACGGCCGACCACACGCTGGCGGTTTGCCGGTCGTGGTCGGACGAGCGGCGTGTCCTCGAGTCGCGGCTGGGTCCCGATCTCTCGCTGCCGACGGTCGTGCGTCGGATGGCGGGAGATCGGGAGTGCTGGAAGGCCGTCTCCGCATTTGCGGAGGAGGTAATGTTGAAGAAGGAGGAGGCGGAGCGGGGCAGGATCCGCACCGGGCATCCGTCCCGCGTAGCCGCCCCTCGGAGATCCGGTAGGATCGGGAGGAGGAGATGACCCGGGGCCGGGGGAGGTAGGGCGGTGACGTAATTTAGTGAGTCACCCCCGCTCCCCGTCGGCATCAACCCCGGGTCGGAGGCGCCCTTTTCAGGGCGCCTCGGTGTGGCCAGTGCCACGAGTGGCAGGGCGCGACGCGCGACGGTGGTGTTCCGATCTGGGCGGCCCTTGTGTCAGAGGGCCCCCCGGGGAGGAGGAGATGACCCGGGGCCGGGGGAGGTAGGGTGGTGGCGTAGTTTCGTGCGTCACCCTCGCTCCCCGTCGGCATTACCCCGGGTCGGAGGCGGCCTCAGCCGCGAGTTGCCGTCGGCGTCGCGTCGTGGCAGGGCGCGTCGCGTGACGGCGGAGTTACGATCAGGGGGGGTCCTCGTGTCAGAGCCCCCCCCCCCCCCGGGGAGCAGCCGACCATCTGCTGCTCCCCCAGGAGCCGCGCCATTGGCGCCGTTTTCAGCGCGCTCCCGTGGAAGGCGGTCGAGCAGGTAAAGAGTGAGTGCGGCGGTCAATTGACCATATGACCTAGTGCCGCCTTCCCGCGCGGCCGCGACCCTTCGGGCCGCGTCCGGGTCACTGCTCGACCGCGGGGGGTCGCGGGGTGGGGGTGCCGGGGGGCACCCTCATCCCCTTACAACATCATGCGACCCTCCCAGAAGTGGCGTCGCGGACGCCTGGTCCGTCTCGCGTCGCCGGAGTTTTGAGAAGAGTTGTTGAGCGCGGAACCAGCATTTGCGCTAAGGGGGGGGGGGGCAAGCGAATGTATCGCTAGTTTGCTCTCGCACAAGTCCGCCTCCTCGAGCGTGCGACTCCGCGCCCGAGGACGACCACCGTGGAGTTTTAGTGGGTGCAAGCCCCACATAACCCCGTCCCTCCCCCGGGGGCGGGGTATCCGTTAGGGATTTCTCCACGTTAAAAAAAAACAAAAGGTCTTATAGACTAGGGCTTAGTTGCTAGGAATTTACAGGCTATACACTATTTACATTATTTACAAAGGGATCTGGGGTACGTGTGCCCCAAAAGAGATCCGAGGTGTTTAAACACCAATCTTCTAGTGTGTGGGTCTTGGGAACTCCAAAATCAATCTTTTGCGTTCCCTAAGCTCGCGGATATGCGCGTCGGTGGGCTCCAGCCACCAGTACTTTTTATGGTTAAGCCTATTGAAATCGAGGTAATCAATATTTGGTAGCGCTGTGGAGAATTTATAAAGGTTGCTGGACCCTGGGTGTTCTGACGGACTACCTGCAATTCGTTTATCAGCTTTATTACGTCTCCAGTGGTACAGGATCGGAATGTTTTCGGCATTTTGTATTAATCCCATTTTGTCGCAATAAATGAACGTTTGTGGGGTAATGTATCCCGTGCCAAGCTGTCTCTGCGATATTGCTGGCGGTTGCTGAGCCAGCGAGTTGATAATGTTATTGTTTATGTGTGGCACGTTGCTAAGGTAACTCCGAACAAGTTTTATTATAAACGAGTCTATTCGAGGAATCTCAGCTAAATTATATATTATATGATTAGAAATGTAATGTTTCCATTCGGATTGCTGGGATCTATACAACTTTAGACAGACTCGGAGGCACCTGCGTTCGAAGGCCCGCAACTTCTCCATCATCGTATGATTACAATTCCGCCATATAGGCGCAGCATACGATAATATGGGTCTAATGAGTAGCATGTAGAGAATGATTTTCGATCTCGCGCTTAGGTGGACGTTATGAAACATTCTGCTATTCGCTTGGAACGCTCTACGGGCCTTCTCCAGCTGGGCGTCAAGATGCAAATTGCCGTGTAGCAGGTAGTCAATCAGGACTCCCAGATACTTGACCACCTTTTTATGGGGGATGGCAACCCTATTGGAAGTACGTGGGGTTGTGGTGTGAATTTGAAAATTGTTGCTCCCGGCTTTAATTTTTGAGGAGAGCATGTCAACCGGTTTTTTAAATAGGATCGTTTCGCATGTGCTTGGGTTTATTTTTAAATTCCATTGTGTAAAGTAATTGTTGATTTTCTGAATGATGTCTTTGAGCCTGTTTTGAACCGCCCCCACCCTGTTACCCGACACATACACAATCATGTCGTCGGCAAATGCGATTGCCGAGGCCCCTTCAGCTTCATTGAACCGAAACAGCGCGGGCAAATCGCTCGTGTATATATTTGTTGAATATGTGTGAAGTACATGTATGTGCTAGACCCATCTATGGGCAATACGCGTAACTCTCCTTTGTCATGTTGCTGGCCTCCCAAAGGAGAGAGACCAGTCGCGCCTAAGACATGGTAGCAAACGCATCTGTATATAATAAGAGAGAAATTAAAGTGCATCTGTGTAGCTATCTAATAAGAATATATTGTTAATCCAAATATATTTAACAATATTAAACAATATAGGAGAATTAACTGTCCCCTGCTGCAGTCCCTCGTAAATCGAGAAAATTACCGAGGAAATGTTCTTCCCGTTCCATGTCACAAAAGTCTTGTCGGAGATCATGTCTAGAATAAGGTGTATTAGCCAGGGGGGGAAACTCTTTTTTTTAAGCTTGTACAGTAGATAAGTTTGTGAATTGCATGCACAGTGGAATGTTGGTATTTGAAACCGAATTGACAGTCCGGGATGATCTTATGCTCGGCGCAGAAGTTACTAATTGTATCATTTATTACAGCTTCATACACTTTGCTGAGGCTTGGGGTTAGACTGATTGGTCGGTAGCTGGCCGGGTCAGAATCGTTCTTGCCTTTTTTAAGAATAGGAAGAACCTTGGCTTGTTTCCAGTCTTTGGGGAAATAGCTGAGGTTTAATGCGTTATTAAAAAGGATTGTTAAATGTAGGATCATAACCCCAGGTAGATATTTCAGGACTATTGGCGGGATGTTGTCCAGACCACTTGATGTTTTATTGGGGAGGTATTTAAGGATCCTTTCCACCATTTCGAAATTGCAGAACGGGTGGAATGACAGATTAGTGGTATTAGGGCTTGCAGCCCTGCTGTCATCATTGAATTGTAGGATACCCTTTTGCTCAGACCTAACCGAAGCAAAGTCAGTTTTAATGTTTTCAGCGGTAGTGTCAATGATTGCTTTTAATCTTGTGCAGTCGTTTAAGTGGCTGGGGGAGTTGATCTGTTCAAAATGGGCCCCAATGAGGTTGAGCTTGTCTCCGGGTGAGGAAAAATGAATTTGTTATCATTCACAGTAGCAATGTTTGAGTTGCATCTACTTCTATGGAGAATTTGTCGATTGTTTATAGGGATATGTACTATTGCACGATGAGAAGAAGAACGACTACCCACAAGCTGAAATGTCACAGGGGCAAGGGGAATCGCCCGCTCGCTCCACCCTATCCCCTCCAAGAAGTCCTACTTTTCGGTTCTTAGCGGCTGTCCATATCCGCGGATTGTCGCGATTGGTTTTGTTTACGTTCTTCATCACGGGACGAACTGTGTTGGAGGGGATAGGTTGACGCGAGTGGACGATTCCCCTTGCCCCTGTGACATTTCAGCTTGTGGGTAGTCGTTCTTCTTCTCATCGTGCAATAGTAGGTCCCCAATGTCCTGGAATTGGCGACGACGAAATATAGCGTTAATGTTTGGGAAGAAGGCTTCTGCTTTTCGGTGATCTATTTTTTTTATTTGTTTAACCCAGTATTTTTCCGACGACTTTTGGAACTCGAGGTAGAGTGTTGAGTTAACGCTTCTCGGCGCATTTTTGGCTATAATCGAAATCCCCTGGCAACCCCCCGGGTCGTTGATATGGAGATCATGCAGCAGGGAGACAAGGTGTCTCTTAGTTTTTTGAAGTTTAGTTATTTTTCGGTTGACATACCTGGACACCCCATCGGTAGGCAAAAACTTCGGGACCACCCTTTCGATGGTATTCCAAATTGTGTTACCAATCACCTGGAAGCCACTGTCGATTTCGTTCAGCGTAAGATTGCGGTTATCAGGGATCACCTGACCGTACGCGCCTGCCAGCTTTCTGGAGAACCGCCTCCAATTGGTTTTCTTAAAATTATGACGGAAAGGGTGATCCGCAGGGTTAACCCTGCTGACCCCATCATCAACAAAGCCAACCGAGAATGCGATAGCCGCGTGATCGCTGTCATAAGGCAGGATGTTTAATTTCCCGTTAGTTATGTCTAGCAGTTCTAGTCTGGAATCGGCGAGGCAGATATCGAGGAACGAGAGGGCCGGTTTGTATGTAGGAGCTATGGGAGTTAGTATTCTTAGTTTGTATCTAAGACCATGACTAGATTCCCACTGTTACAGGTACCTACCTCGCCGATTGGTTTCTCTGTCGCCCCAAGACTTGTGGCGTGCATTCAGATCACCTGCTATTATATAGTAGGACTCGGGGGAGTACTATTTAAGCGATTCAAATAGGTGGTTGAATTCATCGATTACCTTTTTTCTACTATCGCCTCGCGCGTACATGCTGACGATGTAAAGATCTTTATGATTGCTGGTTACCAGTTTGATTATAGTAAACTCCACGATTTCATTATTGATAGAGGAGGGCGTGGTCATATGTTCATACTGCAAATTTTTCTTGATGATGATGGCAGTTCCACCGCCCTGGATGGAATTAGGTCTGTCAGTGCGAATCACATCGTAGTTGCGGAAGGTAAGGTTGTGTTGCGCGTTGATCTTAGCTTCGGAAATTAGCACAATATCGTGCTTATAAGTATTGAGAAATTGCGAGAGTTCCAAGCGTCGATGGTTCGCCCTAATCGAATTAACGTTAATGGCGGCGATTTTTATGCTATTACTTACGTGGGCCGTGTTAGGCATTTGAGCAATTAAAGAATGTGGTTAATATATAGTCAATTCTTTCTGAGTTGGCCGTCACTTGAGCTGCGAGGCTATGAATTTGGCTTGTAAATAATGCTGTAATATCATTTTTTAGTGTTGCGACCCACGGTGGGGGCTGGGACGGATGGTGGGCGGGATCTTGGGTGGGGATCCTTCTAGTCTCTACTGCTGGTAAGGGGCAATCCATTGGAGCTGTAGGTAGCAATGAGAGATTCTGGCTGGTCCGGATTGGGGGCGGTCTGACCTGAACTGCCTGGTCGAAGGAGGTATCTGTCCTGACCGTGCTCGCAATCTTCCTGACGAAATTCATCTTGCTTCCAAGACTTTTCGCTTGCATTTCTTTTTTTTTTTTGCTAACGCGAGTTTAATAAAAGGGCAACCCTTATATGAGGCAGGGTGCCCTGCCTGCAGACAGTTTGCACATTTAAGTGCGTTTCTGTTGTTTTGTCCCTGGATAGTGCAGGCACCCGGTGAGTGGGTTTCGGCACATTTTACACAACGGTAGAGGAGATGGCAGTTCTTACTTGCGTGCCCTAATCTCTGGCAGTTTCTGCACTGGAAGATCATCGGTTTCTTCAGGTGCTCCCATCGCATTTTTTGGTAGGCTATGGATTTGATTTTGAATAGCCCTGCGGTTTTGCTATCGCTTGAAAGCTGTAACATGTGGTGGTATTTATCAGGTTGGTTCTTGTTGAAAATGAATTTAGTTAAACTTATCACTTTGATGTCAGGAATCTCCAGATCCTCAATTTCTTTTTTGATTTCTTCTTCGCTGAAGGGACCTCTAATGCCCTTTATTAATATAGATTTTACTTTCAGGTGCTTAGGCGTATAGCTAAAGTACTGTATCTGTAGTTCGAGAAGCTTGGAACATAGGAGGCTGTGGTGTTCCGCACAGTTCACGTATATTGTATGGTTATCCTTGTCCGTGTCCCTGATCCAGAATGCTGTCTTAGGGATGTTAATCGAAATAATGGTGCTGATTAACAGATTGATCGAGGAGTGTACTGTATATATTGGTGGGGGTTTGATGACCTTGGTGTTAGTATCTCCAGGGCCTTTAGGGTTACCGTGTTCTTCGTCGCCAAGCTCCATCTCACTATCTCTGGAGAGCGGGAGGAAGCGGTTACCGTTCATATCCTCTGTCAGGGGGGCCGAGGTGCTCGCAGTCTGTTTGCAGAATTTTTTAGGGGTTTCCCAACCTTCATGTTGAGTAGGGTTATCCTGGGAAATAATCGGGTCCACCGACGACGTTCCAGAGGGCGCACTTGTCGCATTCTTACGGGCTCTGGAGAGGTTAGGCGCGATTATGCTTTGTGTAGCTACATTATTGTCTTTTAGAAAGCTCTTGTACATTCGATCGAGCTGAATGGAATGCAGTTTGGGGGATTTGGTGACTCTGGGTCTTGAGCCAGGGCCGGGAATCAGGTTTTCTTTGTCAGCCGACTCAGGAGAGATACCTCGCTTTGCACCCTGTGCTGGCTGGTTCGACATCTGGCCCGATAAAACGAGCGGGAAATTCCCGCGACGTTTCTGGGCCAGAGAAAAAAAATTAAACACTCCCGAGAGCAGAACACTTTAGCGTTACTGTGCACTGACAGTCACACTTTTCCGGTGGTAGGGTGATATTAAATCACAAAAACTTCGGAGAGCTAATGCCGAGCGATCCGTCTCCACCGGCTCACCAACCGGAACTCGCGAAGCAGCCGCTGTTCGCAACTACCCAACACACTTCCTTATAAACACTTTTAATTTCTAGTTACATAAATAGTATTAATTGTTTATAAAAACTGCACAGTGACGCGAAAAATATTCGACAAAATATCATTATTCGACTCATTGCTTAAAAAGTCACATTAGTGAAGAAAGTACGCGGAAAACACATCTCCCTTGATAGCTTCCCGGCTTAAAAATCAACAATTCAAAAAGCCCGCGGAAGAATGTGTCCGTATGTATGCGAAAAGCGGGCTCCTTAAAAAACAAAAGAGCAGCGGAGGAGCGCGCCTCATCGTTGCACGTGTGAGGAAGCTCATTCTCGATCGTGACTGCCCACCGGCGACAATGGCTAATAATGTAAGTATTAAAAAACATACTATTTATATATATAATCATACCAGAGTTATCGTAATTCATAATATACTCTAGCCCGGTTATCTGTATTCGCTAGTTTTATTCGTGAGATTTATTTTTATTATTCGTTAGTTTTGTTCGTGATTCGTGAGAGTTTTTCGTCACTTAAAATCTGATTACACGCGGTGTATGATAGAGATATGATAGAAGAAAGTCATATTGTTCAATTGCAAATTGGTAATAAGAAATTCGGATTATAAAAATAAAAATTACATTACATTACATTACAAAATATGTTTCATCTCATTACTTCGCAAGCCTTTCTATTATTATTCAATAAAAAAAACTGTAACGTATTACCATAACATTATTTTGTGAACGATTCACAATTGTAACTAGTAGTAAAACAAGAAGATATTGCAGACGTTAACTTATAACGCCAACGATTAGAAATATATCAAACATATCTGAGTTGAACGTAAACGAACATGTAAAGTACAACATTTTGAAAGTCTTTGGTAGACACTTTGCCTATGTTAACTATCAGTATAAGTAGACCGTAACTGTATAGCAAGTAATACAACAAGAAGATATTAGACACGTTGAAGGATATTCTGTAGACACGTTCAAGCATATTCTATATAATAACTTGTAACGCCAGCGATTAGAAGTATGAAACACATCCGAGTTAAAATATGCTTCTATGTATCCAATATGTTCTTGTTGTATTACTTGCTATAGATACAGATACGGTCTACGCCCACTGACACTTAACGTAGGCAAAGTATGTATTACTTGCTATACAGATACGATCTACGCCCTCTGACACTTAACGTAGGCAAAGTACCTACCAAAGACTTACACAATGTTGTACTTTGCATGTTCGTTTACGTTCAACTCAGATATGTTTGATATATTTCTAATCGTTGGCGTTATAAGTTATACATATACAGCAGAGTTGGGCATAATCAATTACATTTGTAATTGATTATGTAATCAATTACTTTCATTGCAATTACAAAGTAATTCCGATTAAAAAGTAATTGCAATTACATGTAATCCATTTAGCAATTACATTATAATTTGCAATTACATGTAATTTTAATTACAATGTAATTGATCTGCACAATTACAATTGTAATTGTAATTGTCCTAGACTTGCATTTGACAATTACAATTGTAATTGCCAAATGTAATTGCAGGGCAATGGCAATTACAATTGTAATGGTGCAGAGCAATTACAATTACAATTACAATTGTAATTTTGTAGAGCAATTACAGTGTAATCCCAATTATAATTGTAATTGTGCAGAGAAATTACATTGTAATCACAATTACAATTGTAATTGTGCACAGCAATTACATTGTAATTGTAATTGTGGAGGACAATTACATTGTAATTGTAATTGTAATTGTGCAGGACAATTACATTGTAATTGTAATTGTGCAAAACAATTACAATTACAATTACGATTACAATTGGCGAATACTTGTTGCTGCGAAGACAATAGCATTTTTTAAAGGTTTGTTATAAATGCCGACATCTTAGTCAGTCATGACTTCGTCAAACTGGTGTAAAAATTGTAATTTCAGTACAGGATCATAAATTGTAAACAAATTAAAAGCATTTATGATACCGCCTACAATAATAAATTAATAACAAAAAATGAGAAACAGAACAATTTTTTTAGAAAGAAATATTAAATTTTGTATTTGTTAATATCTTGCTCTTAAAAATAATAATATACCTACTTTCTAGGGACTACTAGGGACGTCAACCGGTCCCTAGAAATACTATTTTGATGGTACGTGATTTTCGGAATCAGGGGACCATTTTACATAAGAAAAAGATAGATCTGCTGCGCAAATTTTTTTTATTTATTTTGTAAACTGGTGTAATCGGTGGTCGGCTTTAGTTTTTGAGATATTCATAAAAATATTTTGATATTTATTCGGAATCAGGTACATCTGTGTTGATCGTTTCCGAGATATCGGTATAAGAGTGAGGTGAGATCGTAATCATGATTCATGGGCGTGCAAGAACTTACAAGCAGAGGTTTCTAGGTGTCCGCCACCGATTGCTTCGATTTTTGAACATGTTTTAGAGGCCGAAATACTAACAAATACATTTTTTTTTACCCGTTTGCATATTTAGGGGATAAACCACTCCTCCAAATTCATAAGAAGAGGCACAAAAGTTCCTATTGTTAGTTTCAAGAATATTGTAACACAGTGTTGAATAAAACTTGATATAAATTTAATTTGCGCTATAACTTGCTGTACGCATGATGTTTTTGTCGTCAGTTACATTTGTACCTTTTCTTATGAACTTTGAGGGGTGGTTTCACTCCCTAAATATGCAAACGGATCAAAATAAAAAGCATACTTGTTATTTTTCAGTCCTCTAAAACATATCCAAAAACCAAAGTAATCGGAGGCGGACACCTAAAAACCTCTCTTTGTCACTATCTTTCGTGTTCCACAGTATTGAACCCTCTTCATAAAAATTAATTAAGGTGAAGGTTCGTATTTCGGAAGCAACTGTCGGATAGTGATATTACTATGTATTCACTCGATAGCAAGTCACAACGCGTCCAGTGTGGCAGCGGATCCAACTAGAGGTGTGACTATCGATAAAGTTATCGATAAATCGTCGACAATATCGAAATGTTATCGATATTTCGATATGTATATCAATAATATCGTTAAGATATCGTTAAGGCGAATAGAAGCGGCTGAGGTAGAATGCAACGCATTAATTGTATAATAAAGTCATTCAGAATCTATTTATTTTTATTTGAACTTATTGCAGGCAACATATTAGTGTATTTTGACTGTAATCTTGTATTTGTTTCTGTCTGTAAGAATTTGTATATTTATATGTATATTGTAAATTATATATTATAAATATAAATACAACATACATGTATATTATTCTCAAAATTATATCGTTAAAAAATATTTAAATTTTCAATTCGTTTTTTATTGATGCAATATTGTAATCAGTATTTGATTTTATATTTTGTACTTTCTTATCCGAACTTGCCCATACACTCTCATTTATACTTATATGTGCACCCATTGTTAACATATTGTTACTGTTGCTCGGCTGTATATTTGAATTATTTTGGTTTACATCGTACTTGTATATTAAATTACTTTTTACCGTTTTAAGATATTCCTTCGAATCAAAAGCGATATCTTTATAAGTATGTATATGTATCGTTGTGTTACAATGTCTTAAAAATTGTTCTTTGCATCGTTGCTGCAACAAAGTGTGCTGTATTCTACCGCAGCCGCTTCTATTCGCCTTAACGATATCTTAACGATATTGTCGATATATCGTTAAGTATCAATAAGATATCGATAATCTATCGATAATCGATAGTCACACCTCTAGATCCAACGCGGTTCAGCAGTTTTTTATACGTGGCGGCTTATGGGCAGCCGCGTCTGATCCGCGTTGGATCCGCTGCCGCCGCGATGGATTCGCAGCACTTTACTAAACGCGGCGGCTTATGAGTTTGTTCACATCAACGCGAAACATTTCCGCATTGGTTTGGGTGTTGCCTATAAAAGTCGTTCTTCGACAGTCACTCTCGGACGTAGTGTCCACTTGTGAGAAATACTATCAAGAACTGCTCGCGCGAGTTTTACTCTCAAGTGAACACCTACTTATAAACTATATAAAGGAAGCGGTTCAATCTCCTAGACACATTAAATAAAAGATATGTATTATGTAAGTAATGTCTTTTTAAGATTGTCGGTTTGTTCAATTGTAACTACGATCAAATAGTTACAATTTAATAACTATGGAATTGTTTTGCACAATTGCAATTACGATGTAATTGCGCTGCAAAATTTCGATTACAATTGCAATGTAATTACTCTCCACTGTAGTTACCCTGCACAATTACAATGTAATTGTCCTGCACATTTACAATTACAATTTTAATTACAGTGTAATTGTCCTGCACAATTACAATTACGATGTAATTGTCCTCCACAATTACAAATGCAATTACAATTACAATGTAATTGTCCCGCACTATTACAATTACAATGTAATTGTCCCGCACAATTACAATTACAATGTAATAGTCCTCCACAATTACAAATGCAATTACAATTACAATGTAATTGTCCTGCACAATTACAATTACAATTACAATGTAATTGTCCTCCACAATTACAATTACAATTACAATGTAATTGCCCTGCACAATTACAATTACAATTACAATGTAATTGTCTTGCACAATTACAATTACGAACTATGTAATTGTAATTGATCAAGACAATTACATGTGGCAATTACAATTGTAATTGTGGTCAACAAAATTAACGATTACGGAAAGTAATCTGTAATTGAATTACACAATTACATTTCAATCGTAATTTGTAATTTGTAATTAGATTACATTTTGCCCAACTCTGATATACAGGGTGTCCCAAAAATGCTGCGGTTCCTTAAAGGGGGTGATTCGGGGAGTGATTGCAAACAACTTTTTCCTTTGCGAAAATGCCCTCCGAGATTTCGTTAACGAGATATTAATAAAAAGCACCGACCAATCAGAGCGCGAGCCTTCCGCTGAAGCTCCCGCGCTAGCGTGGCCGCGCGCTGGGCCGCGCTGCGGCTACGAACAAGCAAGGCGGCATGCATCGAAGGAAATTGCGTAGAATGGCAAATGAAAAAGACGTAACAAAAAAATCGAACCTTTTGCCATGGTTTGTTTGCCATTTAAAGTGAATAATGAATAAAGGATAAATGGATGAAAATCGCGTGTAACGTAAAAGGACGAATACACATTTTTTTTAGAAAATTCGAAAATAATAATTATTTGAAGTGGGAGGATAAGGAATACGTAAAATTCCTTGTGTTAATAACATATCCAAGAAAAGGTAATGTAACAGGAAATTAACGAAAAGTGATCGTAGTTCGTTATTGTGATAAAAATCCGTAACTCAATAACGGCCAGCACTGTTGCTGATAACGAATAAGTCTGTTTAAAAAGCCTGTTAGAAAGCGTATCAGCAGACCGGGCAAGGAATTGCAGGAGCTTCTTAAAGCACGACGAGGAGTCTTTATCTCTTTGAGGCACGAGGACTTTAACGGAACGTTCACGATTATATTGAGTCTGTGTACAATGTCACAATAAATTACACACTATTTACAATAACTAAACTATTATTTAGCAGAAGCGTTTGACGCAAGCAGGCGCGACAAACCCGAAAGCACTATAGCAAGTTACAGAGTGAATTAGTAACGTAGCGAAGCAGCTAGTGCAAGCAAAGCGTAGCGTAATATAAAGCGTGTATAGCGGAGCGAAGTCGCGAACGAACAGAACGATCCAGGTAAACGCCGTCGGTTTCCTGGAAGGAAGAAGTCTCCCCCTTCCATCGATCGCGAATCGAGGGAAGGGATCGTGATCGCTGCTCCACATGAGTCAGCGGGCTGAGCCGCTAATCGCCTAATTGTTGACGGTTCTGTAAGATGGCGCAAGAATGCCTCTTTTCTTGAACAAGCCCGAATAAATATTTTCGTACGAGAATTTTGAGAATTATCGCCGGAAATAAGCCATAGCTTGCGTTAAATTTAAAAATGAATGATCACCATTAAAGTAACTAAAACTCACCCTTGCCGAAAATTCACCTGCAACTTGAAAGCTTGTGTCACTGGGTCACTGAACCGATCCTGGTCATCGATGGACGAGCCCAGTGCACAGCTGATCCCAGGTATACGACACTACCCAAAGTTAAGGGTCGCAATGTCAGGTGCGTCCAGGTCAACGTACCGAATATTCACTTCACTGCACGGCTACTAACACTGATCACTTAATTTACTTTTCATGGAACGAGTTGTTCCTACGTTATAAAAATTGGTAGAAATGAATTTTTACTTGGCGTTCGGAGCCGTTGGTAATCCCCGCGCAAATTATCACGCTGCAGCACTTGCGTCCTCGTTGTTCGGGGGGTACACCCTGAACATCGCGTAATACTCTTGAGCAGAGAACATTTGTCTGCGACGTGATTGCTGACTGCTGACTGACAAGATTTTTTCCAAGCGACTTCTTCTACCCCCAAATAGTTTCTCTCGTTCCATTATGAGTTGACCCCCACCAGGCCAAGAGGCTTCGGGTAAAAAGAAGCCAGCACATTTTTGGAACACACGTGTTTTGCAGAAGTGCAACGAAAACTTTCACAAAAGCCCGCGCTCCGTCCTTCTACTGCCAATGTACCCATTGCTTCGAGATAGAAAACAGACACCACGTGTATCGGTTCGAAAGGGTCCGAAGGGAAGGGACGCAGAAAGTCTTCGAATTGCTATAAAGAAGAAAATGCATACCATTCCTGTTTCCCCTTTCTGACACCCCGAGTTCACGTCTGCTACGAGGCGGAACCAATTAAGTCATAAATAATCCGAAACTGTAGGAAACCGTTCTCTACCGCCGACTTGCGGGACAATACGGTCATAAACCGCGACCCTGGCGAAATGCTCTGGCTGATCAGCCTGATTAATTTTGGAGAACTAGAAATTACAGAGTATTATCCAGCATCAATACGTCCCGCGGAGAGACACAGGAAAAGAAGGGATAGTCCGCTGACTGCGCGTAGTCCCGCCTGCTTCATCCTACCCTCAAATTAAAGACGCATCCCTTATCTCTCGAGTATAAACACGTGCTCGAATTTCAAAACACAAGCACGCGGCTTGAGGTCCGATTGGCCCCAAACTAACCAATCGGGCCTGCTTATCTCTCGTGTCTAAACAGGCGCTCGAATTTCAAAACAAAGGCATGCGTCGACGTATTCGGTGCGAGAGAAGGTGGGGGACTCGTTCCATGAAAAGTAAATTAAGTGATCAGTGTTAGTAGCCGTGCAGTGAAGTGAAGTGAATATTCGGTACGTTGACCTGGACGCACCTGACATTGCGACCCTTAACTTTGGGTAGTGTCGTATACCTGGGATCAGCTGTGCACTGGGCTCGTCCATCGATGACCAGGATCGGTTCAGTGACCCAGTGACACAAGCTTTCAAGTTGCAGGTGAATTTTCGGCAAGGGTGAGTTTTAGTTACTTTAATGGTGATCATTCATTTTTAAATTTAACGCAAGCTATGGCTTATTTCCGGCGATAATTCTCAAAATTCTCGTACGAAAATATTTATTCGGGCTTGTTCAAGAAAAGAGGCATTCTTGCGCCATCTTACAGAACCGTCAACAATTAGGCGATTAGCGGCTCAGCCCGCTGACTCATGTGGAGCAGCGATCACGATCCCTTCCCTCGATTCGCGATCGATGGAAGGGGGAGACTTCTTCCTTCCAGGAAACCGACGGCGTTTACCTGGATCGTTCTGTTCGTTCGCGACTTCGCTCCGCTATACACGCTTTATATTACGCTACGCTTTGCTTGCACTAGCTGCTTCGCTACGTTACTAATTCACTCTGTAACTTGCTATAGTGCTTTCGGGTTTGTCGCGCCTGCTTGCGTCAAACGCTTCTGCTAAATAATAGTTTAGTTATTGTAAATAGTGTGTAATTTATTGTGACATTGTACACAGACTCAATATAATCGTGAACGTTCCGTTAAAGTCCTCGTGCCTCAAAGAGATAAAGACTCCTCGTCGTGCTTTAAGAAGCTCCTGCAATTCCTTGCCCGATCTGCTGATACGCTTTCTAACAGGCTTTTTAAACAGACTTATTCGTTATCAGCAACAGTGCTGGCCGTTATTGAGTTACGGATTTTTATCACAATAACGAACTACGATCACTTTTCGTTAATTTCCTGTTACATTACCTTTTCTTGGATATGTTATTAACACAAGGAATTTTACGTATTCCTTATCCTCCCACTTCAAATAATTATTATTTTCGAATTTTCTAAAAAAAAATGTGTATTCGTCCTTTTACGTTACACGCGATTTTCATCCATTTATCCTTTATTCATTATTCACTTTAAATGGCAAACAAACCATGGCAAAAGGTTCGATTTTTTTGTTACGTCTTTTTCATTTGCCATTCTACGCAATTTCCTTCGATGCATGCCGCCTTGCTTGTTCGTAGTCGCAGCGCGGCCCAGCGCGCGGCCACGCTAGCGCGGGAGCTTCAGCGGAAGGCTCGCGCTCTGATTGGTCGGTGCTTTTTATTAATATCTCGTTAACGAAATCTCGGAGGGCATTTTCGCAAAGGAAAAAGTTGTTTGCAATCACTCCCCGAATCACCCCCTTTAAGGAACCGCAGCATTTTTGGGACACCCTGTATAGAATATGCTTTAACGTGTGCAATATCTTCTTCTTTTACTACTAGTTACCAATGCGAATCATTCACAAACTAATGTTATAATACGTTACAGTTTTTTGTATTGAATAATAATAATGGAAAGGCTAGTGAAGTAATGAGAAAAAAGAAACATATTTTGTAATGTAAGGTAATGTAATTTTTATAATTTCACATCATACATCTCAGTTTTCATATTTTTATATTTCCTAATTCCTAATTTCCAATTTGCAATGGAATAATACGTACCCTTGCGCTACATGTATTACTTTCTTCTATCATACACAGCTTTCATGAACTTTTGATCTTTTTTACTAATTAATTGTTTATTCATTTTTTTAGGAAAATGTAAGGGACGACGCCCTGTTGGACGGTAAATAATATATACCTACATTTAATCTAAAAATTTATTTTTCCAGTCATTTAATGATGAAATTAATTTATTTTTATTTAGACATTGATGCCGAACTGGCTGAATTAAATATGGCGAAGCCGCCACTGCCCATGGCTCCGCCACCACCACCACCACCACCACCACCACCACCAGCACCAGCGAGCCCGGCCACGGCCGATAGTAGTAAGTACATACACATTTTAACCCTCGGTTGTCACACTGGGTCAAATTGACCCTGCAATTTTTTAAGCAAAACACTTTTTGTCGGAAATCTTATTGCTTCAAATTTTTTTTAAGCACGATGACACATTAAATGTCAACTTTTAACGATGGGCATATATTCTACAATGTTCAAACTTTATCTCAGAATTTTTTAGACTTAATTAAACAAATAGTTTTTAAATAACAACTGATTGAAAATTGGCAGGGTCAAATTGACCCAGTGTGACAACGACGTTCGAAAAAGTAGGTGTGACAACCGAGGGTTAAGAAGTTATATGTTTTTAGAATACTTTTTTAAATACTAAATTTAAATAAATACTAATAAATTTATTGTTGTTTATTACTACTAATTACAGGACTTCCGGTTACGGAGCGCACGTGAGGAGAGTGAGGAAAGTGAGCGGACAGAAGATAAAGGAAGTTCAGTGGATAAGTGACAGGAGAGGAGATAAGTGGAGTGTAGAGGAGAGAGGGAGGGAGGAAGCCCTGCAGGGGAAAAGAAAGGGTGGAAGAGGGAAAGTGAGAGGAAACCGGTGCAAAACGGGAACAGTTTGGAGGTTAGGAGATTGAAGGCAGACGAGACAGAAGAAAGAAAGCGGGAACGGAGGCGGCGGAGAGGGCGACGTCTACGGAAAGTAGAGAAAGTAGAGAAAGGAAAGAAGGTCAGTCGGTAAAGGAGGGATTACAGAAATGGAGGAAGGAGAGATACAGAAGGGATCGGCAGAGGAGAAGAAAAAAGGGGGGGGGCAATTAATAGAGTTAGACTGACGAGGGAAAGGAGTGCAAGCGAGGGAAGGCTAGACGAGATGTGGAAAAGAAAAAGGGAAGAGAAAGAGAGCGAGGGAATATTTAAGGAAAGTAAAAAAACAGCTAGGTCCCCGGAGAAAAGAGAGGAAGAAAGAGAGGAGGGAAGCATAAAAGAGATGTTGAAAGGAATGAGGGATGAGATGAGAGAGGGGAGGAAGGAAGTAAGAGAGCAGGGAAAAGTGATTAGAGAGGAAATGGAAAAGCTAAAGCAAGAGCTGAAGAAGAGAGAGGAAATATGGGAAGCAGAAAGGAAAGAGTTATGGAAAGGTATAGAGGAGATGGGGAAGAAGCTGGAAAAGATAGAGAGAGAGCAAAAGGAGGGAGGGGGAATAAAAATCATAAAAATCATGGAAGAAAAGATTAGGGAAATGGAGAAGGAAAGGAAGGATTGGAGAGATAAGAGGGAGGAGAAAGGAGTTGGGGAACAGGAAGTGAGCCGGAAGGTGAGAGAGATAGAGAGAAAGTTGGAAATGAAAGAAAGGGAGGAAACGAGAGAGAATATAATAATTAAAGGATTGAAGAAAGGAGATACAAGTGTGGAGGAGAGAGTGAGAGAATTGATGGGCGAGTTAAAGACGGAGGTATAGATTAGAGGTGTGAGGATAGTGGGAGGAAGAGAAGAGAACAAGGGGGAAATGGTAATAGTAAAGGTGGGAAGCATCGAGCAGAAAAGAAGGGTGTTGGAGAAGAAAATGGTGCTAAAAGGGAGAAAGGAGAGAATAGAAGAGGATTGGACATGGGAGGAGAGGAAGAGGCAGTGGAGAATAGGACAAATCGCGGAAGAAGGAAGAAGAAGAGGAAGAAGAGTGAGGCTGGGGTATGGGAGACTATGGATAGACGGGGAGTTATGGAGATGGGAAGAGAGAGAGGAGAAGCTAAAGGATGGGAGAGGGAGGGTATGGGGTGGAGGAGAGAAGGAGGTAGGTCAGGGGGAAGAGCGAAAGGAGGAGGGAATGGCGGTGGGGTAGGAAAGAAGGAAGGGGGAACGAAGCGAAGAATGGAGGGGGAGAGGGAAAAGAAGGGGTGGAAGATTGCGTTTTGGAATGTGGCTGGGATAATGCATAAGGATAGGGAATTCTGGGAGCAGATAAGGGAATGGGATGTCGTAGTGATGATGGAAACATGGATAATGGAGGAGGGATGGAAAAGGATAAGAGATCGGCTACCAGAGGAATTTAAATGGGAGGCGCAGTGGGCAAAGAAGAGGAACAAGAAAGGAAGAGCCATGGGAGGGATGCTAATGGGAAGGAAAAGGTGGTTAATAAAGGAAGAGGACGAGAAGGAGCAAAGAAAGGAGCAGGAAGGAATAATGATGGGGGTAGTGAAAGCAGGAGAGAGGAAGTGGAGAGTGGTGGGGGTGTATGTTAATGGAGATATGGAGAAAAAGTGGGACAGGATTAGGGAGTGGGGGGAAGAGGGAGGAGAAGGAATAGGGGTGATAGTAGGAGGAGACTTTAATGCGAGGACCGGTGACAAGGGGGGAAGAGTAGGAGGAGAGGAGGAAGAAGAGGAGATGAAGAGGAAGTCAAAGGATAAGAAGGTGAATAGGGAAGGAAGAAAACTGCTAGAGGCAACCGGGGAGATAGGATGGGCTATACTGAATGGGAACATGAAGGGGGACGAAGAGGGGGAATATACATATACAGGTGGAAGAGGAGAGTTGGTAATAGACTATGTGATAACGGGGGAAGAGGAAAGAGAAGAAATAGAATGCATGAGGGTGGAGGACAGAGTGGAGTCGGATCACCACCCGATAGTGCTGGAGATGAAGGGGGGAGGAGGAGAAAGGGAAAGAAGGGAAGAGAGAGAGAAGGGAAGAAGGAAAGGAGACTGGACGGAGGAAGGGAGAAGGGAGTATAGAAAGAAAACGGAAAAGTTGAGGATGGTAGGAGGGGAGTTGAAGGAGCTGGTAGGAGAACTAGCAGAGAAAATAACAGAGGCGATGGGGAAGGAAAAGAAAAAAGTAGAGAGGAGAGGATGGTGGGATAAGGAGTGCAGGGAAGAGAAAAAGAAAGTGAGAAGGGAGCTAAGGAGATGGAGGAGGAAGGGGGGAGAGGGTAGAGAATACAGGGAGGAGAAAAGGAAGTATAGGGAGTTTTGCGAGAGAAAGAAAGAAGAAGAGAAAGTAAGATTTATGAAGGAGGTAGGATAATAAACAGAGGGAGGAAGAGGAGGAGAACAGTGAACAAAGAGATAGGGAAGGGAGAGTGGAAGGAGCATTTTATAGAGCTGTTAGGAGGAGTGGAGGAGAAATTGGTAAGCGGGGGGGGGGGAGAGAAGAGTCAAAGAGGAGGGGGAAGAGAAGGAAGAGGATGTGACAAGGGAAGAGGTGGAAAACGTAATAAGGAAACTAAGGGATGGAAAGGCGACGGGAATTGACGGAGTGCCAAATGAGGCGTGGAAATATGGAGGAGAGGAGGTGAAGAGGAGAGCATGGGAGATATGCAGGAGAGTGTGGAGGGGGGAAGGGTGGCCGCAGAGTTGGAAAGAGGGGGTTATAATACCTATAGTAAAGAAAGGGGAGGGAGGGAAGGTAGGAGAATATAGAGGGGTAACGCTAATGCCCACGCTGTACAAGGTTTACACGATGGTGCTGGCAAACAGATTGGAGAAGGAAGTGGAAGAGGAAAGGATAGTGCCACCGATTCAAACGGGCTTTAGAAAGGGGATGGGCACAATAGACAATATATACGTGCTAAATTACGTCATCAGCAGATATATAGCGAAGGAGAAAGGGAAGCTAGTAGCGCTGTTTGTCGACTTCAAGGCAGCGTTCGGTTCGGTGGACAGGGGGATACTCAGAGAGACGATGAGAGAGAGAGGGGTAAGGGAAGGACTTAGGGAAAGGGTAGGGGAAATATACAGAGAGACAAGGAACAAAGTAAAGATTGGGGGAGAGGAGGGGGAAGATTTTTGGACGGCGAGGGGAGTGAGGCAGGGATGCCCACTCAGTCCCCTGCTATTTAATATTCTGACATCGGATATGGAGGAAGCGTTAAGTAGGGGGGTAGAAAGGGGAGTGAGGATAGCAGGGAGGCGGATTTGCTCGCTCATGTACGCGGACGATGTGGTGGTGTTGGCGGAAGACGAAAGAAACATGAGAGCAATGCTGAGGAAATTGGAAGGATACACGGAGAAAAAGGGATTGACGGTCAACACGGAAAAGACGAAAATTATGAGGTTCAGGGCAGCAGGGGGAAGGAAAAGTGAAGAGAAATGGGAATGGAAGGGGAAAAGGATAGAAGAGGTAAAGGAAATGACGTACCTGGGCTTCAAGCTGAAATGCAATGGAGGGATGGAAGCGCACGTAGAGGAGAGAGTAAGGAAGGCAGGGAGAGTAATGAGGCAAGTGTGGGGAATGGGAAAGAGGGTGTTCGGAGGAAAATGGGAAAGAAGGATATGGATGTTTGACGCGCTGGTATGGACAGTAATGTCATACGGAGTGGAGATTTTTGGGTGGGAGGAAAGGGAGAAGATGGAGAGGACGCAGGAGATATTTTTAAGATGGACGATGGGGGTGGACTGGAGGACACCTGGGTACATAATCAGGGATGAAGTGCAAACTAAGAACGAAGGCGGCGAAAAGAGCGTGGAGTTTCGAGGAGAGGTTAAGGGAAGGAAAAGGCGGGGAGTTGGCCAGGGTTTGCTGGAAGGAAGTAACGAGAAGAGCGGAGGGGGAAGGGAGAGTGTCGAGATGGGAGGTAGGCAGAAGGAAGTACTTCGAGGAAAGGGGATGGGAGCAGAGTATGGTGGAGAGGGAAAGGAGAGAAGGAAAAATGGAATGGAGGGAAGTGGAAAGAAAGGATAGAGAAAGGCAAGAAGGAGAAATGGAAGAGAGGTTGAGAGAGGTCAGGTACAACAAGGTGTACAGGGAGGTGAGAGTGGAAGGTATTCCAAAATACCTGACGAAAGGGTGGAAAGAAGAGAGATGGAAGAGGATTGCGAGATGGAGGGTGGGAAACGAATTGAGGGAAGCGAGGTACTGGGAAGAAGAAGAAGAAAGGATCTGTAGGGTATGCGGGGGAGAAGAGGAAACGTGGGAGCACGTTTTGGAAAGGTGCAGTGGAGAGGAGGAAAGGGGAGGGGGAAGACAGGAAAAGATAAGAATGATATTAAGGGAATGATATTATCCCCTAATGATATTAGGGGAAGGGGGAGAAGGGGGGGGTGGATGAAAAAGATGGAGGAAAGAAGAAAAGGGGGCACGGAGGAAAATCGGAGGGAGGAGGAGGGGGGAAAGTAAGAAGAAGAGGGTAATCCGATAAGAAATAGAGTAAGGATAGGGTAAGGAGCGAGAGAGAGAGAGGGAAAGATAAGTGAGAGGGAGGGGGAATTAGGTTAAGTTAAGTTAAGGTAGGTTAAGATATATGTAAACGGAAGCCATTGTAACCCTAAGGGGAACAATTAAAATAAATACATACATACATACTACTAATTACAGGACCGTACGTGGCTCGGCACCATAAAGGCGGTTGGAGCCCTCACCCTCCGCACACTTATTACTGAGCAATATGGCCGTGGCCGGGGCCGTGGCTGGGAGCGCGGCCGTGGTATGGAGCGGGGTCGGGACCGTGGCGGCGGCCAATGATTTAAAAAAAACTATATAAATTTTGTATTTTATTAAAAAAAAATATTATATTGATTATTTTATAGATAAAATGTGGATATTTTATTTGCTCGTGTAACAGGATTACTTTCTCTTTCAGCTGTTGAAATAATTCTCTTCGTCTGCATCGTTCACTGAAAAATAGGACACATTCATTAATTATTTATAAATTATCACACATGCTCATATGTTAAGATCATTGAATATGCAAAACCCTACCTGAAAATTTGTGCGTATAGTCTGACATAGATCACTCTGCATCATCTTCTGCTTCGATTATCTGTAATTAGATATAAAGCCACATTTTAGTTATACAACTTAACGTAGAACTTACTTATGTAGAAATAGAGTGGCCTTCTGCTACAGTGAGTGTAGAGACTACATAATGTGTCCGAAGAAGGTGAGAGTGTATGGCAGAAAGTCTTGTTGCAGGAAATTTAAATGCTAATGGTAATAATTCAGCAAAAATGAACGAACAGATCCAAAATTTTTAACGCACAATTTATTGGTGTTGGAATAAAATTAATTTAGTATGTTTATTGGTGAATTGAAATATTGTTAATGGGAATCTAAAATATTAATGAATTAATGAGTAGCGTGGCAACTACTGTGGATTTTAAAGTATTACGAATGTCTTTCACAAAAGATTGAAAAGCATCAAGGGAGATGTGTTTTCAGCGTACTTTCTTCACTAATGTGACTTGCTTTACATTGCAAGCAGTCCACCATAATCTACTTTCTTAATAATTCTTAATACTATGTCTTTAGACAAATTTTGTCGATTTACCTTATTTGACAAATTTCCAGAAACTTGTGCGACACAAGATGCTCTGTCTATCTATCTAATCTTCTCCGGACAACCTCCAAGCCTGTGCATTCTCTTCATTTCTATCCATCCAAGCCTGTGCGTCCCCTTCATTTCTATAATATAATAAGCTTTACATAAAAACTCTAAATTGCTGGTATATACAAAAAATACAAGTATCTGACAATTTAAATGCAATGCAATTTTTTACTATAATATATTATTTTGTACATGCATGGTACAAATTTCCAGAAACTTATGCGAAAGAAGATGCTTCTCTGTCGAACCTTCTCCGGACAACTTCCAAGTCTGCGAGTCTACATAAAAAATCTATTAAAAAATTTTGGTGACCCACCTTGTTAATTGAGACAATAATTCAGTCTCCCATGTAGTGTAAAAACTTGTGACATTTCAAATTTGGACAACTTACCTTATTTGACACTTGGCAGGTTATGATGAATTGACACTTGGTAGGTTATAAAGCGATGACACTTGGTAGGTTATAATTCAATAGTATACATAGGTATATGTACATGACGGACGCCGATCCCTGCCGAATGATCCCGAGAGTTGACGAACGAAACATACGCTAGTTTCTTTTGGCTGAAGGTGTGCGTGTAACGCGTATACGTATTATGTCGACGAAAATTTTGACTGGAGAAGAAGAATCAGAAGAAAAATCTACCGTTTCTGACAGATCCATGACATGATATTACGATATCTCTGTCATGCGTGGACCGATTTTATTGAATTTGGTCTTATTCGAAAGGTTATATGCGGTTTACATAAGAAAAGTGCCTTTAAATTTAGAAAATATTGCAGGCGTCATGAGATATTATTGAAATAAGTTTCAGGTTAGGTTGGAATAGCCCGGCGACGAGTAAATGATAGCGGTAGCGACAGTCGACATATACAGGGTGTCTTTCCTGTACTTGGCGTCGAGACGCTACCGCGTCTCTAGATATGAAAATTTACATTACTTTTGTATGGGTTTTAATATCATTGTGAAATATTAATCCAATGAATGTACGCTTTACCATTTGGATTCTTATGTGTATGATGAGATGGGCCTGCTGTATTATGTTCGATTAACCATTCGTCAGTCACACGTGGCTCTGTAAAAAAGTAATATGAAAATTTACATTACTTTTGTATGAGTTATAATATCATTGTGCAATGTTAATCCAATGAATGTACGCCTTACCATTTTGGTTCTCAGGTGTCTGAGGTGATGGGGGGACTATGCCTTGAATGTTTAGCTGTATATTTGATTCTACTATGTTAGATATGATTGGCTTTTGCTTTTGCTTTTGCTTTTGCAAAGTTGCCATATACATTTTCATATCTACAGGTACACATGTATGGTGATATGTATACACATATACGCGCGCGCGCGTGTGTGTACAGATATATATAAAATAAATAAGATATATATACATAAAAGAACAAATTAGACCCCCTTACCATCATTTTCATGATACTCCACTTCCGTTTCTTTGTTAGCTATATTTGTCTCATTCATTAATGATCTAGCATTCAAAAGATCATTGTCATATGTTGGGCCCAGACCTGTTGCTGACATTTCTGAAACCGCAAGAACTCTCTCCTCACATGGCAACAATCCTCTTGCTTGCGGTGCACCACCACTAGTTCTCAATAAGTCTCTCCTCTGGTTAGCACACACCTTTCGGATTTCTTTTTTAATAGTTTCGTACTTTTATTTTAAAGGCTTTGCACTTCCTGGCGTCGTCCCATTTCCATTAAATTCTCTCTCGATTTTTTCCCAAGTTTCATTCTTTTCTTTCCACGTGGTAGCATTTGTTTGTTTATTTTCGATAATGTGTCGATATTCCATCACGATGCTAATCAGTAGCTCCTTTTCATAATCCGTTACATTCGCACACATTTTATTCATTTTTGCCTGTAGGTATATGAAAAACAAAAAACGCATATTGAATAAATTTACTACAAAATACTGGTTTATCCTATCATTCTTTACTTTCCAATAATAATTCATAGCGACATTTAACTATAATTATAATACTTCATGCCTCAAATAAATAAATGTACTTACCTTTTTTTTACAAGCTTTTATTTAGCTTCACTTGTGAGTTTGTTCGTTAGTTAGTTTGTGAGGATGAAATCTTGTAAGCTAATTTTGACCCACTTCCACATGTCCGATCGACTTGAAATTTGGCACACATACGTAGTTCAGATGACAATACAATATTTTCATGTCTCCAACCTGATTATGGAATCAGGAAAGCAGGTAACGAGTTAGCTTCTCGCTAGAGTCTTCAAAGGCAATGCCGCCGAAAAACCGTGCCTCGATGGGTTTCAAGGACTTCGACCCTCGAGACCACGGAGGGGGGGGGGGGGCTACAATGTTGCCCCCTAAGAAGTGACAAATCGAAAATTCTACATTTCTCGTCGGATCTTGGCGAAAGTAGTGTGAATCGATTCCTTATGTTTTCCCGATGAAAATGGTCAAAAAACGGCACAAATCGGATCGTAATTGAGGAATCTTCATAATAAATTGATTTCCAGAACTTCGTTAAAAATTAAAATTCTGGAATACTAAAAAGCATAAAATAAATTAAAATAAAAAAAAAATTTAAAAACAAGCTTTTATTAAAATGTACTAAAAAAAGAAAAATAATTTTGTTACCGGCCTAAATGACTGCTATAAACGAATTCCCTCATATGACCAAACATAAAAGCGTGGGGCATAAATATTGAAATGCCCTTTTTATATAAATAGTATTACTGTCTTTATATTCATATTCTATTAACCCATACAGCACACTTCGTTGCGGCAAAGTTGCAGGATGCTTGCAGTAACCTTGCGTCGTTGCATAGTTGCAGCGCAATGTCGATGTATGGTTGCTGCGACGTTGCCGTGCAACATTGCACGGAGCGGACATAGAATTGTTGCTGTATAGTTGCGGCATAGTTGCGTTGCAATCTTGCACTGCAAGTATGCCGCAAGTATGCCGTAAGTATGCCGCAAGTATGCCGCAAGCATGCCGCAAGTATGCCGCAAGTATGCCGCAAGCATGCCGCAAGCATGCCGCAAGTATGCCGCAAGTATGCCGCAAGTATGCCGCAAGGAGAGTGTGCTGTATGGGAAGGGGGGTCAATCAAGTGAAAATGAACTACCAGTTATTTTACAGATAAAAATTTGAAAATATGTATTTCCATATTATTTTTTACGCTGAAATGATATATGTAAGAATTAATACAGTGACATTTTTTTTCCAAAATTTAAAAAAAAAATTTCGAAAAAATTATTCGATTTTAAAATCCATACCCTTATCTCTGTAGTATTGTATACAAAGACTGCAGAAAAAATTTCAGCTCGATAACTTCATTTTTGTCCGAGTTATAAAGTTTTTATGTTTTGGCGTAGTAACTAAAACGCTCCTGCTCCGTACGTTGGACCGACCAAAATGAACTACCAGTTATTTTACAGATAAAAATTCGAAAATATGCATATCCATATGATTTTTTACGCTGAAATGAATTATGTAAGAGTTAATATAGTGACAATTTTTTTTTTCAAAATTTAAAAATAAAATTTCGAAAAAATTATTCGATTGTAAAATCCATACCCTTATTTCTGTAGAATTGTATACAAAGACTGTAAGAAAAATTTCAGCTCGAAAACTTCATTTTTGTCCGAATTATAAAGTTTTTATGTTTTAGTTACTACCCCAAAACATAAAAACTATATAATTCGGACAAAAATGAAGTTTTCGAGCTGAAATTTTTTTTGCAGTCTTTGTATACAATTCTACAGAAATAAGGGTATGGATTTTACAATCGAATAATTTTTTCGAAATTTTATTTTTAAATTTTGAAAAAAAATTGGCACTATATTAACTCTTACATAATTCATTTCAGCGTAAAAAATCATATGGATATGCAGCTTTTCGAATTTTTATCTGTAAAATAACTGGTAGTTCATTTTGGTCGGTCCAACGTACGGAGCAGGAGCGTTTTAGTTACTACGCCAAAACATAAAAACTTTATAACTCGGACAAAAATGAAGTTATCGAGCTGAAATTTTTTCTGCAGTCTTTGTATACAATACTACAGAGATAAGGGTATGGATTTTAAAATCGAATAATTTTTTCGAAATTTTATTTTTAAATTTTGAAAAAAAAAATTGTCACTATATTAACTCTTACATAATTCATTTCAGCGTAAAAAATCATATGGATATGCATATTTTCGAATTTTTATCTGTAAAATAACTGGTAGTTCATTTTGGTCGGTCCAACGTACGGAGCAGGAGCGTTTTAGTTACTACGCCAAAACATAAAAACTTTATAACTCGGACAAAAATGAAGTTATCGAGCTGAAATTTTTTCTGCAGTCTTTGTATACAATACTACAGAGATAAGGGTATGGATTTTAAAATCGAATAATTTTTTCGAAATTTTTTTTTTTAAATTTTTGAAAAAAAATGTCACTGTATTAATTCTTACATAATTCATTTCAGCGTAAAAAATAATATGGAAATACATATTTTCAAATTTTTATCTGTAAAATAACTGGTAGTTCATTTTCACTTGAGTGACCCCCCTTAAGGAATTAGCCTGATCTCTAACAGAATGCGAAAAGTAATGTATTAAACTACGTAAAGCATTATAAATATTTTATATAAAAGGGCATTTCAATATTTACGCCCCACACTTTTATGTTTGGTCATATGAGGGAATTCGTTTATGGCAGTCATTTAGGCCGGTAACAAAATTATTTTTCTTTTTTTAATACATTTTAATAAAAGCTTGTTTTTAAATTTGTTTTTTTATTTTAATTTATATGTATGTACATGAAGTGTTGAACCGTAACAATTCAATGAAACGGAATTTGCAAGGAATCGATAAACCACTGTGTCTAATCAATGAAGTCGATCAGTTACTCTATTCGAATCTATCGCGGTTCGCGTACGCGCGAGAAGGACGATTGTTCGAATGTTACTAATGAAACGTCCAGGGAACAAGGAACAGTATGTATATTTTCCTCCTACACTTTACAGGAAGACAAGGTATAAGTACAAAGGAATCGGAGACACGATTCAAGACGCGTAGGTACTTACATGCAAGCGTCGTACAAGATGAAGGAGATGAAATGACAGTCGCGCTTCCGCACTGTTGCGCACAGAAGATCGCACGCGGTTTTAGATTTTGCTTGCGCCTTTCACGAGAGGGCGCCCGTTGTTGAAGCACTGTAGGGAGCGCTGCCTCCTCCTCCCGAGACAGAAGAGTGGGGGAGTGTCCCACTCACTCTCTGGCGGAACCCGAAGTCGGGTAGAGCTTGACTGGACACGAGCCAGTCCGAACATCAATATATAGAATTCGTTATTGTTAATTGAGGTGTTCAGTATCCTTCCCAAAAATACGTGAGCGCGTGCTCTAGAAGAAGTAGGGTCTACCATTGAAGATTAAGTACTCCTTATGAGTAAAATCCCTACAGCACAGACGGCGCGGTGGCGAGACCGCCACAACTCACGATCACTTTTACACCATGAAGTTGTGGCTTTACCGTTTTTGTGGTGTTGCCGCGTCAAACCTTTCAGTCACTTAAGGGAACTAGGCAGTCAGATCGCTCGAAAATCAAGTATTGTTTGCGAATTAATTACAAGGAGATGAACACAAATTGTGACTAGTACATATGGGTAATGTTTCTTAATACTATAAACAGTAAAAACGAAATGATTTGAATATTATATACATATGTATGACAGCGATACAGTCGTCTGATATGTAGGCGTTTTTTTTTTGGAGCCGCTGTAATTTTGCAGTGATTCTGGCCGTAAGAAGTTTAATTGTGAAATATCCTCTGAAATTTATACTTTGCCCTGGCCCCTATTCTGCCCTGAACCAATTGAAAAAGAAAAAAAATCAAAATTATAACAATGGTGGCTGCAAAACGGCAAATTTTAAAGAAACGTCATTTTTTGCCGGAGACAAGAGCCATTCTATTTTTTTTTTGACAAACCAGGAGTTTTTACAGACTTATGCGTAGGTTCAGGTCGTAACTAGACATTAGGGTGTATCGAAAAAACCAAAAGTGGTTGTAACGATTGAGCCCAGTGCGGAAAAGTTGTGGGTCAACATTACTAAAACATGTGTAGAAGTTGAACTTAATCAGTTAATATCTTCTGGTCTGTCCAGAGGCTAAAAATATCAAAACTTTACCGAAATAATTGAGAAATACCGAACTTTCTAAAAGCAAGTATTATTCCAAAACGATACTTGTGTCAAAACGATTCATAAGGACAAACTGCCGCAAAATATCCGTCTCATGTCGTGCCAGCCTCCAAGAATGTGGGAAAGCTTGAGGTTAAGAGAAATTTATAGAGAAAAAATGGATAAAATTTCCCTACTCACGGCCGAGAAAGTATTCAGTGTCTTTTTTTTTTGCAACGCTTCGCCCGCTTCTGTTTCATTTGGTGTTGCTAGAAAACGACTCAGAACTCACCATGTGAAGGTGGTTGCACCTCGAGTTCCACCTCCCTACCCATTACCCAACCAACCACCCATGAAGAACTAAAAAATTATGTCTTAAGTATTTTTATGAAACCTGCTTTTTTATTTAATTCTGGGAGTTCAGCTCTTGCCTCCAGTGTGGCTCGAATATAGCCATCTCTTGCAACTTCTCCACATACTTTTGAAGATGCCTCCGTGACAAGATTTACGGTTCGCTCTACTGCCTGAGTGTGAGATGAGAACTTATAGTAGTCCCACTCAATTGGTATAGGACTCGCTAGTGTGCTCTGCAGCTCATCAGAAGTTACATGAGATAGAACAGGAGGTGCGAAGACCTTGCAAGAAGACCAATCTATCATGTGGACATAGTTCTTTGCCTGAAAATCCAATGGAGGCACACAGAACTTGCGTATAGGGCTAGAATCAACTGTAATGGCTCTTGCCTGTATAATTTTTCTAACAGCAGTTTTACGAATATCTGCTCTTTGGTCTGCCAGCATACAAATCAGCAGATTCTCTGGAGCAGAAAAGAACGCATTTCTTGATATAACACGATCTACGACCGCCAAATATTGTTTGGGTAAGTATCTCATCGACGTTATGAAAGAGAAAATGTGTTTCCCGCCATCCTTAATAGACGCTAAGTTTTAATTCGAAACCAGAAGGGAGAGTAAACTTTTATTACATACTCAGCAAGTATCCTCAAACCTGATGAAGGTTTCTTGACTCACATATATATTATATAATATATATTACATATATTACATATATATTATATATGTCAGTTACTTAAGACATAATTTTTTAGTTCTTCATGGGTGGTTGGTTGGGTAATGGGTAGGGAGGTGGAACTCGAGGTGCAACCACCTTCACATGGTGAGTTCTGAGTCGCTTCCTAGCAACACTAAATGAAACAGAAGCGGGCAAAGAGTTGCAAAAAAAACACCGAATACTTTTTCGGCTGTGAGTAGATAAATTTTTTCCTTTTTTTCTCTATAAACTTCTCTTAACCTCAAGCTTTCCCACATTCTTGGAGGCTGGCACGACATGAGATGGATATTTTGCGGCAGTTTATCCTTATGAATCGTTTTGACACAAATATCGTTTTTGGAATAATACTTGCTTTTAGAAAGTTTGGTATTTCTCAATTATTTCGGTAAAGTTTTGATATTTTTAGCCTCTGGACAGAACAGAAGATATTAACTGATTAAGTTCAACTTTTACACATGTTTTAGTAATGTTGACCCACAACTTTTCCGCACTAGGCTCAATCGTTATAACCACTTTTGGTTTTTTCGATACACCCTACTAGACATGTTTCATATATGCTGAATTTTTTTCAAATCGACTAATACCTCCGTTTTTTCCCAATCACTGCAAAACGAAGAGGAAATATGATTCCGAGAAAAACGAGCTTAAAGTTTCGAAAGAGGAATCTAGTCTACCTGCGTGCGCGCAGAAACGGTTTATGGTGTGCTCGATCTTTTCGGCTGTAAAATCCTCATTTTTGCGAATTTTAACATAAACCAAACGGAATTTTAATCGGGAAGGGTGGTACTTTCTAAAAATGCAACAAAAAAAAATCGAGTTTCTGACTGCCTAGTCCCCTTAACCATAGGATCCAAAAGCGCGAAGAAACACGTGCGACAGTTAACTACCGCCTAGCATCAAACTGGCGATTGACTGATCGGAACTTTAGTCGGAGGTGAAGAAATCGGCCGTAAGGGGGGAAGTGTTGTGTAACCGTCAGTTGACCATGAACCAAAAGAGCGCGAAGCTTGAATTGAATCCTTGCCATGATGTGAACATAGCTTTTCATTCGGAGGGAAATTTAAATTGAAGAAAGGGGGAACTTCATGAAGATGTTGGTTTTTCTTATTATTTTGTACTGAAATTATGCAATTAGATATATTCATGGCTAGGTAATTAAACACTCGTTATCATTGTAATTTTTATAGATCATCACCGAAAATATGTAAACGCTCGATAGGGAAACAAATGTTATTTATTTATGTTAACAACCAAAATTGAACATCATTCATTCCATTGCGAGAGTCGACTCTGTAAAGACGTCGTCGAACGAAATCGTACTAAATATATATATTTGTTTGTTCAACTTGAATATAAAGTTTCCTTTTAGTCCTAATTCTCAAGTTTTAAACCTGAACGCACACTCTGAGCAGAGTGGTTTTGCATTCCACGGGCATCGGCTCCACTTCCTGGATTTGGACGCAAGTTTCCGAAGAACCACGCAGCAATGTGCATAGACCGCAGAGAAAACCGTTCCGTTTAAGTCTATGCGTGCATTGGTGGCGTTGGTGGCACATAGCATTCTCTAGGGTCGGTATTCATAGTCGCTACTTATTCTTAAGCAAATGCTTAAGATCTGTCGTCGATCTGCCGGCAGAGTCTGCGGCAGTGTCTGCCGGCAGATCCGTAGCTGAATGCGGACGTAGACTGCACCGCAGCTGCCGGCAGATCCTGCTGCCCGATTTGGTTATCAGGGAAAGAAACAGACAAAATTTGTACTCCTAGTATCAGCAATGAAAGAAAGATATGTACGGATAAACCTAAAGTATTGAAAGATATTCAGCATTCCAAGTCATTTCATCCATCAATATCCAGACAAATCATCCCGACGTATCCAGAAGGCAAACGTAATTATGGAATTGAATAATTTCTATAATTATCTACGTCGCGGAAATCGAGAGTCACATTATCTGCAAGACAAAAAAATAGGGTTATGCGCGAAGTGCGAATGTTTAGCGTCTTGTTTCGTAAATAATAATTTAACATATGTTTTATTATAAATGTTAATGGTCGCAGGAGCATGCATGATCGCCTAGGGTCTATGCTGTGCGGAGATGGAGCTGACGTAAGTATCGCATGTATCCTGTTTATTCATACGTTACGTTTAATTTTATACTAATGTTCTATTTGTTTTCAGCGCTAACACAATACGGAATATGGTGATTCTACAGAAAAAAGAAGTCTAAAATACAGGAAATTTTCTGATATCGCACCTAATAGGTCCACTGGTTACGGAACGTATTGTATATAGATTTATAAATGTAAATATTGAATGTTCTTCGAATTTATATGCGCTACCTATATTATTTTGTAACAATTGGGACATTCCACGCCAAATCGGACACTTTTTGGAGTAACATTTCGGATGTGGCTCAAATTTGAATATGTTGTAGTCTTTAGGGATGTATAAACATATCTCGAAGGATTATTGAAAATTTTGAAAAATGTAGATTTTACAGCTGTTTGAAGGTAAGTGCTAACTTTTTTTCAATAAATTATAACTATGGAAGTAGTAAACGGATGGAGATGAGGTTTACGGTGGTTTGTAGAGAAGACATTGAAGTTTTAAGAAAAAATTATATCAGTTTTGAAAAAGAAAAATTTGAACCATTTTTGTGCAATTATTTTAAACAAATGCAGGTTTTTAATAGCGGGCGCGATTTTAAAAATCTGAAAAAAAAAAGGAGAATATAGTTCTATCCTTCCCCTTGATGGACCAATTTTAAAAAATATGGACACTTTAAAATTGGCCAAATGAAAATGAATTGAATGTGACGCTGCGTCGCCCAGCACCGGCTCGACTGGTCGGGCCGTGCGGTAGTCGCAGCGGCCAAGCGGCTATATCTCCTATTCTTATACAGTATTCTCGTAAATGGTAAGTATTTGTAAAAAAATGAAAGAGGAAAACTTTTACTGTTTTTTATACCCAACATAATACAGTATCTCAATTTTTGGTGTTCGCAATATTTTCCTTGAAACGAGGGTGACCTTCAGTTTTTTAAATGGAATGCTATATACTTGATTACCCAATATGAAAGTGACTGTCAAGACAAATTCAACCATATGGTATACTATGACCTTCAAGGCCACACAAGGTTATAAATATATTGAAATAGTAGTGTTTGCGATTCGAGCAGTAGTTCCTCTCTCCACCGCTCTCATCTCACCGCAGCACCTCACGGGCAGCGGAGCACGACGGCAGATCTACAATCGATCACCGAATCAGATCTGGCCGCCAGTGCTATCACCCAATCAAAGCTCGCTTCCGCTTGGCGCATCTTCCAGAAGCATCTGGAAGACACCAAGGCGGAAGCTAGCTTCGGGCCATTGTTCATTCGTGTTCGTAACGTTCTTTGAATCGCACGCATCGCGCTCAAGCTAGTTGTTCAGAATACTCGCACATTTTTCTCAACACTCGCTCTCACGCTCATTACATCAGTGTCCTCTCATCTGATCGCTCATCCTTGATTTTAATAAACGACGTACGATATTTTCATCACGCTGTGCTTCTTGACTCGACTTCGCCACCCTAACCTCAAATTCCGGCACGCGAACAACACCTATTCGCGAACAAGTAGATTGAGTTTCTTTCTTTCATTCCTAACCTTGTGTGGCCTTGAAGGTCATAGTATATCATATGGTTGAATTTGTCTTGACAGTCACTTTCATATTGGGTAATCAAGTATATAGCATTCCATTTAAAAAATTGAAGGTCACCCTCGTTTCAAGGAAAATATTGCGAACACCAAACATTGAGATACTGTATTATGTTGGCTATAAAAAACAGTAAAAGTTTTCCTCTTTCATTTTTTTTACAAATACTTACCATTTACGAGAACACTACACCCATCCATTGATCTTGCTTTATATGTAGAGCTTCTGAATGTCTCCAGCTTTGCTGGATGAATATATTGCTCAAAGGTTTGTAATACTGATACATTACATGAAGTCGTTTGTGCATCTGTTGTTTCCTGGGGCGCCTTCCGTTTCGCGCATTGAGTGCATAGACAGCAGGCAATGGTGATTGGTGATTCATGCAGGGAGTTAATAGACTGCATAACCTGATTCGTAGAATTCCCTAGAATCCTCCAACTTCTGGCGCATGAGGTGTGCAGCAACTACAGAAAATCAAACTATAGGCAGCCAATGCACATAATGAGCGCATGCGTAGTTCTCCCTTCTGTATGTCGAATTCGAATACTCCAATCAGGTTATGCAGTCTATACACTTACCGTATGAACCACCAATCACCATTGCCTGCTGTCTATGCACTCAAAGCGCGAAACGGAAGGCGCCCCTGGCTTGCTGTTGAGCGCTTGAAAATTTTTGAGAAGTCAACATTTTCCACTGCAAATGGATATATTCCACAAGCTCTATAATCCTGACCTAGAATTGTTGGGAGGTCCATTGCGCTGAAAACTTTTTTCAGTAGTCCAGCGAAAGCAGTTTTTGGTACACTCAGCACTTCGTTCTCTACTTTATACAAATTTACATTTTTCCTCCAATGCGTTTTTAGTGGAAAAAAACATGCTCACGTCCATCGGTTGCATGAAGTGAGTTGCATTTGGTGGCAAAACTGCCAATACTATGCCATGCGTATGGCAAAACTCGCTTAGCGGCTGCGTCAAGCGCGACACATGCCCATCCACAAATAAAATTATGGGTAATTCGTAATTCATTTGTACGATCCACGGCCAAAATGTATTTGCAACATATTCGTAGAAAAGCATGACAGTCATTGACCCTTTTTCTGAGGTACCAGCACAAAAGTCCGATGGTAAATTGGCATAGATATTACTGGGGACTCTCTTATAATTATACACCACCATCGTTGGGGCTAACTGCCCTGCCGCATTACCCGTGACGAGAACTGTTAAATTTTCTTTTTCATTATTTCCTAATATTTTATATACATTTTTGGAACAATTTTTTGCGAGCACACGGGCTCCATTAGGATTTAATAACAATGACGTTTCGTCGTTGCTGAATACCCTGCACGCATCAATATTTGCTAGATTTTCCTTCTTTAAATAGTTGCCAATATCTTTGAACCAGGATCTAATATTTTCTTCAGACACTAAAGCTCTGAAGATTGAAACATTTTCACTCATTCTTAACTTTAATTCGAGATGCCGACGAAGAAATGCCTCATACCAGTGCCGACCTGGTCGACCATTGATGAAGGGACTTAGCATGTTTGTGTTTTTAATAAAAACAGCCACACTGTCTAATAAATGTTCCTTCGTCACGGGACTTCCATTGCGAGACATAAATAAAATCCAATTCACAATTTGAGTTTCTTTATCCCCAGTTATTACCGTAGCAGGTCCTGGTTTATTGCTCTTGAATTTCTGTTTTATCTTACTATGGATCGTTGGCCGTGGAATATCATACAATCTGCTGGCAGTGTTTATAGGAGTTCCCGACCTTACATCTTCCAAAGCTTTCGCCAGTGAGTCTTCATTATACGCCTTACGTTTCTTTGCACTTTTACTCATTTCGATAGTTGCTAAGATAAACGATATTTGTAAAGTAATTTGTTAAATAAATATTACATAAATCTTTATTAATTTATACTTACAGCGTCTACGTGTATCAATATTCTCACAGTTTCTCGCGTGCAAAATGTCTCGTATTCAAAGTTCCCGTGGTTCTGTTCACACCAGTTCACAATGTGGCGGGAAATAGATTGTCGTAGACGAAGAGTCTCCGGGTGGAGGAGGAACACGTCACGCATGCGCATGAAGACGCCGTAACGTCAAACCAATCAACGCCAAGATAGGTATTGGCTCCAAACCAATCGAAGCCAAGGTTGGTTCTCCCTCCACCCGGAGACTCTTCGCAACAATTTTCTGCCGACACTGGTTGCAGAGGGAGTCAGTGGGCACTGAGGGGCACGGTAAGTGAGACAAGCGTTAAATTCCTGTCCCTATTACTGGCTTCACGTTAAAAAATACGAAAGCGTTTCAAAAATGCCCATTTTGATATTTTTTCATAAAATTGGAACCTTTTATGATATAATTAACACTGTGACGTAGTGTCCCAGCGCGAGGAGTCGAGCGCACGGCGCACAGTGGGGCAAAGTGACAAAGTTTGTGTCAAAATCAAAGAACTTTTGATAGAAATGAGATAGAGCGATGATTTTTTTTGTAGGTTAAAGCTGAAACATTGCAGAATAAGAGAAAATTGCCGACATTATGGTACGAACGTTTTTTCACTGTGAAAATCTGTGTTAAACTTGAAATTTTTCAACAAAATTGTGATTAATCCAATACCATGCACGGTAGGATTTTTTTCTTGACATGTTGTACCTCATTTCCTGTAGATTTTGTCACGCTGATTTCAAATCCGTTCGCAAAATTTGTCTACTACCCCAGGATTTTGAAAAAATCGATTTATGTGAAAGACTAATGAAATCATATTTTTTTCGTTGAAATGATTTAATAACCCACTGGTTTGAAGGTATATTGTATTCCCATATATGGAACACAATCAAAATAAGAATAATGAATTATTTGAATGTTTTTAGTTACTTACAAAGCACTTCACATCTCGTGATCACTTGACGTATCGCTGTCCTGGTCACTGGCACTCTCTGTAGGCTGTGTGTGGCTGCTGTAATTTAAATTAGATATCTATTTTCCATAATTATATTTTCATATACACATGAAGTAAGGTAACTATTTAATCTTTTTAACTTACTTCTTGTGGCGAGCGAAACGAGCCAGCGGAATGTAGGTTCGTGGAAAGAGCGCGAAACCGAACGGAAACAAACAAACGACGCAAGAAACAACCTCTCCTCGCCCTCAGGTGAGCCGTTAGAGTCTCGGGGTAACAGGCGAAGAAACGAACAGTTCGATGCGAGCTGCCACAGCGAGCGAGTCCAAATAATAAACTGAACTATTTCATCTAACGTCTCGTTCATTTAATGCGGTACCCCTACAGTGGTGACCCCGACGTGATTAGTGTCGCGTTTTTGTTCCGATTGACGTGAATTTGCAACACGCGAACCGAGTAGTGGGTTGCGGTGCGGAATACGTTTATGCACAGGGCCAGTAACGCGAGTGAGCCTAGACTTTATTTTCCACGCCGCGAGAAGAGAGTGCCGCGATGAGCGAGAACGAAGCCACGAATAATACGGAAAGTGGTGTGATTGAATCAAGAGGACGGGACATGGGTCCGTTGCCGTCGGTGGCGCGTGTAGCCATCCGAGTACCGCCGTTCTGGGAGAAGAATCCGACTACCTGGTTTCGGCAACTCGAATCTCAATTTGTGCTTTCGGATATTACGCAGGATTCCACCAAATATCATTATGTGACCGCGAATTTGGAGAACCGTTACGCGGACACGGTGATCGATATCATAAACAATCCGCCGGACACGGATATGTACGAAACAGTAAAAAAGGAACTTATCCGGCGCCTTTCTGACTCGAAGGAACAGAACATTCGGCGTCTCCTCGAGCATGAGGAACTCGGGGATAGGAAACCCACGGTGTTTCTACGACACCTACAAAATCTCGCTGGGGATACAGTGTCTGAAAGTTTCCTAAAAACGCTGTGGTTAAGACGCCTGCCGGCGAACATTCAGACGGTGCTGATTACGCGGCAAAAAGACACTCTAAGTGACCTATCCGCCCTCGCCGACGCGGTCATCGAGGTCACGCCGCGAGCTCAGACGGTCACTGCGTCCGGATCGGGCGACGACGGGTTGAAGACGGAGATCGCGGAATTGCGTCGAGAGATTGCGGCTCTCCGAAGTGGCCGAGGTCCTGTTCGGCAACGCGCGCGATCCAAATCATGGAACAGGGCACGTAGCGCCTCGCGGACGAGGGGCCAGGGCAATGAAGAAGAGAACGACGCGTGTTGGTTCCACCGCCGATTTGGCACGGCGGCGAAGAAGTGCCGCGAGCCGTGTAAATACGCGTCGGGAAACGCGACGGGCAGTCGTTGATGGCGGCAAACGATCCAATGCCCTCGACGAGCCGCTTGTACGTCACGGATCGTACGACCAAGACAATGTTTATGGTCGACACGGGGTCAGACCTGTGTGTTTTTCCGAGATCGCGTGTGAGTGGTGCGAGGACGAAGACGTCTTACGAACTGTACGCGGCGAACGGGTCGGTGATTTCCACGTACGGTCATATAACAATCCGACTCGACCTTGGATTGCGTAGAGACTTTACCTGGCGTTTCGTTATCGCGGATGTAACGACACCCATTCTCGGCGCCGATTTTTTTAGGCATTTCGGCTTGCTAGTGGATCTACGAAACAGGAGGCTCGCCGACGAAGTAACCTCGCTCTCCGTGCGAGGACGAGTGGCGGCAAGGCGCTCCGGAGGTGTCAAGGCTATCGCAGGGAGAAGCAAGTACCACGCGATACTCGCAGAATACCCGGACATAACGAGACCGTCGGGAGGACACCGCGAGCCTAAGCACACGACGCGCCATCACATCCGAACGACGCCGGGCCCGCCGGTCACCAGCAGACCGAGACGCCTCGCTCCCGACAAGTTGCGGATCGCTAAGAGGGAGTTCGAAACGATGCTGAAAAACGGAACAGCACGGCGCTCGGAGAGTAGCTGGTCATCGGGGCTCCACCTGGTGCCGAAGAAGCAGGAGGACGAGTGCCGTCCGTGCGGCGACTACCGGGATGTGAACGCCAGGACAATTCCCGACAGGTACCCGGTGCCTCACATCGAGGATTTCACACACGCACTCGCGGGTAAAGTCATTTTCTCCACGGTTGATCTGGCACGGGCGTACAACCAGATTCCCGTGAACCCGGACGACATACCAAAGACAGCGATCACGACGCCTTTCGGGCTCTTCGAGTTTCCATTCATGTCTTTCGGGCTGCGCAACGCTGCACAAACGTTTCAAAGATTCATGGATGAGGTTTTACGGGGACTCGACTGGTGTTACGTATATATCGACGATATCTTGGTGGCTTCGCAATCAGAGGAAGACCACGAGCGGCACCTACGGGAACTTTTTAGCCGCTTGAGCGAGTACGGGGTAGTAGTAAACTCCGGGAAGTGTGTCTTCGGAGAGTCGGAAGTGCGGTTCCTCGGTTACGCGGTATCTGCAGCGGGGATTCGACCGCTACCGGAGAAGGTAGAAGCTATTCGTAATTTTCCCAGGCCCGAGACAGTAGAAGAGCTGAGACGGTTCCTGGGAATGGTGAACTTCTATCGCCGATTTATACCCGCGGCCGCCAGGATACAAGCACCGCTTAATGCCGCGTTGCAGGGTCGTGTCAAGGGACGATCCTCCGTGGCGTGGTCGGAGGAGAGACAACGTGCGTTCGACGAGTGTAAGGAGAGTGTGGCGCAAGCCGCTCTCTTATCGCATCCGAAGCTGTCGGCGCCCTTGGCAATTTTCACGGATGCTTCCGACGTCACGTTGGGAGCAGCATTGCAGCAGCAGACGGACGAAGGATGGCAGCCGTTGGCTTTCTTCACAAAGAAGCTCAGCAGCGCGCAACGTAAATATAGTACGTACGATCGCGAATTGTTAGCGATCTACAGCGCCGTAAAACATTTTCGACACATGGTCGAGGGCCGTCAGTTCGTCGTTTACACGGACCATAAACCATTGACTTTCGCGTTCGCGCAAAAATCGGAAAGTCACTCACCGCGACAGTTTCGGTATTTGGACCTAATAGGACAGTTCACGACCGACGTTAGACACGTGTCGGGTAAAGATAACGTTGTGGCCGATGCCCTGTCTAGAATCGCGGAAATTTCGCGCGCGCTCAATTTCAACGAACTCGCGAAATCACAGCAGAATGACGACGAGCGGCGGTTGTTCTCGGGTCCGGATACAGCGTTGAAGCTGAAGAGGGTGAGATGGCCGGGAGCCGACGCGGACCTGTATTGCGACGTCTCAACAGATGCGTTGCGACCTTTCGTCACCGTGCCGTTTCGTAAAGAAGCGTTCGATTCCGTACACGGTCTTGCGCATCCCGGTATCGAGGCCACGACGAAATTGGTAACGGCGCGATTCGTGTGGCCAGGAATTCGGAAAGATTGTAAAACCTGGGCTCGAGCGTGCATTCAGTGCCAGCGTGCGAAGGTCAGCAGACACGTGTTTGCGCCCGTCGGGCAGTTCACGCTCCCGTCTACGCGATTCGAACATGTCCACGTGGACATAGTCGGGCCGTTGCCTGTTTCGAGAGGTTTCCGGTATCTTTTAACGTGCGTGGATCGTTTCACGCGATGGCCGGAGGCGTTCCCAATCGAAGATATTACGGCGGAAACCGTAGCCCGAGTCTTTTTCGCCGGATGGGTCGCGCGTTTCGGGACACCGCGTCGCGTTACAACCGACCAAGGTCGTCAGTTTGAATCGGGTTTATTTAAGGAAATATCTCGACTCCTCGGTTCCGATCATTTGACGACGACCGCGTATCACCCCGCGGCGAACGGCATGGTGGAGCGATTCCATCGGCAGCTCAAGGCGGCAATCGTTTGCCACGGCGATGATAGATGGACGGACTGTTTGCCTGCCGTCCTGCTAGGAATACGAGCGGCATTTAAGGACGACCTGAAGTCGACCTCGGCAGAGATGGTCTACGGCGAACCACTAGCCTTACCGGGTGAGTTTCTGGCGGTCCAGAGAAGCGGTGGAGACAGCTACGACACATACGCCACACGGCTGAAAAGTTGTTTTCGGGACCTGCGCCCGGCGCCCGTAGCGCGACACGGCGTAAAGCGGACTTTTGTTTTTAAAGACCTCGCCACGTCGTCGCATGTATTTGTCAGGTGTGACACACTAAAGCGCGTCTTGCAGCCGATATATAACGGCCCGTACGAGGTTGTCACAAGACACCTCCGCCATTTTGTTATTAAAATAGGTAGCAGGAAGGTACCGACGAGTCTGGACCGTTTGAAACCCGCGTACTTACTTAGTGACGTCGAACAGAAGCGCGTAAACGAGCCGACGCGGCTCCCGACGCCGTCGGCGGGCGCGGACGAGTCTCCGAGAACGCCCGGGCCGGAAGCCGGCAGCGAAAAGACAACGAGATCGGGCCGACGGGTGCGATTTCCCGATAGGTACACCGCCGGTGTTGGAAGCGTTGGCGCTGGCAAGCGGGTGTGTAAAACAAATTCTAAGTAGCCAGACTCTAGCATGTAAGACAATCAACTTTAAGACGGGCGTGCATTGTATTCGAACGTATATCGAGCATACCCTCGATTACTGCCGGGGGGGTGATGTGGCGAGCGAAACGAGCCAGCGGAATGTAGGTTCGTGGAAAGAGCGCGAAACCGAACGGAAACAAACAAACGACGCAAGAAACAACCTCTCCTCGCCCTCAGGTGAGCCGTTAGAGTCTCGGGGTAACAGGCGAAGAAACGAACAGTTCGATGCGAGCTGCCACAGCGAGCGAGTCCAAATAATAAACTGAACTATTTCATCTAACGTCTCGTTCATTTAATGCGGTACCCCTACACTTCTCATCAACGAATTTTTTAATTTCTGGTGATACATTATTTTGTTTGTACAACTTTATTCGATTTTTTATTAATATAATTGAAATTTTCGGGTCCGTTAAGTATATTGCTCGATTAAAAACGTCTAACATTCTATTCCATCCACTATTTTGTCGTGAATGCAGCAACATATTTTTCCTATACAGTTTATGCCAGGATTCATTTGCATCTTCTGAATAGTACGCTATTGGTAGTGGAAACTGTCTTGCTACTTAACCGACCCGAAAATTTCAATTATATTAATAAAAAAATCGATTAATGTTGTACAAACAAAATAATGTATCACCAGAAATTAAAAAATTCGTTGATGAGAAGTAAGTTAAAAAGATTAAATACTTACCTCACTTCATGTGTAAATGAAAATATAATTATGGAAAATAGATATCTAATTTAAATTACAATTGCAGCCACACACAGCCTCCAGAGAGTACCAGTGACCAGGACAGCGATACGTCAAGTGATCACGATTTGTAAGTGCTTTGTAAGTAACTAAAAACATTCAAATACTTCATTATTGTTCTTAGTTCTTGTTTATCTTATACACTCCGCGTCAAAATTAAGGGATCACTATAATTTTCCGAAAATTTTGGTCATTTTCAAATGGCTGTATCTCTGCGAAAAATGGTCGCAAAAAATATTTAAAAAACGCATTTTAAAGCTTGAAGTTTCTAGTTTTTGAATCAAGTACTCAATTTTTTTTCTTCGTCCATTATGATACTGTTTTATCAAGATGAAGCGCAGGAAACAAAGTTTCAGAAATTTTTGCCAAGTTTGGAGGTATGCACGGGCTAAAAAATTTTTTTCAGATAAATCCAATGGAGGGCTCTTATAGAGCAAACATTTTTCTTTAATTTCGTTTTTTTTATTTTGTTGTATGATTTTTATTGACCGAGTTATTCGCTATCAAAGCAAAAAAGGAACTTTCTACTTTGAACGCCTATAACTTGCGAACGCATGATCGTAGAACATTGTTCATGAGTGTTTTGGAAAGCTAAGACAGTTTCCTTTCAGAACCTTTAGTTGTCAATTCAATGAGATTTTTTTTAACCGTATTAAATTCATTTTAAAATGATCCCAAAAATTGCATATTTACTATTTTCTAGAAAACATGATGCCACTTCAAGGAAAATCATGGAATCATTCAAGTGTCCACGTTTTTTCTGAGGTGAAACTACCCCTTAAACACTGTGCAAAAGGCCGGACCGATCAGATTTTTTTCCGTATGTCCTTGATGGTCAAACATGCGATACGGTCTGAAAAATTGAAGGATCACCTGTTTTACGTAAACCTTATTTCTCTGTAAAACTCTTTCTTTTGTTCTCGCGGCTCTTGAACACTTGTTGCACGTTTTTTTTTTTGTTAGTTCAACGTCATTTTAGTAAAAAGAAAAGATTTCAAAAATTTAAAAAAAAATTTTGCCCAAACTCTTCGCAATGACGAAAACTGTACTTCAATAACTGGCATTAGCACCATCTAAAGCGCACCACGAGTTGGCGCATGCGCGATCGAACCTACGCCTCACTGCGCATGCGCCAACACAGCAAGACGAGACGCCGCGCCACAGCTACTCACGCTACAACTTGCGACTTTAAATTCGACTTTTAGCGAACTTCTTTTTTTGCATCGAGTTATGCCCCGGCGTCACCTAACTGAGTTCGAAGTCGCTCGGCTTGTGACTCTGTTGGAGGAGGGCCACAGCCAGCGACACGTTGCCAATTCCTTTGGTGTTAGTCCGTCGGTTGTCAACCGTCTGTATGCTCGATTTCGAGAGACTGGACTGTACTCTCGCAGAACAGGGCAAGGGCGCAGACGGGCAACAAGTTCTCGAGAGGATAGACGGATTACGCGACATGCTCTTCGGGAGCCAATCGTCACTGCACGCGTTATTGCGGGACAATTTATGAACCGCAGACATAATCCGCCACGTCCGATCTCCAGCAGTACCATCAGACGTCGATTGAGGGACGTTGGCTTGCGTTCAAGGCGTCCAGTGCGAGTCCCGTTGCTCACTCGCACACATCAACGGCAGCGTTTGGCATACGCTCGCCATTACGTGCACTGGGGCCAGCGACAATGGGCAAATGTACTTTTTACTGAAGAGTCCCGATTTTGCCTCCACGGGAATGATCAACGGGTTCGGGTCTGGCGTCGTCGTGGTGAACGCCATAATGGCAACCATACAAGGCCGGTTGTTGCGTTCAATGGTGGATCGCTTATGGTTTGGGCCGGGGTAACGCGGTACTCACGTACCCCATTAATTGTGCTCCCCTGGTGGGTTGACCTCTGCGCGGTACGTGGACGAGATTCTGCGTCCCGTTGTACTCCCCCTGCGTCAACGTATGGGGAACCGCTTCGTCCTTATGCAGGATAATGCAAGGGCGCATACGGCACGCCATACGCTACGATTTCTGCGGCAAAATCGGATATCAGTTCTTGGCCATCCAGCAGTGAGCCCAGATCTGAATCCGATTGAACATGTTTGGGACATTCTTGGGCGACGTTTGCGACAACAGTACCCGAACCTGGCGAATTTGGGACAATTAGCACACGCCCTCCGCCAAATTTGGCAGAGAATTCCCCAACAGAAAATTCGTAACTGTATTAACATGCGCAACCGATTGACGGAAGTCATCATGCAGAGAGGTGGCAACACACATTATTAGACCACACACAAATACACACAGCCATACACAACGCACGCACGTGCCCTCATACACACACGCATCGGAGAGTGAGTTTGGAGTAAAAAAATACTGCGGGAGTGACGAACCGCAGGGTCTCATCTCTCCATGCTGACACACATACAATGAAGTGTAAATCCGACCGCGCATGCGCCAACTGACGTTGAACTAACAAAAAAAAAACGTGCAACAAGTGTTCAAGAGCCGCGAGAACAAAAGAAAGGGTTTTACAGAGAAACATAACGTAAAACAGGTGATCCTTCAATTTTTCAGACCGTATCGCATGTTTCACCATCGAGGACATACGGAAAAAAAATCTGATCGGTCCGGCCTTTTGCACAGTGTTTAAGGGGTAGTTTCACCTCAGAAAAAACGTGGACACTTGAATGATTCCATGATTTTCCTTGAAGTGGCATCATGTTTTCTAGAAAATGGTAAATATGCAATTTTTGGGATCATTTTAAAATGAATTTAATACGGTTAAAAAAAATCTCATTGAATTGACAACTAAAGGTTCTGAAAGGAAACTGTCTTAGCTTTCCAAAACACTCATGAACAATGTTCTACGATCATGCGTTCGCAAGTTATAGGCGTTCAAAGTAGAAAGTTCCTTTTTTGCTTTGACAGCGAATAACTCGGTCAATAAAAATCATACAACAAAATAAAAAAAACGAAATTAAAGAGAAATGTTTGCTCTATAAGAGCCCTCCATTGGATTTATCTGAAAAAAATTTTTTAGCCCGTGCATACCTCCAAACTTGGCAAAAATTTCTGAAACTTTGTTTCTTGCGCTTCATCTTGATAAAACAGTATCATAATGGACGAAGAAAAAAAATTGAGTACTTGATTCAAAAACTAGAAACTTCAAGCTTTAAAATGCGTTTTTTAAATATTTTTTGCGACCATTTTTCGCAGAGATACAGCCATTTGAAAATGATCAAAATTTTCGGAAAATTATAGTGTTCCCTTAATTTTGACGCGGAGTGTAGTTCAGTTTAGTTGGCTTTGTTAGCCGTGTATTCTTGGCTTATTTATTGTATAGACTCTTTAGTTAATTTCTCTGCTTTGTCTCTTGTAAACCATGGGTATTCCCCGTATAAGTATTTAAATAAATAAATAAATAAATAAATAAATAAATTATTCTTATTTTGATTGTGTTCCTGTCACGTCCCGGGTTGAGGTCTTAGGGAAATGACATTGTTGGGGTAGGTTAAAAGGAAGTTTCGGCACGAAATTGAATTTCGCAGCACTAAACTGGGTAAGGAGCCTCGGCACGAAAATGTATTTCGCGTCACGAGGAGGGTAAGAGTCTCGGCACGAAAATGTATTTCGCGTCACGAGGAGGGTAAGAGTCTCGGCACGAAAATGTATTTCGCGTCACGAGGAGGGTAAGAGTCTCGGCACGAAAATGTATTTCGCGTCACGAAACGGGCAGGAGTCTCGGCACGAAAATGTATTTCGCGTCACGAAACGGGTAGGAGCCTCGGCACGAAAATGTATTTCGCGTCACGAGGAGGGTAGGAGCCTCGGCACGAAAATGTATTTCGCGTCACGAGGAGGGTAAGAGTCTCGGCACGAAAATGTGTTTCGCGTCACGAGGAGGATAAGAGTCTCGGCACGAAAATGTGTTTCGCGTCACGAGGAGGATAAGAGTCTCGGCACGAAAATGTGTTTCGCGTCACAAGACGGGTAGGAACCTCGGCACGAAAATGTATTTCGCGTCACAAGACGGGTAGGAACCTCGGCACGAAAATGTATTTCGCGTCACGAGTTGGGCAGGCGTCTCGGCACGAAAATGTATTTCGCGGCACAAAACGACCAGGGAAGGTTTTAAATGGTTATTGTGTATTTGAGAGACACCCGTTAGGCCGCTAATAGCTTTGTTTTGATTTACCGTTGCATTATTTCAAAGAACCGCTCGCGATATTCCGCGGACTACGTTTAGCTGTGCTGATTCGGGAAAAGTCATGTAAACATAACAAGAGCTCTCGTGTTCGCGAGACGAGATCAGCTGTTGCACCGGCGTGTTATGTATTGTAATCTTTATTATCGTAGGATTTACGCAATAATACGAGGCGTGTTTAGGAAATAGTAACGTTTGTTTATTTTGGGTACCGTCTTGTTTTGACGTGTACCGTTAGGAACATATGATTTAAATGTAATAATAGTGATACGCATGAATATTAGTAATGAAGGTGCAATACAAAATAGACCGATAGGTCTTAACAATAAGTGGGTGATACAAATTAACCAATAGGCTTTAAGCAATAAGCAAACACACGTAATAGGCCAATAGGCTTTAAGCAATAAACAAGTGTTATTAAAAGTTACTGAGGATCAGTGCTAGGAATGGGTAAAGGGCACTGAACGAAACTGAGCGGTACAGAGTCTTTGTGAAGCACCACGAGCGTTATAATTTGAAATGTATATGTCCAAAGTCACAATTATATTACACTGTTTAACAGAAATGTCTAGGTGTTTAAACAATACTTAATTTAAGCGAAGCTTAGCAAGGAAGCCAGCGCGTAATTGAAGTAAGCACTAATGCTAGTTACAAAGCAAAGAAGTAACTTCGCGAAGCAAATGCGCGATTAGCAAAGTGCGTATGTAAACAGAGAACAAGTGATGCGTAGCGTAGTCGCGAACAGAGAGCGAGATCCAGGAAATCGCGATCTATTTCCTGGAAGCAAGAGCGGTCCCCCTTCCATCGATTGTAAGTCGATGGGAGGGGCCGTGATCGACGCTCCACATGAGTCAGTCCGCAAACGCCAAGTGCCTAATTACCGGTGGGCCAAAGAGATGGCGTTAACATGCAGCATTTCCTGAACATTCTCCCCGGCATTCATCGCCCGATGAATAATCCCGATACTAACTGATGATCCATAGGCAGAGGCACCGCTGGACTCATGTGGAGGCGTCGCGCAACCTCGCAGCGCCGAGGCAGTCAGTATCCCGCGGCAGCAAACGCACGGGAGCAGCAGAATCTCGCGGCAGCAAACGCACGCGAGCAGTCAATATCTTGCGGCAGCAAACGCACGCAAGCAGTCAGTATCTTGCGGCAGCAAACGCACGCAAGCAGCAGAAACGAATCCAGTTATCTCGCGGCAGCAAACGCAAGCGAGCCGCAGAAACGAATCCAGTTATCTCGCGGCAGCAAACGCAAGCGAGCAGCAATGTCTCGCGGCAGCAAACGCGCGCGAGCAGGAGGATCTCGCGACAGCAAACGTACGCGAGCAGTCGAATCTCGCGGCTGCAGACGCACGCGAGCGGCAGTATCTCGCGGCACCAAACGCACGCGAGTAGTCAATATCTTGCGGCAGCAAACGCACGCAAGCAGTAGAATCTCGCGGCAGCAAACGCACGCGAGCAGTTAGGCCCGGTGCAGACGAGCGGTTTGCGACAGTTCGCCGCCGCGGCAATTTCCCGCAGCGGAACGCGCGTGAAAATTTTCTAGCAGTTCACATGAGCGGTTGTGCAACGCCACGATTCGCGTTCTGCGCTTTCTTTTTCTTCTATGTTTATGGGTTTGAGAGAGACATTTTCTTGCGTTAAATAAACGCAAAACGCTCGTGTGAATTGCTTGTATGTAAAACAATGTGCTGCTTCGCCGCTTCGCGGCAGCGTTCATTCGCGGTGAAGCGGTACGTGCGTTCGTCAAAACGAACGCAAACATGCCGCCTGGTAGCCGCTCAAATTTGCGTCCCGTGTGAACTGGTTCATATAAATCTATGTTCTGCCAAAACGCGGCGGTAATTTGCCGCGGCGGCAAACTGCCGCAAACCGCTCGTCTGCACCGGGCCTAAGTATCCCGCGGCGGCAAACGCACGCGAGTAGTCAGTATCCCGCGGCAGCAAACGCACGCGAGCAGCAGTATCTCGCGGCAGCAAACGCACGCGAGCAGTCAATATCTTGCGGCAGCAAACGCACGCAAGCAGTAGAATCTCGCGGCAGCAAACGCACGCGAGCAGTTAGTATCTTGCGGCAGCAAACGCACGCAAGCAGTAGAAATAGAACGTGTTGAAAGTTACGGATGACCCCATCGAGTGTCCCGGCTAATCTAAACAAGTAAGAAATATACAAGCGTAAGCAAAGATACAATTTTTACGCGAGGTTGTTAGTAGCGTAAAGTATATTTCGATTGGCCGTGTCCCCTTGCAGCGGGCCTGGAGGGAAGGCAAATGTCCCGTGGACCAGCTGCGCCAGTAGTGCGGTCGCCTCGACGTCAGCAAATGGCCGATGTGACCGCGGGATGTTGATGACCGGCGAGCGGGGATGGCCAGCAGAACGTCGCAGGTTAAGCCGGACGGGCCTGTCTGGGAGGTCGATCCGGGCCCTTGTGGCTCTCCTCCAGCGCCTCCACGGTGTGGTCCTCCTCCACGGCTGCAGGCGCCATACCCTTTTCCGTGAAGTAATCGTTACTGCCAGGACTGCATCAGAGGCCGCCAGAACTCGCAGTTGATCCTGCTGGGCTTCAAACTTGTTCCAGTTCTTCAAATTCTCGAACGCTCGAGCAATTCGACCGTTGAGGTCACGTTGGCTCGCTATAAGGTGACTCATTGTTTACTGTTGGAGGTCACACGCGACGGTTACACGGCACTCCCGAACGTTCGCGAACTATTTCCACGGGCACTGATCCGGCTCGAAGGACCAAAAAATGTTATTAAAAGTTACTGAGGATCAGTGCTAGGAATGGGTAAAGGGCACTGAACGAAACTGAGCGGTACAGAGTCTTTGTGAAGCACCACGAGCGTTATAATTTTAAATGTATATGTCCAAAGTCACAATTATATTACACTGTTTAACAGAAATGTCTAGGTGTTTAAACAATACTTAATTTAAGCGAAGCTTAGCAAGGAAGCCAGCGCGTAATTGAAGTAAGCACTAATGCTAGTTACAAAGCAAAGAAGTAACTTCGCGAAGCAAATGCGCGATTAGCAAAGTGCGTATGTAAACAGAGAACAAGTGATGCGTAGCGTAGTCGCGAACAGAGAGCGAGATCCAGGAAATCGCGATCTATTTCCTGGAAGCAAGAGCGGTCCCCCTTCCATCGATTGTAAGTCGATGGGAGGGGCCGTGATCGACGCTCCACATGAGTCAGTCCGCAAACGCCAAGTGCCTAATTACCGGTGGGCCAAAGAGATGGCGTTAACATGCAGCATTTCCTGAACAACAAGTAATAGAAAATAAGCCAATAGTCTTTAGCAGCAAGCAAGAAACAAAAATAAATGAATAAGCTTTAGTAGCATTTAATGTTATAAATGAATAATTATATAAAGAGGTATGATAAGCAATACGCATTGGTAATATAAATGAATATGACATACAGTGTTATATATATATATATATTAATAATAATAGCAACTTACAATAAGTAAAGCAGGACGATTCTCCTTCTTGGAGGGTTCGCACTGAATTTATATAATGAAAAATGAGATTCGTCGATTCGTTATCACTTTTATAGTTGCGAGGTTTATATAGACACTTGTCGCAAAAATGGTAAACATGGTAATGAGCTCCGGCCTCTGTGGACCTCATATTTATAGTAAAGATTGGAATGTCAGGTATGAAGGGTAAGCGCGGTAATTCGCCATGGCACGTACGCCAAATATGCGTCGTAGTAAATAACTGAGTGATGACTAATGCGCAAAGTATGCGTCGCAATTACATTTTTGGGGTTTTTATATGGGAATACTCAATCCGACGGATTTGGAGTAGCTGGATGGGTACAGGGGTAAGAGTGGAGTCAAATTAAAGGGCAGTTTGAGGGGGTGAGACGTGGTCTCGAATTAGTAAGTTTTTGGGGCGAGGGATTCGTTTAAATTGAAAGATAGGGAGGAAATCGTGCCTCGTAGGCCGAATAAGGGGAGGGAATTTCTTGATTGACCGTTTAGAGATAGGGACCACTAAGGTATATCGTCTAAATGATCGGTTGGGTGAGGGAGTAGGGTATGACTCGAGATTGAAGGTTTTAATGGAGTTGTGAATTGATTTTCGAAGAGATGGTGGAATAATACCGCGCGAAAAATAGTGGGACGTCACACCTCCCCCCTTACATGAAGAAATTTTTACATTTCTTAACAGTAAGGACCGGAGTGGATTAGCTGGAAATGGTCTCATCTCATGCCTTCGTGTTGTTCACGAGGTAAGGATGGAGGACGGAAAATAATAATAAAAAAAAAGAAAATTTGTGTATTGTAGGTGTTCGAGAAATAATACTTATTGCGCCATCTCCCGAGACCGAGTTAACTTAAGCGTGGTGACGCATTGTTCTATCCCCCCTTGTCCATGTGGATCAATCGATCATGCGCTCCCTTCCATCGATCGGCGATCGATGGAAGGGGGAGAGACCACGGATTCGAGGAAATCGCCTAAGATTTCCTCGATCTACTAGTCGACGAGCCGTCCACAAGGTAACACGCTTAAAACTTGCTAACGCTTGCACTGCATTGCTTAAATCGCTTGTACCGCTTCGCTTAAAATCGCTTCGGTTTACTGGATTCGGGCCGAATCCACGTGCTTTGCCGCCGCTTAAGAAAGATTGCTTACCGCGTAGAAATTAGTGTTGCTAAGCGCTTAAACTGTAATTTAATCGTAGTAAAACGTACATAACGGACCATTTATTATAAACTGTAAATAGTTGTGCATAGAATAGACTTAATATTAAACTTAGTGACTAAAATTAAGAGTGCTCAAATCAGACTATCCTCTCGCGAGTTCCCGACTTCCTTGACGTGCGCTACCGTTATTTTGCAAACATTTTTGGTCCTTCGAGCCGGATCAGCGCCGTTTGGATTTGTTTCTGGAACGTTCGGGATTCCTCGCGCGTGCTGTGCGTAACCGTCGCGCGTGACCTCTGGAACGTTCGGGATTCCTCGCGCGCGTTGTGCGTAACCGTCGTGCGTGACCTCTGGAACAATGAGCCATCTCATAACGGGGCAACGTGACCTCTACGGTCGTATCGCACGGGCCTACGACAATTTAAAGAAATTAGGTGCTAATAATTTCACAAAGGCAACCGTATCTACTCGCTTGGGGGCCCTGCGCAAGAATTGGGCTAAGTTCGAGGCGCAGCACGATAAGTTGATCGCGATGTCGGCCGATCCTGATCTAGTAGACCACCCGTACTTCAAGGAAGGTCAGCCATCGGCGATGGAGGAGATCTTTCTAGAACAGGAGGCCCTACTAGTAGCAAAGTTGGAGGAGATAACCAACCTGGAGCAGGCCGCGAAGCGTGCAGTAGATCGCGTCTCGCGGGAAAACACAACTACGACGGATACGGCGGCAGTAGGACGATCGAAGGCCTCGTTACCGCGGATTCCATTGCCAAATTTTTCCGGGCAGCATAAGGATTGGCCATCCTTCCAAGGACTGTTCGAGTCCCTCGTGGTCCGGGACGCGACTTTGTCCGATGCGGAGAGGTTGTATTACCTGCGCGGTGCCATTAGCGGAGACGCCGCAAGACTTCTGCGTAATATGCCTGTGCGGGAGGAGAACTTTAAAGCAGCCTGGAAGGTTCTGGAAGACCGTTATTCCAACCAGCGGTTGGCGGTCAAGAATCTAATGGCGGCCATCTTCGATTTGCCCATGCTTACACGAGAGTCCGGGCCGGAACTCAAGGACTTCTACTATACCATGTGCGATTCTGTGGAAGCCCTCGCAGCCCTGAAGAGGCCTTACGACGCCAGCGGCGACTGGCTCGTGCACCTTATCGTCGAGAAGCTGGACCCACAATCACGGCGTGAGTGGGAGACGCTCCACGGCAAGTCAAAACTGCCCTCGACCTTTGACGAGCTAAAGGAATTTGTAGAAGGAAGAGTCAACACCGTGGAGGCCTTGGAGGAGCAACGGCGAGGACCAGCAGGACGAACTTCCAAACCACCTGTAACCCAAAGAAACGTCAAGGTTCATCAGGTGAGCAAATCGAAGAGCTCTTCTGACCAGTGCAGTCTCTGTGGCGCGGGCCATTTTATTCTGTTTTGCGCGGATTACAAGGCTAAGGGCCCGAAAGAGCGCAAAGAGGCCCTGGTAGCTAACCGTCTCTGTTTTAATTGTTTGGGAAAACATCGCGTCGCCGACTGCAAGTGCGACAAGCGGTGTCAGGAGTGCAAGCAGAGACACCATACCTCGATTCACGAGGCGACCTCCACGCATGATGCCGCCGAGACTTCGGAAGTCTCAGTAAATTTGGGGAGGGCCGAGACGAGGGAGAGCCTACCTCGTGCTGCGGCCTGTCTACCACCTGTCCTGCTAGCTACTGCCCGGATCTTAGTGCGTTCTCGAGACGGCGAACCCAGACTAGTGAGAGCACTCATTGATCAGGGCAGCGAAGTCTCCCTTGCTACAGAAGCTTTGGTGCAACTGCTGCGAATACCAAGGCGCCCTTCGAATGTGCACCTAATCGGCATCGGCAACCAGCGGAAGGAGCGAGTGCGGGGAGGTATCCAACTGGAGTTCACGTCACATGGAGGTGACGGATTACGGCAGACGACCACGGCGTTGGTGCTGCCGAGGATTACGGCCTACACTCCACACGTCAAGCAGCCTACGAGCGTTTGGCATCACCTCCAGGGTCTCCCGCTGGCAGATCCGGACTTCACGGACGGTACCCAAATCGATGTCCTCTTAGGTGCCGACGTATACTCACTGATTCTGGAAGACGGCCTTCGAAAGGGGCGAGAGGGCGAGCCCATCGCCCAAAGGACGTCCCTGGGGTGGATCGTGTCAGGATTGGCTGCAACTCCCAATCGCGACGACCCACGCGATACAGGTGGACTCGTCACGCTGCAGTGCACCATGGAGGACGACCTCGTGCCGATGGTCCAGAGGTTCTGGGAACAAGAAGAGGTGAGGGTGGCGACTACCCTCAATGCTGAGGACCAGGAGTGCGAGGATTGCTTTGCGAGCACTCACCAGCGACTTCCCTCCGGGCGCTATATGGTGCGACTCCCGTTCAAGGAGACGCAGGGACTGGGCGAGTCTCGAGCCGGGGCCGTCCGGATGCTACAACGAATGGAGTCCAAGTGCAGCAGGCACACCGAGTTTAAGGAGGCCTATCACGCGTTCCTACGTGAGTACGAAGAGTTAGGGCACATGACTAAAACTCGACGTATTTACCCAGATAGCGAGTGCTACTACCTGCCGCACCACGGGGTCTTCAAGGAGAGCAGCACCACCACAAAACTAAGGGTGGTGTTCAATGGCTCCTATGCGACCAGCTCCGGGAAGTCACTGAACGACCTTCTACTGGTGGGACCCAACCTGCTACCAGGTCTTCTCCAAGTGTTGCTACGGTGGCGAGTGCATCGGATTTGCTTGACTGCCGATGTGGAAAAGATGTTTCGCCAAATTATCGTGCATCCTGAGGACCGCCGTTTTCAAAGGCTGCTTTGGCGACGACGGAATGATGAAGTAATCGGCGATTACGAGCTGAATACCGTTACTTACGGCCTGACTTGTGCCCCCTTCCTGGCCATTCGCACGCTGCGACAACTGGCGCAGGATGAACGCTCCAGGTTTCCACGGGCTGCTACGATCCTGGAAGAGGATGTATACATGGACGACGTGCTTACTGGAGCCGACGGAGAAGAGGAGGCCCGCGAGATCCAAGAGGAGCTACGCCAGCTCTGCAGGGCGGGCGGCTTTAACCTGAGGAAGTGGGTCTCTAACGCACCCACCTTGCTGAGGCAGCTCCCAGGCGAAGAGGTCCCGGCGGCCGTCAACTGGGAGGAAGGCACACTCCACACGGCTTTGGGCGTCCATTGGAACGTGAGCGAGGACGAGTTCCGAGTCCGGGTAGCGGAGGATCCAGCTACTCCAGCGGTTACCCGTCGCACGGTCCTCTCACGCATCGCTCGGATCTTCGACCCTCTGGGATTTCTGGCGCCGGTAACTATAACAGCAAAGATATTTATGCAATCCCTTTGGCTGTTGAAGATAGATTGGGATACCACGCTACCGCCAGCGGCCGAACGAGAGTGGACCCAATTTCTAGCGGACTTGCCGCGCCTGGCAGAGGTCCGCGTGCCCCGCTGGCTTGGACTACATCCCAGGGTCAAACACTTGGAGCTCCACGGATTTGCGGATGCGTCGGAGAGAGCCTTCGCCGCCGTGGTATACCTACGCGTCGTGGACCACGACGACCACGCGCAGCCGCACCTGATCACCTCCAAGACGAAGGTGGCTCCACTGCAACGAGTCACGCTCCCTAGGCTCGAACTGTGCGCTGCTGCCCTGCTGAGCCGCCTGGTGACCGTTACGAAGAGGACCCTGCAGCTGGACAGCGTCCCGACGCACCTGTGGAGTGATTCAAGGATAGCTCTGGATTGGATTCGCGGTCATCCGACAAGGTGGAAGACTTACGTCGCAAATCGAGTAGCGGACATCCAGCGGGAGCTACCTGACGCCCGTTGGCACCATGTCGCAGGGAGCGAGAACCCTGCGGACTGCGCTTCAAGGGGCTTGCCGCCCAATCAACTACCGAGCTTTGAGTTATGGTGGCGGGGCCCAGCCTGGCTCACTGGCTCCCCTCACTGGTGGAACGACACTGCGACCCAGGAGGAGTGTACCGACCTGGAGGCCAGAGTCGTGTCCAACCTGACTACCGGCAATGAGGAGGTAACACCCAATTACCTCTTAAATAACTATTCCTCCCTTCAGCGCTTGCTGAGGGTGACAGCTTGGTGCCTGCGCTGGTCACCACGTCGACCAACCCAAGACGGTAGGAGCCCCTACCTGTCGCCGGCTGAGATCGAGGCTGCCCGTCTGCACTGGATAAGGGTGATCCAACGCCAGGACTTCCAGGAGGAGCACCGCCTGCTGCTACAGGGAACCCCGCTTACGAGTCGCAGTAAGCTGCTACGATTCACACCCATCTTAGATTCCCAAGGGTTGCTGCGGGTCGGTGGGCGGTTGAAGCACGCTGCACTGCCATCCTGGGAGAAACACCCCCTCATCCTACCAAGAAAGGGTCACCTTACGGAATTGCTGATCGATGAGGCTCATCGACGAACTCTTCATGGAGGGACTCAACTTACCTTGGCTGCTTTACGCCAAAGGTATTGGATCCTGGGCGGCCGACAGGGAGTCAAGGCCCATATACACCGCTGCGTCACTTGCCTACGCTGGCGGGCGGCGCCCGGCCAACAGCTGATGGGAAATCTGCCAGAGTACCGAGTCACCCCAGCGCGGCCCTTCCTACAAGTGGGCCTGGACTATGCTGGGCCATTCACCCTGTTGGCGTCCCGAGGCAGGGGCCAGAGGACGCACAAGGGTTATGTCGCCGTATTCGTTTGTTTAACCACTCGTGCTGTTCATTTAGAAGTCGTCTCTGATTATAGCACAGAAGCCTTCCTCGCGGCATTGCGGCGCTTTACCTCGAGGCGGGGTCTCTGCTCTACCATCCACAGCGACCGAGGCACGAACTTTGTGGGCGCAGCACGGGAGCTCCGGAGCCTGGAACACCTCAGCCGCGAAAGTGAGGTTATGCAGGCCCATCTAGTCAACGACGGCATCACGTGGCGGTTTAACCCACCTGCCGCCCCGCACTTCGGGGGAATCTGGGAGGCTGCCGTCAAGTCCACCAAGCATCATCTGCGAAGGGTCGTGGGTGGTCAGAACATCACCTTTGAAGAGATGACGACGCTACTTACTCAAGTGGAGGCCTGCTTGAATTCACGACCGCTGCAACCGCTGAGCGACGACCCGGGAGATGTCACGGCCCTCACACCCGGGCATTTCTTGATTGGCGATGCCCTCCTAGCCGTTCCCGATCCAACCGTGGAGGACGTTCCCCGGTCACGCTTATCTAGATGGCATCTACTGCAGCAAATGCGGTTGCAGTTTTGGCGTAGCTGGTCACGCGAGTATTTACAGTCACTCCAAGCTCGTAACAAATGGACGCGACCTCACCCCCAACCGCGAGTTGGGGATCTTTGCATACTAAAAAATGAACTCCTGCCACCTAATAAGTGGCCACTCGCGAGAATCACTCGATTAATCCCCGGGCCGGACGGATTGGCACGCGTTGCTCATGTAAGGACCGCGCACTCGGAATTTGTAAGGCCAATCGTTAAATTGATTTACCTACCTCATGTTCAGGCTGCCGAATCGATGAATTCTAATTCCACTGCACCGCACTAATTCACAACCAATCTAAATAGTTAAACGAACGCCACATGGACCGGGCGGCGGTGCCGCGAGCCGCGAGCGATCACGCCATAGCGTCTTAGCCAATCCACGTTACGCCTATAGTATTTATTCATCGAACGATGAATGGCGGGCGGGAAATGTTCGAGAAATAATACTTATTGCGCCATCTCCCGAGACCGAGTTAACTTAAGCGTGGTGACGCATTGTTCTATCCCCCCTTGTCCATGTGGATCAATCGATCATGCGCTCCCTTCCATCGATCGGCGATCGATGGAAGGGGGAGAGACCACGGATTCGAGGAAATCGCCTAAGATTTCCTCGATCTACTAGTCGACGAGCCGTCCACAAGGTAACACGCTTAAAACTTGCTAACGCTTGCACTGCATTGCTTAAATCGCTTGTACCGCTTCGCTTAAAATCGCTTCGGTTTACTGGATTCGGGCCGAATCCACGTGCTTTGCCGCCGCTTAAGAAAGATTGCTTACCGCGTAGAAATTAGTGTTGCTAAGCGCTTAAACTGTAATTTAATCGTAGTAAAACGTACATAACGGACCATTTATTATAAACTGTAAATAGTTGTGCATAGAATAGACTTAATATTAAACTTAGTGACTAAAATTAAGAGTGCTCAAATCAGACTATCCTCTCGCGAGTTCCCGACTTCCTTGACGTGCGCTACCGTTATTTTGCAAACAGTAGGAAAAAAAGAAAAATGTATGTATGTTGAGAAAAATAAAACAAAAAAATAATGTTTTGCCAAAAGGCTTGAATTAATAAAAATAAATTAGGTAGATATGTACAAGGGAATTATTTACACGGAAGGAAGTGGGTTCAGGAACTATTTACAAGGAAGTGGAGTGAAAGGTAGGAATTATGGAGGGTAGGAATAGGAAAGGTACTGGAGGAACTCTGAGCTGTCCAGGAGTACGGTGAGGTCCTGACCCCCTTGGTAGAGGTCATCGAACCATCTTCGGAGCTCGGGCGTCAGCTTCGTGTGGTCTGGGACCTTGGTTGCTGACCCCGTGTCCAAGAGTTCTACCGCTCCTGGCCAGGTAGGGAGAATCGAAGGATTTTGGGATTGGGATGCAGGTGGGTAAGGAGGTGGAGAGGGATATGGAGGTGGAGGATAGGAATAAGTAAGTTGGGGGTGTTTTACCGTTTTAGGGGGGGGGGGGTAGGGCTGCGCAGGGTCCGTGGGGTGGTAGCTTCCTGCAGCTGGTCCTGGCGGTTTTCTGTTGGTGGGGGTGAGACGTCTAATATGACGACTTCTGGTTCTTTTAAACTGCCGATGGAGGTTATTCGGGGGAGGAGGGGCGACAAGCTCCTTCCCTCGATGATCGTCTGTCGCCGCCTCCACCTCATTTCGGCCAGTTTTTTCTTGTTCCCCCCTCCCCGGTGAGGCCACCTTTGGTGGTGGGCGTCTTCCCGTGAGGAGGGCATCATTAACGTTTTTCCTTTTTTTTTTCTTTATCTAGGAATGAGAATTAATTAATAGCCTGTTTATTATTTCGACTAGGTCAGCCGGGATCGTCGTGTAAGTGACCAAGGCGCGCTTTGTTTGCGTGGATTATTTTTGTTTTGCCCTTCCACGTGATCTTTAAATTTTGCGAAGGGATTACTTCCAGTATCGTGTGGGGGCCCGAGTATTGGTCGCCAAATTTCCCTTTTCGGGGTTCTATTAATACGAAAACCGGGTCGCCCGGTTTGAAGGTCTCTTCGTGTATACAGGGTGTCCCAAAAATGCTGCGGTTCCTTAAAGGGGGTGATTCGGGGGGTGATTGCAAACAACTTTTTCCTTTGCGAAAATGCCCTCCGAGGTTTCGTTAACGAGATATTAATAAAAAGCACCGACCAATCAGAGCGCGAGCCTTCCGCTGGAGGTCCCGCGCTAGCGTGGCCGCGCGCCGGGCCACGCTGCGACTACGAACAAGCAAGGCGGCATGCATCGAAGGAAATTGCGTAGAATGGCAAATGAAAAAGACGTAACAAAAAAAACCAACCTTTTGCCATGGTTTGTTTGCCATTTAAAGTGAATTATGAATAAAGGATAAATGGATGAAAATCACGTGTAACGTAAAAAGACGAATACACATTTTTTTTAGAAGATTCGAAAATAATAATTATTTGAAGTGGGAGGATAAGGAATACGTAAAATTCCTTGTGTTAATAACATATCCACGAAAAGGTAATGTAACAGGAAATTAACGAAAAGTGATCGTAGTTCGTTATTGTGATAAAAATCCGTAGTTCAATAACGGCCAACACTGTTGTTGATAATGAATAAGTAGGTTTAAAAACTCGGAAGAAAAATTTACGTACGGAAATTTGGAGAATTATCTCCGGAAATAAGCCGTAGCCTGCGTTAAATTTAAAAAATAATAGTCGCCAATAATGTAACTAAAACTCACCCTTTCGGAAATTCACCTGCAGCTTAAAAACCTGTGTCCACTAGGTCACTGAACCGATCCTGGTCATCGCCGAGTGCACAGCTGATCTCAGGTACACGACACCATCCAAAGTTACGGGTCGCAACGTCAAGTGCGTCCGGGTTAATGTACCGAATATTCACTTCACTGCACGGCTACTAACACTGATCACTTAATTTATTTTTCATGGAACGTGTTGTTGCTACGTTATAAAAATTGGTGGAAATGAATTTTTACTTGGCGTTCGGAGCCGTGGGTAATTCCCGCGCAAATTCTCACGCTGCAGCACTTGCGTCCGCGTTGTTCGGGGGGTACACACAGAACATCGCGTAATACTCTTGAGCAGAGAACATTTGTCTGCGACGCGATTGCTGACTGCTGACTGACAAGATTTTTTCCAAGCGACTTCTTCTACCCCCAAATAGTTTCTCTCGTTCCATTATGAGTTGACCCCCACCAGGCCAAGAGGCTTCAGGTAAAAAGAAGCCAGCACATTTTCGGAACACACGTGTTTTGCAGAAGTGCAACGAAAATTTTCACAAAAGCCCGCGCTCCGTCCTTCTACTGCCAATGTACCCATTGCTTCGAGATAGAAAACAGACACCACGTGTATCGGTTCGAAAGGGTCCGAAGGGAAGAGACGCAGAAAAAAGTCTTCGAGTTGCTATAAAGAAGAAAATGCATACCATTCCTGTTTCCCCTTTCTGACACCCTGAGTTCACGTCTGTTACGAGGCGGAACCAAGTAAGTCATAAATTATCCGAAACTGTAGGAAACCGTTGTCTACCGCCGACTTGCGGGACAATACGGTCATAAACCGCGACCCTGGCGAAATGCTCTGGCTGATCAGCCTGATTAATTTTGGAGAACTAGAAATCACAGAGTATTATCCAGCATCAATACGTCTCTCGGAGAGACACAGGAAAAGAAGGGATAGTCCGCTGACTGCGCGTAGTCCCGCCTGTTTCGTCCTACCCTCAAATTAAAGACGGATCCCTTATCTCTCGAGTATAAACACGTGCTCGAATTTCAAAACACAAGCACGCATCGACGTATTCGGTGCGAGAGACTGGGCGAGGCTGGAAGAGTCGTTGTCGAATTTGACGCACCTGTATATTTTATTCGATTGCTTTAAACGCCTAAATGTTCCGGAAGACACCGAGAATTCGGTGACAGAGGCGTTGCTTCTGATATTATTTATCTGGACGGAATCCCCATTTTATAACGATTCGTGAGGATGATTATTCGCGCGAATGAAATATTTCGGTACGAAAGACACGCTTCAAAGTGCAATGTTTCAGGAATAGCGTAGGAGTACTTTGTCGGGCGCTAAGCTTGCAGATAATAAGTCGATGCGACGAGTATATTAAGCTGGACGTTGCACTCGGAAGTAATCCGGAGGAAGGAATGAAAATGCTGAAAGAGTGCATACTCTGCTGTGACATTTATAAAGTTATGTTATCGAAACTTCCTCGAGTTCCGAGCAAGTCTTTCGATTCGTGTAAAATGTATCTAATCTCGAATGCGTAACTTCAAGAAAGAAATTGCATATATCTATTCCTCGAGTTCCTGGACGAGACCGACACTTATAATGAATAATACTTGAATATGCGCACATTCCCGTTACGACCTACGCAGGAAAAGGATCACTCGAAGGTAAACTGAACGAGGTGTACCGTTTCGAAGTCGCACAGGAAGAGAGCGAGCCCGCGAATCGACACTTGTCTCGTCGGCCGAACGAAAAAACCCCCCCCCCGCATCCCGCGGGACCCGAGCTACTCGGTCCACCCGAAGATCCGCGCGAGACGCGAGGGGAAGCCGTCACGGTTCGCCGGTGAGCCAGTGCCGTCGCGTGATCTCTATGATTTATTGACATAATTGCTTAAACATGCCGCCCGCCTCGGCGTCGAGTTGGACGGCGAAATTGCACATTTGGGCAGTTTTAACCGATATACATATGGATGGCTATATCAAGATGGCACTTTGAATCGCGTGACATAGTTCGGAGAAGCGAAAACAATGTTCGCAGAATGTTGCTAGACTTAAAGTAAGCGTTAGTAAAGCGAAGTAACTATAGTGCAGAACGCTGCATAAAAAACAATAGGCAGCGCTAAGCAAAAATAATAAGCGCGGTAATACTATATTATAGAAACTGCGTAAAATAGAACAGAAATATATATACAAAAGGAATAAACGCAACGAAACTATAATACAAAAGATGCTTAAAACTAACGAGAAAAGTATATATATATATATATATCGGACGCCGGTTTGTTGGCGCCGGTTTGTTGGCGCCGTTTTCGATCGCATCCGCTAGGGGACGCTTGGTAGGCGCGCGACGCCACCGCCCGCCATGAACAACACTGGACAATGGCGTTGAATGACCGTTAGCCGGCATCCGTTTCGGCCCGAATTTGAAGCGGGACGATTTTGTTGATCGTCCGGCTGATCGTCCGAGACGCAGTTCGCAGCGTTACAACTCGAACTAATCCGTCGGCTCCGGGATGAACTTCCAGAACACGAGCGAGTGGCCAGCGCGTCGGAGGAGTTAGTTCGTCCTTCACTAGGACGAGGTCGCCCTTCTGGAGGTTTTCCCGCCGGCGTTTCCATTTTGGAAGTTGTTGAAGTTGGTGTAAATATTCATTTTTCCACCTATGCCAAAAGTGATCGCGCATATTAGTAAGTAGTTTCCACCTCGACACTTCGCGATGTGGTGGTTCAGTGGAAAGTGGTTCGGAAACGGCATTGATGGATTCGCCGACAAGGAAGTGGCCCGGGGAAAGTGCGGTTAGATCGTGTGGATCATCGGAAAGTGAGGTTAGAGGACGCGAATTGAGACAAGCCTCAATTTGGCAGAGGAGCGTCGCCAGTTCTTCATAGGTGAGTGTAGCGTCACCTATGACTCGTTTTAAATGCGTTTTCGCTGATTTAACCGCCGCCTCCCATAGACCCCCAAAGTGCGGCGAGTAAGGCGGAATGAATTTCCATTCCGTCTCAGAATTTCCGAGTGCCTCGATAACGTCGCTGTGGAACTTCGAAGCGTGGTGAAGCATCTGCCGTAATTGGGCATCAGCGCCACGGAAAGTGGTGCCGTTGTCGCTCCACAGTTCTCCGCATCGTCCACGTCGTGACGTAAATCGTCGGAACGCAGCGAGGAAGGCGTCGGACGTCAAATCCGTAACGGCATCGAGATGGACGGCCTTGGTGGATAGACACACAAACACAACGATGTATCCCTTATGGGATTTATTACCCCTCCCTTTGGCCATACGGATCTGCAAGGGTCCTGCGTAGTCTACCCCAGTACGCAAGAAGGGCTTCGTGGGTTGGAGTCGTCCACTGGGAAGGCTCCCCATCTGCTGCTGACATGAGATTCCCCGCAGTCGAAGGCATCGGATACACTGGTGCAACACTTGTTTTATCAGTGGTCGGCTGCGAGGAATCCAATACCGTTGGCGAATCCAAGCCTGTGCAGCGTTGACGCCACCGTGAAGAGTTTTCTGGTGAGCCTCCTCACAAATAAGTTTGGCCAGATGGGTTTTGCGGCCTATGATCACCGGATGCTTCTGGATTGAAGCAATCGGTGCGTAATGGAGGCGTCCTCCAACACGGAGAATCCCGTGGGTGTCTAAAAACGGATTAAGAGCGGTTAAAATAGATGATGCTTTTATCATCCTACCTCGGTGAAGAGACTCGAGCTCTTCAGCGAATGTGTCTCGCTGGCACAGCTGATGGATAGCGGTCCGTGCCCGCTGATGCTCCTGTACCGACAGAGGCCCGACCAATCTTGCATCACGGCCTCGAGCATTGGACGCGAAACGCAAGATAAAAGCAGTGACTCGAAAGAGACGTTGTAATTTTGAAAATTTCGCGATTAAAAACGAGTCGACCTCGTTGTCTGGTGACTGGAGCGTTACCAGCGTTTGAGCACGCCGTTCAGGTAAGTCTTGAGACTCGGGCACGGCTTGTTGTGAAGGCCAATCCGCTTCCGGATGACTTAGCCAATGCGGTCCGTCCCACCACAGGCACGCTGATTGGAGGTCACTGGAGTCGATACCTCTGGTGGCCAAGTCCGCTGGATTCTCCGTGGTTCGGAGATGCTTCCATAGAACCCCTGGTACCAAACGCTGGATTTCTGCTACTCGATGGGCCACAAACGGTTTCCATCGAGCTGCGTGTGACCGTATCCAGGCCACTGTCACCGTTGAATCGGACCACGCGACGGTTGGAATGTCGTCTAACGAGAGTCCGGTTTTCAGGGATGCCAAAAGACGAGCCAGGAGCACGGCACCGCACAGTTCCAACCGTGGGATACTCAGTAACTTCACTGGAGCTACCTTCGTTTTGACCACCAGGAGCTTAGTATGGATTGTTGAGGTACGTTGAACCCGAAGATAAACGGCGGCAGCGTACGCCCTCTCCGAGGCGTCGCAGAATCCATGAATTTCGAGTTTGACCCCCTTCGGTGAATATTGAACCCATCGTGGAATGGTGATGGCGTCCAACGTCCGCAATTCTCTGCGTAATTCCAGCCAGCGTTGAGCGAGCTCCGTGGAAATGGCATCGTCCCAATCGACACCTGCAAGCCACAGGTCTTGTAAAATGATTTTGGCACGGACCAGTACCGGTGCCAGCCATCCGAGGGGGTCGAACAGCCGCGCAACCTCGGAGAGGACGGTGCGCTTGGTCCAACTGGTGTTCGCCTCCTCAAGTAGACTGCGTGGTCCTCGAATCGACAGTGTGTCGTCGGACGGGTGCCACTGAAGCCCCAACGCACCATGCACCTCGGATTCCTGAAAAACTTTCGTTTCCAGGGTTGGTTTTGGATGCAACCCGGGGGCGTTACCTGCCCACTTGTCTAGTGGGAATCCTCCAGCATTCAAAATGCCGATGACCTCGCGTTGGATGGTTTTGGCTTCCTCCACGCTGTCTGCCCCTGCCAAAATGTCGTCCACATAACAGTGGCGTTGAAGAATTTTGGACCCCAACGGGTACCGCTTCGCTTCGTCCGACGCCAGCTGGGACAGCACGCGATGTGCCAGATAGGGGGCTGAAGCCGTACCGTAGGTGACCGTGGTCATTCGGAACTCCCGCACGCCGTCCGCCGGGTTTGCCCTCCAGAGAATCCTCAACCAATCTCTGTCGTCAGCGTGAATCTGAATCTGACGATACATTTTTACCATATCGGCAGAAAAGGCAACACGGAACAACCTCCACCGAGTGATGACCAGCCAAAGATCGGCTTGCAACTTTGGACCGGTCAACAAAATATCGTTGAGGGATTTCCCGGCGGCCGACTGACAGGAAGCGTTGAAGACCACCCGAATCTTCTTTTGACCCCCGGACTCCTTCCAGACTGCATGATGCGGAAGGTAATATCCAGGCCTGTTCTGACCGAGAGGTTCCGACACTTCCTCCATATGCCCCAGCCTAAGATATTCGGACATGAATTCAGAGTAATGAATCCGGAGGGTCGGGTCCTTGGACTGGCGTCGTTCCCCTGAGAGCAGCATTTGGAGCGCGACTTGACGCGACTGGCCCAAAGTCCACATTGAATCGCTGCTGAAAGGTAAGCGAACTTGAAATCGTCCGCGATGATCGCGAGAATGAGACGCCTGAAACAGCGTTTCGCACGCTTGTTCGTCAGGTGTTGCGAGAAGAGTGGACGGCAATTCTTCCACCTCCCAGAATTTTTTAAGATTCATATGAAGGTCTTGACACTGTAAGTGCATCGTCCTCGTCCGTCCTTTATTGAAGGGCGAGTCCGAATTGACTCGTCCGAGAAGGTCCCATCCAAACGGGGTGCGGATGGCGTCCGGAGTCCCAGCTGGCCCAGACCGATTTTCAAAAATGAGGGCTCCACATACGTCGGCGCCCAGCAAAATGTCCACACGAGACGGCAATTGGAAGGCAGGATCTGCCATCGGCAAACCGTCGACGTGAGGCCATTTCCCTCTCTTCACGGGATGCGAGGGCGTGGCTAACGTTAGAGTGTTGGTGATCAATACATCGACGGTCATGCGGAAGTCGGAATTGACACACGACCGGAGGTCGACTAGCGCCTCATGTTTGGCGATGCCGACACTTCTCCCCTGGTACCCCGTTAACTTAACGTGGACCGCGCGGCGGGGAAGTCGTAGAGCCTGGGCAGCCCATTCGCTCAGAAAGGAAGATTCCGAACCCGGATCGAGAAGGGCTCTCACTTGAATGTGACGACCATCCGGTGCTTCAAGCTTCACCCTTGCTGTGGCCAATAGAGTAGCTCGGTGAGTGCTTACTGCGTACGACGCCGTCGTGGTCTCCGATGACGTTGCCGTCGGCTGGGACGTCACCGCGCCGTCCGTGTGATAGGCGTCGTGAAGAGTCGTGTGGTGTCTATCGTCACACACCCAACAGCGGAAAGTGGAAGAGCAGCGGCTGGATTGATGACCGCTCCCGAGGCAAAATAAACAAAGATTCACTCGTTTGACATATGTCAAACGATCGGCCGGGCCTAACTTTTTATATTTTTGGCACGACCCTAAACTATGTTTTCCCGCACACAGCGAGCAGTCACGAAGCGGCTTCGGTTTCGTCGATGTGTCTGTGGCTTTGACGGTCATCACAGCCTTCGACTTGGACGAGGAGTGACCTCGAGCAGAAGTATCCTTGGACTTGGATGATGCGGACACAGCTGATCCCCGGGATGACGTCAGAATGTGAACCCGATTCTCCAAAAACGATTCAAGATCGACGAATGGAGGTGAGGCGATTGGATCCGGCCGCGATTCCTCCCAAGATAGCCGCGTGACCGAGTCCAGTTTCTCCATCAGGAGAAACGTGATCCATTCATCCCACTCCGCCACCGGTTTCCCGAGGGCTTCGAACGAATCCCGCGACTGACGAAATTCGTCAAGAATTCTCTTGATTTCAGAGGAAGTCCCGTTCGTGATCGGAGAACAATGTATTAGACGATTCATGTGAGCTTCTGAGAGTGCGCGCGGATTCCCATACCGCCGTTCCAGAGACGCCCATGCCCCCTCATACCGCGCCTCGCTGATGGGTGTTCGCGCGAGCATCTTCGCCGCATCCCCGGTCAGGCTCGATTTCAAGTACGTAAATTTACGAACCTTGGATAGACGTGTGGACTCGTGCACAAGCGATCGAAAAAGATCTCGAAAACTCTCCCATTGCAGGAGGTCTCCAGAGAATGTGGGAAGATTCAGCCGCGGCAAGCGGAGATCATCATCAAGATCCTTCGCGGCGGCTGGATTGTTGACGGTTGACACTGCTTCTTCCGGAATGGTTAATCGCTCAATCCAAGCGTCGAGCTGGTCCGCCTGTGCGAGGTAGGTCTCCTCGATTTCGGCGAAATAATCATGTGTGAGGTACTCCGACCCTTCCGGAGCGCCCTTCTTCACGATTACCCGATGGTTCTCCGAAAACTCCTTCCACTTTTCTTGCATTAATGCGACTCGCTTTTGCAAGATCGCGACCGTAACATTGTCCAGGCCTTGTTTTTTCACATTGGCCACTGTCCGACCAATTCGACCTCCTAAATCCGCTTGCACCCGGATCAACTCTTCCGGAGCCCTCGACATTGTTGTTCAGTTTAAGAAGGATTGAACAAAAAACTTGTAGCGTTTGAAATTACGCACTGTTTACCCGGTTGATCTAGACTGAGGACACAGCACGCTTGTATGAGCGCGTCGGTGTGTGATTATCACACCGTACCAACGATGGCCGTTGGAATTTCAAAGTTTTAATCGTTAGACCCGCGACACCTTTTTCGTGATTTTACACACTAACATTCGCGAACTTTTGCGTTTAACGTGCGCACAAAGGATCGCGAACTGAACGGTGCAAATGCGTGATTACCCGAACAATTTGTATTTCAGATAAACCACTGAACGGCTTCTCGAAACGTGGCGTAGAAAGAACGCACGAAGATTTCGAGTTACTGCACAGGAGGAAGCACTGGACAGCGATGCGAACGCGAAACTGCACTTCCGACGGACAACGGATTACACTCGCGAATAAAGTACTCCGGCTCGAAGGACCAAATTATGTTATCGAAACTTCCTCGAGTTCCGAGCAAGTCTTTCGATTCGTGTAAAATGTATCTAATCTCGAATGCGTAACTTCAAGAAATAAATTGCATATATCTATTCCTCGAGTTCCTGGACGAGACCGACACTTATAATGAATAATACTTGAATATGCGCACATTCCCGTTACGACCTACGCAGGAAAAGGATCACTCGAAGGTAAACTGAACGAGGTGTACCGTTTCGAAGTCGCACAGGAAGAGAGCGAGCCCGCGAATCGACACTTGTCTCGTCGGCCGAACGAAAAAACCCCCCCCCCGCATCCCGCGGGACCCGAGCTACTCGGTCCACCCGAAGATCCGCGCGAGACGCGAGGGGAAGCCGTCACGGTTCGCCGGTGAGCCAGTGCCGTCGCGTGATCTCTATGATTTATTGACATAATTGCTTAAACAAGTTATTTATAATAATGTACGCTCCCTGCGAAATGTCTTTGCATTTGTGGCAAGTTAGTTAGCACTGCCAGTCTTTTAATATTTAATAAATTCTCTCAGGTAATAAGGAACGTTATTCCACGCGTTAGTCCTGATAAAAAGTGGAACTTAAGCGAAGGGGACGTTTTCGATACAATTGATACATTCAAACAACGATGCTACGACGTTATTGAAATCTGTGGGGCGCTCGTCATATTCGGGAGGCACGGACGAAAATATTGGTTTAAACAAGTCGCTCAATTGTTGGTACATGTCGTTTATTTTATTTCACAGGCACAACAGGATGGGGTTACTGGGAAGCCCCAAAGGAATCAAGTACGAAGCGTACTGGCGCAAAATCGAGAATCGGTTTCACGAGAGTTTAGATGAAATTACAGTGGCCTGCGACATTATATTCGATATTGCGCGAACCAGTTGGGCGAAGAAGATCAAACGATTTAGGTGCACGGTTCTGCAATTAGATACCATGACGTTGAATTTGATCAACGATATATTTAAATATGTTAAAAACGCAGAGGAAGGTGTCGAGGCGATTTATGCTCTACAGAAGTTTAAGGAAAAGGAAAGTTTGAGGGAAATATTGCAAAATAAATGGGTACAGGTATATACATTTTTTATAAATATATTTATAAATGAATGTGAACTTTAAACAAAAAAATAAAAATTATTTTTTATCCGCCACGACCGCCACGACCACGGTCGCCACGGCCACGGTCGCCACGGCCACGGCCGCGGCTGTACCGCTCCACGGCCCAGGCCCAGAGGGAGGAGGCCTGATCCTTTATGGCCTTGAGGAAGGCCCAATCCTCTTGTTGGGCCTCACCCTGCGGCCGCTGCGCCTGTGGCGCGCTACGTACGGTTCTGTAATTAGTAAAATAAAAAATAAATTAGTAAAATATTTTGTTTTTTAAATAGACCTATTTTCAAGCATTCTAAAAGCATACAGTGGACGAAATTTCTATAAGAACACTACTATTTTTCAAAGTAAGAAAAAGTATTAATGATTTGTTTTTAATACACCGTTCCTATGCAAATTTCGTTTGTTTTCTGTACATTAAAGTATCATTATATATAGTTTATAACAAAATTACAACAAATTTTTTATTCTTACTTTTTCTTACTTTGTATACTTCCGTCACTATTTTCTAGCCTTCCATTAATTGTATTAGCACATTACTTGACAATTTTTATTAAAAATAGTAGTGTTCTTATAGAAATTTCGTCCAATGTCTCCTTAACTCCTTAATAAAATGTGTACGTATTTACCATCAGCCGTGGCCGGCCTTGCTGGTGGTGGTGGTGGTGGTGTTGGTGGTCGCGGTGGCGGTGGCGGTGGCGGTGGCGGTGGCGGTGGCGGCGACGTCGGCGGCGTCGCCGCCTCCATCATTGTGAAATTTTGTAATTCGACGTCAATGTCTAAATAAAATAAATAAAATAATAATTTTTTCATTATCAAATTAGGGGAAAAATAAATTTGAAAATAAATGTATATAAACTTTTTTTATTTACCGTCTAAAATTGATGATTCGTCGGCTTTGCTCTACAAAAATTAATAATAAACAATTCATTAGCATAAACATTTCTGGGTTGAACGTAAACGAACATGTTAACTACAACATTTTGAGTCTTTGGGAGGCACTTTACCTACGTTCACTATCAATGGAAGTATATAGACTTTAACTGTATAGCAAGTAATACAACAAGAAGATATGAGACACGTTGAAGCATATTCTAACTTATAACGCCAACGATTAGAAACATCAAACATATCTGAATTGAATATAAACGAAAATGTAAACTACAACATTATGAAAGTCTTTGATAGGCAGTATGCCTATGTTAAGTATTAGTGGACGTAGACCGTAACTGTACAACAAGTAATACAACAAGATATTGGATACATAGAAGCATGTTTTAACTCAGATGTGTTTCATATTTCTAATCGTTGGCGTTAAAAGTGTGAATATGCTTCAACGTGTCCCATATCTTCTTGTTGTATTACTTGTTATTAATTTATATTATACAGTTACGGTCTATGTCCACTGATACTTAACGTAGGCAAACTGCCTATCAAAGACTTTCATAATGTTGTAGTTTATTTACATGTTCCTTTACGTTCAACTCAGATATGGCATTACAAGTTATAGGATATAGGATATGCTTCAACGTGTCTCATATCTTATTGTTGTATTACTAGTTATAAGTGTGAATTTCAAAACTGTATATATTTCTTTCCGAATTTCCAATTTGCCATTTGAAATTGAACAATACGTATCTTTGCGCTACATTTATGTTAAAAAAATCATTTGAATTCCAAGATATATAATAATAAATGTATTTTATTACTTACATTTCCTGGCTTCGGCCACATAATTCAATTTTAAAATTTTTACAATTTACGGCTTTCGGCACACTGACCACGTTGTAATGCAATGGTGGAAGATTGTGAAGAACTACAAGAAGCTGAAGCTGGCCAAGAGGCCAGCTAAACATTCGACGATCAAAGAGCACGTTTTAGTAAATGTCGACTATCGAAATTCTTCATTCATTATGTTTCGCGTTAAGTAACATTACGGTTTCTTGTCATTTATAATAAAATATAAAGCGAAGTTATAACAAGGATTTTTACATGTTTTTTAAATTTTCGGTAAGTAAATTTAAAGTAACGCTTGTTTGTACTTCTACGTTAGATTTAGCTGTATGTAAGATCCCCGTAAAAAACTTCAAAAAAGTAAAAAAATCACGCTAAGTACATGAAAAAGTCGAAGACGGAAAAGATTATTATTTTATTTGTACTTCTACGTTAGATTTATATAAAAAAATTCGGTCCGGATACGGCTGAAAGCGTATTCAAAAGGCGATGGTAAAGAAGAGAGATCTCTGATGACGGCGGCGGTACGTGACCGGCGGCAAAATTTGTTGGCACGAGGAGGGCTCGCTCTGACCGACGGGCATGTGGGGTTAGGGTCGCGCGTATAGCAACTAGGGATGGGGTGCAAAATCACTAACAGTGATTTATCACCGTGATCGCAGAATCACGATCAGGATCGTGATTTAAGTTAAATCACGACCGTGATCGTGATTTTTTTACCGCGAGTGAATTTGCTCACTGTGAATACTGTGATCGTAATTCTTGATCATGATTGAATTATTTTTTATAAAATACTTCAATATAGCTTGTGTTATAGTCAAAATGTGCTAATTCAGCGAATATATAGTATATTATACATCCATAAATAGTCAATGTATGCACGCACTGATTTGATTGGCTAAAGTATTCACATATACATTATACTTTTTAACTAAACTGAATAAATATTCGTTAATTTAAAAAAATAGATCAAGAGCGATAACATTGGTTCAAAGTATACAACTGAGATTCTATAAGAACAGTGAGGACTTGAGAATGTTTCGAGAGAAATTAGAAATTGGGGTTATGTGGAGCGTGCAAAGAGCAGTCATGCTCTCCACCAATCAGAAGCGATCACTGTTCTGCCTGCACCAATCAGAAGCGATCACGAAAATCGCGGATCACTGTGAAAAATCACCGTGATTGGGAACGAACGTGATCGGATCACTCGTGATTCACAAATCACGGTTCTAGCCATCACTAATAGCAACAAAAACAAAGCGGGCGACCGGAGCTGATGTATGTCACGGTGTAACGTCCGATTGCCAGGGACAACTGAGCGTTACTGGTTCTCGAGAGGAGAGCGGCGTCCCCTCGAGTATAGGATAGGTGGGGTTTCGTTATTATAGAGTAAAGGAGTAAAATCCAACTTAAACATTAACAATGGCTTGTTTATTCAACAAATAATTATACTTTGAGTAACAAATTATATTAACTACAGCTATGATTACAATGCTCTTGGTTTTCTTATATTTTATGTATCTATATATATATATGTGTGTCGTATTATGTACAAGGCATGTATGTGTGTTGCAGTGTACAGCCGCTACCGTCTCCGGAGCGAGCTTATACTCTTGGCAACGTCTGCAGTAAGGACAGCCGCTACCGTTTCCGGAGCGAGCTTATTACTCGTGGCAGAGTTTGAGTTCTATACTCTTACGACCTTGCTTTTACCAAGTGCACCAGCCGCTACCGTTTCCGGAGCGAGCTTAATGCCTTTGTAAGAGCGAGGTTCTATAACCTTTGAATACACAATCAATAAAGGAGCACCTGTATCTATCCATTGAAGACCAGCCGCTACTGTCTCCGGAGCGAGCTTAATCTTACTGGTCAGACCTTAGCTACCTCTATGCTTGTGCATTCGCAAGCAGAGTCTTGACTGAATCACTGTGCTACGTGAACCTCCTTTTATACCATGATTTTGGCGGATTGGCGCACGCGCAGTGGTTTTCTCGCTTATTAACTTATATTTTATCTTATATTCTTAACAACGCTTATAATCAACTATTCCTAATGTGTTTCGTAATATTCGTCTTATTTATATTTGCTTAATTATAATTTTATATGTAATAACATGTACAGTGATTCTACGCGTATCGCAATGTATCGCTGTTTTACCGACTGTCAGTAATACCGGGTTCGAGTCCGCGTGGGACGTTACACCTCCCCCCTAGGCGATCTTTCGCCCTCGAAAGATTTGAATAATTATAGGTTATGTAGAATATTTATTAAAGTTTATTATACATTTAAATTTATAATATTTATTTTTGTGTATTTCCTTCTGGGATGTATTTCTCCGCGGCTCCCGTTCCGCATTTCTTTAAAACCTTCCAGACCCATTGCCTTGGATCTGTATCCGGCAAGGCCTGATATGCCCTCCAATCTGGTGGAGGAACGTCGATGGGGATGAGGGGTGGGAACTCCTTTTTCTTCCTTGGTGCGGGATTCGTCGGAATTTTAAATTCCGGGGCCTTTCCTGATGTTGAGGGAAGGGATTCCGGAGGATCTTGGGAGGTCGTCTTAAAATTTTTGGGAAATTTGGAAATATGGAAATTTGGTTTTTTGGATTTTTGGAATTTGTATTATAGTGGATTAATTTTACCATTTTTCCTGGAGGTTCCGGGAGTGGAGTGACCAATGGCGGAATCTCGATCATCTCTTTCAAGATCTCCTCTAATTTTCCTTTGTCTTTTTGCGTTCTAATGTGACGCGAACCGGCTCGTCGCGGCATTTTTAAAGCTATGAGTGAAGTGTGGTGCAAGCGCGAATTTTGACAGTGAGGTCTGAAGTTTGCTGCCAATGTCGTTTATAATATTTTTCGGCGCGAACTTTTGAATAGTAGATTCGCAAATTTGTAGTTTGGGGTATGAATATTTGTTGAGCGTTTCGGGATTATATGTATATTTTTAACTATTGATTATAATATTGCTTAAGACTAGGTGTGAGTGTTAATTACAATGTGTGCGTGTGTGTGTGTGTATCTGTGAGTGTGATGTGTAATAAGGGTAATAATATGTGAATTTTAGGAAAGAACGTATTTACAAGTAAAATTAAAAATATAATAATTTCTTCCTTTTTCCAGGGTATATCTGTGGAATAAGTAATAATAATGGAAAGGATTAGAAAATAAGGAATGTATGTTTTTATGGAAAGTGACGTATTTACATTTTTACAGATCTTCGAGGATCATGTCCCTAATCACCGGGTAGGTTCCTCCTATAAGCAGTTTGGTCATATAAATGGGGTGTATTTGAGGGATGAGTAGTGTGCATAATGCACACTCTTCCGTTGGTTTCACCACATATAAAATCCGGCGGCATTTGTGGCATATCCGGTAGCTCCTTTTATTTTTTGTTGCAATTAAATGCGGATAACCAATATTTCCTTCGTGGATTTCGCTGAAGCGTGCGCACTGCACGCACAATAGTTTCGTGGTCTTATAATAGTATACGTTATAATCGTAGACCTTTTGCAGGCACGTGAAACTTTCCATTTTTAGATTTTTCTTTTCGTTTTAAAATGTTTGCGTTCGTTTAACTTCCTTTGAATGAATTTATGCAATGTTGCAACCTCTCCTTCTTCTATTGTCCCTAGGGTTTTCTTTGGTTGCATCATTCCTATTGGTTTAGAGGTTTCTTATTATTTCCTCTCGAATGACGGGATATACATATCCCAATTGCATATTATTTATTGATATTGCCGTTATTTGAAACGTTAATAAGGTGCATAGAGTGCAATTAATTGTATTTCTTCTTATATAAAGCACCCGTCGACAAATAAGGCATTGCTCGTTATTTTGTCTAGTGACCAACGTAAGAAGGTGTTCTGACGCTGGCTGTCTATGTATTTCCCCTAGTCTGTGTGCACAATCTTCGCACAGAATATGTTTGCCGTAGTAATATACGTCTCGCTTATAATTTTTCTCGAGGCATATAAATTTGTCCATCTTTCTGTGGCTACGGAACGTTGTTTCTTGTACAAATGTTTCGGCTAGAATGAAGGTATCCTGTATCTGCTCTCTCATTTATACTAGTTTCTGCGCATGGTTGCCAAGTCTTCTACTTAAGGTAAATAAGCTTTCTTGACTCTATTCATATGGACGATCTTTATTTGTGTAGGATTTGTTGCTATTTTCAAATTGTTATTATTCAAAATTTCGATGACTTGATAGGGTCCGGTGTACTCTGGTTCCAATTTTTCGCGTCTTGGTTTCAATAGCCAGATCCAATCTCCTATCTTGTATGTTTCGGGTTGAATCTTCCGGTCATAGTAATATTTCTGCCGAACTTTCGATTCTTCCAAATTGTTTCGCGCCATTTGTCGGATGCGGTGAAGTTTATCTATTAATTTATCGACGAAATCCGGATAGGTTTTGATTTTATCTGTTGGAGTAATATTTGAAGGAAGGCGGGCTTTTCTACCGAAAACAAGCTCGTGAGGCGTGAATTTTGTACCTTCGTGAGTGCTTGTGTTGTATGAAAACATTGCTTGCGGTAACCATTGATCCCATTGTTTTTCCTTTGATACGTAGTGTCGTAAATATTCTACGAGGACGTGATGACTTCTTTCTAAGGATCTGTTGGATTGTGGATGGTATGCAGAAGTTCGGTATTGCTTTATATGGAACGCCTTGGCAAATTTCTTCATAAGGGCACTCATGAAATTCGGTCCCTGGTCTGTGAGAATGGCTTTAGGACTTCCAAACTTGCAGATGAAGTGCTCTGTGAATGCCCTAGCCATGTCCTCCGAGGTGATGTTTGCTAATGGTATTGCGAGAGAATATTTAGTTAGGTTATCTTGAATCGTAAATATATAACCATTTCCTGTATCTGTGAAAGGTAGTGGTCCCACAATGTCCATAGAAACTTTATCAAAGGCGTCAATTGGTGTGTCTGTCAATATCATAGGTTCTTTGTTTTTAACTCTTACCAATTTAGTCTTTTGACAGTCTAAGCAAGTTTTGATGAATTGCGTTATTTCGTACTTCATGTTTTTCCAATAATATTGATTTCTTATTCGATGGTATGTCTTGGTTATTCCTTTATGTCCGCCTATAGGAGTTTGGTGGTTTTCTTGAATAATTTGTTGTCTCTCTTGTATGGAAGGAGTTATTAATGTGCCTTTACAAAATATAAATTGAATGTCGTCTTGTAAGAATATTATGTCTATTAGATTCCATAGTCTGTTTAGTGAAATTTTGTTTTCTTCGCCTGCTATGTATACTCTTGTGGTGTTTTCAAGTACTAGTTGGGTATGGAGTGCTCTTAATGATTTGTATAATTCTTCTTCTGTTGGGTGGTCTGCTATAATAAGTCCGAGGATTGTATGTTTTCCTTCTTTAAGTTTAATTGATTCTCCAGTTTTTAATGGGAGTGGAAGTTTATTACTTTTTATATTTTTCTCCTTGTATAATTTATCTCCGGCTGGTCCTATTGGTTTACCTTTTGTGTTGATGAATGTTATGATGTATCCTTTGCCCATCCATAAATGATCCTCTACTTCCATATTTTGTTTTTTAACAGGGATGTTCGACACTATTCTTGGTCTGCCTGTTGTGTGTTGTAATGGAATGGATGATACTGGTGGAGGAGGAGACAATGGTGGAAGAGGAGATAATGCTGGTGTAGTAGATAATGGTGGTGTAAGTATTCTCCCCTTCTTAATTTTTATGGGAGTTATAGGAGCAGTGTCAGTACTGGATTTTAATTTCCGTTTCTTTCTTTTTTTAGGTGTGTGGTGAGTGTTTTTGTCTGAACTTGTTTCTGCATTTATTTTGGGAGGGTCTTTATAATTGTGGTTTGGTACTATGAAAGTCTCTTCTATTTCTTCTATTAAATCTTCGTCTTGAGGTATTCTGGATGCTCTTGTATGGTTTCTATGTTGAGAGGGTATATGTACTTCTACTGGAACTATATCTTGAGGAGGCGCATGTACTTCTACTGGTACTGTGATTTGAGGAGGTGTATAAATTTCGACGTTTTGTTTCTTAACTTCTGGCTGAGATGAGGAGGTATTTCTTTTTATTTTTCGTTTTAATTTTTGCCGTTTTGTGTTTATTGAGTCGCTTTCGTCGTATGATGATGAGTCGGAGTCCGTTGGAATAATTCTAAATTGTTTGTGCGGAGCTGGGTTTCCTGAGGTTGAAGCAGTAGTATCCCGTTGTCGCGTGTTATGTTGATGGAATTGTTTTTGCTTTTTGTTCTCGTGAGAATTTGTTTCTGAATGGGCTCGTTTTGCATCCAATGGTAATGCGATTGGGTTTCTTGATAATGCATCTGCGTTTGTGTTGTACTTTCCTGGTTTATATAGGATTTTATAATCATATTCTGCAAGTTTTATTTTCCATCGCATTAGCCGAGATGTTGGATTTGAGAGATTTTGTAGCCATTCTAGCGGTTTATGGTCTGTTATTAAGAAAAATTTCCTGCCATAAACATAGGGTCTAAAGTGAAATACCGCGTATATAATTGCTAGTAGTTCTCGTTCGGTTGGAGAGTAACGAGTTTCTGCGTCGTTTAAGACACGAGGTGCGTAGGCTATTGGTAAATCTTTCCCGATTTCACCCTGGCTAAGGACTGCACCTACAGCAATACCTGAGGCGTCTGTTGTAATGTTGAACGTCTTCTCGAAGTCCGGATATTGTAGGATAGGTTCTTTGCAAAGAGCTTCCCGCAGAACTTCAAATGATTTTTGCTGCTTATGAGTCCATTCAAACTGGTAGTCCTTTTTGGTCAGGTTTGACAGTGGTCGTGCAATTTTTTAAAAGTCTTTGATGAATCTTCTGTAATAACCACTCAGTCCTAGGAACTGTTTTACATGTTTGACCGTTGTAGGTGTTGGAAATTCCTTGACGGCCACTATTTTCCGTGGGTCAGGTTTGACTCCTTCTTCTCCTATTACGTGTCCTAGATACGATACTTCCTTCTTCAGGAATTCACATTTGTCTGGTTAGAGATAGAGGTTAGCGTCCGTTAGTCTATTCATCAAGCGCGTAAACTTTGTTGCATGTTCCTTAAGTGAGCTGGCATATATTACGATGTCATCCAGATATACAAAGAGTTCTATTCCTTGAAGCTGGTGCATTTTTAAGCCCGAAGGGCAATCTATTAAACTCGTAATGTCCGTATATCGTAGAGAAGGCTGTTTTGTGTCGATCGTCTGGATGCATTGGAATTTGATGGAATCCGAATGCTAGATCGAATACGGAGAAGTATTTTGCGCTTCCTAACTGATCTAATATGTCAGTTATGTTTGGCAGAGGATAGGCGTCTCCAATCGTTAGTTCATTCAGTTTCCTGAAATCAATTACGATTCTGGATTTTATATTTCCTTGTGCGTCTTCCTTTTTAGGTACGATCCATATCGGTGAATTATAAGGAGATGTTGAAGCTTGTATTATTTCCTTTTCAAGTAATTCTTTGGTTTGCTTTCTTACTTCTTCCTTGTATGCTTGAGGGTATCTGTATTGTTTTGTGAAGACAGGAACGTTGCTTTCCGTTATTATTCTATGGTGTACTCTGTTTGTGGCTTCTAATTTTTCTCCTGGGAGGTAGAATCTATCCGAATGTTCTTTTATCAGTTCCTCGATGCTGGCTCGTTCCTCTGAATTTAAATGTTCTAGTCGTAGTAGCTGAAGTAGCTGGTGTATTCTGTTGGGTTTTTCGTATTTGTCTGATGTTTCTTCTCCTACAGGTACTTCTTCAAATGGTTCCAATTCGACAGATGGTACAGGAATTTTGATGTCTTTTGTGGATGTATTTATTGCGAATAGGTATGCTACACCGTTGTTGTTTGATACAAGTGCGTTACCCATGTGTAAATTAGGGTGAATTTTCATTTTTGGAATGTACCCTGTGCTAGAATGCGTATTGAGGACTCGTACATATATTTGGCTCCTTGATCTTGCTGGTATAGTGATTGTCTCTGGATCGATGAATGGAACAGTTTCTCTTCCAATGGTTATTGCCGAATGCATGTAGTCAATCGTTGCCCCGTTGGTTTGGAAGAAATCCGTCCCCAATATTCCATCCTGTTTGATAGGAAGGTCCTCTACGACGTGGAGGATGATTTCTGTGTTCAGAGTTCTTATTTTGATGTACCCTATGGTGCTGAGTATACCGCTTGTAATGCCGTTGAGGTCAAAGAGAGTGTCCGTAAAGATTGGGATGTCGGATGAAACAGCGCTCTTCTTAATCACGTTCAGATCGGATCCGGTATCGATCATTAATGTTGCTTGTTCTTCACTGAATCCTACATCAAAAAGAAGGATACTAGGAGGTTTCCTTACTTGTTCGGTTTTTAGTCTAAGTATGGCTTGTTGACGTACCGTACGAGGTTGTGTTTCTTCTTTCTCCTTCCTATCGAAGTACATCTTCTTCCTGCATTGTTCCATGGTGTGGCCTTTGTACTTGCAGTATTCACAGAATATTTCTGGCTGCTGTGTTCTATTTATATAATTTTTGTTCCTACACTCCTGTATTGTGTGACCTGGTCTTCGGCAGTGGTTGCAATATGCGTTGGATTGAGGAGCTCTGTTTTCGTAATTTCGGCTTCTGCAATCCTGCGTTGTGTGTCCCGGTCTTCGGCAATAGTCGCAGTATGTATTCGATTGTGGAGCTCGATTTGTGTAGCTTCGACTTTTACAATCCTGTGTCATATGTCCCGGTCTTCGGCAGAAGTCACAGAATGTATTGTATTGGCCTCTATTATGGTTCCTACATTCATGCGTTGCGTGTCCCGTCCTGTTGCAATGTTGACAATTCTTTTGCCGCCAGTTGGTACGCGAGGTTTGTTGGCTACTACAGGTGGTGACGTCATGGCCATATCCAAGACAGTTCGTACATTGGTTGGTCTGTGCTACTCTTGTTCGCGTTTGGTTTTCGTTGAACTCTGCTTCTGCTTTGATAGCGACGTTGATAGCGCGATCAAGACTACTGAAGGTGTGTTCGTATATTCTATTGTGTATTTCGGTTTTTAATCCCGTTAGGAAGGCCTTAATAGAGTTTTGCTCCGCAGTTATATTGAATTGGGCTTCGTGTGTAGGTACTTCTATCGCGTTACAATGTTTAATTTGTAGGAGTAAGTTAGATACACGACTGCTATAATCTACCGTTGTTTCGGTCGGTAATTGCGCTATTTTTTATAGTTCTCCGTATAATTGAATGGAGGTATGTAACGGTGCAAAACGTGAGCTTAGTACGGAGATAAGGTCGTTGATTGTATTATATTCCCCGCTTAAAACTACTCTTGAGGCTTGCCCGAAAAGCTTATTCTTAATGAGTTGAACTAGCCCGTATTCCGCGTTTGGGTTTACCATGCGCCGTGCATGTCGACAATTTTTAGCGAACTGATGTATCGGTATATTCCTGCCATTGAAAGAAGGGACTGTGTCTGCCGTATCGCGTAAGCTAATGTGTGGTAGTTGCGGATATGTACTCGTAGCTGTATTTATATTAATTTGAGGGTTCAAATTTTCTGGAGCGTTTGTATCTCCTGGTATTTCTATCGTTTCTGTAGCTCCCTGAGCTGTAGTATTGATTGCTAGGTTTGCCATTGCTTGATCAAGTTCCTTGTCAGCCATTGTGAATTTTAAGCCTCCGTAGAATTTACTAAGAAGAGAGAAAAAATTTCTGGGAATTACTCACTTTTGGAGTATGTTACTAAGCGAAATATTCCTTCTAAATGAACGATCCTTCTGAACGAAATCAACTATCCCACCGCTGTCACCAAAAATATCCAACCTGTAACGTCCGATTGCCAGGGACAACTGAGCGTTACTGGTTCTCGAGAGGAGAGCGGCGTCCCCTCGAGTATAGGATAGGTGGGGTTTCGTTATTATAGAGTAAAGGAGTAAAATCCAACTTAAACATTAACAATGGCTTGTTTATTCAACAAATAATTATACTTTGAGTAACAAATTATATTAACTACAGCTATGATTACAATGCTCTTGGTTTTCTTATATTTTATGTATCTATATATATATATGTGTGTCGTATTATGTACAAGGCATGTATGTGTGTTGCAGTGTACAGCCGCTACCGTCTCCGGAGCGAGCTTATACTCTTGGCAACGTCTGCAGTAAGAACAGCCGCTACCGTTTCCGGAGCGAGCTTATTACTCGTGGCAGAGTTTGAGTTCTATACTCTTACGACCTTGCTTTTACCAAGTGCACCAGCCGCTACCGTTTCCGGAGCGAGCTTAATGCCTTTGCAAGAGCGAGGTTCTATAACCTTTGAATACACAATCAATAAAGGAGCACCTGTATCTATCCACTGAAGACCAGCCGCTACTGTCTCCGGAGCGAGCTTAATCTTACTGGTCAGACCTTAGCTACCTCTATGCTTGTGCATTCGCAAGCAGAGTCTTGACTGAATCACTGTGCTACGTGAACCTCCTTTTATACCATGATTTTGGCGGATTGGCGCACGCGCAGTGGTTTTCTCGCTTATTAACTTATATTTTATCTTATATTCTTAACAACGCTTATAATCAACTATTCCTAATGTGTTTCGTAATATTCGTCTTATTTATATTTGCTTAATTATAATTTTATATGTAATAATATGTACAGTGATTCTACGCGTATCGCAATGTATCGCTGTTTTACCGACTGTCGGTAATACCGGGTTCGAGTCCGCGTGGGACGTTACAACGGCGTCCAAAAATTCATCTTTATTTCCGTACATGTAAGTGTGCTTCATTATTATTTAATTAAGCTGAACACATCTATTTCTTTATTGAAATTTATTATACTTTTTAGTGTCAAGTCCCTTGGAAGAAGGACGTTCTATTCTCCTTCGTAGGAGAAGGATATATTTGATAAGTGACGTTTACATTTATTTATATAACTAGATTAAAGTACCCGGCGTTGCCCGGGTTTGTTATATATGTATGTACATTCGCATGGTCTTCAATTTAATGCGATAATATATTTAGTATGTGTTCCCGGCATCCATTGCAATTAGGGCTGCCATCCGTCCGGGTTTCCCCGGATTTGTCCTCTTTTTAGGGCGTCCGGGGACATCCGGGGGGATTTTCTGTAATGATCCGGGTTTTTCAATGCTGCTCGCTCGCTTCAGGTTTAGGCACACTTTACAGTTAGGCGAGGGCACAGCGCCGGTACTGTGGTAAGAAGAAGGGATCACCTATGGCTACACTGTATCGTCACGCAACTGATAAGTGTGGTTAGAACCCACCAATCATCCGTGTTCTCCCATGCTATGTGTGCGTTGCGTGCGGTGAATCCCCGTCTAAAGAGTTCGGGTCGTGGATGTATAAATTGACAGTCGAAGATAGTGACAAAACACTATGTTTTTCTACGTTTATATTTTACAGAAATTGGTGTCTTGGGATATCGTACCTCATACATACATATAAGAAATAGTTTTAGAAATGTCCGGGGTTTTAATGCTCTCTGTCCGGGGTTTGTGATTTTACAGATGGCAGCCCTAATTGCAATGCCCCTCAAAGAAAGGAAGTGTTTATGTTTTAATTCTGTTTATTGAAGTGCTTTTGGATATATATTTTTTGTTTTCCATCTGGTGCGTACACGAATAAATTAGAAGGTTTTCCGACGCGTGAGCAGGCCACATACAGCTGTCCATGTGAGAAGCATGGATTTTTCAAATTTAGTCCACATACTTGTAGCGATTGTCCCTGTGCTTTATTAATAGTCATTGCAAATGCGAGTCGCACCGGAAACTGCAAACGTTTGAATTCGAATGGAATATCTGTCGGAATCATTGGGATGCGTGGCAACAGTACATCTTCTCCTTTAAATTTACCATTTAAAATTGTAGCTTCGATGATATTGTTCATCATCTTTTTTACTGATAGCTTGGTACCGTTGCAAAGTCGTGGTGGATTGATGTTTCGGAGAAGTATGATAGTGTAAAATATTAGGTTAAGTTGAGCACGAGGAGGCTGGTGAGGTTAGGATCGGCGATTGGCACCAAAACACTGGTTTGCACAATAAATTGTGAGGTCTTTATTATAAAAAGTGTGCCAACGGATGAGCCGTTGTGCACACTGGAAAACAGAGGGTTGAGCCTCCGTACACTCTCTTGTACAACAATTAACACGTTTCAGAACGTGGACACGCGGACACGCACAATCGCGAATACGCGATCAATTGATTGAGTACACGCCGACTGTGTCGCGAACACCGTGTTGAGTCTACTTTGTGATTCGAACGTGATTTGAGCACTGAAATTGCATGTAGAGCAGAACTTTTGAACAATGAACAGATACGTTGTACGTTGAACACAGTTATGAACAGAATGTCGTTAGGATGGATGCGCATTTCCGCCTTGGCGTCTTCTCGAACATTCTCGAGCGTCGATCGACAAGACGGACGCTGATTGGTTGATCGATCGCGGATCGACCGCGACTTCCGCCGCCCACGAGGTGCTGCGGTGATCGAGAGTGCGGCGGCGCAGAGAACTAGTCATTCCCAAACATGCTCCCGCCATCAACAGCTGATTGAAGATGTTGATGATGAATCTGTAACAGGCAAAATTGCCAATTTTGCAATTGGCCTGATTAGTGTTGTTGTGGCGGTCTTGAGTGTCACGACTCGGGTGAGTCCATCCTTCCCTGGATGTAAGGTGATGATCCTCGCAAGTGGCCACTTGCTGGGTGGAAAACGCTCATCAGTGATGAGCACCAGGGACCCGACCTTCAGGTCGTTGGTTGGATGATGCCATTTGGTGATGGATAGTTGTCTCTGCAGATAGTGGGATGACCACTGAGTCCAGAATTGTTGCATCTTCTTTTGAATGAATTGCCATCTAGCTGATGGCAAGACTGATGAATTCTCCACAGACGGTTCCGGAAGAGCTGAGAGTGGTTGTCCAACAAGAAAGTGCGCTGGTGTGAGTGCTGTGATGTCATCTGGGTCATCACTGAGGGGCTCGAGCGGTCGTGAGTTGAGCATTGCTTCTATTTGTGTGAGAAGTGTGCTGAACTCCTCGTATGTGAGCACCGTCTCACTGACTGTGCGCCGGAGATGGTGTTTGACTGACTTCACGACCGCTTCCCACTTGCCTCCCATGTGTGGTGCGGCTGGTGGGTTGAAGTGCCATTCTGTCTTGTCATTGACGAACAGCTGGTTCAAGCGTTGATGCGCCTCAGTCCCCTGGGTGAACATTCTTTTGAGAACAGTGTCAGCTCCAACGTAGTTGGTTTCGCAATCGGAGTGAAGAGTGAGAGGAATCCCTCTCCTTGAGACAAATCTCCTGTAGGTGGCGATGAACACTTCTGTTGTATAATCTGTCACCAGTTCAAGGTGAACAGCTGATGTCGTGAGGCACACAAAGACACAAATCCAGCCCTTTTGTGTCTTGGCACCTCTTCCTCTCCATGTCTTCAGTGTGATTGGACCCGCATAGTCGGTGCCAGTGTTGTTGAACGGTCGTGAGGGTGTAACTCTCGAAAGAGGTAGTTGGCCCATCAGTTGATGGGCACGGATCCCCCTTTGTCGAGCACACACAACACACCGCAGGATGTGAGATTTTACAGGCGCTCGCCCTCCAATGATCCAGTAGTTTTGTCGAATCTGGGCGAGGGTGAGCTGGGTCCCTCCATGGAGAGTTTGTCGATGCGCATGGTCTATAATCAATTTAGACAAATGTGAATGACGAGGCAGAATTGCAGGGTGCTTACTTTCGTAGCTTGTGCAAACATTGTTGAGTCTGCCTCCAACTCTAATGACTCCACTCTCATCGATGAATGCGGTGAGTCGATTGAAGACATGAGCAGCTGGTAATGTTGAGCCTGAGCTGAGCATCTTCATCTCGCTGGAGAAATAAAGCGCCTGCGTTGCTTTGATCCAGAAGATTCTGGCCCATTCTATGTCGATGGGCGCTAAGGTGAAGAGCGGCAGCGTGACTGGAGCCTTCTTCAACCTTGAAACAAATCTGAAACAAACTGATGTGATGCGAATAAGTTTGTTGAGAGATGAATATTTGTAGATGAGGTCCCAGTGATATTCAATCTTTTGAATATTGAGCAGCTTTGAAATGCCTGGACGAGCCTCTAGTGCACTCAAGTCTTCGTCTAGCATTGGTTGTGATGGCCATGTTTCACTGGGCTGCGCAAGCCATGGTGGTCCCGTCCACCAAAGCTTATGATGTTCAAGCTGCGATGTTGATAAGCCTCGTGATGCGCAATCAGCTGGGTTTGAGGACCCTGGAACGTGTCTCCAATGTGCGCCTTGGGTGATCTCTTGAATTTGGGACACACGATTCCTTACGTAGTCCTTCCAGCGTGATGCTTGTGTTTTGATCCATGTTAGTGTCACTTGTGAGTCCGTCCACAGATATGTAGTAGCAATGTTGAGCTTGAGCGTTGCTTGAACATATTTGGTGAGCTTCGCCAGCATCAATGCTGCAGTAAGCTCGAGTCTCGGGATTGTGAGCTTCTTTAGTGGTGCTACCTTAGTTTTGGAGCACACCAATGTCGCGACCTTGTGAGTTGTGGACGGTGATGATACGGTAATGTAAATTACCGCTGCCATGGCGAGTTGTGAGGCATCAGAGAAGCCGTGTAGTTCCACTGTAGAGTTGCTGAAGGTGTTGAACCACCTTGGACATGATAGCTTGCGCAAGCTTGTTAAATCTTCTCTGATGATGAGCCATTGTGACGTTACTTGGGAAGGCAGTGGATCATCCCAGTTGAGCTTGTGTAGCCACAACTCTTGCAACAGTGTTTTTGCTCGAATTATGACCGGCGCTAGAAAACCTAATGGATCAAATATTTGTGCTACTTCTGATAAGATGAGGCGTTTGGTGAGCCTTGAATGTGAGCTTGGTTTTGAAGTGAAAGAAAATTCATCGTTGATCACATTCCATTGAAGTCCGAGAATTTTGGTATTGCAGTCGTCTAGTGATATAATTGAGCCTTGGGCTCGTTGGGTTTGAGAAATTGCATCAAGCAACGGAGGAAAGGTGGAATGCCATTTGGCTAGTGGAAACCCTCCCGCGTTGCACAGATCTTTTAATTGGTGAGCAATTGTGATGAGCATCTCACCTGTGTCTGCACCTCCAAAGATGTCATCAACGTATCTGGCATGTGTGATTGATGGCACCGCCAGAGGAAAGCGATGACCTTCGTCTTCCGCCAATTGGAGTAAGGTTCTGACCGCCAAAAATGGAGCAGCCTTGGTCCCATATGTGACCGTTGTGAGCTTGTAGGGCACCTCCTTTTGGTCGTCATCGATCCACAGTATTCGTTGGAGATCTTGATCATCCTCGTGAATCTTGACTTGACGATACATTTTCGTCACGTCTGTGGCAAAAATGTACTTGTGCTGGCGTATCCACAGCAGCACGTCGGTGATGTTAAGGAGCAGATTTGCACCCGTATGCATCAAATCGTTGACAGAATACCCGGATGAAGTAGGGCTCGATCCATTGAAGACGACTCTCAGTTTTGTCGTCTGGCTGTCAGGCTTCAATACTCCATGATGTGGAAGATAAAACACAGAGTGAGTATTAGGTGAAAGGGATGGTGCTCTTACCATGTGACGGAGCTCCTCGTACTCTTGCATGAAGCCTTGATAGAGGTTGCGATACTCGTTGTTCCTGTTGAGCTTGACGAGCGTACGCTTCAAGCAAGCGTGAGCTGCTTGATAAGAATTACCCAGCAGCTTTGGAGTCTCCTTCAGAGGAATGCGCACAGTGTATCGTCCTGTAGAATCACGAGTGTGTGTCGCTCGAAAGTGATCCTCACATTCTTGTTCTTCAGGTGTGAGCTTCATGGGTGTATCTGTCGGGAGCTCTTCTTGAATCCAAAATCGTGTCAGCATGTCTTGCAAAGAAGTGTCAGCATGCTGCACGACGGCAGAGTGATGTGCGGTGGCCTTGCGCAGGTCCACTGTAACTGGTCCAAGAATGAGCCACCCAAAAATGGACAGCTGTCACAACACTCATTAGGTCTTGTTGAACCATAATGGATGCGATGGAATACAGAGGCAGAGTCGTAAATTCTGCCTCTCAGTTGATGAGGGCGATGTCCTGCAGAAGCAAAGTCGTAAATTCTGCCTCTCACTCTTCAACTTTAATGTGACTGTAGTAAAGCTCTTCAGTAGGCGCGCTCGTATAGGATCTATTACTGAGATTGCCTGCTGAGAGCTAGATCCCAAGAGTGAGCTTAAATGCGAGTGTGTTGAGCTCCCAGGGAGAAATCTGAGAGACTCCAGAATGGCTGATCTTTAGACAGTCCAAATCAGTCACTGAGGCTCCAGTTCCGTGGCACTCTTGGTGCCACCCACAATAGAGTAGATTCCTGGGCTCCAGCTTCGATGATCATGTTGGGTGATGGCATGCACTAAGGGTTGAGGCGACGGATGAATCCTTCTTGACGAAGGTGATCTCAGAGCTTTCTGCTACTGAGTGGTTGATACTGCTCGCTGCTTGTGAATGACTATAGAGTATTGACTGCACCAACTGTATTTCTGTTGATCTGTAAACAGGAGTACCTCTTCGAGGAGCGAGCTGTGAGCTCACATGGGAATGTGGCCATCAGTGGCTTGTAAAGTATTGAAACGACCCACCTGAGAATTGATGTGAAGATTGGTGGGTCTGATTTCTTCAATGTGATACGTTGATCCCTCCAATCTTGAAGCTGGTGATTGGAGACGAGTCCACGCTCTGTCATTGTGGACCTTGTTTCCTTATGATCAGGTGATGAACACTGTGATATTGATGGTTGCCCCTTCGGGCAGCTGGTGAGCCATAGGCGTCACCTGTGCATCCTTGTGGCTGAGGTTGGGCTGGTTTACAGCAGTCGCAGGGATGCTCTTGATGAGCCCGCTGACTTTGTGCTTTTTTGATCATCTTGATCAGCCATCGCGAAGCACAGGAGTTGAGCTTGTGAGCCCTCTCAACTGAACTACACAGCACTGTGGTACACAATCACCGATCCGGCTCGAAGGACCAAACTGTAAAATATTAGGTTAAGTTGAGCACGAGGAGGCTGGTGAGGTTAGGATCGGCGATTGGCACCAAAACACTGGTTTGCACAATAAATTGTGAGGTCTTTATTATAAAAAGTGTGCCAACGGATGAGCCGTTGTGCACACTGGAAAACAGAGGGTTGAGCCTCCGTACACTCTCTTGTACAACAATTAACACGTTTCAGAACGTGGACACGCGGACACGCACAATCGCGAATACGCGATCAATTGATTGAGTACACGCCGACTGTGTCGCGAACACCGTGTTGAGTCTACTTTGTGATTCGAACGTGATTTGAGCACTGAAATTGCATGTAGAGCAGAACTTTTGAACAATGAACAGATACGTTGTACGTTGAACACAGTTATGAACAGAATGTCGTTAGGATGGATGCGCATTTCCGCCTTGGCGTCTTCTCGAACATTCTCGAGCGTCGATCGACAAGACGGACGCTGATTGGTTGATCGATCGCGGATCGACCGCGACTTCCGCCACCCAGGAGGTGCTGCGGTGATCGAGAGTGCGGCGGCGCAGAGAACTAGTCATTCCCAAACAGATAGGCACGCCAATTTTCAATGTTAAAAAGTGCGGCGGCATGCCTGGCAAATCAAGTGAATTCAAGAAATCTGTTGGATAATTGATAACTTCGTCTTGATTTATGACAGTATCGATGGACTTATATGTTGTCGCTTCGCCTGGTATTTCGTTTTGAATGCTGAAATTGATGGCATTGACATCGTTGTTTTTGGCCGCTAATATAGCACGTACACTGAGCCACTGATGATTTTTGTGCGATATTTGGGAAAACTTTGTGAATCAATTCGTCTGTGGTTGCTGTGATTTTACAGAAGTTTATTGGCAATGTGATATATTGTGTGGATTCATCGATTGCCATTTTCCCATTCCCAATATCCAACAATAGATTTGCAAAACATTCAGCGGATTCATCATGTTGTAGTTGTACACGCATATTGGTCTTCAAAGTCAATTTCTGTACGTGTCGCCATAAAACTGATGATTTGAGACATGCATTAAGTTCATCAGCGGGTGTTGAACGTGGTATAACTGGTAGAGTTTGTTGAAAATCACCCGACAATAAAATGAATGCACCACCGAAGAGCTGTTTATTTCCTCTCAAATCTTTTAGTGTACGATGAAGCGCTTCCAATGCTTCGATTTTGATTCGTTCCACGCAAACGATGTAGGATGTCTTCACTCGTGTAGTCTTTGTATTTTCTCCAAAGATCTTTTGGATTGGATGGGAAGCACGTTGTCAATATAATTGCAAATAACGTGCGAATTTGCTGTGGTTGAGCAGTATTCGATGCATTCACGAGTGAAGTCTCCCAATGTTTATCGTTTTCAAGAAGATTTAATTCTTGGCAAGTGGCACATACTTTACCGTTTACTGTTCTCAATTCTTGGAAGGATGTCGGTACACGTACATTGATTAACAATAATCGCAAGTAGAAGCATTCTGCATTGTTTGGGTGAACAGTATACAGACGGGCTAACGTGTCGGTCGATTATAAATTGGGATGTCCTTCAACTGCTTTACCTTGTTTGCGACGTTTAAACTTTTTTGCTGATGAATTCCATGTGTAGTATGTTGGCACTTCAGAGTAAAGTAGCGTCTTTGCAAACATTTCATCCCCGCACAATAAGAAAAATGCAGTTAACATTGTTGGTGGTGACGACAATGCTCTTGTACGTGCATTTTCTGTTGCGAAGTACACGCGCTGTCCATTTTCAAGGTGCACTGCCAAATGAACAACTGTTGGATGTCGTTCATGGATTGGAAATGATAAAATGCGCCATACTGCTTCATTGCTACTAATGTAGCGTCCCAGTTGATATTGGTCGATTTCATTGATAGATGCAGTTGCATTTCCCACTCCAAAAACAGCCATATCGCTTCCTTTGTTGACATATTTGCAAATGTACTTGATCGATTTCACCGAATTGCAATACTCGACAATGATGTGTGCTTTGTACGTTTTCGAGAGTAACGGTGAATACGGTACAACCCAACGATTATCGACTTCAACATTATTGTTTCGTACTTATAAAGTGATGGATTTGCCGCCATCTTCAGTTGATCGTCGACGATAGAGTGGATATCCGTCATTGCCAGTGATAGTCTCGGCAAGTAAGTTTCGTGGGTATCGTTTCGTGCATTTTCCATCAGACATGCATGGTGAATTTTTGTTGAGTAAGCCACATGGACCATGAATCATGTTTTTGGTGACGACTTCAAATAAGTCTGGATCAATGTCGACATGTGGTATTTCTGCTGAGATGACTTGATCAATTTGATCTGGTGTGACTTTTTCGATCAACCAAATCAAAATATGTGCATGTGGCAATCCTCTTTTTTGCCATTCAATGGAATACATCCAACAGCGTGTCTTTCCAAAAACATGATGCTTGACAATGAAATCCATTAAAGATTTCAATTTTTGTTTGAACACACGCGCGGAAATATCATGACGATCCGATGCTGATTGTCCAGTTAACAAAAGTTCTTTTATTTCAATCCATGTAGGATTACATGTGAATGTAATAAACATATCTGGGCGGCCATATGCGCGAACATATGACATTGCATCTTGTGCGTATTCATGCAAGTGCCGTGGACTCCCTGTAAATGTGGCCGGCAGTATGACCATTTTTCCCAATTCATTGGGATTCACATTGCCCTCATTAATAACTGCATCACGTAAATGAATGTACTCTTCCGAACGCAACTTGGTTTGATTTAATCGAATGTAGAGGAGTCGTTCGCTTTCGATTTTTGCATACATATCGACAATGTATTGATGGAACAATTGTCGACATTTTAAGATATGATTTTCAGTGTTTTCACGAATCATCAATCGATATGAATAGTAATTCATGGCACTGACTTTCTTATTTATTTCCAAATCTGTTTGTGGATTTCTCAATTTGATGTTGAAATGATACCCATCTTCTCCTTGCCAAAATAAAATCTGATATTGCAATCCGTCGTATGAGCGATGAGTTTCTGAGACTCGCTGAACATCACCATTTCTGCGATGAAGAATTATATCACGCGAGTTAAATTCTTCGCCAACTATAACGATTGAAATTGTTGGTGCATTGTACTGTCTTTCGTGATGGCCGACAGGTGTTTTGTCTGCTCTAACTACAACTTTGTAGTCATCAGTTAGCATTTGTTCAATGGCAGTTCTGAACAATCGAATTAATTCGTTGTGTTGATCGAATAAAGCTTGTAATGCAGCGACAATTTCTCGTTTAGTGTCCGTATTGAATCGACAACGTTGATCGATTTGTTCATCAGTATTTCCCATGAAATAAATTTGAAGAAATTTGTGATCTGCGTCCGGCAGTGGTAGTAGTGATCCTGCATGATTATTATTATTATTATTATTATTATTATTATTATTATTATTATTATTATTATTTATTATATTGATATATTATGATGATAAATTTGCCCTTGTACTTTGAATGTTGGCATGTAATTCTCGCGCACGATATTTGATGCACCGAACGATGTCATTTGGAAACAGGAATTGTACTTGCGTATGTTTGCCAAGAATTGTTTCGATTGTCTTGTGTCACCTGATACCAACGTTGATAATGGTTCGGGTGGTAAATGTAATTCTGGCAATTTCACTTTTCCACCTGCGCAGCACATACCAGGTGTATCATTCTTAAATTTGAGGGCACTGCAATACACGCATAATTTTTCCATTTTTCCAATAACCACACTTGGATGAAGACAGTAATCATAATTAGCATCGTAATGGAATGCACCAAGATTTAAATCATCGTGCAGTGTTCGTCTGAATCGAGCAGTGCGTATTCGAACGGTTTCCAATCTTGTTTTCCGTTGCTCATCTGTTTCAGACGAACGGACTTGAGCAGTGCGTACTCGAACGGTTTCTATTCTTGCTTTCTGTTGCTCGTCTGTTTCTGAAGCTCGTGATGCCTTTTTCTTTCGTGCTTGAGGTGTAGATCGACCAATCGCTTTTCGTTTGGGTGGCATAATCACTTGGAAAAAGCAAAGAAAATACGTGTGATATCTATTATATAATGTCGACCGATCAACACCACTTGTTATATTATGCACGAACTGAAATGTTGCCGTTTGTATTTGAAAGGATGAAAGGATTCGCGCGTCACTTATTGTAAAATGGTTGTACTAATTCAGAAACTTTCGCGGGCGTGCACGCAACAACTCATCAAAGTTGCACCGCAATCGGATGATTGGTTTAGGAACACATACCGGACAAACGAATAAAACATTCGAATACACTCATTTGTTGAAACGACTCGCGCGCCACCTATTATAAAATGATTGTACTAATTCAGAAACCTTCGCGGGCGTGCACACAACAACTCACTAAAGTTTCATCGCAATCGGATGAATGGTATAGGAACGCATGCAGGACAAACAACCAAACATACATTTTTATATATATAGATTATTTATAATATTTCGTATAATATTATTATTAGTGATTACCACAAATTTCTCGTTTTTTATAGGTTGGATTATTCGAAGAAAAAGTAAAGTAAACTCGCTGAGCTGCTATGCGCTATTCCGAGTAAACATTAACTGGCTGCATCACGCCTTATCTTATTATAACATCACTCGATAGGCTGCTGTTACGTCCCACGCGGACTCGAACCCGGTATTACCGACAGTCGGTAAAACAGCGATACATTGCGATACGCGTAGAATCACTGTACATATTATTACATATAAAATTATAATTAAGCAAATATAAATAAGACGAATATTACGAAACACATTAGGAATAGTTGATTATAAGCGTTGTTAAGAATATAAGATAAAATATAAGTTAATAAGCGAGAAAACCACTGCGCGTGCGCCAATCCGCCAAAATCATGGTATAAAAGGAGGTTCACGTAGCACAGTGATTCAGTCAAGACTCTGCTTGCGAATGCACAAGCATAGAGGTGGCTAAGGTCTGACCAGTAAGATTAAGCTCGCTCCGGAGACAGTAGCGGCTGGTCTTCAGTGGATAGATACAGGTGCTCCTTTATTGATTGTGTATTCAAAGGTTATAGAACCTCGCTCTTGCAAAGGCATTAAGCTCGCTCCGGAAACGGTAGCGGCTGGTGCACTTGGTAAAAGCAAGGTCGTAAGAGTATAGAACTCAAACTCTGCCACGAGTAATAAGCTCGCTCCGGAAACGGTAGCGGCTGTTCTTACTGCAGACGTTGCCAAGAGTATAAGCTCGCTCCGGAGACGGTAGCGGCTGTACACTGCAACACACATACATGCCTTGTACATAATACGACACACATATATATATATAGATACATAAAATATAAGAAAACCAAGAGCATTGTAATCATAGCTGTAGTTAATATAATTTGTTACTCAAAGTATAATTATTTGTTGAATAAACAAGCCATTGTTAATGTTTAAGTTGGATTTTACTCCTTTACTCTATAATAACGAAACCCCACCTATCCTATACTCAAGGGGACGCCGCTCTCCTCTCGAGAACCAGTAACGCTCAGTTGTCCCTGGCAATCGGACGTTACAGGTTGGATATTTTTGGTGACAGCGGTGGGATAGTTGATTTCGTTCAGAAGGATCGTTCATTTAGAAGGAATATTTCGCTTAGTAACATACTCCAAAAGTGAGTAATTCCCAGAAATTTTTTCTCTCTTCTTAGTAAATTCTACGGAGGCTTAAAATTCACAATGGCTGACAAGGAACTTGACCAAGCAATGGCAAACCTAGCAATCAATACTACAGCTCAGGGAGCTACAGAAACGATAGAAATACCAGGAGATACAAACGCTCCAGAAAATTTGAACCCTCAAATTAATATAAATACAGCTACGAGTACATATCCGCAACTACCACACATTAGCTTACGCGATACGGCAGACACAGTCCCTTCTTTCAATGGCAGGAATATACCGATACATCAGTTCGCTAAAAATTGTCGACATGCACGGCGCATGGTAAACCCAAACGCGGAATACGGGCTAGTTCAACTCATTAAGAATAAGCTTTTCGGGCAAGCCTCAAGAGTAGTTTTAAGCGGGGAATATAATACAATCAACGACCTTATCTCCGTACTAAGCTCACGTTTTGCACCGTTACATACCTCCATTCAATTATACGGAGAACTATAAAAAATAGCGCAATTACCGACCGAAACAACGGTAGATTATAGCAGTCGTGTATCTAACTTACTCCTACAAATTAAACATTGTAACGCGATAGAAGTACCTACACACGAAGCCCAATTCAATATAACTGCGGAGCAAAACTCTATTAAGGCCTTCCTAACGGGATTAAAAACCGAAATACACAATAGAATATACGAACACACCTTCAGTAGTCTTGATCGCGTTATCAACGTCGCTATCAAAGCAGAAGCAGAGTTCAACGAAAACCAAACGCGAACAAGAGTAGCACAGACCAACCAATGTACGAACTGTCTTGGATATGGCCATGACGTCACCACCTGTAGTAGCCAACAAACCTCGCGTACCAACTGGCGGCAAAAGAATTGTCAACATTGCAACAGGACGGGACACGCAACGCATGAATGTAGGAACCATAATAGAGGCCAATACAATACATTCTGTGACTTCTGCCGAAGACCGGGACATATGACACAGGATTGTAAAAGTCGAAGCTACACAAATCGAGCTCCACAATCGAATACATACTGCGACTATTGCCGAAGACCGGGACACACAACGCAGGATTGCAGAAGCCGAAATTACGAAAACAGAGCTCCTCAATCCAACGCATATTGCAACCACTGCCGAAGACCAGGTCACACAATACAGGAGTGTAGGAACAAAAATTATATAAATAGAACACAGCAGCCAGAAATATTCTGTGAATACTGCAAGTACAAAGGCCACACCATGGAACAATGCAGGAAGAAGATGTACTTCGATAGGAAGGAGAAAGAAGAAACACAACCTCGTACGGTACGTCAACAAGCCATACTTAGACTAAAAACCGAACAAGTAAGGAAACCTCCTAGTATCCTTCTTTTTGATGTAGGATTCAGTGAAGAACAAGCAACATTAATGATCGATACCGGATCCGATCTGAACGTGATTAAGAAGAGCGCTGTTTCATCCGACATCCCAATCTTTACGGACACTCTCTTTGACCTCAACGGCATTACAAGCGGTATACTCAGCACCATAGGGTACATCAAAATAAGAACTCTGAACACAGAAATCATCCTCCACGTCGTAGAGGACCTTCCTATCAAACAGGATGGAATATTGGGGACGGATTTCTTCCAAACCAACGGGGCAACGATTGACTACATGCATTCGGCAATAACCATTGGAAGAGAAACTGTTCCATTCATCGATCCAGAGACAATCACTATACCAGCAAGATCAAGGAGCCAAATATATGTACGAGTCCTCAATACGCAATCTAGCACAGGGTACATTCCAAAAATGAAAATTCACCCTAATTTACACATGGGTAACGCACTTGTATCAAACAACAACGGTGTAGCATACCTATTCGCAATAAATACATCCACAAAAGACATCAAAATTCCTGTACCATCTGTCGAATTGGAACCATTTGAAGAAGTACCTGTAGGAGAAGAAACATCAGACAAATACGAAAAACCCAACAGAATACACCAGCTACTTCAGCTACTACGACTAGAACATTTAAATTCAGAGGAACGAGCCAGCATCGAGGAACTGATAAAAGAACATTCGGATAGATTCTACCTCCCAGGAGAAAAATTAGAAGCCACAAACAGAGTACACCATAGAATAATAACGGAAAGCAACGTTCCTGTCTTCACAAAACAATACAGATACCCTCAAGCATACAAGGAAGAAGTAAGAAAGCAAACCAAAGAATTACTTGAAAAGGAAATAATACAAGCTTCAACATCTCCTTATAATTCACCGATATGGATCGTACCTAAAAAGGAAGACGCACAAGGAAATATAAAATCCAGAATCGTAATTGATTTCAGGAAACTGAATGAACTAACGATTGGAGACGCCTATCCTCTGCCAAACATAACTGACATATTAGATCAGTTAGGAAGCGCAAAATACTTCTCCGTATTCGATCTAGCATTCGGATTCCATCAAATTCCAATGCATCCAGACGATCGACACAAAACAGCCTTCTCTACGATATACGGACATTACGAGTTTAATAGATTGCCCTTCGGGCTTAAAAATGCACCAGCTACCTTCCAAAGACTCATGGACCAAGTATTAACGGGCCTTCAAGGAATAGAACTCTTTGTATATCTGGATGACATCGTAATATATGCCAGCTCACTTAAGGAACATGCAACAAAGTTTACGCGCTTGATGAATAGACTAACGGACGCTAACCTCTATCTCCAACCAGACAAATGTGAATTCCTGAAGAAGGAAGTATCGTATCTAGGACACGTAATAGGAGAAGAAGGAGTCAAACCTGACCCACGGAAAATAGTGGCCGTCAAGGAATTTCCAACACCTACAACGGTCAAACATGTAAAACAGTTCCTAGGACTGAGTGGTTATTACAGAAGATTCATCAAAGACTTTTAAAAAATTGCACGACCACTGTCAAACCTGACCAAAAAGGACTACCAGTTTGAATGGACTCATAAGCAGCAAAAATCATTTGAAGTTCTGCGGGAAGCTCTTTGCAAAGAACCTATCCTACAATATCCGGACTTCGAGAAGACGTTCAACATTACAACAGACGCCTCAGGTATTGCTGTAGGTGCAGTCCTTAGCCAGGGTGAAATCGGGAAAGATTTACCAATAGCCTACGCACCTCGTGTCTTAAACGACGCAGAAACTCGTTACTCTCCAACCGAACGAGAACTACTAGCAATTATATACGCGGTATTTCACTTTAGACCCTATGTTTATGGCAGGAAATTTTTCTTAATAACAGACCATAAACCGCTAGAATGGCTACAAAATCTCTCAAATCCAACATCTCGGCTAATGCGATGGAAAATAAAACTTGCAGAATATGATTATAAAATCCTATATAAACCAGGAAAGTACAACACAAACGCAGATGCATTATCAAGAAACCCAATCGCATTACCATTGGATGCAAAACGAGCCCATTCAGAAACAAATTCTCACGAGAACAAAAAGCAAAAACAATTCCATCAACATAACACGCGACAACGGGATACTACTGCTTCAACCTCAGGAAACCCAGCTCCGCACAAACAATTTAGAATTATTCCAACGGACTCCGACTCATCATCATACGACGAAAGCGACTCAATAAACACAAAACGGCAAAAATTAAAACGAAAAATAAAAAGAAATACCTCCTCATCTCAGCCAGAAGTTAAGAAACAAAACGTCGAAATTTATACACCTCCTCAAATCACAGTACCAGTAGAAGTACATGCGCCTCCTCAAGATATAGTTCCAGTAGAAGTACATATACCCTCTCAACATAGAAACCATACAAGAGCATCCAGAATACCTCAAGACGAAGATTTAATAGAAGAAATAGAAGAGACTTTCATAGTACCAAACCACAATTATAAAGACCCTCCCAAAATAAATGCAGAAACAAGTTCAGACAAAAACACTCACCACACACCTAAAAAAAGAAAGAAACGGAAATTAAAATCCAGTACTGACACTGCTCCTATAACTCCCATAAAAATTAAGAAGGGGAGAATACTTACACCACCATTATCTACTACACCAGCATTATCTCCTCTTCCACCATTGTCTCCTCCTCCACCAGTATCATCCATTCCATTACAACACACAACAGGCAGACCAAGAATAGTGTCGAACATCCCTGTTAAAAAACAAAATATGGAAGTAGAGGATCATTTATGGATGGGCAAAGGATACATCATAACATTCATCAACACAAAAGGTAAACCAATAGGACCAGCCGGAGATAAATTATACAAGGAGAAAAATATAAAAAGTAATAAACTTCCACTCCCATTAAAAACTGGAGAATCAATTAAACTTAAAGAAGGAAAACATACAATCCTCGGACTTATTATAGCAGACCACCCAACAGAAGAAGAATTATACAAATCATTAAGAGCACTCCATACCCAACTAGTACTTGAAAACACCACAAGAGTATACATAGCAGGCGAAGAAAACAAAATTTCACTAAACAGACTATGGAATCTAATAGACATAATATTCTTACAAGACGACATTCAATTTATATTTTGTAAAGGCACATTAATAACTCCTTCCATACAAGAGAGACAACAAATTATTCAAGAAAACCACCAAACTCCTATAGGCGGACATAAAGGAATAACCAAGACATACCATCGAATAAGAAATCAATATTATTGGAAAAACATGAAGTACGAAATAACGCAATTCATCAAAACTTGCTTAGACTGTCAAAAGACTAAATTGGTAAGAGTTAAAAACAAAGAACCTATGATATTGACAGACACACCAATTGACGCCTTTGATAAAGTTTCTATGGACATTGTGGGACCACTACCTTTCACAGATACAGGAAATGGTTATATATTTACGATTCAAGATAACCTAACTAAATATTCTCTCGCAATACCATTAGCAAACATCACCTCGGAGGACATGGCTAGGGCATTCACAGAGCACTTCATCTGCAAGTTTGGAAGTCCTAAAGCCATTCTCACAGACCAGGGACCGAATTTCATGAGTGCCCTTATGAAGAAATTTGCCAAGGCGTTCCATATAAAGCAATACCGAACTTCTGCATACCATCCACAATCCAACAGATCCTTAGAAAGAAGTCATCACGTCCTCGTAGAATATTTACGACACTACGTATCAAAGGAAAAACAATGGGATCAATGGTTACCGCAAGCAATGTTTTCATACAACACAAGCACTCACGAAGGTACAAAATTCACGCCTCACGAGCTTGTTTTCGGTAGAAAAGCCCGCCTTCCTTCAAATATTACTCCAACAGATAAAATCAAAACCTATCCGGATTTCGTCGATAAATTAATAGATAAACTTCACCGCATCCGACAAATGGCGCGAAACAATTTGGAAGAATCGAAAGTTCGGCAGAAATATTACTATGACCGGAAGATTCAACCCGAAACATACAAGATAGGAGATTGGATCTGGCTATTGAAACCAAGACGCGAAAAATTGGAACCAGAGTACACCGGACCCTATCAAGTCATCGAAATTTTGAATAATAACAATTTGAAAATAGCAACAAATCCTACACAAATAAAGATCGTCCATATGAATAGAGTCAAGAAAGCTTATTTACCTTAAGTAGAAGACTTGGCAACCATGCGCAGAAACTAGTATAAATGAGAGAGCAGATACAGGATACCTTCATTCTAGCCGAAACATTTGTACAAGAAACAACGTTCCGTAGCCACAGAAAGATGGACAAATTTATATGCCTCGAGAAAAATTATAAGCGAGACGTATATTACTACGGCAAACATATTCTGTGCGAAGATTGTGCACACAGACTAGGGGAAATACATAGACAGCCAGCGTCAGAACACCTTCTTACGTTGGTCACTAGACAAAATAACGAGCAATGCCTTATTTGTCGACGGGTGCTTTATATAAGAAGAAATACAATTAATTGCACTCTATGCACCTTATTAACGTTTCAAATAACGGCAATATCAATAAATAATATGCAATTGGGATATGTATATCCCGTCATTCGAGAGGAAATAATAAGAAACCTCTAAACCAATAGGAATGATGCAACCAAAGAAAACCCTAGGGACAATAGAAGAAGGAGAGGTTGCAACATTGCATAAATTCATTCAAAGGAAGTTAAACGAACGCAAACATTTTAAAACGAAAAGAAAAATCTAAAAATGGAAAGTTTCACGTGCCTGCAAAAGGTCTACGATTATAACGTATACTATTATAAGACCACGAAACTATTGTGCGTGCAGTGCGCACGCTTCAGCGAAATCCACGAAGGAAATATTGGTTATCCGCATTTAATTGCAACAAAAAATAAAAGGAGCTACCGGATATGCCACAAATGCCGCCGGATTTTATATGTGGTGAAACCAACGGAAGAGTGTGCATTATGCACACTACTCATCCCTCAAATACACCCCATTTATATGACCAAACTGCTTATAGGAGGAACCTACCCGGTGATTAGGGACATGATCCTCGAAGATCTGTAAAAATGTAAATACGTCACTTTCCATAAAAACATACATTCCTTATTTTCTAATCCTTTCCATTATTATTACTTATTCCACAGATATACCCTGGAAAAAGGAAGAAATTATTATATTTTTAATTTTACTTGTAAATACGTTCTTTCCTAAAATTCACATATTATTACCCTTATTACACATCACACTCACAGATACACACACACACACGCACACATTGTAATTAACACTCACACCTAGTCTTAAGCAATATTATAATCAATAGTTAAAAATATACATATAATCCCGAAACGCTCAACAAATATTCATACCCCAAACTACAAATTTGCGAATCTACTATTCAAAAGTTCGCGCCGAAAAATATTATAAACGACATTGGCAGCAAACTTCAGACCTCACTGTCAAAATTCGCGCTTGCACCACACTTCACTCATAGCTTTAAAAATGCCGCGACGAGCCGGTTCGCGTCACATTAGAACGCAAAAAGACAAAGGAAAATTAGAGGAGATCTTGAAAGAGATGATCGAGATTCCGCCATTGGTCACTCCACTCCCGGAACCTCCAGGAAAAATGGTAAAATTAATCCACTATAATACAAATTCCAAAAATCCAAAAAACCAAATTTCCATATTTCCAAATTTCCCAAAAATTTTAAGACGACCTCCCAAGATCCTCCGGAATCCCTTCCCTCAACATCAGGAAAGGCCCCGGAATTTAAAATTCCGACGAATCCCGCACCAAGGAAGAAAAAGGAGTTCCCACTAAGGCTGTTCGAGTACTCGAATATTCAAGTAGCTTGAAGTTCGGACCGAGCCGAGACTTGGTTTCCGAGCCGAGCCGAGTACCCGTAAAAACCGAGTAGCTCGAAAGAATCGATTGGCTCGATAAAACCGAGTAGCTCGAATTTTTTCGAGCGGCTCGAAAGAACGGGGCAGCCCAAATGAACCGAGAAGCTCGAATTGTTTCGAGCGGCTCGAATATACTTGGAACAGATCGAAATTTTCGAGCAGACCGACTGTGTCGACTAGCTTGAAGCTTGAAGCTTGAAGCTTGAACGTTTCGGTCAATACGAATGTTTCGAAAATTTTAGGTTTCGTTTGTCTACTGGAATGTAAATAATGGTTCTCAATAGGTAATGTGAATTATTAAAATGTAAGCTGTAAATGGAAATATTCTGTAACTTTTGAAAATAAGTACTGTAGCATGCAGAAAAGGAGCTTTGAGTAACCCTGATCTTCGAGACGTTTCTCGAACACGCTTGTAGGCCGCCCGTGAGGAGAGGCGTGCGGGCGCGGAAGCCGCGGCTCGCGAGACCCGCGCTTAACGACGCGTCTGTTGATTTCTGCGGCCGCGGATAGCAACGATTGGGTATAAATTAGAGGCCCGCAAAGGCATTTTCCTTCTTAGCTGATCTGAGAGAGAGGACGAGGTACACACACGGCCGCTCTCGGACAGCTTAGGGACTCCGGCAGGAGAGTTCGGCGATAATACCTGGACGCCTGCTGGAGGGTTTCACACTAGAGTCTGTTCCTGGACGCTCGACCGATGTGGAGAGTACGGCGATAATACCTGGACGCCCATCGGTCGAGAGAGTACAGAGCATCTCATTAGAAAGAGGAGAGTACGGGAGAATATTCCTGGACGCCCGTTCGGTATGGAGAGTTCGGCGATAATACCTGGACGCCAACCGAACGGGAGAGTACAGATGGAACTCCTGGACGCCTCAGTAGAATAGAGAGGAGAGTACGGGAGATTATTCCTGGACGCCTGTTCGGTATGGAGAGTTCGGCGACAATACCTGGACGCCAACCGAACGGGAGAGTACAGAGTAACTCCTGGACGCCTCAGTAGAGTAGAGTCACGATAGTACACAGCCCCTTTCTTAATTACCCGATCGTTGAGAGAGGAGAGTACGGGAGAATATTCCTGGACGTCCGTTCGGTATGGAGAGTTCGGCGATAATACCTGGACGCCAACCGAACGGGAGAGTACAGAGTAACTCCTGGACGCCTCATTAGAATAAAGCCAAGTGCCGTCTGCACAATAGAATTTTGAAATTGTAAAACTCAACGAGACATAAAGTCTGCCTTTCGAAATTTGTAGCCCCGTCCTACCAAACCATGTATTCCTTCCTGATCCGAATAAATTTTGTCTGTACAGAATATATCCTTGTTCCTGACAATCCCGTAGGCTACAGTACTAAATTCAAATCTTTCTTTTTTCATCTTTTTCGTGTATTTATAAATGTATTCATACACTTCTCTTTATGTTATCTTTCTTTTCTTCTAACTTTTTTCTTTTTTCTTACTTTTTTACCTTCTTCGTATGGGTTTTACTTCTGCCGCGCCATTGTTAACACAGGGCGTTACCCGCTCATAAATAAATAAATGAATAAATAATTAAATAAATATAAATAAGCGTAATTACAAAGAATCGTGAAGTACTTGTAAACATTTGAATATGTAAACCTTGCATTATTAATTTTTCAATTTCTCATTTTTTATTTAATTAATGCATGATCGCAATACTAATCTGCTTGGAACAAAAAGAACGTATGAAATCACGACAGATAATAAGCATAGAATAATTATGTTTTAATAATATGTATAGTATTTACAGTATTTTACTCAATTGAATTGTACAGTATTATTTTTCTAAATTTGCGCTTAAAAAACATATTTGTTCCGCCGGAGAAAGCGTTCATATATATATATATATTATTGTACTATATAGTGTACTAGAAATATAAATAAAAATATAATTCGTCATGTCTATAATTAATAATAGTATTATTATTAATATCTTACCACTCAGTATCCATAATATGGAAATTATCATTAAAGGCGAATGGTTAGCAGATGACCATATTGAATATTTTCACAAATTATTACAAGCTCACTCTAATTATAAACCACGCGAGACGTGGAGAGTTCAATTTCCTGATACAATTCAACCAGTTCCTGAAAATCAGGATCACATACAGATTTTGCACAAATGCGATAATTTTCAAACCAATGCAGGAGGGCATTGGGTTTGTAGCTTTTATAAATATGATGAAAGAAGAGTTTATATTTATGATTCTATTAATTCCTGTAAGTTGGATCGTCATCATAAGATTTATCTTGAGAAGTTATATCCTTTTTTGACCAAACATGACGGTACAATTGACGAAAATTTTATTGAATTTCCACATGTGCAAGCTCAACCTAACGGTCGGGATTGCGGAGTTTTTGCGATTGCATTTGCTGTCTCGTTATTATTCAAAATATTACCAGACAAAGTAACGTACACTCATGCGTTGATGCGTCAACATTTGATCCACATGTTTCAATCTAATCGTATAGAACATTTTCCATGCACTCAGGATCAACAATTTGTTTCGAATCAAACGCAGAAAGAGAAAAATAATTTAAAAAGAAGAGCTGTTTATAAAGCAAAAAAAGGGAAGTGTAACACGAAAAAAAGGCAAAGATTGTAAAAAAAGGGAGGAAAAAATTTTTAATTATGAATATTATAACGCCCACAAAGAAGGTGTAATAGAAAAAAAAAATGCATTATGACGCAAATAAAGAAGTGATATGCGGAAAGCAAAAAAATTATTATCAGCTAAATAAAGAAGTGATATGCGGAAAACAAAAAAATTATTATCAGCTAAATAAAGAAGTGATATGCGGAAAGCAAAAAAATTATTATCAGCTAAATATAGAAGTTATCTCCAAAAAGCGGAAAGTATATAACGAAATACGTAAGGAAGATAATTATAATAAAGTAGCGAAACGTCGTGCTGTTCTGAAAATAATAAAAAAGTATCGTAATATTGCTGTAACGAATAACAATATAGGAACCAAAAATAACAAAGAAACTTATATTAGAAAACTTTCAAAAATTATTCGCATGCCGTCCGGAGAAGCAAGTAGATTGGAAGCTGAGCGTTTAATAAAATGGTGTTTTCATATTAGGCAAAAGTACATTTTGGAAATGAGGAAACTGTTGCAAGATTGTAAAGAAAAAGTGGAAGTTTCTTTAACGCGCGCAGCAGAATGTTTAGAAGTTGATGACAGGATTAATGCTTTGTGTGGACAATCCAGACATACATCTTCTTCAGAATCATATTTTGCGGAAAGTTCGTACCATACTTTCACCGGTTCTGAATCAATCATACTGAATTCGGAAGGGAAAGCTATAAACGTTCTACCTGTATTGCAATCGAAGAAGACGATAAAGGCATGGCAGTAGTAGGGTAATGGGGATTCCAACTCCGGTCCTCTGAGGGGAGCGCGGGGGCGGGGGGAAGTGAGGGCGCGCGGGGGAGTGCGGTGGAGGGAAACATGGGCGCGGGGGGAAGCGGGGGAAGCGGGGGAAGCGGGGGAAGCGGGGGAAGCGGGGGAAGCGGGGAGTGGATAACCGATTGCGCGCGCACGAACCGCGGAGTGGGGGATGCCGAAATCGTGGAGGGGATCAGTCCGGACCGAATCGCCGCGGAGACCTCTCCACGTCGGACCCACCCCCAAAAACTTCGGAGGGTCATCCCCTCCCTCTAAAAAAATTTCCGGGTCCGGGTCTTGTATGAAAAATCTTTTTTCAGACTCGATCCAGCCCCTGAAATTTTTTCCCCAAATATTTTCAAAATACTTTTTACAAAATCAATAGATACTTCCCCCCAACGCAGAGAAAATAATAATTAAGAAACGTTGAATCTTAAAATTAGGTGGTAAGGAGGAAGACGGGTAAATAAATGGGAGAAATAATATAGGTTTAAGAATATATATATATTGTTACATAGAAATATAAAAATATGAAAATATAAATAGAATATAAAAAAAGAATATAAATAGAATATAAAAATAATATATATTCATAGAATATAGAATATAAAAAATAGCATATAATAAAAAAATATAAAAATAGAATATAATAAAATAAAAGAAAATAAAAAGAATATAAATAGAATATAAAAATAATATAATATACATAGAATATAGAATATAAAAAATAGCATATAATAAAAAAATATAAAAATAGAATATAATAAAATAAAAGAAAATAAAAAAATATAAAAATGAAAATATAATAAAGAAAAATATAAAAAAATGTAAAAAATTAAAAAACTAGGGAGTGGGTGGCGATGGGGGCAACGAGGGTGAAGGTGACGACGGTGGCGAGGGGGGTGACGGTGGTGGTGATGCTTGCTGCCGCACCCGTCGCACGTCGATCCACGACGGCGACGGGGGCGATGAGGGCGACGGGGGCGATGGGGGTGACGGACGCCGCCTCGAATATGGCCGCAGCCGCGCGGCCCCCAAATGCCGCCGCATTCGATGTTCCTGTAATACAAACACAAACATCGATATAATATTACCACATTAAACATATTAAACATATTAAACATAAAACACACAAAACAATGTAGTGTGATACATACCACTTGCGGCGGCTCAACTATATCTACCGCCTCCTCGTCCATCAACCACACATCCAGCATGATATGCACATCCTACAACATAGATACAAACGTTGATATAATTTTAATACATTAAACATATTAAACATAAAACAATGCAAAGTATTACCAACCTGTGGTGGCGACGAAGGCGGCGACGACTGCGGCGACGGCTGCGGCGACCAACGCGGCGGCGAAGGCGGCGACGGTACTTCTCCCCAATCTGACGACCACGTAGGCGAACGCTAGACATAGAAATCCATGATTAAATATTTGCACAACGGCATGACTAGAGCTCGATTTAAAAAATTAAACGCGATAAATGTTAAAAATATTCTTTTGTACATACCTCGGGGTCGTACTCCGGCGCGATTCGTCCTAATCCCATTATTGCAACAAAAGAAAACACAAAACTCAAAAAATTTCTTTTAAGATATGACTGCTATCGGTCAAGCTTTAAAGACAACTGGCTCCACAGCGTTCATACAATTTGTCACCCATGCCTAAAGTTGCATACGTTGCAAAGTAAGATGCATTTGTTCTTCACCTTCTTCTTCACTAGCCACCCTCTCCTTCTATGTGCTCCACCTGCATTTTCGCTGACCATCTTCTTCTTCGAATTATTCACTGACCATTCCAATATTCTTCTTCGTTTGAATCATTCGACTAAATTATACCACTTTCAACGTAAATCAAACGTGAATCGTACCACTTTCAACATATATCGAACATGTATCGTACCACTTTGAACGTGTATCGAACGTGTATCGAACCACGTTGAACGTGTATTGAACGTGAATCGAACCACTTTGAACGTGTATCGAACGTGTATCGAACGTGTATCGAACCACTTTGAACATGTATCGAACGTGTATCGAACCACTTTGAACGTGTATCGAACGTGTATCGAACCACTTTGAACATGTATCGAACGTGTATCGAACCACTTTGAACATCTATCGAACGTGTATCGAACCACTTTGAACGTGTATTGAACATGTATCGAACCACTTTGAACATCTATCGAACATCTATGGTACCACTTTAAACATCTATGGAACATCTATCGTACCATTTTGAACATCTATTGAACATGTATTGAACGTATATGATACCACTCTGAACGTGTATCGAACCACATATACATAATAATAATTAATTAAGGAGGTTGGGGAGGGTGAAGAAAAAAACATTTATGCATTAAAAATTGATTATATTTTATTTATGCAATTCTCTCTGGTGTTTAGACCACCAGTTGAATATTTTAAATACATTTTGCATTGCGCAATGCTTCGCGTGTCTGCCACATCGCAGAGTATTAAGGCTGCCGTCTCACTGGGCGTTGAATGTGTGCGTACGCTCACACAAGCTAGGAAAAACGTGTACGTATACGCGATGTAGTAAACAAACCGTTTCAACCAACTTACGTCGCGGAATCGGCAAGAAGGAAGCTTTTGCGGGTATAGTTGCCTCCAGTAGACATCCGTGCAGACGGGTCTGGTGCGTTTGAACGCTAATAAACACCGTACGTTGAAATAATAATGAATTTATGACTCGAAAACTGACAGAATGAAGCTTCAAGGCTTCTCCGTCACCAGCGCTAGTGGTATATTCAAGCCACGTAGCATCAGCGTTATACGTATACGCGATGTAGTAAACAAACCGTTTCAACCAACTTACGTCGTGAAATCGGCAAGACGGAAGCTTTTGCGGGTATAGTTGCCTCCAGTAGACATCCGTGCAGACGGGTCTGGTGCGTTTGAACGCTAATAAGCACCGTACATTGAAATAATAATGAATTTATAACTCGTGTACTGAGACAGACTCGAGAAATGACAGAATTATGCTTCAAGGATTCTCCGTCACCAGCGCTCATGGTATATTCGCCCCATGTACCATCAGAACCAGTGGAAGTCCAAGCTAGCCGATAAATGTAGGAAAGACATAGTTGCCGATACGTATCGAGAGTCGTATCGCGCGGTTGCCGCATTTCCCCTATTACTATTTTGTCGTCAAGAAGGCTTGAATGAATCACGGCGAAGCGGCTGGATATTAGAGATGGGCAAAGATAATAACTGTTCGGCGGCGGCTTCTGATCTCGGTTCAAGTCTTCGCTCGAAAGGCATAGAGTGTTGCTTGTAGTAGATTACGTATTAATAAAATGTAAAACGTAACGTTTTCAATAACATACTGCTGAGATTTTCCAGATTAAAATGAGTTCAAACACGGTATAAATCGGATTATTTCTAGAACTGTACTAGATAATTAAATATAAATGTAACATTTCTAATCTAATAATGCTACAAATAATCCGATTTATACCGTGTTTACTTTCATCTGGAAAATCTCAACAGTACGTACTGAACGTATATACGTTACTAAAACGTCCATGCAGATACGATAGAAAATGTGAGTTTTACATTCTATTAAAACAAAGAATATAAACAATCATTGAACAATCATATCATTATATTTTTTCACAAGTAAATATAAATATTGCTCAGAATGAGAGAAGATAATAAGAATTGCGAAGTTTAGAAAGGATATTGATACGCAAATTAGTATTGTTTCATCCAGAGATGGGCATTATAAATTATTGAAGTAAACTATCAAAGACTCTTTATCTTTATTTGTCGTTGAATAAAAATAACCCAGTTATTTTTATTTGAAACGCCACGGAGGAATCAGTGTATTCAGTAACATACTGCTGAGATTTTCCAGAAATGAGTTTAAACACGGTATAATCAGATTATTTGTAGAATTGTACTATATAATTAAATATACATGTAACATTTATAATCTAATAATGCTACAAATAATCCGATTTATACCGTGTTTAAATTTTTTTTCATCTGGAAAATCTCAGCAGTGTGTTACTGAAACGTTCATGCCGATACGATAGAAAATGTGAACGTTTCACATTCTATTAAAACAGGGTTGACTAACTGGTGGCTCACGGGCCACCGGGGGCACCTCCGCCTTGCTGTCACGCTGAACGGCCCCCCTCCATTCCTACCAGACACTGACGATCGCAGTCGAAAAGAGAAGGAAAGAAAGAAGAATCCACTGCGATCGTCAGAGTTTGGTCGGTATGGAGGGGGGCCGGTCAGCGTAGCAGCAAGGCGGAGGAGCCCCCGGTGGCTCGTGAGTCACCAGTTAGTCAACCCTGTATTAAAACAAACAAAATCGTTAAATATTTTAATAAATTTTTTTTATTAATAATTTTTAAAACATATTTGTAAATAAATATTTTACTGATAAATAAAAATTTGCCCCCCTTGTCCACCCCAACCGCCTCCGCCGCGCCTTCCACGCCACCCGCCTCCGCGCCTTCCTCCGCGGCCGCCTCCGCGCCGATATGTGAGGCGCTTCAGTGCCTTTTTAATCTGGAACAGTAGATAACATAAAAATTACATTTTTATAAAATTACATAACATAAAAAATATCCGACACAAACGAAATAATATTCACAACAGAGTTGGGCAAAATGTAATCTAATTACAAATTACAAATTACGATTAAAATGTAATTGGGTAATTGATTACACATTATTTTCTGTAATCGTTAATTTAGGGAGTTGACAAAATATTATGTGTTGAAAATAATGTGTAATCAATTCCACAAGTACACAAAATATTTTGTCCACTACATAAATTAACGATTACAGAAAATGTGTAATCAATTACGCAATTACATTTTAATTGTAATTAGATTACATTTTGCCCAACTCTGAATCACACATATGCTTTCACGGTCACATGATCCACATTCCACATAATTACTTTATTTAATTCCGCCCTCATCTTTGCCGGGTCCTCCGCCCTTTCCCCCTTTCCCTCCTGTTCTTCTTTCCTCTCCTCTCCTCGCCCCGCTTCGTTTAGCGCTTCTTTCATCTGGAAATGAAATAATGAATGTATTATTTTTATGACAAATAGTAAGAGTATATCGACGCGCGTTACGAAGAGTAACACGTTTCATTTTTTTCTTACGGATAACTGCATGTAGAAAACATGAAACGTGCTACTTTTCGTAACGCGCGTCGATATGAACATGTAGGGTAATTCTCTCGCTAGAGTCCTCAAAGACAATGCCGCCAATAAGCCGCGCCTCGCTGAGTTTCGTGGAAGTGACGAATTCCACGTTCTGCATTTCTCAACAGATCTTTGCGAAAATGGCGTCAATCGATGTCGTGCCGATGAAAATGGCCCCAAGCTAACTTCTTTAAAAATAGTTCGATTTACATGACATTTGACATGATTTTAATCGGCAGAACGCCAGGAATTCATTAGTATCACCGCCATATCGATTCGTTGAAGAATTAAGAATTTTTTAACATGCCGTAGTTAATCTCGTGTCGAGCGTCGAAATCCACGAAACTCAGCGAGACGCGACTTAGTGGCGGCATCGCCTTCGAAGACTCTAGCCAGAGAATCACTCTGTATAACAGTATACAATATAATACTTACGTTATTCATGTTGTCCATGTCGCACGTGCGAGATCTTTCAACGGAATGACTCTCTGCGCAACGGACTGTTTGCGCGGTTGCCTGGTTTGTAGACCGTCATTTGTTTCCGAACGCACCACAGACGAATCTTCGGATTCACGATTTACGTTCACGGTTCGCGTTTACGTTTTTTTGCAACGGGCACAAGGATTTTGAGTTGTGTTACGTTGTGTTGTATTGTGTTTGTGTTTGTGTTTGTGTTTGTGTTGTGTTTGTTGGTTTAGTGCAAAATGAGTGACACCCGTAATGTGACTATGCGGGACGTGTCAGAAGACAATAATTCTCCGCTTCGCTCGCGACATTTACGTTCGTACGCAAAGAGATTGTCGAAACGGAAAGTACATCGCCAAAAGAGAAGGTCTTTAGCCCTTCAGAAGAATCAAGACAGCGCAAAAACGGCAGACGACATTGCCGTAGGACAACATCCAGAAGATGTGGCCGAGGAGCGTATAGTAGAGGAACCATCAACATCCGATGGACGAAAACATACGCATCAAGAGATAGTGTACTTGCCATCTGATGAAGATACTGATACGGCCAGTTCGGGAGAAACTGAAGAGGCGCTTGAAGACTTTAATATAGAAAGTAACGAAGAAGAAAACTTCGTTATAGAAAAAGTTGCGAAGAACGAGCCGCAAGAGCAATCGCGTCTCCTAAATGGCAACGATATAATGAATTTCCCAAATGTGCTTGCTCAATTGCAGAAAATAGGTAAGCATGCAAAAGATAGGGAAGACTGTGGCATTGAACACCTACGAATAACTGATGTGAAACGGTGTGGCTTCAAGAGTATCTTCAGCGTAATGTGCACTTTATGCCATTACAAAGCTGAAATCCGCAATCAATCGGACGAAGCCGAAGAAGTGGATAGTAATCAAGGCGCCGTTAATGCAACAATTTTATGTGGAGGCAGTTATGCCCAGTTGGAACACACTTTTGCAGGAGTGAACATACGTTGTATGTCGAAGAGAAACTTTGTGAAGAATCAAGATGAATTCGTCAAGTCTGCGATTGCCGCTGCAGAAGAAGAGATGTTAGCAGCGGCTGAAGAAGAAAAACGTTTGGCGATTGAAAGAGGCGACGTTCTTCCCGGATCAGGGATCCCTCACATCTCCGTTGTGGCCGACGGAAGCTGGATGAAGAGATCCTACCGCAGTGGATGTTACGATTCTGCGTCTGGAGTCGGCGTGATAGTTGGCTATCACACCAAAAAAGTTTTATTCTACGGCGCTCGAAACAAAGTTTGCAGAATTTGTCGGATTGCTGCGAAAAACAAGAAAGAACCCCAAAAGCACGCATGCTTCAAAAACTGGAGTACATGTCGAGCATCGACTGCTATGGAAAGCGATGCTATAGTGGAAGGATTCAACACTAGCGTAGAAAAACGTGGGCTCGTTTATTCAACTCTGATTGCTGATGGGGACAGTAGCGTATATAAGAAGATTATTGATGCGGACCCATATAAGAGGCAGATTCGTGTAAAAAAGATTGAATGCACGAATCATTTGTTGCGAAACTTTTGCACAAAAATGAAAGCGATTGTAAAGAAGACCACACCTGGACCATTGAGACAAACTGTGGAAAGTAGCATTCGCCGGATGCGCACGGACATCGTAAAAGCCGCAAAGTTTAGATACAATCAGAATGTATCAATCGACGAGAAAACAAAGAATTTGTATGGCGACATACAGAATATTCCGAGCCACGTGTTTGGTGAACACAATGAGTGCGCACAACTGGAATATTTCTGCAATGGAAAGAATAAAGAGAATGAAAGAAACATCGTTGCAGAACTGATGAATATTGGAGTGTACCAGGACGTAAACGAAATACTTCGTCCACTGTTAGCTCATGCGGAGAGCTTACTCTATCACACGAATAATAACGCTGTGGAAAGTTTAAACGCAATAATTGCCAAGTACATTGGCGGAAAAAGATTAAATTTCGCCGAAAGAGGATCATATACAGGGAGATGTGCTGCTGCTGTCGTGGAGTACAACACTAACGAAGTGCACTCGCGATTGAATGCGGTAATGAAGAAGAAGACACCCGAGGTGGTGCGCCAAGTGGAAGAAAAGAAGAAGAAAGAAAAGGAAAAGAGAGCTGCAAAACAGAAGGAAACGAAGGCTGCGCGATATGTACGCAAGCAATTGCCCTCGCAGAAAGATTCTGATTATGGGCAAAATGCACAGAAACCAGACATGCCATTCGAAATGTATGAACTGGAGCGGGAGAAGCATATGCAAATGCTCAGTGAGTGGCAAGGCAAAAGAGACGCTATTCAAGACGAAACCATCGGACAAGCGAAGAACCGCAGATGGTTGCAGTATAGGTCCAAATTGTTGACAGCATCCAATTTTGGACAAGTGTGCCGTCGCCGACCTGACACGCTTTGCGCAAATGCAGTGAAGTCATTTCTGTATCCGAGGATAATTAGTGCACCCGCGGTGGAATACGGGAAAGAATGCGAGAAAATTGCTCGCGAAGAATTGAAAAAGCAATACACAGATATTGCAGAATGTGGAATTTTCGTCGACAGCGGCATCCCCTTCTTAGGAGCTTCACCGGATGGAATCATCGGTCAAGAGGGTATTGTGGAAATCAAATGCCCCAAATCAGCGGAGAACTTTACGCCGGAAGAAGCTATGGAAAAAATTCCCGCTGTCCGACGCATGTTCACACGTAAAACAGGTATTTCAATGAACAAAACGCATCACTATTTTTATCAAGTACAAGGCCAGTTACATATTACTGACCGAAAGTACTGTATATTTTGCATTTGGACCCCGAAGGGTCTGCAATCTATAAAAGTAGAGAGAGATGATGCGTTTTGGAAAAGAGAAATGGAGCCAAAACTGGTACAATTTTATTTAGAATGCATGCTACCCGAATTAATAGATAGTCGGCACAATAGGTGCATGCCTATTCGGGAGCCTCAATTTATAATAGCAGAAAGAGCGAAAGAAAAAGGGAAAAATTTAAAAAAACGAAAGACGTCTCCCTGCGAAAATAGTGAAACTATTGTATCGGTCCGACGTCGCACCGCACTGTAAAGCGCGGTACCACTGACTCTGTCAGTGGTCACAAGTGCCAGCAATGGCACTTGTACTCGCGGATCATACGATCACGCGAGTCGATTCACGCCGGCGTAACTTTACCAAAAATGTGACGAAGAAAATAATATATTTCATCGGTCATGTGTCGCACCGCGCTGCAAAGCGCGGTACCACTGACTCTGTCAGTGGTCACAAGTGCCAGCAATGGCACTTGTACTCGCGGATCATACGATCACGCGAGTCGATTCACGCCGGCGTAACTTTACCAAAAATGTGACGAAGGAAATAATATATTTAATCGGTCATGTGTCGCACCGCGCTGCAAAGCGCGGTACCACTGACTCTGTCAGTGGTCACAAGTGCCAGCAATGGCACTTGTACTCGCGGATCATACGATCACGCGAGTCGATTCACGCCGGCGTAACTTTACCAAAAATGTGACGAAGGAAATAATATATTTAATCGGTCATGTGTCGCACCGCGCTGCAAAGCGCGGTACCACTGACTCTGTCAGTGGTCACAAGTGCCAGCAATGGCACTTGTACTCGCGGATCATACGATCACGCGAGTCGATTCACGCCGGCGTAACTTTACTAAAAAAGTGACGAAGGAAATAATAAATTTAATTCACCCTTTTATTTTTTAGACACATTTCTGAGTTCACAGGAGCAGACAGACAGGAGACAGAAGAAAGATAGAAGAAAAGATGCAGATGTGAATCTATGTTGCAAATTATTTGCATATGCAGGGTGTTCCTCTACCTATGGTCAATACTCTACGGGGTGATTATACAGGCAAAAATAAGACGAAAATCAAGAGTGACGAAATTGCGGTAAAGGCTTCGCTTTCGAGAAAATTAGCTTTGAATTTCACATAAATCCGCGTGCATCGTAGGCGCTTGAGGGGCACGCGGAGGTGTGCGGAACGCGTCAGCTGCTCGTAAGATGTTCCGCTCACCTCCGCGTGCCCCTCAAGCGCCAACGATGCACGCGGATTTAGGTGAAATTCAATGTTAATTTTCTCGAAAACGAAGCGTTTATCGCAATTTCGTCACTCTTGATTTTCGTTTTATTTTTGCCTGTATGATCACACCCTAGAGTATTTACCATAGGTAGAGGAACACACTGTATAAGGGTGCCGAGTCCGGTTCGGTCAAAGTGCGCCAGGCTGATACATACGGACGTCACAGGTATGCATAATGTTCGACGAATTATTGAACCAAACTTTTACTTTTATACCAAACTTATCGAAATGTTTGCGATCATTTTTTACAGGTGGACTTTTTAAAAAATTACTGAGAACACGGTGTATGGGACAGTAATGCCAGGGCAAATGCAATGCTAAATGGAATCATATGTACCATATTTCAGGTAAAGTTTCACACCTTATAAATGTACGGTAAAATTTTGCACGCTTATAAAATAACAATCAATTGTATTTTCAACTGTGTTACAGATTCACACTGCATACGTCACATTTCATTACGAGCGATCTGGCAAAATTGTAGGAAGACCGTGAATGGAGAAGAGGAATTACAAAGATTCTCTAGTTTATATTGATAAATTTTTACAAACGTGGAATAACAATTCCGAAGAAAAGTTTGTACAAAAGTATTAATTTGAAATATACTTTTTGTACAAATTGATGTTTTAAAAATATGATTATGTTATTAAATTGGTATTTAAGCAACAGGCAATAATGAAGGGTCGAATGTAATAAGAGGACTAGCTCTCGAAAATGCGAAAAATTATTGTCCAAATGCTAAAAAAGATTGGAAAATTAAATGTTGTTAAACTGTATTTTGAAAAATATTGTGTTGTAAAGCTCGTCACGACAGAGATTTTATCTATTTACAGTTTGTTTATCCAATCATTACTATTCGAGCTAAAAATTATAAAGAAAAATTGTTCATCTTCCAAAGTCAATATTTCTTTAAACATAAATTGCGATAACTTGAGTAAATATTAACGGATCGTCCTGCGACTTAAAACATAACTTCAGAAAACTCTAGCGAAGCCGTAAAGTGTATGCAGAAAACCCTTGTGATAAAAAATGTAACAATATACATATAAATAAAAAGTAATACTGGGCCGAACCCATGGTTCAACGTTCACCGATAGAAAGTATCGAGGCAATTTTGAGGTACATGTAACTTGCAACGACAAAGTTTTTCCTTAACATACAAGCATGATTTTCACAATTTTTCAGACTGATTAATAAATAATTGTAGAATATATGGCGTTATATACAGGATGTTCCTCTACCTATGGTCAATACTCTACGGGGTGATCATACAGGCAAAAATAAGACGAAAATCAAGAGTGACGAAATTGCGATAAACGCTTCGTTTTCGAGAAAATTGACATTGAATTTCATCTAAATCCGCGTGCATCGTTGGCGCTTGAGGGGGGGGGGGGGGGGCACGCGGAGGTTAGCGGAACGCGTCAGCTGCTCGTAAGATGTTCCGCTCACCTCCGCGTGCCCCTCAAGCGCCTACGATGCACGCGGATTTAGATGAAATTCAATGTCAATTTTCTCGAAAACGAAGCGTTTATCGCAATTTCGTCACTCTTGATTTTCGTCTTATTTTTGCCTGTATGATCACCCCGTAGAGTATTGACCATAGGTAGAGGAACATCCTGTATATAACGCCATATATTCTACAATTATTTATTAATCAGTCTGAAAAATTGTAAAAATCATGCTTGTATGTTAAGGAAAAACTTTGTCGTTGCAAGTTACATGTACCTCAAAATTGCCTCGATACTTTCTATCGGTGAACGTTGAACCATGGGTTCGGCCCAGTATTACTTTTTATTTATATGTATATTGTTACATTTTTTAACACAAGGGTTTTCTGCATACACTTTACGGCTTCGCTAGAGTTTTCTGAAGTTATGTTTTAAGTCTCAGAACGATTCGTTAATATTTAATCAAGTTATCGCAATTTCTGTTTAAAGAAATATTGACTTTGGAAGATGAACAATTTTTCTTTATAATTTTTAGCTCGAATAGTAATGATTGGATAAACAAACTGTAAATAGATAAAATCTCTGTCGTGACGAGCTTTACAATACTAAATTTTTTAAACTGCAGTTTAACAACATTTAATTTTCCAATCTTTTTAGCATTTGGACAATTTTTCGCATTTTCGAGCGCTAATCCCCTCATTGCATCCGACCTTTCATATTCATGTTGAAACATTTTTTTCCTAAATCAAAAATTTCTCTAAATAACGTGGAATATAGGTTTTTCACACCTAACTTTGGGCACTGCTTTCACCTCCTAGATGTGGATGATTATAGATAAAAAAGAAAGTGTCATATATTTTTCGAAGAATTATATATTATTCATAAATGTCATTGCGATCGGCATGTTACGTTTCGGTGATGTCCCTTATAATGTATGCTTTGAAATTGCACATTGATTATACAGGATATCACATCCTTCTACGTATTAATAAAAAGATATTGATACGCAAATTAGTATTGTTTCTTTGACATGGTTCCTAACCTCACCCCCGAACCTCTCTATCTTTCATTATTGCTATCCTCTTTTACGTTCAGCGAGGTTCGGACGCTAGACGCAGCTCTCGTGCCGTGATCCTTCAAGCTTGCAAAGACTTCCCGATAGAAAGAGAGATCTCTGTGGCAACAGCGCGGCAGAGACAGAGAGAACAGGAGATGCGGCAACTATGCGTCAAAGATTCGTTTACATAGAGTATCTGGAGATGTCACCTCTGTACAACTTCTTTTTATCGACCGCATTAGTTTCATTAGGGTCCGTCTGTTTACAAGGGACGCTTCGATCGATTCGGACCATAACAAACTTGAGACGGCAGCCTTAACTACATTTAGCTTATTTAGAGATTTGATATCCTCATAGTCAATGTCCAGCGTCTCAATGATTACATCCGCTCTCGTATTTTCATCGAGGAAATCCGCAAGCCAATCGCGTTTCTGCAACCCTTTAACGTATACGATATGGGATGCGTCATCTTCTTCGTCGATCGCATCAGCTACAGCTTTGGTAATCAGCTGTTTAGCCATACTGTACGGAACGTCTCCATCGTCCCACCGTAGTCCATGATGTTTTGCAATCAACCATCGGATGCTTGATTTGTCGGATTTTGTAAGAAGATATTGCGGTATCGAACTCCCAAAAATATAGTGCGAGAGAATTGTTCCCATTCGTAGGACAGCCACTTCCTTGACGACAAATCTTCCGTCGACGATGAATCCTTGCAGGTCAACAAATGTTGGTACAACCATTGTCGATATAATTTTAGAGGTCTGCTCGCTTCCAAGACAGATGAGAGAATGCAATCTTTCTCATAAAGCATCTCGATTTTTACGATGAAATTGTTGTACGAATTTGATACAGGAGAGGGCGGGCAAGTAGTATGGCAATTTAATTTATTTTGCGCACAACATTTGTTAGCGGATTGTATTCAACCACCCGGTCGTGCAGAATCAGACAGTAGGCTGTAGTATTTGCAGGTACATTCTCTTTACACTCAAATTCTATGCGCACGTCCACGGTACCATTTTTAATCGACTCATTTTGTCGCGAGCAATCAATCACCACGAGAGGACCAAATTGTAAAAATTCAGCCACAGTGAATAACGCCTCGTTGCAACTATGTCCATAATACGATTTACGGAAATGTGTATACATGTGAAACAAGATGGCGTGCTTATTCTTGTCAAAGTCCAAGTTCAAGTCATCATATGGATAAAAATCCGAGTTGAGAAAAAGTTTTACATTAGTCAATTTGCAATTGTTAAACTTAGTAACATCTTCGGTCATCACATTCTTTCGAGCAGTCTGTAGAGCAAAGATAACGTATCGCGGTTTCTCCAGCTGTGCAGCTGCCTTCACGGCCCACGAATGCTTGGTTGTGCTCTGTAAGAGAGGATACTCGTACAGATCCCACGAGCGAAAACTAATGCTCAGGTTTTGTCCACTTTCCAAAGCATGCAGCAACGATAGCTTATTAACGTCGTTCAGCGTCACATGAGGCATTCGCCATTGCACTTTAAGTAATTCAATTTCAGGTTCCAACATTGGCGATCCTATTAGAGAATTGTTATCGTTGCGCGATCGTATTAAAATCAATTCGTGACGTGCATTAATAATCATGCGTTTGTAGTCCTCGCAAAATCCCAACAAATATTTGAGTGAGATGCAAAAATTGAAATGATTTTTCACTATCAGTCCATCGTGTCGTTTCACGCCCCATCCAGCATTCTCCATATTTTTGTCTTCGTCAGATGTCAGCGATACATAGTTTTTAAGCGTGCTAGTTATTCCAACGTTTCTGTTGCGGTCAATCTCCACACCATTCAGCTCGTATCGAATCTCATCAAATAAGAACGCCATGCAATTATTTCCCAACGTCGTCGTTGATGCTTCGTTTGGCTTATTTATCACCAATTTTCCCTCCACGTAGAGGAAACTTTCACATGGTAATGTAAATAAATCCTGCTGCTGTATAGGTATTCTTATCTCATCACTATATCCAAATGTTGTGTTGACGTATGGGTTGTACGTGTGAGTCTCGAGCTTGACGATGCGATTATCAAACATCGGCTTCACTCCAAGGCTTAGAATGTCAGCCATTTTTTTCAACTTATATGCGTACAATGAATCCCAATGATTTCAAAAATGCAATGTTCGTAGCACTGAGTCTCTTCTTTTTAGCGTAATCAGAGCTGTTGCAGGTGTTGTTGTTGTTGTTGTTGTTGTTGTTGTTATTGTTATTGCAAACAATTTCACTTGGAAGAAATGTGTTTCTGAAGTCGTTCAACACAAGCATTTCTTTCATTCGCGCCACATGTATTATCGTTGACGTCGTCGTACGTGTAGTCTGATGGTAATCTCTTCACCTCGAAAATCGAGCAACCGTCCGTCTTGATCCACAACGCGTATCGTTAGATCCGTAATGATCCGTGCGGTGATCGGAAGGTAAATGATCTGTGCGGGCGTTTCCGATATCTTATATCCTGGTGGGACTCTCGGAGAAAATTCATGTATCGTATGTACGCGCTTCCCATTGTTGTACGCGCCAGCGGTCACGCTACATTCTATGCGAATAATGTTCACGTTCATGATATTAATTGGATCGTCCGATTCGTGCCATTGTCCAGGTTCTAATATTCGATTCATCGAGAATCCCAGTAGCGATCCAATGTTGTTGGATTTTGTAAAATCTACAGCGAACGAGCAGTACAGTTCACTTTTCATGGTGTTGTTGTTGGGATGCAACACTATAGGATACACATCGCTATCGTTGTTGTCATCGGTGTCATCGAGATTTTTAGGATATCGTTCGAGTAATCGCTGCTTCAGGTACTTGGCAATGGCGTCTAGTTCATAGGAGCCGTGGGGAATCGCAATGTATTCATGACTGGTGTCGACACTGCTGTTGATGTTATAGTTTACAGCGAAGTAGAATTTATCGTTGCTCGAGTCGATGTTCGGTATTGTATGATAAGTTTCAAAGGTTGTTAGGCCAAGCTCGTAATCATCGTCGCTCAAATCTATGGGTGGAAAGTAGCTCACCGCGAGGGTGCTACTCTTGCCGGTTAGAGTGAATGTTAACGACATATTCCGCTGAAACTGCTCCACTAGTACTGAATCAGAGCGGTGGAAGTCAATCCTTAAATTTGGTGCCGATCGTTTGTAGAAAGCGTAGACATAGTTGTCCACAATTGCTCTGATTGTACTTTTGATACGACGTTCGATTGTATTCAATTTTCACAGCATCTTTATCCAGATATTGTACCAATTCCCTAGGTGGTCGAAGATTCCCGAAGCTGTCGAAATATATAGCTCGACACCCTCTCTTCGCATACGCCACCCAATGAGTCCCCGGTCCCTCGACATTGTCCAAATTTACGATACCACTTTCGTTTCGATGTACTCCTCCGACAGGTAGTGCATTGCGCATGAAAACACCCCTAAAGAATGGAATACGCATACGTTTTGCCAACTCCTCCAATTGCGCATCAGTAGTTACGCCGATAGGCATTTTTATTTTCTTTTCGACGTTTTTTTTTTTCGTTTTGATATTCCCTGTCCGCGCTTGTACGGTGCGAGATAAAGTCCACGACCTTCCATGGAGCGATTATGGCGTTGCATTTCCTGCAGCTGATGTTGCGCCGCCTTATTATCGTTTACCGCCTTGGCGATCCCCGCCGCTCCACCAGCTTATGATCCGAGAACACCTAGCAGCGGGAGAAGTGGTAATATACCACCTCGTTTTGCTACAGGAAGAATCCGCTTTTGCGATGATTTCTTTGGAGTCCTTTTGCGGGTTTTTGTTTTCATTCCCATTCCGATTTTCGTGGCCTTCATAGCTGCCCAAACAGCCGTAGCAGCACCTCTTTCACCCAGAGTCGAGTCTCGCGCAACGATGCGTTTTCGCGCTTTGTCAGCGAGTACCTTATCTGCCGCGTGCCTTTCATCGAGGTCGTTGCTACGTGAATATGCAATATCGTGTTCGCGACACGCTGCGTCCAACGGATTGATGCCTTGATCCCCTCTAGCCAATCGTTTTGCCAGATGAGTTCCTGGACCGCAAAACTGGTATCCTGGGATATGTAATTCGATAGGTAGCGCGTTTATCGCCCGATTTAACAAACCACGACCTTTCTTTACTCTCGTTGGCGACATTCGTCACAGTTTTTAATCAATGGTGCTGGACCGTCGATATGCGTTCGCTGCCAAGGGCGATTATAATGTTCAAGACACCGACGATACTGCTGAACCTCAGGATCGGCTTTTATATGCTCGGGGAGTCTGTCCCACAACTGATCAATGTGTCTGCCAAACTCTCGCAGTAGAATAATCTTTGATAGATGAAATTGGCTACTTTACGTTTTCGAATAACAGTGACGTCATCCCACCGAGCGAATCACTTCCGAATTCTATTTTTATCTTTGATGACGTGGCATGTGACAAGCAAGATACGATAAGGGAATACTTTGCAATGGGGCGTCACTCGAACGTTGACTGCTTCTATCTCTGTCAGACGTATGCAAAGATACCCAAACATCTTATACGCGACAATGCGAATCTATTGATTCTGTTTAAACAGGATGGTACCAACTTGAAACATGTGTACAACGATCACGTAAACACTGATATGTCCTACGAGGATTTCTGCGCGTTGTGTCGTAATTGTTGGCAACGGGAGTATGGTTTCATGGTAATAGACAAGGATAGCGCGATGTCCAATGGACGTTATAGAAAGGGATTTAACGAGTTTGCAATACCATGAGATTGTCAATTGTCGTCGACACGTCGGTGGGAAAGCAACGTCTGCGGTACAACGATGATTGATATCGATATGGAGATTAAGGATCGTGAGAGAATAGCGAAGGAAATTGCAAAAACCAGCGAAGCCATTCGCAAGAAACATCAGGCTTTGAAGACTGGCCAGATGGAGGAAGATATCGCGTTGGAGAGATACTTTAAACCTGTTGTCGAACCCTTAAAACATATCGCGGAAAATATCGCAGCGACAGAAGCTGACGCATTACCGATGACGAGCACAAACATCGAAGGGAATGAAACATTAACGTCTAAAACAAAAATCTATCCGAAAGGGAATACATTGCACAAGACAAAGAGGAAACGATCATACACGTCATCGGAAAAATCACTCATAACCTCCACACCAGTTCAATCGAAACGAAAACGGCTGAATGTCACGTCAAACGATTCCACGATTTCTTCCACACCAATAAATACATTTCCCGATGTACAATCGCTCTCAACCATTGATGATGACGTTTTCGAAACTAGTCCCGATGAGTCGTTGGCAACATCTGTTAGACAACAACTCCAAACATCCGAGGGACAAGAAACGTTTCGCAACCATTTCGGTCCGCTGGGACAAAAATATATGAACGCAATCCTAAGTAGTGATAAGGATACGTCAATGGACTATGTGTATGGCGTATACTTTGGTGATAGTGGAACGATGCTTGGGGATAAGGCTTTCGATATAGACAAGGATGACAATATAATCATCGACGGTGTAAGATACGGAGGAACACCTGGTCTTTACGAATTGATTTTCAAGAGAATTCCCGACGATACCACATACACCGATGCGGATAAACAAAAATACAAAAGTATACTGCTGACAACGAATGCTCACAGACGCGATCATATCGCTAAAAATCCCATTTTGGGTAACAAGGGATACAAGTACAAGCATGTAATTGCACCGCTACTCCCACGTGTATCGGTTAGTAGGACAGGGAAAGGTCTAACTGCACCGCGAGTCATGGTGGTAAACGATAACAAGATCGATTACGTGCACTGGGACGATCCCAACGAGCTGGTGGACCGATTCCGTTTGCTGGAAGCGTCGCGTCAGGCGGGTAACAACTCGCACGACAACGAAATTCTATCGATTATCGAGGAACTCCGCGAGGTAGGCCTCATTATAAATTAAACCGCGCAACGATGATTTGCACTGTATGCATCGAGATGCCGATCAACAAATTTGGGGTATCGCTCGAGAAGAGTGGAGCAGCTACAATGGACTATTACAAATGGAACGGTTTGCTTCGAAATTATATGCGCGATAACGCTCTTTGCGTGGTTGGTGCCGACTTTGATGCAAAATCACGCAAGATACGACGCGTAGTTCACCCCACGGTCGATACCGATGCCGTCAATAAACTATACATGGAAAAGAGCATTAAACTTTTGAGAGAGCAGCAGGAAGAATTAGAGAGGAAACTGATCGTGCTTCAGAGAGATATGCTGACGTTGCAAAACAGCGTTCAAAAGATATCACAGGCGTTGAATTCTATACCGCAGCAGGACACCGAAAATCGAAAAGTTAAAGAGGCTATAACCGCTTTTGCTACGGAGCAGCAACTTATTCAGAATTTCCTGGGACCAATGGGGAGCACATAATGCATGTGCACGATAATTATCGCACCATTCGTGTCAAAGACACCTCTGCGATCAAACATGCTGTCATTATCGAAATCCAAGAGTAAAGAAGAAAACCACGGCCACAAGAAGCAACAACTTGTTGAGGAATTGCATGCTCCAGCTCGAAGACACTTCCCACGGAGGCACGTCATAGTGCATGGATACGATGATCTGTGGCAAGCTGACGTTGTAGAAATGCGTCCATACTCGCGATTCAACCAAGGTTACCACTACATACTCACCATCATCGATGTGCTGAGCAAGTATGCATGGGCGTTACCGCTCAAGACTAAAAGTGGTGCTGAGGTGACTAAAGCGTTTGCAAAGATATTTAGAGATCGATATCCGAAAAATTTGCAAACCGATCAAGGAAAAGAATTGTACAACGCCGATGTGCAGAAACTCTTAACAAAACATGACATTAATCATTATTCGACGTATTCGGTGATGAAGGCCTCCGTCGTAGAACGTTTCAATCGAACTTTGAAGAACAATATGTGGAAAATGTTTACGCTCAATGGAACCTATAAATGGACCGATGCGCTACCGCGTCTACTTGCAGAGTATAACGCACGAAAACATAGAACCATCAAAATGCGTCCTCGCGATGTTACTCCTGCGATCGCCGATAAGTTGCTAGCCACCGTATACAGCAACATAAAGATCGCTGCTCCAGCAAGATTCAAATTAGGCGAGTTTGTGCGCGTGAGCAAATTTAAAACCATCTTCGATAAAGGCTATACACCGAATTGGACAACGGAGGTGTTCAAGATAGCGAAAGTACAGGCAACTAATCCCGCGACGTATCTGCTCGTCGATTCCTATGGAAAACCAGTTGCCGGAGGATTCTATGAACACGAGCTGCAACGCGTCGCCGATCCTGATGTATATTTAGTGGAAAAAGTGTTGCGTCGGAAGGGGGATAAGGTATACGTCAAGTGGCTGGAGTTCGATAAATCACACAATTCATGGATAAATAACAATAATGTATTGTAAAATAATAATAATAATACATGAACAAATAAAAATAATGTGTGGATAAAATAAATACATGTGTACAATTTATTTAACATTTGCTGCGAGTAATGTCGCTACCAATCATTCAAGACATATGCCGGCAGTTCGCAATCAACAAGAGATTTGCCAGTTTCATCAATGACATCACGCTCACAAAATTTGAAAACTTCATATCGATATGATGTATAGTTTCATAAAGAGCGAGGGAGAAAAGCTGACAATAAAAATAGCATTCTGGAATATCCATGTCTCAGTCAACCATATGATATCCAATTGTTCTATGAAGAATTATGTATATTTCATTATTAGCCCATGGATAGTAAAGAAATATATATAATTCTTCATAGAACAATTGGATATCATATGGTTGACTGAGACATGGATATTCCATAATGCTATTTTTATTGTGAACTTTTCTCTGAAACTATACATCATATCGATATGAAGCTTTAAAATTTCTTTTTTTACAATGATATTTTTACAAAGGAATTTTATAGCGGAATTTTATAATGTCCCCAGGGTAGAGTGTCAATCGAATCGGGTACGATATACCGCTTGTCGTCGTATGGGCTTAGAGCGATTTTGGATTCGGAAATGGTGTACACTTTGTGCAATTTAGACCGTATACATGATTGCCTGCGAACCATTTCGATCTCCTTTTGCAAATACTCCGCGTAGTCGTCGAAAGTTATCGTTCTGGCTATGATGTTGGTCTTGACGCCTTTTGCCTTTTTCGTATCTTTTTTACCATCTACGCGGAGTGCATACATTTTCGCTCTAAGACCTACGAATTCGGTCATTATCGCACCATTATTTTCGTCCTTCATCAACCCTGGAACCTTCTTATTTAGGCGCGGCATATTATATGTATTGTCGATGAGATAATCGGATGTGTCGAATCTATCGATATTGCGCTTCATGGTCTCGTAGATATCTTCACATTGAATGTGATAAATGAGGCTGTCAGTGTCGGTATACAGAATTTTACAATTTTGAGCTAGCAGTGGAGACATGTAATCGTGATGAAATTCATACAAACAAATTTTCGATATGTCCAGAATGCACATACCCACGTATATCGGTTTGTTGAATTTCACCTCGACTTTGCGCAATTCAACAGCTATTAAATTTTCCGAAAAAACACTTCTGCTGTGGAAATTCGGTTTCGCGATCATTGCCTCTGCACCAAAACGTCCATCCCAATGTGTTAAAAGTTTTACATCCACGTGATTTCGCACGTTTTCCATAGTTTTACCAAATACCGCGTTGTTCATCAATTTATATAAATTTTTCTCAAAATCGTTTGTCGCGGCTGTTCTGAGCCGTGTATTTAGTTCGATGTAATCGTGGAGCCAGGGAGATTGAGCGAATTGAAGCACGCGATGTATCTTTGTAATACGAAGACCGTGTCGCGTGCACTGCTGCAGGTTGCGATAATGGATAACGTAACGCTGCTTATTGTATAATGTCGCAAGTAACTTATCCTGTCTGCTGCCAGGTGGTTTGGCACGCGTTGGACAGAATGGTAGATCAGCATGAGCGTCGTGCAGACGTTGCGGATATTCCAGATCTACCTCGAGAATATATCCCGTGGGCGAATCGATCGCGATCGAAGACACGTCAAAATTTGCAACATTTTCGACCCATTGAAATTTAGCGTATGGCAGGGGCTGACACATTGCCCATCCATACAAATTGTTCACATCAAAATACATCAAGTACGATGACTGTTCCGATGCGTCGTAAGATGGCATGTACTTGTTATTGGCATGTGCGTATCTTCCGGAACATTGACTTAAACCTCCGCGTATACCACGTTCGATAAACATGACCATATCGACGTCGGTGAGCAATTCGAATGTAATTTTGGTATGTTTTAACATAGCATCCCACGTGAAACCAGGTAATGTATAATAATGCGTTGAATCTAATCCGTAAATCTTGATACAACTTTCGCGAAAATTTTCAAAAATATCTGCCAATAACAAGACATCTGTTTTCAAATACAAGTCGCTGTATTCGCCCAAGGTTCTAATCCCGAAACGTTGCCAAACAGTCTCGGCGTGCGCGTAATCGCTTTCGGATACAGTCTCACCCGTTAATGAACTGTAGAATGACTCGCGCGGTGGTAAGCACGGATCCTGCAGCTTGTTCGCGCAATCAAGATATTCATATGGAAAGACACCCTTTCGCGTTAATAAATTGAAATCTTCAATGGATAATGTTTCAAATTGGGATCGTAAAATTTTCAATTGATCTGCGTTAAGAAAAGATGCTAATTTGTCGAGACTGGTATTGAGAAATTTGTATGAATCGATGAATCGCAATTTAATATGATTTCGCGAGTCTGATTCAGCCGGATCTTCAACATTTTTTGTGAAAGAAATATACTTTTCCTTAGTTATTGGTAATACGTCAACGTGACCTTTGAAAGCGGTAGCTATTTCCATGATAATGAAATGTGAATCGTAACCGGATAAATTATGAAAAACTATGGGGATGTAAAACGCATTTTTATATTTTAAATTGCATTTCGAATGTGCGGGTCCTCTAAACCGCCCGGATAGATGGCAATGATCACGAACTCGTACATCATCAGCCTCGAATGGCTCTTCGCATATATGACAATTTGTTGCATTGCGAAATGCTATCCACTGGTCTTTCGTCAACTTTTCCATAGAAGCATTATTGACTAGAATGGGCTTGGCAAAATCTGCAAAATTTTTTAGTTCGTCGACGAACCATGAAATACAATCCGCGTCGCGGCGACATCGATATATCGATAGCGATGTATCGTACGAACAATGCATATAATATGCAATGCTGTGCACTTTATGTTGCTGGTACGCGTGTAATTTAGAATCCGCATCACCCATCCTGCGGTCCTCCGTTTTCTCGATGATGCACTCAAGATCTGCATATACCACGAATGGATGTCGCTCCATCATGCAGTGGTTCTTGAAACTGAGGAAATTGTTGCCTTCGCTGGGCAGCAGAATGGCACAATCGTTCATATTCCCGCAGTCCACTGCATGGGCCTCCAACTTATCGATAGATCCAAAGTAGTGCAAGCATCTGCAAAACCATAAAAAATTTTATTTAATTTTTTTGCGAGACATTTCAACATTTCACAAGTTTATATACGTACCGGTCACAGATGAATTTCTTTTCATTGTGCTTGCTCAGCTGCATGCTCACCAGCCGGGACAAGTTCTTGATCAGTACAAAGTGTCCTACATCGCCGTGCTCTTGATACGGTGTGTATAGCAGGTTGATGTGTCGATCCCTCTTTTGGCTGGTGAGACGCAGCGGAAAGACTGCAACAGTTATCTTCTCATTGTCTTTCTCCAGTCGCTCCTCGAAACTGTACACGTTGATGGAGATTTCGTTCTGCCGCTCAAACTTCCCAATTTTCTCCAGGGACATTGGAAATTCAATACCCTGGAGATTTAGCATGGAAGCATAGTCTGGGTATGAACTCGGGCGGTCTGCATTTCGTTCGGTTGCATGTAGAGCGGCGACCACTGCCCACGCGAAACACGCATTGTCTGTGGATTGTACACTAATTGTTGCATTCTTTAGCAACAATTTCTGTGGTAACCTGTAGTGACACCCCGCGCGCAGTGGATTGTACTTGTTAACATTGACTGTCAGATTCAGGATTCTCGTCAATGCCCATCCACTGTCGCGTTCCTGGAACTCTTCCAACGATGCCAGGGTTGGTTCGATAACGCATCGTTGGTACCACTCCTGCAGATCGGATGTGTGGAAGAGTTCACAGTTTCGGGTATTAATGCTTTTACAAGCATGCTTGTCACCCGCCACAAATTCACCGTTGAACACCGTGTTCACTTTGAGGCTTCGATGTTTCGTCAAAGTATCCTGCACATGCTCCAGCACAATGGTCGCTGCATCTTGGAGAAAGTTGCGCGGCTCGATGTAATTTGAATTTAGCACGGCACCAGTTAATACGCGGCTTTCGAACGCAGTGTCTATTTCACGCCACAAAAGTCCTGTGCTGGAATGTCCTGCACCTTCACGCACGAAACGTCCGCGCAACGAATATTTTAGTCCTTCGAGTCGCGCGATTCGAGCAACCAACGATTGTCGAACCCCAATCGATAATCGAGGACGTTTCACTCGGCTGTGTTCTTCCAACGATTCAATACACTCGTTGCACCGTTCTTCCCACGCGAGGTATTCTTCTCGCGAAATCAATCGTTCGGATTGATCCAACAATTGACGTTCTGTTTGCATGAATTCTTCCATGATTGTAAATGGAATGTAAATGTGATATCTTTTCCGCGCAACGCGTTGCAACGATTTGAGGCTTTGTGCAGTTTGGAGCGCGCTTTTATAAATAGGTACCATGATTCGATATCTCTGTCTAACTCTTTCGGTGTACACTCTCCATCGAATGCATTGCATGTAAAAAAATGGCGATCCGTCCCAACATGGTTCTCTGCAGTTTATGACGAAATAGCGCGCAAAATCTACGACACAGTTTCTGCTGACACCTAATTCTAAGATTTGACGCTTTCAAAAGTATCATATTACATTCGACACGTGCCAAGACTTTTATCCTTGAGGGTGAGACTCAAATTACATATGATCATGTGATATGTTGCATCGTTAGGATTGAAAAAACATTATGGAAAAGTTGGAAGTTTTAAAATAAAAATGTGGTGGTGGGGGAAGCAATCACACCGCTATTTAAGCCCGCTCTCCGACGCTATTCCATCAATCGCTCTGTAGCCTCAGTGACTTTCGACGGAACAAATACTACTCTGAAAAAAAAAGTGCAGTACTAGTGTCGAAGAAAACGCCGAACGTATGAATTATTACGTTCCGATCATGCAGGATGATGGTATAGCTCAATGTGGGGAGGAGACAGTTGTTTGGTATGGCTTAATTTTACATATTCTTAAATTTTTTATGTTTGTGCAAACAATTTCATATCTTTCATTGTTCTCTTAGCCCGCGCCGAACATCGCGTATCATGGTTAGAAGATACGCATTAACATCCATGGGCAGCTAATATTTGGAAATTGGAATCAGCGTACGACCTACGATCGATGTAGAAATTGTTCTCGGCGATAATCGTGGGATGTATCTCACATTGCCATGGCATACTTGGCATGCGTTATGCAGCAGTCGTACAGGCATTGAAGAACGTTCACGATTACCTGGATCACCTTCGATGCAGATGGATAAATTAACGATAGATTTTTGTAAGATCTATAATTCTCCAATTGTAAGGATAACGCTACATGATAAGCCGTTGTATTTCAAACCGGATACAGTAACATTTTTATTAAATCTTGAGCCATGTATAGGCTATGTATATTCGCGACTGTATCAAAATGTAAGAGATGTGCAGACGAAATTTAAAACTTTTGTTAACGTGCTACAGCAGAGCGATGTTGCCTGTGAAACGTTAGATGTGCGTCAAGCTGCTAAAATAATATGTGATAGTGAACATTACTGTGAGGATTATCATATAGCTTGCGAACTGTTAGCATGCGCCATCAATGATATTCTAGCTGATGCTCGTAGGAAAAATGTTAAATTATATTCTTTTATTTTAAAATAAAATTTCTTAACCATATATTATTTCTCAATTTTATTTACCCGCCTTCCGCCTCCTTCTCTCACCATCTAATTTTAAGATTCAGCATTTCTGCTGACGCTGCATAATTATTTCTATGATTCGCGCTGCTAAATGACGTCATCCCGCACGGCTGCTCCAGAGGATTCGAGTTACACGCGATCGCGCGAGACGCTGCGACGTTAAGTATTGCTCTCTCTTTCCTTCCTCCGAATTTAGCTTTTAAAGTATTGCTCTCTCTTTCGCTCCTCCAAATGCGTGGTTTGGAAAAAGCCGATCTTCCCCGACATTGTCCAACGTCATCCGATAAAGTATTAAGCAATTTCAGTTTTATAATGGTTTGAAAAAAAAATATTTGGGGAACAAAAATTTCTGGGGCTGGATCGAGTCTGAAAAAAGATTTTTCATACAAGACCCGGCCCCAGAAATTTTTTTAGAGGGAGGGGATGACCCTCCGAAGTTTTTGGGGGTGGGTCCGACGTGGAGAGGTCTCCGCGGCGGTTCGGTCCGGACTGATCCCCTCCACGATTGCGGCTTCCCCCACTCCGCGGCTCGTGCGCGCGCAACCGGTCATCCATTCCCCGCTTCCCCCGCTTCCCCCCGCGCCCATGTTTCCCTCCACCGCACTCCCCCGCGCGCCCACACTTCCCCCCGCCCCCGCACTCCCCTCAGAGGACCTGAGTTGGAATCCCCATTACCCTACTACTCATGGCATTGTAGTTATCTTTGTAAAACAAAAAATGTTGAAATTCTGAATAATTTACAGGATTTCTTCAAACGATTGTTAGAATGCTCATTAAAAAAGGTACATAAGTTGAACAACCATATCAGTAGCTGTTCTAATAAAGTGCATGCTGAAAAAGTTGGCCATTCTCATGGTTGTTACATAAACCCTAAACTATGTAAGTCCAATTTTTTAGCCTTTGAGATTCTGGCACCTCACTTTCCGGATTTACGAAATTTGAAGAGAATGATATACAGAATAGTGTACATTTATAAACACCTATTACATAATTTAGACAAAGCTTTAAACGACAGTGACCTTAAGACACTTGGTCGAATAACACTGCAAGCTCGGAAAGAAGCTGAAGCGTTACAAAAAAATAATACTGACGTAAGCTTGAACGAAGAAGAGATTATATCTCGATATTATTTAGCATTTAAAGCTTTCACAAAGCGGTCTATGGACACACCACGCATCCCGTGCGTTTCCTGCGAGAAACTCTGTTTTCAAAGAGAGGTTCGTAAGTTTGATATTTCTAAAAGAACATATAAGGGAAATGTAATGCAAACATTGTTAAATCATATTGGATACAAAGTTGGTGACATGCATTTTATTTGCCGATATTGTCACGATAGAATTCGCAAAGATTCCATACCACCAAAATGTATTTTAAATAAGCTTGATGTACGTTCAGTTCCAGAAATAGCAGTGTTGAACGATTACGAACGAATTCTCATTCAAAGAGCTAAACCGTTTCAAACGGTTGTGAGAATGGGTACAGTAATGCGTAAAAATATGCCACATAAACATATGTTTCCAAAAGTAAAGGGGAGAACATTTCACCTTCCTTTACCGTTAGAAGAAAATTTAAAAAAAATCTGTCCTTCGACCGAACCTTTAAATCAAAATTATGAATTATACATTTTGGTGCGGGGCGTTCCAACAAAATCTAAAATAGTTTGGGAAAAGTTAGTTGACTTGAAGAAAGTATGGAATGCCTTAGTATGGTTGAAAGCCAATAATCCTCTATACTCCGAAATTGTTTTACCACAATCGCACGATTTATTGCTGAGTGCCAAATTACCAGATACAGAATTTCAAGAAGAAGTTGTTGCCAATGATGATAATAACGAATCTATCGAGGACGTTGAAGGTGAAACACTTAATATCGATGAAAACCACAAACGTGCATTATTGACGCAAATGTCACAATCTGATTCATATTATGATCAGTTTACGATTTATCCAATGTATGACAAAAGGGTTAACGAATCTGCTACCGCGATCTATCAAATGCTTAAAGTTCAGGACATTCCGTTGGGCCATCGTGCTGAACACTTAGATGTGAAATGTTTCCCAGATTTATATCCTTATGGGGTGAACGGACAGCATGAAGAAAGATTGGTTCGTTTGACTGATCATGAATTCATTAAGTCCAAACTGATGTCCAAGCATTCGCAATTTCGATTGAACATGCAATATATTTTTCATTTATTACACGATACCAATATGCGGCAATTGAACGCTGGAATTTTTCACAAAATGAACGTCGTAAATCCACGTGAAAAATACACAGCTGCTAGTTTTCTAGAGCAACTCTCTAAAGATCAGCTACAAACGAACTTGAACACTATATTTTCCAGATTACGTAATACAGCACAGTATTGGCGAAAACCGAGAAATGATTTGAACTGTATGATACACCATTATGGACCAGCTACATGGTTCCTCACGCTCAGTCCAAGTGAGTGGCTATGGACAGATTTAATAGAATATCTTCGTGATGTAAACGGCCCATCGGTGGCTAAAATGTCGCCGAACGAACTCATTGCTTCTGATCCCGTTTCAACTTCTCGATTTATAGATAATACATTCCACGCTATGCTGGATTTCATTTGTTCGCCCGACAATCCGATTGGCAAGGTCACTCATTACTTTTGGCGCAGAGAATATCAGAGCAGGGGATTACAACATTTTCATCTTTTAATTTGGATTGAAGATGCTCCTATAATCGATAAATCTTCGAAGGAAGAAGTAGCAGCATTCATTATGAAATACGTCACTTGCAGATTGCCATCACCGCATGTGTCGCCAGAATTATATAGACGTGTAATTGCACATCAAATGCATAAATGCAATAGTTACTGTCTACGCAACAAAAAACTAAAAATTCCTTCTGTAAAGTATGTCGATTTTCATTTCCACGTCCAGTTACAGATACTTTGATAATAAGGGATGTGGCTGTTTCTATAGGTGCTAGAAAACAATTGAAAGCGAAAGGTAGACTCTATGATCTTCCACGTTCAATAAAGGAAGTTCGTATCAATGATTTTAATGCTGCCGTTCTTACGGTTTGGAGAGGTAACATGGATATACAATATATTGGGGAAAAGACAGGGTTGGTGACATGTTACTGTACTAAGTACGTGTCCAAGCCGGAAAAAAGTTACGCTACGGACACTATGGCAGCAATAAATTCTACTAAGTCATTGGCTAGTCTGCTGTGCAAATTTGGAATGCGCATGCTAAATCATAGAGAATGTGGAGCGCCTGAATGCGCTGATACTCTTTTAGGATTATCATTGCATGGCACTGACTCCAGTACTACTATTAGATGGTTAGATGTAAATATACTGAGAAGTAGGAAATTGAAAACTCGCAAAGAGATTGAGGATCTGGTAGGTGAATCCACAGACATATTTTGTCCATCCCTCATAGATGATTACTATCCCAATAGACCCAAGGAATTAGAATCTATGCATCTGCACGATTTTGCTATGTGGTATGACGTTACTAAAATTAGACCGTCTGAGAAAACTGAATATTATGAAATCTGTCCATCTTTGTTTTTGAAAAAAAGGCCAAGAGGGTATCTTATCAATCATTATGAGTACAATGTTCAAATCCAACCTGAGAATTATTATTTCTCATTATTATTATTATTCAAACCTTGGAGAAACACCGACCAATTGAAAAATGGATTTAACACATATGCGGAAGCTTTTTTGTCGCTGGAATCACAATTGACAGAAGCAGTTCAGTATCACGAACGAATAACGGATATTCAAGAAGCGCGTGATCATATAAAGGAAGAAATTGAAAAGAACGTGTTGAATAATGTGGAACAAAAAGAAAATGATCAAGGCGATCACCAAATAGAGTGTGTCCCCGTTGAAACTGTTGGTGCCATGAAAGATTTTAAAGACGCGGAAAACAAATTTGACTGTGGTGATCTTGCAAAAATGATTTCGGAATTGAACCATGATCAGAAGCAGATATTTGATAAAGTTACTAAGTCCTTGACGTCTAACGATAACATTCTCAGACTTTATGTGAGTGGAGAAGGTGGCACTGGGAAAAGTTTTTTAATAAAAACTATCAGACACTGGATCAAGCAGACTATCGGAAAAGACACAGCAGTAACTGCTCCTACTGGAATCGCAGCTTTTAATATCGAAGGTCTTACTATACACCGATTATTCCAATTACCCGTAGAACAAGGGCATACAGCCCAGTATAGCCAACTTAGCGATGCAGCCCTTCAAATTGTACGAGATCAACTCAAAAATGTTGCTCTAGTAATCATCGATGAAATTTCGATGGTTTCTAACGTAACTTTCCTGTACATACATTTGCGACTTACAGAAATATTTGATAATACAGATTCCGACGATGCTTGGTTCGGCAAAAAGCCTATGTTGCTATTTTGTGACTTACTACAACTTCCTCCTGTTCACGAAGAACCTGCTTTTATACAATTATCCATTAGGAGTATAGAGAAAAATGTTGGAGGATTAGGTTCTTATAATTTATGGTCTGTCTTGTTTAGCTATGACGAATTGACAATAAACATGCGACAGCAGGGTGATCTAGAGACGCGGTAGCGTCTCGACGCCAAGTACAGGAAAGACACCCTGTATATGTCGACTGTCGCTACCGCTATCATTTACTCGAGAAACGGCTATTCCAACCTAACCTGAAACTTATTTCATTAATATCTCATGACGCCTGCAATATTTTCTAAATTTAAAGGCATTTTTCTTATGTAAACCGCATATAAGCTTTCGAATAAGACCAAATTTCAATAAAATCTGTCCACGCATAACAGAGATATCATAATATCGTCTCATGAATCTGTCAGAAACGGTAAGATTTTTCTTCTGATTCTCCAGTCAAATTTTCGTCAACATAATACGTATACGCGTTACACGCACACCTTCAGCCAAAAGAAACTAGTGTGTATGTTTCGTTCGTCGACTGCCGGGATCTATGTGTACTATTTTATAACCTACCAAGTGTCAATCCATCATAACCTGCCAAGTGTCAAATAAGGTAAGTTCTCCAAATTTGAAATGTCACGAGTTTTTACACTACATGGGAGACTGAATTATTGTCTCAATTAACTAGGTGGGTCGCCAAATATTTTTAATAGATTTTTTATGTAGAGTCGCAGACTTGGAAGTTGTCCGGAGAAGGTTCGACAGAGAAGCATCTTCTTTCGCATAAGTTTCTGGAAATTTGTACCATGCATGTACAAAATATATATTATAACAAATTGCATTGCATTTAAATTGACATATATTTTTATTATACCAGCAAATTATTTTTAATTTAGAGTTTTTATGTAAAGCTTATAGAAATGAAGGGGACGCACAGGACTTAGATAAAAATGAAGGGGACGCACAGGCTTGGATAGAACTGAAGGGAACGCACAGGCTTGGAGGTTGTCCGGAGACGATTAGATAGATAGACAGAGCATCTTGTTTCGCACAAGTTTCTGGAAATTTGTCAAATAAGGTAAACCTACACTACAAAATTTGTCAAACGACGTAGCATTAAGAATTATTAAGAAAGTAGATTATGGTGGACTGCTTGCAATGTAGAGTCAGTCACATTAGTGAAGAAAGTACGTTGAAAATACATCTCGCTTGATACTTTCCAATCTTTTGTGAAAGACATTCGTAAAACTCTAATTAATCATACGCTCTCACCTCCTTTAGACACATTATGCAGTCTCTACAATTACTATAGCAAAAGGCCACTCTATTTCTATATTTCTATATATATAAATTCTACGTTAAGTCGTATATTTACAGATTTACAGATACTCGAAGCAGAAGATGATGCAGTGTGATCTACGTCAAACTCTGTACGCACAAATTTGCAGGTAGGGTTTTGCATACGTAATTATTCATTCAATGATCTTGAGCATGTGTGATAAATTGTAAATAATTAATAAATGTGTCCTATTTTTCAGTTAACGATGCAGACGAAGAGAATTATTTCAACAGCTGAAAGGGAAAGTTACTGAAAATGAAAACCTCTCGGGTAATATCCTTACTTTTATTATCAATAAATCCTTTTAATATATCTGCTATCTCTGTTAGCCAAAACCTTGAGCAATATTTTACATATTTTCTCTCGATATGAACGTTGTCGCTAGCGCTAAGCGATTATGAAACCCTTTTTATATAAAATCTTTAATTTCTTCTAGATTCTTTTTGTACGTTGTAATTTCTCGACTAATAATGGCTCTTATGTGCTTTTTTGTATTGTTATACTCTTTTGCTTCTGGATTTATACATTCTTTAACGAGATTTTGGCTACGTGTCCTATCTGTACAACCTTTATACTTATTCCTTTTAATAAACGCTATATTTTTAATTTCTACACTATTGTTGTGCACAGGCAACGCCCAAGCACACGCATTATCTAGAGACGCGGTAGCGTCTCGACGCCATACACACTACCATACATTATACATATTATATTACTCAATAACGTTTCGAGACGTTTCTAAGCTATGTGAGTCGCGAGGCAACCGCGAATCTACGAAAGCAGCAAAAATGCGAGCACTTCGCCGTCACCATGTACGATAACGCGAAGCGGCGGCACCTACTTGTATACCTCACTCTAGTTTTAGTTGTTTTTGAATAAAGACTTTAAGTTTAAACAAATATGGTGTAGTTCACCCGGTGGATTCTCATCCTTTAATCACTCCCGAACCCACGATTACGTCAGATCCCGTACCAGCCTTGCGAGCCATCACGCAGGGCACGACACTATAGTATTGAACTCTTTTTTCTTTTAATTAAGAAAGATCGCCGTATTTAATGGCATTTGGTACAAAAGTAAAGAAGCTCTTGTGACAGTGAAATAAATAAATTACCATTTTGAATATTTTAGCTCAAAGTTATGATTTTAAAAATCCGGAAGAAGCGTATCATATTTTTTTATGTTCTTCCTACAAAATACTTTTCTGTATATGATGACCCCATAAAAAACTTTCAAAAAGTAAAAAAAGTTACGCCAAGTACATGAATTATCTTTGTAAAAAGAAGTGAGATCCCCATAAAAAACTTTCAAAAAGTAAAAAAATTACGCCAAGTACATGAAACAAATAAATCACAAAAAATAAAAGATAATAATATAAATCACAAAAAAATAGAAGAAAATATATAAATCACAAAGAATAGAAGAAAATATATATATCACAAAAAATAGAAGATAATAATAAAAGATAATAATATAAATCACAAAAAAATAGAAGAAAATATATAAATCACAAAAAAATAGAAGAAAATATATAAATCACAAAAAAATAGAAGAAAATATATATCACAAAAATAGAAGAAAATATACAATATAAAAAAATATGTGAAATCAAAATGAGCTGCAAGTACATAAAGGTACTTTCCAACTGCCCTTAAGATGACACAACTACATAGACACAGCTAAAATGCCGTGTTCATACATTCCAGTACTCATATCGCGGACATTTTAATTATCCCATCAAAAATCCCAATTAAAAACATTGTCGTAAATTAATTAATAGCTTTACAAAATTATTATACAAAATTGCGCCAATTATAACAATGGCTATTTATAAAAAGAAAAAATGTATTAAATAATATTAAGCAGATATATTTTTATAGAAATAAATATTTCAATACCAATAAATATTTTATTCAAAATACTTGGCGCTGCGAAACCGAAAAAATGTTAATTGTCTTATTAATAGTAAATTAATAATTTACAATAACTCACTTACAATCTAAAATACATAAGCATATACATATTAGAAACGCAGTCAGATTTATTCTACATATATTTAATTCTAATATCATACGTAGCATATGCACACGCACACATACACACATTCACGAATGCACGCACAAGAAAGAAAGAAAAAGATTAATGCAATTTATACATATGTATTCAGTTTAGCAACACCAATTCGGTTTCGCAGCGCCAAGTATTTTGAATAAAATATTTATTGGTATTGAAATATTTATTTCTATAAAAATATATCTGCTTAATATTATTTAATACATTTTTTCTTTTTATAAATAGCCATTGTTATAATTGGCGCAATTTTGTATAATAATTTTGTAAAGCTATTAATTAATTTACGACAATGTTTTTAATTGGGATTTTTGATGGGATAATTAAAATGTCCGCGATATGAGTACTGGAATGTATGAACACGGCATTTTAGCTGTGTCTATGTAGTTGTGTCATCTTAAGGGCAGTTGGAAAGTACCTTTATGTACTTGCAGCTCATTTTGATTTCACATATTTTTTTATATTGTATATTTTCTTCTATTTTTGTGATATATATTTTCTTCTATTTTTTTGTGATTTATATATTTTCTTCTATTTTTTTTGTGATTTATATTATTATCTTTTATTATTATCTTCTATTTTTTGTGATATATATATTTTCTTCTATTTTTTTGTGATATGTTTCTACCGCAGGGGGATTACGGGACAAGGCGTCGGCAAGCTTATTACTTTTCCCCGGTTGATACCTAATTTCGTAATCATACTCTGCTAGTTTTAGGCGCCATCTAACGAGGCGCGACGTTAGGTCCTTTACCTTGTGTAACCAAACCAAGGGTTGATGGTCCGTATATAGAACAAATTTCCATCCATAAATATAAGGACGGAAATATCTGACGCAATAAACAATGGCTAAGAGTTCTTTTTCTATGGTTGCGTAATTGATTTCCGCTTTGTTTAGGAGACGGGACGCGTAAGCAATCGGTAGCTCCTTTTCAGCGATAGCCTGACTCAATATTCCTCCTATGGCATATTCGGAGGCGTCAGTAGTAACATGAAATTCTAGGTTAAAATTTGGATATTGTAGGATTGGTTCTTTCTGTAAGGCCAATCTTAAATTGTCAAAAGCGGTTTGCTGGGATGGTCCCCAGTCGAATAGTGCGTCCCTTTTTAATAGGGCGGTTAATGGGCGAGCTTGTTTAGAAAATTCTGGGATAAACCTTCTGTAATATCCAGTTAATCCAAGGAACTCTTTAATTCCTTTTGGGGTGCGAGGTGCTGGGTAGTTTCGGACGGCTTGAATTTTCTGTTGGTCCGGTTTTACTCTTTCCTCGGTGATTACGTGGCCCAGGTATGCGACTTCTTTGTGTAAAAATTTGCATTTTGAAGGTTGGAGTTTGAGGTTGGCCTCTCTTAGGCGATGGGCGAGTTTTTTAAATTTGATCAAATGTTCCGTAAGGGAACTTGCGTAGAGGACGATATCATCCAGGTAGACGAACATTTCCGTGCCCTGGAGCCCCGTAAGGGTGTGGTCCATTAATCTTTGAAAAGTGGCTGGTGCATTACACAGCCCAAATGGCATTCTTACAAATTCGTAGTGTCCATGGGGTGTAGAGAATGCCGTCTTTGGTGCGTCTTCTGGCTTCATGGGTATTTGGTGAAATCCCGAAGCAAGGTCGAATACGGAAAAGTATTTAGCTCCTCCTAATTGGTCCAATATTTCATTAATGTTTGGGAGTGGATATGCGTCTGGAACGGTCTTTTTGTTTAGATCCCTAAAATCAATTACCATTCGCCACAGTGGCATTCCATCGGGTCCTGGTTTCTTGGACACAATCCAAATGGGTGAGTTATAAGGTGATAACGATGGTTTTATGATTTCGTTTTCTAATAGTTTGTGCATTTGTTTGTCGATTTCCTTTTTGTGTATTGGTGGAAACCAATATTGTTTCGTATTAACAGGAGTTGGGTCCGTCGTCTGTATCCCATGTTGTATGGCGTTCGTATGACCTAATTTCTCATTCGGTAAATAGAAAAGGTCATTATTTTTGCTTATTATTTCCTGGACATGGCGTTTTTCTTCCAGATTCATATGTTCCGTTGAGATTAACTCCAGTATTTGTTCCATCCGTGAAGAGGTTTCTGCAAAATTTTCCGGTATTTCCGCTTCTGACGAAACTACAAGAGACCTTGGGGAATATTGGGGAATGGTTGGGTTGGCGCGATGCGTAGGGGACGAGAATGAGTGCACTTTCGTGGGTGCCTCAAAGGGACGGGTCGTTGGATCCTGGGCTAAGAAGGATTTGGTCGTGTTTAGGTCAGGGATGGGTTTGATACCTATTGGTATCGTAGTCTTCTTGTGTCGTAACGGTTCCGGGATTACTATATCGAATTCCTCCAATTCAACGGTGGGTACTGTAACGGTTATCTCGGTTTCATTGGAATTTATGATCTGTAAGTACGCTTTGCCGTTTTGGTTACGGACAAGTGCGTTACCTGCATGGATTCCTGTGCCCAGGTCCAATCGGGGCAAATACCCTTCTTCTATTGTTGGGTTTGTTACGCGAACGAAAGCAAGCGTTTTCGATCTAGCGGGTAGTACAATTTGATTTGTATTTACAAATGGAATGGAATTTCCGTGGATATTGAACTGTTTCTTTTGATAGTTAATCGTGGCATTCCTTTCTGTTAGGAATTCTGCCCCTAATATGCCATGCGGTTTAATTGGGAAATCATTTTCAACGACATGGAACGTGGCTTTATTACCCAAAAGGTTTATCCTGATCGTTCCAAGTGTGGGGACAGGGTCCGGAGAGATGCCTTTAAGTAATAGTTGATGAGTTGTGTCTACGTCTTGGATTCGTTTTACCGCTTGAACTTTCAGCAAGTTCGCCTCTGATCCGGTGTCTATCATTAATTCAGGCGTGTCCTCGAAATCCGGGGAGTGAATTATCACGGACGGAGCTTCACTGACTGGATCTAACCGCGCGATGGCGATTTTGTTTCTGGCATTTTCTGTATTATTTGTTTTGTTATCGGACGCGCTCCCGCTTGGCCCATTCCACAGTACGCATCCATAGTTGCCCGTGGGGGCGGGGCGTTTCCCGAATTCCCTTCCTGGAAAGTCCCTGGGTTCCTGTCACTACGATTGAACATGCGTTTTCTGCATTCTGAGATGAGGTGTCCGGGTTTCTGGCAGTATCCGCAGATACGTAGTTCTGTTGGTCTTGATGGAGGAGGTCTGGATTTGTCCCAGTAAGGGAGCAGAGGTTTGGGGTTTCGGTATTCGTGTCCCGTGGCACGATTTGGAGGGTATCCCTCGGAAGGTCGGAAGTCTAGATTCTGGTTGCCTCGGCAAGACCGTGCGTCGTGTCCTGTCTTGTTACAGAGTTGGCACGTTGGCTGCGGGGCCCTTTGCTCGGAGAACCTGACGCGATCCCTATCAATTTTTTTGTCTATCAGGACAGCGAGATCGAAAGCTTCGTCGAGCGTCTCGAAAGAGTGTTGGAACAATCTTTTCCTCATGTGAGGTGGAAGGCCGTCGACGAATGAGTCTAACGTCAGATGGTCTAAGTCTTGAGGGCGATTTTGCGCGAAGTCGCGGTAGTATTCTCTGTCTTCTTCCAAAATAGCGAATCGGAGGTCCTTAACGCGCGAAATATATTCCAATATATGTTCGTTGGGGCCTTTGATAACATTCGCGAGTTCCCTACGATAATGGTCAGACGTTTTTGCAGGGGAGAAGGTACGCTTGAGTTGTTTAATTAAGTCATGCACGGAGTCAAAGACCCTATCCTCAACAGCCAAGCATGCATGGTCCTGTAGCTTGTTTCGTAACAACCTCGCCAGCTGGGGTTCGGCTTGCGAGGGAACCAGAGCCCTGGCCCTATTGCAGGCTCTAGCGAATTGCAAAACGGGTATGTTGTGCCCGTTAAACATTGGGACCGGTTCTATGGCGTCCTTTAATTTGATCTGGGGGGATGGATCCTGGTCCGGGGTTGCTATTATTGAATACTTCCGGATTTTTATTACGATTTTTTACTTCAGGAGTTTTATAGAAATTTAGCACCGGTTTTCTATCGAAACGGGAGGAACCCGGCGTGTCAAAATTATTTGTAATTGGCGGGGGTGCAAGAAGTTTCTCCATCATCACCTCGATATTTCGTATCTTATCGGAAAGGCCTTTTAACGTGGGGTCGAATGATCCGGTGGCTACGTCCGAATGCGTTTTGGTTTCTGGGTTTACTACAAATTTCGTGTGCAAACTTTCAATCTCGGCTTGTTTTTCGCGTAATACGTGTAGTTGTTCCATTATTTCGGCAGTCGCGATTTCTATAGCGTTATTGCAAGTCCCCGCGCCTTGGTCGTTTACGCTGATATCGTCGGTTTCGCCGTACACAGACATGTTTAGTTAGGTTGTCTTTACTTAAATGGAGTTAGGATATTTAATACTTTCGGCGCCCGTTGGCCGTTATTTGAATTCAGGGTGCTCTATCCCGGGAACCAAAAATTATTAATCCGTAATGGTTCCTATTTGGAAGGAGAAAATGTTCTGTGCATTCGGCGCAACTACTTAAAGGACGCGTTTGGAATAAAGGGTTTTTGCAACGCGGGCACTTTGGGAATATATTGTTTAATGTATAAAAATGTTCCTGATCGATTTCGTTTTCTTCAATCGGATCCAGATCAAAGCAGTCTAGGCAAATTTTATAGCCTCCCGTGGTCGTTGCTACACCGCCCGAAACACAGGTCAGTTCATTAGTATGTGCCAATTGGTTCACAAATTGACGGCACAGGTTTGATAGATGTTGCCGTTGGAATCTGTTACACATACTAGATATAGGGACGTAGAGGGTAACGTGCATACAGAGAATCAATTTTTTTTTGTTAACGGTATTTGAACATCCCAGCACTTGAGTATACGAAGTTATATTGTTATAATTAGCCGTTATTTAAAATTCAGGATGTTCTATGTTCATTTGGTTATCAAATTCTCGGTGGCTCTCACTAGCTAGGAGATACCAATCCGAAAACACGACACAACTGCTCACGGGGCAGATTTGAAACAGAGCGGAATTGCACCACGAGCAATTGGGAGATACTTTTGGCGTCTGATAATAATGGACTTGATATAAAATTTTCACATTTGTTGGATCTAGCTCGGAGCAACTCGAACAAATGTCGTCTCCTTCAAATGTTGTAGCTATTCTCCCGGAGACACAGATCAACCACCGCATATGTGCCGTCAAAATTTGTAATCTGCGGCTGCGGTAATTTAGTGTACCACGCTGTGGGTATTTAATGCACATTTTTATATATATTTATTAGGCTATTGTGGGCACCGTATGTTTGAGAATTTACTTCTTTAAACAGTTAACGGATCCCACCGCTGTCACCAAAAATTATGTCACGTCCCGGGTTGAGGTCTTAGGGAAATGACATTGTTGGGGTAGGTTAAAAGGAAGTTTCGGCACGAAATTGAATTTCGCAGCACTAAACTGGGTAAGGAGCCTCGGCACGAAAATGTATTTTGCGTCACGAGGAGGGTAAGAGTCTCGGCACGAAAATGTATTTCGCGTCACGAGGAGGGTAAGAGTCTCGGCACGAAAATGTATTTCGCGTCACGAAACGGGTAGGAGTCTCGGCACGAAAATGTATTTCGCGTCACGAAACGGGTAGGAGCCTCGGCACGAAAATGTATTTCGCGTCACGAGGAGGGTAGGAGCCTCGGCACGAAAATGTATTTCGCGTCACGAGGAGGGTAAGAGTCTCGGCACGAAAATGTGTTTCGCGTCACGAGGAGGATAAGAGTCTCGGCACGAAAATGTGTTTCGCGTCACAAGACGGGTAGGAACCTCGGCACGAAAATGTATTTCGCGTCACAAGACGGGTAGGAACCTCGGCACGAAAATGTATTTCGCGTCACGAGTTGGGCAGGCGTCTCGGCACGAAAATGTATTTCGCGGCACAAAACGACCAGGGAAGGTTTTAAATGGTTATTGTGTATTTGAGAGACACCCGTTAGGACGCTGATAGCTTTGTTTTGATTTACCGTTGCATTATTTCAAATAACCGCTCGCGATATTCCGCGGACTACGTTTAGATGTGCTGATTCGGGAAAAGTCATGTAAACATAACAAGAGCTCTCGTGTTCGCGAGACGAGATCAGCTGTTGCACCGGCGTGTTATGTATTGTAATCTTTATTATCGTAGGATTTACGCAATAATACGAGGCGTGTTTAGGAAATAGTAACGTTTGTTTATTTTGGGTACCGTCTTGTTTTGACGTGTACCGTTAGGAACATATGATTTAAATGTAATATAAGTGATACGCATGAATAATAGTAATGAAGGTGCAATACAAAATAGACCGATAGGTCTTAACAATAAGTGGGTGATACAAATTAACCAATAGGCTTTAAGCAATAAGCAAACACACGTAATAGGCCAATAGGCTTTAAGCAATAAACAAGTAATAGAAAATAAGCCAATAGGCTTTAGCAGCAAGCAAGAAACAAAAATAAATGAATAAGCTTTAGTAGCATTTAATGTTATAAATGAATAATTATATAAAGAGGTATGATAAGCAATACGCATTGGTAATATAAATGAATATGACATACAGTGTTATATATATATTAATAATAATAGCAACTTACAATAAGTAAAGCAGGACGTTTCTCCTTCTTGGAGGGTTCGCACTGAATTTATATAATGAAAAATGAGATTCGTCGATTCGTTATCACTTTTATAGTCGCGAGGTTTATATAGACACTTGTCGCAAAAATGGTAAACATGGTAATGAGCTCCGGCCTCTGTGGACCTCATATTTATAGTAAAGATTGGAATGTCAGGTATGAAGGGTAAGCGCGGTAATTCGCCATGGCACGTACGCCAAATATGCGTCGTAGTAAATAACTGAGTGATGACTAATGCGCAAAGTATGCGTCGCAATTACATTTTTGGGGTTTTTATATGGGAATACTCAATCCGACGGATTTGGAGTAGCTGGATGGGTACAGGGGTAAGAGTGGAGTCAAATTAAAGGGCAGTTTGAGGGGGTGAGACGTGGTCTCGAATTAGTAAGTTTTTGGGGCGAGGGATTCGTTTAAATTGAAAGATAGGGAGGAAATCGTGCCTCGTAGGCCGAATAAGGGGAGGGAATTTCTTGATTGACCGTTTAGAGATAGGGACCACTAAGGTATATCGTCTAAATGATCGGTTGGGTGAGGGAGTAGGGTATGACTCGAGATTGAAGGTTTTAATGGAGTTGTGAATTGATTTTCGAAGAGATGGTGGAATAATACCGCGCGAAAAATAGTGGGACGTCACATTCCATATATGGGAATACAATATACCTTCAAACCAGTGGGTTATCAAATCATTTCAACGAAAAAAATATGATTTCATTAGTCTTTCACATAAATCGATTTTTTCAAAATCCTGGGGTAGTAGACAAATTTTGCGAACGGATTTGAAATCAGCGTGACAAAATCTACAGGAAATGAGGTACAACATGTCAATAAAAAAATCCTACCGTGCATGGTATTGAATTAATCACAATTTTGTTGAAAAATTTCAAGTTTAACACAGATTTTCACAGTGAAAAAACGTTCGTACCATAATCTCGGCAATTTTCTCTTATTCTGCAATGTTTCAGCTTTAACCTACAAAAAAATCATCGCTCTATCTCATTTCTATCAAAAGTTCTTTGATTTTGACACAAACTTTGTCACTTTGCCCCACTGTGCGGCGGTGCGACCGGGAGTGAGCGAGAGGCCAAGCGCGCGGGCGACCGCGACCGAATACTACCGAACCCGACCGAAGCACGCCGGTCGATGACGCTCACTCCCCACCGCGCCGCTAGATCGCATCGATTTCTCGCTGCTGGGAATTTCCAAGAATCGGGACATACGCCTCAACGCGACTAAGGCAAAGCAGCTCCAGTGGGGATACGGACCCCCACCACCAGACCTGCCTGGATGTTGCCCGGTGCAAGAGTTGGTAAAGCCTCCGTATAACCGCCGATCGCCTGATCGGGGTCTATCCTCTTCCCGCTACCGTTCCGATAGAGACGCCCGAACGCGGGCCGACCCAGGGTTTGGAGGACTCCCAGCGTGGCACCACACCTACAGGAGCGGTGGTAATGTGTGCGTGAATTGACGCCAGCGCGCCACGTGGCGACAACGCAAAACGAATGTGACGTCACAGGTGGACTCTGTGCCATGAAAAGGTGCGCTTTGCCGGACTCCAGCGTGGCACCACACCTACAGGAGCGGTGGTAATGTGTGCGTGAATTGACGCCAGCGCGCCACGTGGCGACAACGCAAAACGAATGTGACGTCACAGGTGGACTCTGTGCCATGAAAAGGTGCGCTTTGCCGGACTTCTTACGCACACATTACCACCGCTCCCTGTAGGTGTTCCACCTCCATCACGTGACACTGCGATGAATTATGGAGGTCACATTCGAGAATATAAGATCCTTTACGTCCGTTTCTAATAAAATGAATTGAAATATATGTAACATCGGTGGCAGGTAACAGAAAACACAAAATAATAATGCAAACATTATGTATTTATGCATATACATAAGATATAATATAAACATTGTTGCGGGGCCGGTTGGGAATTCTGGTAGCTTAGGGAGTTTCCGTGAGGTCCGGTGTCCGTGGAGCCCTGAAGGACTCTGTTCGCGAACGCGTGAAGTTAAACGAACGAAATGATGATGAACTGTTTGTAATAAACGCGTAGAACTGAATAAAACTTATAGAACTGAACTGAATTAAATTATCAAACGATTTAAACGATTTGGAATAACTATTTAAGAACAAGATATTTAAGAATAAGAAGTAGACGAGGATATTTGAGATTGAACACGTCTGATGTGTTACAACGTCGGAACAAAAGTGTCTGGAGAAGAGACAGGCTTCTTCTTACGTTCGTTCCTCTTTTTATTCATACATTGTTTCGATAAGGAAGGAGGCGAAGACAATTTCTGATATAATAAAGTACATCCTAAGTTCTTTCATGCTCAAACTTCGCGCTTTAGGAGCTTTCGCTAAATGGCGCTCGAACGAGCGGGGATCGCAACTCGCAACAACATATACATAAATATATACATAAGATATAATATAAGGATATTGTTTGCGAATGGATGTAGGTTGAGCACGCTGGTGAAAGTGAGGTTAGGGATCGACAGTGAAGAGGTGCACACAACACAGTATATTGAGTAAAAATGATCGTGGTCTTTATTATAAAACACACTGAGAGAATTACTTGAGCAGTGAGACGATGCACGTTGTGCTGAGCTCTTAATAATACAAACTAGTTGAGAGTGTACCGCGCACCACGACCACGCGGTCGCACGCCGTCGGCGATTTAACCGATGATCGCGTGATAATTGAGACGAGAGCAATGAATTGGTTGAGAAGGAGACTTTAACTGAGCACAGTAGAGCGCGATTGAGCTGAGAGAATTCACGAGTTACATGTTAAACGTTTCCGTAAAACCGACGCGTCTACACACGTACTCTGCGTGAACAAGATCGATGAACAATAGCCCGAAGAACGCTTCCGCCTTGATGTCTTCCAGAAGCTTCTGGAAGACGCGTCAAGCGGAAGCGAGCTTTAATTGGGTGATCGCGCGGACGGCTGGTCCGATTGGGTGATCGCACCGACGGCCAGATCTGATTCGGTGATCGATTGTAGATCTGCCGTCGTGTTCCGCTGCCCGTGAGGTGCTGCGGTGAGATGAGAGCGGCGGTGAAAGTAACTACTGCTCGAATCGCAAACATTCTCCCGGCCTCAACAGCTGGAAGAAGATGTTGAGGATGATGATTCTGAAACATGCAAACCGCCAATCTAGTGAATGGCGTGATTAATGTTATTAGAGCTGAAGTTTGGCTGAGCTGAGCCATCCCTCCTGGGCTGGGTGTAGGTGAGGAGAGTCAGTGAGCTGGTCTCGGATTTACTGGAGGAATAGCGCCACTTGAGCTGAATAGAGTTGTCCTCGTAGAGGTGGTGTTGAATGATGAGTCCAGCAAGCTGTTGTATTACCTCGCTGAACGAAGTGAGTCCTGATTAAGAGTTTGAGCTGATCATTGAAGTGGCGCATGCTCCACCGATTATGTTGATCTTGGATGAGTTTGTCCTTGCCCTTGCCACGTCTGGATTGTAGTTGCAAGTGGTTGAGTTGAGGGTAGATGCACTGCCTTTGAGGCCGATCTCTGTCAATTCGTGAGTGATGATTGGTGAGCCATGAACGAACAATCAGCTGTCTGTAGTGACTGCAGACGTCGAGTGATGTTGATTATTGTGAAGGTGTGGCTCTTGAAAGAGGTAGTTGGCCCATCGTATGATGGACACGGATCCCCCTTTGTCGAGCACACACCACACACCGAATGCTTATGAAGTGAAGTGTTGACAGGCGATCGATCCGATCGCCTTCTTCTCGTTGTCCTCTTGTCTTTGTTACGAGCACCAGCGGGCCATGGAATTCCATCCATAGGGTGCTCGCAACACTGCTCCCCCTCCTCGAAAAGCGGTCGTCCCGACCGCTGCAGCTTCTTGTTCTGCCGTCGTGCCCTGGTCCGGAAGGGTGGAGAGGACGTTTCGTGGCCCCTTCCGTCCGCCGCCTCGGCATTTGCTTTCACGCCCAGGGGAAAACCATTCCAAAAAACCCTGGGCAAGGCGTGGGTTTGTGGTGCCCGTGTCTCTGCCCTCCTCTTGTATCTTGGGTCTTGGGTACTTCTTTCTTGTTCCGTTCCTCTCTTCTTCGATGGCGCGTCTTCTTCTTGGACAGAGACGGCCGGTAGCCTTGTTCTTCGACGGTCGTTTGCTTTCTTTTTCTGCCTTTTCGACGATCCGGTATTTGGTCTGCTCAGTCTTCCGATGTAATTCCCACGACGTCCCCGCATCCAACGTTACTCCATTTCCCGCGACGTCCCAGCCTACGACGCTTTTCTTTTTCTTGTTTAACGTGCAGGAAATCCAGAACGGATACCCCGGCCCTCGGGGGAGGGCGGGGGTTATGTTGGGCTCCAACCAACTAAAACCTGCACGGTAACCACTTAGAGCGAGGAGATCAGACAAGGAGAGTGGCCGTTCTTGCACGGGATCAAACTAGCGATAGTTCCGCTAGGCCACCCTCCAAGAGCCCCGGTATCCCCGCTCGCTTGCCAGAGTTGGCACTTTCCCAAGGGAGAGAGAAGCTCCCCGGGAGCATCCTAAGCTAACGCCTGGGGCGACGGTGCAGGTTACACGCCCACGTCGCCCCTCGTCCCTGACTGCTGCTGCTAGGTTCGGCGAGCCCCCGCTCGCCTCCCCCACAGCCCTCCGATGTCCGCCAGCCGCGTCAAAAGCCTTCCCTTGTTGTCCGGTCCTCGTTCTGGTCCTCCGTTGGGTCCTCGGTGACTCCTGGTGCTGGGGTCGTGTCGTCTCGACGTCGCCCGCCGAATCGCTGGCTCGTTCGCCTGGTGTCTCTGCTTCTGTCGATCCGGTTGTCCCTTGTGAAGAAACGTTAACGACATTAGCACTGGCGTATCCGTACTGCAGGGACTTTAAACCGGTATAATTTTGATACCGGTATTACGTCAACAAAGCTATACCGAAACCGATATCGTACCAAAACAGATGTGTACCGAAACCGTTATAGAACCGAAATAGGTGAATACCGAAATCGTTAAAGTACCGAAACCGAAATAAATACCGGTATTTTTCCGGTTCTTCTTTCGGTGACATGGTAGAATAAAGTAATATCTTCGTAACCCTTATTAATTCGAGCTGTAATATCTTCGTAACCCTTATTAACACCGACATAACGTAATATCTTTTCATAAAAATACCAATATATTAGTATACGTGTAGCGTATAGATTCTTGTCTAATAATATTTTGAAAACTGTAATAAAATCCGAAAACCGAAAAAAGTACCGGTAAATATAGGTAAATATACCGGTATGACGTCATACCGGTATTTGCGTATTTCGGTTTCTATAAAGGTTTTGAAGATGGAACCGAAAAATACCGGTATCATACCGGTATTTTCAGTTGCGGTAGAAGTCCCTGATCCGTAGGCCGTCCATTCGGGCCGCACGAACCGGTAGCCAGAAAGGATGGCCGAGCACTAGGGTGGTCCTTATTTTTCAACTTCCGATTTTTTTTGGTCTTACCCGCCTAAAATATGAGGTTTGGTGAGAAAATGATATGTGTAAAATTTCAAAGTGATTGGACAACGGGAACCCGTGTCGCATTTGAGTTGAAGTTTTGAAAATATCGTGATTTCTCGTAAATTTCGGACATAATTGTGTTCGTCTATTTTGGAAGTATCAGTGAATATTTTGTAATAAAAGTACAGTTTATTAGATGTACAATAATAATATGTATGCATTACTTCGAAAAATATTGACGAAATCTTTGAGTTTTAGCTTTTAAAATTAGTATACAACGCAGCGTATAAGCCAGAATAGGCGATTTGGGGTCTTAATTGCACTGTTCAACACGTATTTGGATCTGCAATATGCACTCCGAGATCCTAGTACAGTTTTCTGCCTCAAACACGAATCCGTAAATAAAAGTGCTCTATCACCCTCAGTTTTTGAAAAACATGAGTTTTTGTAAAAAGCGCACGATTTTGGGCAAGAATGAGGTATTACGTGAAAACCAAGAATGCTAGAAAGTTCCATTTACTCTCAAAAGATAGAGGAGAGTTTCCTGAATATATCGGTATATACAATTATCAAATTTGATGGTTTTATACGGTTGTAATCGGCCGTCAAAGTTTAAAAAAGTGCCAATGTGCATAATTTCGACGCAATACTTTTGCATTTTTACGAAAAGTTGTTTGTCTAGCACGAATTCGCTCAAAAGTATCGGATTCTGTAGACATTTCTGATGAAGAAACCATTCACGAAAAATGTCGGAACGGTTTTAAATTCGGATTGTTTTGTTCCCGTAAGACGGAACAAAATGAAGATTATATAGATTATTGAAGTTAAAATGATCGGTCGGGGCTGGTTGACTACTAACGTTAATAAGGTTTAAACTGTTATTTTGTTACTCATAAAGCGATTTTTATTGTTTGTTTAAATTTCGCGATGTTATAAATATATTATAATTAATATTTAAGTTGAAAAAATTTTCAGCTTATTATTAAAATATGAAAGAAAGAAATTAATATTTTATAATGAAACAACTCTTGTGACATTGTGTTATTTTATTACCACTGAGATAAGTTACTAATAACATTTTCTTAACTGATGACCAGCATGGAAGGTGTTAGAAAAATATTAAAATACCTTAATTGTTGTCACATTGAGTCAACATTAATAATTTACTCTAGCGAGGGTAACTAAATGGATGACTGGATTTTATACCTCAGGTAGCTGGCTTATGTACTGCCGTGACTCAGACGCTGCTTTATATGCTAAGATTAATTCAAAGATTTTGAGTTTATTGTTGGAAGTAATATACAAATGTTACTATTATACATGTAAGAAATTATACTTTTATTAAACAATATTCATTGATACTTTGAAAGTAGCCGAAGACCCAAAAAAATTCAAAACAAATTTTCACTCCTATACCTAAGGAGCATTCTACGGGGCACCGCGTCGATTGCGCGTAGCCACGGCCCTGGCGAGACGCGGCAGGCGAGCCATGGCCGCCAGGCGGCAAAACACCGTGCACGCGTTCCTGATGGATATTTTCTCGAACAGTCCGAGTTATAAACCGTTCTGACATTTTTCGTGGATGATTTCTTCTTCAGAAATGTCTACAGAATCCGATACTGTGTAGCGAATTCGTGCTAGACAAACAACTTTTCGTAAAAATGCAGAAATATTGAGAAATCACTATTTTTTCAAAACTTCAACTCAAATGCGACACGGGTTCCCGTTGTCCAATCACTTTGAAACTTTACACATATCATTTTCTCACCAAACCTCATATTTTAGGCGGGTAAGACCAAAAAAAACTCAAAAAAAAAATTCGACCCCTATAGCTAAGGACCACCCTACCGAGCACGCAAGCAGAGGGTCGCAACTAGTCACGAGCATGCAAGCGGCCCAGCCTCCAGTCCAGCCGCCGGACTCGTCAACCCTAGATGTCTTCTTTCTTCTCGTGTTCATTCTTCTTCCAATCCTAGGTCTCATGATGGCCCCATTCCTCTTCGTGGCCTCTGATGCTGACCCAGGGGACCGTCCTGTGCGTCCGGTTAGCGCTCCCGTCTCCGCGACATCCCCTCTAGCCGATCCAAGCACCTGTTCGTCCGACTAGTGGTTGGGGATGCCATTTCCCGTCCGCTGTCCACCTCGTAGGGGGGGACCCCTCAATAAACATTGCCCGGCCAGGATCCCGACCAGGAGGGTAGCGGGGTGGTTCCACGTATGTCCGCACCCCGCTGCGGACCACCACGCTATTGTGGCACTTTCGGGGGGTTTCGGGAGCGCGTATCCCGACCGCGGTGGCAGTCCCCCGACACCTTGTCCCTCGTCGTGGGGTATCGTGTTATCTGAAACAATCAAGGGAAGAGGGCCGGACTACGAAGGTGTCCTTCGTAGTCCCGTCCACCAATTAGTCTATAACTAATCTTCTTTCTTGAAGTTCGTCCGGTTTCTTCCTCGACGTCTTCATTCTTCTTGAAGTCGGCCTTCGTACTTCGCAAGGCGGCGTATGTGCATCACCTTGCACTTGGTCCTGGGTGAACGTCGAATCCTGTAGATGAGGTCGTTGATCCGATCTGTTATTATGTAGGGGCCTTCCCAATCCGTTTGTACTTTCGGGCATTTACCTTTGATTCTTCTTGGTTGAAACAACCACACTCGATCTCCTGGTTGAAACTCCACCGCGTGGAGTACGTCCTCCATATTTTCTAATTGTCCTTATTTTATTCGCCCGCCAAAACATTTCCTAACACATCTTCCTGTATTTCTGTATTATTATCATACATGCTGTTATTGAAGAGCTGGATCATATCATCAGTGATTGTATAACTAAAACAACAAGCATTTTGATTGGACATGTCCAGTTTGATTCTCGTCAGAGCAGCTAGAGTTTCCGGTAGTAATCTATTTCTACATTTATTTTTAATTTGCGTGACGATGGAAAAATAGCGTTCAATGTCCGCATTAGAATGCGGCAAAGATAAGCACAACTGTGCTAATTTGGATATGTTTCTACATAGATCTTGGTCTGCAAGGGAAATGGTACTTGTTTTGTGCCAGAACTGCGGTAAACTCATTTTATTGATCTCTTCTTTTGACGTCGTCAAATATGCAGACGGCAATTTCATCCATTCGTTTACTACCCCATACTCAAATTTTGATCTAAATTTCTTTAAAATACACTGTAATTGGTCATCCTTATGATTGGTTATGTATGCAGCTGTTTCCGGGTTTAAAAATCTAGTGCCTTTAAAAATGTGTCATCGAATGGCACTTTATTGACCATCTTTTGGTGGCCTTTCTGGTAACATTTCCTGATGTTTGTAAAAAATTGTACCATGTCCTCGTTCTCTTCCCAATTATCAATTGTTAATTCCTGCAGTGTATTCATACATTTTTCAACAGTATAAATTGTTGTGAGTGGTTTTAAATTTTCTACATTATAAATGTCAATTTTGTGCATATCTGATACACCTATCTTATCATATTTAATGAAATTGGGTACCAATGAAGCTACCAGTCTGTTACATTCAGGGAGTAAGCGGTGAACTAAGACTCCCGAGCTCTGAAATAATTTGTTCGCAATAGTAAAACCTGTTAAATAATAATCTATAAATTCCAAATATGCCTTCGTAAAAGGAGAATTCATAGTTGATAATAATTTTTCTGCAACAGATTCATTGTCTGCTGCTGCCTCCGCAATCACAACAAATAAAACTGTCCACTGTTCTAGCACTCTTTTTATGCATTCAGCTAGTGCTAGCCATCTAGTTGTCGATGGCTGTTTAAGTTTTCGCTTTGAAACCTTCATGAATTGTTGCGTACCTTCCAACATACACAGTCGTTTGGGACTTTGCGAAAAGTATGAATAAAGAGACTGCAGAAACTTCTCAATGTCCTTTGGTAAGCAATCGCACGCGTGGCGTGCAGCCAAATGTAATGAGTGGCAAATGCATGGTAGGACATAAATTTCGTCATTGGCTTCTAGTATACGAGATGTCACTGAATTCTTCGCTCCCACCATGACATTGGCATTATCCACGCAGACGCCAACCACGTTGCTTATAAGCAAATTGAACTTGTCCAAAGACTGTTTAAAATGGTCATACAAGTTTTCTGCTGTAGCTTCATTAATCCTAATTAAATCTAATAGGTCTGTACATATCTTTTCTTTGTCAACATAGCGAATTAAGACGCAAAGAAGTTTCATATTCGACACATCTGTGGTTTCGTCGATCATAATCGAAAAATATTTGCCCTGCATTTTCTGTATTGTTTTTTCAACAATGGACTTGTTAATTACATTCAGGCTAATGGCTTTCATTTTTTTCCCACTTAGAGACATGCGTTTCAGAACATTAGGATTTGCGAATACCTTCTGCGACAGTTTCACATAATGCTTGTATGAGTTAAATGGTCTGTTATGTTCGATTGCATCAGTGCATACTCGAATCTCAGCCTCCTTTACCTCGTCTCTAAAAGTCCTCGTTCCTTCACCTGGTACCACTCTTTTTCCATACTTCACGTTGTCCATATGTTTTTTGGTATCAGCATGCTGCTGGAAATTACATCTCTTTGCTTTAATAATAATATTACAATATACACATTTTCCCTGGTACGGGTTGCCCTGCACTTGTTGCAGCCACTGTTTAAAGGCTGGTTCCTCCAGCCAATCCGGCATGAAGGTTTCACTCTGCCTTTTTTTTTGCAGCGGGAACGGCGAAGGTGTCATCACTGCCTATTCATAAAATACTAAATTTTATTCACACAATATAAAAAAGCAATTCACGAAAATAATCATTAGACAAAGAAACTACGTTCAGTTTATAATTCTATGATTTCAGACGCTAATATATTAAAGATGTATCTTACTTGGTTCGGTCTCTACATCCATCGTTGATGTTTCGTCTGTACTTGTAGATGGATCACTGCTTGTCTCTACAGACCTTTTTTTATATTGATATTTCATATTCTTAATATGCTCTTGGCTGCTTCCATGACGCAATAAATTAGATTTCATGGCTAAAATATTCATGCAGCAAATTGAACATCTTCCCGTGTATGGGTTGGAAGGATTTTGCTGCAACCACGATTTAAATGCTGGATCCTCCAGCCAAACTAGGCAAAACACTCGCTTGCGTTTCTTTTTCTGGGCAGCGGGGACAGTATTTTCGCTCCTTGCAGCGGGAACGGCGAAGGTGCTATCACTGCCTGTTCATAAAATAATAATTTTTATTCACACGGTTTTTAATTCTATGATTTCAGACACAATGGCTGCGTTCAGCGGAACAAACCGCTACGTAGCCGCTCACTGAGCTCAACGGTGATCGGTTCTGGTTCCGCTGAACGACACTTTGCAGGGTAGTGATATTTGTAGCAGCTCAACACGTTCCGTAAAAGTAGCGGAGTTTATCTACGCTCGAAAAAATGGCGACCGCTCACTAAACGTGTTGAGCGCTCAGCAACCTAGCGGTAGCGTTCAGCGAAAAATCAGTGAGCGGCTACGTAGCGGTTTGTTCCGCTGAACGCAGCCATTAGTGATGTATTAAAAAGATGTGTCTTACTTGAATAGGTCTCTACGTCTGAAGTTATATGTCCGCTAGGTCCAGCAATGGGACCTAGACTGGCATCATTGCCTATGTGTAAAATATCCATCATTAGTACTAAATCAATATTATTAATCAAAAGTATTAAGTATTTCTCTTACCTGATTCCTTGTTCATGTTGTTACTGCAATCACTGAATGAAAAACTAGATAGATAATAATGTTTGTGTGGATTTAGCTTCCGCTGATACCACAGTGTTGAATGAAAAACTATAAAAATATACTCGAATCACTGTCTCGCGTCGCATGCAGTCGCGTGGCGTCTACAATGGCGACAAAACCACATGAGTAGTAGTACTTGGACGCGCCCGTGGGGCATGTAGCTTGGCTTGGCGCTGGCATCGGTACATCTGTGACGTCACATTCGTTTCGCGTTGTCGCCACGTGGCTGACTTGGCGCTGGCGTCAATTCACGCACACATTACCACCGCTCCTGTAGGTGTGGTGCCACGCTTTAGTCCTCCAAACCCTGGGCCGACCTCCGCCGTTTATAAAACCACGCCGCCGTACCGTCGCGCGTCGCTCGACAACGGCGTGACCACGCGTAGTATAAGTCATACCCACCTTTTGTTAATAGTGTACATATTCGAGGACGAGGAAATAAAGGTACAAATTATCGACAAGAAGGATTTCAATAGAACCCTGGCTATCCGACTGAGGTTATCCATACCAATCCTTCTCACCGGAGTGACGACCGTCACAACACTTTATATAAATGCAAATCATGATAATTATCAATTTATTCACGTTTGTAAAATTCGTGTTCCTTACCGTTTCCGGTAAGGAATTGGGTAAATCCATCGAAATCTTCATATTCATTTTTGATTTTTTTTTACTATGCTTTAATTGTTTAAAAATGCAACCCTGTCGTTTGCAACGCATACATTAATAGTTCAACTTAATTAAAAAAAATTCTATCCTTAATTATTTATGCGAGTTTTTTGTACGGCTTCTTTAAGTATAAAGGCAACGTAATAGGGACACGTACCCTAGTTGCTGCACGCATCATAAGCTAGAAGTTGGAGGATTCTAGGGAATTCTACGAATCAGGTTATGCCGTCTATGCACTCACTGGATGAAACGCAACCAACGCAACGGACCCAATTTCGGAGCGAACAGCACATCTAGAAGGTTGTAGGCAGGTTCGTAACGGAAGATGAGAAAGGAAGCAAATATGTGGCGCGCATTGTTATTTCTTAAAGGCTTTTACTGCTAAGTTTTTCGAACGTGTTCTTATAATGGTAGCTTTACAGCTATATTCTAATCCAAATGACGTACGAGAGCCTGCGATTGTATTCAATAGCCTTCAAAACCTTAAATTTACCCCAGGCGCGAATAATAAATAACTTCATTTTTCTTTCCTTTACACATCTGCTTACCAAATTTCGCTGGGTAAGCAGCAGTTCGTCCTATATAACTCATAAAATATGGTCTTCGCTTTCAATAATTGCCGCTGTTCAAGAGGAATAGAAAAACTCGGGTAGAAAAATTCAGGAATCAATAAAGCCATCAAATTTCGATAGGTTCCTTAGGACGAAGTAACCGATGTAGTTAGGAAGCGTGCTTCGACCACCGTCCAAAAGTCTCGAATAAAATTTAAGGTAATCCATCCAAATGCATTGCTAATTGTAAGTAAGTTTGAACATTCCCTCGCAACCTATCGAGCATCAAACGCATCGAAAACCGTTCCCTTTCGTTACTGCGGTTCATGCGCTGTTGGAAACGGAACGCTATGAATGCGCGCAGCGACTGCGCTGCGGTCTATGCGCAGTATGCGTGAATCGGAACAGCATATCAACTTCATATCAAGCATTTGCTCAAGATGCCGCCTAGATTCATAGTTACATCTTGAGGTCGTGTCTTAAGCATTTGCTTGAGGCAAATCTTGTTCAAATACGTAAATTCTTGTATGACGTCATATGTGTCAAAATAGACGATAAAGCGGGGTTATATTTTCAAGACAACGTTTTAGATGTCTTGAGACCAACCGAGATTCACTTTATGAACAAAATATGCGTTGTTGATATTGATACATGTGTTATGCGACCCTGTCGCCTGGTCTGCCTATCTTCCTCCTAGGAAGACCGGACACTCCGATGTATTTTATCTCTAAAATTCTAAGAAGGCGCATCTTGCATTTCTCCTGCCAGTCCGGCTGTGGAGACAATAAAGTTCTTTGACCAGCACTCTACCGAGTAATAGTTATTCTTCCCTATCCCTTGCTCCTACTATACGCGCCCAACTAGAGTTAGCATCTAACTAAGAATTCCTCGTGCATTTCCGAGCCGTCCAGCAGGACACGAGTGAATTATCGAGTCAGTGTCAATTTTTTTATATTCCGGGTAATTTCCCCGTGACATTTTGGCGATCCTGCCAGGATCCCGGCGATTCGTCGAGTAAAGTGATCTCCCGAAAACTTCCACGGCCAGGACTACGTGAGCTTGCAACCAACGAAGGGACCACGAGAGCCTGAAGGAGATCAGCGAGTCGACTGACCTGAGGACCACTACCAAACAAAACAACCCGTCTATCAGCGAGGTTGCGAGGGCTCCCACTTGACTACGTTCGAGAAGGAAACAAAAAGAGAGAAAGAGAGAGAAATCAAGGTGAGCATTGGCTTACATTTCATTTACTAAACACCGCGAACCTCGCGCGGAATACAATACAGACTCTAGTGAATACGAAGGGTCCTTTAGCGATAAAATGGAAAGTAAAATAGAAAAACTAGAAAACCTAGTTCAAGGCGTTAGTGCCTCACTGGCTAAACTAGACAGTCTAGGAAAGGCAAAATTCTTTTCTGCACTTGACTTAAAATCAGGTTTTCATCAAATTCCCATGCATCCCGATTCAAAAAAATACACCGCGTTTTCAACCCCCGACGGACATTACCAATATACCCGTATGCCTTTCGGTCTTAAAAACGCACCGTCGACTTTTCAACGCACAATGGATAAGGCAATGGTAGGACTTGTTGGAAAATATTGCTTTGTGTACTTGGATGACATCATAATTTTTGGATCATCACTGGAGGAACACAACAAAAATTTGGCGACAATATTCCAGCGATTAAGAGAGGTCGGACTCAAAGTCCAACCTGATAAATGCGAATTTCTTTGACCGGAATTGGAATATCTTGGCCACCGCATAACGGAGCATGGCGTAAAACCCAACGAACGCATATTAGAAGCCGTGAAGAATTTTAAAGTCCCAACTAATATAAACGAAACTCGCTCTTTTCTCGGATTGACAGGCTATTACCGTAAATTCATACGTAATTACGCAAAAATAGCTAAACCACTCACCGAACTCACGCGTAAAGATGTACCATTTGCCTGGACAGATAAGTGTCAAACTTCTTTCGAACTGTTACGCTTTAAACTTTGTGAGGAGCCGGTATTATGTTACCCCGATTACACAAGGCCGTTCACGTAAACGACCGACGCGTCCAACGAGGGTCTCGGTGCTATCTTATCGCAGGACGCCCACCCGTGCTGTTTTATATCACGCACGTTCAACAGCGCGGAGAAGAATTATACCACTACAGAGAAGGAATTGCTCGCAATCGTATGGGCTGTGAAACGCCTACGTCAATACTTGCTAGGAAGAAAATTTAAAATTATCACAGATCATATGGCACTCAAATGGTTATTCAGCGTTAAGGATCCCTCATCTAGACTCCTACGATGGAGATTGCGTTTGGAGGAATATGATTTCACGATAGACCATTGTAAAGGTAAAGAGAATACCGCTGCGGATGCCCTTTCCAGAGTACTGATTAACCGACGCATGGACGCTGATTTACTAATAGAGGAGACAACCGAGATTACTCCCTCGCCATCAAACGAACTCCACGATTTGCCACAACACGCCGGATGTCAAGACCTCTCAAATTCCGATACAGAATCCGCTTCCACGACTGTGTCAGAACCTGAGGTTTCTAGGGAACGACTCGCTCGCGAATTCGACGCTTGGCAAGGCCTCTCTTCAAACCTTCTCTGCACAGAGCTTAACAGTCACGGTTCAAATTGGCTGCGCATATTCCGTGCAGACTTAGGGAACAATGATAATCACGCTTGGCTTGTCCGTCTTAAAGAAATGATTGATAACCGACCCAACAAGCAACTCAAACAAATCAAATTTCAACTCTCGTCCGATCCCTATACGGAAGTAGAAAATTTTTGGATAAAGGAATACCTACGATTCCTCGATGACAAATACACGCCTACAGCTAAAGTGATATTTTGTGCTAACCCGCGATTCACGGAACTCACAGCCGAGGAGAAAGAACAAATAATCCTAGAATGCCACAATTTAACCGTAGGGCAACACCTGGGACAAAATAAAACTATCGCAAAGGTGCGTGAAAAAGCTAATTGGACAAATTTGGAAAAAGATGTATCCGATTTCGTAAAAGCTTGTGACAACTGTCAAAGAAACAAATTAACTCGTGTCCGCTTCCGAGAAGAAGCTATGATCTCAGACACTCCCATGGAACCAAATGACAAAATCGTAATGGATATCTATGATCCCCTAGTAACTACAGCTAAAGGAAATTTATATATACTTTCTATCCAGGATATGTTGACAAAGTATCTTACCCTCATTCCCCTAAAACAGACACAGACCTCCGATATTATCAATGGACTGATTAACCATTATATCTATATATTCTCTTCTCCAAAACATGTATTAACGGATAATGGAATGAACTTCATTAGTAAGTTAATGCAAGAATTCGAAAACACTTTAAATATCAGACACATTCGTACGACTGCCTTCCACCCGGAAAGCAACGGAGCATTAAGGTGCCATTTCCAATGCGCGGCTCGCCGCGGCGGCGAACAGCGCGGCGCCGCCTCAGCACGCCGCGCTACACTGGTACAATGGAAAAGCATTCATCTGTTCTCCTATCTGCGACTTCGACCGCGCGCGGCTGCGGCAGGTTGCTACAGTGTATGCAAGTCTGCTCCAGGAGCAGCCTAGGCTACTGGAAAAGCAACACAATGGGACGAGTGTCTGTTTTCCGCCATTATGGCAGAATCTACTAGCCGCTCGACGGCCTGCGGCTGCCAGTCGCCCCGCGGCCCATCGCCACAATGGGACAGAATCCCCAGAAATAAGGAAACAAGTCAGAATTTAAAAGTTATGGAATTATGTTTTTATATATTTTTTGCAACCTAATAATATGAGGTCTAAAAAACGTAAAAATATCATGGCAGCTACTTCTGCTGTATGTGTAAACATGTGTCAAAGTTTGTATGTTTTTTGTGCAGAATTTTAAAATATACTCATTGCAATACACACGAAGATGTTTTAAACTTTTTTATCGACTTCTTCAGATCTAGTACTAGATAGTTTTCTAGGCATCTTTGCAAAAAAAGAAACAAAAACTTTATGTTATAAAGTAGCCCGATACGATTCGACACCTTGTTTGGAAAAAATAGTATGATGAATTTTTTCTCTATTCTTGGGATTAACGGCCATTGTGCGTTTGGTCTTTGCAGGAGGCATGTTGATAGTGGATAATACTTTGTAGTGGCTATACTGGTGGTATTTTGCTTACGTGCGTCGAAATAAAAGCGGGCTCAGAGCTAGGCGAAAATTCATTCATTCTTTACGATGGGTAATTTATTATTTTTCCAAGAACGTTTCAAGAACATCTGTTTGCCAAATTTCTAAAGGCCAGTAAAAAACGTGGTAACATTGTTCAGTCTGAGTAAATCCGCACATTGCTCTATCGATGGGCAGTGCGTACGATGCTTCGGCCGCGCAGGTACCGTCGTCAAACGCCAACCGCCAACTCGCGGGAAAAAACGGTCATAAACCGGGGCCCTGGCGAGACGCTCTGACCGATCAATCTGATTAATTTTTGGGAACCAGATGTGGCATTTTCCTCCTTTACTAACTAATCTCTCTATGTTCGGCAGACAATAAACCTCCGTTACAGTGTAAAAAATAAATTCGAATGATGTTCTGAGCGCTGACCGTGACGAACATTAATCTTGTGGTCCGCGCAATGACCAAAAGAAGATGGTCTTATCATAGATTGAAGAATTCTTCCCTGGCAATTGGGTAAGAAACGAAATAACTCTGAACAAGTAGCAGAACGCCTCGCGACGAGACACAGGAAGAAAAGAGGTAGTCCGCTGACTGCGCGATATTGCCCGTCTAGGGGCACCCATCATATATTGCACAATAATATTAAACGCGTCTACAGGCCGCTTACCACATCTGGTTCACAAAAAATTAATTAGGCTGATCGGCCAGACTCAAGTGGCGAGCAACCTTTTGTCAGAAGTGGGCCACAAGTGGAAACAATATTAAATACATAAATATAACATCGTTCATGAGAAACCGATATGACGATGTTCAGGTGGGCCACGCGACGATGTTCAGGTGGGCCACATGTGGCCCGCAGGACGCGGGTTGCTCATCACTGGGCCAGAGCATCTCGTCCCGAGCGTATTGTCCCGCACGTCGGGGGTTGACAACGCTACCTGCGCGTCTAAATTCAATTAGCTTTTATAGCTGGCAATGTAGTATTTTTGAAACAAAATTATTTATATCTTTACGACTAAGTAGGCAATTATTCGTTTTCGAAGCGTTCGTCGGGAAACATCCGTCTCCCAGATGTTGTAAAGGGACAATCGACGTGACATTTGGTATGATTTTCATCAGAAAAACATAAGGAATATATTGCTGTTATTCCCTTATCGATACGATAAACAATAAAGAATTTTTTAATACGCTGAAATGAATATTTCACCCTCGACTGTGGGTCGGCGACCTCAATTCGCTTGGGTCGGCCGAGGATTCATACCTGTTTCAGAAATAAAATATTTCTTTATTCTTTATCGTATAGATATGGAAGTAACACCGATGAATTCCTTATATTTCCCCGATGAAAATCGTACCAAATTTCATGTAAATCGGACTATTTTTAACGAAGCTAGCGAGAAATTATATAAATTAAGTTTCATCTAATTTCCTTCATTATGCTCCGAAATATGTCGTTCTTGGTGTTAGTTTCATCGACGAAACATACGGAATCGATTGGCGTCGTTTTCACAAAGATCTGATGCGAAATGCGAAAATCCTGGACATTTATCACTTTTTCTTGATGGTATACAAACCCCTTCGAGGGTCGAAACCCATATTCGGTGTCGAAGACGGTCCTCGACACCTCATACAACAATAGACCTTGGTCAAGTGCTTGAAAAGGGACAGCGCGGCGCGTCGTGGGGCCCTGGCGGCGATGCTTATGTATAGGAAATGCCGTCTGCGGCCGCACGACGAATCCTGCGGCGTGCCGAGGCGGCGCCGCGCCGCTCGCCGCCGCGGCGAGCCGCGCATTGGAAATGGCACCTTAAGAAAGAACTCATGCACTCTTAAAAGATCTTATTCGAACCGCACTCCACGGCAAGGATAATAATTGGGATAACAGGTTAAACATGATTTGCATGGGATACAACACGGCCTGTCACGAGGGCACAGGTTTAACACCATTCGAACTAACTTTCGGAAGGAAGGCTAATCTTCCCTCAACCATATCAACCACCCCTGCACTTTCAAAATTAGAACTATTCAACTCCTGGAAGCAGAGACGCAATGCTTATCTGGAAGCAGGAAGAAAACGGATTGAAACCAACAAGCAGAAACACAAAGCGCAGCAAGATAGTAGACTTATTCGAACTCAGCAAATATTTAACGAAGGTGATCTTGTAATGCTGCACAACGATAGCCCTACATCAAAATTAGATGCAGAATGGCTAGGACCATATACTATCATCAAATCAGCATCACCCAATTACGACATACTAAAGGACAATCGGAGTTATAAGGTCCATGGAAACCGGCTTAAACCGTACATACGATAAACTTTGAAACTGTTACAGATCGTGATGACGTTGTTGCACATTCTCCTCCTACTCTCCGGAGTCTCAGGTAACGAAGTCCAGTCGCCAGTGACCGTCACCCGATTTGAACGTACTCCAAATCTCTACCTGGACGCAATCGGCCCAACAAGGCTGTATCATCGCCAATGGAAAACCGTTGTCTATGTCAACTTGCGAGAAGTTCGACAAGCTGAGCTCCAAATCGCACAAACGCTGCATCATCCGCTCTTCAAACAAGCCGGACCACAAACCACGTCAGTTTTGACTCATATTATTAATAGGCTCAAGCGTAGTTTAGCTCAAAGAGATACCCTATTGACTAGTTTAGGATACATCAAACCAATTAACCTAGAACGTAACACTCGTCGTAAGCGAGGCATACTTAATCCTATCGGAGAATAATCTAATATACTCTTCGGCACACTTAGCCAAAGCGATGCTAACTATTATAACGCCGAGATCGAAAAGTTGTATGTATACAACCGTAGACTTAGTACTTTAATAGCCAACGAAACTTCAATCCTAAAAACTACACTTAGAGATAATGAGAATTTTAAGTTTAAGATAACTACATTTATTCAAAACTTATCCAACTCCACTAACATAGCCATAGAAAAACTAAAAGCGCACGAATTAACTCTTCAATACCTACTCGAATTCTCAGAAATTGTGTCAGAACATAATGAAATGATAGAAAATCTCCGATCTCTTGTAACAAACGGAAGACAAGGCAAAATTGATCCAGTACTCATCGATTCCGAACAAATCAATTCTCTTCTCACAGTTTTAAAGACAAATTTTGGCGTAAAACATCTACTCACTAGCGATCCTGACGAATTTGCTTACAAAATCCTCAGGATTGTCAGAACTAATGTTTTTGTTTTAAACGGTAATAAGCTTTGCTTCGAAATTCAAATCCCAATTGTGGAAGAAACCTTCTATACGTTATACGCCTTGGCTACTGTTCCATCAGTGACTGAGCACCACCTGCACACAATCTCCCACACAGAAAAATTCATTCTTATCGACCACGAACAGCAACAGCACTCCGATATCTCAGAACGCAAAATAGATAGGTGTCTTACACTCGACGAACTACACATTTGCGAACATCTATGCCCTACGTTAAAATTCGATTCGACCGACCCGTGTCTACGATTAGTTTTAGATAACCTGTCAGCCGATACGAACACCTGCCCTATATCAATACTAGCAACCTCGCAAGCTATATAGATTCCTCTCCATTCAAAACAAGCCTGGATTCAATCGTCATACTTCACAATCGTACTTCGCACAACTTGACCTAACGTAATGGAAATTACCACAACTCATCTAACAGGGACAAACCTTGTTAAAATCAGACCCGGCTGTGTAGCTCACACCAGAAGAGTAACTCTATACTCCAGTACGGAAAGAACAAATCCCGAACTTATGCTTATTTCCTTTGGAATATCCAACTTCACTCTTCCCGAGATTAATGATGCTGTAGCAATTTACGGCCGGATACCTGAACTACAGGATGAAATTATCTCATCACAAAACCAAATTACTGGACGATATCTCAAGGGAAGCACTTGAAATCTCCACACACGCTAGAACCCTTTATCGATCCGAAACCACTTGGTCTTTTCTGCAGTATCTTTCTGGCACGTTAGTTATAGGAGCAATACTCTACATTATTTTTAAGCTTAGATTATGGAAATTATTATTATGTTTAGTTAAACCTTGTCACTTTGATACGAGCGGTCAACACCACTATGGTACGACAAATCCCACAGCCGTGCATTATACCCCAGCGGACGCAATAGACAAACTGGAACTTCCCAAACTAAGAGCTTTCACCTCGCCGACTAAAAGAATCAAATTCGCTAATTAGGTAACTTCGAGGACGAAGTTTAAATTAGAAAGGGGGATGTTATGCGGCCCTGTTGCCTGGTCTGCCTATCTTCCTCCTAGGAAGACCGGACACTCCGATGTATTTTATCTCTAAAATTCTAAGAAGGCGCATCTTGCATTTCTCCTGCCAGTCCGGCTGTGGAGACAATAAAGTGATCATTCTTTGACCAGCACTCTACCGAGTAATAGTTATTCTTCCCTATCCCTTGCTCCTACTATACGCGCCCAACTAGAGTTAGCATCTAACTAAGAATTCCTCGTGCATTTCCGAGCCGTCCAGCAGGACACGAGTGAATTATCGAGTCAGTGTCAATTTTTTTATATTCCGGGTAATTTCCCCGTGACACATGGTAGCACGACACATTATTAAAGTATTATATTAAATTCAAGTTTATATTCGGTTTATAAAGCGAATTTGACAATACTCAAAAAGGCGGGTACTCAATAATCTTCTCTTTCCAGAGGACCCAATACGGCGGATGCGTATACTCACCTCTTTAGTGCTGTACATCGGTCAACCACCAACACCGGCGGAGCCGGAAGCAAAGTCTTTTGTCACGGCGAGAGTGAAGACGCTCTATCCTGTTTCTTTGTCGGTTTGAAGAAACAAAAAAGGCGTTCGAGAACATTCTTTGGTATACGCTAACGACACGCAGAAATTGTGCACTCAAGTTCTTTATTTTACTGTAAGCATAGGTTATTGAATAAAGTATTAAATTCAGTACCTCGGTTGATCATTGTACATACTTGTTGGCCTTTAGTGCCATAACTAGTGACCCCGACGTGATCCCTCTGGATTGCGGGTAGACTTGTCGATTAGCATGACCATCACCGATTTCGATGACCTTGAAATATATTATAGGGGGCATGATTCTGAACAATTTTTTCCTATATATGTAACCGTCGGTCGGCCTTACTTTCTAAGGTATGCGCAAAAAACCTTGGTACACTTTTCCTCATGGATTTGAAGGAAATTTTTTTTAATCACCTTACTACGATCGCCTTTCTGTACAGTATTTCTGTTGACTTATTCCGACACAACGCATTCCACTTTCCAACTTGTCCCGGGTATTAGTATTGTGACGAAGTCACGTCACGCGCCATCCGAACGCGCGGTGCCGAAAACAAAGGCCTTAGTTCGCGCCGCGGCCGCTGGGCGGCCGCTGCCCCGCGGTGTCTCTCGCGAGCGAAGATTCGCGGCTTGCGCGTATAAGGCCCGCGGCGAGCAAGATTGGGAGCTCTCGTCCCGCACGCATTAGTGGTGTCATACCGCCGTACCGTACGTTCGAGAGGCTCTATTTTTGTGGATTTCCTTGAGGTGTGCACGCGCCGACCTATCGTCCCGCGGTGCCATTACCAGCCTCATTTCCGACATAGGCCGAGAGAAATCTTGTGCCCTACCCTATCGAAGAGGTATCTCTGCGCCCAATAGGCTCGAGGCCTACTGCACTTTGAACCTCCACGATACGACTCTCGCACGGACGCGCCTCCTTGAGGCTACCCAGAGTAGAACGTTCACCACTCCGCATCCCCGTTCCTACGAAACCGCCGAAAACTCGCCGCCGTCGCTAAACGACGCGCCGTACCGCCGTAGCTATTCCGTCGCGCCCGGAATTAAATGTACAAAAGCAATTTACAGGAGACACCTTAGTGAATAAACACTCTTATTTATTTAACCACAGCTTCTGCTCATTCGCCGAACCCTGCCTTACCGACTGAGTCGGCAACCTATCCCTTCTCCGTCCCACCGGTAATCGTCCCGCAACCAAACACGATTACAAATTGGCGCCCGAACAGGTACTCTGAAGAGGAGAAGGGCGAATGAGCATAAGCGTAAGCTGGGTGTACGAGCTACGGAAAGCGGTACTAATTCGAGTCGCGGAGTATTACGGGATCGACGCCACTGGCAACCTCGACGAACTCCGCCAACGAGTCACCGCCCACTGCCGCGAGAACGAAATCATGGGTCCGCCAACATTAACGCTGCCGAGCGATACCGCGACTCAGGTAGACGTCACTACCCCCACCAACCTGGGCCCTAGTTTCAACGGCCCGGAGACCACGCCGATGGAGAAAATCAGGCGGTGGGGAACCCGCTACGACGGCGGATCAGGAGCTGCGGAATTCCTGCAAAGGCTGGGGGACCTGCAACATAGTTACAAGGTCACCCCCAACCAAATCATTGAATGCCTCTCCGAAATCATGAAGGGGAGAGCATTAGGGTGGTATCGCCTCCGCCGCACCGAATGGAAATCATGGGATGATTTCGTCGCCGATTTTCGAGCGTTCTTCCTTGCCGCGGAAGACGAAGACGAACTCGAGGAGACAATCACCCGGCGAGTGCAACGCCCGAGCGAAACCGCCACAGATTTCATTCTGGACCTCCTGCCATTAATGCAGCAGTACGGTAAGTACACGCTCGAGCAACAAGTAAACCGTGCTTACCGGAACCTCCGACCGGAGTACCGTCGGTACATTAAAAGAACCGAGTTTGCGACATTACCAGAGCTAATGAAATTAGCCGCCGCCCAAGACAAAGTCACGGCCGAGGAGAAAGAAGCAGCCGGCACGGGGCGGAAAGAAACCGCTAAAATCGAAAGACGGCCGGAGAGGAGAACCGAGGCGACCCGTAGCGGCGGACTAGCCGAAGTGCAAGCCGACTACGACCGAGCGACTTGCTGTTGGCGGTGCGGCCAGCGCGGCCACCGCCGCCCCGAATGTAGACGAGCGAGCAAGTTATTCTGCTCCTACTGCGGCACCGCCGGACGTACCTCCCGCGAATGCGCCTGCAATTCCTTCTCGGGAAACGAGGCCGGGCGCGGCAACCGAGGCGACCGACAAAACGCCCAGGCAACAATGCCTCAACCGAGCCAATAAAAGACGACCCTCGTTTGTACCTCGCCTTTAAAGTGGGAGATATCCGCTGGTGGGCCCTGGTCGACACCGGAGCGACACGTTCGTTCATACGACCAGATGTCGCTGTGGCCTGTGAGAAGCGAGGATATACTCTCGCACCCGCCACCTTCACGGCAAGCGTCGCAGATGGCGCAGAGGTACCACTGCGAGGTGAGATGACACTACCCGCCACGATACACGACCAGCAAGTATGGCACACGTATGCCGTGCTTCCGGGTCTATCGCATGCCGCTCTCTTGGGAGTAGACATATTAGAGAAATTGGGCCTGGAGGTGCAGATCGGTGCACACCGATGGACGCGCCACGCCGAAACCGCGGCCGTGGAAGTCCCCGGCATCAGACGATGCACGCCGGCACAAGAAGCCGCTCTACAACAACTCCTGGACGAGGAGTTACCGCCGCTCCGAAGGCTCCGAGGCATGACCCGCCTCGCCGAGCACCGAATACGTCTGAAGACGACCGAGCCAATCAAGCAGCGATGCATGCCCAGGAACCCAGCCACGCAAGCCTTAATCAACGAGGCAGTGGATCAAATGCTGGCCGACGGAATAATCGAGCCGTCCAGCAGTCCGTGGAGTTCGCCTGTGGTCATGGTCGCTAAGAAAGGCAAGAAAAAGAAGCGATTTTGTATCGACTTCCGCCGAGTTAATGCCGTAACCGAGAAGGATGCATACCCTTTGCCACAGGTCCAGGCGACGCTTGACAAACTGCGCGAAGCGCGCTACATTTCAACGCTGGACCTCGCGAATGGATATTGGCAAGTACCGCTGGCCGAGGAGAGCCGCCCGATAACGGCCGTTACCGTTCCCGGACGTGGACTATATCAGTTCCGCGTCATGCCGTTCGGCCTCCACTCAGCCCCCGCCACGTTCCAACGACTACTGGACAGTATCATCGGACCCAGCCTAGAGCCAAGGGCCTTTGCATACCTAGACGACATTATTGTCTTAGGCCGAACGTTCGAGGAACACCTAGAGAACCTCCGAGAGGTATTGCACCGACTGCAGCAAGCGGGGCTCCGGTTAAATGAAGAAAAATGCCGCTTCTGCCAAACCGAACTTCAATACCTCGGCCACGTCGTCTCAGACCAGGGAGTCAAAACAGACCCCGAGAAAGTCGAGGCAATTCGAAACACGCCTCCACCGCAGAACTTACGCGAACTACGACGTTTCCTGGGGATGGTCTCCTGGTATAGGAGATACCTCCCCCAATTCTCGGAAACAGCAGCGCCGTTGCACCAACTCCTACAGAAGCGAACACGATGGAATTGGACCGAAGAAGCGCAGTCCGCCTTCGAAACGCTCCGCCACCAGCTGGCTACCGCACCCGTACTGACATGCCCCGACTTTGACCGGCCGTTTGTACTACAAACAGACGCCAGCCAGGGCGGCCTTGGTGCGGTCCTAACCCAAGATCATGACGGCCAGGAACGAGTGGTGGCGTACGCCAGTCGAACGCTGAACGCAGCCGAGCGGAATTATTCAGTCACCGAAAAAGAATGCTTGGCAGTGGTCTGGGGCATCAGAAAGATGCGCCCGTACCTAGAGGGCTACTCGTTTACCGTCCTCACCGACCACCAAGCATTGAAATGGCTGCAGTCGATCGACAGCCCCTCGGGACGCTTAGCACGCTGGAGCCTGGAGCTCCAGCAATATGACTTTAAAATAGAATACCGCAAAGGCGAGAATAAACTCGTAGCCGACGCTCTGTCCCGCCAAGGCGAAATTGCCGACGTAGATGCCGCAACACCCCAGGAGTGGTACAGCCAGAAGAAGCAAGCCGTGGAGGAGACACCGCTCCTCCACCCCGAGTATCAAATCCGCGAGGGCGAACTATATCGCCGGTTTCCAGACACGACCGGCGGCCACCCCGAAGACGAGTGGAAACAATGCGTGCCACGCACTCGGCGCGACGAAATACTGAGGGCAAACCATGACGCCCCTACCGCCGGACACCTCGGAGTCAATAAGACTACCGCACGACTCGCCCGAAAATATTATTGGCCCGGGATGTTCCGCGATGCGGCCCGATACGTACGACAATGTACGAAATGCCAAGAATATAAGGTATCACAGCAAGCGCCAGCCGGATTGATGCATACCACGCCAGCAGCCTACCCGTGGGATGTGGTATCGGCCGATTTAGTCGGACCACTCCCACGGTCGAAGAAAGGCCACACGGTGGTCGTGGTAATGCAGGACAAGTTCACAAAGTGGATTGAACTGCAACCCCTTCGACAAGCCACCGCCCGGCTGTGACGAAAGCATTCCGCGAGAGGGTAGTCATGCGATTCGGGTGTCCGCGCCGAATTATCGCCGACAACGGCAAACAATTTGAGAGCCGGGAGTTTACCGGCCTACTCCGAGAATACGGCATCAACCATAGGAAGACACCGCCGTATACCCCACAATGTAACCCGGTAGAACGAGCGAACCGCGTGATCAAGACCATGATCGCCCAATTCACCGATGGGGACCACACAACGTGGGATGTCTGGCTACCTGAAATCGCATTTGCGTACAATACCGCACGACACGAGGCAACCGGAAGCACACCGGCCGCGCTAAATTTTGGCCGAGAACTCGCGGCCCCAGGAGACCCCCGCTTGACCACCGACGACGCCACGGAGGAACCAACACCAGAAGACATCGGAGGATGGCAACAACGACTCACGGACATCAAGGACCGCATCGAACTTGCTCGATGGAACCTAGCCCGAGCGCACCAGAACCAGAAGCACCACTACGACATGCGACGCCGAGAGTGGCGCCCCTCGATAGGCGACCGAGTTCTGAAGCGCGAGCACCACCTCAGCGCCGCCGCGAAACAATTCAACGCCAAGCTGGCACCGAAATTCGCCGGCCCGTATACCGTCTTCAAATTTACGGGCCCAAATGTAGTGGTGCTCAAGGGAGCGCGCGGAAAGACCGTGCGCGCGCACCTGAGCGACCTGAAGCCGTGCGGTGCCCGCGAACCGCCAAGCGCGGACAGCGCCACCGAAGTACACGTGATGCGGCGCGCGAACGAGTGGCGCCAACCAGCCGAGTTCGCGCTGCGCCCGCTAGGTGGCCGCGACGGCGAAAACTCTCTCGCAAGCAAAGATGCACGGCGCCGGGATATAGGCACCGAAACAAGCGAACGCGAAAACAAGCAACAGACACCAAGCGAAATGTCACAGCGCAAAACAATCACGACGCCGGAGCACTCCGGCCGGGCCACCGCCGTGCAGCTAGGCTACGAACCGGTGGGACCCCCGGAACGCCACCAACGACGAGCCCGACCATGGAGGCTCGACCATGGCCCGCCAGGGTCCTAACCCCATCCGAGACACTTCGGAATCGAGGACCGCCGCCACGACTTAGAGCGCCACCACGGGCGCCAACCACTACGACCCACCACGAGGTGGCACTGGTGGACGCACGACCGGGAGCTCCGGTCGTCACCACGCCACCCGGATATCCGGAAGCGACCACCCGGCCAAGACGGATCGCCCACCAGACACAGGCCCTCGACCTGCGCCAGATGGCGGGGCTGAGCCTCGTCAGGACAACCCCGGCCCCGATAGGCGCTCCCGTGGCGGGACCATCCACTGCCCACGCTCCGCCAATCGCAAGCGGGCGGAAACGAGGGCTGCCTGACCCGACCGCCCGACCACCACCGGACCACTCATCCACCCGCACGACCCGAGGGAGGAACATGCCGCTGGTACAGGCCGGCCTCCGAGGCCCCCCAGCGGCCACTCCACCGCCGGTAGGAGTCCTCCGCCAACCGCCACTGGAACAGCCCGGCCTGCAAGGCCCCCCAGTGGCCGCGCCACCACCGGTCGACTGCGTCAGACGTCCGCCACTGGAGCAGCCCGGCCTGAAAGGCCCCCCAGTGGCAACACCACCACCGATCGACTGCGCCGGACCTCCGCCGCTGGCACGGCTAGGCCCACAGGGCCCCCCAGCGGCCGCACCCCGAAGAACAACCCCATTGCGACCCTGGTCCTGGGCCGACAATAAGCCCGGGACGATCATATTTCACCCCGCCGCTATGCGGCCCCGAAGGACATACGCGGTCACCACGTCGACCGCCGTGGTACTGGGCAGTCGGTACCGCAACGGCGACCTCGGGATCGAGGTCCGAAACCGGCGGCCGACTGCCCCCGCGGAACCGCGTCCGCACCCGTAGGCTAAGCTAATTTTAAGATCGGTGATGGGTAGTTTTTAAGCGCGCGTTGGGTTGCAACCCCGTAGGTTAAGTTAGTATGTAAGCAACATTGTACCTGGCGGCGAGCGGCCGAGAGGAAGTTGTACCGGCCGCCCCAAATTTGATCCATTCCGTCCCCGAAGTAGAGGGGGGGTGTGACGAAGTCACGTCACGCGCCATCCGAACGCGCGGTGCCGAAAACAAAGGCCTTAGTTCGCGCCGCGGCCGCTGGGCGGCCGCTGCCCCGCGGTGTCTCTCGCGAGCGAAGATTCGCGGCTTGCGCGTATAAGGCCCGCGGCGAGCAAGATTGGGAGCTCTCGTCCCGCACGCATTAGTGGTGTCATACCGCCGTACCGTACGTTCGAGAGGCTCTATTTTTGTGGATTTCCTTGAGGTGTGCACGCGCCGACCTATCGTCCCGCGGTGCCATTACCAGCCTCATTTCCGACATAGGCCGAGAGAAATCTTGTGCCCTACCCTATCGAAGAGGTATCTCTGCGCCCAATAGGCTCGAGGCCTACTGCACTTTGAACCTCCACGATACGACTCTCGCACGGACGCGCCTCCTTGAGGCTACCCAGAGTAGAACGTTCACCACTCCGCATCCCCGTTCCTACGAAACCGCCGAAAACTCGCCGCCGTCGCTAAACGACGCGCCGTACCGCCGTAGCTATTCCGTCGCGCCCGGAATTAAATGTACAAAAGCAATTTACAGGAGACACCTTAGTGAATAAACACTCTTATTTATTTAACCACAGCTTCTGCTCATTCGCCGAACCCTGCCTTACCGACTGAGTCGGCAACCTATCCCTTCTCCGTCCCACCGGTAATCGTCCCGCAACCAAACACGATTACAGTATTGGTTGGGGCTAGATCAGTGCGGGGGCGCCACCCGCGGGTCGGTCGCGCTTGGCCTCGCGGGGGCTCTTGCGATATAGCTCGCGGAGGGGGAGCACGGGAGATAGCGCCCCTCACTGCCATCGTCCGCCCCTGCGATGGAGGACAGCAAGGTTGTGGTGTGACTTCGACCCCCGCCCCCCCCCCTTCTTGTGGACCGGGGTCCGCGCCCGGTTGTTGCTGGGCGTGATGCCTCCCGGTCGGCAGTTGGGACGTGGCTTACGGGGAGAGGTGCGCGGATTGCACGGGGCGGGAGAGGTGGTCCTCCCTCTCCAATCGTTCCCTACCTGCACACAATTCATCCCGGGCGTGGGAGCTAATAGAATTGGAGTGGAGTGCGGGGTGGGGAGGGCGTCGGCGCTGGGCGCGCGGCGTGGGTGTTCTTGGGTTTGGAATCTATCCCCCCATTCCTCTCGCTGGGCGCCCGTCGCCGTCGCCTCCCTTCCCCCCCTGGCAAAACCTCGGCTTCGCAGGGCGCAGAGTGGTGACCGTGGGGAGGATCGGTGGATCGGGTACACGTGCCCCCCCCCCCCCTGTGCAACGCGCTTCACGCGGCTGGCGATATCGGAGGACTGTGGGTGAGACGGGCGGGGGCCCGTCGAGCCTAGAAGCAGCAGTCGGGGACGAGGGGCGACACTGGCGCGTAACCTGCAGTGTCGCCTCGGCGTTAGCTGAGGATTCTTCCGGGGAGCTTGTCCCCCCTTGGACAGTGAGCGAGGAGATCGGGGATCTTGGAGGGTGGCCTAGCGAACGTATCGCTACTTTGATCTCGCGCAAGAACGGCTATTTTCCTTGCCTGATCTCCCCACTCTAGGCGGTTACCGTGCAGGTTTTAGTTGGTTGGAGCCCAACATAACCTCGGTTCCTCCCCCGAGGACCGGGGTATCCATTCCGGATTTCCTGCACGTAAAAAAAAAGTACGGGGGCGTGTAAAGCATGGTAGCGAACCGATGTGAGTTTAACTAAAACATAACTTTTTCGCTAGAAAGAGGGTGCTTTCAGGATAACCTGTGGGGTGTGTGGGGGGTTCAGTCGGTTGACTTTGGTACTAAAACGTAATTTTTTGTCTCATTTTTGGCATCCCCAAACTCACATCGGTTCGCTACCATGCTTTACGCGCCCCCGCGCTAACCTAGCCCCAACCAATACTAATACCCAGGACAAGTTGGAAAGTGGAATGCGTTGTGTCGGAATAAGTCGAAAACAAACGAATGTTACGCGCCGTCATGCGATGCTTCTGTCGCGCTTAGAAATTTTAAGTAAAGATTTTTGCAAATATCTCGGAAACTAGAGCCGACCAAGGGTTACATGTATAGGAAATAGTTATTCAGAATCGAACGCCCCTTAACATATTTCAAGGTCATAGAAATCGGTCATTCTGCGGTAAACTACAACGGACCGTGTAGCCAGACATTGGCGAACTATTACGATCGATCGAGGATGACTCCAGCTTCACTCTCCTTGGATAACAGTGCCCTGACGATCGATGACTCCGATCATTCCGCCCCAGGCCTCGGCCGGCAACGTCAATGAAGAGCTGATCGCGGCTATTAGGAAAGCATAGCTACATAAATTCTTAAAAGGTAGGCCTGACATTTGGTTCTTCATGATCGAAGCTGAATTTCAGGCGTCGTCGATAAGAGGGGACGCAGCCAAATACAATGCGACATTGAGAGCTTTCGACCCAGATACTGTGCAACAAATCACAGACATACTGTATCAGCCACCGGCGGAGAATAAGTATCAGATCCTTAAACAAACGTTAATAAAGAGACTCTCAGATTCCAGGGAAAAGCAGTTACACAAACTATTGACAAACCTGGAACTGTCTGACAAAAAGCCTTCATAGCTGTTGAGAGAGATGTGAGACCTGGCTGCGGGAAGCATCATAGACGATACCCTGCAATCACTGTGGTTAAATCGAATGCCTTCAAACATTCGACCTTTGCTTGTTTTCTCCAACGACATGGACCTTACGGCTTTAGCGGAAGTGGCGGACAGGGTCCTGGAGACAACATCAGGTGCCTACGTCATGGCAACCGACAGCAGCCCCACGCAATCAAGGACGACAGCACCCGTGGCAATCTCGGCTGCAGAGCCCACAGCAAGAGCAACAGTGGCAGCCACAACGCAGGCGCTTGTGTCGTGGACGGGACATCTGGACATCACGGCTGTAATCACTCACCTCTCACAGATCAACTCAAGACTTAGCAAAATAGAGACTCAAATTAAGCATCTATAGCACCCTCGGCCTAGATCTCGTTCACGGGAGGGACCAGGAGCGTGTTATTATCATAGGAAATACGGTATGGACGCCAAGAAATGCATAACTAGTAGTTACGCTATGCAGATTCTGGACCAGTGGGCGAGGTCGGTGAAGCGGGGAGGGGGATCCCGAGTTCGTTGGTGAGAGGGATGACGTCACAGGGGAGGGGGATTTTCAACATTTCAAAATGGCGTCGCGCGCGCGAGCCGAACCGAGTTCGTAGGTGGAGGGGGTGGATGATGTAAATATAGCGCGTCAATTATTGTAAATCAATCGTCGCGGTAGCCCATGGAGTAAATACGACATTGCACCGTGCCATGCCGTGTGTTTATATTTTAGCAGGATTGAACGCGTTTTGACGCCTGTAACGTTCTCGAACGAGACAAGTAGATCGTTTTACTCGTAGAATGATGGGGTTGGTTCGGGTGACGTGCGATAAAGAAATCAATTTCACGAACGAGAGTCCTCCTTTTAAGAATAGATAACAAAAATAGTTTATTCAAAAAAGTTATGGTTCTAAGTTCGAGTTGAACAAAAGGTACGACGCGGTGTCGAGGAATTGTAATATGAAATATAATAGAACGAAAATGATTACGTAACGACGCGTTGGTCGGTAAAACAGAATACTGTTCGATTTTCGCTCGTGTCGCTATGTTAGCTATCGACACACGCGCGAAAGATGATTCCTTCTCTTAGGGTTGTAAGGCCCAAGTGACTCCGTGGTACGCGGTGCTGATGACTATATCACTCGCCAAATTAATTTTGAATGATTGTTTAATGATTGAATGGTCGAAAAGAAACTTGCTGGTCCGTATGATGACCAGACAAGAGTGCGAATGTCTTTTGATCGATGGTCTTAGTCACGAATGCTTGACTAGACCAAACGCGCTAGTCCGTACGATGACTAGAATACGAGAGCTCTTGACTCAGGATCTTAGTCACGAATGCTTGACTAGATCACGTGAAATTGATTGTATCAGTAGAGTGCTGAACGAGTTTGTAATGCGAGATGAATGCGTTCGCTCGAGAGACGATTGAATTCTGTCTTGTCCACGCTTTTCGACGTCGAAGGTAGACCAAGACATCAGAATTTCGGGAGGTGTCAAATTGCTGATTGGCTAGCTTTTCCTCGAAGAGGAGGGACCTTCCTTCCGCGATTTCGGTGGTGGAAATAAAGCCTCTCCTTCTTGGTGACGTAGCGGAGGAAAAACCAGACATCTGGCTAGCAAGCCTAGCCAGGTTATTTGGTCGGAGCGTCTCGCTAGGGTCGCGGTTTATGGCTGTATTGTTCCGCGAGTCAGCGGTGGATGACGGTATGTGCCGGTTCGAGGTTACTGTATCTCACCCGCTGACAGAGCAATTCAAACGGATTATCTCAGAGCGAAGGTACTCGAAATTACCCCGAAAAACGGCACGATGTCGATTGCCTCTTGGTCATCTGGCAGGCAAATGGTTCTCAACGAATGCTTCGAGAACAAGCAATTGCCCACCGTAATAAATGTTAAATTTTGCCTTGCCCTGAGCCAGCTTGTGTCCCGTAAGACGGAACAGCTAGGTCGGTATAATAGGACACAAAATTAATTAACTTAAATATCGCTTTAATCGGTAGAATCCGAAATGACGTTCAGTCAAAAAAATGAACGATAAATTACAACACTAAGTCACAGAAAATAGTATTTACGCTTAGTCGAAAAGAAATAGTATTTGGCGCTTTGTCGAAAGGAAATACTATTTGACGCTTAGTCGAATAATAGAACGGAAGATTGCGCTTGATTGGTCGGAATTACGGCACTTTCGATCAGTATAACATAATTTAAAGTTGTGACATTGATTGATATAGAAAGTTACTAAATCGCTAATTGAACATAAGATCACGACACTAAGTCGGTATAATATAATACAGTGTTGTGGAAGGTGTCTGGATCGAGATTCTCCCTGAGAATCAGCGCAGGCTACACATCGTTACTTTTCTGGTTTTGTCAACCCTTCTCCTAGATTTCCTCAAGACTAATAGGATCGCAATCAGAGATGGGCATTATTTAAATAAAAAATTATTTAAATAACGTATCAAATAAAATAGGTTTTATCTTTATTTGTCATCAAATAAAAATAACCCAGAGTTATTTTTATTTCAAATAAAAATAAGTGAGAGTTACTTTCATTTGAAACGTCACAAATAATTTATTTCGTTCGACGTGAATATATCCGTTGGCCACAAATAATTTTCTCGCTTGACGTGAAATTATCCGGCGGCCACAAATATTTTTCTGGTTTGACGGAATTCATTTTAACCTTCAAATAATTTTGTCGTCTTTCCATGCATTTGTATTTGAAAAAAATTATTTGAAGCGCAAATAGCTCTGGGAGTAGAGAGCGAGAGAGAGGGGGAGCGTGTGCGAGAAGGATAGAGATAGATGATACTTTTTCGCTCTCTGTAGCGGTAAGCAGGAGAGCATGATGCGAGGAGGTAGTTGTTAGAGCGATTTTTGGATTAATAATTATTTTGTGTTTAGTAAGTTATTCGTGAAATTTAGTGCGGAATGTAACGAAGGGGCTGTGTTTTTTTCAGCAAATACTGTGTGTAAATGCGTAAATTATTTACACGTAATGTGTAATTGGTTTGGTTGTTACCTGGTGTAATAATTTTCATACAATTTTAAATATGTAAACAATCGGTTTTATTTTAGCTATTATTTTAGGTTACTCAGGTACCCATCTGTAAAAATATGAGTTGTACCTGCAGTTGTTGAATAAATTATAATTGATAAATTGTTAATATGCCTGCAGGAATGATTTAATAAATAAAACCGATTGTTTACATGTTTAAAATTGTATGAAAATTATTACACCAGGTAACAACCAAACCAATTACACATTACGTGTAAATAATTTACGCATTTACACAGTATTTGCTGAAAAAACACAGCCTATTGAAAATATAGAGGCGGAAACCGTCGCGAGAGCATTCGTTACCGGCTGGATCGCGCGATTCGGCACGCCCCTGCGAGTGACAACAGATCAGGGCAGACAATTCGAGTCTAATTTGTTTAGACGACTCAACGAGTTATTAGGTACAAAACATTTACGAACGACTGCTTAACACCCAGCGGCAAACGGCCTAGTCGAACGTTTTCACAGGCAATTAAAGGCAGCGATAAAATGCCACGGCGACGAGCGTTGGACCGATGCATTACCAGTGGTATTACTAGGAATTCGGGCAGCGTATCGAGAGGACCTACGGGCATCGGTGGCGGAATTAGTGTACGGCGAGAACGTGCGACTTCCGGCAGAATTTTTCGCTAGCTCGACGGGAAATGACGCGGAACCGGCGGAAATGGTCAAACAACTTCGCGCGTTCTTTAAAGAGCTTCGACCGACCACGGGGTCGCGACACGGGCAGAAAAAAATCTTTATGTTCAAAGATCTTGCCACCGCCTCTCACGTTTTTGTGCGAGTCGATTCCGTAAAGGGCCCGTTGCAGAACCCTTACGAAGGGCCTTTCCCCGTCATTTCTCGTTCCGCGAAGACTTTTGTAATTCGGCGGAGAGGCAGAGATACGACGGTATCCGTAGATAGGCTGAAGCCAGCTTACTTGTTCGAGGAATGCAAGAAACCGCGCGAAACGCACACTCAGGCACCGCGGATAGATGGGCGACGCGAGCCTATCGACGTTAGAACGACAGACAAACAGGAATCGGTACGTACGCGTTCCGGTAGACGCGTGAGGTTTCCTACCCGTCTGCAAGTCGGCCGAATGTAATTCAAAAGAAAGCGCATCTGTAAATAGTCGTTTAGCTGTAAATAATCATTTAGCTGTAAATAGTCATTTAGCTGTAAGTTGTATATAGTTGTAGAGTTAGCCTAGTCGTAAGTAGCTAATAAGTAACAATAAGTTTAATCACTACCCAAAGTTTCTGCAAGTATCGTTTACACTGGCGAGGGGGTGATGTAGCGACCGCGCAACGGCTAAAAGCAAAGTCAAACCGCCGCGAAGCGAAAAATAAAAAAAACCTACATGGCCGATTGCTGGAGACTAACAGTTTCAAATCGGCATACGGTTACGGCCCGCGAACAAAGCGAACAGCTGAGGTTAGCCCCCCACCACGGGTCGCGGGCCGTAAGGTAAATATCGAAGTTCACCTCGAAAACGAACAGAAAGCCGTTAACGCACCGAGCGACGACGACACCGTTATAATTATAATTATCAAATAAACGAACACGTTAAACGGTAAAAAGTATTCTTTCCGTACCAATCCCTTCATATATATAAACTTGTGAAATGTTGAAATGTCTCGCAAAAAATTAAATAAAATTTTTATGGTTTTGCAGATGCTTGCACTACTTTGGATCTGTCGAGAAGTTGGAGGCCCATGCAGTGGACTGTGGGCAAATGAACGATTGTGCCATTCTGCTGCCCAACGAAGGCGACAATTTCCTCAGTTTCAAGAACCACTGCATGAAGGAGCGACATCCATTCGTGGTGTATGCAGATCTCGAGTGTATAATCGAGAAAACGGAAGACCGCATGATGGGTGATGCGGATTCTAAATTACACGCGTACCAGCAACATAAAGTGCACAGCATTGCATATTATATGCATTGTTGGTACGATACATCGCTATCAACGTATCGATGTCGCCGCGATGCGGATTGTGTTTCGTGGTTCGTAGACGAACTAAAAAATTTTGCAAACTTTGCCAAACCCATTCTAGCCAATAATGCTTCTATGGAAAAGTTGACGAAAGACCAGTGGACGACATTTCGCAATGCTACACATTGTCATATTTGCGAAGAGCCATTCGAGACTGATGATGTACGAGTTCGCGATCATTGTCATATATCCGGACGGTTTAGAGGACCCGCACATTCGAAATGCAATTTAAATTATAAAAATGCGTTTTACATCCCCATAGTTTTTCATAATTTATCTGGCTATGATTCGCATTTCATTATCATGGAAATAGCTGCCGCTTTCAAAGGTCACGTTGATGTATTACCTATAACTAAGGAAAAGTATATTTCTTTCACAAAAAATGTTGAAGATCCGGCTGAATCAGACTCACGAAATCATATTAAATTGCGATTCATCGATTCATACAAATTTCTCAATACCAGTCTCGACAAATTAGCATCTTTTCTTAACACAGATCAATTAAAAATTTTACGATCCCAATTTGAAACATTATGCATTGAAGATTTCAATTTATTAACGCGAAAGGGTGTCTTTCCATATGAATATCTCGATTGCGCGAACAAGCTGCAGGAACCATGCTTACCATCGCGTGAGTCATTCTACAGTTCGTTAACGGGTGAGACTGTATCCGAGAGCGATTACGCGCACGCCGAGACTGTTTGGCAACGTTTCGGGATTAAAACCTTGGGCGAATACAGCGACTTGTATTTGAAAACAGATGTCTTGTTATTGGCAGATATTTTTGAAAATTTTCGCGAAAGTTGTATCAAGAGTTATGGATTAGATTCTGCGCATTATTATACATTACCTGGTTTCATGTGGGATGCTATGTTAAAACATACCAAAATTACATTCGAATTGCTCACCGACGTCGATATGGTCATGTTTATCGAACGCGGTATACGCGGGGGTTTAAGTAAATGTTCCGGAAGATACGCACATGCCAATAACAAGTACATGCCATCTTACGACGCATCGGAACAGTCATCATACTTGATGTATTTTGACGTGAACAATTTGTATGGATGCGCAATGTGTCAGCCCCTGCCATACGCTAAATTTCAATGGGTCGAAGATGTTGCAAATTTTGACGTGTCTTCGATCGCTGTCGATTCGCCCACAGGATACATTCTCGAGGTAGATCTGGAATATCCGCAACGTCTGCACGACGCTCATGCAGATCTACCGTTCTGCCCGACGCGTGCCAAACCACCTGGCAGCAGACAGGACAAGTTACTTGCGACATTATACGATAAGCAGCGTTACGTTATCCATTATCGCAACCTGCAGCAGTGCACGCGTCACGGTCTTCGTATTACAAAGATACACCGCGTGCTTCAATTCGCTCAATCTCCCTGGCTCCGCGATTACATCGAATTAAATACACGGTTCAGAACAGGCGCGACAAACGATTTTGAGAAAAATTTATACAAATTGATGAACAACGCGGTATTTGGTAAAACTATGGAAATCGTACGAAACCATGTGGACGTAAAACTTTTAACACATTGGGATGGACGATATGGCGCGGAGGCAATGATCGCTAAACCGAATTTCCACAGCAGAAGTGTTTTTTCGGAAAATTTAATAGCTGTTGAATTGCGCAAAGTCGAGGTGAAATTAAACAAACCGATATACGTGGGTATGTGCATTCTGGACATGTCGAAAATTTGTTTGTATGAATTTCACCACGATTACATGTCTCCACTGCTCGCTCAAAATTGTAAAATTCTGTATACCGACACTGACAGCCTCATTTATCACATTCAATGCGAAGATATCTACGAATCTATGAAATACAATATCGATAGATTTGACACATCCGATTATCCTAACTACAATCCATATAATATGCCGCGCTTAAATAAGAAGGTTCCGGGGTTGATGAAGGATGAAAATAATGGTGCGATAATGACTGAATTCGTAGGTCTTAGAGCGAAAATGTTTGCACTTCGCGTAGACGGTAAAAAAGATACAAAAAAGGCGAAAGGCGTCAAGACCAACGTCATAGCCAGAACGATAACTTTCGACGACTACGCGCAGTGTTTGCAAAGGGAGATCGAAATGGTTCGCAGACAATCATGCATACGGTCTAAATTGCATAAAGTGTACACCATTTCGGAATCCAAAATCGCTCTAAGTCCATACGACGACAAGCGGCATATTGTACCCGATTCGACGGACACTCTGCCCTGGGGACATTACAAAATTCCACTATAAAAAATTTAATTGTAAAAATATAATTGTAAACCGTGTATTATTATTTTACAATACATTATTTTATTTATTTAAATATCATTGTAAACCATGTATTATTATTTTACAATACATTATTTTATTTATTTATGTATTATTATTATTTTACAATACATTATTTTTCGTTATCCATGAATTGTGTGATTTATCAAACCCCAACCACTTAACGTATACCTTATCCCCCTTCCTACGCAACACTTTTTCCACTAGATACACATCAGGATCGGTGACGCGCTGCAGCTCGTGATCATCGAATCCTCCTGCAACAGGTTTTCCACAGGAATCGACGAGCAGATACGTCGCGGGATTAGTTGCCTGTACTTTGGCTATCTTGAACACCTCCGTTGTCAAATTCGGTGTTTTAAATTTGCTCACACGCACAAACTCGCCCAGGTGTATAACCTTTATCGAAGATGGTTTTGAATTTGCTCACACGCACAAACTCGCCCAATTTGAATCTCGCTGAAGCAGCAATCTTTATGTTGCTGTATACGGTGGCTAGCAGTTTATCGGCGATCGCATTTTGATGGTTCTATGTTTTCATGCGTTATACTTGGCAAGTTGACGCGGTAGCGTATCGGTCCATTTATAGGTTCCATTGAGCGTAAACAGTTTCCACATATTGTTCTTCAAAGTTCGATTGAAACGTTCTACGACGGAGGCCTTCATCACCGAATACGTCGAATAATGATTAATGGCATGCTTTGCCAAGAGTTTCTGCACATCGGCGTTGTAAAATTCTTTTCCTTGATCGGTTTGCAAATTTTTCGGATATCGATCTCTAAATATCTTTGCAAACGCTTTAGTCACCTCAGCACCACTTTTAGTCTTGAACGCCCATGCATACTTGCTCAACACATCATTCGCATTGTCGCGTATAAGATGTTTGCAAATCTTTGCATACGTCTGACAGAGATAGAAGCAGTCAACGTTCGAGTGACGCCCCATTGCAAAGTATTCCCTTATCGTATCTTGCTTGTCACATTCCACGTCATCAAAGATAAAAATGGAATTCGGAAGCGATTCGCTCGGTGGGATGACATCACTGTTATCACATTCAAAGTGGTACGATAGACGTTCAGAGTGGTACGATAGATGTTCGATAGATGTTTAAAGTGGTTCGATACACGTTGAAAGTGGTACCATACACGTTGAAAGTGGTATCATACACGTTCGACAGATGTTCAAAGTGGTACGATAGACGTTCGATAGATGTTCAAAGTGGTACGATAGACGTTCGATACATGTTCAAAGTGGTTCGATAGACGTTGAATACATGTTCAAACTGGTTTGATACACGTTCAATGCACGTACAGAGTGGTACGATAGATGTTCCATAGATGTTCAGAGTGGTACGATAGATGTTTAAAGTGGTATCATACACGTTCCATAGATGTTCAGAGTGGTTCAATACATGTTCAATAGATGTTCAATAGATGTTTGATATGTGATCAAAGTGGTTTGATACACGTTGGATACCCGTTCAAAGCCGTTCGATTCACGTTCAGAGTGGTACGATTTACGTTCAATACCCGATCAAAGCCATTCAATACCCGTTCAAAGCCGTTCAATACCTGATCAAAGCCGTTCAATACCCGTTCAAAGTCGTTCAATACCTGTTCAAGCCGTTCAATACCCGTTCGAAGCCGTTCAATACCCGTTCAATACCCGTTCGATTCACGTTCAAAGCCGTTCAATACCCGTTCAATACCCGTTCAAAGCCGTTCAATACCTGTTCAAAGCCGTTCAATACCCGTTCAAAGCCGTTCAATACCTGTTCGATACCCGATCAAAGTCGTTCAATACCCGATCAAAGCCGTTCAATACCCGTTCAAAGTCGTTCAATACCCGTTCAAAGCCGTTCAATACCCGTTCAAAGCCGTTCAATACCCGTTCATTACCCGATCAAAGCCGTTCAATACCTGTTCGATACCCGATCAAAGTCGTTCAATACCCGTTCGATACACGATCAAAGTCGTTCAATACCCGTTCGATACACGTTCGATTTACGTTCAGAGTGGTACGATTCACGTTCGAGTTACATTCAGAGTAGTATGGTATAGCGAAATGATGTGTTAAAGAAGGGAAAGAAGATGCGTGTGAATAAGGAGAGGATTGTCAGCGAAAATGATGACGAGTGTGTGGAAGAATGGGGTGGTCAGCGAAGATGAAGGTGGTGAACAATAACATCTTACGCAGCATAATTCTTTCTATGATTCACGCTTATGACGAATTAGCGCGCAAAATCATACGACACAGTTTCTGCTGACACCCAATTCTAAGATTCGACGCTTTCAATTTCAATTCGACGAGTGTCCCAAAAATGTCGCGTTTCCTTGAAAGGGGTGATTCAGGGGGTGATTTGAAACAACTTTTTCTTTAGCGAAAATATTGTCCGAAGCTTCGTTAAGGAGATATTAACCAAAAACTCCGACCAATCAAAGCGCGCGCCTTCCGCCCGAGTTCCCGCGGTAGCGTTGGCTACGCGGTAGGCGACCGCGCTTATGCTACGAACGTACGAACAAGCAAGTCGGCATGCATCGAAGGAAACCGCGTTACACATTTTTTTTTTAAAGCAGAATCTTAAATAAGAATAATTTGAAGTGAGAGGACAAGAAGTACGTAAATTTCGTTTTTAAATAAGGCATAAACGAAAAGGTAACGTAACAGAAAATGTACGACAAGTGATCGTAATTCGTTATTGAGGTAAAAATCCGTAGTTTAACAACGGCCAACACAACTAAATTTAAAAAATAATATTAGGTGTACGAATAAATTCTTCCCGACTGGAATTTCTATCGCGGTGGTATTCAGAAGCTGCCAGAAAAATGGCAAAAGGTAATTAACAATAATGGAAATTATTTGGATGATCGAGTTTTCATATTTTTTAAATCGAACTGTTATTGTACCCTAAAATCGGAAAGAATTTATTTCTACACCTAATAATCACCAATAAATTAAACAAAACTCACCCTTTCGGACATTCCTTTCCTTGCTTTCCTTCCCTTTTCGGAAACCTGTGTCACTAGGCCACTGTACCGATCCTGGTCATCGGCGTCCAGTGCTCAGCTGATCGCAGGGTCAATGTACCGAATATTCACTTCACTGCACGGCTACTAACACTGTTCACTTAATTTATGTTTCACGGAACGTGTTGTTCTTACGTTACAAAAATTGGTGGCCCCGAAAGGGGCCGATTACTGTTAATTACTGGGACGAGATTACTACTATTACCCGGCGAAAAGAAGATTCGTGGCAGACGGTCTCGGGCTGTGCAGTCCGCTGCTGTGACGATTGGTCGCGTCACCTATTTGGGCACACTTTTACAGACGGGGCACACGTATTTTGGTTATTGGCTGAAGTTGCCACATACATTGTCGCACCGCGCGACGAAGAGATCGAACGAAACACGAGATCGAGTGGGATAGAGCGATCTGACCGACGATCGTCAAAACAAAACAATAGCGTAGGCTACAGATCGCTCTATCCCACTCGGTCTCGATGTGTTTCGTTCGATCTCTTCGTCGCGCGGTGCGACAATGCATGTGGCAACTTCAGCCAATAACCAAAATACGTGTGCCCCGTCTGTAAAAGTGTGCCCAAATAGGTGACGCGACCAATCGTCACAGCAGCGGACTGCACAGCCCGAGACCGTCTGCCACGAATCTTCTTTTCGCCGGGTAATAGTAATAACCTCGTCCCAGTAATTAACAGTAATCGGCCCCTTTCGGGGCCACCAATTTTTGTAACGTAAGAACAACACGTTCCGTGAAACATAAATTAAGTGAACAGTGTTAGTAGCCGTGCAGTGAAGTGAATATTCGGTACATTGACCCTGCGATCAGCTGAGCACTGGACGCCGATGACCAGGACCGGTACAGTGGCCTACTGACACAGGTTTCCGAAAAGGGAAGGAAAGCAAGGAAAGGAATGTCCGAAAGGGTGAGTTTTGTTTAATTTATTGGTGATTATTAGGTGTAGAAATAAATTCTTTCCGATTTTAGGGTACAATAACAGTTCGATTTAAAAAATATGAAAACTCGATACAAAGAGACAAAGATAATCACATCCCCCAGATGACCAACCACCTCAAGTTGATCGCTGTGTCCGTTGCGTCGGAATAAATCAATAGAAGTTTTTCGCAAATATTTCGGAAACAAAGGTTCGCCATTAGTTTTGTTCCATGCTGGCGCATACGCTAACAATAATACCGGTAGTTTCTGGCAAATATCTCGGCAACGAAGGTCGAGCGGCGGTAACATGAATAGGAAAAAGTTGTTCAGAATCATGTCCCCGACAACATATCCAAAAATAATTGAAATCGGTGAGGAAACACCTGTTCTGCATAATTACCGAGAATATTTGTAAGTGCATAGCTCTATCATACCAAGAATCCATGATCCTTCCCGCAAACGCCCTTTTTCAAATTTTCTCCTTCCAATTTTACACTCGTCAATTTCTACTATTTTTTCAGGACTACCGAGTAGTCCCTCTGCAATATATTCTTTATCGAGGCCTATAGTGCACGCCTCTCTGCAGAACGAAAATCTATCTGCTATTGTTTCAGAAGAAACTATCTGTCCATTGACAACACTGCACTCATGCATAGTTTGCTCAAAAGAAAACCGCCAAGCAAAAGCGTATGTTATTATCAAGCAGCTTTCAATACTTATATGGCAACGTTCGAACCTATTTTCATGTAAAATAAACAATAGAATATAATATAAATACATTTTCAACATAAAGGCAGTTAAAATGTGTAATACAAATTCGATAATAAAAAGCATAATAACAATACTAACCATGTATTATGCGCTACTGCACTGCTATGAATGTATTTATTATGTTTGCGACATCGAAAACGGCCTAAACCTCCTTCTTCTTCAACATATACCATTGGCGTTTTGTGTTTTGTGCACCATTTTTCCCGTGGAATTAAGTCAATTTCTCTACACCACTCAATTGCTGCCTCATGATTACTTAATTTCTTAGCGAGGGAAAATAAATTTATATGATTCATTGTAATCCTCAAGCGATCTATACGTAATTTTAGCAATGTCCCACGTGCGCGCGATAGAACCTTATGACGACGAGATGAATGGAAAAGTGACTCGCGTGTCTATCTTGAGCGCAAGACAATGTTCGCCGCGCGCAAAGTCTGTCGAACCGTCTGTAGGAGCCCTAAGTCGCATGACTTGGACAACATAGTAAGAGTGAAAGAACGTTCTACCACATTATTGAAAAGCAAAACGTAGGTCGAGGAATGTCGTGATGCACAAACGAATCAACGCGGACGCGTGGAAGCCCATCCACGATTCCCCTTCTATTCCGTTCCGTTGTCAGTTCCAACACGAATCAGAAAGAAAATCTAACCCAAACCAATACTAACATCCATTATCAAGCTGATATCTCTTTCTAAGTTCATCTCTGTTTTATAGATTTTAGGAGATTAATAAGGAGAATGCATTGAAGCTTGGCCCCGTGCGAACTCACATCGGTTCGCTACCATGCTTTACGCGCCCGCGAGCGGGCGCGCGCCCCCCGCCCCATTCTAACCCAATCCAATACTAATACTCAGTATCAAGCTGATATCTCTTTCTAAGTTGATCTCTGTTTTATAGAATTTAGGAGATTAATCTTTTTTTCAACTAGTCTTTCGCGTCGATTGGTACACGCTTTACGCGGCCGCGAGCGGCCGCGCGCCCCCGCAACATTAGTACCCACACCAACACCAATACCTCGGTCAGCGTGGAATCTCGTTTTGCTTTGTGTTTGGGAAATAGTTTTGTGAGCGCTGGTAGGATTTTGAGGTTAAGGTCGACGGTGAAAAGGTGCACACTCAATCACAGCGATTAAAAGAGAATGAGGTCTTTATTATAAAATGTGCACAAACGGTTTAGCCGTGATGCACGTTAACAACAGAATGAGCCCCCGTACACTCTATCGTACAATAATGAACACGTATCAAACACGTGGACACGCGGACACGCACAATCGCGAATGCACAATCAGTCGATTTATACACTCGAACTGTGTCGCGAACACCGTGCTGAGTCCCCTTTTGAATCTAACGTGATTTGAGCACTGATTTACTTGTTGAGCAACGGTTTTGAAAGACAATGAACAAACGCGTTGTACTTTGAACACAGTTATGAACAGAATGTCGTTAAGATGGATGCGCATTTCCGCCTTGGCGTTTTCTCGAACCTTCTCGAGCGTCGATCGACAAGACGGACCCTGATTGGTCGATTGATCGCGGATCGACCGTGACTTCCGCTGCCCAGCAGGTGCTGCGGTGATCGAGAGTGCGGCGGCACAGTGAACTATTCATTCCCAAACATGCTCCCGCCATCAACAGCTGATTGAAGATGTTGATGTTGAATCTGAAACAGGCAAGATTGCCAATTTTGCAATTGGCCTGATTAGTGTTGTAGTGGCGGTCTTGAGCGTCACGACTCGGGTGAGTCCATCCTTCCCTGGATGCAAGGTGATGACCCTCGCAAGTGGCCACTTGCTTGGTGGAAATCGCTCATCTGTGATGAGCACCAGGGATCCGATCTTCAAGTCGTTGGTTGGATGATGTCATTTGGTGATGGATAGTTGTCTCTGCAAATAGTGGGATTTTTTTTATTTTTATTTTATTTATTTATCATACGGGAAGTCCCATGGTATACAAAAGAATATATAAAAAACTAGCGAAAATTACAGAGAGTCTAAACACAAAATTAGCGGCAATTAATACCGGTTATATAGCATAATCGTGAGATCGTTTAGATTCACACGTACTTTTCTTCCCCAGCAGTATACTTCCTCTTTGATCTACTCTGACCCAGTAAACCGCATATGTAGTGTAGCTAATACATATTGCGATAGCATAGACTTTTTCGATAATAATATAAGCAGCTTTATAAACTCCGTTCATAGTAACTTGAATAACCTATGATTTGTCCGTCTTAACTGTAATACCTATTATGTACACTAATGGGGACCTATCCCCGTTTATCAATAAATAATAATAATAATAATAACCGTTCTAACTTACATAACAGATACACTACGTTAAACCACTCTGGTTATAATCAATCCTGTGAAGTAACATCCTAAACGAGTTAAGGGAGCACAGGAAGGGGTCCGTACTGCATAAATGTTGGTTCACAGTACTCATTGCCCTATTAATAGGGTCACACGCATAAAACCGATACTTCGGCAGACTAGATACGAAAATAGGCCTTGATCGTAAGCCCCTCACTGGCACATTAAACTTAACTATGGACAACAAATAAGGACTGCTTATGAAGCCATTAATAATCTTAAACAGAAACATCACATCCGCAATATGCCTACGATTTTCCAGAGTGGCTAACCTAAGGGATGAAAGTACCTGGCGGTAATCATGGTCAGTTCTGTCCATAGGATTACCTTGAGTGCGTAAGGCAAATCTCAAAAATGTATGCTGCACACTTTCAATTGCTCTTATATATTTCGTGTGTCTAGGGCTCCAAATGATCGAAGCATATTCAACATGAGGCCTGACAAGGGCCACGTATAACAACTTCAGGGTTTCTATTTTCTTAAAATGCCTTGCAAACCTGGAGATAAAACCTACTGTTCTCATGGCCTTATTAATACAGTGCGTATAATGAGGCCTGAAATCGAAACAGGGTGTTATGCAGACACCAAGGTCAATGACCTCCTGAACTTCCCTTAGCACAACCCCTTGTAAATAGTAGGAGTACTTGACAGGTGACCTAGAGCGAGAGGCACTAAGAACAACACACTTATCCGTGTGTAGCTGCATTCCATTAATCACACACCAGCGCTCCAGTCTAACCAAGTCCTCCTGCATACTACGAACATCTTCGACATCCTGAATTATTCTGAACAATTTCAAGTCATCCGCATATAAGAGAAAATTGGTGTTAGAAAGAATATCGGCAATATCATCTATAAATATAATAAACAATAAGGGCCCCAGATGCGACCCCTGAGGAACGCCAGAGGAAACACCAATCGGAGATGAAAGACAACTCGATACCTTGACAAACTGCTCACGCCCTGTTAGATAGCTTTTTATCCAGGTTAAAAGGGACCCTCCAAACCCCCATAATGAGAGTTTACGAAGCAACACTGAGTGATCAACGGTATCGAAAGCCTTCCGAAAATCCGTGTATACCGTGTCTACCTGTTGGCCCTCGTCAAGAGCTCTAGATACAAAACTATGATACACCGCCAGATTAGTGGATGTGGAACGCTTCGGGACAAAACCATGCTGTTCGGGACTAATGACATTAGATAACTGAGAGGACAACTCAGTAACTATCTCCTCAAATACCTTAGGCATTAAAGATAGTTTACAGATAGGACGATAATTACGTACATCAGCTCGGTCACCGGCCTTAAAAACTGGAGTTACAAGACTAGATTTCCATATCTTGGGAAAAGCTCCGGTAGTAAGTGAAGCATTAAAAATATTCCAAAGAGGTCTTGCCAGAATAAAGCTGCACTGTCTAAGGAACAGAGGGGGAATGCCATCGGCACCCGGGCCCTTTTTCATATCAAGACCACTGAGCTTAGTGACAATATCACTAATAGAAACAGAGAGGTTATTTAGGATAAGATTCTTTTCGGAGATATGGTCAATGTCTAAGGCCGATGACTGTACACTAGGAGTAGTATAAACTGATCCAAAGTAAGTTGCAAAAAGATCTGCAATTGCCAAACTCGACGAAGCAGTTGAACTGTCATTGCACATAGAAGCGGGAAACCCCTGGTTACCTCGTTTGGCATTCACAAAGCTCCAGAAAGACCTTACATTATCCTGTAGCGAAATTTCAGTAGTCTCAACATACGCCCGGTAATCCGATTTAGTTAGTAATTTACACTGTGGATCGAATACTAGAAAATAGCAGGTAGTCCCTTCTAGAGTTAGAGGTTTTATACATCATGTGTGCTCGCTTCTTGTCACGAATGAGCGATTTCAATCGAGGCGAAAACCACCTAGGATAGAGCGATGGTCTAAAGGTCCTCACAGGGACAAAAGCCTCAATAACATCATTTAGGTGAGAATATAGACTGTCCACTGCAAGATCAGGGTCAATACCCCTGGACTCGGCATCCCAGTCTATTGCATTTAAGTGATTAATAATACTAGGATAATCGCCTCGCTTGAAATCGAAATACGTGACACAATCACGACTCGTATCAGTTGACACAACTGAATCAGTTAAATACACATTTAACGGTGGATGATATTGATCAGGAGCGATTAGGACATCGACGGCGTTGTCTACTGAAATTAAGGTATCCTTAACAAAAATTAAATCCAGGAAACTATTGAACGAGTTAGAAATAGTATTCGCCTGAGCTAGGCCGCAGTAGCTATATCCCTCAAGAAGAAGATCAATGGCAGTTGACTCAGAAGATGGAATACCCGCTTTTTTGGAACAACTTAAACCTAAAACAGTAGTCCAGACAGCATGAGGGAGATTATAATCTCCAAAAAAGCAGAAAACATCTTCACTAAAGTCTTGAAAAATCTGCGAAACACAGCCAACATGTTTCTCATAAAGATCCGGATGGGAGGCTGGCGGGAGATATAAAGCACCAAAAAATATGTACTTATTCTGAAGGCGTACCCGAACAAAGATCTGTTCCAGATCATCCCATATGGGATGAATCCTAAAGCTAGACAACGAGCTTTTAACTGCTACAAGGACTCCTCCTCCTCTTGAGAAGCTACTAGTGCGAGGGGATCTATCCACTCGGAAAATATTAAAATTACTCAGGCCCAGCTCGGACGAAGAGATAGATTCATCGAGCCAAGTTTCTACAAAAATAAGAATGTCGTAATTAACAGCCGCGCACAAGATAGCGTTCTTCAACTCTTCTAGTTTGGTTCTCAGCCCTCGAACATTCTGATAGTACACCATGGGACGACTTATTGGTTTTTTGAGGCAGGAACACGAGTTGGTCTTCGTTCAACGATGGTCGGCACCCCATGAATATATCTGATGGTCTTGTTCGTGTCCCCCGGCTGGTGAAATTCCCTCAGTTTCGCCCTAAGCAGCTCCAAGGCTTGACGCTGTGAACTGGTCTTATCATCCGTAATGTTACACGGCCCAGAATAGCGGGACTTGCCTCGCAAGATATTGATAACAGCCTCAGATGAATTCAACGCTACACACAGAGGCCTAGGAGCTGAGTCGTTACGTTTCCCAAGTCTCCGTAACGTCAGATTAGAGTAATCGGGATGACCACTGAGTCCAGAATTGTTGCATCTTCTTTTGAATGAACTGCCATCTGGCTGATGGCAGAACTGATGAATTCTCCACAGACGGTTCCGGAAGAGCTGAGAGTGGTTGTCCAACAAGAAAGTGCGCTGGTGTAAGTGCTGTGATGTCATCTGGGTCGTCACTGAGGGGCTCAAGCGGTCGTGAGTTGAGCATCGCTTCTATTTGTGTAAGACGTGTGCTGAACTCCTCATATGTGAGCACCGTCTCACTGACTGTGCGCCGGAGATGGTGTTTGATTGACTTCACGACCGCTTCCCACTTGCCTCCCATGTGTGGTGCGGCTGGTGGGTTGAAACGCCATTCTGTTTTGTCATTGACAAACAGCTGATTCAATCGTTGATGCGCCTCAGTCCCCTGGGTGAACATTTTCTTGAGGACGGTGTCAGCTCCAACGTAGTTGGTTCCGCAATCAGAGTGAAGAGTGAGAGGAATCCCTCTCCTGGACACGAATCTCCTGTAGGTGGCGATGAACCCTTCGGTTGTGTAGTCTGTCACCAGTTCTAGGTGAACAGCTGATGTCGTGCCTCCAACTCTAATGACTCCACTCTCATCGATGAATGCGGTGAGTCGATTAAAGACATGAGCAGCTGGCAATGTTGAGCCTGAGCTGAGCATCTTCATCTCGCTGGAGAAATAAAGCGCCTGCGTTGCTTTGATCCAGAAGATCCTGGCCCATTCTATGTCAATGGGCGATAAGGTGAAGAGCGGCAGCGTGACTGGAGCCTTCTTCAACCTTGAAACAAATCTGAAACAAACTGATGTGATGCGAATAAGTTTGTTGAGGGATGAATATTTATGTGAGGTCCCAGTGATATTCGATCTTTTGAATGTTGAGCCGCTTTGAAATTCCTGGACGAGCCTCTAGTGTACTCGAGTCGTCCTTCAACTTTGGTTGTGAGTTGTGAGGGTGTGGCTCTCGAAAGAGGTAGTTGGCCCATCAGATGATGGACACGGATCCCCCTTTGTCGAGCACACCCCACAACCTTGAAGTTGAATTCTATGAGGCTTGATGAAGGCAGCAATGTAGTTTGATAGCTCGTTGCGACTTGCTCGTTTGTATGATATCCAACATCCAGGATTCAAATGACACTTGAATATTGAATGTAGATCGAATTAGAGAGTCTTGGACTAGTCTCCTGACAGAAATGCAGTGATCGAGAGAGTACTGCTGCAGCATCACGAGTCATGTTGTGCAGATTGAACGACCCTCTCTAATGCACATATTGGGTGAGTTCTTTATTGTGAGGCTGTAACCGTTAAGCCGCGGGGTTACCGGTGGGACGGTGGAGGAACCGTATCGCCAGCTCAGGACGGTGGTCCAGGGCCGCCGATCGAATGACTTAGTACGCAGAGGTAAGGCAGAGTACGACAATTTATTTCGGCTGGAGTACAGGGTATCCCGGCCAGGTCTTTGCTGGCAAACAGAGTATGGACGGCTTAAACCTAGACTTAGTCTACCGCGGATCTCGGTGTGTATCGCGGCGCGCGGTTCGGTGTGTATCGCGTCGCGTACTTCGGTGCGTTGGCCGGCGGTGTGTATCGCGGCGCGTATCTCGGTCGTCGGTAACGTTTCGGCGAGAGTGGAGAGGATAGACGATTTGACCCTTCGGTGTCCAGGCGGGCCAACCCTGCCAATGGACCCTGGTCGGAGAGTCGGGGGGGTCCGGTCACCCAGTGGGCACAGCCCGCGGGTGATTCGGCGACTGTAAGGACGCTCTCGAGAACAGAGATAACTCTGTTCGGGAGATCGATGGCGGTTATCGGTATTGCGTCCAGAGGATGGCTCACGCTGTCCTTCTGGGAACCGTGGAGGTGTGGAGTCGAAAAATGCACAGAGACTCAGTCTGTGGACGCACAAGAACTGGTGTGAAACACGGGCGCTTGTCTTTCGCAAGAACGAGTGTTACGGCACAAGAACGTGGAATCGCACAGGAGGTCTCCGGGAGAGGCGTACTGTTCGTACTAACGCTCTAGGCGGTCTCTGCCAAATAGGCCTATGCCCCCGACCTGTATGTCCTCGTCCGCACATTTTCGACAGCGAGAGAGTCTCTCGTTGCGAAACCCTCTCGCGCCAGTTCTCGGTATTGCGGACGAGTGGTGGGGGGCAAGACCGTTGGCGTAGCGCGGTACGCGCTACCTCGGTCGGGCGCGTGGTGGGGGGTAAGATCGTCGTCCCACCGGCGTAACTCGTTACAAGGCCTTCCAGTGTGATTCTCGAGAAGTGATCCATGTCTGCATGATTTGATAATCCGTCCACAGAAGTAGTAGCAATGTAGAGAGTGGTAGTTGTTTGAATTTGACTCGCACCCAAATGCGAGTCTCGGACTTGTGAATTTTCTTGATACGTGTTGCCTCCACTTGGAACACGGGAGTGACGTCACTTTGAGATCTGTGGACGGTGCGCTCACGGTAAGTGGATTACCGCCGTCATGACGAGTTGATAGGCATCTAAGAAGCAGAATGATTCCACTGTAGAGTCATTATAGGTGTTCAACCACCTATAGCCTGAGAGCGTGCGCACGCTTATGTAATCTTCTCTGATGCTGAGCAAGTGAGGTTAAGGGATGACTTCATCCTTGGGATGGCAGTGGATCATCCCAATAGAGCATGTGCAGCCACGACTCTTGCAATTCATCCTTGCTTGAATTGTGACCAGTGATAAGATGCTGAATGGATCACAGATTTCCTACTTCTGTGAAAATGAACACATTCTGTGAAAATGACAGTGGTTACTGGCCTGGAAGACAATGTAAATTTGTAATTGATAAGTGAAGTTGAACACAAAGGTGTTAAGTTGTCGGTGAAAGCGCGCCTTTGAAGTTGCGCGCCCAGTTGTTGCAGTCATCGAGCGAGATGATTGGGCTTCTTTGAATTCCGATGGGTGATTGAATTCTACTTGGGAGATGTGAGGTGAGCCGCCTCCCGCGTCTCTGGTTGTTTGCTTGATGAATTGTCCCAATGAGTTCGTTTAGTTGGAGAAATTACATCAAGCAACGGGGAAAATGTTGAATGCCATTTGATTGTGGAAGCCCTCCCGCGTTGCACAGGTTTTTTAATTGATGAGCTATTGTAATGAGCATCTCACCTGTGTCTGCACCTCCAAATATGTCATCGATCCACAGTATTCGTTGAAGATCCTGATCGTCTTCATGAATCTTGACTTGATGATACATCTTTGTCACATCTGTGGCAAAAATATACTTGTGCTGGCGTATCCACAGCAGCACGTCAGTGATGTTAAGGAGTAGATTTGCACCCGTGTGAACAAATCGTTGATAGAATACCCAGTTGAAGTAGGGCTTGATCCGTTGAAGACGACTCTCAATTTTGTCGTCTGGCTGTCTAGCTTCAATACTCCATGATGTGGAAGATTAAACACAGAGTAAGTATTAGGTGAAAGTGCTGGTGCTCTTACCATGTGACGGAGCTCCTCGTACTCTTGCATGAAGCCTTGATAGAGGTCGCGATACTCGTTGTTCTTGTTGAGTTTAACGAGCGTGCGCTTCAAGCAAGCGTGAGCTGTTTGATATGAATTACCCAACAGCTTCGGAGTCTCCTTCAGAGGAATGCGCACAGTGTATCGTCTTGTAGAATCACGAATGTGTGTCGCTCAAAAGTGATCCTCACATTCTTGTTCCTCAGGTGTGAGCTTCAGGGATGCATCTGTCGGGAGCTCTTCTTGAATCCAAAATCGTGTCAGCATGTCTTGCAAAGAAGTGTCAGCATGCTGCACGACGGCAGAGTGATGTGCGGTGGCCTTGCGCAGATCCACTGTAACTGGTCCAAGAATGAGCCACCCAAAAATGGACAGCTGTCACAACACTCATTGGGTCTTGTTGAACCATAATGGATGCGATGGAATACAGAGGCAGAGTCGTAAATTCTGCCTCTCAGTTGATGAGGGCGATGTCCTGCAGAAGCAAAGTCGTAAATTCTGCCTCTCACTCTTCAACTTTAATGTGACTGTAGTAAAGGTCTTCAGTAGGCGCGCTCGTATAGGATCTATTACTGAGATTGCCTGCTGAGAGCTAGATCCCAAGAGTGAGCTTAAATGCGAGTGTGTTGAGCTCCCAGGGAGAAATCTGAGAGACTCCAGAATGGCTGATCTTTAGACAGTCCAAATCTGTCACTGAGGCTCCAGTTCCGTGGCCCTCTTGGTGCCACCCACAATAGAGTAGATTCCTGGGCTCCAGCTTCGATGATCATGTTGGGTGATGGCATGCACTAAGGGTTGAGTCGACGGATGAATCCTTCTTGACGAAGGTGATCTCAGAGCTTTCTGCTACTGAGTGGTTGATGCTGCTCGCTGCTTGTGAATGACTATAGAGTATTGACTGCACCAACTGTATTTCTTTTGATCTGTAAACAGGAGTACCTCTTCGAGGAGCAAGCTGTGAGCACACATGGGAATGTGGCCATCAGTGGCTTGTAAAGTATTGAAACGACCCACCTGAGAATTGATGTGAAGATTGGTGGGTCCGACTTCTTCAGCTGATACGTTGATCCCTCCAATCTTGAGGCTGGTGATTGGAGACGAGTGCACGCTCCGTCATTGGCTGGACCTTGTTTCCTTATGATCAGGTGATGAACACTGTGATATTGATGGTTGCCCCTTTGGGCAGCTGGTGAGCCATAGGCGTCACCTGTGCATCCTTGGGCTGAGGTTGGGCTGGTTTGCAGCAGTCGCAGGGATACTCTTTTTTTGCTGCCGATGGATGAGATGTAGATGGAGTAAGCGCCTGAACCTGTGCTCCTGGCCGCTAACAAGTCCCACGCTGGCTTGAATGTCGCAGCAGTGTTGACCTTGCAGCGAAAACTGCCTTGCAGTCACAATTCTCACCCATTGCACTGGCCAAGTTGAGCCTGAGTTTGATTTAACCGCACTTCTTGTACTGAACTGCACCTTTACCGTCGATCCGGCTCGAAGGACCAAATGTTTGGGAAATAGTTTTGTGAGCGCTGGTAGGATTTTGAGGTTAAGGTCGACGGTTGAAAAGGTGCACACTCAATCACAGCGATTAAAAGAGAATGAGGTCTTTATTATAAAATGTGCACAAACGGTTTAGCCGTGATGCACGTTAACAACAGAATGAGCCCCCGTACACTCTATCGTACAATAATGAACACGTATCAAACACGTGGACACGCGGACACGCACAATCGCGAATGCACAATCAGTCGATTTATACACTCGAACTGTGTCGCGAACACCGTGCTGAATCCCCTTTTGAATCTAACGTGATTTGAGCACTGATTTACTTGTTGAGCAACGGTTTTGAAAGACAATGAACAAACGCGTTGTACTTTGAACACAGTTATGAACAGAATGTCGTTAAGATGGATGCGCATTTCCGCCTTGGCGTCTTTTCGAACCTTCTCGAGCGTCGATCGACAAGACGGACCCTGATTGGTCGATTGATCGCGGATCGACCGTGACTTCCGCTGCCCAGCAGGTGCTGCGGTGATCGAGAGTGCGGCGGCGCAGTGAACTATTCATTCCCAAACACTTTGAAACACGTTTTTTTTCAACTCGTCTTTCGCGTCGATTGGTACACGCTTTACATGCATTACAATGCATTGAATAACTGTTGTAGCCGATTCTCCGCTCTGTCGGTAAGGTAGGGAATGACATTGAAATGGTAAAAAAAAAATTTCGAGTCGCCAAAAATCCTTCTCGCAAACGTTATTTGTATGCAAAATGAATCTATTTGCAAAATTTCAGCCCAATCGGGTTTGACCGGTTTTCGGAAGTATAGCCGTGTTTTTATTTCTATATTACACACACACACACACACACACACACACACACACACACACACACACACACACACACTCACGCTCTCGTGACCGACCTGAGTGCTCGGTTATACAGAGCAGTAGTATCTCGACAACATTCGAAATCGTTACACCTCTATCGTATTGTATCTATTCTCTCTCTATATCGATCAATAAACTGTACTATTCTCAGCATTTTTTGAGTTCTCCCTATACAGGTTTATATATTAGTTTATTATACTAAAAACAAACATTACATGGTAGTGGAAAATTTTTTCTCTGCAAATCATTAATAAATAACCTCAACGCTCACACGCATTACTCACACGTGTTCGAGCATCCTACTCCGTCGCCCACCAAGGAACAAACGGAATATCCTTCTATCATTGGTTGTTCTAACAGAATTATTCCGAAAATTTCCGAACGTGAATGTGCAAATATAAGATATAAGCAATTGCTTATTTTAAGCAAATGTTTAAGATCATCTTGAGCATTTGCTCAAGAAGGCCGCCATAGTTGTGTCTTGAGATAATCTTGAGGTCGTGCTTAAGCATTTGCTCAAGACGCGACTGCGAATACCGCCCATAGAGATAAGGCGGGATATGAGATGAGAGTATTTTGTGAACGATACAACATAAATGGAAAATCCAGCGCTGAGGCAAACGTAACCAAGACGTTTTGACATATAGATGAGAAATATGATCATACTTTGGGACACAAAAAGAAAAACGCAAACAGGTGAGAAAGATGATAGGATAAACCTGGACGATAGACTATGTCACAATAATCAAACAACGAAATAATCAAAGATTGAGATAATAACAGTTTTTGTGCCGATGGAAGAATGTGACGGGCGGGGTAAAGTAAACGTAAACACGAATAGGCTTGACGACACAGCGAGGAAACATGGTTAGCATATGAAAGCCGAGGATCAAAAATGAGTCCCAAGTTGCGAATGGAGTCAGAAGGGTATAACTGTAGGGATCCGAGTGTGACAGATATTGGAGGGAGTTTTTCCAATGAGGAGGGAGAGCCAAGAACAAGAAGAGTAGATTTAGCGGGATGAATCCTGAGTCCATGCTGATCCGACCAATTTATAATTCTTGTAAGGTCTAATTCGAGCTCCGTAATTGCAGCGCGGATGTTACGAGGCATAACGGTAGATACGACCCCATAAATACTTCACAAAAGTAAAAAAATGACGCCAAGTACACGAAATCAAATAAATCACAAAAAATAGAAGATAATTACAAAATAAAAAAAAGTTGTGAAATCAAAATGAGCTGCAAGTACATAAAGGTGCTTTCCCGCAGCGTGCAAAGGTGACACTGTGTAACGCAATGTAAGATTCGGTGCTTTCCAACTGCGCTTAATAATATTAAGCAGATATATTTTTATAGAAATAAATATTTCAATACCAATAAATGTTTTATTCAAAATACTTGGCGCTGCTCACCGAATTGGTGTTGTTAAACTGAATACATATGTATAAACTGCATTAATCTTTTTCTTTCTTTCTTGTGCGGGCATTCGTGAATGTGTGTATGTGTGCGTGTGCATATGCTACGTATGATATTAGAATTAAATATATGTAGAATAAATCTGACTGCGTTTCTAATATGTATATGTTTATGTATTTTAGATTGTAAGTGAGTTATTGTAAATTATTAATTTACTATTAATAAGACAATTAACATTTTTTCGGTTTCGCAGCGCCAAGTATTTTGCATAAAATATTTATTGGTATTGAAATATTTATTTCTATAAAAATATATCTGCTTAATATTATTAAGCGCAGTTGGAAAGCACCGAATCTTACATTGCGTTACACAGTGTCACCTTTGCACGCTGCGGGAAAGCACCTTTATGTAAGTACTTGCAGCTCATTTTGATTTCACAACTTTTTTTATTTTGTAATTATCTTCTATTTTTTGTGATTTATTTGATTTCGTGTACTTGGCGTAATTTTTTTACTTTTTTGTAGTTTTTTATGGGGCTATCACTTCTTTTTACAAAGATAATTTGCATAGGGAATGACTTCAGATAATTTTTAATATATATTATATTATATTATATTTTTTGTGATTTATTTGATTTCATGTACTTGGCGTAATTTTTCTACTTTTTTGAAGTTTTTATGGGGATAAGCTTTACATAAAAACCCTAAATTAAAAATAATTTGCTGGTATAAAAACAAATCCCCATAAACATTCTATTAAAAAATTTTGGCGACTTACCTTGTTAATTGATACAATAATTCAGTGTCTTGTGTGGATTGTGGTGTAAAAACTCGTGACATTTCAGAAAATTTTGACAACTTTCCTTATTTGACACTCGCCAGGTTTATAACCTGACTGTAAGCTGCCAAAATTTGGAGTAGATTGCATAGTGAAGGTAACGTAATAGCGTTTGACGAACGAAACATGTGTTAGTTTCTGTTGGCTGAAGGTGTGCGTGTAACGCGTATGACGAACGAAACATGTGTTAGTTTCTGTTGGCTGAAAGTGTGCGTGTAACGCGTATACGTATTATGTTGACGAAAATTTGACTGAAGGAGAATCAGAATCAGAAGAAAATCTTATACCGTTTTCGACAGATCCCTGAGACGATATTATGATATCTCTGTTATGCGTGGACAGATTTTATTGAAATTTGGTCTTATTCGAAAGCTTATATGCGGTTTACATAAGAAAAATGCCTTTAAATTTAGAAAATATTGCAGGCGTCATGAGATATTAATGAAATAAGTTTCAGGTTAGGTTGGAATAGCCCGGCGACGAGTAAATGATAGCGGTAGCGACAGTCGACATATACAGGGTGTCTTTCCTGTACTTGGCGTCGAGACGCTACCGCGTCTCTAGATCTGCATGTCATCAGCATACATACACGAGATGTTGGTCAAAGTTATCCGGGGGAGGTCAATGACAAAGACATTAAATAGCAGAGGACCTAAAACCGATCCTTGCGGAACGCCGTACTTAACAACACGCGAAGAAGAAAATTTCGGCCCATCCAAGTTTAGCATAACTTCCTGTGTACGTCCCTTAATATATGACCGAAACCATGATAGAGCCATTGGGGAGAAACCTAGTGATTTTAACTTAGCAACCAACAAGTCGTGGTCGATAGTATCAAATGCTTTGAAAAAATCAAGGGACGTAATTAAAGCTACCCTCCGCAAATCAATAGCACGCAGAATAGTATTCGTAATATAGAGGAGGGCAGTAGTCGTACTATAGCCACGTCTGAATTCGGACTGTAAAGGTGGAATTTCATGAATTGATGTTAAATACCACAGTATCTGCTGGTAACATAATTTCTCGAAGAGTTTTGAAAGAAAAGGAGGCTGCGATATAGGGCGAAGAGAGTTAAGCGTAGTAGGATCAGGAGATTTAGGAATAGGAGTGATAATGTTATGTCTCCAACAAGAAGGAAAGGAACCAGTGGTTATAGAAAAATTAAAGATATGAAGTAACGGATCGAGACAGGAGGGAGTACAAGATAACAGTAGCTGTCCAGACAAGTCGAAGGGGTTAGAGGAAGTAAGCTTAATGTTAAGGATAGAATATATATCTCCGAGATTGAAAGGAACAAAGGAAAAACTGGCAGAAGATTCAACGGGTTTATTAAGATAGCTGCTTATTACGTCGGTGGAAATATTAGTAGTAGGAATAGAATCAACAAAGTGATCAGTAATACCATTAGGATCCGAAAAGGTACTAGGGAGATTATTATTTCGCCGCGGGCGATAATAGCCAGCACGAGAGAGAACATTCCAAAATTTCCTAGACGAACTATATGAGGACGAAAGATAGTTGAATAGCGCACGCTTCTCGGCTCTGAGGGCATTAGTACAAATATTACGGAGTTCTTTATACCTTCTCCAGCGGGAAGGATTCGCAGATCGCCGATACTTAGCCAGAGCACGATTTCGCATACGAAAAAGTCTCCGCAGATTGTCAGTTAGCCAGGGAGCAGGAGGACGTGTCATCCGCACTCGCTCAATAGGAGCGAAATGGTCAAATAATGTAAATAGGAGAGAATGAAATAATTTTACTTTACAATCCACTGAGGCCACTTCGTATACTGGAGACCAATCAATCTGAGCAACAGCTGAATCAAAGCATTCCGACAAAATACCATCTAGATATCGGCGCAATATAAAACGAGTAACCTTACTAGGCTTGATCAAGTTAATTACCCCATAGATAAACGAGTGATCTCTAACGTGGCTCATATCATACACACCGCAAAAAGAGGTTGTAAGCTCACTAATGACCATCATAAGATCGATCAGGGAAGACGATGCCGCAGTTACACGCGTAGGTTCATTTATAATCTGTTTAAGTCATAAAACCGCCATAAAAAGATGAATTTCATTAAAGCCAAGAGAATCAGGATTCTTAACATTAATATTAAAATCGCTCGTACAAATAATATGATCAGAAATATTATAAACCTGCAGCAAGTACTCAAGTAATGAGTCAATAACAGACAAGGAACAACTAGGCGGTCGATAAATAGAGAACAAGGCGATGCACTCGTAATTGATTATAAGGTGCAAGCCGACAAAATCCAATAATGGGTCAGAATCAGAGACATCACAAAATATATTCGTATTATCAAGCGTCGTACAACGAATATCACTCTTAACATAAACCGCGACACCGCCGCCACGTTGTTTAAGCGAAGATTTACGATCTGACCTAAAAAGTGAATAATTGGGAATAGTAAGCGCAGATAACGGAATAGCATCCGAAAGCCAGGTTTCAGAAAGAGCCAATACATCAAAACAATGGCTAGCAAGTAAACCAATAATATCAGACAAATGCGCAACAAGTGACCGAATATTAAGATGAGCAACAGTAAATTTATTCGAATTTGTTGACAAAAGATTTCGTAGATTGCTTGAACTAGAAGCGTGAGATGCAGCAGTATCATACGAAGACGTAGATGATGCAGATGATGATGCCGGCGAACAAAGCAAAGTTGATGTAGTCTCCAAAACGTCAGATGCAAGGCTCCAAATATCACTGTCACGTCCCGCGACGTCGAGTCAACTATTATTTAACCCTTTAAATCATTCTTACGTACTATTTCGTACTTTGGTATATTATAATTACCACAAATAAGTTATCAACATAATACCGATAAGGCACTGTAATCGAAACTCGCGATAAGAAGAGCTCGAGCCGTGAATCTACGGACGGCAACAGGGAGCAGGAGAGCAGCTATTACGGGAGGTAGCGGCCAGCCGGCTACACACACACTAGGAAGGCCCAGCCAACACCAGCTGACGTTCAGCGTGGGACGGAGGCTCCTACCAGCCAATGCTGCCGACATCCTCACGGATCTGCGCTCCTGATCAACGCCCGAAGCTTGCCCTCCCTTTATTTCCCGTAATTCGAGCTCCAATACGGAACCGATGTACATTAACTTCAATCCCTAGTATGTGGTCTGTACGAAATCAATCGTACAGAGCACATCGAAAACCCAACAGCGTAAAAATCTAAAGTATGAATTAAAATAAGAATTTAACTATCGACGCTGCTGAGAGTTTCATATTACGGCAGAAAAACGTTCTAAGTCACGGAGAAGAGACCGAAATAGATGAGAAATAGCTCAAATTCTGCAGTAAATAAAACTCTCGGATAACGCGCCGGAACGAATTCTTCAGGTGGATCCCACGGCAGATGATTGGGAGATTTCATCTCCCACCATCCTAATTGTCATGTGACAAACCTGAAGAAGGAGTGATCGACAGCCCTATAAAAAGGGATAGATCACCCACAGAGCTCAATTTGAATTGATTATTAAAACCATTCAGTGCGAGTAATAGTACAAAAACGTTGATTATTAAAATCATTAAGAGTAAATTGAATACTTAAAGTGTTTAAAGGTGTAAAAACCTCTAGAGACAATAAAAGTTCTATTAACGTTATCAAGTGAGTGAAGTGTTCCTACCAATAATTCCCCATCCTCCGAATCGAGCGTTCGTCTTTTGAAAAACCCATTAAATTACGAAAAATGCCTATTGACAGGTCACGGGTTGCGCTGATTAATGGTATTACCTATGAGCAGAACGTTGCCCACGGTCTTACCAGAGATTATGCGTAAACCGTGATCGACGCGACAGATTTAAATATTAGGGAAATTCTAAACAAATGTTGCGAATATGGATAAATCACTATTGCCTCCGCCAATGGTGCCGCTGAAGAGCAGAACGTTGCCCGCGGTAGCACCGTGTGCGGAAAGTGATGAGTGATTTTGTTGGTCAATTAATAATTGATATCAAAAATTCCAAAAGACGAATGCCTCGAAACCACCGTGCGGGACGACGTGTCCAATTAAGAAAACTATACAAACAATACCAAGAAACGCCGGTAACCGGTGACGAGCTTTTCGGAGTCGTCGCGACACCGCCAGTCAGGGAGGACAAAGGACCCATCAAGTGGAAATTAATCCCGATAGATCTGCCGTCACCGCGGCCAAATTAAGGTAAACATAGAATAAAAATGTATCCTAATCTACATCCTTATCACTCTCAACTATCCCAGAGCGAAAAGTCCCAGGACTAGTTCGAAAGCGGATCCAAAATATAAACTCCTTAAAAATCCCACATAAATAAGGAAGTAGGGACGTAACAATCACTAGGGGAAGTATCGAAAGACGAAGGTGATCCCGCATGTATATCAGCGGCCGAATCAACATGAATTCCTGGTCATTGACGAGGCATAGCTACAGACTTGAGATTAATGCTGGCATCCCGCGATGACTGTGACAGCGTGGTAGGAATAATATTCTGCGGACCGTTGTAGCGTTGAACAGGAGAAGTGTCATCCTTTCGGAGATACGTGATGCCTTGCTTCATCCATACAAATTGGATGTTATTAGATCGAGCAAGTTTTTTGGCCTCAGCAAAACGTTTCCGTTCTTCAGCTGTAGATCGTTCATTTATATACAGGGTGTCCCACCGAACAGTGGACAGCGGGATATCTCGTAACGTGTTGGAGATAAAAAAATAAAAAAAATATGTAAATTAATGGTTCGATGGGGCTACTTAATTAGCCGCGACGGATTTTTTTTCGATTATTATTTTAAAAGATACGATGGTCAAGTTCGGATTTTCAAATGGCACTAACTTTTCTGAAGTCCTGAGTTGATAGTGCGTTCCAAGACGAATTCAATAAGCTTTAATGTATACACTTGATTTCCACTGGTTTTTGAGATATTGCGCTTGCAAATATACTGATTTTCACTGGAAGAAAACCCGCTGAATGAGCAAGGACCGGGGTCGGTCTTGCTGGCACCACGGGTGGCAGTGCCTGCTGAAATAGATGCGTACCTGCCAAAGGTCTACGCAGACCCAAAGGCTGGACAATTCTTTTCCGTCAGAAATGCTACTTTGGTAGGTACATCTGCGGAATCGAGAAGCGCACCGTTACTTTTATTTCGCACTTGCTTCTACGCTCGGATGGCCGGTTATTTTGGGAGGGATGCAAGTTCGATTGGTTAGATTAGGAGGTATGAAAGTTGCTAGACAAAATTTCAACCATAGGGAGCAGATTGTATTAGAACCAATCGGATTTGCATCCCTAACAAACGGCTGCTCTCTTGAAGAGGCCCTCTTCACGGCAATATCCCCTCCCCAATGCCCACCTTCTCTCGCGCGGAATACGTCAACGCATGCTTTAGGTTTTGATATTGAAACTCGTGTTTATACTCGAGAGGACCACGCGTCGACAGCGGGCTAGCCCTTTTCTTCATGTGTCTCCCCACGAGGAGTATTGCCGGTGGATTGTAGGAGCGTAGATGTCTGGATGCCAGTTATTGAATTCAGGAGACGATAGAAACACTTTATTACAAAACACACATGTACTATAATTAATGTAAATCGTATTCCTCTCGGGCAGGAGTACTGATAATGATCGAACTTGCGCCCCACTTCGCGCAGACCGATTACGCAGAGGGTAGTCGAGTGTCACACACTGCACAAATGATACAGGGTAATTCTGGAGCAGCGCCCGTCAAGGAGATGCGGCCTGGTACCCCGTGGCGAGGAAAGCCCTTCGCAGTGCCTCGCCCGATTTTTATGGCTTTTTCCGGAAAAAGGTACGAATCCTGGGCCGAACGTAACGAATTGGGGTCCAGCCCCCGCAGTCGAGGGTGAAATATCCATTACAACGTATTAAGAAATTCTTTTCTTCATCGTGTCGAAAAGGAAGTGACGCCAATGGATTCCTTATGCTTTTCTCATGAAAATCATACCAAATATCACGCAAATCAGACTACTTTGACACAAGCTGTTTGTATTCCCTATGCAAAAGTTGTCCGATTTACACGACATTTGTAATGATTTTCATCGGAAAACCCCAAGGAATCCATCGGCGACACTCCCATATCCATACGATAAAGAATAAAGAATTAGTTTATTTCCTAAATAGATCATTCTGGAGCTACGCCCGTCACCCCGTGGCGAGGAACACACCCCGCAGTGCCCATAGAATTTTATGGCTTTTTCCGGAAATAGGTACGAATCCTGGGCCGAACGTAGCGAATTGAAGGGTTTCGACCCTCGAAGGGTTTGGAATATCATTAAGCTTCGTACCAGATACTGACTGCTCGCGTGCGTTTGCTGCCGCGAGATTCTACTGCTTGCGTGCGTTTGCTGCCGCAAGATATTGACTGCTCGCGTGCGTTTGCTGCCGCGAGATACTGCTGCTCGCGTGCGTTTGCTGTCGCGAGATAAACGGATTCGCTTCGACTGCCCGCGTGCGTTTGCTGCCGCGGGATGCTGACTGCCTCGGCGCTGCGAGGTTGCGCGACGCCTCCGCATGAGTCCAGCGGTGCCTCTGCCTATCGATCACCAGCTAGTATCGGGATCTATTCATCGGGCGATGAATGCCGGGCGGCAATGTTCAAGAAATTCTGTATGTTAACGCCATCTCAATGGCCCACCGGTAATTAGGCACTTGGCGTCTGCGCGCTGACTCGTGTGGAGCGTCGATCACGGCCCATTCCATCGACTTACAATCGATGGAAGGGGGACTGCTCTTGCTTCCATGAAATAGATCGCGATTTCCTGGATCTCGCTCTGTTCGCGACCACGCTTATAACAAGTACCCTTTGCTACGCGCTTCTCTTGCTGGCGCTCTTACTTCACTTCGATTACGACATTGCTTCGTAGTCACTTTCGTGCGGCTTGGCCTTTACAGTGCTTAATCGCCAAGATTCGCTTGCTTAATAATTATAGACGCGCTTAATGTAATCTAATTGTGGTAACTTAGTAAATAGTGTTTATTTGAGTGTTTTGTACATAGTTGACGGTTGAAATATAAAGACTCCTGGTGCTTGTAAATTCTGTGCTTTGTTCCGCCAGTTAAATACACTTATACCGCTCCTAGCACTGATCCCATTAGTAACTTTAATAACAACGCACCTACAATCCACCGGCAATACTCCTCGTGGGGAGACACAGGAAGAAAAGGGCTAGCCCGCTGTCGACGCGTGGTCCTCTCGAGTATAAACACGAGTTTCAATATCAAAACCTAAAGCATGCGTTGACGTATTCCGCGCGAGAGAAGGTGGGCATTGGGGAGGGGATATTGCCGTGAAGAGGGCCTCTTCAAGAGAGCAGCCGTTTGTTAGGGATACAAATCCGATTGGTTCTAATACAATCTGCTCCCTATGGTTGAAATTTAGTCCAGCAACTTTCACACCTCCTAATCTAACCAATCGAACTTGCATCCCTCCCAAAATAACCGGCCATCCGAGCGTAGAAGCAAGTGCGAAATAAAAGTAACGGTGCGCTTCTCGATTCCGCAGATGTACCTACCAAAGTAGCATTTCTGACGGAAAAGAATTGTCCAGCCTTTGGGTCTGCGTAGACCTTTGGCAGGTACGTATCTATTTCAGCAGGCACTGCCACCCGTGGTGCCAGCAAGACCGACCCCGGTCCTTGCTCATTCAGCGGGTTTTCTTCCAGTGAAAATCAGTATATTTGCAAGCGCAATATCTCAAAAACCAGTGGAAATTAAGTGTATACATTAAAGCTTATTGAATTCGTCTTGGAACGCACTATCAACTCAGGACTTCAGAAAAGTTAGTGCCATTTGAAAATCCGAACTTGACCATCGTATCTTTTAAAATAATAATCGAAAAAAATCCGTCGCGGCTAATTAAGTAGCCCCATCGAACCATTAATTTACATATTTTTTTTATTTTTTTATCTCCAACACGTTACGAGATATCCCGCTGTCCACTGTTCGGTGGGACACCCTGTATACAAGCATACGGGGCCAATCAGCTATGATGTCAGACGCATACAAATCTCTTTTCGCCCGTTTGCAAGAGATCCAGGTGTCACGCATAAACACTGAGACGAATCTTACTATGAGAGGCTTCTTATTTGAGCTACTACGGTGAAGACGTTGGGCAAAGGAGAATCATTCGACGTATATCCAACATTTAACGCAGTTGCAGTATGAGTAATCGTGTCATTCAGATGCTCGTTAGGCACGTTGGGCAAATTAGTTATAGCAATTTCCAGATCCCGACTATTTCGCTCAATTATATATAGTCTCTTAGTAACGGATGCAGGAGGAGAGGATGTACCCAAGTGGCCAGGCATCGAGGAAGAATTCAACTTTTCCAAAGCAACAACACGTTGTTCAAGTAAGCAGCAGTTGCAGCAGCTGCTCTTTGTTCATTTGTAAGGGAATCAACTGTGAAGGCAAGGTCGGATACCGTAGATGTAATCGTGGACAAAGATCGAAGACACTGTTCAAATTTGCTCGTTAGATCATCTATTTTGGTGATTATTTCAGATTTCATCTCCTCCACAGTAGATAACTTGTTGCGTATATGAAGGACAACAGCGCTTATACAACTAAGATCTTCAGATACATTAATTAAACTGGAGCGCGTTGATGCATTATCTGAAGTAGAGAGAAGCGTTGGACAGCTGATTCTTGACATTTCACCAACCATTGGATTGATGTGTTTACAGTAGGTGGAGACGCCCGTCTTAGGTATGAATCTACCGCACAGGGCACAGGTGACCATGATGATGTGAAACGTAAACACGAACAAGCGAAATTGCCGGTTAAGACAGGTGGCACTACAATAGACAGTACAATGGCCAACGATCCCGGTTAAGGAGCACCAAATTATCAAAGAGTGTTTTAACCGCCAAAAGATTACATCCAGGCACGACAGTTATATACTAGACGCACTACTTCGCCGCGAAACCATACGCACCCATCAAGTCACAAAATAACTAAACAAACCAGCAACAGAAAGATAAAGCCCGGGAGGGATACGAGCTCGACTAGATAGGTATACGCCCTTCTATCTTTTCACGCCACAAGAAGTAATTTGTATCACCGCAGTTATGTTCCAGTGGTCCGCCATGGCCGCAACACGTGTTCTTTTCTCTTTTTTAGGTTATGTAAAGTACCTCACACAAAACACTCTTTAGTATAAAAATACTAACCACGCTCTGCTACCATTTGTGGCTCATGGATGGTGGTTAGGTTAACAAATAACGTGACACACATTTACTAAATATGTAACGAGTATAATTATAGAAATATATGTTTTATGAACTCAACGCACTCGCCCGCTCTCATAGTCCACGCGACCGATGACGACATTACTCTCTCTTCCCCCACATACCAACTTAAAAACTAGAAATAAACCTAAGTATCATTTAATATGAACGACTCTATACAGTAATGAAAACCCCATAAAAAATTCAAAAAAGTAAAAAAATTACGCCAAGTACACGAAATCAAATAAATCACAAAAAATAGAAGATAATTACAAAATAAAAAAAAAGATGTGGAATCAAAATGAGCTGCAAGTACATAAAGGTGCTTTCCCGCAGCGTGCAAAGGCGACACTGTGCAACGCAATGTAAGATTCGGTGTTTTCCAACTGCGCTTAAGGGGTTAGGCCACCTTGGACGGAGCAAAATTGCAGTCATTTTCGGCATTTTTTTTAGGAAGATAATAAAATAAACAGAAAATTTAATATGAAGCCTGTTATTATACAACTCTCGCCGGAAAAAATCGTATTTTTTTGCTTACAAAATGGCGGCGGTGGAGCCGTGATACGCAAGATCTTGTGGAGCGACGTTTTCCACGGTGTTCAATCTCACGGCTATACCGTTTGACTTAGAACAAAAAACCAAAAAGATTTATTTTCTGCATGCCTAAAACTATGGAAGTACGTGGGATAAGAATGCTTAAGGGGGTAGACACGTCACGTGACCTGGCCGATTCGGCAGGTCGGTATTACAGCAGGTTTTTTCTGCACAGAAATGGTAATACCGATAGATCGACGACTGCCCGGTGAACGCGAGAGGGAGCTGTTTGCTATTTCCGTATTCTATTTTGAATAAGGAAATAAATTCCTTGCTGTTGCGTTGTACTTGTAAATATTTAAACGGAAGGTCTGCTGGTAGAGCAAACGTAGACAATTCATTGTACATTTTATTAATTAAAATGTACTTATGCTATAATATGTTACGTTGGCCGTAAGGAGTTATAAGTGAAAAGAAAAAATAGATGAGCGGATATTCCCAGAAAACGAAGTTTATTATGTTAGGTTAGACATTTTTTATTAGCAAAACGCTGAAGCAAAACATGAAAGTTATACACTTATTATAAGATAATTAAACGTCCCATGCAGAAAGCAGTTATTGAACAAACATTATATATAAAATTGAGTTGGTGCAATAGTGACTTTAGATTGCAATTGCTTATTCGATGGTTTTTCATATGCGCTAATGCACTCGCCGGTGGTATTGCGATGTTGTCATCGATTATACAGAAACAGAATTTCTTTATTTTTCATCGCATCAATATGAAAGTGACATCAATGGATTCCTCGCATTCTCCCGATTAAATTGACAGAAAATTATTTAAATCTGACTATTTTTAACGAAATAGGCTTTCAATTCTGCAAACAAATATTTCACGTAAATTCCTTAATTATGATCCGAGTTATATCATTTTTAGGGCCAATTTGATCGAGAAAGCATAAGGAATTGATTGACGTAAAGAGATTTCGTAAAGATCGGATTAGAAATTGCAAAACTTCAGATTCATCAGTGCTTAGTGCGCAACATTGTATGGCCCCGCTGGTTTTGAGCGTCGATGCCGATGAAACTCAGCGAGACACATGTGTAAGATTCGCACCAATAGATGGCGCGAATTAGGTAAAAGTGTGGGGAGCGGCTGTTCCCTCACTCCAAGGATTGTTTGGTAGTGGGGAGACGGCGCGAGCCGACGTGCGTGGCCATGCAGCGTCCATGGCGCACCACTTCACGCTGTGACTTCGTCATATAAAGACTGACGACTTCTAGTCTGTCTTTGGACCACGTGTCCTTTCTCTCGTGTAATACATACGTAGTATGGTATTATCCACGTGCGTGGTACACGCGTCTAGCGCTTGTGCGCATTCTCCGACGTGATTAACGTTGGACATATAAACGCCCACGATCTCCATCGGAGACTCTGGCGTTCTCTGTACAAAATATATATATTCATTTTATTATTATTATTATTATTATTATTATTATTATTATTATTGTTAACGGGTAAAATCCTTTGGAAGCAGAAGATTCATAGCAAGAAGCAAATATACATGTAAGCATTACAAATAATTAAAATTAAAATTAAAATTAAAGTTGAGTAACAAAGTTAATAACTAATCGCTGTGAGTACTTAATATTAACGTATCACGTTAAGTGACCTATACTCTACCGAACGCTCATACAAAAGTAATCGGAGGCCACTGAGGGAAACACGAAACAAATCAATGTCCGTGAAACATTGGTTGGCGCAGCTCATGGCTCTACTTAAGGGATCAGACGTATAATTCCGGTAAGCTGGTTCACTATTCACAAAAAGTGGCCTAGGTCGCAGAGCTCGTTCAGGAGCACGAAATCGCAATGCCGCAACAAGCTCAGTACAATTCACAAGACCGTGTATGACTTTATAAAGGAAAATTAGGTCCGCGGACTGTCTCCTGTCGCTAAGGGTGGCAATACCGAGTAGTCGTAAGGCCGGGCCATAGTCATGGTCACTAAAATGCATCGGCGTACCCAATGCCCTAGAGGCAATTCTCAAGAACTTATGCTGCACCCTCTCGATCAAGCTGATATAGTGCTTATGTTTGGGATTCCAGATGACAGAAGCATATTCAAGCAGCGGCCTTACGAGAGCAGCATACAAAAGCCTCCACGACTTAAGCCTACTGAAATGTTTCGCGTATCTAGCTACAAAACCAAGGATTCGCATTGCATTACACGAAATATTCAAATAATGCTTGCGAAAGTCTAGCCCTGCTGAAATCGTTACGCCAAGGTCCTTAACATCTGCCACTTCTACTAGGGGAGCATCACATAGCGTATACGAAGAAGTTATACCACCTCCGGTCCTATAAGCCCTAACAAGGACACACTTGGCAATGTTCAATCCCATACCATTGGAGATACACCACCGCTCAAACATACAAAGGTCTTCCTGCAGTAGGTCTACATCCCGTTGATTCCCAATGGTACGGAAGATTTTTAAATCATCAGCATACATTAAAAATCTACTATGCCTAAATACCACCTTAAGGTCGTTAATAAAAAGGATAAAAAGTAGAGGGCCTAGATGCGACCCCTGGGGCACTCCAGATCTGACTGAGATAGGAGTGGACAGATAGTTTTCCACCCTGATGACCTGAGATCGCCCAGTTAGGTAGCTGCTAATCCAGGCCAGGAACGGACCACAGAAACCGTATGAGGCCAATTTCCCAACCAGGATCTGGTGATCCACCGAGTCAAATGCTTTTCTAAAGTCCGTGTAAACGGTATCTACCTGCAGACCTTGATCAAGTGCATCTGAGACCGCCCTATGATACACTGCAAGATTGGTAATGGTTGATCTATTCGGGACAAAACCCTGTTGTTCATCGCAGATAAATTTGACTAATGATGGCGTTAGTTTGTCCGTTACAATCTCTTCAAACAACTTCGGCAGGGTCGAGAGTTTACAAATAGGCCTATAATTTCTGACATCAGCACGGTCTCCAGCCTTAAAAACTGGGGTGACAATATTGGTCTTCCAGAGTTCTGGAAAACAACCACTACGTAGCGAAGAATTAAAGATATGCCAGAGAGGCCTCGCAAGGATAAAACTACACTCTTTAAGAAAGAGAGGTGGAATCCCGTCATATCCCGGACCTTTCCTAACGTCGAGCGAATTAAGCTTAGAATAGATCTCACCGATCGAAATGCTCAGCTCGTGTATATTTACGTCGCAGGCCGATGTCGACGGCAAATTTAATGCAAGCGCCCTAGCGGGCGCCGTGGCATATACAGACCCAAAGAAAGAAGCAAACAAGTCAGCACTCGCTGAGTACGTCGACGCCGTAACAAGGTCGAGGTGCGTATTTCTGGGGACACCAGGACAACCACGCTTAGAATTAACATGGTTCCAGAAGCTCTTTACATTAGAAGAGACAGAGTCCTCAACACGGTCAATGTACGCCCGGTAATCATTATCTATAGCTTGTTTACACAATGACCTAAGGGAGGAAAAGTCAAAGTAATCACACAACGCATTCGACTTCTTATACACCTTATGCGCTAGCTTCTTCTCCCGAATCAGGCGTTTAAGTCTAGGTGAAAACCACCGAGGATATGTAGACCGCGTTACTGTTCGAACAGGCACAAAAACACTAATGGCATATCTCATGTAATCATATAGTCTTTCCACGGCAACTACCAGGTCGGCCCCTCCAATCTCCGAATCCCAATCGACACTGTTCAAGTAAGTTAACACTCCACGGTAATCACCACGCTTATAATCATAATACTCTATGACGTCACCCGAAAGATCGGGTGAGGAGAACAATGCGGTGTAACAAATATAAAGCGGTGGGTGGTACGCGTCGGGTACAATTAAGTCATCGATGACAAGATCAACCAATACATCACAAGCGCTGACAAAGATGAGATCGAGCATACAATCGAGCTTATTAAAAATATTGTTAACTTGCGCTAGATTACAATAGTTACAGCCTCCCATCAAAAGATCTATAGCCGTAGATTCCGAGGACCGGACCCCCGACTTCTTAAAACACGATAAACCATTATCATTAAACCAAATTGCATGCGGAAGATTATAGTCCCCGAAAATAGAAAAAGTATCATCACTGTATGTATTATATAAGTCGATAAGACAATCCACGTGCTTAGCATACAGGGACGGTAATGACGCAGGTGGGAGGTAAATAGCGCACAACAACAAGTATCTATTCCTACCAAGATGAACCCGAACAATAACCTGCTCCAGCATATCGCAGTTAAGACTGATTTGACTGCACTGTAACGCGTTTCTGACCGCTATGAGAACTCCACCACCTCTGGAGAGGCAGCTCGTGTTACAGGATCTATCACACCTGAACACAGTATAATTGTCTAACCCGAGCTCAAGCGAGGATATTGTGGAGTTCAACCAGGTCTCGACAAAGATTATTATATCATACGTTACAGCGGAAGCAAGCAAGGCGTTTGATAACGAGGCTAGTTTGGTACGCAGGCCACGAACATTCTGGTAATAAACCAAAGGGTTCTTCAGGGGTTTTTTGGCTCAGGGTCACGATGTTGCCTGGAAGGAACAATCTTCGGGGCTCCATTAATGTACCGGATGGTCATGTCCTTCTCTCCATTCTCGTGGAGATTCCGCAGCTTCTCCCTCAACCGATCAAGGGATTGTCTTTGCCACAACGTCTTGTCCTCTGTGATTTTACACGGCCCCTTATAGCGGTGCTTATTCCGAAGAATCTGCTTGGCTGATTCAGGCGAATCTAGGCGAACACATAAGGGTCTGCTTGCTGAGCCTTTAGATTTCCCTAGACGATGGGCCCTCCGCACCTCCGTTACCTCCGGGCAGATTGCACTAAGAATGGCCTTCGCTTCAACGCAGTCGGCAGCTACAGAGTCTCCCCCAGAAGGATTTACCGGCTCCGGTAATCCAAATATAATGAGGTTGCTCGCTCTGATCTGCCTATCGGTGATTTCACCAATTAACTCATCCGGATCATGGACCGGGGAGCCGGACGCTGACTGGCTAGACATTAACATCCCGTTGGTCTCCAAGACACGGACACGTTCCGATAAAGTCTCAACGCTGCTCCTAATATCAAAGAGCTCTGCTTTAAAAAAGGAACACAGCTCCTGACGGACTAAAGCAAACTCCGCTTTAAAAAATTCCATAACATCATCCTTGGATGGAGAGGACGATTGCGATGGTACCGGCTGGGTAACGTTCGGATTAACAATAACATGCGGTGTGAGGGAGACATCACGACAGTTCAAAAGTCTTCCGTTAAACCACGGATGCCCCGTACGAGCGAGGCAAGTAGAACCCGCGTGGCTTATCTTCCCACAATCACCACAAGTGACCGGCTTCACAACAGCAGCACCACAGCCGCCACATTTTTTAGCCACAGGCGACATGCTGATAAAATGTCCACAATCCAAGGTATAAATTGACACAGAGAGAAATCAGAAAACACGTGACACTGAGAAACTGGTTTAACTTAAATAAGTCAGTTCTCACACTCTGCCCTCAGCACAAGGCAGTGCACTAACCCAGATAGGATCGGCAGCCAAAAAAGAAATCAAATTAAAATCAAGAACTAGCAAATTCACGAATCACTGAGGCAAACATGTGAACGTTACACGTTTGCGGAAAAATAACAAGGCAACCTGTCACCTCAACAGCTAGCTGAGAACTCCATTTTCCTATCAAACGAGTTGAAGTAATTCCCAGCACATCCCATCTCCATGGCGTAGGGCCGTAAAGAGGGATTCCTACTTCACTTGGTTATCTTGAACCCTACAAAAGTGTAGGGAGCCGTACCCTCTCCACAGGGGACTGTCCTTGGAGTGGGGGACGGTCTGCGCGCTGGCACGCGTTGCGTTGCCATGCGATCCACTGCCTACTAGAATGTCTTGGCGAGAGGAGTTTACGCTCTCAGATTCCGCCGTTGGCGATTAACGTTCTATGTACGTTTGTACTGTGCAAGTTGGTTCAAACCTCGTTGGGGTTGAGGCTTGATAGCCTCGGCAGTCTTTATCTAATATTGAAGTATATACTAACCTCTCGATTAGTATATTTATCTATCCTAACCAAGTTTGAATATCTAAATATATAATCGGCGTTGAAGGCAATTAACGGGGGTCAATGGTATCACTGTACCTCGATCCCTACAAAAGTATACGAGACGGAAGGATCGGGCATGGGACGTCGGGCTTTCTGAGTCGAGCACTGAGAGAGAGCAGACGTATTTAGGACAGTATTAAGAGAAGTGCGTGAACACGTCGGTCGCGAAACAGAGACTGGTAAAATAGCTACGGGCTATAACTCGTTTGGGAAGACTTTCGTCCCGTTAATGGCGAAAGGACCACCGGGCAAGTTATTAGTATTTCTTTTGTTACTCGGCAGAAAATGTGTATCAAAGTTAGGAAGGCGAACGGGCCAACTTTGTAAGCAGAACGTTAACTACAGCGAATGTATAAACCAATACTTATAGAACCAAACGAACCATTTCTAAATTCTCAAAGCTGTTTAAACGTAAAATATATAGTGTGAATAAACATCCTGACAACTTATTCTGTAAACCTTACACATGATTGCTGGCGAGCATCGCGTTTGACGACTCTGGCTAAAGAATCACGTTGTACAAATGCTAAGAAACGATAGTGTGAAGTGGCGGCGCGTTTCAATTGCACATTGGCAATACCGTAGATTCTAGGGCCTATAATATTAACTCCGTGTTACGATGTTCTTAATCAGAGTCCTGCATTAATGAATACAAAAATAAATGAATTGGTCAATTAGTTAAAATTAATGAACTGTGCATGATTTTAATGACGCCTAATTTAATAGTACTTACAAACTGAATTACTAATTGTAATTAAAAGAATACTTTTTGTCGTGCAACATGAAGCCACGCAAGCAAATGGTTGCGCGTATCGTCGAGAGCATCAGAAAGTATATGTACAGTCTTCCAATTGTTGAGAAGCCTTTGGGCTCAGATTATCGGGAAAGACCTACCCACCCCACTGTTTTGCTTTCTCGCTGCGAGCGAGGACTTTCGGGCCCTAGTAGACCGCCTGTTGACAGTCGAGAGCAAGAAAACTGACGAGCTAGATAAAATACCCAGTACAGAAAAATAAAATGTTCATGTTTTTGATAAGTGTTGATGAAAGTATTACCGATGGATTTTTAAGGATTTCCCGATGAAAATGATATCAAACATGGTGCAATTCGGTCAATTTTTAGTGAACGTAGAGTGTGTCCTAATCATGTAATCATAAGAAAAAATAACATTTCAATAGATACATGCATGAAACTCTGAGATCAGGAATTCCGAACCAAATGGGGCATATGTAAGAACTGGCGAAATTCAACAATACTTCATCGTCTAAATTTTACAATTAAAGTATTTATTTGACGTGAATATAAAGTCGGTCAGCAAAGTCTTTCTCGATTTGAGTTCTGTAGATGGCTGATTTTCCTTCGCCATCGAAAGTCCCCTCTTGTCCGTCTCGCTGGCAATCATGCGACTCGCTGAGTTTCGTGGGCTTCGGCGCTCGAAACCAGTCGGGCCATACAATGTTGCGCACTAAGCAGTGACGAATCTGCAGTTATGCATTTCTAATCAGATCTTTGCGAAAGTGGCATCAATCGATTCATCATATTTTCTCGATCACATTGGCCCCAAAAATGATATAATTCGGACCATAATTAAGGAAATTACGTGAAAAATTTGTTTATAGAAGTGAAAGCCCGTTTCGATAAAAATAGTCCGATTTAAATTATTTTCTGTCAATATAACCGGGAGAATGCCAGAAATCCAGTGGTGTCACTTTCATATCGATGCGATGAAAAATAAACAAATTCTGCTTCTGTATAATCGATGACGCATCGCCGAGCAACGGCGATCTCGCGCGGCTCGGGCCACGAAGGTTTTCGTCGGCATTCGAGCTTCTAAGGTCGTATTCAGATACATATTGTGGAAAAATATGCATCGGTGCAGCGCCGGCGAGGGATCCGAATCTCAACAATGCCGAACAGTTGACGGTTGAAGGAGGAGGAGAGGGGAGGAGCGGTCGTGTGGCGGACGCGAGCAGGGAGAAGACAGAAAAGGACGATCTTTGAAAGAAGTCGTATCCGAGCGTCCATATTAGTTTGAATGTACCGATTGTAGGGTAGATGTCCCAATTACTGCCACCTTAAGATTATAACCCAACTTCATTTAATCATTTCGCGTGTTGTGTAACCTAAAAATTGTTTCAGTTTGAAACATAATATTATTTAACATCTCTTTTATTAAAAACAAATAGTTTTATGAATTAAATATGAAGAATTTATTAATAATTAATTAAAATTCGCAAGCGATCCTAGTGTACCTATAACTGTCACCTCAAAAATCGTCTTGTCCGTATGACTGCCACCCAATAACTGTCGGTCCTAATAACTGTGACCACATAACTGACGGTCCCTATTATTGACAATGAGACCCGATTACAGTCGGTCCTTTTTACTAAGCATTACTAAGACTCGATTAGGTACTGCCAGTCCTTTTTACTGATTAATAGCCAAAATTATCGAACGCATAGTTTTGGAATTATTAATTTATTTGTCATATACTGTAATTGTTCATATATATCTATAATTTAATATCACAGCATCACACGCTACACGTGATTTTGCGGTTAAGAATTTGAACTTTGACAGATGACAGTTATGCGTACTTCACGTTTTTTTGTCCCGAATACTGCCAACAGTAATAGGAACAAGCCCAAAAATTTTGTCCCTAATGATGTCACCGTTAATTATTATAACTTAACAATAAATATTATGTATTTTATTCGTTACATCAGGGTTGACTAACTGGTGGCTCACGGGCCACCGGGGGCACCTCCGCCTTGCTGTCACGCTGAACGGCCCCCTCCATACCTACCAGACGCTGACGATCGCAGTCGAAAAGAGAAGGAAAGAAAGAGGAATCCACTGCGATCGTCAGAGTTTGGTAGTTATGGAGGGGGGCCGGTCAGCGTAGCAGCAAGGCAGAGAAGCCCCCGGTGACTCGTGAGTCACCAGTTAGTCAACCCTGCGTTACATCATTAAAGTAATTCTTCTAGACCGGAATAATTCATTTTATGCAATAGATAGAGGTTGAATAGTAAAATTGCGACCCTTTCTTTAGTACGATTTCGCCATCACTTCCTACTAACGTCGTCGCGTTTTTGACGCTCAAATGGCACTTTCATTTTTCAATATTATTTTTTAAGCACTAGGTACATATGAGTACATATATTTATTTTATTTTTTTGTAAATCAGAATCTCCATTTCATAATAACATTTTTTTGTACATTTTGTTTCATATGTTACGTTTTTATTACATAAAATAAATAAAGTGGCAGTAATTGGGACACTGGCAGTAATTGGGACATCTACCCTAGTTCGAGTAATTTCGAGGGGAAAATAAAGATCGTCTACAATATATTGGCCGGTGAGTTTCGTGAGGAGTATTCTCCCACCATACCGCTGTCCTACCTCGGTGCTCCTTTTCTCAACGTTTTCTGACTCGCTCTCGCCTTCGTAGAACAAGAGTGGGCCAGAAGTGTTAGAGATTGCGCCAAGCACCTGACGTGTAGGCCAACGGAGTTCTGAGCGTAGAAATACAAACATCAGAATAAGTGTGCGTTAGCTCCGAAAAATTCAGAAGTTTTATGGTCAGAACATTCATTCTTTCTCGATAGCTTCATCTCATATTGGTCTACGCATAGCTTCGTAACCTTAGAGCATATAGGTATACATGGAGGTCTCATGATCTCTTGCCTCCTGTGGATACAGTTGCCGACCAACATCGTGCGAGCGAGAGAATCTATACTTCACTCTCTCGCACCAGTTCGCACGATGTCTTTCTCTCTCGCACCATATTGGCGACAGTTTCAAGCTTTCAATGAGACCTCCAAGTATATATGCTCTATGTTCGTAACGCACACAACTATTACGCTAAGAATAAATAACAGCCACACGAGCAGCATTCCCGTTACCCCGCCATACCCTTCGGGGGCCCAGCAACTCCAACTGACAAATCCACGATCGTCAGATGGTGGTGGCTGATTTCTCCTCGATCGCTGTTGACCGGCCAATATATCTGAATACGACCTTAGGATAATGATATAATGAAAGAAGAAAAATTATTCGAAGCCCAAGATGAAAGGCCTTCGAATAAACAATGGAAACTAATAAATACCCGAACCTATATAGAACTTTATATTTAGGGTACACACCCCTCCCCCAAACCTCGTGTCGATCAGCTACTGGGGCCATTCGGAAGTATATCCTTTTATTTAAATAATGCCCATCTCTGCATAGGACCGTAAAGAATTACAAAAAAATCAGGGAGTCAACTGTTGACCGGATTGGAGACTTTTCCTTGGTATATGTTTTATTCAATAGTCGGAAGAATAATAATAAGAGCAATAATTGCTGTAACTTCCACATTCTGAAAATATAATATCAGTAAATTAATATTTCCAGTATTAGTAAAAAAGTTCCTCTCTCTTTTTTTACTTTAAATAATGTGGCCATATAATTATAATATAAATTCGACAGCGATTTCAAGTGATGTATGCGTCACGGTAAGGGCGTTAATTTAGTAAATGTATACAGTTCCCAGCAGTTCCTAGTAAATGTATGCCTAAAATGCATATAACCTAACCTCTAATCGTACGAAAATGCATACATTGACTGCATCACGCTTTTACTGTGGCACATGTATCCAGCTAACGCTTCAGTTTTGCTATTATTCCACGCTGGCTGTCCTCCCGAGTAGGCGCCATCTCGTATCCACTAGCTGAATTAAATTTGTCACGTGACTTGCTCTGCTTATCGCCAATATGGCAGAACTCGTATTTGGGAATGCAGTCACGGGGATTCGTTTTTCGTCCTTATATGAGCACATTTTGGGCTGGGTGAGGTCTCATTCGAAAGACGAAGACTCGATACAGCGCGCTCTGGTCATCGTTTGAGTCACAAAACTCTTTTTTTTCGACTTTTACTCTACTTTCTACACTCATATTATTAGATAATAACACAATCTCGTCGAACCATGACCAGAGCGCGCTGCACTGAATCTTCCTCTTTCGAATGTGACCTCACCCCGCCCCAAATATGCTCATATGAGGACGAAAAACGAATTCTATAAAACCCATATTTCGGGCCAATTTGTGTCGATTACAGAGCGCTGTTTTACCCTGTGTCTACCCCCTTAATAATATTAAGCAAATATATTTTTATAGAATTAAATATTTCAATACCAATAAATATTTTATTCAAAATACTTGGCGCAAGTATAACAGGATTATAATCATTAATATCAACTTCATTATTTGTTCGAGGAAGATCGTATAATCTACTTTTATGTTTTAATTGTTTTCTACCTGCTATCGAAGTTGCCACGTCTCATACATTATATACTTGATATTTGATATTTAATATTTGATACTTGAAATTTAATATTTGATATTTCATTTTTGATATTTGATATTTAATATTTTACCCCTAGACGACACACTAAATTTTAGTAAAACCTTAAAAAATTACAACTTTTCTTAATGTTTCTAGTTTATTTTATAATTATAAACTGGGATGAAACACTGCAAGCAAACAGAGGATCGACGTTGAATAAAATCGTTTAATTATATATTGACTTTATTGATTCCCCTAGGGGTTCCCATCCTCTCCACTCCTTACATCTCTTCTTCCCTTAAATTCTACCTTATATCTACCTTATACTATCTTAACCTATCTTAGCCTATCTTACTCTATTTCTATTTCCTATTTCTCCCGCACGCCTCTCCCCCCTCATCGCTCGCTCGCCCTCTCCCTACACCCCTGCCGCACGCACACGCAACCCCCTCTCTCCCGGACCTCCGCTTCCACTCGTCTCACCTTCCACTCTAATCTCTTCACTCATGCCTCGTTTCCTTCTCTCCTTTCCTCAATTTTCCTCAACCATTCCTCCCCTCTCCCCCGTCATCCAAAACCTCCCCTGCCATCTCCTGCCACTCCCTCTCTTCTCCCCACACCATACAAACCTCCCACACGTGCTCCCACGTCCCTTCCCCCCCCCTCCACATACCCTACACCTCCTTTTTTCCTCCTTCTCCCAGTACCTCCCCCCCTCATTTCATTGCCCAACCTAAACCTTTCTAACCGTTAAATCGCGGGGTTACCGGTGGGACGGTGGAGGAACCGTATCGCCAGCTCAGGACGGTTGTCCAGGGCCGCCGATCGAATGACTGTGTACGCAACGGTAAGGTAGAGTACGGCAATTTATTTATGCTAGTGTACAGGGTATCCCGGCCAGGTCTATGCTGGCACACAGTGTGTGAGCGGCTTAATCTAAGACTTAGTCTATCGCGAGTCTCGGTGTGTATCGCGGCGCGTGGTTCGGTGTGGATCGCGTCGCGTACTTCGGTGCGTTGGTCGGCGGTGTGTATCGCGGCGCGTATCTCGGCGCGGGTCTCGATCGTCGGTAACGTTTCGGCGAGAGTGGAGAGGTTAGACAATTTGACCCTTCGGTGTCCTGACGGGCCAACCCTGCCACTGGACCCTGGTCGGAGAGTCGGGGATCAGGTCACCCAGTGGGCACAAGCCGCGGGTGATTCGGCGACTTTAAGGACGCTCTCGAGAACGGAGATAACTCTGTTCGGGAGATCGATGGCGGATATCGGTCTGAGTCCAGAGGATGGCTCACGCTGTCCTTCTGGGAACCGTGGAGGTGTGGAGTCGAAAAATGCACAGAGACTCAGTCTGTCGACGCACACGAGCGGGTGTCTACACGAGGGCTTGGTCTTGCACAAGTACTGGTGTCGGCACACGAACGTGGAATCGTACAGGAGGTCTCTGGGAGAGGCGTACTATTCGTACTAACGCTCGAGGCGGTCTCTGTCAAATAGGCCTATGCCCCCGACCTCGTCCGCACATTTTCGGCAGCGAGAGAGTCTCTCGGTATTACGGACGAGTGGTAGGGGGGGGGGGGGCAAGACCGTTAGCGTAGCGCGGTACGCGCTACCTCGGTCGGGCGCGTGGTGGAGGGTAAGATCGTCGTCCCACCGGCGTAACTCGTTACACCTTGCCACCCTATTCCATCTACTTTCTCCCCATCCTTTCTTCAAATAACTCCGTAACCCTTCCACCTTCACCCTCCCATACCATCTGTTTGATTTTGAATCCCCTATCTTTCTCCACCTCTCCTCTTCCTGAAATTCGCTTTCCCTGCTCACTAACTCCTCTCCTCTTATTCCCCCCTTTCCTTTAACCCTTCCATCTCCTCCAGCGTCCAGCCCCTTTCCTCATAAAACTCTTTCCTTTCTTCTTCCCACCCCTCCAACACCTTTCCCCTCCTTAGCCTCCCCTTCATTTCTTCCCAGCACCTACTCGCCAGCTCACACCCTTTCCCCTCTTCCAGCTTTCTTTCAAACCCCCACGCCCTCATCCCTGCCCTTCCCTTCAACATTTCCCTTTGCACCCCTAACACCCACCTCAAAAACCTCTCCTGCAGTTGCTCTACCTTCGCCCTTTCCCTCCACCCCCACACCTCTACTCCGTACCCCACCACCGGCCACACCAGCTTATCAAAAAGCCATAGCCTCCTTTCCCAATCTTTCCCAAATAACCTTTTCCCAATACCCTATACCTTCCCCATCACCGCCGCCCCTTTTTTCACCCTCTCCCCCACATGTTCCTCCTGCCCCCCGTTCCCCATCACCGTGTACCCCAGATATTTAAAACTCCTCACCTCCTCAATCTCTTTCCCCTTCCATCTCCATGTCACCCTCTTCCATCTCCCCCCTCCGCTTCTACACCTCACCACCTTCGTTTTTTTCTACGTTAACTTGCAATCCCTTCCCCTCCACGTACTTCTCCAACTTCCCCATCAACCCCTTCATTCCCTCCTCGTCCTCCGCCAACACCGCCACATCATCGGCATAAGCCAACGTGTAGACTTTCCCCTCCCCTAGCTTCACTCTCCCCATCCTTCCTTTTTCAAATCCTCTTCCATATCCGCCGTGAGCAGAATGAAGAGGCTCGGACTCAGCGGGCACCCCTGTCTCACCCCTCTCGCCGTCCAAAACCTTTCCCCCTCCTCGTCCCCTATCCGTACCCTACCTGTTGTTTCCCTCAGTATCTCCTCACATCTCCCCACCAGTTCCTCCCTCACCCCCCTCCCCCTCATCGCCCTCAGCAGTACCTCCCTGTCCACCGAGTCAAACGCCGCTTTCAAATCAATAAACAACACTACCATTTCCCCCCCTTTCTTCCCACTTGCCTATTTATTAAATAATTTAACACATACAAATTATCTATACACCCCACCCCCCTCCTAAAGCCCGTTTGAGTCGGTGGCAGTAGTCCCCTCCCCTCCACCTCCACTCTCAATCTCTCCGCTAACACAGACGCGTACACCTTGTACGCCGTCTGTGTTAGGGTTATCCCCCTATATTCCTCCACCTTCTTTCCCAACCGCTTCTTCACTACAGGCACCACCACCCCCCCCCTCTCCACCCTTCTGGCCAGCCTTCCCCCTTCCACACCCTCTTACACAACTCCCATAGCCACCTCTCCACCTCCGCGCCTCCATACTTCCAAACCTCGTTCGGGATCCTATCCCCCCCCCTCCCGCCTTCCCATCCTTTAAGTTCCTTATCACCTTACCTATTTCCTCCCTCCCTATCTCCGCCACTCCGTCCACCCTCCTCCTCATCTCCCCACCCCTTCTTACCCTCCACTCCATCCCCCCAGAAACCCCCTGAAATATCCGTCCCATTCTCCCATTGTTATTACCTCGTTAACCCTCCCTCTCCTTTTCCTCCCCCTATTCACCAGCTTCCATACTTGCCCCTCCGTTCTTACTCCTTCCACTTCCTTCACCCACCTCTCCACCTCCTTCTTTTTTCCTCACATAACCTCCCATACTCCCTCTTCTTCTCCTTATATTCTCTCCCATCCCTTCCTTCCCTCCTCCATTTTCTCAACTCCCTCCTTACCTTACTCTTCTCCTCCCTACACTCCTTATCCCACCACCCACCCTTCTTTACCCTTTCCCCCCCTTTCCCATCGCGTCCTTAATCCTTTCCCGCATCTCACACCACTCCTCCTCTACTCCCCTCTCCCCCTCACCCCTTTTCCCAAAATTCCTCATAAACTCCAATCTTCCCTCTTCCGTCCAGTCTCCCCTACCTCCTCCCCTCTTCCCACCTTTTCCCCTCCTTTCCCCTTCATCACTCCCCTCCCCTTTTAACCACACCACCACCGGGTGGTGATCCGATTCCACCCTCTCCCCTACCTCCAGCCTTTCTACATTCTCTCTTGTATCCTCGTTCCCTATCACATAATCTATTACCGTATTCCCCCTTCCCCCTATGAAAGTCCACTCCCCCTCCTCGCCCCCCTCTGTATTTCCATTCAAAATTCCCCACCCCCTTTCCTCTAAGCACCCACACAACCTCTTCCCTTCCCCATTCACCTCCTTATCCTTGGATCTCCTTCTCCCTCCCCCTCTTCCTTCATCCTCCTCTTCCCACCGTACCTCCCCTCCTTCCTCCCCCGTGCGGGTATTAAAGTCCCCCTCTATCACTATTCTTACCCCTTCCTCTCTTTCTTCCATCCACTCCCCTAGATCCTCCAGCTTCTCTTTCCAGTCACTATTTACGTATACCCCAACTATCTTCCACCACCCCCCCCCCCAATCTTTACTTTCTTCGCGATAATCCCATCCTTCCCTCCCCCTCTCCCATTTCCATCTCCTTTCTCACCCCCATCATCATTCCTCCTATCGCTCTTCCCTTCTGGCTTTCCCTCCTGGCCCACTGCTTTTCCCATACATACCCTCTAGGTAGTCTCCTTTCTACATACCCCCAATCTTTCTCCTCCACCCATGTCTCACTTAGTATCATCACATCCCATTCCTCCAGCCCTCTCCAAAATCCTTCATCCTTCTTCTTCACTCCTGCCACATTTCAGAACGCCACCCTCCAGGTCCCCCCTACCTTTCCTCTCTCCCTCCTCTTTCCCCCTTCCCACCTCAATCGTTTCCCTGCCCCTCACAACATTTCTCCCCTATCTCGTCCCACCTTCTTACTTTCCCATCCACCCACATTTTCATATACCCCACCTGTACCTTCCTTCCTCTCTCCCTCTCCATTTGCGCGTCTCTCTCTATCTTCCATTTCGTCCTCCGTTCCTCTGTGAGGTCGTCCTCTACCCTCTCCCTTCTTCCCCTCTTCGCCTCCATCACCTTCCTCTTTTCCTCCCTCCCCTCCAACCTCACCAGCACCATTCCACTTCCCTCCTTTCCTGTTCTTCCTATTCTCACCACCTCCTTTATCCCCCCCTCCCCCAAACCCATCCTTTCCCATAACCTCCCCACTTCCTCCTTCACATCCTTTCCTTCCAACCCCAACCCCCTTATCATCACATTACTTCTTCTCATCTCCCTCTCTTTCTTATCCTGCATCACTTCTATCCTTCTAACCCTCATCCTCCATTCCTCCTCTTGCCCTTCCCTCCTCAACCCCTTCCCCTCACTCCCTATTTTTTCCTTTTCCCACCTCCCTACCTTCTCCATCACCTCATCTATCCTCCTATCCCATTCTTCTATCTTCCCTAGCTTCTCCACCAACCCTCCTCTCCTCACCCTCTCTTCCCTCATCTCCTCCTCCCATCTCCTCCTTTCCTCTCTCCACTCTTCCTCCCTTCTTCTTCTATCTTCCCTTTCCTTCCTCATCTCCTCCCTCTCCCTCCTTATCTCCTCCTCCATCTTTCTTCTCTCTTCCCTATCCCTTCTCATTTCCTCCCTCATACTCCTCATCTCCAACATCATTTCTCTGATCATGCCCTCCAGTAATCTTTCTTCCTCCTCCACCACCTTCTTCCCCCCTTTATCTCCATTTCCAGGTGACCTCTGCTTCTTTGAACTTCTCTTAAACCCACCCGCCTTGTCCTGCTCCATAGCCCCAGTATCGTCCTCTCTCTCCCTCTTTTTCCCCACAAACTTTCCAGGCTTCCCGTACTACTCCCCACGCTGTTCACACTGTCCTTTCTATTCCTTTCTTCGTACGCGGTCTTTCCTACTTCTTTTTCTCCCCCCTTTTTCGTCGACATCTCTTCTTTTCTCCTCTTTCCCCTTTCCCACTTTCCTTGCCCTGTTACCCCTTTATCCTTTGATCCTACAACTCTACCTTTTTCCCCTGCTCCTTTTATCCTTCGCTTTCTATTCTTTCTTCCTTACACCTCTTGCCTTCACTCTTCACTCTTTTCAAACTTCCCGCCTTCGCACCAGCTCTTCCCACCTACTTGTCTCTTCTCCCGCATGCGCCACCACCTGTCACTCTCTGTGTTCCTTCCCGCCTTTCTTCACCTATTTTTATCACCTAACCTCCAAAGCCTCCGTTATCCTAGCCACCGTCCCTTTCCCTTTACCCCCTTCCCTTCTTCAACTCTCCACTACCTGCCACCCACACTCTCCACTCTTCCTCACCACCTCACGCGCCTTTCTTTCCACCGCAAAATCCACTCACTCTTACACCCAACTATCACTCACGCGACCGGAAGCGGAAGTCAAAAATCGTTTAATTAATATAATACAATAAATACAATAAATATTTTTTTTATTCAAAATACTTGGCGCTGCGAAACTGAAAAAATGTTAATTGTCATTGGATTAATAATTTACAATAACTCCCTTACAATCTAAAATACATGAAAATATGCTTATTTTGTTCGTTTCCTCGTGCAGCAGTGTTACTTTCTCTTTCGCTTCTACTTCGATTATCTGTAAATATATGAAAGCCACATTACAGTTACAACTTAACGTAGAACATATATAAATACGAATATATTTCAGAAAAGATTGAAAAGTATCAAGGGAGATGCGTTTTCAGCGTACTTTCTTCACTAATGTGACTTCCTCTACATTGCAAGCAGTACGCCATAATTTTCTTAATTCTTAATGCTACGCTAATTTGAAAAATTTACCTTATTTGACCAATGTCAATAAACTTGTGCGAAACAAGATCCTTCTCTATCTATCTAACCTTCTTCGGACAACCTCCAAGCCTGTGCGTCCCCATCATTTCTGTCCAAGGCTGTGCGTCCCCTTTATTTCTCTCCAAGCCTGTGGGTCCCCTTTATTTCTATAAGCTTTATATAGATACTCCAAATTAAAAATGGCTTACTGGTATAAAAATATCTGGCAATTTAAATGCAATTTGTTACAATATATTATTATTTTGTACATGCCTGGTATAAATTTCTAGAAACTTGTGCGAAAGAAGATATTTCTCTGTCGAACCTTCTCCGGACAACTTCCAAGTCTGTGCGTCCCCTTCGTTTCTAGAAGCTCTACATAAAAAATGTATTAAAAAATTTTGGCGACTTATGTTGTTAATTGAGACAATAATTCAGTGTCCTATATGGTGTAAAAACCCGTGCCATGTGAAAAATGTTGACTACTTACCTTATTTGACACTTGGCAGGTTATGATGGTTTGACACTAGCTAGGTTACGTTTACTTTGACAGATGTGCTCTCTGTCTGGCTGTCACGTGACAACAAATTGTGTTTGTTACGCGATTGCGCGAACAACGTGCATATTGGAGACATTTCCTCTCCGTTTCATGTGCCCCTCTTACCTACACTTGACGATGGAGAAAAATCTCTTAACATAAAATTCGGCAAATTCCAACTTTACCTTACGGCACGTAGGAACAAAACGAAGACACTTTTCTTATGTAAATCAAACCCAAGCTATCGATTAAGACCATTCAAAATCTACTCGGATCAGCCGTTATTGAGATTCGATAATCTCAGGGTTCTTGATAGCGGGTCTGGGCGTAATATAGCCACAGAGTGTCTCGCGCTGCGCATATGCCTATATATACTTGGCGCGAGACACTAGCGTGTCTCTTGATAGGAAACCGCTTTACGGCTAGGACCTTTCCTGGATCCGGTTTTACCCCTGCGCTGGAAATTACATGACCTAGGTAAATTATCTCTTTTTGTAAGAATCGACATTTTTGAGGCTGTAATGTTAATTCTGAATTTTGCAATCGCGTTAATAGTACTTTTAATTTACGGTTATGTTCTTCGAATGAATCCGCGTAAATAACAATGTCGTCCATGTAGACGAAAAGTTCGATGTTCTGTAACCCAGTTAATACCATATTCATGACCCTTTGAAAGGTTGCAGGGGCGTTCTTTAGCCCGATCGGCATTCTACTAAACTCGAAATGGCCCTGCGGAGTTGAGAAAGCGGTCTTAGGTTTAGATTACGAGAACCATGGGTATTTGATGAAACCCAGAGGCTAAATCCAAGGTGCTGAAATATTTAGCCCCTCCCAACTGGTCTAATATTTCAATAATATTGGGTAATGGATAGTCGTCGGAAACCGTTACTTCATTCAATTTACGATAATCGATAACCATTCGCCACTTTGGTTTTCCTGAGGAGTCAGATTTTTTTGGAACTATCCACACTGGGGAATTATATGGCGAAGATGAAGGTTGAATAATCTTACTGTTTAATAAGAAATCTACTTGCTTGTTTATCTCATTTTTGTGAACAAGAGGGTATCTATATTGTTGAGTTCTTATGGTGTTTGGACAAGAACGTGGAGCACCTCCGTTCTTGCTTAACGCACGAGAAAGTTTGACTCGCGCGATGCCACGCACTTAAACGTTATTCGTATTTCTAATGTAAAGAATGGCTTCACAATAAACGAGCACCTTTATCACTAGCTAACAGTTTTATCCTAAATACTAAAGTCACACACTTATTTTAACTAAGAAACACCCGCGCGAATACACGGTGTAGAAAGGACGAGAAAGTACTCGATTTCGTATTACCGGAGCACCGATAGCTCTTTGTTTTGCGCGTTAGATATAACAGCGATGTTTACTAGCACGCGGTTCACAAGCGAGAGAGCGATCGCAGAAACGGCACGGGCCGGGCCACCGATTCGGGCACCGACACCTAGCCAATCAGCATGGCCCACGTCTGTGCCGCGAGACAATGCTAATTAGGAGGGAGAGGCAATAGCGAATTAGTCTAGGTGTCAGCCCCGAGATGGCCCGACCAGGCATCACCGCGATCGTCCAGCCGCGGCATCGGGAACGAGAGCGCATTCAAAAAGTCGCGCTCCTCGCGGCAACGCGAACGTGCCCGATTGGCCGCATCGCCGCGGCAAATCCCAAACATTTAGTTCTTATGGAAATTTCATCGGTAGTTATTATGTTGTGCTGTTTTACGTAAGTGGCACCTAAATTGTCCATAGGAAGGTAGAACTGATACAAGAATTCGTTTATGATTTCTAACATACCGCTCTTCTCAATTTCGTTCAGATGATCTAAATCCAGTACTTTAATCAATTCAGCCAATCTCCGAGCGTGGTCCTTAGATTTATCAATTTCAGAATCATAATTCTTCTTTTGCGATGAACGAGGGGAAGGGGGTTTAGAATCAAATTCTTCCAACTCAATAGGGGGTATCGTAAGTACAATATGATCAAAGGTAGTAATTGCATATAATTTTACAGACCCATTTCGTTGGGTTACCAGACACTCTCCTATGAAAACACCAGGTCCCGCATCTCATCGCCGTACATAACCCGAGGGATTATTATTTTTCGCGGGTACTGTTATTAAGATTTTAGTTCGTGGGGGTAAATTATATGGAACATTAGCGCGAAGAGTATTCTCCTTAAATTCCAAAGTTGCCTCCTGTTTTTGAAAAAACGAGATTCCAAAAAAGCCCGGTACACTTAAGGGGAAAATCATCTTTCACAATTTGAAAATGAATGTGAACATCAAAGATTGTAATAACAACTTCGCCTTGTGTTCGAATCATCTCTGCTCCAATACCCACGAGCTCAAAAACCTTTTCACTATTGACTAATAAATCAGGATTTAATCCAGCACGTTTTATTAAATTTAATTGGGAACCTGTATCTACTAAAAATTCAGCGGAACCCTGAGAAATGCGATCGCTTTCGAGCGAAATAACAGGAGGTCGATCAGTATCGATTACGTCGAACCTGTGGAAGACACGGTAGATACGGCGTGAGCAATTAAGGGTTTGGTCGGCACCGCGCCCTCCTGCCGATTCCCTTTCGAGTTTAAATTTTGTTGTGGTTTAGAATAATTCGAATCACACCGGTTCTGATCAGAATTAGAGTCACGTTGATTACATTCGTGATTGGAAACTCTCTGTTCATCTTTAATATATGGATGGTGCCGGTTCCCTTTAAAATGAAAACCACGCCGCCCCCTACCATGATTTAAATAACGGCGATCCTCGAATGCCGGATATGAAAATGAATTCCGCGGAGATTGAAAGTTTCGTTTGTAACATTGTGCCTTCAAATGACCCGATTTCTTACAAAAGTTACATGTTTCAAAATTACGATTTGGTGCAGCATACTCATTATTGTTTGTCAACTGACAATCTGACCGAAAATGACCTAATTGGTTGCAATTAATACATCTGATATTATCATTTGGATTAACTGCGAACACACCGTAGACCAGTAGATGGGCAAAGATAATATCTAAATAAACTCGAATAAAAGATACTTTACGTATATTCGTTATTCGCAGCTTCGAATAACACGATTTATCTTTATTCGAAACATCACGGATAAATAAATTTATTCGAAGTGAATTTATTCGACAGCGAAAGATAATTTTTTTATTCGAAGTGAATTTATTCGACGGTGAAAGATAATTTCTTTATTCGAAGTGAATTTATTCGAAAGCGAATGATAATTTCTTTATTCGAGGAACTTTTATTCGAATCGTCGAATAAGGTTTTCATCTTTATCCGTAGTTTATTCGACTTTTATTCGAAGGCATCGAATAACTTTCGGCAGCGTGTTTATTCGAGTCGCCCGCGCCGGGCGCCGAACGCAGAGGACCAGCGCGGCGCGGCGGCTATCGGACTATATAACACACGCGTTACAATGTAGTATCAGGTTACCAGGGTCATTCTTCGCAGAAATCATATAGTCTTTGAAATAGCAGTTCGGATTTGGTTGAAGCTTGGATATGTTGTAGTTTTTAGTAATATACAAACATAACTCGAAGGATTTCTCAAATTTTAAAAAATTATTGATCTTACAGCACTTTGAAATATAGTGTTGACCTTTTTTCAATAAATTATAACTGTTGAACTATTAAACTGATAAGACTGTGCTTTCGGTGCTTACAGTGGAGACATAAGGGTACCTAATAAAAATTATTTCTGTTAAAGAAGACAAATTTGTGACCATTGATTTTGCAATTGTTCTTAATAAATACAATTTTATAATAGCAGGACGCTACTGAAAAAATGTATTTGCATTTTCTAGTAAACAAATGTAAGAAACATCGTCGTTTTTTCACAATCTATCTAAAGTTAACAAATAAATAAATGAATGCCCATAAAACTTCCAAAACCCTAGCTTTTTTATAGTATTCGAAATTTGTCAGTTGTACGAAGACTTTTCCGACTTTTAAAATTTATGGATTGTTAATAAAGTTACCAGATCCATTCGATTAAAATGAGTGCAAACACGATATAAATCGGATTATTTCTAGAACTATAGATAATTAAACATGAATGTAACATTTCTAATGTAATAATGCTAAAAATAATCCGATTTATATCGTGTTTAAATTCATTTTCATCTAAAAAATTTCAGCAGTATGTTACTGAAACGTTCATGCAGATACGATAAAAAAATGGGAGTTTTACATTCTATTAAAACACACAAAATAAACAATCATTAAACAAGCATTCTTTTATTTATTAATAAAAGTTCATTAATTTTGGTATATATAAATCCGCCCCCCTTGTCCTCCCCAGCCGCCTCCGCGCCTTACTTCGCGGCCGCAGCCGCGCCTTCCTCCGCGGCCGCCTCCGCGCCGGTATGTCAGGCGCTTCAGTGCCTTTTTAATCTGGAACAGTAACATAAAAATTAAATTTTCATAAAATTACCTAACATAAAAAATATTGGACACAAACGAAATAATATTCACTAGTGAACTATTAGTGAAGAAGGGGTTAGACCTGATCCCAAATAGTTAGAAGCAGTCAGAGAATTTCCATAACCAAAAACACCGAAGAATGTAAGACAATTTCTAGGATTGGCCGGATACTACCGCAGGATCATAAAGGATTTCTCAAAGATAGCTAAACCCCTATCTGACCTGACAAGAAAATATTATCAGTTTATATGGACGATCGAACAGCAGAATGCATTTGCGACGCTACGAGATGCATTATGTGAAGAACCAATATTGCATTACCCAAACTTCAACAAACCCTTCAATATCACAACAGACGCTTCCGGTTACACCATCGAAGCAGTCCTGAGTCAGGGCGAAATAGGGAAAGATCTTCCAGTAGCATACGCTTCAAGAATACTAAATGACGCAGAAACGCGCTATACTCCAACAGAACGTGAATTATTAGCATTAATATATGCTGTAGGACACTTTCGACCAAAAATTCAATCTAATAATGGATCACAAACCATTGGAGAGGTTACACACATTATCTAACCCAACCTCAAGGCTCATGCGTTGGAAGATAAAGTTGGCAGAATATGAATATATAATCATATACAAGCCTGGAAGGTACAACACAAACGCGGACGCCCTTTCGCGAAATCCAGTCATTACACTTCCTCTACAGGTGGAGGGAAAACGAGCTCATTCTCTGAGCCCAACCTCAGGATCCCCAAATCCAAACCCGACGAAACAACCAAAAGGAGATGGATCATCATCATCATCATCTGAATTCAATCCCATTCAAATACCAGTGAAGAGGAAATTAAAAAGAAAGCATAAGACCACAACAACCACGTCATCGAACCGACCAGTGGAGAAAAAGAGGGGAGTGACTACTAAATTAGGAACAGCGGAAATGGAGGTGTCCACCGATAGTTTCGAAGTAACCAAGGATATTCAGGTCTCGGTAGTAGAGCTGTTGATACCCGGGAGAACGGGTACCCGGGTACCCGTGAGATACCCGGGAGAAAAAAAATTCCCGGGTAGGCGCTACCCGGGTAAACTACCCGAGATACTCGAGACTCTCGAGATCTCATAGAGTACCGTTCCATAATTGAAGCCACACTGAGCGTCATGGCCTTCGAGTCGAAGGCTTCGACCCCCGGGGAGACAGGAATACCCATTACGAAGTGAGGAATCTCCAGCTCCGAATTTCTCATCAGGTCTTTGCGAAAACGACGCCAATCGATTCCTTATGTTTCTCCGATGAACATAATACCAAGAACGACATAATTCAGACCACAATGAAGAAAATTCCATGAACAAATGATTTGCATAATTTCAAATTCACTTCGTTAAAAATAGCTCGATTTACACGAAATTTGGTATGATTTTCATCGGAAAAACATAAGGAATCCATTGGTGTCACTTCCATATCGATACGATGAACATTAAATAGCTTCTTAATATACTGTAATGAATATTTTACCCTCGAGTACGGGGGGCCGACCTCGATTCGCTGCGGTCGGCCGAGGATTCATAATACCTGATTCAGAAATAAAATAATTCTTAACTCTTTATCGTATCGATATGGAAGTGACACCGATGGATATCTTATGTTTTTCCGATGAAAATCATACCAAATTTCATGTAAATCAGACTATTTTTAACGAAATGAATCTGCAAATGAAAAACATTTGTTCATGGAATTTCCTTCATTATGGTCCAAATAACGTCGTTCTTGGTATTATTTTCATCGGAGAAACATAAGGAATCGATTGGCGTCGTTTTCGCAAAGATCTGATGAGAAATGCGGAAATCCTGGGCATTTCTCACTTCTTAATGTTATTCGAACCCCTTCGAGGGTCGAAAGCCATAAAATTCGGTGAGGTACCGCAGGGGGTTGACCTCGCCACAGGGTGCCAGACGGCATCTCTCTGACAGGAGAGAATTACGCTCCAGAATTACGTTCTGTACTCTGTAAGTTCTCGAGATTCTCGAGAGTCTCGGGTAGTTTTCCCGGGTAGCGCTTATCCGGGAATTTTCTTCGTCCCGGGTATCTCACGGGTACCCGGGTACCCGGGTATCTCGTGTTCCCGGTCCACAGCTACAGCCCTACTCGGTAGTGGTTCATCCCTCATCTGGACAAATCAATCATCCACCGTCAACCTCTAAATCAACCGCTCCCAACCGTCCTCATGCTCCACAACGAATGGAGGTTGAAATAATGCAAAGGGATTGGGATCAGATCATAGAAATTAGCGAGAACGTAGTAGTCCCGAGGAGTCATGCTTATAGGAAGCCTCCCAAAATAAGATCCAGTAACAGTAGTAGCAGCAGCAAAAATAATAGCCCACCAATAAGAGGCAAGAAATACTGTACCAGGGATTCCAGTGGAACATTGACTGGGCCACTATCCCCAATAACAATAAAAAGAGAACTAAATAATAATTTCAAGGCATTCACTGGGCCGCCACGACAGCAAGTATCATCGCGATGACAGGGGCTACCACGGCAACGAATACCGCCACGACAACAAGTATTACCAAGAGTAACTAATCAAGAAATTATTCAAAGTAGGGTCAAGGAAATTGCAGACCATTTATGGATGAGAAGGGAAACTGCAGGGATATTCATCACCACACACGGTGAACCAGTGGGCAAGGAAAGCACGGAGTTTGTAACAAAAGAACAAATTAAAATTACCTTACCCCTACCACTACAGGCAAGAAGTATAATAGAAATTCCCTAACCAACACGGACCATCTTAGGGATGGTGATGCCTGATCCTCCAAGTGAAGAACCCTACTATACCATAATCAGGAACCTGTATGATAAATTAATACAGAAGAATATTAACAAAATTTCACTGCCTAGAACGGAAACTAATATATCATGGGAAAAATTAAAACATATGATTAATTTAAGGTTCTTACAAACCAACATTAGCATCACAATTTGTAATGGCACTGTACAGCTGCCATCAGAACAGGACCATTTAATAATAATTAAGGAGAACCATGAGTCACCAGTGGGAGGACACAAAGGGGTAACGAAAACCTACAACAGAATTAGGAATCTGTACCATTGGCCGAACATAAAAAGGAAGTGATACAATTCATTAAAACATGCATAAGTTGTCAAAGAAAAAAACTAGTGCGAGTTAAAACAAAAGAACCAATGATAATAACAGATACGCTATTAGATGCCTTTCACAAAATATCCATGGATATTGTGGGACCATTGCCACTCACAAAATCGGGAAAAACATACATACTCACCATACAAGACAATTTAACAAAATTTTCATTAGCCATACTAGATTGAAGAATAAGTTGATGAAGTATTTAAGGTCACTTAAAAAAATAGAAGTAGAGGCGAAACGTGTTGCACATAACGAAGAAAATAATTCAAGGGAAATCAAGGGATCGAATCGAAAATCAAGCTGGAGTTTGAACTGGGTAAAGACGACTGGGAGACGTTTGTCGAACGCTTGGAACTATACTTTACAGTTAATAATATAACAGACAGGAAAAAACAAGCAGCTATTCTGCTAACAAGAGTAAGCGCGGATACCTACAAGCTAGCAAGAAATCTGTGTCACCCGGCAAAACTCAAGGACAAAGAGTTCGACGAAGTAGTAGAAATCATATCAGGGCATTTGTGTCCAAAGCCATCGGAGTCTATGGAGAGGTACAAATTTTATGCGGCAAAACAAGCGGCAACAGAGTCATTGGCAGATTTTGTAGCACGCCTGAAGGAGTTATCATTAAATTGTAACTTTACGTCAGTAGAAACAGCACTACGAGACCAACTCGTGTGCAGATTAAAAGACCATGTAACAAAAAGCGAATTGTTGAAAGAAGAAAAATTAACATATGAAAAGGCTTACAAGATAGCTCTAGCATGTGAAAAATCCGAAAAAGACGCAACGTCAACCGATAAAATGAATGAGGCAAGCGGACAGGAGAGTGATGTGCACTTCATTAAAACAAGAGGTTACCGTAGCGGTCGCAACATTAATTATGGAAGGGAAAGCACTCGCATGAATACTGGGGACGAGAAAAGCAAGCGAGAAGACATAACTTGCTATTGTTGTGGAAAGAAAGGCCACATACGGAAAGAATGCAAACACCGATACCAGCGATGTCGAAGATGTAAGCGTCAAGGTCATATAGAAGCAACATGCCGAAGCCAAAGCCAGAAAGTACAGCACCTACAAAAGGCAGCAGAAGAAGAAACAAGCGATACGAGCGAAACACAAGAAGAAGTATACGAACTCAAAAACATAAAGGTTAGGGGTAAAGTTTGCAATACGAACAGTATAACAAATGTGGATGTAGCGCGATCGCCTATGTATTTAAATGTTAATATAAATGCGATCCACTTTGAAATGGAAGTCGACTCCGGATCATATTGGAGTATTATTTCAGACGAGACAAGAAACAAATACTTTCCAAAAGTAAAGATTTCCGAAATTTCGTTTGCTATGAACGCGTATAACTTACAAGTAAAGCCAGTAGGATTATTACGTGAGTTGGAAGTTTGTTTTGATAAACAGAAGTATACGTTAAATATTGTGGTCTTACCGGGGAAAGGCGCGACTTTGCTAGGACGGTCATGGTTACATGCTTTCGGACTTTGGCCTTTGTTAAGATAAATAATATAGAGTCAAGTATGGATAAAATTTTAGCCGAAAAAGTAGCGAATGATTTTCCGAAATTATTTGGAGAAGGAGTAGGTTGTTTTAATAAAGGTACAATTAAATTAATATTAAAAGAAAATGCAGTACCGAATGCATGTAAGCTACGACACATACCGTTTGCGTTAAAACGCAAAGTGGAGGCGGAATTAAAGCGATTAGAGCAATTAGGGCATATTGAAAAAGTACTAACGAGTGAATGGGTTACACCTATCGTACCAGTAATAAAAAACAATAACAGTATACGTATATGCGGTAACTTTAAATTAACAGTGAACCAATGGTTAATAATAAATAGACATCCATTGCTGACAATTAACGAAATTTTCGAAAAACTGCAAGGCGGCCAAAAAATTAGTCAAATTGATTTATCACATGCGTATATGCAAATACCGATACATCCAGATTCGCGTGATATGTTAACGATAATCACACATGTGGGCCTATTTCAATATACAAAGTTAACGGAAGGAGTTGCATCAGGTCCGGGAGAATTTCAAAGAATAATGGAGAATTGCTTATGTCGTCGAGGTAAACTCCGAATTGGAAACTACGTATTCTTTATTTAGAAATGGATTGTACAGTGGGTAAATGTTTACAGCACGACGTTGTTACCCTGCTGGTCTGATGTTTTAGACTGGTCATCCCTCTGTTTGGGGCCGGTATTTAACTGGCCTGATGAAGGGGTGGGAGGCAAGTTAGGCGAGCAGCCTAAGGAATTTGGAAAAGGGGGTGTTTGGGAAAGCTGATATCAGAAGGAGCCATCTTGGCGACTCTAGGAATTTGGGAAAAAAGGGTGTTTGGGAGATCTGATATCAGGTGGAGCCATCTTGGCGACATTCGGAATTTGGAGAAGGGAAAGCTCGGGAAATCAGGCGATTGCCAAGGGATCGGTTGTCCGGATGGATAACCATCTTGGCGACGTCTGGCATGTGTAGTTAGCGAATGGTCGGATTTTCCGTTTGGACCCATCTCGCTGGGTCCGGACAAGGAAAACCCATTCGTTTATTGGAGGGGGAGGGGCGATTATCGCGACACTTACGAGATATCGAGGGACAAGTAGCGTTTTATTTGGATAATATATATATATCACCGGTAAAGACGATAAGGAGCATATCGACACAATATACAGGGTGTCCCAAAAATGTCGCGTTTCCTTGAAAGGGGTGACTCAGGGGGTGATTTGAAACAACTTTTTCCTTAGCGAAAATATTGTCCGAAGCTTCGTTAAGGAGATATTAACAAAAAACCCCGACCAATCAGAGCGCGCGCCTTCCGCACGAGCTCCCGCGGTAGCGTTGGCTACGCGGTAGGCGACTGCGCTTGTGCTACGAACGTACGAACAAGCAAGTCGGCATGCATCGACGGAAACCGCGTTACACAGTTTTTTTTAGGAGCAGAATCTTAAATAAGAATTATTTGAAGTGAGAGGACAAGAAGTACGTAAATTTCGTTTTTAAATAAGGCATAAACGAAAAGGTAATGTAACAGAAAATATACGACAAGTGATCGTAATTCGTTATTGAAGTAAAAATCCGTAGTTTAATAACGGCCAACACAACTAAAATTAAAAAATAATATTAGGTGTATGAATAAATTCTTTCCGACTGGAATTTCTATCGCGGTGGTATTCAGAAGCTGCCAGAAAAATGGCAAAAGGTAATTAACAATAATGGAAATTGTTTTGATGATCGAGTTGTTTTCATATTTTTTAAATCGAACTGTTATTGTACCCTAAAATCGGAAAGAATTTATTTTCACACCTAATAATCACCAATAAATTAAATAAAACTCACCCTTTCGGACATTCCTTTCCTTGCTTTCCTTCCCTTTTCGGAAACCTGTGTCACTGGGTCACTGTACCGATCCTGGTTATCGGTGGACGAAAAGATTTATGGTTGGGTAGCGCCCAGTGCTCAGCTGATCATACTGCGTCCGGGTTAATGTACTGAATATTCACTTCACTGCACGGCTACTAACACTGATCACTGAATTTATTTTTCACTGAACGTGTTGTTCCTACGTTATAAAAATTGGTGGCTGCGAAAGGGGCCGATTACTGTTAATTACTGGGACGAGATTACTACTATTACCCGGCGAAAAGAAAACTCGTGGCAGACGTGGATTTTACATTAAAAAAAAAAATGTGTAACGCGGTTTCCTTCGATGCATGCCGACTTGCTTGTTCGTACGTTCGTAGTACAAGCGCGGTCGCCTACCTCGTAGCCAACGCTACCGCGGGAACTCAGGCGGAAGGCGCGCGCTCTGATTGGTCGGGGTTTTTGCTTAATATCTCCTTAACGAAGGTTCGGACAATATTTTCGCTAAGGAAAAAGTTGTTTCAAATCACCCCCTGAGTCACCCCTTTCAAGGAAACGCGACATTTTTGGGACACCCTGTATTGTTACATAGAATATAAAATTAAAAATATAAATATAAATATTTTATTTATGCAATTCTCTCTGGTGTTTAGACCACCAGTTGAATATTTTAAATACATTTTGCAAAGCACAATGCTTCGCGTGTCTGCCACATCGCAGAGTATTAATTACATTTAGCTTATTTAGAGATTTGATATTCTCATAGTCAATGTCCAGCGTCTCAATGATCACATCCGCTCTCGTATTTTCATCGAGGAAATCCACAAGCCAGTCGCGTTTCTGCAACCCTTTAACGTATACGATATGGGGTGTGTCATCTTCTTCATCGATCGCATCAGCTACAGCTTTCGTAATTAGCTGTTTAGCCATACTGTATGGAACGTCTCCATCATCCCACCGTAGCCCATGATGTTTTGCAACCAACCATCGGATGCTTGATTTGTCGGATTTTGTAAGAAGATATTGAGGCATCGAACTCCCAAAAATATAGTGCGAGAGAATTGTTCCCATTCGTAGGATAGCCACTTCCTTGACAACAAATCTTCCATCAACGATGAATCCTTGCAGATCAACAAATGTTGGTACAACCATTATCGATACGATTTAGAGGTCCACTCGCTTCCACAACAGACGGGAGAATGCAGTCTTTCTTGTGAAGCATCTCAATTTTCATGATGAAATTTTTGTATGAATTTTGACATAGGAGAGGGCATGTAAGCAGCATGACAATTTTAATTGATTTTGCGCACCACGTTTGTCAGCGGATTGTATTCAACCACCCGATCGTGCAGAATCAGGCAGTAGGCTGTAGTATTTGCAGGCACATTCTCTTTACAATCAAATTCTATGCGCACATCCACGGTGCTATTCTTGATCGACTCATTTTGTCGCGAACAATCAATCACCACGAGGGGGCCAAATTGTAAAAATTGGGCCACGGTGAATAATGCCTCGTTGCAACTATGTCCATAATACGATTTACGGAAATGTGTATACATGTTAAACAAGATGGCGTGCTTATTCTTGTCAAAGTCCAAGTTCAGATCATCATATGGATAAAATTCCGAGTTGAGAAAAAGTTTTACATTGGTCAATTTACAGTGGTCGAACCGAGTAGCATCTTCAGTCATCACATTCTTTCGAGCAGTCTGTAGAGCAAAGATAACGTATCGCGGCTTCTCCAACTGTGCAGCTGCCTTCACAGCCCACGAATGCTTGGTTGTGCTCTGTAAGAGAGGATACTCGTACAGATCCCATGAGCGAAAACTAATGCTCAGGTTTTGTCCACTTTCCAAAGCATGTAGCAACGATAGCTTATTAACATCGTTCAGCGTCACATAAGGCATCCGCCATTGCACTTTAAGTAATTCAATTTCCGGTTCCAACGTTGATGATCCTATTAGAGAATTGTTATCGTTGTTAAGTTTTTAACTTGTTCACACAAGTCTTTAATAATAAAATTTTTAAGCAGGCTAGGTTACGTTTTAGTAGACTGTTTTCACGTTTTGTTTGTAATGAAGACATAATGCACTTTATGTTGGTTTCATCCGACCCAATAATAAGTGGTTTGAGGGTCCACAAACAAAACAAAATTAAAGACTTGTGTGAACAAGTTAAAAACTTATTAATTTCTTCCAATAATAATGAACAAGAGTCGGATGACGAAAATTCAGCCGATGAGTTTTAGTTATAACAAACCATTAATCAATATAAATATTATTTTATTTAATAAACTTCAAGTAAACAAAAAATTATAAAAAAAACACGGAAAAAATTATAAAATTGAAAAATGTAAAAAAAAGTTTAAAAAGTTCAAATACTGGGTTTAGGGTTTTTATTTATGTATAGAAAAATACGCGTGCTTCGCTACGGTAGAATAATTAAAAGGAATTACTTTTATATCTGCTTTTTGTAGCAATTTTTTATATAATTTCGGTAAAGTAACCTCCGTATAACGGATATTGATATATGTAGGTATATGTTCGTTCACACCTACTATTCAAAACTTAAGATGCCCCAATTCAATGCACACTTACTTAGTACACCATATTCAGAGTTAACCCTTTAAGGGTTGAATAGGGTAAAAATTTGAAATTGGTTTTTAGGCATTTGTGTTGCTAAGCTTAAACCAAGTATCGATATCGAATCGGACCGAAGAGCTTTTGAGGGATCCGTGAAAACAAATTATACCCCTTTTCACCCCCTTAGGGGTTGATTAGAGCAAAAACCTGAAATTGAGTTTTAGGTATTTGTATGGGCAACCGTTGTAAGTGAAAACCAAGGTGACATCTAATCGGACCTAAGAGATATTAAGGAGTCCGAGAAAATAAATTTTACCCCTTTTCACCCCCTTGCGGATGAAATTTCCAAGAATCCTTACTTAGTGGGTACCTACGTCATAAAAACAATGTACCTTCCAAATTACACTTATCTTGTTGAATATTACTGAAATCTATTATGTTAACAAAATTTTTAATAACAATTAATTGTTATTAATTGTTTATATTAATATTACAACAAAATATGATCAATTTGATTGTATGAAATGGATTTCAGTCACTTTGTTAAAAAATTGTTTAAACAAATTATTAATAAACAATTATACTAACATTTTTTTATGACAATAATCTTTATTTTCGTCTCCGATAAATATTCAATGGTTAGATTAATCACGTATTTGCAGTATTTGTCGCGGAAATGATAAAATTAGTAAATAATGTTGTTTTTTTTATTGTTAACAATAATTTTTTAACAACTATTCATTAGAATATTATTCTATAGAGTGTGATGCACATTTCTAGATTCATAAAATATATAGTTATAGCTGTATGTTTGGGAATGAATAGTTCTCCGCGCCGCCGCACTCTCGATCACCGCAGCACCTCCTGGGCGGCGGAAGTCGCGGTCGATCCGCGATCGATCAACCAATCAGGGTCCGTCTTGTCGATCGACGCTCGAGAATGTTCGAGAAGACGCCGCGGCGGAAATGCGCATCCATCTTGTAATCACTCTGTTCACAACTGTGCGCAACATAACACGTATTTTGTTCATTGTATCAAACCGTTGCTCATCAAGCAAATTCAGTGTGCAAATCACGTTCGAATCACAAAGTAGACTCAACACGGTGTTCGCGACACAGTCGGCGTGTACTCAATCAATTGATCGCGTATTCGCGATTGTGCGTGTCCGCGTGTCCACGTTCTGAAACGTGTTAATTGTTGTACAAGAGAGTGTACGGAGGCTCAACCCTCTAATTTCAAGTGCGCACAACGGCTCACCCGTTGGCACACTCTTTATAATAAAGACTTCACATACTTTTGTGCAACCCAGTGTTTTGGTGCCAATCGCCGATCCTAACCTCACCAGCCTCCTCGTGCTCAACTTAAGCTGGGTTTACATTAGTCCAGTCGCTGGATCCAGTGAGTGGTTCGACTGGAAATCGCGTCGATGTCTACATTATTCCAGTCGCTGGATCCAGCGAGTGGTTCGACTGGAAATCGGTCGAGGTCTACGTTATTCCAGTCGCTGGATCCAGCGAGTGAATCGACTGGAAAACAGTCTTCCAGTCGTTTATGAACCGTTAAAAGTGATAGGTAATAATGGATTCACGCAAAAGAAGGATAAAAAATCATCTGACACTTGCTTTAACATTAATTTGTAAAAAAATTATTGACATAGTTGATGTAGAACTGAAGAGAAAAAAGCGAATTTGGATGCGAAACTGGATAAGGGAAAAGAAGTGAAAAAGGTGGCTCCGCGTTACTTTTGCAACAACTGAAATCAGAGGATCCTTCTGAGTATAGATTAGCATTTGAAGGTTTGGTCTTCATTTAATTTCTTTGCCATTATTTTCTTCAAAACGCAAACACGTGTACGCTGTACATACTACGCTTCAGGCGGCACCAGGCAGCACTGGGCTGAGCCGTCTAGACCAGTCCAGCAACGCTGGAATGTTGTGTTCTCGATGGAGGGAGTAAACACTGGATCGAAAAGTAGACTTTCGATCCAGTCGAAATCTGCTGGAATGACAGCACTGGACTGGAATGATCGCACTGTTTACATTATTCCAGTTCTAATCCAGTGCTGGACTGGATCACTGGACTGGACTAATGTAAACCCAGCTTTAACCTAATATTTTACAGTTTGGTCCTTCGAGCCGGATCGGTGATTGTGTACCACAGTGCTGTGTAGTTCAGTTTAGAGGGCTCACAAGCTCAACTCCTGTGCTTCGCGATGGCTGATCAAGATGATCAAAAAAGCACAAAGTCAGCGGGCTCATCAAGAGCATCCCTGCGACTGCTGTAAACCAGCCCAACCTCAGCCACAAGGATGCACAGGTGACGCCTATGGCTCACCAGCTGCCCGAAGGGGCAACCATCAATATCACAGTGTTCATCACCTGATCATAAGGAAACAAGGTCCACAATGACAGAGCGTGGACTCGTCTCCAATCACCAGCCTCAAGATTGGAGGGATCAACGTATCACATTGAAGAAATCAGACCCACCAATCTTCACATCAATTCTCAGGTGGGTCGTTTCAATACTTTACAAGCCACTGATGGCCACATTCCCATGTGTGCTCACAGCTCGCTCCTCGAAGAGGTACTCCTGTTTACAGATCAACAGAAATACAGTTGGTGCAGTCAATACTCTATAGTCATTCACAAGCAGCGAGCAGTATCAACCACTCAGTAGCAGAAAGCTCTGAGATCACCTTCGTCAAGAAGGATTCATCCGTCGCCTCAACCCTTAGTGCATGCCATCACCCAACATGATCATCGAAGCTGGAGCCCAGGAATCTACTCTATTGTGGGTGGCACCAAGAGTGCCACGGAACTGGAGCCTCAGTGACTGATTTGGACTGTCTAAAGATCAGCCATTCTGGAGTCTCTCAGATTTCTCCCTGGGAGCTCAACACACTCGCATTTAAGCTCACTCTTGGGATCTAGCTCTCAGCAGGCAATCTCAGTAATAGATCCTATACGAGCGCGCCTACTGAAGAGCTTTACTACAGTCACATTAAAGTTGAAGAGTGAGAGGCAGAATTTACGACTTTGCTTCTGCAGGACATCGCCCTCATCAACTGAGAGGCAGAATTTACGACTCTGCCTCTGTATTCCATCGCATCCATTATGGTTCAACAAGACCTAATGAGTGTTGTGACAGCTGTCCATTTTTGGGTGGCTCATTCTTGGACCAGTTACAGTGGACCTGCGCAAGGCCACCGCACATCACTCTGCCGTCGTGCAGCATGCTGACACTTCTTTGCAAGACATGCTGACACGATTTTGGATTCAAGAAGAGCTCCCGACAGATACACCCATGAAGCTCACACCTGAAGAACAAGAATGTGAGGATCACTTTCGAGCGACACACACTCGTGATTCTACAGGACGATACACTGTGCGCATTCCTCTGAAGGAGACTCCAAAGCTGCTGGGTAATTCTTATCAAGCAGCTCACGCTTGCTTGAAGCGTACGCTCGTCAAGCTCAACAGGAACAACGAGTATCGCAACCTCTATCAAGGCTTCATGCAAGAGTACGAGGAGCTCCGTCACATGGTAAGAGCACCATCCCTTTCACCTAATACTCACTCTGTGTTTTATCTTCCACATCATGGAGTATTGAAGCCTGACAGCCAGACGACAAAACTGAGAGTCGTCTTCAATGGATCGAGCCCTACTTCATCCGGGTATTCTGTCAACGATTTGATGCATACGGGTGCAAATCTGCTCCTTAACATCACCGACGTGCTGCTGTGGATACGCCAGCACAAGTACATTTTTGCCACAGACGTGACGAAAATGTATCGTCAAGTCAAGATTCACGAGGATGATCAAGATCTCCAACGAATACTGTGGATCGATGACGACCAAAAGGAGGTGCCCTACAAGCTCACAACGGTCACATATGGGACCAAGGCTGCTCCATTTTTGGCGGTCAGAACCTTACTCCAATTGGCGGAAGACGAAGGTCATCGCTTTCCTCTGGCGGTGCCATCAATCACACATGCCAGATACGTTGATGACATCTTTGGAGGTGCAGACACAGGTGAGATGCTCATCACAATTGCTCACCAATTAAAAGATCTGTGCAACGCGGGAGGGTTTCCACTAGCCAAATGGCATTCCACCTTTCCTCCGTTGCTTGATGCAATTTCTCAAACCCAACGAGCCCAAGGCTCAATCATATCATTAGACGACTGCAATACCAAAATTCTCGGACTTCAATGGAATGTGATCAACGACGAATTTTCTTTCACCTCAAAACCAAGCTCAAATTCAAGGCTCACCAAACGCCTCATCTTATCAGAAGTAGCACAAATATTTGATCCATTAGGTTTTCTAGCGCCGGTCATAATTCGAGCAAAAACACTATTGCAAGAGTTGTGGCTACACAAGCTCAACTGGGATGATCCACTGCCTTCCCAAGTAACGTCACAATGGCTCATCATCAGAGAAGATTTAACAAGCTTGCGCAAGCTATCATGCCCAAGGTGGTTCAACACCTTCAGCAACTCGACAGTGGAACTACACGGCTTTTCTGATGCCTCACAACTCGCCATGGCAGCGGTAATTTACATTACCGTATCATCACCGTCCACAACTCACAAGGTCGCGACATTGGTGTGCTCCAAAACTAAGGTAGCACCACTAAAGAAGCTCACAATCCCGAGACTCGAGCTTACTGCAGCATTGATGCTGGCGAAGCTCACCAAATATGTTCAAGCAACGCTCAAGCTCAACATTGCTACTACATATCTGTGGACGGACTCACAAGTGACACTAACATGGATCAAAACACAAGCATCACGCTGGAAGGACTACGTAAGGAATCGTGTGTCCCAAATTCAAGAGATCACCCAAGGCGCACATTGGAGACACGTTCCAGGGTCCTCAAACCCAGCTGATTGCGCATCACGAGGCTTATCAACATCGCAGCTTGAACATCATAAGCTTTGGTGGACGGGACCACCATGGCTTGCGCAGCCCAGTGAAACATGGCCATCACAACCAATGCTAGACGAAGACTTGAGTGCACTAGAGGCTCGTCCAGGCATTTCAAAGCTGCTCAATATTCAAAAGATTGAATATCACTGGGACCTCATTTACAAATATTCATCTCTCAACAAACTTATTCGCATCACATCAGTTTGTTTCAGATTTGTTTCAAGGTTGAAGAAGGCTCCAGTCACGCTGCCGCTCTTCACCTTGTCGCCCATCGACATAGAATGGGCCAGGATCTTCTGGATCAAAGCAACGCAGGCGCTTTATTTCTCCAGCGAGATGAAGATGCTCAGCTCAGGCTCAACTTTGCCAGCCGCTCATGTCTTCAATCGACTCACCGCATTCATCGATGAGAGTGGAGTCATTAGAGTTGGAGGCAGACTCAACAATGTTTGCACAAGCTACGAAAGTAAGCACCCTGCAATTCTGCCTCGTCATTCACATTTGTCTAAATTGATTATAGACCATGCTCATCGACAAACTCTCCATGGAGGGACCCAGCTCACCCTCGCCCAGATTCGACAAAACTACTGGATCATTGGAGGGCGAGCGCCAGTAAAATCTCACATCCTGCGGTGTGTTGTGTGTGCTCGACAAAGGGGGATCCGTGCCCATCAACTGATGGGCCAACTACCTATTTCGAGAGTAACACCCTCACGACCGTTCAACAACACTGGCACCGACTATGCGGGTCCAATCACACTGAAGACATGGAGAGGAAGAGGTGCCAAGACACAAAAGGGCTGGATTTGTGTCTTTGTGTGCCTCACGACATCAGCTGTTCACCTTGAACTGGTGACAGATTATACAACAGAAGGGTTCATCGCCACCTACAGGAGATTTGTCTCCAGGAGAGGGATTCCTCTCACTCTTCACTCCGATTGCGGAACCAACTACGTTGGAGCTGACACTGTTCTCAAAAGAATGTTCACCCAGGGGACTGAGGCGCATCAACGCCTGAATCAGCTGTTCGTCAATGACAAGACAGAATGGCATTTCAACCCTCCAGCAGCACCTCACATGGGAGGTAAGTGGGAAGCGGTCGTGAAGTCAGTCAAACACCATCTCCGGCGCACAGTCAGTGAGACGGTGCTCACATACGAGGAGTTCAGCACACTTCTCACACAAATAGAAGCAATGCTCAACTCACGACCGCTTGAGCCCCTCAGTGACGACCCTGATGACATCACTGCACTCACACCAGCGCACTTTCTCATTGGACAACCACTCTCAGCGCTTCCGGAACCGTCAGTGGAGAATTCATCAATCTTGCCATCAGCCAGGTGGCAATTCATTCAAAAGAAGATGCAACAATTCTGGACTCAGTGGTCATCCCACTATCTGCAGAGACAACTATCCATCACCAAATGGCATCATCCAACCAACGACCTGAAGGTCGGGTCCCTGGTGCTCATCCCAGATGAGCGGTTTCCACCTAGCAAGTGGCCACTTGCGAGGATCATCACCTTACATCCAGGGAAGGATGGACTCACCCGAGTCGTGACGCTCAAAACCGCCACAACAACACTAATCAGGCCAATTGCAAAATTGGCAATTTTGCCTGTTCCAGATTCATCATCAACATCTTCAATCAGCTGTTGATGGCGGGAGCATGTTTGGGAATGAATAGTTCTCCGCGCCGCCGCACTCTCGATCACCGCAGCACCTCCTGGGCGGCGGAAGTCGCGGTCGATCCGCGATCGATCAACCAATCAGGGTCCGTCTTGTCGATCGACGCTCGAGAATGTTCGAGAAGACGCCGCGGCGGAAATGCGCATCCATCTTGTAATCACTCTGTTCACAACTGTGCGCAACATAACACGTATTTTGTTCATTGTATCAAACCGTTGCTCATCAAGCAAATTCAGTGTGCAAATCACGTTCGAATCACAAAGTAGACTCAACACGGTGTTCGCGACACAGTCGGCGTGTACTCAATCAATTGATCGCGTATTCGCGATTGTGCGTGTCCGCGTGTCCACGTTCTGAAACGTGTTAATTGTTGTACAAGAGAGTGTACGGAGGCTCAACCCTCTAATTTCAAGTGCGCACAACGGCTCACCCGTTGGCACACTCTTTATAATAAAGACTTCACATACTTTTGTGCAACCCAGTGTTTTGGTGCCAATCGCCGATCCTAACCTCACCAGCCTCCTCGTGCTCAACTTAACCTAATATTTTACACTGTAGGTTTTGAATAAACAACGTGTTTCGTTCGTAGGATTCGTATTTTTCCAATTTTTGTCAACTTTGAGCGGCCATACTGGATCCGCCATCTTCTTTTTCAAAAATCCTGCAACGGATTTGTAATCAGCGATACCTAATACCCCAGTACACCAAGGGGCGTTAATTTTCCTTTCGATTTGGCGTGGGAATTGATTTTTGACGCCGACTGTGTCATTTTCGACCACTGTGCGCCGGTGCAACAGCTGATCTCGTCTCGCGAACACGAGAGCTCTTGTTATGTTTACATGACTTTTCCCGAATCAGCACATCTAAACGTAGTCCGCGGAATATCGCGAGCGGTTCTTTGAAATAATGCAACGGTAAATCAAAACAAAGCTATTAGCGTCCTAACGGGTGTCTCCCAAATACATATTAACCATTTAAACCTTCCCTGGTCGTTTTGTGCCGCGAAATACATTTTCGTGCCGAGACGCCTGCCCAACTCGTGACGCGAAATACATTTTCGTGCCGAGGCTCCTACCCGTTTTGTGCCGCGAAATACATTTTCGTGCCGAAACCTCTTCTTAACCTACCCCAACAATGTCATTTCCCTAAGACCTCAACCCGGGACGTGACAATACGATGAAAAATAAAGAAACTCCGTTTCTGTATACATAAAATGAGATTATATTGCAATGAGAATATTTTGATCTTACAATTCTTCATATATGTATTAAAACCTTTATTTCTGGCTTCTTGGGTCGCTTCACCCAATTAGCCGATTGGAAGGTTACCCAAATATTGTATAATTTCGTAAGAATGTATTAACACTTTGTGAACAGTACCTATCTATTACATTGGTACCAGAATAACATGGATACAGGTTTGCAGATATTTCTGCACTTTCCATAGTAATTTATCAAATTTTTTTAGTTTTATTGAAATTGTTGACGTTATTTTTTTAAATAACAGCAAACTTTGTTATGAGTTGTATATTAACACTTTTTTTATGAACTTGCTCAATAATATTCAGCACTTTCAACGCGAAAAATGGAATGTTGCATTTTTCCCCTATTTCTTGGGATTCAGGCCCACTGTACGATATAGAATACAGGTGATTACTCCATTATTGGAAAATATTGTCAAATCTTGTTTTCGCAGTTGCAAGAACAAATATATGTTGATTACACAAGTTCGCGGAAGGTAACTAAAAAGCCGACAATTACTGATATTTTTTCAATGGGTTTCTTATGGAAAAATAACTGTATATAACGAATTATTTGCTATTACTTTGCAGAATCGATACTAATCATTTCTGACCCCTTTAACTTTACTTTAACAAACTTTAAAAGACACGATTTAAAATTCTGCACGAAACAAAAAATTCGACATGTGTTTACACGCAGATCAGATGTAGCAGTCATGATATTTTTACCTTTTTTTATAAGAACTAATATTATTAGTTTACAAGAAATATGTATATAAAAAAACATAATTCCATAAGTTATGAATTCTGACTTCTTTCCTTATTTCTGGATAATCTGTCCGAATGTGACGATGAATCGCAGCAGAGCGGCTAGAGTCGCAGAGCGGCTAGAGTCGCTAGACTGCTTCTGGAGGAGTAGAGCGGCAGCCGCTGTGCGACTAGGAGATTCTGCCGTTATGGCGGAAAACAGACACTCGTAGCATTGTGTTATTATTATTATTATTATTATTTTATTAACGGGAGAACCCTTTAGAGACAAAGTTTAGAGCAAAAAAAAGTACAAAGATAAAATAAACATAACAAAGACATACAATAACATAAAATAAAGTATAAAACAATAAAATAGAATATTAAGAAATAAAATAAACACAAACAAACAAAAATTAATTTAAATTAAATAGAATTAGAATTACTGAGGTAACATTCTAGTAAGCACTCGGTTCCTGAACGATGCGAAGGAGTCTGCGAACACATCAATGTCAGCAGGGCACCGGTTCATCTCGTCCATGGCACGATTTAAAGGATCAACTGTGTAGTGATAATATTCAGGGACACCTGATGCAAAAAGAGGTCTCGGACGCAATGCCCGTTGTGGGGCTCGGAGACGAATCCGTGCGACCAAATCCTGGCAGTTGATCTGGCCATGGATTACTTTATACAAAAATAATAGGTCAGAACAGATACGGCGGTCACAGAGATTAGAAAGCCTCATCCTTCGCAAAGCTGGACCGTAGTCATGGTTATCAAACCGCATAGGGGTACCAATAGCTCTCATAGCAAATCTAAGAAACTTATGCTGGACCCTTTCAATTAAACACACATATTGCTTATGTTTTGGGCTCCAGATAACCGACGCGTATTCTACCAATGGCCTTACCAAAGCAACATACAACAATTTCAGCGTCCTGATCTGTCTGAAGTGTTTGGCAAACCTGGTGATAAACCCGAGGGTTTTCATCGCCCTACACGTGATGCTGCGATAATGGTTGCGGAAGTCCAAACCAGAAGTAAATGTAACACCAAGGTCAGAGACTTCCGTCACCTCCGCGAGCGGAGAGTCACCAAGCATATACGACGATGGGATGCCAATAATACCCCTATAGGACCTTAATAACATACATTTTCCGGTATTTAGCTGCATCTTGTTGGCGATACACCACTGCTCAAACCTAAAAAGATCAGTCTGCAATAAGTCAACGTCAAAAGCCCCACTAATAGTTCGGAAGATTTTTAGATCGTCAGCGTACATTAGGAAATTACTGTGCAGGAAAACTTCGTTGACATCATTAACAAAAATCAGGAACAGGAGGGGACCCAGGTGCGATCCCTGGGGGACACCCGACGCCACCCTAACCTGATCAGAAAACTGTTCCTGCAACTTTATAACTTGCACGCGACCTTCGAGATAGCTGACGATCCAAGCAAGGAGAGGCCCATTGATACCAATTGAGATTAACTTATTATACAGGATACAATGATCAACAGAGTCGAATGCCTTCCTAAAGTCTGTGTATACAGTGTCGACTTGCAGCCCCGCATCCAACGCAGCAGAAACAGAACTGTGGTATACCGCCAGATTGCTAGCCGTTGACCTACCAGGAACAAATCCGTGTTGTTCCTCGGATATGACACTTGCGAGACAGGGCGTTAAGTGCTCTGTCACAATTTCCTCGAAGATCTTCGGTATGACAGATAATTTGCAAATCGGTCGATAATTTCTTACATCTGCGCGGTCACCTGCCTTAAATACCGGGGTAACCAAAGTAGTCTTCCAAGCTGCAGGGAAAGTGCCCCTAGAAAGTGATGAGTTAAAAATGTGCCAGAGAGGCCTTGCAAGAATGAAGCGACACTCCTTTAAAAACAAAGGCGGAATTCCATCATATCCCGGACCTTTAGCAGTATTTAGGGATTCTAGCTTGGAATATATTTGGCCAATGGAAATAGCTATAGAGTGAATATTTATTCCATTGCCAGATGACGGCCCGGGATTCAAGGTAGGCGTTACTCTGGATTGAGGATTATAAACAGAGCCAAAAAACTCCGCAAAAAGATTAGCAGCTGCCACGTGCGTAGAGGCAGAAGTACGGTCAAGATGTACCTTACCAGGAATTCCTTGCCCACACCTCTTAGAATTTACAAATTTCCAAAAACTAGATACATTATCTAAAACCTCGCTCTCAACACCATCAATGTAAATACGGTGATCACGCAGAATGGCAACTTTACATTCAGATCTAAGGTTAGAGAAGTTCTGATAATCAGAAAGAGCACCCGATCGCTTAAAATTTCTATGCGCTATTTTTTTATATCGGATTAGGCACCTCAAACCAGGGGAGAACCAGTGTGGAAACGTGGATCGTACTACAGCCCGAATTGGAATAAAGGCCTCAATTGCACGATTAATATGACCATATAGACGGTCCACGGCAGCGTCTGGCTCAATGTCACCGATCTCCTTATCCCAATCCACTGAATTAAAATAATCTAATACACTGGGGAAATCACCATGTTTGAAGTCCCTGAATTCAATATTTCCAGACCTAAGATTCTGACTTGTGACCAGGTCACCGAGAAGCACATACAGCGGCGGGTGGTAGGCGTCCGGTACAATAAGGGCATCAATGACTCGGTCAACCGTGACCTTAGGACAGCTAACATAGATAAGGTCTAACATGACATCGTAATCATTGAAAACATTGTTAACTTGGGTAAGGTTACAGTAACCTGCACAACCCAGAAGAAGATCAATTGCAGCAGACTCGTTCGACGACATACCCAATTTCCTAAAGCACGCCTGACCCGAGTCATTATACCACACAGCATGTGGGAGATTATAGTCACCGAACAAGGAGAGGGAGTCATCACTATAATTATGGAATATTTCTGTGACGGTGTCAAAATGACTCGCATAAAGTGAGGGTGGTGACGCAGGCGGTATGTATACAGCACCCAATATGTGTTTATTCTCACGAAGATGGACCCTGACGAACACTTGCTCAACCTTAGAACAGCTGACAGTAATAGGGCTAGATGGCAACGAATTTTTAACTGCGATGAGAACACCCCCACCTCTTGTGCTACAACTTGTTTGTATAGATCTATCACACCTGTACACAGTATAATTGCCTAAACCAAGCTCAGTAGATGAAATCACGGAAGTGAGCCAGGTCTCGACTAGAATAATAATATCGTAAGACACCGCAGAAGAAAGTAAAGAATTGAATAAAGTGTCTAATTTTGTACGCAAACCTCGGACATTTTGAAAATACACTAAAGGGCTCCTATTTAGTTTTTTTGCGTAGAGTTTATAAGGGGTCTAGCCGGCACTATCTTCGGAACACCACGAATATAGCGAATGGTCATATGGGTTTCGCCAAGCTCATGAAGGTTACACAGCTTCGACCTGAGCTGTGAGAGAGTCTCGCGTTGTCGCCTGGTCTTATCATCCGAGATTTTGGCAGGGCCTTTGTAGCGGTGTTTGTTTTGCAGAATAGATTTAACCGTGGCTGCAGAGTCGAGCCGAACACATAGAGGTCTGCAAGGTGTAGAGCCCTGTTTTCCAAGACGATAAGTGGTCGGAATTTGGGTAACCAGAGGACAGATCTCCCTCAGAATAACAAGTGCTCCATCAGCATCCGCAGATCTAGCGAGCTCCAATGAAGTTTCCCTCGGTTCCGGCATATCGAAGATTAGTAGATTTCTGGATCTCTGCACCCTATCATTTAATTCTTCGATGACGTCATCAGCAGAAGAAAAAGGCTGTTGCTCAGAGGGGATGGAAGATTTGTCTTCCAGTGCCTTCACCCGATCAGACAACAACTTAAACTCCGACTTCAAGTCCGATAATTCCGTTTTTAATACAGATACCATTTCCGATCGAAAGGACGCAAGCTCTGCCTTAATCTGCTCCTTTATAGTGTCCTTGATAACATCAATTGTGGGTAATGAAGAATGTGACTGGAGTGTAGCCGTTGGTAAGGAAGAGAGTGATTGTGTATGTGTTTGTGTCAGTGATGCGGTGGATTGGCTAACGGCGGTTACTGGCCTTGGGGATCCAGCACGACAGTTGTTGTGTCTTGAGTAGCCTAGGCTGCTCATAGGAGTTGAGATGAATGCTTTCCATTGTACCAGTGTACGCGGCTACAGCCGCAGTCGCCAGCCGCGGTCGCTGGCGGCTGCAGCCGCCCATTGGAACGGCCACCTATACAGGGTGTCCCAAAAATGCTGCGGTTCCTTAAAGGGGGTGATTCGGGGGGTGATTGCAAACAACTTTTTCCTTTGCGAAAATGCCCTCCGAGGTTTCGTTAACGAGATATTAATAAAAAGCACCGACCAATCAGAGCGCGAGCCTTCCGCTGGAGGTCCCGCGCTAGCGTGGCCGCGCGCCGGGCCGCGCTGCGACTACGAACAAGCAAGGCGGCATGCATCGAAGGAAATTGCGTAGAATGGCAAATGAAAAAGACGTAACAAAAAAATCGAACCTTTTGCCATGGTTTGTTTGCCATTTAAAGTGAATAACGAATAAAGGATAAATGGATGAAAATCACGTGTAACGTAAAAAGACGAATACACATTTTTTTAGAAGATTCGAAAATAATAATTATTTGAAGTGGGAGGATAAGGAATACGTACAATTCCTTGTGTTAATAACATATCCACGAAAAGGTAATGTAACAGGAAATTAACGAAAAGTGATCGTAGTTCGTTATTGTGATAAAAATCCGTAACTCAATAACGGCCAGCGCTGATAACGAATAAGTCTGTTTAAAAAGCCCGCATAAATATTTTCGTACGAGAATTTTGAGAATTATCGCCGGAAATAAGCCATAGCTTGCGTTAAATTTAAAAATGAATGATCACCATTAAAGTAACTAAAACTCACCCTTGTAGAAAATTCACCTGCAACTTGAAAACTTGTGTCACTGGGTCACTGAACCGATCCTGGTCATCGATGGACGAGCCCAGTGCACAGCTGATCCCAGGTATACGACACTACCCAAAGTTAAGGGTCGCAACGTCAGGTGCGTCCAGGTCAACGTACCGAATATTCACTTCACTGCACGGCTACTAACACTGGTCACTTAATTTATTTTTCATGGAACGTGTTGTTGCTACGTTCTAAAAATTGGTGGAAATGAATTTTTACTTGGCGTTCGGAGCCGTGGGTAATTCCCGCGCAAATTCTCACGCTGCAGCACTTGCGTCCTCGTTGTTCGGGGGGTACACACAGAACATCGCGTAATACTCTTGAGCACAGAACATTTGTCTGCGACGCGATTGCTGACTGCTGACTGACAAGATTTTTTCCAAGCGACTTCTTCTACTTCCCAAATAGTTTCTCTCGTTCCATTATGAGTTGACCCCCACCAGGCCAAGAGGCTTCAGGTAAAAAGAAGCCAGCACATTTTCGGAACACACGTGTTTGGAGAAGTGCAACGAAAACTTTCACAAAAGCCCGCGCTCCGTCCTTCTACTGCCAATGTACCCATTGCTTCGAGATAGAAAGCAGACACCACGTGTATCGGTTCGAAAGGGTCCGAAGAGAAGAGAAACAGAAAGTCTTCGAGTTGCTATAAAGAAAAAAATCCTGCTTCCTGTTTCCCTTTTCCGAAACCCTGAGTTCACGTCTGCTACGAGGCGGAACCAAGTAAGTCATAAATTATCCGAAACTGTAGGAAACCGTTCTCTACCGCCGACTTGCGGGACAATACGGTCATACACCGCGACCCTGGCGAAATGCTCTGGTTGATCAGCCTGATTAATTTTGGAGAACTAGAAATTACAGAGTATTATCCAGCATCAATACGTCTCGCGGGGAGACACAGGAAAAGAAGGGATAGTCCGCTGACTGCGCGTAGTCCCGCCTGCTTCGTCCTACCCTCAAATCAAAGACGGATCCCTTATCTCTCGAGTATAAACACGCGCTCGAATTTCAAAACACAAGCACGCGTCGACGTATTCGGTGCGAGAGACTGTGGGCTTGAGGTCCGATTGGTCCTGAACCAACCATTTGGGCCTACTTATCTCTCGTGTCTAAACACGCGTTCGAATTTCAAAACAAAAGCATGCGTCGACATATTCCGTTCGAGAGAAGGTGGGCCTTGGGGAGGAGATTGGTCTTGAACTAACCAATCGGGCCTGCTTATCTCTCGTGTCTAAACACGCGCTCGAATTTCAAAACAAAAGCATGCGTCGACGTATTCCGTGCGAGAGAAGGTGGGCCTTGGGGAGGAGATATTGCTGTGAAGAGGGCCTCTTCAGGACAGTGGCCGTTTGGGAGGGATGCAGGGCAGATTGGTTAGTTTGGGGCCAATCGGACCTCAAGCCCACAGTCTCTCGCACCGAATACGTCGACGCGTGCTTGTGTTTTGAAATTCGAGCGCGTGTTTATACTCGAGAGATAAGGGATCCGTCTTTAATTTGAGGGTAGGACGAAGCAGGCGGGCTACGCGCAGTCAGCGGACTATCCCTCCTTTTCCTGTGTCTCTCCGCGAGACGTATTGATGCTGGATAATACTCTGTAATTTCTAGTTCTCCAAAATTAATCAGGCTGATCAGCCAGAGCATTTCGCCAGGGTCGCGGTTTATGACCGTATTGTCCCGCAAGTCGGCGGTAGAGAACGGTTTCCTACAGTTTCGGATAATTTATGACTTAATTGGTTCCGCCTCGGAGCAGACGTGAACTCAGGGTGTCAGAAAGGGGAAACAGGAATGGTATGCATTTTCTTCTTTATAGCAACTCGAAGACTTTCTGCGTCTCTTCTCTTCGGACCCTTTCGAACCGATACACGTGGTGTCTGCTTTCTATCTCGAAGCAATGGGTACATTGGCAGTAGAAGGACGGAGCGCGGGCTTTTGTGAAAGTTTTCGTTGCACTTGTGCAAAACACGTGTGTTCCGAAAATGTGCTGGCTTCTTTTTACCTGAAGCCTCTTGGCCTGGTGGGGGTCAACTCATAATGGAACGAGAGAAACTATTTGGGGGTAGAAGAAGTCGCTAGGAAAAAATCTTGTCAGTCAGCAGTCAGCAATCGCGTCGCAGACAAATGTTCTCTGCTCAAGAGTATTACGCGATGTTCTGGGTGTACCCCCCGAACAACGAGGACGCAAGTGCTGCAGCGTGAGAATTTGCGCGGGGATTACCCACGGCTCCGAACGCCAAGTAAAAATTCATTTCCACCAATTTTTATAACGTAGGAACAACACGTTCCATGAAAAGTACATTAAGTGATCAGTGTTAGTAGCCGTGCAGTGAAGTGAATATTCGGTACGTTGACCTGGACGCACCTGACATTGCGACCCTTAACTTTGGCTAGTGTCGTATACCTGGGATCAGCTGTGCACTGGGCTCGTCTATCGATGACCAGGATCGGTTCAGTGACCCAGTGACACAAGTTTTCAAGTTGCAGGTGAATTTTCTACAAGGGTGAGTTTTAGTTACTTTAATGGTGATCATTCATTTTTAAATTTAACGCAAGCTATGGCTTATTTCCGGCGATAATTCTCAAAATTCTCGTACGAAAATATTTATGCGGGCTTTTTAAACAAACTTATTCGTTATCAGCGCTGGCCGTTATTGAGTTACGGATTTTTATCACAATAACGAACTACGATCACTTTTCGTTAATTTCCTGTTACATTACCTTTTCGTGGATATGTTATTAACACAAGGAATTTTACGTATTCCACTTTTCGAATCTTCTAAAAAAAATGTGTATTCGTCTTTTTACGTTACACGTGATTTTCATCCATTTATCCTTTATTCATTATTCACTTTAAATGGCAAACAAACCATGGCAAAAGGTTCGATTTTTTTGTTACGTCTTTTTCATTTGCCATTCTACGCAATTTCCTTCGATGCATGCCGCCTTGCTTGTTCGTAGTCGCAGCGCGGCCCGGCGCGCGGCCACGCTAGCGCGGGACCTCCAGCGGAAGGCTCGCGCTCTGATTGGTCGGTGCTTTTTATTAATATCTCGTTAACGAAACCTCGGAGGGCATTTTCGCAAAGGAAAAAGTTGTTTGCAATCACCCCCCGAATCACCCCCTTTAAGGAACCGCAGCATTTTTGGGACACCCTGTAGACGTCATCATCGCGTTCGTTACTGATAAATTCGCGGATGACGCGTTTGCAGACCCACTGGCGTTAGTAGCTTCCATTTTGCTAAATTTTTAATTAGTTCAAAGAATATACACAAAATATATAAATAAGCAGAGTATATATAAGCTGAAAATAATTTAGAAGGCGATATCACGGAATTTTCCTAAAACTTTCAAGCAAACACAACAAATGCAAGGCGTACCGATTAAATCACATATACCAATTTACATATACATTGCTTTTCTCTCGAAAACGTCTCAGAAAATACCACAACGGACGGGGTTGACAAAGCAAAAGTATCCCACTTCTGACACCAGTTTAGCTGTTACGTGCGGGCGTTGATTTTAATTATGACCGAGCGGATTCGTATAATTATTTCCACGTAACGCTTAACGAAATTTAGATAGATTTCAATAATTTTGACATAATCAGATGGTTACTTAAAAATTCAGGATTGTTTGGGGATACGTATTTGCTGCAACCAATACAGGTTGACCCGTTGGGGAGGTGGTATTTTCGTAGACAGGTTCGAGTAAAATGAGCTGATATTTAAGTAAATATTACCATGTATTACAAAAATAAATGAAAAATAGGAAATGTTTAAAGGTGGTACAAAAAAAACGGGAATTTACATGGGTTTGACGATAAACAATATAAAAATGCTAGTACAAATTCGGTTTGGTGGCGGAGGTTACAATTACACGCTCGGCGACAGGCGAAGGACGATAATTGATCGAGGGAGATCCCGTAACCCACTAAGTGGTTGAATCAATTATCGCTTGTGTTCAATTTTGTACATTCGCTTGAGTATGACAAAAAAAAAAGAATAAACGATGGAAAGTAATTTGCTCGGCGATTTATATTACAGGAAAAATAGGTTAAAATTTAGAACGCAGTACACGCCGAAGGGAGGGTAACAGTTAACCGAGGGAAATCCCGTAACCCACTAAGTGGTTGAATCAACTGTTACTTCCGTACAATATCATAGATAAAAGGACTTACCGATTCGGCGGAGAGCTTATTAAATGTTTAAAAGCGGTATTCACGGTCTTTCTCTCTCTCTCTCTCTCTCTCTCTCTCTCTCTCTCTCTCTCTCTCTCTCTTTCTCACTCTGTCTCACTCTGTCCGTCTCTCTCTGTGCGACCTGGGGCGCCGCTGCAAGATGTTGAAGCGCAACACAGGCGTGAAGCACAAATCACACCGAGCAGTTCACTGATATTATAATGTTCACAGGGTATTTAAGTATTAAACGCAAGAACATAAATAAAGATTTAAACGGTAGAATTTAAACAGTAAAAACGCAAAAGTATATAAGAGTCTCTACGGGGACTGAGTCCTTCCACGTTCTACAAGACACACTGGAAGTCCGGCTCAAAGACTATTTCAACGGATAGTTATGTCCCTCGGACAGATCAACCGCGCACTATGCGACTTGTCGGTTGACTGCCACGAGCATTTGCAGGGTAGGCCCGAGCACTCGGGCCTTTGCACAAAGAGCGCCAAAATTGCTGACATGCACACGGGCCCAACCGTCGTCGCTCGTAACGTTCCCAGCATCCAAGTTGTTATCGCGCCCGGCGTTCTAAGAACGTTGACGGTGTTGGAAGATTTTCGCATGGAAGAACGCAGTGGCGTAACGGCTCGTATAAAATTATTATTATAATACGGTTTATAGATCATTGACAATTGATCGAGGGAAACTCCCACGACACTCAATGGTAGGATCAGATGTCAATGATGGTGTGACAAAATTTAACAGGGAAGAAAAATATAAAATGGTCTACTACAATGCTTCGGAGGCTTATCACCACGCATTCTAAGAACGTCGACAGCGTTGGAAGATTGCTGACAATAATCTTCCATGAGAATATGCCGTGGCGTGACAGGCTTTGAATCGGATTAAATTATTACTATAAAAAGCTCTGGTTAATAAATCATTGACAATTGCTCGAGGGATATCCCGTAACACACCTAGGTGGTTGGATCAATTGTCAATGCCTTAGATTGAGTTTCAAAAATTTTAAAATTTGTCGGCACGTAACAATATTATAAATGATCCGTTACAGGTATTAATGCGAAAGTCATACATTTATTAAAACATTGTGAAATTTATACAGTTATTATTAAAACATATATGTATGTACTATAGTGATACGGACTTTACATCACGCAGCATGGATTGCATTCCTAACGCGATCAATTCACAATCAATCAAAGAATGCTTTTCGAAGTGGTCGCTTTCGGAAATTAATTTTACATAATCTGTCGGTGCGGTAGCGCTGCGTAGAACGTCTACGAAGGTAGCATATTTACTACTTACTGAGTACATATTATCACTTAGCCAGGTGAACATATGTATGTTCAATGCAATGTTCGTATGTGAATAGTTTACGTAACGTGACTTCAGTCGTATATAGGTAAGCGTGATTATCGGTGATTTTAATGAGTTGATCATTATGCATACACGTGAAGTCTAATCGTAAATGATCAATTACGATGTGGGCTTGGGGCGATGTTGCGTTGCTTTGTAATCGTTTGAGTATGTCCGCCTTGTTTTGCAGTATGAGCTTCCACGTAGACATCGAGAAGCTCAACTCGATACCTTTATTGTCGGCTATGGCGATCTCGACGCTGCACGAATTCATGCCAATGCGTATCCCAATAATTAGGCGTTTATAAGCTGTCACCGTCAGCGGATAATCACGCCCTAGGATCCGTACAATTAACGGTTTTGGCGTTTTCGTGGTTTTTGATGATGCGGATCCAGAACTGTAAGAAACATACATATAGAATTAATACATCAATCGTTTCCGTTTACAGTGCTTGAAATAGGTGAAAGAAAGAAATAAGTTAAAAGTGTATAGTAACGCGTACGTACTTCAGAGCGAGTTGTTTATTTGCAGAACCACCATCGTTGACGGATGTGCAGGATGAGTCGTTTAAGCTACGTTTGGACATTTTGATATGCAATATGCACTATGTTCATCGAACAAAAAATTAACGCGAACGATACTTAACACTCAAGCGTACGTGGTGTAATGAAGTCCACGAGACTGACCCACGTCACTTTATACTGATTCACGTACACGTATACGTCAATGTGTGGAAGTATACGTTAATGTGTGTAAGTATATTACATCAGTGATGGCGATGGTCAAGGTACGTATGTATATAATGTAAGAGTTTGAGAATACGTGGCAAATTCAAATAGTATGCACTACAAATTCATGGAGTATGCACACTAGGGTGGCTCTTATTTACTCTTGGTAAAAAAATTTTTCAAGATTTTCTTCGGGGCACCCTCCAGAATAGTTCCAAATAATTAAAAAAAAATCTGTGTAAAGTTTCAGCTCGATCGGATAACGGGAAAGGGTGCCCCTGGGCCGTTAAACATTTAAATCATTATTTAACAGCTCGCGATGTCAATTTTATATAAGATCTTTCAAGTTATTGATTAAATAAAAAAATATGTCAAACAAAAGTTGTAGATCCGGACAAGGAGCATCTTTTTGGTGTATTACTATTTTTCGTGCGACAAACGGTTTTCGAAATAATCCGAAAAACTAAAAAAAAAAACTTTTTTTTTTCAAATTTTGAAAGTTTAAATGCTTCTAAAACGCTTTTTTATTTATGAAGGTGAATAAAAAAATGGAATTTTTATTTTCGAGGACTATTTTTTAAACATTTAAGGGGGGCATATACCGAAATATGCACACAAGATAAAAAAAATTTTCTTCTTATTTGCAGTGTTTGATATGTGATGAATGTTTCCTGAAAAGTTGGGGTCGAAATTCGCAAAAATATCGGAGATATAGACATCAGAAATCATGACGTTTTACCCGAAATCATGACGTCTATATCTCCGATATTTTTGCGAATTTCGACCCCAACTTTACAGGAAACATTCATCACATATCAAACACTGAAAATAAGAAGAAATTTTTTTTTATCTTGTTTGCATATTTCGGTATATGCCCCCCCCCTTAAATGTTTAAAAAATAGTCCTCGAAAATAAAAATTCCATTTTTTTGTTCACCATCATAAATAAAAAGCGTTCTAGAAGCATTTAAACTTTCAAAATTTAAAAAAAAAAGTTTTTTTTTTTAGTTTTTCGGATTATTTCGAAAACCGTTTGTCGCACGAAAAATAGTAATACACCAAAAAGATGCTCCTTGTCCGGATCTACAACTTTTGTTTGACATATTTTTTTATTTAATCAATAACTTGAAAGATCTTATATAAAATCGTCTTCGCGAGCTGTTAAATAATGATTTAAATGTTTAACGGCCCAGGGGCACCCTTTCCCGTTATCCGATCGAGCTGAAACTTTACACAGATTTTTTTTTAATTATTTGGAACTATTCTGGAGGGTGCCCCGAAGAAAATTCAAAAATCGAAAATAACAGCCACCCTAATGCACACAACAGAAGAGTTAGAAACGATTCGCGGTGTGAATCATAAAAGTAAACTATAAGCATTATAATAATTAGTCTCGAATTATAAAATCATCGATGAATAAGAATAAGAGAAAAATAAGAAGAAGAAGCTGTGATGTATGGTCATCCCCAACCTACCTCAAGGCTATCCTATTTGGAAACTACCCCTACCATGCAACGCACAGGGTATTCGTTCTAGGCTAGGGTGTAGACCGCCGCTGCACGGGACAGTGAAATTTTAACCATGAGCATCTTCTATAACATTCAAACGCCAGTGACGCGAGGGATGAACGCATTTGAGATGCAGCGATGCATTGTAAGTATAGTTGATTTAAATTGAATTGGTGCGCGTATTCCATTCAACAAAATTCTAACGAAGTTGTGCGTTTGTTTCAGCAACGGCATGGGGAAATCGAGCGTGCGTGGTACGACGAGCGGGATAAATTGATTCGAAACATTGTAATTATGGTTTTTGATATAATTGAATTGGTTGCGCGTTTTCAATTGGACTGGATTCTAACTAAGTCATGTGGATGTTTCAGTGCGAGCGCGATAATCTAGTGAAGGCTTGGCGTGTGGAGCGGCGGGTCGCGGTTAAACATATCGTAAGCGGTGTTATACAAAAAATATATTGGTGCGTATGTGCAATTCAACAATGTTTTAATCGATTCGTACGTTGTTACAGATGGAACGCGAACGCGAAATGATCGCATGGAGCGATGATTATCTTGGAGCGGTCGGTCGCCTCGTAAGTGATGTTTCGTGAAAATTATAGTGATGCTTGACCACTATCACTCGACGATGTTTTAATCGAGTAATCCATTTGTTTCAGCGTCGAGAAGACATCGTGGCGCACGCACGCGATGGGGATCGCGATGTAATCATTCAGCTGCTGGTAAGTATTGTTTCACGCAAAATGATACGCGTTCACCATTCAATGTTGTTTGAATCGAATCATGTGTGTGTTTCAGCATCGCCAATACCCTGCGAGGAGGGACGGGAGGATCTGCCGCGAGTTGCGGCAAAAAATCAGATTTGCCCGGCGCATGTGGCGCGATGACACACAAAACATAGAATTTTTTATGTTTGACGGCGAATTTGATTTCTGGGGGCTGCGGCGGTTATTCGAAGCGTGAGTATAAGTGAATTATAATTGTTTCGGTGTTTCGCGCGCTAATACCAATGTTTATATAATAATAATTTGGTGTTTTTCTTTGTGTGTTGCAGTGAGTAACGTCACCCACAAGTATTTTTTTAAGTTTTATACATTATTAATATTTTAAAGAACAACTTTAATTAAATAAATATATTTTTTATTTAAAATAGTGTATGTTTATTCATATACATCCATGCATGTGATCTTATATTATAGAACCAGTATTTACGTAAAAAGCGTATTCGTATGGGAAGGGTATTCTTGCTCGTGGGTAAAGGTAGCATTCGTCGCAGTCGTTACGCTTATCACCGTCGCCGTTGTACTCGTAGCTATAGAAACAGAAAAAAATTAGTACATATTAGTTTATCTGTATATGACGCATAAAGTAGATGCAATGCGTGTATAGGACTTACATTAGACGACGTTACGTATATAATTCCATATTTTCTGGACGTTCTCCAACGCGCAAACACCCTCGTTGTTGTGAAATGTACATCGAAGAGCACCCGTTGAAGACATAGACTTCAGGTTAGGAACGTCGGGGTCCGCGGTGTTAGGGATGATCCCGCAATAATCATCGTCAACGTCGTAGCCGCCGTCGTCTTCGACGGTTCGAGCGTTGTTGTTGTTGCTGCTGCTGTTGTTCGGTTGTTGTTGTTGCTCCTTCAGTTCGTATAAATCGCAGACATCCTCAACGATTATGTCAGGTAGTAGTTGCAGCATCCAGGTTTTCTTTTCCACACCTTTCACGACGATGAAGTCAATGTTCATGAGTACACTGGTTAGCAAGCCAGGAAGTTTGGAGTATGGAACGTAACCGTCAGACCAGCGAAGCCCGTGATGATGCTTCGCGAGCCAGGACACTTGACGGTTCTCGCACGATTTCAGATGCCCCCAGACGTACGGTGGTTCGAAGATCCAATGGCTGATCGTAGGCGTTTTATCGTTGTTACTATGTCTACGAATCGCGAGCACTTTGACAACGAACTCGCAATTGGTATTGAAATCTTGAAGATCGACAATGGCGAACATTATTTTACGATTAGGTAGTAGTGTCGGTGGTGGCGTCTGAACAGCAACTGAGAACTTGGACATCGTCGTTTCCACAGTAGCAGTAGCGGCAGCAGTATTCGGTGATCATTCACACATACGCATACTATGTTAGTTTACGTACCACGTTAGTCAAAGGGCCGTATTCTACTATACGATCGTACAGTACGCGGTAGTATTAGCGGGGACATTATCCTTACACTCGAAATCTATTCACACGTCCACCGCAGCGCTTTTCAACGACTCGTTTTGCCTAGAACAATCTATGACCGCGATAGGCGCGTATTGAAAGAATTCAATCGCGTTCAGTAATGGTTCTCCGTGCCCGTAGTACGATCGGCCAAATTTCGCGTACATATCGTACAGGAGCGCGTATTTAAACTTATCGAAATCCAAGTTCAAATCATCGTACGGATACGTCTCGGAATTTAGGTATAATCGAACGTTCGTGAGTTTACACGCGTCGAATCTACTCGCAGTTCTATCAAGACGATTCTTCCGATCGGTTTGCATGGCGAATATCACGTATCGAGGTTTCTCGATTTGCGACGTAGCTTTCACGGTCCACGTATGTTTCGTTGTCGCTTGCAGCAACGGGTACTCGTACAAGTCCCACGATCTGAAACTCATCGCGATCGGTCGGCCACTTTCCAGGATACGTAACATCGATAGTTTATTCACTTCCTCCAAAGCGACGTGGGGCATACGCCACTGCACCTTGCGTATGTCTAGTTTCGGCCTCGCAGTGGCTGAGGTACCGTACATTGCGTTCGCATCGACTCGTGATCGAATAAGGATCAGCTCGTGCCGCGCGTTCATCACGATGTGTTTGTAATCCTCGCAGAATCCTAATAGAACGTTCAATGGTACGCAGAAATTGAAAGCGCCCGAATGAAAAATGTCTTTATCGTACGCGATGGTATGATCCCAACCGGCATTCGCGAGCACTTTGCTTCTATCGACCGACAACGAAATGTAATTTTTCAACGCGGTAACGATTCCCGGATTTCGGCAACGATCGATCTCAACACCGTTCAATTCGTATCGAATCTCATCGAACATGAACGCGACGCAATTATTGTCGAGAACAGCACTCGCTGACGTCGCCTGGCCTTTCGCGTCTTGCGTCGTTAACGTGCCACGACCTTCGATGTATAGAAAACTTTCGCACGGAAGCGTGTACAGATCTTGCTGCTGTATGGGGATTCTTATCTCATCGCTATTATCGAACGTCGTGTTGGCGTACGGATTGTACGTGTGTAACTCGATTTTCGTGATACGATTATCAAAGGGTGGCGTATTCGCCACGTCCAGAATAATAGACATCGCGGTTGCGTGTCACTCACAGCTTGTCTAATAGGCGACGATGAAACCTAGTGATCGTAGAATACGCGCGTTTCTACGAGTCAATGACTTTCTTCCGCTTCTTACCGGTCCTGTTCTTATCGCTCCACCCGCCTTTATTCTGCTACTTTTGCTCGTCGATAAAGGGTTGCGCCGATGACGCGACACAGAGACGTTAGAAGTAGCAGCGGCAGCTATGATTGATGATTCGTATGTATGATCTAACACTAACATACTACACACGCGCGCGCGCACACGTGTAGTCACGCTAGCCTATCGCGCGGACGTCGTTAAACGTGCAAACGAATCGTTATTTCTTCTCCGCGGAAATCTATAGGGCGCTCGTGTTGATCGACGATGCACAACGTTAGATTGCTCGTGCAACGATCGGCAGGTAAATGACGAGTCGCGGGGTTTCCGATATCTTATATCCCGGTGGCACGCGAGGTGAAAATTCATGGATCGTGTGTACCGGCTTGTCGTTGCTGTATGCACCGGTAGTGACGTTGCACGTTACTCTGATCACGTTAACGTTTATAATGTTCACGGGTACGTCGGACTCGTGCCAGGTTCTTGGTGATAAAACGCGATTCGGGGAAAATCCAAGCAATGAGCCCACATTGTTTGGTTGCGTAAAGTCCACGGCGAACGAGCAGTACAGCTCGCTTTTCATGGGGTTGTTGTTAGCTCGCAGCACTAGAGGATACTTGTCGGCATCATTCTCATTTGCATCGTTGTTATCGATACTTCGGGGATGTCGATCGAGTAATCGATGCTTCAGGTGCTCGGCGATAGCGTCTAATTCGTATGAACCGTGAGGGATCGCAATGTATTCATGAGCGACGTCGACGATGTTGTTCTCGGTGTTGTAGTCGGCGATGAAGTAGAATTTATCGTTGCTCGAGTCAATGTTCGGTATCGTGTGAAACGTCTCCAAGTCCGCGAGTCCTAATTCATACTGACCATCGCTCAAATCTATCGGAGGAAAATAGTTTACCGTGAGCACGCTGCTACGGCCCGTTAACGTTAGCGTGAACGACATATCGATTACACTCGCGAGACGGAGAGCGAGAAAGTGACGCGCGCGTGCGAATATTCGCCAATTTATCGGTATTATGTTTTTTTATTGTAGGATATATGGAGCATCATTATTTATTTATTTATTTATTCAGTATACGGGTCAAGCCCATTGATAACAGAGTATATGCTTGTAAAGTCTGTATAGGCAGGACAACAACAAAGAGTACGTCGTGTAGGTGTGGACAATCTTAATTAGCTAATGCCACTGGAAACCAGGGCTCTCTGGATGTTAGTCTTAAAGCAAGGGAGGGATTCAGCAAAGAAATTAATGTCGCCATGGTGCCTATTGGCGATACCGCAAATTCTATGAAGGGGATCAGCGTGCCCTACCGAAGAGGAGTAGTCTGGAGAATTGAACAGGCGTGCTTGCCTAGTAGCGCGCACGGGTACATTAAAGTTAACCAGTGCCACGACGCCAGGGTTGTCAACCATCCCGTTCAGAATCCTGTATAAAAAGGATAGGTCCGTGACCATCCTCCTGTGCTCCAGAGACCGGATACCCATTCTACCCATGATAGGAGCATAGTCATGGTCAAACCGAGCAAGAGGCTGGCCAGTCTTATATGCTAAAAAGCGCAAGAATCTATGCTGAACCCTCTCAAGCCGAACTTTATATTTGCCCCAACGCGGTGCCCAAATGACTGACGCGTATTCCAGTTATGTATGGATCATTGTAATCTTATGCGGTTATGCGATCGCGGACGCCCAACTTTATTGAAAGTTGTTATACTCGAGACACGGCGCAATGCAGCCTATCGCACGCATTACCACCACTCCCTGTAGGTGTTCCCCCTCCACGAAACATTCAAGAAAATCGCCGTAACAATATATTCCCCGGCAACCCTAGTCCAGGGATGCACACTAAATGTGCCCTAGGGCACTCGGTGCGCCCTCGAGCTCGACCGTGGTATGCTCACTCCTCACTCCTCGGTATAAAGTCTCGTGGTGGAGAACTCTATGACTGCAGAGGCCGTATGCCGATTTTGTTTTCTCCAAGGAAAATATGGTATTGTCTCGAGCTTCCCATTGTTGCCCCAACACGGTCACCGGAAAGGCCCAGTTTATGCTTTTATGACTCCCCCGACAGCTAAATGATCGCTTGGCCGCGACTTACATAAACAGCTCCGTCACTGCCCATACAGCACACCTCGTTGCAGCAGTATTGCAGGGACGTTGCTGCAATATTACGTTGTTGCAGGTTGCATTGCAATATTGTAGGAACGTTCCTGCAATATTGTCGTGCATTATTGGAGTGGCAATGATCCTACAATATTGCAGCAATATTGCAGCAATATTGCAATTTCGTTGCCGTGCAATGTTCCGTTGGCAACGATCCTGCAATATTGCTGCAATATTGCGCCCACATCGTCGTGCAATGTTCCAGTGCCAACAGTCCTACAATATTTCTGCAATATTGCGCGCACATCGTCGTGCAATGTTCCAGTGGCAACGATCCTACAATATTGCAAGAACGTTGCCGTGCAATGTTCCATTGGCAACGATCCTACAATATTTCTGCAATATTACGCGCACATCGACGTGCAATGTTCCAGTGGCAACGGTCCTACAATATTTCTGCAATATTGCGCGCACATCGACGTGCAATGTTCTAGTCGCAACGGTCCTACAATATTTCTGCAATATTGCGCGCACATCGACGTGCAATGTTCCAGTGGCAACGCCCCAGCAAAATTGCGCACACATTGCCGTGCAATACTGTAGTGAAAACTTGTGGAAACATTACAACAGTATTCTGAAGCAACTATGACTTTGTCAAAATTTTTCGAAATATGTACATGACGTCGAGTGGATTCTACGGCGTGTTTCATTTAACTGGATACGCTAGAATATCTCGTTGGCCGTTGAAGATATGAAAAAAGTGCTATCGCGGGAGTTGTATGTAGGTACATGAACTTATAGAGGAGATTCGAAGATCAATTTAATTTTTTTAGATAAAGTAGGTACTATATTTTTTACTGTCTGAAATTATTATTATTATTATTAAACGTCTTTATTGCACAAATGCGTATACAGGGTGTCCCAAAAATGTCGGTTTTCCTTGAAAGGGGTGACTCAGGGGGTGATTTGAAACAACTTTTTCCTTAGCGAAAATATTGTCCGAAGCTTCGTTAAGGAGATATTAACCAAAAACCCCGACCAATCAGAGCACGCGCCTTCCGCCCGAGCTCCCGCGGTAGCGTTGGCTACGCGGTAGGCGACCGCGCTTGTACTACGAACGTACGAACAAGCAAGTCGGCATGCATCGAAGGAAACCGCGTTACACAGTTTTTTTTTTAAAGCAGAATCTTAAATAAGAATAATTTGAAGTGAGAGGACAAGAAGTACGTAAATTTCGTTTTTAAATAAGGCATAAACGAAAAGGTAACGTAATAGAACATGTACGACAAGTGATCGTAATTCGTTATTGAGGTAAAAATCCGTAGTTTAACAACGGCCAACACAACTAAATTTAAAAAATAATATTAGGTGTATGAATAAATTCTTTCTGACTGGAATTTCTATCGCGGTGGTATTCAGAAGCTGCCAGAAAAATGGCAAAAGGTAATTAACAATAATGGAAATTATTTCGATGATCGAGTTGTTTTCATATTTTTTAAATCGAACTGTTATTGTACCCTAAAATCGGAAAGAATTTATTTCTACACCTAATAATCACCAATAAATTAAACAAAACTCACCCTTTCGGACATTCCTTTCCTTGCTTTCCTTCCCTTTTCGGAAACCTGTGTCACTAGGCCACTGTACCGATCCTGGTCATCGGCGTCCAGTGCTCATCTGATCGCAGGGTCAATGTACCGAATATTCACTTCACTGCACGGCTACTAACACTGTTCACTTAATTTATGTTTCACGGAACGTGTTGTTCTTACGTTATAAAAATTGGTGGCCCCGAAAGGGGCCGATTACTGTTAATTACTAGGACGAGATTACTACTATTACCCGGCGAAAAGAAAACTCGTGGCAGACGGTCTCGGGCTGTGCAGTCCGCTGCTGTGACGATTGGTCGCGTCACCTATTTGGGCACACTTTTACAGACGGGGCACACGTATTTTGGTTATTGGCTGAAGTTGCCACATACATTATCGAGTGGGATAGAGCGATCTGACCAACGATCGTCAAAACAAAACAATAGCGTAGGCCACTACCGTCCATTCCTGCTCCCCCGCCTTTACCCTCTCCACCATCAGCCCTTCCTCCTCCCCCTGTACGTGCTCCTCCTTTCCTACCATCTCCTCCCTCACTCCTATCAACATGCCTCCCATCGTTCTCCCCTTTCTATTCTTCTTCTTCGCCCACTGGGCTCTCCACTTGTACCCTTCTGGTAGCCTGCGCCTAACACTATCCCATCTCCTTTCTTCCACCCACGTTTCCATCAGAACTACCACCTCCCATTCCTCCAAACCCTTCCAGAATTCTTCGTCCTTATTCGTCGCCCCCGCTATGTTCCAATAGGCTATCCTCCAGCTTTTCCTTTCCTCTCTCTGTTTCTCCCTCCCCCCTTCCTCTTTCTTCCTCCCTCCCTTCCTTCTTAGTTTTTTGTCCCAACTCTTTCTTCACTCCTTCTTTCTATTTGTCCCTCCCGCCTCCTCCCGCCTCCTCCCTCCCTCCATACTCTCCTCTCCTACTTCCTTCTCTACCCCTCCTTTCTCTCTCCCCCTCCAATCTCTAAGGACTTCCCTCCGCTCGTCCCAGAACCACGTTGTTCCGTCCACCACTATCTTCCCATACAATACCCTTACTCTCTTTTCCTTCGCTTCTTCCTCCTCGCCTATCCTCCTTAACTGCCATTGCATCCTCCTCAGATGTCGCTACCTTCCTCTCTCTTGTGGCGGATATGATAGCTCGGCGATGTATGGGAGAGCGACACCGAGAGTTTTGGGTTTATTACGAACACGAGGACGAATAAAAAGATGGCTACTGATATAAAGGACACTTTATTAGCGCTCCTCTCGGACGTCTGAGGCCTTCTGCCCTTTGTTACATTGCCTACCAAGCTCTTCTCCTTACCACTAAGTCTTACCAACTACTTATACTAAAAATTCTTAATCTAGTGACTAGTACCTAGGAACTTATTATGTTAACTTAACCTAACTAAAACTAGTGGGCGGGTCGAGCGTTTCCGACGCTGGTCGCCGCAGTACTCTCCCCCGAGTGGGTTAATGTATCTTAACTCACGAATCTCAGTCTTTTGTTTGCATAAGCCTTTGGAGTATCTTTGGCTACGTTACTCTGGGTGGCTTCGACGAAAGCCGGTTTTAACCTCTCCACAGAGATGTTGACCTCTCTACCTTTATAATTAATTTTAAAAATGTGGTCTGTAATGCGTTCCAGTACTTCGAATGGACCCTCGTATCGCGCCTCAAGAGGTTTTTTAACAGCGTCGATTCGAACGAACACCTGAGAACATGTGTACAGTGTCTTATGTGTGAATGTTTTTGGAGCACTATGGTGTGCCGTTGGGCTAGGTTTTACTTGTCTTATGTGTTGTCGGTACTTTTCCAAAAATATCTGCGGATCGATTTCTTCATCCGCACTGATGAAAAATTCTCCAGGTAACCTAATGGCAGCGCCGTACAACATTTCAGCGGCACACGCTTTTATGTCTTCCTTGTAACTGCATCGGAGTCCCAGCAACACAGTTGGAAGGATTTCAACCCAATTTTTGTTTTCGTGGCACATTACGGCTGATTTTAAAGACCTATGCCAGCTCTCGATCATGCCATTTGATTGAGGGTGGTATGTTGTTGTTCGCATTTTGTTATAACCTATTAACTTTGTCAATGCCTGGAATAACTGCGATTCAAACTGTGTGCCTTGGTCTGTTGTTATTATTGCTGGGGCTCCGTACCTCGCAATCCAATTAGTGTACAGGGCTGTTGCCACTTGGTCTGCGGAACAGTCTGTAAGCGGCACTGCCTCCGGCCACCTGGAGAACCTGTCTATAATAGTTAAACAATATCTGTAATTATTAATTATCGGCAATGGCCCAACTAGATCCATATGTATGTGTTCGAATCGACCCCTTGGTACCTCTATTTTCTCAGGTGCCAGCTTACTGTGACGATGAATCTTACTTAATTGACATGGAATGCAGGTGCGAGACCACTCGGCTATATCTCTGTTCATCAAAGGCCAGACGAAATTGTTTACTGTTAATTTCCTAGTTATTCTCCCACTAGGATGCGACAAGTTATGTACATTGTTAAAAAAATTTCTTCTAACATTCTGTGGTACGTAAGGCACGTATTTTTAATGATGTCTCCGTACAAGTATTTGTCTGAACTGTCCAAAAATATTTTCTGTAAGTTCCACTTGTTGGAATTTTCTGATAAAATCTTTGCCAATTCTTGGTCCTTTGCTTGCGCCTGCATTAATTCTTCTGTCGAAACAATGACCGGCATTTCTATGGTCTGCAGTCTGGAAAAGGCATCAGCCACCACGTTCTCTTCACCGTCAACGTGGACAATTTTGGTGGTGAACTGGCTGATGTAATCCAGCTGCCTTACCTGTCGTTGGCTGGCTCTTTGTTGAAATGCATATATCAACGGTTTATGATCCGTTTGTATGTGCAATTTCCTGCCCTCCACAAAATGCCTGAAAAATCTGAGGCTCTTGTAGATGGCCAGCAACTTCCTATCGTATACGCTTTAATTCGTCTGGGCCTTTTCTAACTTTCTTGAGAAAAAACCGAGTGGCTCCCACGCGCCTTCGTTGAACTGCTCTAACACTGCTCCGATGGCCACATCTGACGCATCTGTGCGCAATACCAACGGCGCGTTCTCTTTAGGGTGACACAACAGTGAAGCTGCTGCTATTTGTTTTTTGTTACCTCGAATGCCTTTTCAGATTCATCGTCCCAACTCACCGACCTCCTGTCTTTCTTTTTGGCCCCCTTAAGGCGCTCATGTAAAGGGGCCAACCAGTCCGCTGCTCGGTGGAGGAATCTGCGATAGAATCCGACAACCCCCAGAAACCGCCGCAATTCGTCTATTTTTTTCGGTTTTGGGTATTCCTGAATCGCTTTGACCCGTTCGTCCTATGGAGCGATTCCCTTATCACTAACCTTATAACCTAAATACTGCATTGAATTTTGTCCGAACACGCACTTAGCTACGTTAATTGTAAGACCGTTGTCCTTTAGCTTATTAAACAACGTACGCAAATGTTTCTCGTGTGTCTCCACATCCGGAGATGCTACTATTATATCATCTACATAACAATGACAGAAATCTAAACCTCGAAGTATAGAATCCATGAGCCTCTGAAACGTTTGGGCAGCGCTGCTCAGACCGAACGGCATGACCAAGAACTCAAATAAACCAAACGGTGTTATCACTGCCGTCTTTTGTATATCTTCGTGTAACAAACCCCCAAAATGCCCTTTTCTTTTTTCTTTCTTAATAAACGTAATTAGTAACTATTATAATACTTATATTCTTATTATTCTTACTTTAATAAGCGCGTTAGCATTAATATTAATATTAGCTCAGAGTACCGCGAGTCGCGAGTGCAATGAGAGAGAGAATCGAATGATGATGAGTGGGGAGAATTGAACGCATGCGCGATCCTCAGTCGATCGGCGGATCGACGAGAGCAAGGATCGGGAGCAGAGAAGCGTGCAGAGCAATGAGTGGGAGAAACGAGCTTTCTACGCGCGCCTGCGCATTAGTCAGTCGCTTTGTAGGCCGACTGGAGAACGGACCATGCGAGCGCAGAATTGTCAATGCGTAATAGTCGAGCTCCATTCCTATTGGTGCGCTTCCAGTATCCCGAATATGTATAAATACAGGCACGATAGCCATTCATTCGACTCCAAGCATTTAATGCTATTAACTCGATACAATTCAAAGGATCATTTAAGGCAAATAGCCGATCCCGACGTAAATTAATGCTCCAACTTTGGAAGCCGCTTTGTAGGCTCCCCGGTTATGTTGAGCGTTCCAACCAAGGCCATAGTCGCCAGGTTTGATGGGACGTTCCATCCTTGGAAGCCGCCTTGTAGGCCCCTTAGTTTGAAGAAGCAAAGTTGTTAATTCTTATTCTCAGGTTAGTAATATTACTCCTGAGCAACGTGGGAGGAAGATTATTCCAAGTGGCAAAATCCGCCCTTGACGAAACGGAGAAACAATTAAGAACGAGTCTCGACTTAAACATATTCAATCCTAAATCCTAAGCTATTACATAATTCCTAAATCTTTCTACATCGACCAAAAGAGTCACTATCTATAAGCTAATTCCTAGATCCATAAGCTAATTTCTTCAATCGACTAAGACGTCGCTATTAGTTATTTAAGTTATATTACTCTAAATCGATCGATCAAACGGGCGTTCTTTTGTACCGACCAAGAGTCGCAACCCAAGACGATCAACTATATTCTTTTGTACCGACCGAGGGTCGCAACATAATTATCCTAATTTCTTTAATATTATAAAGCGTTAATTCTTGTTTGTTTGTATAATTTAGAAGTGTTTTATTGAATAAACACTATTAAGATTAATTCTGGTTCTTGACTTTTAATTCTTTATCGCACGCCACTCGAACCAATCCCGAAATCCTGTAAAACGCGTTACGCCACGCGTGAAAACGTTACATTCGGGCGCTACCGGTACGTGGTAATATGGCCTGGTTAAGTCTATTACCGAAAATATTTTGCACCCGTGGAATTGGTGTGCCACATCGTGTATATGTGGTAATGGATACTTGTCCGTTTCGGTCACGCCATGCAACCTGCGATAATCTCCACATGGTCTCGATCCGCCCAATTTCTTTCGGACCATGTGTAGAGGGCTAGCCCATGGACTCTTAGACGGGCGGCAAATATTTTCCTTGAGCATTTGCTCAAACTCCGCCCGTGCTGCTCTTAATTTTTCCGGGGACAGACGCCTCGCCCACTCCGCGATCGGGGCTCCTCGCGTAACTATGTTGTGAAAAACGCTGTGTTTATGATTTCCCCTGACGGTCGGCTTCGTTATTTCTACGAATTCTTTTAATAAATTGGTAAATGAGCCATTTTGGTCTATTGTCGAAACTGACGGAATGTTACTTTTGATTATGGTGGCGTTTCTGAACATGTTGGTGCTTCCATCCAACAATCTTCTCTCTCGCAAGTGTACTGCTAAGTTGTAGAAATGGAGAAAATCCGCTCCTATTATGGGTTTCGCTACATCTGCCACAGTGAACCGCCAGGAGAAATCGTGGCGAAGCCCTAGATTTAACGATAATAATTTTTCACCGTACGTGTCTATCACTGCCGCATTCGCGGCGTAAAGCTTAAAAACCCCGGCCTCCAGGCCCTTACCTCCAAAGGCCTTCGGAATGACCGAGACATCCGCGCCCGTGTCTATCAGGAACTGGATGCGCGTGGTGGGATCCGTTATGACGAGGCGATGCTTCTTCTGGCCGTCTCCAACTGCCCCGAGTTGAGATGTCCCGTCTAGTTTTCCTGGCGCTGTTTATCGGGACCGGTCCAGGAACACGGCTTCCGACATTTCCAAGACTCCTCCTTGAATCTGCCGTGGTAATAACAGAGACCCTTGGTGTCGGTTGTTGCCTCTTTGGATCGTGAACCGCTTCTCCGCCTATAATTCTGCTGCCTGCTGTTGCTGTTGTTGCGGCCACGTTTTGGTAACCGGAACTCCAGTCTGGATAGCCTCTTCGTAATGCCTGCCAGGTCGCCATCTTGGGATTTTTGCTTGGCGGCTTCGTCCTTCGGGTCCCCCGTGGCGTGGGCAGCATTTGAAATGGCGGCTACCTCTGTTACCCCCGAACGTTCTGCTATTTTGTCAGCGAGTTTCGCTAATTTTTCGACTGCGGCATCGTCGATGATGGCCAATACTTCTTGAAGTCTTGTCGGGAGTTTCTGTATCCATAGCGTGCGAAGTGCGTTTTTCCCAAAGTCCTTTCCGGCCAATTGCGACATTTCCCTTAACAACTCGGAAGGTTTTTTATTCCCGAGTTCAATGCCGGTGAGTTTTCTTAGGTTTTCCTCGTCCGATTTCTCAAGCCTGTCGATTAGCGCTTGTTTGATATCGTTGTATGTGGATTTGTCGCTTGATCAAGATTTCGAACGACCGCGGCACTTTTCACCGCGTCTGACTTGACAGTGTATGCTGCGAATTCTCTCTCCAGCATCGTGAACCAGAGTCGTGGTTCTTCCCTCCAGAACGTTGGAAGCTTCACGTTGCGGAATTCGTGGGCCTGGATTTCTTGCTTGGCGCTTGCCTGGTCCTCGTTCGTCGTCTCGTTGAGGTACAATTTCTTTTCTTCTTTTAAAACTTCTTCTTTAACCTTTCCGAATCGGGTTTCGGCACCAATGTGGCGGATATGATAGCTCGGCGATGTATGGGAGAGCGACACCGAGAGTTTTGGGTTTATTACGAACCCGAGGACGAATAAAAAGATGGCTACTGGTATAAAGGACACTTTATTAGCGCTCCTCTCGGACGTCTGAGGCCTTCTGCCCTTTGTTACATTGCCCACCAAGCTCTTCTCCTTACCACTAAGTCTTACCAACTACTTATACTAAAAATTCTTAATCTAGTGACTAGTACCTAGGAACTTATTATGTTAACTTGAGGGGGGAGCCTGGTGTAGCGGGTCGAAGAAATCGAATTTTTTTTTGTTGCATAAATCAATAGTTGAACATCACAATAATATGTTCCCAAAGCCGCAAAACGAAATTCGAAAAATTAAAGCGGATATGGCCGGTTTTGCTACGGAGCGCCAGGTTACCACAAAACTCTAAATGCGTTTTTCTCGAAACGACAGTTTTACAATCTGCGGGCAATGTAACTCCAAAAATATTCAACCAATCGACTTGGCCTTGTACACGGATATTTGTGAACATTTTCTTCATAGGGCTACGTTATTATATATAGTAGTACTTTATTGTGCCCCTTGGGGATTACAATTCACATTATTCCTCCTCTCTTCTCTCGCTTAACCTATTACTCGCATCCTTAAATCTATTCCTTACAACTACTCCTTACATCTAATCCTTACACCTAACCGCCCGCTCGCTCGCTCGCCACCGCCTCGCCCGCTCCTCCCGCTCCCCCCTCCGGACCCCCGCTTCCGCACGCATCCTCTCACTCTCATTCCTTACCCATTCATTCCACCATCTTGTACCCCCCTCCACTCTTCCACCCTCCTCATCCAACTTTCCCCCTCTCCATCATCTCCCAACACTTCCCCCACCATCCCCTGCCAACCCCTTCCCTCTTCCCATCCCGTACATTCCTCCCATATATGTTCCCATGTTTCCTCCCCCCAACCGCAAACCCTACATCTCCTTTTCTCCTCATCCTCCCAATATCTTCCCCCCCTCATCTCACTCCCCAACCTGAACCTAGCCACCCTCCTCCATCTGCTCTCCCCCCACCCCTTCTTTAGGTATCCAGGAACCCCCACCCCCTTTACCGTCCCATACCATCTATTATACCTAGCTTCCCTAATCCTTTCCCACCTATCCCCCTCCTGCAACCTCTTCTCCACACTTACCAGCTCTTCCCCCCTCATTTCTCCCCCACCCCTCATCCTTTCCACTTCCTCCACTGTCCATCCCCTCTCCTCATAAAACCCCTTCCTCTCCTCTTCCCATCCCCCCAGGACCATCCCTCTCCTTGCCCGCCCTTTAATCTCCTCCCAACACATCCTTGCCACCTCCCCTCCTTGCCCCTCCTCCAACTTTCTCTCATACTCCCACGCCCTCATCCCCGCCCTTCCCTTCAACATCTCCCGCTGCAACTCTTCCCTAACCAAATATCCCGGCGTACACCATTCCACCCCCAAAACCCATCTCAAAAACCTGTCCTGTAACCCCTCCACCCTCTCCCTACTTTTCCAGCCCCAAATTTCCACCCCATAATTTATCGTTGCCCACACTAACGTATCAAACAACCACACCCTTCTCCCCCAATCCTTTCCAAATCTCCTTTTACCAATCCCCCACACCTGCCCCATCACAGCCGCTGCCTTCCTCACTCTCTCTCTTACATGAGCCTCTTGCCCTCCATTTCCCATCAAAGTATATCCCAGACATTTGTATTCTCTCACCTCCGCCAGCTCCTTTCCCTTCCACCTCCAAAGCACCTTTTTCCATCTACCTCCACCCCTCCTGCACCTCATCACTTTCGATTTCTCCACATTCAACTGCAACCGCTTCTCATCCATATACTTTTCCAACTTTCCTAACATCCCCTTCATCCCTTCCTCATCCTCCGCCAACACCGCAATATCGTCCGCATACGCCAGGGTATATACCTTCTTCCCCCCCCCCCAATCTCACCTGGGCTACATTATTAGTATAATGATATTGTTTAAATAAATAACTTTTTTTACACATTTAAGGCAAAATTTCGTTGAAAAAAGTGATTTTTTTTTCAAGAGGCCGCCATTTGTTCAATTTTGCATCTTTTAAGTTATGAATTTATACGATCTGTGCGTACACTCATAAACTAAACGAAAATTGTTCAATTTTTGGTTTCAGATGAAACCAAAAGACGCTACGTTGCCCGCAGTGCAACAATTGCGTCCCAACGGACTGGGCATAAGCCGTTATAACTTTGTTATTTGCCGCTCATTTTTAATAAAATTTTTTTTTCATCTACCTTAACCTGATAGTACAATATCCTGAAAGTTTCAGAAAGATCGATGAAATACTTTCTTTAAAAAAAAGTCCCGAAAAATGCCTCGATTTTCAGCTGGTTACACCAGGCTCCCCCCTTAATCTAACTAAAACTAGTGGGCGCGTCGAGCGTTTCCGACGCTGGTCGCCGCACTCTCTCAGCGCTTTGTCGCCTTTTCTTCTCCCGCTCTATTCTTTCTCTCCTTACCTTAACCTCAAATTGCGCGCTCCCTGTCTGCCTTTCCCTTTCTCCTTCACTCCTCGCCCTTTCTCTCCCTTCGCTACCTGCTCCCCCTCTAACTACGCTCCCACTTTCCACTCCCTGTTCTGCCTGCTAACACCTTTTTCACTTCTTTCACTCGCATCGCTCACTCAGCCGTCTCTACTCTTTCACACCGGAAATGGAAGTCTTACAACTTAACGTAAAACTTAATTATTATATAGAAATAGAGTGGCCCTTTGCTATGGTAAGTGTAGAGACTACAAAATGTGTCCAAAGGAGGTGAGGGTGTATGGCAGAAAGTGTTGATGCAGGAAATTTAAATGCTAATGGTAAAATTCAGGGAAAATGAACGAAGAGATCCAATATTTTTAACGCATAATTTATTGGTGTTGGAATAAAATTAATTTAGTATGTTTATTGGTGAATTGAAATTTGTTAATAAGAAACTAATAAAACTAATGAATAGCGTGGCAACTACTGTGGATTTTAAAGTATTACGAATGTCTTTCACAAAAGATTGAAAAGTATCAAGGGAGATGTGTTTTCAGCGTACTTTCTTCACTAATGTGACTTGCTCTACGTTGCAAGCAGTCTGCCATAATTTTCTTAATTCTTAATGCTATGTCTTTTGACAAATTTTGTCGATTTACCTAATTTGGCAAATTTCCAGAAACTTGTGAAAAAGAAGATGCTTCATTTCTATCCAACCCTGTGCGTCCCCTTCATTTCTATTCAAGCCTCGGCGTCCCCTTCATCTATCCAAGCCTCTGCGGCCCCTTCATTTTTATCCAAGCCTCTGCGTCCCCTTCATTTCTATATATAATAAGCTTTACATAAAAACTCTAAATTACAAATAGTTTGCTGGTATAAAAATATATATTATTTTGTACATGCATGGTACAAATTTTCAGGAAGTTATGCGAAAGAAGATGCTTCTCTGTCGAATCGAACCTTCTCCGCACAACTTCCAAGTGTGCGACTCTAGATAAAAAGTTTATTAAAAAATTTTGGCGACTTACCTTGTTAATTGAAACAATAATTCAGTCTTATGTGGTGTAAAAACTCGTGACATTTCAGAAAATTTGGAAAACTTTCCATATTTGACACTTGGTAGGTTATAATGACACTTGGTAGGTTATAATTCAATAGTATACATAGGTATACAGTTACTCACAAAATTGAGCGTACACTTATGTTGGTAGTGAAAATTGGCGGGAGAATTAATAAAAACGTACATATTTGAGTGTGAAAACGCAATATATATTTATTCGTATTGTTTAGCGAACGATTGATGAATTTTGTTTTTAAAAAACATCAAGTATTTGTGTATATTTAACTGAAAACGTAAAAATACAGGTATTTTACGGACACAAAATTGAGCGTACACATAACTAATTTTACAAATTACGCGGTCTGCATAGGTTGAATGATGGTATTATTGAAGGGAAAGTCCCGTGAAATGGTTCTCGATATGCGGTTGCTAAACAACTAAAAACAAGTGACTACTTGTTATCTGTTTATTGAGTATTAGCGAAATGGCTAGCAGGAGGAAAGAAAGAGTCATTTCTACTCGTCAATTAATTATAAAATTATATTGCCAAGGGAAATATTTGCGCGAAGTGGGTAAAATTGTGAGTAAAACCCATTCCACAATTCAGAAAATTGTAAATCATTATAAGTACGAAGGAACAGTTCGTAATAAACCTGGACGAGGAAGAAAGAAGATATTATCGGACATCGATAATAGATTTATTTGGAGACAAATTAAAATAAATCCAAGAATTAATATGAAAAATTTAACAACGGAGGTTTCAACATGTATTAAAAAGAATATATCGGTAGAAACAGTCCGAAGAACTTTACATAAAGAAGGGTATCACGGTAGAGTGGCCAGGAAGAAACCTTACATCTCTAAAGCCAATAGAGAAAAACGTTTACAGTTCGCGAAAACCTATTTAAATTGTGATAACAGTTTTTGGAAAAGTGTCATATTTTCCGATGAAACCAAAATAAATTTATTTGGACGCGATGGGAGAAAGCAAATTGTGTGGGGGGAGCCCAATACAGAACATCATGTTCGCAACACATGTCCAACAGTAAAACACGGAGGAGGCTCGGTTATGGTATGGGGGTGTATAGGCACCAATGGTATCGGAAATGTAGAATTCATTGAAGGTATAATGGACAAAATGAAATATTTAAATATTCTAAAACAAAATTTAAAACAATCGGCACAAAAGTTACAAATGCCGCGTGTATACCACTTTCAGCAGGACAATGATCCGAAGCACGCATCGTATTTGGTGCAAGAGTGGTTATTATATAATGTGCCAAAATTATTAAAAACCCCTCCCCAGTCACCCGATCGAACATGTCTGGGGAGAACTGAAATCGAAATTGTTAAATCACAATTGTACAAATAAAGAAGAGTTAAAACTAAAATTACGCGAAGAATGGGACAATATTTCGCCTTCCTACATTCAAAAACTCATCGAATCCATGCCACGGCGGTTACAGGCTGTTATTGAAGCGAAAGATTATGCAACAAAATATTAATATCTATTTAATATATATTATAATCCCTAAATATCAATATGTACGCTCAATTTTGTGTCAGTAAAATATCTGTATTTTTATGTTTTCAATTAAATATACACAAATACTTAATGTTTTTTTTTTTTAAAATGTACTAATCGTTCGCTAAACGATACAAATAAATATATATTGCGTTTTTTACACTCAAATACAGTATTCCCTCGCTGAGGGCTCGCTGGTCGGGACCGGCGTTGAGCCCGTATCGTGAACGGAGCCCTAATTGCCTAATTCCGAGTGTTCGTTTCTCGCTTCTTTCTGGCCGAAGGGGGGAGCGAGATGGAACGCTTTGCGTGCGCGACAGGCGCGAGCGCTCAGATGAAATCGTGACTGCCCGACGCATGCGCGCCACGGTCAGATAGGCACGGCACGAGCCTTTTTTGCGCCTTAGGTGAATGTTGTCCAATTGAGCCTTTTATTATAATATATTTATTTGAGATTATTGATGACCTTACTCTGAATTTTTATTCCTAGTTTAAAACAGTTGCAGTACAATTTGTTGTATTTCAGTTAAAAGTTTATTTTCAACAATGCCAACAATGAAAAGACCATTTTGCGCCTCTTGTCAACCTTACGCCCTAGGCAGTTGCCTAATTTTTCACAGTAAGGTCATAAATAATCGCAAATAAATGTAATATAATAAAGGGCGCAATTTGACAAGTTCGCCTAGGGCGCAAAGAAGACTTGAGCCGGGCCTGCGTCAAACTTTTGCAGAAGCTGTTTTCGTGTCCACGTTGACTGCTCACGACCATCGCGCACGCCCGTCGCGCACGAAAAGGACGGAGTGTCATGGGTCAGAAGGAGGGAGCGAGACAAAACGTCAACGCGTCGTCTGCTCCTACCGTCCTCAGTCGCTCTCGTTCCATCTCGTTCTCACCTTCGCCGGACAAGAGTGAGACAGAACTGGTGGGGATAGCGAAAAGTCCACATCGTGTACGCCAAATCGAGCCCTCAGCGAGGGAGTACTGTATGTTCATTTTTATTCATTCTCCCGCCAATTTTCATTACCAACGCTCACTTTTGTGAGTAACTGTATGTACAATGACGGACGACGATCCCTGCCGAATGAGCACGAGAGTTGACGAACGAAACATGTGTTAGTCTTTCTTTTGGCTGAAGGTGTGCGTGTAACGCGTATACGTATTATGTCGACGAAAATTTTGTCGAAGAATCAGAAGAAAAATCTTACCGTTTCCGACTGATCCGTGAGACGATATTACGATATCATTGTCATGCGTGGACCGATTTACAGTACAAGAAAGACACCCTGTATATGTCGACTGTCGCTACCACTAACATTTACTCGTCGCCCGGCTAATCCAACCTAACCTGAAATTTATTTCATTAATATCTCCTCACGCCTGCAATATTTTCTAAATTTAAAGGCATTTTTCTGATGTAAACCGCATATAAGCTATCGAATGAGACCAAATTCAATTTTTATTAAATTTTTATTCAATTTTATTCCATTTTTATTCAATTTTTATTCAATTTTTATTCAATTTTTATTCAATTTTTATTCAATTTTTATTCAATTTTTATTGAATTTTTATTCAATTTTTATTGAATTTGGTCTCATTCGAAAGCTGAAATGCGGTTTACATCAGAAAAATTTTCATATTGATACGATGAAAAATAAAGAAACTCCGTTTCTGTATACATAAAATGAGATTATATTGCAATGAGAATATTTTGAGCTTACAATCTTTTATATATTTATTAAAATCTTTAATTCTGGCTTCTTGGGTCGCTTCACCCAATAAGCCGATTGGAAGGTTGCCCAAATATTGTATAATTTTGTAAGAATGTATTAACACTTTGTGAACAGTACCTATCTATTACATTGGTACCAGAATAACATGGATACAGGTTTGCAGATATTTCTGCACTTTCCATCCCATACAGCACACTCCGTTGCCCGAAGCTTGCAGGAAGGTCCCATGGGGGTTGCCGTGGAATGTTGCCTCGGTGCGGACATAGGAACCTTCCTTGAACATTCCAGCCATGTGGCGGTGGAACATTGCCACTTGGAACCTTCCTGCCAGCCTCATGGAACGTTCCGGCCATTCTCTGGCAATGGTCACGGAACGTTCGGGCCATTCTCTGGCAATGGTCACGGAGCGTTCCGGACATTCTCTGGCAATTGCGACGAAGCGTTCCTGACATTCTCTGGCAATGGTCACGGAGCGTTCCGGACATTCTCTGGCAATGGTCAGGCAACTTTTCGGACATTTTACAACAAAGGTTCCAGAATCGATTCTTATATCGACTTTTCCCTAATTGATATCAATAATAATTAATGTAGTAATACCAGTATTCTGCGTGCCGAGATTTCAGGAACGTTCCGCGTAATTCCGTATTTGCACTCGACAATGCAGATCGTTTTTATTAGGTATAATAAATTAAATGACAATACTAGGGACACTGGCAATAATTGGCACATGTAACACTTCTTTACAAATATATTTTGTTGCTGTATATATTTGTTGAGTTTATTTAAACCCTATAGTGTTAATTAAGTAATTGTATTAATTACTTATATCACATATGTCGACAAACAGAATACAGTCTTACATTTCACAGGCAACCTCCGAGGGAATATATGTGAACATGGCCAATCTGTGATATAAGTAATTAATACAATTAGTTAATTAGCACTATAAGGTTTAAGCAAACTGTTAAACTGTATACAGCAATAAAAGATATTTGTAAAGAAGTCTGAGCTGTGAAATGTAAATCCACAAACACTAAAAACTAGAATATAAAAAAATATATAAAAAAGATTTTATGTTAAACGATTGTATTAAAAATGCGCTAAAAACTAAAAAACATTATTTTCTTTTACTACGCAGGATATTTCATAACAGAATATGAATCAACTTAATACAACATCAAGCGTCGAAATGATTTTGCTGTGACTGCTGTGAGATATTCAGCTCCATGATTAGGGAGATGAAATGGGGTTTGTGAAAACGAATCTTCGTTTTTGAATAATTTGAGTTTAAAGTGTTGCACGGTAGGAGTATAAGTTCGAATACATTAGCAGTCTTATCAATAAGTGGTTGTAGCTGCGGCGGTAAACTGTTCGCCTACGACGCTACAGGTCGCGGGTTCGAATCCTCCCTAGGGTAAAAGATTTTTCAATAAGAAAAAATACACGGGCGTTAAACTACTACGATTCTGCACACATTCATGCCGTCGGGCCCCCTACCAAACACGTCCGGTTATATATTATATATTTTATATGTATATAAAATACAGTTATTTTTATTTTTGGCCCTACTGTCCGGAACGTTCCATGAAGGTTGCTAGAAAATGCCCGGAACGTTCCATGAAGGTTGCTAGAAAATGCCCGGAACGTTCCATGAAAGTTGCAGGAAGGTTGCCGTGCAATGTTCCAAAAGGGCGGACATAGGATTCTACATGGTACGTTCCATCCGGTGCTGCACCGGAACCGTCCTGCTACATTGATGGAACCTTCCTGCCATGGGAGTGTGCTGTATGGGATAGTATGTATATTTATCCAATTTTTTTAGTTTTATTGAAATTGTTGACGTAATTTTTTAAATAACGGCAAACTTTGTTATGAGTTGTATATTAACACTTTTTTTATGAACTTGCTCAATAATATTCAGCATTTTCAACGCGAAAAATGGAATACTGCATTTTTCCCCCATTTCTTGGAATTCAGGCCCACTGTACGATATAGAATACAGATTAGATTACTCCATTATTGGAAAATATTGTTAAATCTTGTTTTTGCAGTTGCAAGCAGAGCTCTTACTACCCGCCCGCCCGGGTACTCGAGTACCCGGTGAGACCCCGGGTAGAAAAAAATTACTCGAGTACCCGGGTACCAGGATACCCGGGCAAAAACAATAGCTCTAGTTGCAAGGACAAATATATGTTGATTACACAAGTTCGCGGAAGGTAACTAAAAAGCCGACAATTACTGATATTTTTTCAATGGGTGTCTTATGGAAAAATAACTGTATATAACGAATTATTTGCTATTACTTTGCAGAATCGATACTAATCATTTCTGACCCCTTTAACTTTACTTTAACAAACTTTAAAAGACAGGATTTAAAATTCTGCACAAAACAAAAAATTTGACATGTGTTCACACGCAGATCAGATGTAGCCGTCATGATATTTTTACCTTTTTTTATAAGAGCTCATATTATTAGTTTACAAGAAATATGTATATAAAAAAACATAATTCCATAAATTATGAATTTTGACTTCTTTCCTTATTTCTGGATAATCTGTCCGAATGTGACGATGAATCGCAGCAGAGCGGCTAGAGTCGCTAGACTACTTCTGGAGGAGTAGAGCGGCAGCCGCTGTGCGACTAGGAGATTCTGCCGTTATGGCGGAAAACAGACACTCATAGCATTGTGTTGTGTCTCGAGTAGCCTAGGCTGCTCATGAACCAGACGCGCATAGACTATAACAATCCTGGCGCGGCCGCAGCAGTCGCAGCCGCCCATAGGAGTTGAGATGAATGCTTTCCGGACGGAAGACAATTTGCAATTATATTAACCTGAATTTTTAACATTGAAATTGCTAACGCACTTAGTTCAACCTAATCAGTTACGCACAAAGTTAATTCGGTGTGCGACCGCGTACCTCAGCACACGACATAAATTACGCAATATTGTAGAATTCTTTAGGCATAAAAAAACACGGTTGCCAGGGAAGTCCTAACCGTGGTGGAGGGGGAACATACGCGTAGTGGAGAGGGAACACGCCACGCATGCGCGTGATGACGCCGTGACGTCAAACCAATCCACGCCAAGGTAGGTATTCCCCCGCCAAGGTAGGTATTCCACTACGTGTAGGAGTTTCCTGGCAACTCTGAGCACAAAGCTCTTGGCCTGGCTTAACAGACTCACTCCTCTCCCTTCTTCTATCATCGCGGTAGAATCAGCAAACCGGCGTCAGTAAAGCTTCTTTGTTTCGTTACTCAACCACGTGTGCTCTTTTATAACAGAAATTGTGTGCATTTGTATTCAAAGCATTTATCTTATCATTTTGTATTGACTTCTTCCTACATTTTGTGATCTTGAAGCTCTTCCATCAATAAAAGATGGAAGCCCCAAAGAAACACATTAGCCGGAAAACATTTTTCTGTCCGAGGTTTGGTAATCCAAAGGATTTATCAACTTCTCAACTTCCTACATACGAGGAAGTTTTGAAATGTTGTTTCGAAGAACGATTTAAGCTGGCTTCGGGTGCCAACTATAACCCCGTCTGTTTTTCTACCGTAGCTAACAAGGGAACATCCCGAACCCGAAAATTCAAAAAATTCTGAAACTTTGTGGATATGTAGGTGTTTGCGATTCAAGCAGTAGTTACTTTCACCGCCGCTCTCATCTCACCGCAGCACCTCACGGGCAGCGGAACACGACGGCAGATCTACAATCGATCACCGAATCAGATCTGGCCGTCGGTGCGATCACCCAATTAAAGCTCGCTTCCGCTTGACGCGTCTTCCAGAAGCTTCTGGAAGACACCAAGGCGGAAGCGTTCTTCGGGCCATTGTTCATCGATCTTGTTCACGCAGAGTACGTGTGTAGACGCGTCGGTTTTACGGAAACGTTTAACATGTAACTCGTGAATTCTCTCAGCTCAATCGTGCTCTACTGCACTCAGTTAAAGTCTCCTTCTCAACCAATTCATTGCTCTCGTCTCAATTATCACGCGATCATCGGTTAAATCGCCGACGGCGTGCGACCGCGTGGTCGTGGTGCGCGGTACACTCTCAACTAGTTTGTATTATTAAGAGCTCAGCACAACGTGCATCGTCTCACTGCTCAAGTAATTCTCTCAGTGTGTTTTATAATAAAAACTACGATCATTTTTACTCATTATACTGTGTTGTGTGCACCTCTTCGCTGTCGATCCCTAACCTCACTTTCACCAGCGTGCTCAACCTACATCCATTCGCAAACAGTAGGGGATTTCCTTCTGATTACAACGCAATTTTTTTTGCTGCCCAAAATCACTCTAAAGGCGGCATCTCCTACCTGCGACTGGTCGTCGCAGCGACCGGTCGCAGTATACTGGTGCAATGGGGAAGCATGCATCTGTTCTCCTACAAGCGTCTGCGATCGTCGGATATGCGCCAGACGTAGGAGCCTGACGCGAGTCTGTTTGAGTATCAGCCTAGGCTCCTCGAGACGCAACACAATGCGATAGGGTCTGTTTCCCATTATACCTAGTCGCAGACTGAGCACTGCGACCACCGGTCGCTAGACTGCTCCCGAGGGGAGTCTAGCGACCAGTCGCACTGCGACCCATTACCACAGTATGACAGAATTCCAAGAAATAAGGAAAGAAGTCAGAATTCAAAAGATATGGGAGTATGTATTTTCATGTTACCTGTAGACTACTAATATGAGCACCTAAAAGCGGTAAAAATATCATGCCGCCTACTTCTGATCTGTGTGCAAACACGTGTCTATGATTGTATGTATTTTTCGTGCAGAATTTTAAATCGCGTCTTTTAATTTTTGGCGATATAAAAGAAAACAATTTTTGGGGCCCCAAATGAGTAGTATCGATTCTGTTAAGTAATAGCAAATAATTAGTTACATACAGTTTTTTTTCCATACGAAACCAATTGAAAAATTGTCAGCAATCATCCCCTTTTTAGTTCCACTTCCGGGAACTTCTGAACAAATTTTTTGTTTGTTTTCTAATCAACATAATCTAGGCCTTGCTACTGTCACGTCCCGGGTTGAGGTCTTAGGGAAATGACATTGTTGGGGTAGGTTAAGAGGAGGTTTCGGCACGAAAGTGAGTTTCGCAGCACAAAATTTGGGTAGGAGCCTCGGCACGAAAATGTATTTCGCGTCACGAGGAGGGTAAGAGTCTCGGCACGAAAATGTATTTCGCGTCACGAGTTGGGTAGGAGCCTCGGCACGAAAATGTATTTCGCGTCACGAGGAGGGTAAGAGTCTCGGCACGAAAATGTATTTCGCGTCACGAGGAGGGTAAGAGTCTCGGCACGAAAATGTATTTCGCGACACGAGTTGGGCAGGCGTCTCGGCACGAAAATGTATTTCGCGTCACGAGGAGGGTAAGAGTCTCGGCACGAAAATGTATTTCGCGACACGAGTTGGGCAGGCGTCTCGGCACGAAAATGTATTTCGCGGCACAAAACGACCAGGGAAGGTTTAAATGGTTATTGTGTATTTGGGAGACACCCGTTAGGACGCTAATAGCTTTGTTTTGATTTACTGTTGCATTATTTCAGAAAAACCGCTCGCGATATTCCGCGAACTACGTTTAGATGCGCTGATTCGGGAAAAGTCATGTAAACATAACAAGAGCTCTCGTGTTCGCGAAACGAGATCAGCTGTTGTACCGGCGTGTTATGTATTGTAATCTTTATTATCGTAGGATTTACGCAATAATACGAGGCGTGTTTAGGAAATAGTAACGTTTGTTTATTTTTTGGGTACCGTCTTGTTTTGACGTGTACCGTTAGGAACATATGATTTAAATATAATAATAGTGATGCACATGAATATTAGTAATGAAGATGGAATACTAAATAGACCGATAGGTCTTAACAATAAGTGGGTGATACAAATTAGCCAATAAGCTTTAAGCAATAAGCAAACACACGTAATAAACCAATAGGCTTTAACAGCAAGCAAGAAACAAAAATAAATGAATAAGCTTTAGTAGCATTTAATGTTATAAATGAATATTTATGTAAAGAGGTATGATAAGCAATACGCACTAGTAATATAAATGAATATGACATACAGATATATATATATATATTAATAATAATAGCAACTTACAATAAGTAGAGCAGTGGTTTCTCCTTCTTGGAGGGTTCGCACTGAATTTATATAATGAATAATAATTCGTCGATTCGTTATCACTTTTATATTCGCGAGGTTTATATAGACTCTTGTCGCAAAAATGGTAAACATGGTAATGAGCTCCGGCCTCTGTGGACCTCATATTTATAGTAAAGATCGGAATGTCAGGTATGAAGGGTAAGAGCGGTAATTAGCTATGGCACGTACGCCAAATTTGCGTCGTAGTAAATAACTGAGTGATGACTAATGCGCAAGGTATGCATCGCAATTATATTTTTGGGGTTTTTATATGGGAATACTCAATCCGACGGATTTGGAGTATTTGGATGGGTACAGGGGTAAGAGTGGAGTCAAATTAAAGAGCATTTGAGGGGGTGAGACGTGGTCTCGAATTAGTAAGTTTTTGGTGCGAGGGATTCGTTTAAATTGAGAGATAAGGAGGACGTAGTTGACCATCTTGAGATGGGGACCGCTAAGGTACATCGCCAAGGAGATCAGGAATCTGGATTGACCGTTTAGAGATAGGAACCACTAAGGTATATCGTCTAAATGATCGGTTGGGTGAGGGAGTAGGGTATGACTCGAGATTGAAGGTTTTAATGGAGTTGTGAAATGGAATTCGAAGAGATGGTGGAATAATACCGCGCGAAAAATAGTGGGACGTCACACTACTGCGGAAAAAGCATTCGCGAATATTTGGCAGTTATGGATTAAGTACGTGTATTCTATGTCGCACAGTGGGGGTAAATCCAAAAAATGGGAAAAAATGCAACATCCTGTATTTTGCATTTAAAAATGCCGAATATTATTAAGGAAATTGATACTAAAAGTGTTAATATATAAGTTTGACGTTATTTAAGAAAATAACGTCAATTCGTCATGAAGTAGCGTCAATAGTTCCAATAAATCTACAATAATTTGATAAATATGCCATGGAAAGTGCAGTGTTCCTATCGACACACGCGCGAAGTTTCATGATGTAGCGTGATGAGTGATGCCCTAAACGGATTGTTAGCAGGCCACGGTTTAGTACAGTTTTATGACACTAGACCTTTGGCCCCCTACACGATATAAAGTAATTAGGAAACATCTGCCAAGTAAAGAACTCCGTAATATTTGTACTAATGCCCTCAGAGCCGAGAAGCGTGCGCTATTCAACCATCTTTCGTCCTCATAGAGTTCGCCTAATAAATTTTGGAATGTTCTCTCGCGTTCTGGCTATTATCGCCCGCGGCGAAATAATAATCTCCCTAGTACCTTTTCGGATCCTAATGCTATTAATGATCACTTTGTTGATTCTATTCCTACTACTAATATTTCCACCGACGTAATAAACAGCTATCTTAATAAACCCGTTGAATCTTCTGCCAGTTTTTCCTTTGTTCCTTTCAATCTCGGAGATATATATTCTATCCTTAAGGATGCCGTCTCGGCGGGCCTTGAATGTGTGCGTACGCTCACACAAGCTAGGAAAAGCGTGTACGTATACGCGAAACCTTTTCAACCATTATTCGTCCTGGAATCGGCAAGAATTAAGTTTTTGCGGGTATAGTTGCCTCCAGTAGACATCAGTGCAGGGTGGAACGGTGCGTTTGAATGCTAATAAGCACCGTACGTTGAAATAATAATGAATTTATGAATCGTGTACTCAGGACAGCCCGAAAAATGACAGAATGAAGCTTCAAGGTTCCTCCGTCACCGGCGCTGATGGTATATTCGTGCCATGTACCACCAGAACCGGTGGAAGTCCAAGCTAAACGATAAATGTAGGAAAGACATAGTTGCCGATACGTATCGAGAGTCGGATCGCGCTGTTGCCGCATTTCCCCTATTACTATTTTGTCGTCACGGAGGCTTGAATGAATCACGACGAAGCGGCTGAAGAACAGTGATGGGCAAAGATAATATCTTGATAAACTCCAATAAAAGATACTTTATGTTTATCCGTTCTGAACCAAAGTGAATTCATTCGACGACGAAAGATAATTTTTTTATTCGAAGAAGAATAATTTGTTTATTCGATCTTTAACCGTAGTTTACTCGACTTTTATTTGAAGGCTTCAAACAACTTTCGGCAGCGTGTTTACCCGATCCGGCGCGATCTCTCTTTGAGCCTGAAGACTTGGGCTGTTCGGCGGCAGCTTCTGATTTCGGTTCGAGAGGCATACAGTGTTGCTTGCGGTGGATTATGTATTAATAAATTGTAAAACGTGACGTTTTCACTATTTATTAACATACTGCTGAGATTGTCCAGATTAAAATGAGTTCAAGCACGGTATAAATCGGATTATTTCTAGAACTGTACTTGGTAGTTAAATATAGGGTAACTATACTCGTTGTTGACAGTGTACCAATAGTTGAGACTTTTATTTTCAGTCACAAATAATAAGCTTTTTATTAAAAAATTTTTTTTGACTAATACGCTGTTTGTACAGCGTGATTCTCTCGCTAGAGTCCTAAAGGCAATGCCGTCAATATGCCGCGCCTCGCTGAGTTTCGTGGAAGTGACGAATTTCACGTTCTACATTTCGCATCAGATTTTTGTGAAAATGGCTTCAACCGATTCCGTCGTCCCGATGAAAGTGGCCCCAAGCTAACATCTTTAAAAATAGTCCGATTTACATGACATTTGACACGATTTTAATCGGGCGAACGCCAGGAATTTACATTGTATCCCTTACGCATCCTACTGGACCTCGCCTTCCAAGACGGCGAGCGATGCCCAGTGTCCTTACAGAAATGCGAAGTTCAGAAGGGATATTGATACGCAAATTAGTATTGTTTCATAAATTATTGAAATAAACTATCAAATTAAAGAGACTTTATCTTTATTTGTCGTCGAGTAAAAATAACCCAGAGTTAGTTTTATTTGAAACGCCACGGATGAATCAGTTTATTCGACGGGAATTCATCCGTCGGCCACAAATAATTTTTTTAATCGAAGGCCTTCATTCTTGAGGTCCCCCGAAGCTTGAGCCGAGCGACATTGTATCGCTCACCCGTGTAACCTGTCGCCTGGAGTTGCTCGGCGATGTATCATCGATTATGCAGAAACAGAATTTCTTTATTTTTCATCGTATCAATATGAAAGTGATTCTGCCGATTAAATTGACAGAAAATAATTTAAATCGGACTACTTTGAACGAAGCGGGCTTTCAATTCTGCAAATAAATTTTATGTGTAATCTGATAGTTCAAATTGTGTCAAGTTTGGTATATTTCCATCTTTCCTTCTTACACTCCCGGACCTCTCTATCTTTCATTATTCCTACGTTCAGCGAGGCTCTGACGCTGGACGTAGCTCTCGTGCCGTATTGCTTCAAGACTTCTCGATAGAAAGAGAGAACTCTGTGGCAACAGCGCGGCAGAGACAAAGAGAACAGACGATGTGGCAACTATGCGTCAAAAGTTCGTCTACCCAGAGTACCTGGAGATGTCATCTCTGTACAAGTTCTTTTTATCGACCGCAGTAGTTTCATTAGGGTCCGTTTGTGTACTGGGGACGCTTCGATCGATTCGGACCATAACAAAAATGAGACGGCAGCCTTAAGAACATTAAGCTTACCTCCTCTAACCCCTTCGACTTGTCTGGACAGCTACTGTTATCTTGTACTCCCTGCTGTCTCTATCCGTTACTTCATATCTTTAATTTTTCTATAACCACTGGTTCCTTTCCTTCTTGCTGGAGACATAACATTATAACTCCTATCCCTAAATCTCCTGATCCTACTACGCTTAACTCTCTTCGCCCTATATCGCAGCCTCCTTTTCTTTCAAAACTCTTCGAGAAATTATGTTACCAGCAGATACTGTGGTATTTAACATCAATTCATGCAATTCCACCTTTACAGTCCGGATTCAGACGTGGCTATAGTACGACTACTGCCCTCCTCTATATTACGAATACTATTCTGCGGACTATTGATTTGCGTAGGGTAGCTTTAATTACGTCCCTTGATTTTTCCAAAGCATTTGATACTATCGACCACGACTTGTTGGTTGCTAAGTTAAAATCACTAGGTTTCTCCCCAATGGCTCTATCATGGTTTCGGTCATATCTTAAGGGACGTACACAGCAAGTTATGCTAAACTTGGATGGGCCGAAAGTTTCTTCTTCGCGTGTTGTTAAGTACGGCGTTCCACAGGGATCGGTTTTAGGTCCTCTGCTATTTAATGTCTTTGTCATTGACCTCCCCCGTATAACTTTGACCAACATCTCGTGTATGCATGCTGATGACATGCAGATCGTATCTACTGTTATGCCTTGTAACATCCGCGCTGCAATTACGGAACTCGAATTGGACCTTACAAGAATTATAAATTGGTCGGATCAGCATGGACTCAGGATTCATCCCGCTAAATCTACTCTTCTTGTTCTTGGCTCTCCCTCCTCATTGGAAAAACTCCCTCCAATATCTGTCACACTCGGATCCCTACAGTTATACCCTTGTGACTCCATTCGCAACTTGGGACTCATTTTTGATCCTCGGCTTTCATATGCTAACCATGTTTCCTCGCTGTGTCGTCAAGCCTATTCGCGTTTACGTCTACTTTACCCCGCCCGTCACATTCTTTCATCGGCACAAAAACTGTTATTATCTCAATCTTTGATTATTTCGTTGTTTGATTATTGTGATATAGTCTATCGTCCAGGTTTATCCTATCATCTTTCTCACCTTATCCAGCGAGTTCAAAACTCCTGTTTGCGTTTTTCTTTTTGTGTCCCGAAGTATGATCATATCTCTCATCTATATGTCAAAACGTCTTAGTTACGTATGCCTCAACGCTGGATTTTCCATTTATGTTGTATTGTTCACAAAATACTCTCATCTCATATCCCGCCTTATCTCTATAATATTCTTCGTAATAATCTTTCTTACCATGGGCCTAATTCTCTTTCTACCCGACACCAAAGTCTCCTTTCCATACCGACACACTCGACATCTAAATTTGAATCATCGTTTGCTTATATTTCGGCTCATTACTATAATTCCCTCCCACCTGATATTCGAGGGCTTAAGTCGTTTCCTGATTTTAAATGTAAAGCTCGGCGATATATATGGTTACATTATGCGTCACAATAACTTTCAAGTTTCTTAATGTTAGTTATTTAGTTATGGTTAGGCTTCTAACAGTATTGTACTGCAGCCTCGCCATTTACTTCGCTTGTCTTTATGTATTATTTCTTTCTCTGTATGTGTCAAGTAATAAAGACGAATAATAATAATAATAATAATAATAATAATAATAATAATAATAACTTGCAGAACAGCGGAACAATTTTTAGGATTAATCCCCAATTGCTACAAGTTAATTCCTCTACGTTCCTCAGGCAATAAACCGTGTTTCGCTACAGTATAAAAGAATAAAAAGTATGGTCGGAACGTTGACCGTGACGAAAATTAATTTTAAGGTCCGCACAATTACCAAAAGAACGTTTCCTTGGCAATGGTGTAGGAAACGAAATTATTCTGCAGAAAGACCAGTACGCCTCGCGGAGAGCCACAGGAAGAAAAGGGGTGGTCCGCTGACAGCGCGTGATGCCTTATCTCTCGAATATAAACAAGCGTTGGAATATCAAAACAAAAGAACGCGCTGACGTATTCAGATGTGAGAGAAGGTGCGCCATTGGGAGGATAGAATATTTTTAGTTACAATTTTTTCTGTAATTTTTAAAATCTTTATTTCTGGCTTCTTTTTGGGTCTTCTTTCTGGGTTTTTACCCTTTTTAGAAGCTCATATTAGTAGCTTACAAGAAATATTCGAGTCAGGCATTAATACCAGCGACGCTGAGCCTCGCCCATTCTGTACTTTGCGTTTCTAACTCCACTGCGTTGTATCAAATATTATAAAAGAATAAACACGATTTATTATTATTATTATCATAAATATATAAAAATATATAATCCTCCCACAACTTTTGAATTCTGACTCGTTTCCTTGTTTCTTGGGATTCTATCCCACTGTGGCAATGGACTTGGTCGCAGGTAGGAGTGTGCAGATCGTCCCGAGGCTCGGGTTCCTGGCCCTCGGGACGGGTCGAGAAATTTCGAGTGGGGTCGGGCGGGGCCGCGATACTTTCGTATTGCTCGAGAACCCGAAGTTTTCGGGATCCCGTGACTCGTTTCGGGCTACAAGCAAAAGGAGATATAATAAGAGGCGTCACTCGACAAGGACAGAAATAAACTAGGGAAATCACTAGACAACCAATTTAAATGCCCATTCGGCAATGATTGGTAAACTTCGGCAATAACCAGCAAACTGCGGTAAGGTACATTTAGTCGATTTGAATATCCCGCTCGAATAGACAACCAGTTTAAACGTCCGAGTTTTGCCGAGCCGACCTGAAATCAAATTGCCCGCTCATGGCGGCTATGCTTGTAGCCCGAATCGAGTCTCGGGAGCCCGAAACCGTCGGGATCTCGGGCAATACGAAAGTATCGGGAACCCGCCCGATCCCGCCCGAAAGTTTCCGGCCCGTCCCGAGCCCGAAAAGTCGGGTACCCGCACACCCCTGGTCGCAGGCAAGGAGTTTCAGCCTACGGCCAGTCGCTGGGTCAAGTCGCTGCGGCCAGTCGCAGGTAGGATATCCCGCCTTAAGGGGGTGAAATTAACCCCTGAAGATACGGCTATTTTTCGAATTTCTGTTATAACTCGCGAACTGTAAGAGATAGAAATAAAGTTTTGAGACAAAAGTTACTTCTTTCAATTAGATCTACCGAATCGTAGATGTTTTATCAATTGTTTAAACAATTAGAAAAAAGTTATAACCAAAAATATGAATAATGTTTTATAAAATTCGGGTTTTCACGTGAAATCTGAACTGGATGTTTAAATAATTATGAAACAGCATAATCCATATTTTTTTCCATACAATTTCAAATATTGTTGTATTGCGGAACTATGCTCCGCGACAATCGAAGAACTTTTGGATCCCATTGTAACGTGCCTTAAGCTGCACGACGAGCAATGTTTTTCTAACATTTATTAGGAAATAATACGCGACGCGTAGTAAGAAACTAAGATAATTTATATACTTTTGTCTCTAATTACACATGGGGCATTGAAATAAGTGCATAAGAATTATTTCCTTATCATTATAAGAATTAAGAATTATTTTTTTATCATCCGATAAGAATACTAATATATGTATTCTCATTATTAATGCTCGAGAGAACAATAGACGTGAGATGATACTTTGATGGGAGACCAAAGTAGGTATATACCATAAAAAACTTTAAAAAAGGAAAAAAAATTACGCCAAGTACATGAATTATCTTTATAAAAAGAAGTGAGATCCCCATAAAAAACTTTCAAAAAGTAAAAAAATTACTCCAAGTACATGAAACAAATAAATCACAAAAAATAGAAGAAAATATATAATATCACAAAAAATAGAAGATAATAATATAAATCCCCCAAAAAATAGAAGAAAATATACAATATAAAAAAAGATGTGAAATCAAAATGAGCTGCAAGTACATAAAGGTGCTTTCCAATGTATTAAATAATATTAAGCAGATATATTTTTAAACAAATAAATATTTTAATACGAAAAAATAATTTATTCAAAATACTTGGCGCTGCTCACCGAATTGGTGTTGCTAAACTGAATACATATGTATAAATTGCATTACTCTTTTTCTTTCTTTCTTGTGCGTGCGTTCGTGAATGTGTGTATGTGTGCGTTTGCATATGCTACGTATGATATTAGAGTTAAATATATGTAGAATAAATCTGACTGCGTTTGTAATATGTATATGTATATGTTTATATATTTTAGATTGTAAGGGTTATTGTAAATTATTAATACTAAGCCAATTAACATTTTTTCGGTTTCGCAGCGCCAAGTATTTTGAATAAAATATTTATTCGTATTAAAATATTTATTTGTATAAAAATATATCTGCATAATATTATTTAATACATTGGAAATCACCTTTATGTACTTGCAGCTCATTTTGATTTCACATCTTTTTTTATATTGTATATTTTCTTCTATTTTTGGGGGGATTTATATTATTATGTTCTATTTTTTTGTGATATTATACATTTTCTTCTATTTTTTGTGATTTATATTATTATCTTTTATTTTTGTGATTTATTTGTTTCGTGTACTTTGCGTAATTTTTTTACTTTTTGAAAGTTTTTTATGGGGATCTCACTTCTTTTTATAAAGATAATTTATGTACTTGGCGTAATTTGTTTTTACTTTTTTAAAGTTTTTTGTGGGGATCTCACTTCTTTTTACAAAGATAATTCATGTACTTGGCGTATTTTTTTACTTTTTTAAAATTTTATTTATGGGGTACTTGGAATACTCGGAATAGCGCAAAGCAGCTCAGCGACTGTACTTTATTTATTTTTTGGTTAAGGATAAATTCTACGTAAGTTTAACAACTACGAAAAGAAACCATGCGTACTGCATTGCCGATCTATATGTATTTTATATGTATAGTACTTTGTGTACAGTACAATAGTGCGCGAAGCAGCTTATGGCGCTGAAAGCAGCCTTTGGCGCTGAACGTATTTAACATTGACATTGAACTGTAATAACAACCACAATTAACACCTTTCGAAGAAAAATATGTATGCATTTTTAGCATTTCGTGGCCAAGCTTGTTTTTCTACTCGTCAATCATCAACGGATACCCACGTTGTGCCGTTACCCCTTACCATACACGTGTAATGACCATCGGCAATACTTTTACCGCGGTGGAAAATCGCTGCCTTAAGTTTATAACAGTGATCTATCATTTGTATTTTAGTAGTAGGTATTGCTTTGATGTAGCAATTTTCCACTTTCGTTGTTGTTCCACTACTATCGTGATCGAACAAATGTAATTTTGCAATAAGAATTTGTTTGAAAGCAGTTATATCGATTTTCTTCATTGTGTTTGAATTTGAATTATTACAATTAGGGCAAGAATCTTTCAGATTTTTCCATCCTGCAAAATTGTGGTTTATTATATCTTGAAATTCAAATGATTTTTTTTTAACATCTTGGGCAGTGCAAGATGTACCACACAATTTGTACTGATAGTAGTACTTGTGTAATTACACTCTAAACATCTTAATACCGTTGTAATTTCGTGTTGTACTGCATTCTTAATAAGAATCTCATGATCACAAACAGAGGTAATAAACTCAGCTGCATCATGTAGCTGATTGTTAGCGTATTTTTCTCCTGCGAATTACCGTAATGATATTACGGTAATGATATTATATTGGTCCATAAAGACTTTTATACTATGATCAGCTTTTTCAGTCGAAAATAAGTTTTCTCTTATTGATGAACAATATAACATACATTGGATCGCGGCATTCGCATAACAAGACACACCATCATAATTCGGGAGACCTCTGACATAGTATTGAATAGTATCCACGATATGATCATTAGTATTCTGACATTCGGATACATTATAATTAGGTACGGCCCAAACAGCGTCACGAACATTGAGAACGCGGTTTTCAGAAATTGAAATAGACATAAGATCAGGTTTATATTTTTTTCGCAATCTATTGTACTCTATTATAGCCGATTCTTGTGCCTTTACGGAAGATGGATCATAATTGATAAGATGCAGTACTTGTAATGTGGTCACCCGAGAAAGAGCAACGTAAGTTTGTCCGTAAGTAAATATTGAATTGCCTGCTTCTATGACAGCATTCTGCAAGCTTAGTCCTTGACTTTTGTGAATAGTTATCTAGAGACGCGGTAGCGTCTCGACGCCAAGTACAGGAAAGACACCCTGTATATGTCGACTGTCGCTACCGCTATCATTTACTCGTCGCCGGGCTATTCCAACCTAACCTGAAACTTATTTCATTAATATCTCACGACGCCTGCAATATTTTCTAAATTTAAAGGCAATTTTCTTATGTAAACCGCATATAAGCTTTCGAATAAGACCAAATTTCAATAAAATCTGTCCACGCATGACAGAGATATCATAATATCGTCTCATGGATCAGTCGGAAACGGTAAAGTTTTTCTTCTGATTCTTCTTCTCCAGTCAAAATTTTCGTCGACATAATACGTATACGCGTTACACGCACACCTTCAGCCAAAAGAAACTAGTGTATGTATGATCTGTTGGGAAACCTAGCAGAGTGGGCAGTAACTAGATAGAGCAAATACAATAGTATCTCTTTATTGATACAATGAAGTTAATAGTGTTAATAATGAATATAAGAAATATAAGACTGTTCGTATAAAGAACGCGTGTAACGTCTACTGCGTCTGGAGAAGAACTGAATCGGGCCAACCCCGGTCTTCGGTGGTTGTCAAGCTTCAAACAGGCCGAGCGGTGCGTAAGGCCATAAACAGTCATTTGACACCGACAGCGGCCAGATCTTAGACCTCTGTTCATAGCTCGTATCGCTGTTCCGCGTATACGCCAACACCCCTCCTCAACGATATGAAATGAAAAAACTGAAACAATCTTAATTAATTAGTCCACCTCTCTCAAGCATGACTTTAAGCTTGACCTGATTAAGCGGTTTCGTCATCATATCCGCCAACATGTTTTCCGTAGGACAATATTCAAACTTCATGACCCCCTTCTCATACAAAACATTTACGTACTGATACTTAGTATCTCTGTGCTTCGTTCTGTTACTGAACTTCGTATTTTGTAGCATCTTGAGACAGCTCTGGTTATCCTCGTACATAACAATTGGTTCCTTTGGTTTATGCCCCATATCCACCAGTAATAGCTGTATCCAATTCCCTTCTTGGCATGCTTCGGCTAATGCCACATACTCAGCTTCCGTTGACGAAAGCGCAACGCACGTCTGTTTCCTGCATCCCCAGCTGATGGATCCTCCAAATAATTGAAATATGTATCCACTGTTGGATTTCCTATCGGGTCTGTTCTCGGCCCAACTTGCATCCGCAAACCCGATCAGCTGATTTATGCTTCCTTGACCGCCCAGTCGTAGCCGTTTACCTTTTGTACCCTTCAGGTAGCGCAAGACCCTTTTTGCCTCCGTCCAATCGGTATTCACCGGTTGCTTGTTGAATTGGCTCAAAATGGTTACACTTGCTGCAATATCTGGTCGTGTGTTAACCGCTATGTACAAAAGTGCCCCGATGAGTTTCTGATATCTGTTGTTATCTGGCATCACAGTTTGCTCATTGTCAGCCCTTGCTTTACGATATCCCGGATCGAGAGGAAACTTCGATGTTTTTGCATCCTGCATTCCTACGTCTTCCAGAATCTTATCGATGTAATTCTCTTGGTTAAGATAAAATACATCTCCGTTCCTTTCTATCTGAATCCCCAGATAGTGCTTTAAATCTCCTACATCCGACAGTTGGAAATGTTTGTTTAGTTTGTCAGCAATTGACTGGATCATTTCTTCCTTTCTTCCGGCAATCAGCAAATCATCAACATAAATCACAATATACATCTTTTCACCGCCTTCTTGCTTGATGTATAAGCACGGATCTGTTTTGCTCCTTCGAAATTTGCACATGCGTAGAAAACCATCCAGCTGCTCGTTCCAAACTCTTGCTGCCTGCTTCAATCCGTATAAGCTTTTAACCAAACGACAAACCATCCCTTCTTTACCTGCGACCGCATACCCCTCCGGTTGAGCCATAAAAACCGTTTCCTTCAACCTTCCATTGAGAAACGCAGTCTTCGCATCGTAATGCTTGACAATCATACCCGATTGACCTGCGATCGTCAGCAATATCCTTAGTGTCGTCTGGCGCACGACAGGTGCAAACACCTCGTCGTAATCTGTGCCGTATTTTTGCGAGAAACCCCGCGCTACGAGCTTCGCCTTGTATCTGTCGACTTTCCCTTGAGCATCCCTTTTGATTTTAAATACCCATTTATTACTCACGACTTTTCTGTCCTTTGGTGCTGGTACGATCTCCCACGTATTATTCTGCAATAGGGAGGCCATTTCTTCATCCATCGCACTCTGCCACTTTATTCTATCTGGTCCTGATAGAGCTTGCTTCCTACTTTTGGGTTCCTCTGAAGCCATCCTTGCACTTGCCACGTACAAGTCCGGTGGTACGCCTTTATTTGATCGCTCTGAACGTCTGGGTCCCTGATTCACAACTACTGTGTCGTCATCGCTGGTTGGAATGGTTCCCGCGTCGATGCTATCTTCTACGTCGATTGAGCGATCCTCTTCGGGTAGAGTAGCATCATCTTCTACCGCTGCGACATCGTTTTCCCTTGCCTCCATTGGCTTAAAAACGACCTCTACTGCTGTTCCGTTTTCCTTCTGTTCTTCCACCGGTAAGACGACTGACTGTGATCCTTTTACGCCAAGAAAAACAACGTCTCGACTAATTGTTATCTTGTTGGTGCGTTTATCGAGCAGGCGGAAAGCCTTCGATTCTTCCGAATAACCAACAAAGATCAGTTTCATAGCCTTTTGATCTAACTTTCTCCGATGTTCTTTTGGAACATGTGCGTACGCTTCACACCCAAATACCTTTAAATTAGCTACGTCCGGAGCTCTTGAATGCCACATCTCGAATGGTGTCTTCTTTTTTGATTTAGTTGGCAGTCGATTCTGTAGGTAAGTCGCGGTATAAACTGCCTCACCCCAATACTTCTTCTCTACGTTCGCCTCGATCAGCATGCACCTGACCATTTCCATCAGGGATCGGTTTTTCCTTTCCGCAACTCCATTCTGCTGAGGCGAATATGCCGCAGTGAGTTGCGTTCCGATGCCTTCATTCCGCAAATAATTCTGAAGGTGTTTATTTACATATTCCCCTCCTCTATCTGACCGAATTATTTTTGGTTTCTTTGAAAATTGAGTCTTGACCATCTCAATGTAATCCTTAATGCATGTCGCCGTCTGATCCTTCGATTCCAACAGATATACTTTCGCATACCTGCTATAGTCGTCAATAATCGATAGAACGTACCTTTTGTTTCCTGGGGTCACTGTCTGCATGGGCCCGCAAACGTCCGTGTGAATAAGGTCAAGGGGTGCCTGAGTCATGCTGCTTGATTGCTTCGGAAAAGGTTTTCGTGCCATTTTTCCCGCTATACAGTACTCGCAAGTCCCATCCGGCTTTCCGCAGTCCCGAATTGCTATTCCGGTTGCCAACCTGTCCTTCACTAAGTCCTTTATTGCACCAAAGTCCCGGTGCCCGAAACGTCTGTGCCACACGTGTATGCAACTTTCACTACACTGTCCCGTGTTTACTACTACGAGGGCCTTTTCAACTGTTTTTAACTCGTATAAATCACCGTAGGGTTCCACGACACCCTTCAGTTCTCCGGCCTTGAAAATGTTGCACTCTTCACCTTCAAGCACTAATTTATAACTGTCCCTTGCTAGTTTCTTCATTGAAATGAGATTCGAACTAAGCCGAGGCACGTACAACACGTTCTCGATGACAATTTCCTTTATTTCTCCTTTATTCAGGAGACTCTGTATGGTGCATGTTCCTACACCCTGTATCTCTACGACTACCTTTTCGTCAGCTAGACTCACGTGACCTTTTCTGTTTAAGTCTAGAGATACGAAAAAATCCTTGACGCACGCCATGTGGCTGGTCGCCCCCGAGTCCATTTTCGACTCTTCGCATCGCTCCTTGCGACGGCGCAAGCATCTTCAATGGTTCGCATCAACTCATGTGATTGTACCATAGCACACCGGTCGTCGTCTTCTGTAACTTTACAGACCTTTGTTTTTCCTTGTTTTTCTTTCCACTCTTTGTACTTTGTGCAGTCCTTTTTTACGTGACCTGCCTTTTTGCAGAAAAAACAAGTCATGCTGGCTTTACTTTTACCTATTTTAGGCTGAATCTTCATTGCGGTTTCATTATTTTTCATGTTGATGGCTCCGTTGCTCTTACGTCTCTTGTACTCATCGATCACTTTACTTTTCACAAGATCCAACGTAAGATTCTCTTCTGACCTGCTTTCTAAGCCAGTGATCAATGCCCCATAGGAATCCGGCAAACTACTCAAAAGCATCGCTGCTATCAAGTTGTTCTTAAGATTTTCTCCCAATCCCGCTAATTTGTTGACCAGATCCAGCATTTCTGTCACGTGCTTTTCTGCATCACCACATTCCGCCAAAGTCATTCTACAAACCCTTTTCAATAGAAAGACTTTACTTGATAGCGTTGCTTTTTGGTGATAATTCTTGAGGGACTCCCAAGCTTCCTTCGCATGAACCGCTTTCCGGATGTGCACCAACTGGTTGTCTTCAACTAGAAGTCCGATTGTTGCACGAGCTAGATCGTCGTTTTTCAGCCACGTCTGATCTGGTGCCTCTGGTTTAGGATCCCTTATAACGTTCCACACTCCATCCTTGATTAACAGTAACTCTATTTTATATTTCCATATCTCGTAATTTTCACCACTTAATCTGTCCACTGGAAAACGCATTCGCGTACTGTCCGACATTTTCACTGTTGCCTTTAGTCTTTAGTCCCTCACTGTATCACTTGACACTCGCGTAACTTTATGCTCTTATTACTGAGAACTCTGAGAACCTGGGCCCATAACCTGTTGGGAAACCTAGCAGAGTGGGCAGTAACTAGATAGAGCAAATACAATAGTATCTCTTTATTGATACAATGAAGTTAATAGTGTTAATAATGAATATAAGAAATATAAGACTGTTCGTATAAAGAACGCGTGTAACGTCTACTGCGTCTGGAGAAGAACTGAATCGGGCCAACCCCGGTCTTCGGTGGTTGTCAAGCTTCAAACAGGCCGAGCGGTGCGTAAGGCCATAAACAGTCATTTGACACCGACAGCGGCCAGATCTTAGACCTCTGTTCATAGCTCGTATCGCTGTTCCGCGTATACGCCAACATGATCGGCGTCCGCCATTGTACATATACCTATGTTTATAACCTACCAAGTGTCAAACCGTCATAACCTGCCAAGTGTCAAATAATGTAAGTGGTCCAAATTTGAAATGTCAGGAGCTTTTACACTAAATAGGAGACTGAATTATTGTCTCAATTAACAAGGTAAGTCGCCAAAATTTTTTTAATAGATTTCTTATGTAGAGTCGCAGACTTGGAAGTTGTCCGGAGAAGTTGTCGACAAAGAAGTATCTTCTTTCGCATAAGTTTCTGGAAATTTGTACCATGCATGTACAAAATAATATATTGTAGTAAAAAATTGCATTGCATTTAAATTGCCAGATACTTGTATTTTTGTATATACCAGCAATTTAGTTTTTATGTAAAGCTTATTATATTATAGAAACGAAGGGGACGCACAGGCTTGGATAGTAGAATTGAAGGGGACGCACAGGCTTGGATGGATAGAAATGAAGAGAATGCACAGGCTTGGAGGTTGTCCGGAGAAGATTAGATAGAGCATCTTATTTCGCACAAGTTTCTGGAAATTTGTCAAATAAGGTAAATCGACAAAACTTGTCAAATTAGCGTAGCATTAAGAATTAAGATTAAGAATATTATGGCGTACCGCTTGCAATGTAGAGTCAGTCACATTAGTCAAGAAAGTACGTTGAAAATACATCTCCCTTGATACTTTCCAATCTTTTGTGAAATACATTCGTAAAACTCTAATTAATCATACGCTGTCACCTCCTTTAGACACATTATGCAGTCTCTACAATTACTATAGCAAAAGGCCACTCTATTTCTATATTTCTATATATATATAAATTCTACGTTAAGTCGTATAATTAAAAAAAAATGTGGCTTTCATATATTTACAGATAATCGAAGCAGAAGATGATGCAGTGTGATCTACGTCAGACTCTGAACGCACAAATTTGCAGGTAGGGTTTTGCATACGTAATTATTCATTCAATGATCTTGAGCATGTGTGATAAATTGTAAATAATTAATAAATGTGTCCTATTTTTCAGTTAACGATGCAGACGAAGAGACTTATTTCAACAGCTGAAAGGGAAAGTTACTGAAAATGAAATAAATGTAAATAAAAAGAGTAAATGAAATAATCACATTTTTCTTCAAAATAATTTTTTTTTTTTTTTAATGGCCGCTGTTTTTTTTTAATGGCCGCTGCCGCTGCCGCTGCCATTACCCCGCTGCTCCTGGCCCCGGCCACGGCCCCGCTCCCACTCACGGCCTCGGCCCCGGCCCCGCTCCCACTCACGGCCTCGGCCCCGGCCCCGGTCACGGCCACGGCCACGGCCGCGGTACTGGTCCGCTATTATTTCCCGCAGACTGAGGGCCTGGGCCCTCACAATTTCAATCGCCGCCCAATTTTTCTTATGGGCCCTCACCCTCCACCCACCCTTCGCGTGCCGAGCCACGTGCGGTCCTGTAAGAAGTAGTAATAAATAACAATAAATTTATTAGTATTTAAATTTAGACTTATTTTCAAGCATTCTAAAAACATAACCTGTGTGAAGTTAGCCCCCCTTTTTTTGAAAACTTAAAATTTCTTGGTTGTACTAGTTTGTACTAGGTTTGTACCGCGTTGTACCGTTGAGAGCTTTAAAAAATTCCCAACCGTTTTCGAGAAAATTAGAAAAGTAAAAAAGGGGCTAGCCCCGCATTTTTTGAAAACATCGTTTTTCGCGATTGTACTGCATTGTACTAGTTGTACCTAACATTGTACCGTTCGAAAAAATTGTTTAACTCTTTTGGTTTCCGGGAAAAATCGGAATATCCAAAGTGTCGATTCGTACTACTAAAAAAAAAAAATCTGAAAAATTAAAAACCCTTGGTTGTACTAGTTTGTACTAGGTTTGTACCGCGTTGTACCGTTCGAAAAAAATTGTTTAACTCTTTTGGTTGCCGAGAAAAATCGGAATATCCAAAGTGTCGATTCTTACTACTGAAAAAATAAAAAAATCTGAAAAATTAAAAACTCTTGGTTGTACTAGTTTGTACTAGGTTTGTACCGCGTTGTACCGTTGAGAGCGTTCGAAAATTCTGAACCGTTTTCGAGAAAAATGGGAATATCTGAAGTGTCGATTCTTACTACTGAAAAAATAAAAAAATCTGAAAAATTAAAAACTCTTGGTTGTACTAGTTTGTACTAGGTTTGTACCGCGTTGGACCGTTGAGAGCGTTCAAAAATTCTGAACCGTTTTCGAGAAAAATCGGAATATCCAAAGTGTCGATTCGTACTACTGAAAAAAAAAATCTGAAAAATTAAAAACTCTTGGTTGTACTAGTTTGTACTAGTTTTGTACCGCGTTGTACCGTTCGAAAAAATTGTTTAACTCTTTTGGTTTCCGAGAAAAATCGGAATATCCAAAGTGTCGATTCTTACTACTGAAAAAATAAAAAATCTGAAAAATTAAAAACTCTTGGTTGTACTAGTTTGTACTAATTTTGTACCGCGTTGTACCGTTGAGAGCGTTCAAAAATTCTGAACCGTTTTCGAGAAAAATCGGAATATCTAAAATGTCGATTCGTACCACTGAAAAAAAAATATTCTGAAAAATTAAAAACTCTTGGTTGTACTAGTTTGTACTAGGTTTGTACCGCGTTGTACCGTTGAGAGCGTTCAAAAATTCTGAACCGTTTTCGAGAAAAATCGGAATATCCAAAGTGTCGATTCGTACTACTGAGGAAAAAAAATTTGTGAAGAATTAAAAGATAATGAGTTTGTCAAGTCGCCAGGGCCGCTTTTATACTTTTGAGGGCCCCAGGCGCATCATTATGTGGCGGCACAAATTTTTCAGCTGCCTCTAATTTTTATATTATGAATTTAATAGTTAAAAAGAAGTATTTTATTTTGCAACTATAACTGGGCTGTTTTTTATAATGCTGTTTGTGAGGAGTAAGGTTTGAAAATGTGTCCCCATAGAGCCTTTTTCAGCGCCTAGCGGCAAGCAACCAGCCATACGTCGTTACTGAGGGTAGAATCGGTGAGGCGAACTGCAGTAGTGTAGGTGCGGGCTCGTAGCCGCGTAGCGTAAGTATAGTTCGCCTCACCAATTCTACCCTTATAGCGAATTCGGTAGCTCGCACTGACTCTGCACTGGTGCCAGAAAATTACTTGGATTGGTTGATTCTTACAGAGCTATCTTCGTTTCTATCAGAAACAACCGATCCTAGTAATTTTCTGGCACCGGTTGCAGAGTCAGTGCGAGATACCGAATTCGCTATTAGTAACGGCGTACGGCTGGTTGCTTGCCGCTAGGCGCTGAAAAAGGCTCGCTGTGCAGGCCGGCTATAGAGAGTGAGGCCGCAGCTTGCGCCTAATGCTCCTATGGTAAACGCGGCCCTGTACGTTGCGTCGCGTTTTACGTATCAGGGTGAATGCCAATGGCGTGTGGCTCGCCCACGTATTGATACGCGATATTTATCCATAACTGTACATATCGATATTTGCCTGTCGATATTTTGATATTTTTTATCGATATTTCAAACACTAATATTTACAGGTATCGATAATTTTGTTCAAAGTATCGACAATTGTTACTGCACCTTCTTCCGTTCAAGCCAATTGAAGCTAATAATTTTCAAATTACTACGTGTAAGTAAAATTTAGTAAATCTTTTTCATACTCTTATATTGTATGATGCCCATGATGTTTCTTATTAAAATACAGATTCTAGTTTCCTTCATAAATATGGTTTGGGAAGTAAATTACTTGTTTTCATTTTAATAATTTTGAATCTTAATTTAAATAAAATAATTTCTTAATGGTACTATATAAAAATATTTGTCTTAGAAAAATCTTTTTAATGCATCTCTTGGGTTGTTCAGGAAATGCTGCATGTTAACGCCATCTCTTTGGCCCACCGGTAATTAGGCACTTGGCGTCTGCGCGCTGACTCATGTGGAGCGTCAATCGCGGCCCCTTCCATCGACTTACAATCGATGGAAGGGGGACTGCTCTTGCTTCCAGGAAATAGATCGCGATTTCCTGGATCTCGCTCTCTGTTCGCGACTACGCTACGCTTCACTTGTTCTCTGTTTACATACGCACTTTGCTAATCGCGCATTTGCTTCGCGAAGTTACTTCTTTGCTTTGTAACTAGCATTAGTGCTTACTTCAATTACGCGCTGGCTTCCTTGCTAAGCTTCGCTTAAATTAAGTATTGTTTAAACACCTAGACATTTCTGTTAAACAGTGTAATATAATTGTGACTTTGGACATATACATTTAAAATTATAACGCTCGTGGTGTTTCACAAAGACTCTGTACCGCTCAGTTTCGTTCAGTGCCCTTTACCCATTCCTAGCACTGATCCTCAGTAACTTTTAATAACATTTTTTGGTCCTTCGAGCCGGATCAGTGCCCGTGGAAATAGTTCGCGAACGTTCGGGAGTGCCGTGTAACCGTCGCGTGTGACCTCCAACAGTAAACAATGAGTCACCTTATAGCGAGCCAACGTGACCTCAACGGTCGAATTGCTCGAGCGTTCGAGAATTTGAAGAACTGGAACAAGTTTGAAGCCCAGCAGGATCAACTGCGAGTTCTGGCGGCCTCTGATGCAGTCCTGGCCAGTAACGATTACTTCACGGAAAAGGGTATGGCGCCTGCAGCCGTGGAGGAGGACCACACCGTGGAGGCGCTGGAGGAGAGCCACAAGGGCCCGGATCGACCTCCCAGACAGGCCCGTCCGGCTTAAGGGGGTAGACACGTCACGTGACCTGGCCGATTCGGCAGGTCGGTATTACAGCAGATTTTTCTGCACAGAAATGGTAATACCGATAGATCGACGACTGCCCGGTGAACGCGAGAGGGAACTGTTTGCTATTTCCGTATTCTATTCTGAATAAGGAAATAAATTCCTTGCTGTTGCGTTGTACTTGTAAATATTTAATCGAAAGGTCTGCTGGTAGAGCAAACGTAGACAATTCATTGTACATTTTAATTACTTAAAATGTACTTATGCTACATATAATATGTTACGTTGGCCGTAAGGAGTTATAAGTGAAAAGAAAAAATAGATGAGCGGATATCCCCAGAAAACGAAGTTTATTATGTTAGGTTAGACATTTTTTATTAGCAAAACGCTGAAGCAAAACATGAAAGTTATACACTTATTATAAGATAATTAAACGTCCCACGCAGAAAGCAGTTATTGAACAAACATTATATATAAAATTGAGTTGGTGCAATAGTGACTTTAGATTGCAATTGCTTATTCGATGGTTTTTCATATGCGCTAATACACTCGCCGCTGGTATTGCGATGTTGTCATCGATTATACAGAAACAGAATTTGTTTATTTTTCATCGCATCAATATGAAAGTGACATCAATGGATTCCTCGCATTCTCCCGATTAAATTGACAGAAAAATATTTAAATCTTACAATTTTTAACGAAATAGGCTTTCAATTCTGCAAACAAATATTTCACGTAATTTCCTTAATTATGATCCGAGTTATATCATTTTTAGGGCCAATTTGATCGAGAAAGCATAAGGAATTGATTGACGTAAAGAGATTTCGTAAAGATCGGATTAGAAATTGCAAAACTTCAGATTCATCAGTGCTTAGTGCGCAACATTGTATGGCCCCGCTGGTTTCGAGCGTCGAAGCCGATGAAACTCAGCGAGACACATGATTGCTGGCGAGCATCGCGTTTGACGACTCTGGCTAAAGAATCACCTTGTACAAATGCTAAGAAACGATAGTGTGAAGTGGCGGCGCGTTTCAATTGCACATTGGCAATACCGTAGATTCTAGGGCCTATAATATTAGTTCCGCGTTACGATGTTCTTAATCAGAGTACTGCATTAATGAATTAAAATATAAATGAATTGGTAAATTAGTTAAAATTAATGAACTGTGCATGATTTTAATTACGCCTAATTTAATAGCACTTGCAAACTGAATTACTAATTGTAATTAAAAGAATACTTTTTATCGTGCAACATGAAGCATCAAGAGCATCAGAAAGTACAGTCTTCCAATTGTTGAGAAGCCTGTGGGCTCAGATTATCGGGAAAGACCTACCCACCGCACTGTTTTGCTTTCTCGCTGCGAGCGAGGACCTTCGGGCCCTAGTAGACCGCCCGTTGACAGTCGAGAGCAATAAAACCGACGAGCTAGATAAAATACCCAGTACAGAAAAATAAAATGTTCATGTTTTTGATAAGTGTTGATGAAAGTATTACCGATGAATTTTTTAGGATTTCCCGATGAAAATGATATCAAACATATATGGTGCAATTCGGTCAATTTTTAGTGAACGTAGAGTGTGTCCTAATCATGTATTCATAAGAAAAAATAACATTTCAATAGGTACATGCATGAAACTCTGAGATCAGGAATTCCGATCCAAATGGGGCATATGTAAGAACTGGCGAAATTCAACAATACTTCATCGTCTAAATTTTACAATTAAAGTATTTATTTGACGTGAATATAATAAAGTCGGTCAGCAAAGTCTTTCTCGATTTGAGTTCTGTAGAAGGCTGATTTTCCTTCGCCATCGAAAGTCCCCTCTTGTCCTTCTCGCTGGCAATCATGCGACTCGCTGAATTTCGTGGGCTTCGGCGCTCGAAACCAGTGGGGCCATACAATGTTGCGCACTAAGCAGTGACGAATCTGCAGTTATGCATTTCTAATCAGATCTTTGCGAAAGTGGCGTCAATCGATTCATCATATTTTCTCCATCAAATTGGCCCCAAAAATGATATAATTCGGACCATAATTAAGGAAATTACGTGAAAAATTTGTTTATAGAAGTGAAAGCCCGTTTCGATAAAAATAGTCCGATTTAAATTATTTTCTGTCAATATAACCGGGAGAATGCCAGAAATCCAGTGGTGTCACTTTCATATCGATGCGATGAAAAATAAACAAATTCTGCTTCTGTATAATCGATGACGCATCGCCGAGCAACGGCGATCTCGCGCGGCTCGGGCCACGAAGGTTTTTGTCGGCATTCGAGCTTCTAAGGTCGTATTCAGATACATATTGTGGAAAAATATGCATCGGTGCAGCGCCGGCGAGGGATCCGAATCTCAACAATGCCGAACAGTTGACGGTTGTAGGAGGAGGAGAGGGGAGGAGCGGTCGCGTGGCGGACGCGAGCAGGGAGAACACAGAAAAGGACGATCTTTGAAAGAAGTCGTATCCGAGCGTCCATATTAGTTTGATTGTACCGATTGTAGTTTGAGTAATTTCGAGGGGAAAATAAAGATCGTCTACAATATATTGGCCGGTGAGTTTCGTGAGGAGTTTTCTCCCACCATACCGCTGTCCTGCCTCGGTGCTCCTTTTCTCAACGTTTTCTGACTCGCTCTCGCCTTCGTAGAACAAGAGTGGGCCAGAAGTGGTAGAGATTGCGGCAAGCACCTGACGTGTAGGCCAACCGAGTTCTGAGCGTAGAAATACAAACATCAGAATAGGTGTGCGTTAGCTCCGAAAAATTCAGAAGTTTTATGGTCAGAACATTCATTCTTTTTCGACAGCTTCATCTCATATTGGTCTACGCATAACTTCGTAACCTTAGAGCATATAGTAGGTATACATGGAGGTCTTATCGCCTCTTGTCTCCTGTGGATCCAATTGCCGACCAACATCGTGCGAGAGAGAAAGACATCGTGCGAGCGAGAGAATCTATACTTCACTCTCTCGCACCAGTTCGCACGATGTCTTTCTCTCTCGCACCATGTTGGCCACAGTTTCAAGCAGAGGTCCCTATTTCACGTGTATTTACATACACGTGTACACGTGTAGTAAACGTATCCGAACTTCAATCCGTGTAATTTTTAATACACGGATACCCGTGGATTTCTGTTCACGGATGCCCGTGTAGTTCTGTTCACGGATATTCGTGTAGTTCTGTTCACGGACGACATGAACGTTGTCATGCCGACTTGACAACAAAGTATGTATTTCTATTTATAGTTGATTGTACGAGGCGGTATTTGGCGACCATGCATCCGTGTACTTATAATCCGTGTACACGTGAATTAAGAACACGGATTTTTAATTCCTTAATACACGTTACACGTGTCCCGTGTACACGTGTATTTAGATACACGTGAAAAGCCACGACCTCTAGTTTCAAGCTTTCGATGAGACCTCCAAGTATATATGCTCTAAGTTCGTAACGCACACAACTATTACGCTAAGAATAACCCCGCCATACCCTTCGGGGGCCCAGCAACTCCAACTGACAAATCCACGATCGTCAGATGGTGGTGGCTGATTTCTCCTGGATCGCTGTTGACCGGCCAATATATCTGAATACGACCTTAGGATAATGATATAATGAAAGAAGAAAAATTATTCGAAGCCCAAGATGAAAGGCCTTCGAATAAACAATGGAAACTAATAAATACCCGAACCTATATAGAATTTTAGATTTAGGGTACACACCCCTCCCCCAAACCTCGTGTCGATCAGCCACTGACCGGTTTGGAGACTTTTCCTTGTTATATGTTTTATTCAATAGTCGGAAGAATAATAATAAGAGCAATAATTGCAAATAATTGCTGTAACTTCCACATTCTGAAAATATAATATCAGTAAATTAATATTTCCAGTATTAGTAAAAAAGTTCCAATCTCTCTTTTTTTTACTTTAAATAATGTGGCCATATAATTATAACATAAATTCGACAGCGATTTCAAGTGATGTATGTGTCACGGTAAAGGCGTTAGTTTAGTAAATGTATACAGTTCCCAGCAGTTCCTAGTAAATGTATGCCTAAAATGCATATAACCTAACCTCTAATCGGACGAAAATGCATACATTGGCTGCATCACGCTTTTACTGTGGCACATGTATCCAGCTAACGCTTCAGTTTTGCTATTATTCCACGCTGGCAGTCCTCCCGAGTAGGCGCCATCTCGTATCAACTAGCTGAACTAAATTTGTCACGTGACTTGCTCTGCTTATCGCCAATATGGCGGAACTCGTATTTGGGAATGCAGTCACGGGAATACGTTGTTTGTCCTTATATGAGCACATTTTGGGCTGGGTGAAGTCTCATTCGAAAGAGGAAGGTTCGATACAGCCCGCTCTGGTCATCGTTTGAGTCACAAAACTCTTTTTTTTTTTTTCGACTTTTGCTCTACTTTCAACACTCATATTATTAGATATTAACACAATCTTGTCGAACCATGACCAGAGCGGGCTGCATCAGACCTTCCTCTTTCGAGTGAGACCTCACCCAGCTCAAAATCTGCTCATATAAGGACAAACAACGTATTCCCGCAAACCCATGTTTCGGGCCAGATTATGTCGGTATACAGATCGCTGTTTTACCCGTGTCTACCCCCTTAACCTGCGACGTTCTGCTGGCCATCCCCGCTCGCCGGTCATCAACATCCCGCGGTCACATCGGCCATTTGCTGACGTCGAGGCGACCGCACTACTGGCGCCGCTGGTCCACGGGACATTTGCCTTCCCTCCAGGCCCGCTGCAAGGGGACACGGCCAATCGAAATATACTTTACGCTACTAACAACCTCGCGTAAAAATTGTATCTTTGCTTACGCTTGTATATTTCTTACTTGTTTAGATTAGCCGGGACACTCGATGGGGTCATCCGTAACTTTCAACACGTTCTATTTCTACTGCTTGCGTGCGTTTGCTGCCGCAAGATACTAACTGCTCGCGTGCGTTTGCTGCCGCGAGATTCTACTGCTTGCGTGCGTTTGCTGCCGCAAGATATTGACTGCTCGCGTGCGTTTGCTGCCGCGAGATACTGCTGCTCGCGTGCGTTTGCTGCCGCGGGATACTGACTACTCGCGTGCGTTTGCCGCCGCGGGATACTTACTGCTCGCGTGCGTTTGCTGCCGCGAGATTCTACTGCTTGCGTGCGTTTGCTGCCGCAAGATATTGACTACTCGCGTGCGTTTGCTGCCGCGAGATACTGCCGCTCGCGTGCGTCTGCAGCCGCGAGATTCGACTGCTCGCGTACGTTTGCTGTCGCGAGATCCTCCTGCTCGCGCGCGTTTGCTGCCGCGAGACATTGCTGCTCGCTTGCGTTTGCTGCCGCGAGATAACTGGATTCGTTTCTGCGGCTCGCTTGCGTTTGCTGCCGCGAGATAACTGGATTCGTTTCTGCTGCTTGCGTGCGTTTGCTGCCGCAAGATACTGACTGCTTGCGTGCGTTTGCTGCCGCAAGATATTGACTGCTCGCGTGCGTTTGCTGCCGCGAGATTCTGCTGCTCCCGTGCGTTTGCTGCCGCGGGATACTGACTGCCTCGGCGCTGCGAGGTTGCGCGACGCCTCCACATGAGTCCAGCGGTGCCTCTGCCTATGGATCATCAGTTAGTATCTGGATTATTCATCGGGCGATGAATGCCGGGGAGAATGTTCAGGAAATGCTGCATGTTAACGCCATCTCTTTGGCCCACCGGTAATTAGGCACTTGGCGTCTGCGCGCTGACTCATGTGGAGCGTCAATCGCGGCCCCTTCCATCGACTTACAATCGATGGAAGGGGGACTGCTCTTGCTTCCAGGAAATAGATCGCGATTTCCTGGATCTCGCTCTCTGTTCGCGACTACGCTACGCTTCACTTGTTCTCTGTTTACATACGCACTTTGCTAATCGCGCATTTGCTTCGCGAAGTTACTTCTTTGCTTTGTAACTAGCATTAGTGCTTACTTCAATTACGCGCTGGCTTCCTTGCTAAGCTTCGCTTAAATTAAGTATTGTTTAAACACCTAGACATTTCTGTTAAACAGTGTAATATAATTGTGACTTTGGACATATACATTTAAAATTATAACGCTCGTGGTGTTTCACAAAGACTCTGTACCGCTCAGTTTCGTTCAGTGCCCTTTACCCATTCCTAGCACTGATCCTCAGTAACTTTTAATAACATGGGTATATGTAGATTATTTTTGTTTTGGTAAATTTATACGATCTTCGTATCGATATTATCAATATCGATACTTTTTTAATTATATATTTCATGTCATATCGATATTGAGCGAAAAAATATATATCGATAAGCATTATCGATATGTAGTTGGGACCAATATCGCACATCACTACGCCCAGGCTCGGCGAGTATGCTTGACGAGCACGAGTCAGCGTGGCGACAAAGAAGTTCTTTGTTTGGCCCTCCAGCCGAGCCAAGCCTGCACGCGAGCCCAGCCGAGCCACGCGTCGTTAGAATTCACCCTCACGTTCGCACGCATTGTCCCAAATTCGTAAGGAGGTAGAGCCGGCCTTGGCACCGGGCAAGCGGGGACCTTGCCCCGGGCCCCGCGCTTAGGGACTTCATTTTGTCAAAATTAAATGAATTAAGTATAATTGTCAAGGTATCAATTTTTCGCACCTCGAAACGTTGTCAAGATCAACATTTTAAACAACTTTTCACTATACATGTTACCGCCAGACTCCTTTAGATTTCGAGATATTTATAAAAATATTTTGGTATTTATTCGGAATCAGATACACCTGCGTTGATCGTTTCTGAGGTATCGGTATACTAGGCTCTGGAGCCGAGAGGGCCCCCCGTCAGGGGGGTTCGCAGCTACGTGTATGTAATTCCAACAAAATTGTAAAAAAAATTAACAATAATTTATTATTAATATCTTGGAAATTAATAAATACCCGAGTCATCCGTAGCAACATGGTACACGCTTTTTGTGCTATTGTGGTTGTGTATTATTTATTTAATTTCATGTTAGGTGTTCTGTTTTTGGTAAGTATACAATTTTATATACCTACTTATATAAATATAAATTTAATTACGTACTGCGTGTGGTCACAGTCAATTACATGTTTTCAATAATATCGACTTTTGCCCCGGGCTCCGCAAACTCGAAGGGCCGCTCTGTAAGGAGGTATGGAGTTCCTCCGAAGGAACTGTTTAGACGATAGATACTTGATATGTTTACGCTATGGTGTAGATAATCCTTCGAATAAGCCTTCGACTTTCTGTCTGCATTCAGTTGAAACAGAACCATTCGAGCAGCAACTGCACAGTGAGACGTTCTAAGCATTTCTTATGCATTTTACATCTTATGCAAGTTACTGTTCAATTTGTGTTTCGTTTTGTTCGTGTTAGGTGGTGTTTCGTTAATTTTTTGCTAATTACGTTCAAGTTATATGTGTGTTATTTGCTTCATTGATTGGGATTGTTCTGTTTTACATCTACAGCACATTTAATTGTCCTTCTATTTGGTAAGTACGAAGTCACTTAAAGATTAAGAAAATTGGACCAACCTTTTTTCATTCAGGGTTCCCTTTATTCACAATATTATACAGATCTTCAAAATGAATACTGCAAATCAACTTTTGGATCTGGAGACGCGGTAGCGTCTCGACGCCAAGTACAAGAAAGACACCCTGTATAAAACACCGTGTATAAATGTCGATCGACTGCCCCTGCCGTTTATCCATGTTCCGAGACCCTGCATATATATGTGGACGTCGCTACCGCTAACCTTTACTCGTCGCCAGGCTATTCTGAAACTTATTTCATTAATAGATCATCACCCCTGCAATATTTTTTAAATTTAAAGGCATTTTTCTTATGTAAACCGCATATAAGCTTTCGAATAAGACCAATTCCGAAAAAATCGGTCCACGCATGCTAGAGATATCGTAATATCGTCTCATGAAATTGTCAGAATTGCTAAGAGAAAATTTTTCTTCTCCAGTCGAAAATTCGTCAACCAAATACGTATACTACGCGTTACACACACACACCTATCAGTTTCGCACACATGTTTCGTTCGTCGACTCTCGGGATCATTCCGCAGAGTATATACCCTTATATACCCTTATACTCTTATGTACCTACCCTTATACCCTTACACCCTTATATACCGTTATACCCTTATACCCTTATACTCATATATATTCCCTTACACCCTTATACTCTTATATATACACCCTTCTATACCTTTATTATTATAACTTTACACCCTTATATATTTACCCTTATACCCTTACACCCTACTCTTATATAATCCTACACCCTTATATACACTTATACTCTTATACTTTTATATACCCTTATACCCTTACACCCTTATATACCGTTATACCTTTATACTCTTATATACCCTTATATCCTTACATCCTTATGCCCTTACACCCTTATATACCCGTATACCTTTATATACCCTTATATACCGTTACACCTTTTACCATTTACCCTTATACCCTTTACCCTTACACCCTTTACCCTTATACTCTTTACCCTTGCACCATTTACCTTGCACCCTTTACCCTTGCACCCTTTACCCTTGCACCCTTTACCCTTGCACCCTTCACCCTTGCACCCTTTACCCTTGCACCCTTTGCCCTTGCACCCTTTACCCTTGCACCCTTTTTGGTACAATAAAATTTACCTTAAGAAGTTACACCCTTTTTTGACCAAACATGGCGGAAAAATCGACGAAGAATTTATTAAATGTCCACATGTACAAACTCAATCTAACATTCGGGAGAAATGACTTTTTCTGAAATTTTCTATTAAAACCTGTAGAGATTAGGTTGATGCATAGTTAAACTGAAGGACTTATTACCACAGAATGATTCAAACAAAAAAAAATGATTAGTTGATTATGAAAACCTGTTTTATTCATCATCAAACCTTAACTACCCCATCTTGTCCCACCTTCCCCTACAAGCTCAACCTAACAGTCGGGATTGCGGAGTTGTTGCGAGTGCATTTGCTGTTTCGTTATTATTCATCAATAAATTACCAGACAAAGTAACGTACAATCATGCGTTAATGCGTCAACATTTGATCCAAATGTTTCGATCTAATCGTCTGGAAGATTTTCCATGCATTCAGGATAAAGAAACAATTAATACGTGTGTATGAATATGAATTTGCAAATAATAGTACAATTAATCTTTGAAAAAAGAAGTGAGATCCCCTCAAAAACTTCAAAAAATAAAAAAATTACGCCAAGTACATCAAATCAAGTAAATCACAAAACATAGAAGATAATAATAATTACAAAATTAAAAAAAGATGTGAAATCAGAATGAGCTGCAAGTACATAAAGGTGCTTGCCAATGTATTAAATAATATTAAGCAGATATATTTTTATAGAAATAAATATTTTAATACGAATAAATATTTTATTCAAAATTCTTGGCGCTGCGCGCCGAATTGGTGTTGCTAAACTGAATAAACATGTATAAATTGCATCAATCTTTTTCTTTCTTGTGGGTGCGTTCGTAACTGTGTGTGTGCGTGTGCATATGCTGCGTATTATATTAGAAATAAATATATGTAGAATAAATCTGACTGCGTTTCTAATATGTGTATGTATTTTAGATTGTAAGGGAGTAATTGTAAATTATTAATACTAATTGTAAGACAATTAACATTTTTTCGGTTGCGCAGCGCCAAGTATTTTGAATAAAATATTTATTCGTATTAAAATATTTATTTCTATAAAAGTATATCTGCTTAATATTATTTAATACATTGGCAAGCACCTTTATGTACTTGCAGCTCATTCTGATTTCACATCTTTTTTTAATTTTGTAATTATTATTATCTTCTATGTTTTGTGATTTACTTGATTTGATGTACTTGGCGTAATTTTTTTACTTTTATGAAGTTTTTATAATTCTCTCAGAAGATTATAAGCACCTGGCTGATAATCGTGGCTTGCCTGTTGTACCAACCGATGCAATTTATAAAGATATTTCGGATCGTATGAATCAGATACTGAAACCGAAGTATATTTATATCATGTGCAAGCAGAATCGATACAATATTTGGAAAAAAGTATTAGATTTCCACAATATTCAAGAAGATTTGTCTTTTACTGATTTAAATGCTTCGACGGAGAGCATTTCTGATAACGTAATTCGGTTTAATTTGACCCTGTCACATAAAGAGTGGATAAAAATAAAACCTGAGAACGTGGAATATGCACACACAAAAGGTCAAACTCGAACGTATTGTACGCTTCAAAGAAAAGTTTGGTCTGACGTACTGTTTCACCATATATTTAAAGAAGCAAAACTTCCGTGTCCCTTCGCATTCAAAAGGTGTAAAGTTTCAGAACAGGATTTGTATTTGAAAATATCAGGATCTTGTTCCGAATGCCAGGCTAAATTTGCGGGATGTATTATAAATAAACCTGTGCACAAATCGAACGTGACTTTAGAATGCGAAGTGGAAGGTTTCGTATCGACCATCAAACACAACAAAAGAAGACAGTTAAAAGGTAGTCGTAGAATTACAATTGCAAAAACGATGGTCGATAATAAAACTTTGCCTAACATGTGGCGAAGAGCAGAAGCAGATAATCTGATGGAGATTGGTGATCCCGAGCCTTCACATTTACCGAAACCATGCGTGTTGCGAAAAGCTAAGGAGCAATTAATAAACAAAAATTTAGGAATTACTTCAACCGATCCAGTAAACAGCATTCTACAAATGAAATATAAATATCATCCGGGTTCTATTCACTCTATAGGTTTAGATCCGTTTTTCGTGCATTACTGGACAGTTGAACAAACAGCCGTTTATATTCAATATTATCGTAGAATATTTATCGATGCCACTGGATCACTTGTTAAAAAACTGCGTAGGCCTGATGGAAATTTGTGCCCACATATTTATTTATATGAAATTGTTGCCGAGACCCCTACATCCAAAATGCCAGTGTTCCAAATGCTAAGCTCTACACAGAATACAAACGCAATACAAAATTGGCTGTATGAAATAATTCGTCTCGGTTCCACTCACACAACTAACTTTCCACTACCAAAAGAGGTAACTTGTGATTTCGACAAAGCGCTTTTGGGTGCTATAACGCGAGTTTTCGCACAATGTAAAAATCTAAAAGATTATTTATCCAAATGTTTTCTATGCTTAACAAACGAGTCACTTATGACTTTGCCACGTTCATTCGTAAGACTCGACATTTGCCATTACATGCATTTTGTATCACATTGGAAGCCTATAAAATCTCTTCATCCGCAAGTCAAAACCTTCTATCTATTGGCTATGGGGCAACTGACGAATCAAACAGCTTTTGCAAACTTTAAAGTCTTCGTCAAACATTTATTAATTTTATGTTATGCACAGACATGCGGTTTAGATAAATTTGGACAAAAAACATTATCTGAAGAGGCTCGCATTTACATGATAAATGTCATTAAGGGTAAGGAAAAGTTCGCGGAAATGGCAGATGTCGAAACAAATAACGATCCCACGTGTGAGTCTAATTTTGAAGACCTCGAATTAGAATCACAAGATTTTGACGATGAAGCGTTGGTATTCTCATGGTGTCGCGAGTTTAGCTTAAATATTAAAAATCAAGGTGAAAATGAAAAAAATGGTACAGAGATAAATCCATATTATAGCCCGGAAATGGCTAAAAGCATTAGTAATTTACTACCATATTTTCCATTATATACTGGGTTAATGATGCAGAAATTTCAATTTGGTAAATTACACGCTAGTTCCAGTGCCGTCGAATCAGAAATGAACGATATCAAACATCGTTTATTAAATGGTTTAGCAAGACCACTGCGCGTGGACAAATTTTTAAGTATTCACATAAAATCGTTTTCTGGTAGAGCAAAATTAGCAATGGCAGAAGCTCGAGAAAGTACACATACATCTGACACTGATGGGAATGACGAATCCATTAAAATAGAAGAAGTGGCGCAAGACGACAATGAAACTCGAGTAAATGCACATACACCTGACAGTGATGGGAATGACGAATCCATTAAAATAGAAGAAGTGGCGCAAGATGACAATGAAACTCGAGAAAATGCACATACATCTGACAGTGATGGGAATGACGAAGACATTAAAATCGAAGAAGTGGCGCAAGACGATAATGAAACAGAACCAACGATTACTGTGTTCACAAATGATTGTACTATAACAGCTGATACACTTGAGTCGAACTCCGCAATTGATTCAAATAAGGATTTACAATATGAACAAAATTGGCGCAACAAAAACGATCCCAAAAAGGTTAATCGAACGTACTTAGATACGAGGCCTGATTGGGATGCGAACGCAAAAACAGCCAGATCCTTTGGCATTGGAATCCTTATGAATGGAAACCTGTGTACAATTCTAATGACGAGGAGCACAAAAACAATAGTTAAAAATACGTGTGGTTTTGATAGTATAATGCAAATATTAGCTCACTCATGTTACAATGATAACATAAGAAACAATATCCAAAACAGCGAGAAACAATGTTTTCAATTTTTAAGAGAATTTTTAGGGAAAGGCCCATGTAACAGAATTTATAAAATGCGAGCATTATTATTAAAAAGCATTGAATTTTTTGTCAAACCAACACTGGCAGATAATATACAGATTATAGATGCTCAATCTAATGTTGCGTATTTGTGCGAAAAAATTTTCATCGATATTATAATAATAATTTTATTTACAGGACAAGCCCATTAAGCACAATAAGAAGGGATAATAACAATAGATTACAATAAAAACAATAAAAACAATACAAACAAAAGAGAAAAGGATAAGAGAAAAAGATGATAAGAGATGGCCGTAGAGTGACAAGTAGGTGCATGGGGAACCTCTATGGAATGCCTTCCGCAATAAGGGCTCTGCGAGTACTAATTTTGAAGCCGGAAAGAGTATCAGCAAAGAAATCGATGCCCTCGTGAAGTTGATTGGCGATACCACAGATTCTATGACAGGGGTCAGCATGACCAACCCAGGAGGAGTAGTCTGGTGACCTGAACAGAGGTGTTTGCCTAGTACAGCGAGCGGGGACGTTGAAGGTAATCAGCGCAATAACATCAGGGTTATCAATCAAGCCGTTCAGGATCCTATAAAGAAAGGATAGGTCTGAGATTCTCCTCCTGTGTTCAAGGGACCATACCCCGAATCTGTTCATGATCGGTACATAGTCATGGTCGAACCACGCCAGGGGTTGGCCAGCTTTGAACGCCAGATAGCGTAGAAAACGATGCTGAACTCTTTCGAGTTGACTCCTGTACTTCGACCACCGCGGCGCCCAGATAACCGACGCGTACTCGAAATGCGGCAGCACTAAGCTGTTATATAAGTAGCGTATCGTACTAGGGTTGACAAAATCGGAGCTATTCCTAGTAATAAAACCTAGAGCTCTGCTCGAGGCCGCAACGACATGTTGAATGTGGTCCACGAAGGAGAATGAAGAGTCGATTAGGACTCCAAGGTCACGCGAGACCTCAACGGTTGACAATTGGTAGCCTGCGATTGTATAGCTAAAGAGCATCGGACTTTTGCTACGCGACAATCTTAGAATATGACATTTACTAATGTTAAGCTCCATGCGGTTGGAAAGACACCACTCCGAGATTCTATCCAAGTCCGATTGAAGATCCAAGGAGTCCGAGAGGCACGAGATGCATTTAAATATCTTAAGATCGTCAGCGAACATAAAAAATTTGCTGTTACGGATCACCTCGCGAATGCCATCGACAAACAAAAGAAATAGAATGGGACCCAGATGGGAACCCTGGGGTACCCCCGACGATACAAAAACTTTTCTGGATAACACATCATCGACTCTGACACGCTGGAAACGCCCCGTTATGTACGAGAAAAGCCAGCATAGAAGTTGCCCTCCAAAACCGACGGAGGCGAGCTTGTCGATGAGCAGAAAATGGTCAACTCTATCGAAGGCCTTCGTGAAGTCAGTGTATACCACATCGACTTGTCGCCAACCGTCCAAAGCCCTGGAGACAAAGTTGCAAAAAACCGCGAGGTTGGTGGCGGTAGACCTGCCAGCCATAAAGCCATGTTGCTCGAGGGACAAGGTGCATCTGGTCAAGGCACTAATTTTCTTGGCCACAATGGCCTCAAAAATTTTACCCATGATATTGAGCATCGAGATAGGCCTGTAGTTCTTGATGTCAGATCTTGCACCGGACTTATGAATCGGCGAAACAATACTGGATTTCCAGGCGGAGGGAAAGTGTCCATCAGTCAGAGAGCGGTTAAAGATAATCCAGAGTGGCCGAGACAAAATAAATTTGCATTGCTTCAGGAATATAGGAGGAATACCATCATCACCCGGCCCCTTGTTGATGCTTAGATCTTCAATTTCGGAGTATATTTCCCCTATGCTGATGTTCATATCGGTTTCGTTAAGCGGTGGATTCGTGTTAACGTACGTGGTGTGACTAGGACTAGCTGCGGAGTAAACTGATTCAAAGTGCTTCGCAAACATGTCAGCAATGACAGAATTGTCCGACGAGGTAGCGCTACCCAGGTGCATAGCTCCAGGAAGACCGTGCGTACGACGCTTGGAATGAACAAATTTCCAAAAAGCTTTTATGTTCAGCGGGATAGATGCCTCCGTGGATTCTATGTATCCCCGATAGCAGGACCTGGAAAGGAACTTGCACTTGGATCTGAGGTGACAAAAAACTAAGTACTCGTGCCAGTCATTGCTCCTCTTATACGCGAGATGGGCAGCCTTTTTAGCCTTAACTAGATGGATTAGCTCGGGGGAGAACCAACTCGGGTAATTAGGGGAGTGCCGTCTCGTTAATGGGATAAAGGAATCGATCGCGTATAAAATGCGATCGTAGAGGAAAGAGACAGCCTGATCGGTCGACAAGCAATTCAGACTGCTGTCCCAATTCACAGAATTGAGGAACTCTATGACTCGGGGATAGTCCCCGTTGCTAAAGTTATACCTCCTAGTCGCCGGGCGGCAGGCGGCCTTAGTCGCGCAGAGCTGGAGATTCGCGAGCAAAGCCGGATGGAAGAGGTCGATTGGTAAGAGAGGATCGGATGCAGATGCAATTGTTACACCGCTAAAGTTGCAAAAGACTAAATCTAAAAGGCATTCCAAGTGTGATGAAAACATCACGCTGTGATATATGCGGATCAACGTCCGATCGAAAGTCTGTGTTATTTCCAATTAATCACAACACGATGCAAAGATGCGGGTTGAAAGACTTGCAAAGTTTAATCAGCAATGATCCAAAATTGCAGGAACGGTGTTGCAACAAGCATATGCATATCAAATATTCTTACGGACTATTTATTTTTATTGAAATAAGTTTCGAAGATCAGAGTAGATGAGTATTATTAAATGAATTCCCTTTAACACTACAGATAGAGGACGATAATTACGTGTTGGCAGGTGTTGTGACTTACTACGGGGGGTCACACATGAAATCCCTTGGTCATTACACGGCGCTCATAAACCAGCAAGATCGCTGGTTCGAGTTCGATGACATGAAAAATAAGCCGACATACGTACAGAAGATGATAGCTATAAAGCCGCATTTATGTATATATGTTAAGGATGGCATCTCACTGGGCGCTGAGGTGTGTGCGTCCGCTCACACACGCTAGGTTAACCGTGTATGTATACACGATGTAGTAAAGAAACCGTATTATTCAATTTTCCAATAATAGTAAAACTATCCGGCGTCGCACCGCGCTGCAAAGCGTAGAACAACTGACTGAGTCAACAAGGACACTGCTCCTCGCGGATCATACGATCACGCGAGTGGATCGACGCCGATTCCCATGAAAGTGGCGAAAGAAATAATAAATTTAATTGATTAGGCGTCGCACCGCGCTGCAAAGCGCAGGAACACTGACTGAGTCAGCGAGGACACTGCTCCTCGCGGATCATACGATCACGCGAGTGGATCGACGCCGATTCCCATGAAAGTGGCGAAAGAAATAATAAATTTAATTGATTAGGCGTCGCACCGCGCTGCAAAGCGCAGGAACACTGACTGAGTCAGCGAGGACACTGCTCCTCGCGGATCATACGATCACGCGAGTGGATCGACGCCGATTCCCATGAAAGTGGCGAAAGAAATAATAAATTTAATTCACCCTTTAATTTCTTCAGTCCCATTTCTAAGTTCACAGGAGCAGACAGACGGAAGACCGAAGAAAACATGCAGATGATGATCTACGTTGCAAATTACTTGCATACGTAAGGGTGCCGAGTCCGGTTCGGTCAACCTGTGCCAGGCTGGTACGGGCGTGTCGCAGGTATGCATGATGTTCGACGAAGTATTGAAACAAACTTTTACTTTTATACCACACTTACCGAAATGTCTACGATCATTTGTTACAGGCGGACTTTTTACAAAATTAAAAAGCAGTCGGTATTAAAAGCAGAAAGCAATAAGTACCATATTTCAGGTAATGTTTCACGCCTTCTAATTCTACGATAAAATTTTGTAAGCTTATTAAGCAACAATTAAGTATTTCCATTACATAATGTGTTACAGATTGGGACCGTGTTTTAACACCGACCGCGGGCTCTAGGCTTCATCCCATGACGGCTCGCGTTTTTTGACGTTAATTCGTCGTTACGAAGGTTACTGCTGCGATTCCATACTTTGCGTTGGGGGAAGAAGAAGTGAAGACCGGGCATTGGGTGGACAACAGTCCTGCCGGACGGACGATCGATTTCGCGATAGAGCTTTTTAAGACCGTTGTATTTCTATTTTATATATTTTTATTTAGCAAATATACATATATATTGCTACAAGATGCACATTGCATACGTCACCCATACGCCTAGGCAAATATCATGCTGGAGGTAGCACGAAGCTGCCGCGGGAGCCTGCCACGCGAGGCTGCTTTGGAAAGTCGAGGATGGTTCCCATGGTCGAGGCATACAGTTTCCAGACTTTCTACTCCGCGAGGCATGCCTCGCGAGAAATCCTCGCAAAGTCGATACGCACCTTTAAGGCTGCGCACACATATCCGTTCCGGCGTGCCAGTGGTAAGAATAAGAGACCCTCTACGCCAGGCCTGCCCCATCGGGTGCAGATACCTCCTGAATTTCTGGGACCCGGGTAACAGCCGAGCGCGGGACTGTTCCATTGCTACCCGTTGCGAAATTTGTGAGAGAACTGCATGGTGGTACGAGCCTGCATGGACGGCCGCACACTCATGCAGTTCTTCAGCAACCCATGCTGTGGTTAGCAACGTAACCGTCCCGCGCTCGGCTGTTGCCCGGGTCCCAGAACTTCAGGAGGTATTTGCACCCGATGGGGCAGGCCTGCTCTACGCCCTTCTTCTTCTTACCACTGGCACGCCGGATAGGACACGGACACGGAACGGATATGTGTGCGCAGACCTTTAGGGTCTGGATCCTGTCAACCACGTCCGGTTTATGTCGCGAAGGCTTAGGACTAAATTGTTTTATAGCTATTGCCAAATGTGGCAGAAGGCACCACGGTTCGAAGTCCCCGTTTTTACTGTAGTTCGGAATACAAAGAGCTGGAACTTTCTCTGCAACGGGTCAGGGAAATTTCACATGGTGACGCACACCAAGATTTGTCCGCGAAGACAACCACCCCACTTCAGGAACCTTGGTGATTTCTCCACATCTAATCAGCGGGGTGTCTTAACCGATACCCTGCTGAGTACGGGCCGCTAAACGTGCCCCCCTACTATCTCTTGCAGGACTGTTGCAAGGGGTAGGATTGATACATAGGGAGGCTTGATACATTCTTATGTTTCCTACATAAAAAACAAAAGAGAAGAGTACACTTCAGCAATAGAGGACGCTTTGTAGATCGGGTTCAGTTACGATTGCTTCAAGGTAATTTATTATCCTGAAATTATTTTATTAAGGAAGTGCATTTTGGTTTTTGGAAACGTAAGTTTGTACTTTATTTATAAAAGGTTTTTGTCACTGTGTATTGATTGTTATGAACCATCGTTACCTGCACTGGAAAATACCCTCAATATTACACATATGTACCAAGTCTCGTTGCTTTCAGTCTAAGGATAAGTGCTGTTCAAATTATTGTTTTAAAATTCTACATTTGAGGAGGTATGAGACATACATTCAAGGGCGGTTTGATACATGTATCATACCTCCCCAAAGAAATTTAACCTTGCGTAATCTGTAATAGATATTCTCCAGCAAAAAAATTATAACGCAAATTTGTATATTTTAATATAACATTTTTTAATACATTCTTTGTTTCAATTTAAAACATTTATGATTGTTTTGTTAAAGAATAGAATGCTGAATGTAAATGTGCAAAAGGATCATTAAAATTGTCACGTCCCGCGACGTCGAGTCTACTACTAATTAACCTTTGAAAACCTACAATATTTACTATTTCGTACTCTGAGGTATTATAACCACCTCGTATGAAAAACATATATAAAACATTATACGAAGCATAGCCGATAAGGCACTGTAATCGAAACTCGCGATAAGAAGAGCTCGAGCCATGAATCTACGGACGGCAACAGGGAGCAGGAGAGCAGCTATTACGGGAGGTAGCGGCCAGCCGGCTACACACACACCAGGAAGGCCCAGCCAACGCCAGCTGACGTTCAGCGTGGGACGGAGGCCCCTATCAGCCAATGCTGCCGACATCCTCACGGATCTGCGCTCCTGATCAACGCCCGAAGCCTGCCCTCCCTTTATTTCCCGTAATTCGAGCTCCAATACGGAACCGATGTACATTAACTTCAATCCTTAGTATGTGGTCTGTACGAAATCAATCGTACAGAGCACATCGAAAACCCAACAGCGTAAAAATCTAAAATATGAATTAAAATAACAATTCTATTATCGACGCTGCTGAGAGTTTCGTATTACGGCAGAAAAACGTTATAAGTCACGGAGAAGAGCCAGAAATAGATGAGAAATAGCTCAAATTCTGTAGTAAATAAAACTCTCGGATAACGCGCCGGAGCGAATTCTTCGGGTGGATCCCACGGCAGATGATTGGGAGATATCATCTCCCACCATCCTATTTGTCATGTGACAAACCTGAAGAAGGAGTGATCGACAGCCCTATATAAAGGGATAGATCACCCACAGAGCTCGCAATGTAATTAATAATATATATTTGAATTTGAATTTGAATTGATTTAAAACCATTCAGTGAATTGAATACTTAAAGTGTTTAAAGTGTGAAAAACCCTCTAGTAATAATAAAAGTTGTTAATATTTACAAGTGAGTGAAGTGTTACCTCTAATAATTTCCCATCCCCTAAATCGAGCATTCGTCTTTTGGAAAAACCCATTAAATTACGGAAAATGCCTATTGACAGGTCACGGGTTGCGCTGATCAATGGTATCGCTGAAGAGCAGAACGTTGCCCGCGGTCTTACCAGAGATTGTGCGTAAACCGTGATCGACGCGACAGATTTAAATGTTAAGGAATTCCAAATAAATGTTGCGAATGTAAATGAATCACTATTCCCTCCGCCAATGGTATCGCTGAAGAGCAGAATGTTGCCCGCGGCAGCGCCGGGTGCGGAGGGTGATGAGTGATTTATTGATCAATAATTAGTATAAAAAATTACAAAAGACGAATGCCGAGGAATCACCACGCCGGGCGACGTGTCCAATTAATAAGATTATACAAACAGTACTAAGAAACGCCGGTAACAAGTGCCGAACTTTTCGGAGTCGTCGCGACAGCGTCAGTCAAGGAGGACACCGGACCAATCAAGTGGAAATTAATCCTGATAGATCTGCCGTCACCACGGCCAAAATAAGGTAAACATAGGATAAAAATGCATCCTAATCTACATCCTTATCACTCTCAACTATCCCAGAGCGAAAAGTCCCAGGACTAGTTCGAAAGCGGACCCAAAATATAAACTCCTTAAAAATCCCACATAAATAAGGAAGTAGGGACGTAACAAAAATATTATTTAGTTTCGTTTACACAATCATTTTTCTCAAAAACGTATCAACCCTCCCCAATCTCTCCTACACGTGTATCGAAATATACGGTTTCGCGTGTATTAACATCCATATTTTATTAGGTGTCGAGTTAACGCGGATTACAGCAATACGGTGAAACCCGTCCAAATAGTAGGTAATCAATTTCATTTCAATGTCAGACATTCCTTGGTAGCGTGATGCGTGCACGTAAAAGTAATAAATATGCAGGGTCAAGGATTAACTTGGCCGCGCCGAATTCGCGAGCACCTGTCGAAGGTGCGGGTTTATGACCGTGTTGTTCGGTGCTCCGGTAGTACCTACCCCACGGGGCACGGACGAGACCGACTGTCGACCAGATGACGGGACCTTTACCTATTGTTTGAGGATTCTAAGGTGTCGAAAATATTCGAATGCTAGAAAATACTAAACAATGGAAGCTATAAAGCGAAACGCGTACACGGCTGTAGAAAATATTGAAAGGCAGAGTTCCGTTATGGGTGGACAATATGGAACAAAGAAAACTTATTTCTAGGTCCGTTTGACTGGTGGAAGGCTAGGACAATTAAATACCCGGCGACTTCCGAAGTTGCCAAAAAATATTTAACGATTCCAGCAACCTCGGCGATGTCGGGACGATGTTTTTCATGTGCTGGAAGTATTGTAACAAAAAAGAAGAAACTGTTTACTACCAGAAAATATTAACACCTTAGCCTTTTTACGTCAAAAGAAACGATTAACCCTTTCGGTACCGCGTACATTTCCGCGAAAGTGCTTTTTTAACTAATTTGTTTTTTTTTTACACTATTGGAGATACCGACTAAAGTGGCACTGGTCCACACAGGTCATCAGATGGATGCCGGATATATCCGGCGCTGGTACCGAAAGGGTTAAGTAATAGTTATATATAAGTAATGACGCCTAATAAAATATGCATATGTTAATATACGTGAAATCGTATATTTCGATATACGTGAAATCGTATATTTCGATACACGTGTACCCGTGTATGTTAATACCCATGTAACCGTGTAGTAAGAAGTACACGGATTAGAACACGGATATATTAACTACACGTGTACACGTCGTACACGTGAAATCTGCATCTCTAGTTACTAATGTTACTATAGCTCATAGAGGCACTGTACCCGACGTTTCGGGCTCGGGACGGTCCGGAAAATTTCGGGCGGGATCGGGTGGGGTCCCGATACTTTCGTATTGCTCGAGATCCCGAGACTCGTTTCGGGCTACAAGCATGCCCGCCGTGAGCGGGCAATTTGATTCCAGGTCGGCTCGGCAAAACTCGGACGCGATCGGCTCGAAAGTCAGCTATTAAGAGGGGATCGAGACGGAATCGGGGATTTGTGTTGTCGGTCGATTGCGTCCGAGTTTTGCCGAGCCGACCTGGAATCAAATTGCCCGCTCACGGCGGGCATGCTTGTAGCCCGAAACGAGTCTCGGGATCCCGAAAACTTCGGGATCTCGAGCAATACGAAAGTATCGGGACCCCGCCCGAAATTTTCCGGACCGTCCCGAGCCCGAAACGTCGGGTACCCGCACACCCCTGCTATTAAATAATAGTGATAATGAAATCAGCAGCTGTGATTCGTCTGATGAAAGCGAAAATGAAGATGATATTAACTTGCCGTTTAGAATCAGAAATATTATACATATAAATATTATTAATTGTAAACAAAACGCTCGGAGAGATTGTGTTTGCCTAAAAATGGACAGACTATGTTAAACGTGTCATTCCGGGATATTCAGGAACAACATTCGGAGAACATTATCGGTAGGTAATAAGTATATAATTATACATTTGTATTAAAAAAAACATGAGATGAAGTTTCTTCAAAATAATAACGTAGAAAAGTGGCAGTTGTAATCCTTAGAGAATTAATTGTTTTTATTACTTTTCATTAAATTGTATCAGCCGAATTTCTCTATTGGAAATAGAGAAATTCAAATAATCAAAGATTGTATAAACAAATACGCATGCACGCGCGCGCAGCAACTGCTTCTCCTCTGAAATTCTGCGTTTGCTGCACGCTCGCTGCACCGGAAGTAGCATCGTATTGGTGGCAAGTGAGAGAAATTCTAGGGAATTGTATGCTGCCACCAATACGATGCCACCAATTTCATGCGCTCATGGCGCTATTCGGAACGCACCCTGAGTTCCGCCGGCCCTAACGGACTTTTCGCCACCAGTGTTGCCGGGAAGTGGATTCGGGGGTGTTCCCCCTCCCAAAATAAGTGACCACTGAAAATTTCGCTTAGCATCCCTGTTCCTGACGTAGGGAAGTCAGTCTTCCAGTAACTATCAGTGCGTATCTATCAATGCTAGAAGTTTATCGTGCTAACAGAGGAATAATTCTATGGCGGATAAAAATATGGAAGATATGACACCTGTAAGTATTAAAATTTTATACTATTAAACGGGGTGATTCTGCCGCTGAGTTCCGTGGATTTCGACGCACAAAAATATTTTTGATTAGAATATCCGCTTAAAAGCAATACGCGATACTTTTTAAATTTTATCTTCTCTGCTATTAGACATTCGAAAGATTGAATATTGTACGCCAACGTATTTTTAGCATAGGGTAAACGTACCTAATATCGCCTAGCAAATGTTAAATCGCTGTCGATTGAATAATTGATATTTTTGCATGCAATTCGTTTCAAAGTAAAGAGAAATTATTCATCTTTCATGTGGCATAAGTTAGAATCGTTGAAACCTACAAATTTTTAATTATTTATTAAAAAACTCAAGACATGCAAAATTCCGGTCCTGGAAAAAGTGTACCTAATATCGCCTACTCAAGAAATATTGATTAATTGTTTAAATTCTATAAATGTTTTTTTTTCTCTATCTTTCGTTTGATTTCATTTTTATTACAAAAATATAGAAATACGATTTTTAAAATACTTTATTTTTTACGTTCGAATGTACATATTCGACAAATAAATTTTATTTGGGTTGCTTTGCAAATTTCGTGACCCCACCGGTAACGAACATTACGTACATCGAAACCATTGTTCTCCGGTAGGCGGTATTGAGAACACGCATACTGCTTACAAGTAAACATTCACTTATAAGGAATGGAGTTTCCCGATTTGGAATATATATTTTGAAAGTACTCATAGTAACTAAGAAATCCTGAAAATCATATCTGCACTGGACGTATTTTACTCATGTTATCAATAACATTCAATACAGCCTCAAGGCGACTACGAAAAACGGCAAAATCCTCTTATTGAAGAATAATTGGGTAAAACCGGGCATCTATATGTTTTTTGTGGTGCTGAATTCGAATATGACGTTATTGTTTGTGTAAAAAAAAATCCTAAGGTAGTTAATAAAAAGTCTTTATTGCACAACACAACTATACAGGGTGTCCCAGAATTGAGGGACATCCCGGAACATGCAATATCCTGATGCAAAAAGACATCGAAAAGTCCTTAGCCGTTTTGGGATCCGGGGTTTCGTTTTCGAGATATTAACAAAAAACCCCGACCAATCAGAGCGCGCGCCTTCCGCTGGAGGTCCCGCGCTAGCGTGGCCGCGCGCCGGGCCGCGCTGCGACTACGAACAAGCAAGGCGGCATGCATCGAAGGAAATTGCGTAGAATGGTAAATGAAAAAGACGTAACAAAAAAATCCAACCTTTTGCCATGGTTTGTTTGCCATTTAAAGTGAATAATGAATAAAGGATAAATGGATGAAAATCACGTGTAACGTAAAAAGACGAATACACATTTTTTTTAGAAGATTCGAAAATAATAATTATTTGAAGTGGGAGGATAAGGAATACGTAAAATTCCTTGTGTTAATAACATATTCACGAAAAGGTAATGTAACAGGAAATTAACGAAAAGTGATCGTAGTTCGTTTTTGTGATAAAAATCCGTAGTTGAATAACGGCCAACACTGTTGTTGATAATGAATAAGTTGGTTTAAAAACTCGGAAGAAAAATTTACGTACGGAAATTTGGAGAATTATCTCCGGAAATGAGCCGTAGCCTGCGTTAAATTTAAAAAATATTAGTCGCCAATAATGTAACTAAAACTCACCCTTTCGGAAATTCACCTGCAGCTTAAAAACCTGGGTGACTAGGTCACTGAACCGATCCTGGTCATCGCCGCGTGCACAGCTGATCTCAGGTACACGACACCATCCAAAGTTAAGGGTCGCAACGTCAAGTGCGTCCGGGTTAATGCACCGAATATTCACTTCACTGCACGGCTACTAACACTGATCACTTAATTTATTTTTCATGGAACGTGTTGTTGCTACGTTATAAAAAGTGGTGGAAATGAATTTTTACTTGGCGTTCGGAGCCGTGGGTAATTCCCGCGCAAATTCTCACGCTGCAGCACTTGCGTCCTCGTTGATCGGGGGGTACACACAGAACATCGCGTAATACTCTCGAGCAGAGAACATTTGTCTGCGACGCGATTGCTGATTGCTGACTGACAAGATTTTTTCCAAGCGACTTCTTCTACCCCCAAATAGTTTCTCTCGTTCCATTATGAGTTGACCCCCACCAGGCCAAGAGGCTTCAGGTGAAAAGAAGCCAGCACATTTTCGGAACACACGTGTTTTGCACAAGTGCAACGAAAACTTTCACAAAAGCCCGCGCTCCGTCCTTCTACTGCCAATGTACCCATTGCTTCGAGATAGAAAACAGACACCACGTGTATCGGTTCGAAAGGGTCCGAAGGGAAGAGACGCAGAAAGTCTTCGAGTTGCTATAAAGAAGAAAATGCATACCATTCCTGTTTCCCCTTTCTGACACCCTGAGTTCACGTCTGCTACGAGGCGGAACCAAGTAAGTCATAAATTATCCGAAACTGTAGGAAACCGTTCTCTACCGCCGACTTGCGGGACAATACGGTCATAAACCGCGACCCTGGCGAAATGCTCTGGCTGATCAGCCTGATTAATTTTGGAGAACTAGAAATTACAGAGTATTATCCAGCATCAATACGTCTCGCGGAGAGACACAGGAAAAGAAGGGATAGTCCGCTGACTGCGCGTAGTCCCGCCTGCTTCGTCCTACCCTCAAATTAAAGACGGATCCTTTATCTCTCGAGTATAAACACGTGCTCGAATTTCAAAACACAAGCACGCATCGACGTATTCGGTGCGAGAGACTGTGGGCTTGTGGTCCGATTGGCCCCAAACTAACCAATCTGCGCTGCATCCCTCCCAAACGGCCACTGTCCTGAAGAGGCCCTCTTCACAGCGATATCTCCTCCACAAGGCCCACCTTCTCTCGCACGGAATACGTCGACGCACGCTTTTGTTTGGAAATTCGAGCGCGTGTTTAGACACGAGAGATAAGCAGGCCCGATTGGTTAGTTCAGGACCAATCGAACTTCAAACCCGCCTTCTCTCCAACGGAATACGTCGACGCGTGCTTTTGTTTGAAAATTCGAGTGCGTGTTTAGACACGAGAGATAAGTAGGCCCAAATGGTTAGTTCAGGACCAATCGAACTTCAAGCCCGCCTTCTCTCGCTCCGAATACGTCGATGCGTGCTTGTGTTTTGAAATTCGAGCACGTGTTTATACTCGAGAGATAAGGGATCCGTCTTTAATTTGAGGGTAGGACGAAGCAGGCGGGCTACGCGCAGTCAGCGGACTATCCCTCCTTTTCCTGTGTCTCTCCGCGAGACGTATTGATGCTGGATAATACTCTGTAATTTCTAGTTCTCCAAAATTAATCAGGCTGATCAGCCAGAGCATTTCGCCAGGGTCGCGGTTTATGTCCGTATTGTCCCGCAAGTCGGCGGTAGAGAACGGTTTCCTACAGTTTCGGATAATTTATGACTTAATTGGTTCCGCCTCGTAGCAGACGTGAACTCAGGGTGTCAGAAAGGGGAAACAGGAATGGTATGCATTTTCTTCTTTATAGCAACTCGAAGACTTTCTGCGTCTCTTCCCTTCGGAACCTTTCGAACCGATACACGTGGTGTCTGTTTTCTATCTCGAAGCAATGGGTACATTGGCAGTAGAAGGACGGAGCGCGGGCTTTTGTGAAAGTTTTCGTTGCACTTCTGCAAAACACGTGTGTTCCCAAAATGTTCTGGCTTCTTTTTACCTGAAGCCTCTTGGCCTGGTGGGGGTCAACTCATAATGGAACGAGAGAAACTATTTTGGGGTAGAAGAAGTCGCTTGGAAAAAATCTTGTCAGTCAGCAGTCAGCAATCACGTCGCAGACAAATGTTCTCTGCTCAAGAGTATTATGCGATGTTCTGGGTGTACCCCCCGAACAACGAGGACGCAAGTGCTGCAACGTGAGAATTTGCGCGGGGATTACCCACGGCTCCGAACGCCAAGTAAAAATTCATTTCCACCAATTTTTATAACGTAGGAACAACACGTTCCATGAAAAGTACATTAAGTGATCAGTGTTAGTAGCCGTGCAGTGAAGTGAATATTCGGTACGTTGACCTGGACGCACCTGACATTGCGACCCTTAACTTTGGCTAGTGTCGTATACCTGGGATCAGCTGTGCACTGGGCTCGTCTATCGATGACCAGGATCGGTTCAGTGACCCAGTGACACAAGTTTTCAAGTTGCAGGTGAATTTTCTACAAGGGTGAGTTTTAGTTACTTTAATGGTGATCATTCATTTTTAAATTTAACGCAAGCTATGGCTTATTTCCGGCGATAATTCTCAAAATTCTCGTACGAAAATATTTATTCGGCCTTTTTAAACAGACTTATTCGTTATCAGGAACAGTGCTGGCCGTTATTGAGTTACCGATTTTTATCACAATAACGAACTACGATCACTTATCGTTAATTTCCTGTTACATTACCTTTTCGTGGATATGTTATTAACACAAGGAATTTTACGTATTCCTTATCCTCCCACTTCAAATAATTATTATTTTCGAATCTTCTAAAAAAAATGTGTATTCGTCTTTTTACGTTACACGTGATTTTCATCCATTTATCCTTTATTCATTATTCACTTTAAATGGCAAACAAACCATGGCAAAAGGTTCGATTTTTTGTTACGTCTTTTTCATTTACCATTCTACGCAATTTCCTTCGATGCATGCCGCCTTGCTTGTTCGTAGTCGCAGCGCGGCCCGGCGCGCGGCCACGCTAGCGCGGGACCTCCAGCGGAAGGCTCGCGCTCTGATTGGTCGGTGCTTTTTATTAATATCTCGTTAACGAAACCTCGGAGGGCATTTTCGCAAAGGAAAAAGTTGTTTGCAATCACCCCGCGAATCACCCCCTTTAAGGAACCGCAGCATTTTTGGGACACCCTGTATAACGCACCAAAATATTTTAAAACGCCGCCATAATCACCACATATCAATCCCATATAGCATCTGTGGGATTAATTGGACAAAAAATCTTGTTTATACAAAATCTATTCTACAAACATCAAGGAATATTGATGAATCATTGTTTTTCGTTAAAATTTATTACTGACATGGATATGCAAAGTATTACTTTAAATTCTTCGCTGCACGAATACTTTCTACACCGACTGTAACTTCTTAAAATGTGTATGAATGTTATTACGTATTTACCATCGGCCGTGGCCGGGTTCGCTGCTGCTGGTGGTGGTGTTGGTGGTGGTAGCGATGGTGGTGTTGCTTGTGGCGCCTGAGCTACGGTGGGACTCGCCTCCCTCGCCTCCCTCGCCTCCGCCATATTAAAACTGGCTAACTCTGCGTCAATATTTAAAAAATTAATTTTATCATTAATTGATTGGAAAAATAAATTTGATTTGAATAAATGTAGGTATATAAATTTTCATTATTTACCTGCCAGCAACACGTCCTCTGCAGCAACCTACAAAAATTGATAAAGAATTAATTGGTAGAAAAGATCAAGAGAGTTCATAAAAGCTGTATGATAGAAGAAAGTCATACGTGTAGCGCAAGGGTACGTATTGTTCCATTGCAAATTGGAAATTAGGAAATATAAAAATTTGAAAACTGAAACAGTGTATGATGCGAAATTATAAAAATTACATTACATTACATTACAAAATATGTTTCTCCTCATTACTTCACAAGCCTTTCCATTATTATTATTCAATACAAAAAAACTGTAACGTATTAAAACAATATTTTGTGCACAATTCGCAGTCCTAACTAGTAGCAAAACAAGTAGATATTGCACACGTTGAAGCATATTCTACTATAACTTATAACGCCAACGATTAGAATTATTATCAAACATATCTGAGTTGAACGTAAACGAACATGTAAAGTACATATAGTATATAAAGTAGATATTGCACACGTTGAAGCATATTGTAACTTCCCCTACAGCACACTTCGTTGCAAGAACGTTGCACAGCCGTTGCAGTACATTGCAATGTTGCCGTTTGGTTGCAGGTTGCATTGCAATATTCCTGCAACATTGTGGAAACATTGCCGTGCAATATTGCAATGGCCGCGTTTGTGCAATGTTTCTGGAATATTGCGCACACATTGCCGTGGAATATTGCGTACATACTGCTGCACAATACTCCCGAAATATTGCGCACACATTGCCGTGGAATATGGACTTACATACTGCTGCACAATACTCCCGAAATATTGCGCACACATTGCCGTGGAATATGGACTTACATATTTTCACTCCTCGCCTACGCAAAGCGTTCGTGAAATGCAAACACACGGAATACAGTCATAAATACCACAGGAAACCTCCGGGGGAATATATGCGACCGTGAACAATATCTGACATAAGTAATTAATACAATTACTTAGTTAACACTATAAAGTTTAAACAAACTCATAAACTATATATAGCAACAAAAGATATTTGTAAAAAAGTGTTTCATGTACCAATTACTGCCACTGTGCCTACTATTGCCATTTAATTTATTGTTCATAACAAAAACGTCCCGCGATGTCGAGTGTAAATTTAGAAGTCCGTATTATTGGCGAACGCTGTAGGAACGGCCCGGTGTGCCGTTCAGGCAACATTCGTACATAAAACGGATTGACGCGGAGCGTTCGTGAAATACAAACACACGGAATACCGTCTTAAATACCACAGGAAACTTCCGGGGGAACATAGGCGACCATGGAAAGTATGTGATATTAATAATTAATAACATTACTTAATTATAACTATATACGGTTGAAGCAAAGTGTGAAACTGTAAACAGCGACAAAGGATATTTGTAAAAAAGAAATATTAGATGTCCCAAGTACTGCCAGTGTCTTTACTATTGCCATTTAATCTATTGTTCATAACAAAAATGTCCCGCGATGTCGAGTGTAAATTTAGAAGTCCGTATTATTGGCGAACGCTGTAGGAACGGCCCGGTGGGCCGTTCAGGCAACATTCGTACATAAAACGGATTGACGCGGAGCGTTCGTGAAATACAAACACACGGAATACCGTCTTAAATACCACAGGAAACTTCCGGGGGAACATAGGCGACCATGGAAAGTATGTGATATTAATAATTAATAACATTACTTAATTATAACTATATACGGTTGAAGCAAAGTGTGAAACTGTAAACAGCGACAAAGGATATTTGTAAAAAAGAAATATTAGATGTCCCAAGTACTGCCAGTGTCTTTACTATTGCCATTTAATCTATTGTTCATAACAAAAATGTCCCGCGATGTCGAGTGTAAATTTAGAAGTCCGTATTATTGGCGAACGCTGTAGGAACGGCCCCGCGGGCCGTTCAGGCAATATTCGTACATAAAACGGATTGACGCGGAGCGTTCGTGAAATACAAACACACGGAATACCGTCTTAAGGTCCGCGCACACATATCCGTTCCGTGTCCGTACGGTGTCCGCTCGGTGTCCGCTCAGTATCACTGATTTCACTGACAACTAAGAGGCCTGCTCTAGCCTGGCCTGCAGTCCCAATTCAGCCGTTTCCGCAGGCCTGCAGTGCCTGCTGTACAGTTCTTTCCGTCAGTCGGGTGATACCTGTCGAACTTGAAACACCGCTTTGTGTCCAGAGTGAATTCTAGTTATGGCGCGCAACAACAAAGCAATATTGGCAGCACTTGCTATAATTTTAGACGAGGAGGAAGAAAATGCAGCAAGTATTGAAAGTGATTCGACGGTAAATGAAAAGAGGCTGTGGGTTCATAAAGCGTGGTCCACAAGGGATATTGAAGGAGAGTTTACTACTCTTTATAAAGAATTGCTCGATGATACAACGAAATTTTATGAGTATTTCCGAATGACTCCGTATACGTTCAATATATTATTGACCAAACTAGAAGGCGCGTTGAAGAAGGAAGATACGCGGTGGAGAAAAGCAATTACAGCCAAAGAACGGTTGGCAGTTTGTATAAGGTATGTTGAAATAGTAATTTTATTGTATTATATGATGATATTAAGTACTATTCTATTCTGTTATGGTCTATATGTACATTCTGCATTACATACTAACTAAACACGACTTATACAATATGAGTGATAATTATTTACAATGGCTTAAGGGTACCCTCCCATCAAACCACTCCAAAAATAGGTCATTGTTATGATTTTATTTAAAAAAAAAAAAGTAAACGTCACAGTGTTAACAAAATTTTAGGCTGTGATTTGTACATAACTGAAGATAATAAAATCTTTTTATACATATTATATTTAATACTGCTGTCTGTTGGTGGATGTGACTGTCCTGATAATACAAACAAAAATTCCGCGTCTGCGGAATGTATAACGCCTTGTAAAATCATCTGAAATCAACAAACCAAGAAAATTGTTAAAGTTTATAAAATTGTTCATGGAATCATCTATGGTCATAGCAAAATATTGTGATCTCATGTTTTGGCAGACGTTTGAACCACAAAATTCGAAAAAACGGGTAATTTTACACACGGAAATGTTTATAAAAAGAAGATTGGTCGAAACGTTATGACCGTAGATGATTCCATGAAAAATGTTATAAACTTTAACAATTTTCTTGGTTTGTTGATTTCAGATGATTTTACAAGGCGTTATACATTCCGCAGACGCAAAATTCTTTTTTTTTTGCATCACCAGGACAGTCACATCTACCAACAGACGCAGTATTAGCTAAAATATGAAAAAAAAAAATTATTATTTTGAATGATGTGCAAATGCAGCCTACAATTTTGTTAACACTGTGACGTTTACTCTTTTTTTAAAAAAAAATCATAATAATTACCTATTTTTGGAGTGATTTGATGGGAGGGTACCCTTAAAAAATCCGGATTCTACTGTAAAGCTATATTATTGGGGTTCAGTGATATTAATGAACGCGCTGTTTGCGGGGGGGGGGGGCTGACACTATCGTTTGGCAATATTCGTGGATTCCCATTGAAAGTACCGCCCGGCCCATTTTCTGTGAAACAATAATCGGTACCGTATGTTTGCGCCAAATATTGTAACTCATAATGTTGCACTAGATTGAACATTTCGGTTTTTAAATGGTTTTGTTGAGGTAGCGGGAGAGATTTTATCGTATGTGAAAGACCCTGTAAAAATGAGTCCACGGGATGAGACTCCTCCAATTGCTTATCTACTAAATAGCGCAACACTTGCGTGGCGGCCGTTTGTGTTGGCTGAGTTTGCTCCGCGCTTCTTCTTTTCCTTCTCAACGGAGGTTGATTACATTCCTCGCGGTCTACATTTTCTGTATCTCTTTCCGTTTCTGGTGCTGGTGCTGGTGCTGGTGCTGGTGCTGGTGCTGGTGCTGGTACTGATACTGGTACTGGTACTGGTACTGGTGCTGGTGCTGGAGCTGGTGCTGGTGCTTCCATTGGCATTGGATTTGTAACGAGTTAGAACCGGTGGGACGCAGGTCTTCCCCCACCACGCGCGCCTAGCGCGGCCCGCCGCTACCGAGCGCGGCCGCGAGATGGCCGCGCGCCGAGCGGCGCTCTCGCTGGCAAAGTTGGCGCGCGACCGCCTATAAGCCAGCGCGACGGGCCCGTTAGGCAGAGTCTACCACGAGCGGTACAGGCAACCGGCTAGAGCTCTCCCAAAGATTTCCTGTATAACCAGGCTGCATCTTTGCGTATTTTTGAATCCTACTACCTCCACGGCTCCCAAAGGAACGCGAGTACGCCGAACTTTGGACGCAGGTCGATATCCGCTGTCAATCTTAGGGACAAGCTTCGCTTGCCCCGGAGGACATCCCATAGCCTCCGTATCTTCCGCGGGTTTTACCCACTGGACGAACGGACTCAAGGTTTCCCGGTCAGGGCCATTGGTGGAGACCACAGCCAAGGCACCAGAACGACCACTGCCCCCACTCCTTACCTTACCACCGAACCGCTCGAGCATTCGAACTGAACGACGCGAACGACGCGGACGACACCGTAGGCTAAGAGTTAGATTAAGCCGCACAGACCCTGTAAGTCAGCTGGACCTGGCCGGGACATTTGTACACGTGTTAGTTTCACCAATAAAGCCCGTTTTACCCTCGATACCTGAGTCATTCACTCGACGGCCCTGGACACCCGGTCTGAGCCGGCATAATCGCGGTTCCTCCACCGCACACCGAGTAACCTCCACGAGGCGAGGTTACAGATTATATGCCTGGCCTGATTCTTCCACCGCCCGTGTGGCGTGCGCAGTGGAACTTTCGCCCGTATTTCCAATATTTCCTCGGGTGTTTCGTTCCGCGAAATTTTTTTTTAAAAATGACATCTCGGTGGAATATTTATATTGGGTGACTTTTTTGGCGGCCTGCCCGCTTCTTCCTTCATTCTTTCTTAGGGTTTTGCGGTAATTGTCCCGTATATTATTCCACCTATCTTTGCACACTGACGCTGAAAACAAACAAATAGATGTTAATGAAATAAGAATTTTTGTATTGTCCTATATTATTATCTCATTTCTTTTATTTCAGGTATCTAGCAACCGGCGATGGAATGAAGACGATATCATTCAGTTATCGCCTCGGGCAAAGCACGGTGCGTTCGATAATTCACCAAACGTGTAGAGCAATTGTGGAGGTACTGCTTGAGGAGACAATGCCTACCCCAACAGCAGATAAATGGAAAAGTATTGCGGAAGATTTTGATAATCTTCGGAATTTCCCCAACTGTGTCGGAGCAATAGATGGGAAGCACGTTGTGATGCAGGCGCCCGCAAACAGCGGATCACAATACTTTAATTATAAGAAAACATTTTCCATTGTGCTGTTAGCACTTGTCGATGCGAATACGAACTTTATTGCGGTCGATGTGGGGTCGTTTGGAAAAAACAGCGATGGGGGAATATTCAGCCATTCCAACTTGGGAAAGCGGTTAGAACGGGGAAAAATGAATTTACCCCCTGACAGATTCTTGCCTGGAACGAATAAAAAAGCCCCATTTGTCGTCGTGGGAGACGAAGCGTTTCCCTTGAAGAAATATTTGATGAGACCCTATCCGGGGAAACAATTGGACACTATACAAAAACGTATATTTAATTACCGTCTGTGCCGTGCCAGACGATTAGTTGAAAACGCGTTCGGCATATTAGGGCAAAAGTTTGGAATATACAATCGACGCATACACGCCACCCCTGATCATTTGGACATGATAGTGCTGTCAACGTGCATTTTACACAATTTTATTAGGACGATTGAAAGCGATACCGTGAATGTGGACCCATCAACGTCGCAGGACAATACAGAAAATGCATGTTCCAACAACTTACCCCCGCAGGGGGGTAATTCCACAAGGGAAGCATTTCGCGTGCGGGAATGCTTCAAGGATTATTTTAATTGCGAGAGAGCCGTTTCATGGCAAAATGATAGAATTTAATTATTAGTTTGATTATATTTTTAATTAATCATTACTTTTGTAGTTATAAATACAGTATGTCAGGTTCCTTCGGACAGGCGCTATTATTATTTTTCTAACTATTGGAAAACCGAAAAACGGTTCCATACGAAAGTTGTTTGATTTGATGGAGGAAACTTAATAGAATATTAGGATTTGCGTTTAAGCACATAAGAACACAAATCCTAAATTTCTATTAAGTTTTCTTCATCAAATCGAACAACTTTCGTATGGAACCGTTTATCGCTTTTCCAATAGTTAGAAAAATAATAATAGCGCCAGTCCGAAGGAACCTGACATACTGTGTATGGCGTGAATGAAACGCGAATGTGAGTTGCGATTGAGTGCAACGGGTTGATTGTGATTTGTTGCAAATACTTGTGAATGGAGTGCGCGTACGTGTGTGTTTGAAATAGTTTTATAATTTTGTACAGTTTTATGTTATTCTTTTGCAAAATATAAGATCTATGTGGCTTACCTTCTTCGTTTAGTTGATCTCCTATATATTTCCAAATCTTCGCCTTCAAATCGGAGTCTATGTATTTGGCCTGTGATGCATCGTATAGGATAGGATGTATGCGCACCAATTCGATCAACAGCTCGGTATTGATTTCCAACTTACTAAAAAGGCGAGAATATTACTGAAGGTAATGTGGATGAATGTTAAAGTATATACAATGTCACACACTTCAACTTACGATTTTGGCATTATGGAGCAAGCTAAACTGCACTGTGAAACTGCACGAAATGTCGCGGTCAAATTCAGCGGGAAAACTGTCCTTGTATGTGTGATAGATCCTCCACGAAGGCTCTGTCACGAATATTGGGAAGGGGGGGGGGGGAAGGGCACACTCTGACTATTCGCGGGGGGGTAAATTTGACTCCGCTAATTGTCAAAAGATGGCTCTCTCACAATACAGGATGTTCGCATTATTACTCGGCAGCGTTTTCCTTGTAAATGGTAGGTTAGGTTAGACCGGGACAAGTTAATTTTAATAATTTTAATTTAAACTTGTCTCAATAAAATTTTGCAATGATTAATTTTCTACTAATTTTTTGCCTATTAAAACTGCTCGCCACGTCAGTAATTATTTATAAATTTTAGTGATTTGATGTTTAGTTTCTTGTTTGCTGAGATAAAACGCAAAAATTCGACATCGGGGTAAATTGTAACATGTTACTATATTTACTCCGCTCCAAATGGTGATAAAGCAAGCTATTTGCTGACAGATCGGAAAAAGATGCTCTAGACGAACAACAGAACAATTCCAAAAACTGGAAAAAAGTATAAAGGAAGAAGTAAAGAAAGCGAGGAAGAAGATAATTTTGATAAGATCAGATGAATAAGAAATGTTTGTTAGGAGTGTGCGGATCGTCCCGCGGATCGGGTTCCCGGCCATCGGGACGGGTCGGAAAATTTCGGGCAGGGTCCCGCTACTTCCGTATGGCTCGAGATCCCGAAGTTTTCGGATCCCGAGACTCGTTTTGGGCTACAAGCATGACTGCCATGAGCGGGCAATTTGATTTCAGGTCGGCTCGGCAAAACTCGGACGCGCTCGGCTCGAAAGCCAGCTACTACGAGAGGACCGAGACGGAAAGAATTATGTATATCAATTTATATCAATACCAGAGTGATAAGTTTTTACCTTTCTGTCTCCTGTTGAATCATGATTTGTATCTTATTATTTATTTACATATATATATATATATGTATTTTCATTGCTACCTAATAGTCTGTGAATACTGAATATGTCCATATACGTACTTAAATAAATACCATGTTCAGAACTTGGGAAGAAGACTATTTTTATATCGACAATATTTTAAAATCATAATAAAATATACTTCAATAGGGTATTATCTTTTTCGGGATAGGTTCAGATTTAAAATAGAAAACGTACGAACAACTATAAGCATATAGAAAGGAATATTTCCTGGATGTTTCATAGTAACAACAATATACAGAAAGGCGAATATTTTATTATTTCAAATTAACGTGTAAGAAACATAATTTTTCTATGTTCTCAGGTAATAATTTCGATCTATTACTGGTAACGATATCGTCCGATCGCGTCCGAGTTTTGCCGAGCCGACCTGAAATCAAATTACCAGCTCATGGGCCATGACGGCTATGCTTGTAGCTCGAATCGAGTCTCGGGATCCCGAAACTGTCGGGATCTCGAGCAATATGAAAATATCGGGACCCCACCCGATCCCGCCCGAAAGTTTCCGGCCTGCCCCGAGCCCGAAAAGTCGGGTACCCGTACACCCCCGATGATTGTTTAAGTCATGTGTATCAAATGTTTAATAATGATCTGTGTTTTCATTTATATTCTTTAGAAATGTTTATATTTGTGTTCATATTTGTATTTAAATAAGTAAAACAGTTGTGTTACAATTTTCCCCGGACTGGGGCACATTGTAACAAAAGGGTCATTCCACGCGAAATCGGACACATTTCGGATGTTGCTGAAATTTGAATATGTTGTAGTCTTTAGTGATGTTTAAACGTACCAGTTTGCACGCCCTGTTGAAACTCACACCCAGTTTCGATTCCCTAACACACAGCATCAGTGATGCCAGAACGGTGGGTTTCGGCCCACGACCGCTACCACCACTCCACGACCAAGCGTACCCCCTCTTTTAGCGTCCGTACCACACCACACAAGCATACCCGTCCCTCCATCCGTGTGCCGTACGCGCTGCTTGGCCACCGCTCTCGGGCGAGAATTCGTTTTCCCGACATCGAAGCGCTTGGCGCACAAGCGAAAAATCAAGATTTCAAATCCCGGTACGGATATTACTTTTTTTTTTAATTATTCCCTAATTTCTCTTTCTATATTCTCAGCAGACTAAAGGCTTAAAAACTATTAATTTACTAAGCATTTTCGAAGCTTGATTTGCTGCTAAAGTGCGATCCTCTTTTGGCTTGTATCGCACCACTCCAAGCGTACCCTACCTTCTGTCAGTGTGCCGTACGCGCTGCCTGGCCAGCGCTCTCCGCGTAGAATTCATTTCATCGAGGTTTGAACCTCAATGCGAAGATTCTATTTTTTTCATTAATTATTTTCTAACTTCTCTTTCTATATTCTCAATAGAATAAAAACTTGAAAACTGTTAATTTACAAAGCATTTTCGCAGCAGGCTAATGTACGATGTTGGTCTTCTGCCTTTTATATACATAAACAGAAATAATTCCTTGAAATGCTACTTACAAAATAAACACCGTTCTAGGATGAACTCCTCAAAATTCACGTCACAATGAACAGTTACAGAATCGGTGATTTCCGTTTCAGGTAAGCGAGCCGCCCGCTCCGCTATTACGGTCGGCTTACCACTCGCACCCCAGATTACTGTAATGAGGTTTGAAAACAATATCGACTGGTCTCGTACCCGTCGCAATAATGTCATTTATACCTACAGAAGAGTTTTATTAACCCACTCTTGGCCAACGACACTCTTTTCCTGTTAATCAGGTTTATACGTATCTGCTTAGTTGCTTGTTGATTATTTACGAAAATTGTGTCATTGCTCGATGGAAACCACGAGAAGGTGGTGGACTTCTTCCATCAGGAGAGGATAAGGATAAGTCGAGCAATGACACAATTTTCGTAAATAATCAACAAGCAACGAAGCAGATACGTATAAACCTGATTAACAGGAAAAGAGTGTCGTTGGCCAAGAGTGGATTAATAAAACTCTTCTGTAGGTATAAATGACATTATTGCGACGGGTACGAGACCAGTCGATATTGTTTTCAAACCTCATTACAGTAATCTGGGGTGCGAGTGGTAAGCCGACCGAAATAGCGGAGCGGGCGGCTCGCTTACCTGAAACGGAAATCACCGATTCTGTAACTGTTCATTGTGACGTGAATTTTGAGGAGTTCATCCTAGAACGGTGCTTATTTTGTAAGTAGTGTTAGGAATCGACAATCGATCGTCAGGTGACATCTGGTGGCGAATGTGGGGACCATGTCCCGAGCGTGTGCCGCGAGCGGACGTGTGAGAGAGAGTAGTTGAGTTTTGAGTTTAATGGCGTGAACCGAAAAGGCCTCGTGGCGAGCTTATCTTTATTAGTACAATAAAACGGAACCGAAGCATTTCTCATCGGAGTCTACTCATTTTGATCTGTTCCATAACATACTGGCGACCGTGACAGGACTCAAGGAGTTCAAGATAAGTGTGGACACGATGGAGAAGATGAAAAAGGTTAGGTCAGTGCAACGTGGAGCCTTTACTAAAACACTGAACGCGTTGTACGAAGAAATGGACGAGGAAAATCCAGATCGCGAAGAAATTCTCGCAACCTTCGAATTGTTAGCCGAGAAGGTTAAAGAATTGGAGGTGACTGCTCAACAAATACTGCAGCATATGCTCGATGGGGATGCTACCGAAGAACAGATCGCCGTGGAAAACGACAATGTTGACGAATATAAAGGCAAATTTATACGCGCCAAGCTGAAAGTCTTGGGTCAACCGACGGCCGTTGAAAGAGAACCGGCCGCGCCGCGAGACAAGAGGAAAACGTATAAGTTGCCAAAAATCGAGTTGGTGAAGTTCGGCGGAAACGTTCGTGAGTGGCTGCAATTTTGGTCTTCTTTTAAGAAAATTCACGAAGATGTGGACATTGCCGACGAGGACAAATTTCAATACCTCATACAAGCGATCGTTCCTGGTTCGAGAGCGAGCGAGCTTGTACAAAGCTTTCCGCCAACGGGCGAAAACTATGCGAAAGTGATTAATCGCCTGAAGAATCGCTACGGGCGCGATGAGATATTGGTCGAAGTGTATGTGCGTGAGCTTCTGACCTTGATATTACAGAACGCCATGAGAACCGGTGAAAAGAGCACGTTGTCCACATTGTACGACAAACTCGAGTCACATTTGCGCGCTCTGGAGTCACTCGGCGTTACTACAGACAAGTGCGCCGCGATGTTCTACCCATTGGTGGAATCTTCGTTGCCGGAAGAATTGTTGCGTGTATGGCAGAGGTCGACGATTTCGGGCAGTGCGGAAACACGGTACGAGTCAAAGGATCGTCTGACGAAATTAATGGAATTCTTGCGGTCGGAAGTCGAGAACGAAGAAAGAATATCAATGGCGGTCACAGGCTTCAGCCTAAGTAGTGAGAGCGAGAAGTTAAAGAAGTACAAGGCTAAGGTCGAGTCGAATAAAAGTATGCCGTCTGCTACGGGACTTTTAACGACAAGGGCAGAGAAGAAAGTGTGTGTGTTCTGTGGGGAAGAACACTCGAGTGCCGAATGCGAAAAGGCGCGTAGAATGTCCTTCTCTGAAAGACAAGATATTGCAAAACGAAAGAGAGCTTGCTTTAATTGTTTGAATGTGGGACACATATCCAAGCGTTGCAGAGTATCGGTGAAGTGCGCGTGGTGTAACAAACGGCATACAGTGTTGATGTGTCCGGAAATGTCAAAGGAAAAAACCCTAGTCGAAAAGGCAACAAGCAAATCGTCAGATTCGGTATGTGAACAGAATCTTGCAAACTCCGCGAACAACCCGGCGGTGTATTTAATGACATTGCGTGCTAAGTTGAGGAACGGGGAAACGGAACGCAACGTGCGGGTTATTGTGGACACGGGCTCGCAAAAATCGTATATATTGAGACAAGCCGCGATCGAAATGGGTTATCAGCCGATAGCGAAAGAGACAATTACCCATTCGTTGTTCGGTGGTGTAAAATCCGAACCTCGCGAGCATCAAGTGTACCTGATTCATGTGAGTGCGCTAAACGGTCGGTACGCGTGCAATTTTAGAGCCACGGACGAGGAAAAAATCTGTGATAATGTTTCATGTGTTGGTAGCGGGCCGTGGTTGCACGAATTAACCGAGATGAATGTCCGACTCACAGACGTTAATAGTAAAGATGATCCGATCACGGTTTTGATAGGAGCCGATGTAGCGGGAAAATTATTGACCGGTGAGCGTCGTAGCCTACACAGCGGTTTGAGTGCGATCGAGACGTCTTTGGGATGGACGCTCATGGGAAAGGTACCAGGAAGTGAGGCACGCGCGGACCCAGCGCTAATGATTACGTCACTGTTCCTACAAGAAGCAAATATACCTGACCTGTGGAACGTGGATGTCCTTGGTATTATGGATCCGGTACAACGGAAGACGCAGGAAGAAAAGGACGAAATCGTGAAGAAGAGTCTGCGACAAACAATAGAGTGGAGGGCCGATGGGCGCTACGAAGTGCAGTTACCCTGGACTGAAGGTCACGCACCCCTTCGCGATAATAAGAGTCTGGCGCTAAGAAGACTACGGAATGTTCGAAAACGGTTACAGATCGAAGGCTACTATGATGACTACGAAGACGTTCTGAAAGACTGGCTAAAGGAACAGATTATTGAAAGGGTGCCGGAAGACGAGATCGAAAACTGCGCACATTATCTACCTCATAGACATGTGGTGAAGCTGAATAGTACCACGAAGGTACGGCCCGTATTTGACGCGTCGGCAAGAGAAAAGGACTGCCCGTCATTGAACCAGTGTTTAGAAAAGGGGCCCAACATGATTGAATTGATTCCTGCAGTGCTACAGAACTTTAGGAGAAACGAGGTTGGAGTTATATCGGATATTAAGAAAGCGTTCTTGCAGATAGGCATTCGGAACCAGGACCGAGACTTCCTACGATTTCTATGGTGGAAAGATGAAAAATCGGATCAAGTCGAAGTCTACAGACATGCGCGTGTTGTGTTCGGAGTTTCCAGCAGCCCGTTTATTTTGGGCGCTGTCATCGAACTACACCTACAACGCATGTTAGCGCGAGAACAGTTAGCCAGAGAAAGGAAACGATGCAGTGAAATTCTGAGATTGATGAACAGTTTCTACGTGGACAATTGTGTTACCAGTGTGGCCTCTACTGAGGAGCTGCAAGAATTTGTACACACTGCTACTTCAGTAATGGCGGAAGGCGGATTTGAGCTTCGCGGATGGGAATATACAGGTGACTCGTGTGAATCACCGACGCCGGTTTTGGGTCTGCAGTGGGACAAAGCTGAGGATACATTATCTCTGAACCCCGCAGCCTTAACAGTAAATGAAGCAAAGCAAGAGACAATCACGAAGCGGACGATTTTATCAGCCGCGCATGGAGTATTCGATCCCATTGGCTTCGCATGTCCGGTAATGTTATGCCCTAAACTGTTACTGCAAAAAACATGGGTGTCCGGACTCAGCTGGGATACGGAAGTAGCTGAAGAGGTGAAAAACGAATTTCGGCGTTGGACGCGGGAACTACCGTTATTAAAGGAAGTTAGAATCCCTAGGAGAATGACAACCGACCCGATCAACAAGGACAACTGTAGTGTACACACGTTCTGCGATGCCAGTCAGACGGCGTATGCGGCGGTGGTTTTCGTGCGGATAGAAGGGGTTCGGGGCGTCAGCGTCCAGTTGGTAGCGGCCAAGGCCAGAGTGTCTCCGGTAAAAACCGTGACAATCCCACGGCTGGAATTGTTAGCTGCAACGGTGGGAGCGAGGCTCGCCGATTTTGTCGTCAGAAATCTCAAAGTTGAAGGATGTCCAATATATATGTGGACGGACTCTACAACGGCCCTTTCCTGGGTCCAGAGGGAATCACAGTGGAATACCTTTGTCTGGAATCGAGTTCAAGAGATACGAAAGCTTACTGAATCAACGAGTTGGAGGCATGTTCCAGGAGGAATGAATCCGGCAGATCTACCTTCTCGAGGATGTACCGCCAAACAGCTGATCGCAGCGCGATGGTGGGAGGGTCCAGAGTGGCTGCGTTGGCATCCGGATAAATGGCCATCGTTCGAGTTTGAAGTAAACGAGCAGGCTGTCAACGTCGAGAAGAAGAAAACCCCGTCCCTAGCGCGCCTTAGTGAGCATGGCGGACCGTCGATTCAGTTGATCGTGAACCGAACTTCCGAGCAGCGAACGGAGCAGTTGGCCTGGTATGCGCGCTATTTCTCTACGTACCACAAGGTCGTAAGATTGATAGGATGGGTGAGTCGATTTATTAATAATTGTACGAGCCCGCTCTCCACGCGAAAAGGGGGAGAGTTGTCTGTACGGGAGCTTAGTGCGGCCGAAATTAAGTTAATGAAGTTAATGCAGCAGCAACATTTTAGCGGAATCAAAGACCCGAGACTTTGTACGTTAAACCCGTGTGTGGATAAGAATGGGCTGCTACGTATAAAAACGAATATTACGAATCGACCGGATACTTACAATTTTCGATACCCAATTGTTTTAGATTCTAAAGATCCAGTTGTTAAGTTACTTGTGCGAGAAAAACATGAAAGGTTATGTCACGCGGGTGTGCAGACATTGTTATGTGATATTCGCGAGCAATACTGGATACTTGCGGCCAGGCGAGTTGTTCGGTCGGTAGTAAACAAATGTGTGGTGTGTAAGAGACAGAAGGGCAAGCGTTTAGAGGCGGCACCAGCGCCGTTACCACTCGACAGGGTAAGAGATGCCGCGGTATTTGAAGTAATCGGCGTAGATTTGGCAGGGCCGGTATTTTTTAAAGGGAACCAAAAGGCCTGGATATGCCTCTTTACGTGCGCCATCTACCGAGCCGTACATTTCGAACTGGTGACATCGCTGTCTACCTCCGCGTTCATAGAGGGCCTCCGTAGGTTTGTAGCAAGGCGTGGGAGACCGAGTGTTGTATATAGCGATAACGGTACTAATTTTGTAGGGGCGGTCAAATTATTCGGAAAAGTGAATTGGAAAAGGGTTTCCGAGTACAGTTCCATTCAGAAAATAGACTGGCGTTTTAACCCGCCCAGTGCCGCGTGGTGGGGCGGATTCTGGGAGCGAATGGTAGGGTTATTAAAACAACTTTTGAGAAGGATATTGGGTAGAGCGTGTTTATCTTATGAAGAGATGTTAACTTCGTTGTGCGATTGCGAAGCTACGGTTAATTCGCGTCCCATTACCTATGTGTCTAATGATCCGAAAGATTTGCGGCCGTTGACTCCCTCTATGTTCTTGCAAGATGTAAAAGAGATCGGAGTGCCGGACTGCGACGGCGTGAACCGTTGTGATTTCAACAAGCGGCTACGATATCGGCAAAAGTTAAAAGAAGATTTAAGACGACGTTTCAGGTCGGAGTACTTAGGGCACCTGTCGTACGGGCGCAAAGCGAAAAGGGCGTCGAGAATCCGTATAGGGGACGTCGTGCTGATCGGAAATGATAACCAGAAACGCATGGACTGGCCGCTCGCGCGAGTGATGGAAGTGATTCGTGGAAAAGACGACTGTGTGCGAGTTGTACGACTAAAGACTGCGCGAGGGGAGTTAACGCGCCCCATACAACGGGTGTACCCTCTCGAGACAGAGGACAACGAGCGATCAGTAATGTTACCGCATGTTGTGCCGGCGGTTGTTACGGATGAGAGTGTCGGTGAGACTAGCATCCCGAGGGAAGAGATCGTTACGCGCAGTGGGCGCGTAAGTAAGGAGCCGGATAGGCTAGGCGTTTAATTGTTCACTCTGTTTTGAGTCGCGCGCGCAAAAGGTGGGAGGATGTTAGGAATCGACAATCGATCGTCAGGTGACATCTGGTGGCGAATGTGGGGACCATGTCCCGAGCGTGTGCCGCGAGCGGACGTGTGAGAGAGAGTAGTTGAGTTTTGAGTTTAATGGCGTGAACCGAAAAGGTCTCGTGGCGAGCTTATCTTTATTAGTACAATAAAACGGAACCGAAGCATTTCTCATCGGAGTCTACTCATTTTGACCTGTTCCATAACAAGTAGCATTTCAAGGAATTATTTCTGTTTATGTATACAAAAGGCAGAATACCAACATCGTACATTAGCCTGCTGCGAAAATGCTTAGTAAATTAATAGTTTTTAAGCCTTTAGTCTGCTGAGAATATAGAAAGAGAAATTACGGAATAATTAAAAAAAAAAGTAATATCCGTACCGGGATTTGAAATCTTGATTTTTCGCTTGCGCGCCAAGCGCTTCGATGTCGGGAAAACGAATTCTCGCCCGAGAGCGGTGGCCAAGCAGCGTGTACGACACACGGATGGAGGGACGGGTATGCTTGTGTGGTGCGGTACGGACGCTAAAAGGGGGGATACGCTTGGTCGTGGAGTGGTGGTAGCGGCCGTGGGCCGAAACCCACCGTTCTGGCATCACTGCACAGCATTCATGCATCCGATCATACTCTATACCTATACCGCGCAAAATTCAAGTCCAAAACTCTTTTATTGCAATCATTAAAAATGATCAGAATTATATCACGTTTGGTATCATTTTCATTGCAAAAATTCCAGCAATCCATTGGTGGTACTTGTATGAAAATCTAATATTAATTATAGAAATTTCTATTTTCATTACAGAATGGCCTATTGCTGTCCTTGTCTTTATGACTCTAGGGTCTAGGACCCCCGAAGCGTGTGGTTCGAGAGCTTCGACCGGAGACCCTTCCACGGTCATAAAAAAAGGTCGTCCCTTTCAACCGATTTCAGGACACCGTCAGTACAAATGCCAAAATATCGTTGGCACTCGAATCTTAGTTTCACCGTACGGATACGGGTTCCACAGTGACATTCCTGACACGGCAAGTGTGCGCTGCTCCATTGAAAAGCACGTAAATGATATTTTTTAACACTGACATTGACGGCACGGAACAGACGTACACGGAGAGGCAATCGAATTTCACTGGTCGGATACGGAACTGACAAGTGTGCGCTGCTCCATTCCAAAACAAGCAACCGATACCTTTTACGACCACGGTGTCGGCACCGAGCGGACACGGAACGGATATGTGTGCGCGGACCTTTAAATACCACAGGAAACCTCCGGGGGAACATAGGCGACCATGGAAAGTACGTTATATTAATAATTAATAACATTACTTAATTATAACTATATACGGTTGAAGCAAAGTGTGAAACTGTAAACAGCGACAAAGGATATTTGTAAAAAAGAAATATTAGATGTCCCAAGTACTGCCATTGTCTCTACTATTGCCATTTAATCTATTGTTCATAACAAAAACGTCCCGCGATGTCGAGTGTAAATTTAGAAGTCCGTATTATTGGCGAACGCTGTAGGAACGACCCCGTGGGCCGTTCAGGCAACATTCGTATATAAAACGGATTGACGCGGAGCGTTCCTGAAATACAAACACGCGGAATATAGTCTTAAATGGCAATAGTAAACACACTGGCAGTAGGTACTTGGGACATCTAATATTTCTTTTTTACAAATATCCTTTGTCGCTGTTTACAGTTTCACACTTTGCTTCAACCGTATATAGTTATAATTAACTAATGTTATTAATTATTAATATCACATACTTTCCATGGTCGCCTATGTTCCCCCGGAGGTTTCCTGTGGTATTTAAGAATATATTCCGCGTGTTTGTATTTCAGGAACGCTCCGCGTCAATCCGTTTTATGTACGAATGTTGCCTGAACGTCCCACCGGGCCGTTCCTACAGCGTTCGCCAATAATACGGACTTCTAAATTTACACTTGACATCGCGGGACGTTTTTGTTATGAACAATAGATTAAATGGCAATAGTAAAGACACTGGCAGTACTGGGGACATCTAATATTTCTTTTTTACAAATATCTTTTGTCGCTATTTACAGTTTCACACTTTGCTTCAACCGTATGTAGTTATAATTAAGTAATGTTATTAATTATTAATATCACGTACTTTCCATGGTCGCCTATGTTCCCCCGGAGGTTTCCTGTGGTATTTAAGACGGTATTCCGTGTGTTTGTATTTCACGAACGCTCCGCGTCAATCCGTTTATGTACGAATATTGCCTGAACGGCCCGCGGGTCCGTTCCTACAGCGTTCGCCAATAATACGGACTTCTAAATTTACACTCGACATCGCGGGACATTTTTGTTATGAACAATAGTTTAAATGGCAATAGTAAAGACACTGCCAGTACTTGGGACATCAAATATTTCTTTTTTACAAATATCTTTTGTCGCTGTTTACAGTTTCACACTTTGCTTCATCCGTATAGTTATAATTAAGTTACGTTATTAATTATTAATATCACATACTTTCCATGGTCGCCTATATTCCTCCGGAGGTTTCCTGTGGTATTTAAGACTATATTCCGTGTGTTTGTATTTCACGAACGCTCCGCGTCAATCCGTTTTATGTACGAATATTGCCTGAACGGCCCGCGGGGCCGTTCGTACAGCGTTCGCCAATAATACGGGCTTCTAAATTTACACTCGACATCGCGGGACGTTTTTGTTATGAACAATAGATTAAATGGCAATAGTAGGCACAGTGGCAGTAATTGGTACATGAAACACTCTTTTACAAATATCTTTTGTTGCTATATATAGTTTATGAGTTTGTTTAAACTTTATAGTGTTAACTAACTAATTGTATTAATTACTTATATCACATATGTCGAAAAACGGAATACAGTGTTACATTTCACAGGCATCCTCCGAAGGAATATATGTAAACTCGGACAATATGTGATATAAGTAATTAATACAATTAGTTAATTAGCACTATAAGGTTTAAGGAAACTGATAAACTGTATACAGCAATAAATGATATTTGCAAAGAAGTCTGAGCTGTGAAATGTAAATCCACAAACACTAAATACTAGAAAAATAGAATAAATGATGTTAAACGATTGTATTAAAAATGCGCTAAAACTAAAAAAAAACATTATTTTCTTGTACTACGCAGGATCTTTCATAACAGAATATGCATCAACTTAATACAACATCAAGCGTCGAAATTAATTTGTTGTGAAATATCCGACTCCACGATTATGGAGATGTAATGGAGTTTGTCAAAACGAATCTTTGTTTTTAAATAATTTGAGTTTAAAGTGTTGCACGGTAGGAGTATAAGTTCGAATACGTAAGTAACATTCTCAATCAATAGTTCCAGCTGCAGCGGTATAGTGTTCGTCTACGGAGGAGTCTCGCCGCTGACGTCAGACCGAAGCGCGTGAATCAAACCGATCCCGAGATATTTTGCATATATCTCCCCCCAATAGCTCACGAAAGTGACCCAATTGAGTAGTTCAATTAGTGGATCATCCCCGCGACCAGTAGTGTGTAAATTTTGAGCCCCAGAACGCAGTGGGAGCCTCCCACGCGTTATCTGGGCCAGATGTCGAGCCAGCCCCCCCCCCCCTCCCGCAGGGGGCCAAGCGAAGCATCCCATCCGAAGAAGAGAGTAAAGAAAGCGGTTCCGGAGATCAGATCGTACGCCACAGGTATACTAAAGCACCCAAGCTGCACTCCATGCAGCTTGGCCGCCTTCACAAGACATTCCTGAAGGAGTATAGCATAGCCTCAAAATCTAAAATCAAACCAAATCTAAGCGTCGCTCGTAAGAATGAGGCACTTACGCCCTCTAGCTCGCTGGATAATAATCTCAGCGATATACATGGCAATCCGCCCCCTGGAGAAGGATGGGAATTCCCCCGCAAGACCGGTAGGCCCGCAGCCGATATTTCAGATCAGCGGCCAGCCGACGAGAGTAAAAATCGCTTCCAGTCACTATCGGAAGATATTTCTATGGTCGGCGACCAAGATGAGCAGGATGCTACCATGCCGACCGTAATCCCAATAAGGAGAATTGTCAAACCCCCGCCAATCAATACAATAAACACCAATATTAATGAGGTTATCAACATAATCAAATCCCTGAATATCCCGAAATCCTCATTCCTAATCAGAGAAACCGACAGTGGGGAACACTCCATCTCCGTCAACTCTACCGAATACCACTTTATGGTATGCGAAAAACTTCGAGAGCTTAAACTCCAATTTTACACATATACCCCTAAACACCTAAAAATGAAATCCATAATTCTGAAGGGTATCAGAGGTTCCTTTAGCCTAGAAGACATTAAGCAAGAGATCGCTGAATTAGAACTCCCCTCTGTCGAAATTGTAAACATCTCAAAGTTCACATATGACCGGAACCAGCCTGATCGCCATCACTATCTACTACAACTCTCATATGGAAGCCCCACCGCTGAGTTATTTAAAATTAAATCAATCGCTTACCAAAAGGTAAGATGGGAGCACCTAAAAAAACCCATACTGTTTCAATGTAAAAACTGTCAAAGACATGCCAGTAAAAACTGCCATCTCCCGTTCCGCTGCGTGAAATGCGCTTTGTCCCACGCTCCTGGAGCCTGCAGTATCAAAACGCAAGACAACAAACTTGCGCTCAAATGCGCTAATTGTACCCAGGTGGGCCACCCGGCCTCTTATAAGGGCTGTCCATTCCTCAAGTACGCCCTCACAAAAAAGAAAGAACACATGCACAAAAAAGTCGTAATACCTGGCAGAAAATCAACAACATCTCTTCCACAGTCAGAGAGAATTTGTCGTTTGCACAAGCAGTAAACACCTGGAAGCATCACCAGCAGCCCAACATGAAGCCCCAAAGGACAGCATCACCTCACCCCGAATTATCCAGACCGATGAACTCCCAGAGGAACATCCCCCAGACGAAAACTACGCCAAGCTCCCCACCCCCGACAACTGGCTCTCCAATTTCAAAAATGAGATCGCAGCCATGGTCGCAGATCAGCTCCAATCCCTTGCCGCCCTTATTGCGGCCAATACAGCGAACATTGATTTCCTTCTCAACGCGCTCCTTCCCAAAGTTAATGCTTAACATTGGTCAGTATAGTAATACATTTAGAGTAGCAGCCATAAATGTCAACTCAATTGTAGCAAATCAACGTAGGCTGGATCTTCTTCAGTTCCTTCGCGAACGCAATCACGAGGCCATATTCCTCTCAGAGACCAAACTGAATCAGATCCACAAACTTTCATTTAAAGATTATAATATGATAAGGAGGGACAGACCCAATGCGATTCAGGGAGGGGGAACGGCCATCCTTATCAGAAAGGGGATCCCATACGAGGAGATCCAGCCGACGCTCACTAAAGCTCACGAGATACTAGAATATTCTATAATCAAGATTCCAATCAGCAACGGTAACGCCCTTGTACTGAATAGCATCTACGCAAAGCACGATGGCAGGCGACAGTTCATAGACGAATTGGACAGCCTCTTCCGCAGCCTCAAACTATACAATCATAAAACCTTTTATATTATCGCAGGTGACCTAAACGCCAGGCGGATGGCCTGGGGAGACAGGGCCAACAATAATAGAGGACAATACCTCGGGCATTGGGAGTCGCTTCACGACTGTGCCTACAAAATGATGATTATACCACCAGCAACACCCACATTCAAGCCGGCCCTGACCTACCTTGACATTTGCCTGGCTGACTCCAGAATGAGACTGGTGAACGGGACTGGTGGGAGGGCCCAAACCCTCCCTTATGATAGCGACCATGCAGCTCTCTCGCTCACCTTTGAATTGCTCACCGAGAGCATCCCGCTGAGCAATGGGATCCCTGACGCCATCCGCTATAACTATAGAGCCACCAGGTGGGACAGGTTCTCTAAAAGGCTGGCGGGGGCTCACCGCGAGACTATCCCCTGGGACCGGAATCTGTCCGCGGCGGAAATCGATAAGGGGCTTCTTGACATCACGAACGCAATCAACACAACCACCTCCACCACAGTACCGAAATTCACGCCACAGAACAATACACTAAGATACATTAACAGAACAATCAAGAAACTCCAAAAAGACAAGGGTGTAATAGTTTCCATCCTTCACGACCTACACATCCTAGACCCACTCGCCCGACTCAACATTACAAAACGCGCCAAAGCTGTCCACAAACATCTGGTCAAATCACTAAAAGCTGAATTCTATAAATCTATTGACAGCTACTGGGGCAACGTCATAAAAAATATTGATTTCCACAAAGCGGACAGTTTCTTCCCCAAGGTTAACGCTATCTTCCGTCCCAAACAACAACTGGGTATCAGTGAACTGCGCGTCCACCACACTGACAAACCGATCCTAGACAGGAGCAATTGTGACCTCGCGTGCACCCGTAGAGTAGGGGATAACTTCGTCTTCTCCACTCCCAACGACAAACTTAATATAATTGGGGCCTTCTACGAAACCATTAACTCACCCCGCCACACGAACAACGGCACCCGTTTAAAAGAACTGGTCACTACAACAGCCTCAACTATTAAACAGGAGCTCGCCTCCCTCAGAGAGCAAAACGGATCCATCGTGCACTTCCACGAGAATAATACGGCAATCAGCCCAATCGCCGAAAATATAACACCTGACCCGTTTTGCAACCCCCCATCCTTGGCGCTAAAACTCTTTAGACTCCCCAATAAAACCTCCTGTGGGCTGGACGGCACCCCCCCCCCCCCATAGTCCTTAAACACCTCCCCACAAATATGATCATTGATCTGACAATACTATTAAACAATGCCATAAACAACTGCTACTTCCCTCGGGTGTGGAAGTGCGCGAAGGTTCTTCCGATACTGAAGAAGGGGAAAAGTTCCAACGATCCATCCAGCTACAGGCCCATCAGCCTGACGCCGAGCCTTAGCAAAATATTCGAAGCAGTCATCAATGACTCCATAGTGACCTTCTGCACCGATAATAAAATCATACCAGACAGGCAGTTCGGGTTTAAATACCAACACTCTACGGTTCACGCGATTCACAAGCTCCTGTCGGATCTAAACACAATGGTTGGTAACAACCAACTAGTTGGCGCGGCCTTCCTCGACCTCGAAAAGGCGTTTGATTCGGTGTGGCTGGACGGACTTATATACAAGCTACATAAAAGAGGTTGCCCCCCTGGTTGGTTTATATGGTTTGGGACATGATCTCAGGCAAGTCCTTCCATACCTGGGATGGAAAGAGATTATCCCCCACCAAATTCTACATAGAGGAGGGATTGCAACAGGGCACGGTCAACTCGCCGGTCCTATTCAGCATATTTCTGGGGACCTCCCAGATCTCTTCGGTTTTAATACACAGGGGGGTGCCGGTTTCCTGGCTTTCGCCGACGACGTAGTTGTATACGTCGCTGGTAATAGAGGGGAGGCTGTCCAGAACGGACTAGACACTGTTGTAGATCAAATCAACAGGTATTACATGTCGTGGAACTTGCGACTTAACCCTCTCAAGTGCGAAACGATGCTGTTCCGAAAACCGCAGGTAAACATCACGCCCAGGGCCAGGGTAGGCGACAAGCACTTCCAGATCTCGGCCACAATTCCTGGCACCTGCAACAAGGTACTCATCCCGCATAAGAAGGAAGTCAAGTACTTAGGAGTCCAACTTGACTATCTTCTGCGGGGAAATCGGCACTTTGACATACAACTTGAAAAAGCCAACAGAGCCTTTATAGCCAATAGCAGGATCTTCCATAATAGGCACCTCACAGGCAGGGCCAAAATTATTCTATACATGTTACTGATCCGGCCTATTATAACATACGCCGCGCCCATCCTATGGAATTTCAACCACACCATCGGCGAGAAGATCCGAGCTCTGGAACGCAAGTGCTTGCGCGCCTGCCTCAGGCTCTACCGGACACCAGATTCTGACTGGAAACATTTTATCAGTAATCAGATCCTGTATGACCGAGCGGACATACCCAGAATAGACTCGTTCATGATCTCCCTCGCTCGAGGGTACTTCAGCAAACTCCTGCTTATAGATAACGATGTTATCAATTCCCTCGCCACTCAATCCGAAACCCCCACACATAAACAACTTGCGTCAGGTTACGTGACCCCGCAAACATTTTTAGAGTGCGACACCCAAGGCCTGATACAAAATAATAACAACACCCCCATAATATACCACTGGCGCAGGAATAAGGCGAATAAACGGATAGCATACGCTCACACCGACTTCCTGACTAATCGGCACAAATTTAAATATTCGACATCCATCCCCAGGAGAGACCAGCGCGACTTCCATCGCCTCAATTTCAAGAAGTATTGGTGGCTCTCCGCCACGTGCACACACATGCCTGAACTAATTGAACGCCGTAGAAGTCTCCTAAGGGCGAGGGAGATATGAACCGGGGCCGTTTGGCACTTGAGAGGGGCGCATGCGCTACCTTGTACATAATGGATCATCCAAGTCCCATTGTATATACCCCTTCCTTTTCAATTACGTCTCCTCCTTTCTTCATACCTCCTACCTTGTAAATACTCTCCTACCCTCTTCCTATCCATTAGTCCTAAGATTAGCTATAAGATATAAAGAGATGTACATGGGTTTTTTACCGGCTATACGGCCGCTGTAATTTTTCCCATTTATTATGTCACAAGCGGAAATGGCAGCGATCGTTAATTTCTTCGTATCATGATTACTACCATATCGATACAACATTAGTTAAAAGCAACAACGATTAATAACTATAAGTATTCGCTGCGTCGAACAAATAGTATTCGATCCCACGTTTGTCTGGCTATTTTTCTTATCTGCTTTTGGAGCCATTATACATTTGTATAACGTACTGTCTGGACCAATAAACACTTTATTAAAAAAAAAAAAAGTGTTCGTCTACGGTGCTACGGGTTGCGGGTTCGAATCTCCGGTGGGGTAAAATAATTTTCTATTTAATACAGATACACGGACGTTATACTACTATGGTTCTGCACACATTCATGTCGTCGACTACCCTCGGAGACACGTCCGATATATATAATTAATAGAAAGAATGAATATCGTTATTTTTATTTTTGGCCCTACTGCCCGAAACGTTGCGTAATTATTGCTGTAATATTTCAGAAACATTGCGTGGCCATTGCTATAATATCCCGAAGCAATGTTCCAGAGATATCTCCTCCAATGTTACACAAGGCGGACATAGGAATTTGCTTGAAACTTTTCGGGAACATTTTGAGCAATGTCCCAAATGTTGCAGCGCGACGTCACTGAGACGTTCCTGCAACAAAGTGTGCTGTAGGGGTTGTAACGCCAGCGATTAGAAGTCTGAAACACATCCGAGTTAAAATATGCTTCTATGTATCCAATATGTTCTTGTTGTATATATTACTTGCTATACAGATGCCTATTGATAGTTAACGTAGGCAAAGTGCCTACCAAAGACTTTTAAAATGTTGTACTTTACATGTTCGTTTACGTTCAACTCAGATAAGATATGTTTGATATATTTCTACTCATTGGCGTTATAAGTTATTAGAATATGCTTCAACGTGTGCAATATCTTTTTGTTTTGCTACTAGTTACAACTGCGAATCACAAAATAATGTTATAATACGTTACAGTTTTTTGTATTGTAATGTAATGTAATTTTTAACATTACATACGTATTCTTGCGCTAGATGTATTAATTACTTCTATCACACGCTGCTTGTAAGTGACGAAAAAATCTCGCGAATCACGTATAAAACTAACGAATAAAAACAAATATATCTCACGAATATTTCACGAATAAAACTAGCGAATACACATAAAATCGGGCTAGAGCATATGAATAACGATAGCTATGAATATATAAATAGTATTTTTTTATTACTTACATTTTGCGACATTGTCAATGAATCCAACGTGTAAAACCGGGTCCAACGTGCTTTCCACGCAGCCACAATTGAGAATGGGCTTCCCCGCCACGTGCAACGATGAGGCGAGCTCCTCCGCTGCTCTTTTGTTTTTTAGGAGCCCGCTTTTGGCATATTCTGCCGCGGGCTCTTTGAATTGTTGATTTTTAAGCCGGGAAGCTAACAAGGGGACGCCACGAATGTGGAAATCGATTTTGGAACAATAGTACATATGGGGGTTGTAGTATTCATGTAGTTTGAAAAAATACCATTTCGGCTTTTTGTCGAATGGGTTAACAATTTTTCCCGTGGAAATATATTTTGTGGATATTACGTATTATATGTATAGTACGTTACATATATTATTATTTATTTCTCTACGCAAATTTTAATGTTAAAAATACAGCTATTTTAACGGCTATCCCACTTTACCTACACGACAACTGCAGGCGTCGAAAGTTTCGAAATGAAATATTTTCGCAGTACAAGAATATGAAACACCGGTGAAAGAGATGATTAAAATAATACGTTGTTATAAATGCATTTTTAATTAAACTTTAAATTTGCGTATTTACGTTACGTGGAAAATACACGTAAATTACATAGATGACATAACCAAAGTTATATAATAAATAAATCTTGAAAAATGTATGGGGTACTTCCTACTAGGCTCTATATTGCCGGGGCAGGTCCACAAAGGAAGCACTCGAGGTAGGTAACAACATAAATCTCTTTATATAATAAAGGGAAGTTTGGAATCTTAAACGCTACCAATTCCTTAAGCATAAATCTCGCGCGACACCAGCGTGGTATCGCGGTTCTCCCCGCTGATTGGTTCGCGGGTCTTCGGTCCCCCAGCGCGGTGAATACTCCAACCAATCCGCTAATTCTGTCACTAGCGCACGTGTATAATACGTACGTATTATACGTTGCGTATTTTACGTACCCATCACTGCACGCATGTCACGGCGCCCGAAAATTTTTCCTGATTTCCTTGCATGTAAGTGTGCTTCATTATTATTAATTTAGGTGTACACATAATGAAACGAATAAGTTATTTGTTACATTACATGTGTTAAATAATAATCTAACATATTTTTTGCTAACCTATTTCTTCATTGAAATGTGTATCTTTTTAGTTTCAAGTCCCTTGGAAGGAAACCAATTCTTCTCATCAGAAGGAGAAGCAACAGAGCAAAATATTATATTTGTAAGTGACGTTTACATTTATTAATAAATAAAATAATAAGTATGATATTAGCTTAGTGTTTATTACAAATTTTTCGTTTTTTACAGGTTGGAGTTTTTAAAACAAAAATAAAGTACACTCGGTTGGCTGCTTTGCGCTACCCTGGGATGCTTTGCGCCCTTGCGAGTAGCTTTATTACAGGCTGCATTGCGCTTCATCAAATAAATATATTTGATTATCGGGTCAGGCATAATAATAGCCACGCTGAGCCTTGCCCATACTGTTATAATATTATATTATATTATCGTACACAATAGGATATAGTGTATACAAAAATTACTGACTGTATTGCGCTGTATCTTATATAGTGTATACAACAAAACTAGATTTATAAGCTTTACTGACTGTATCGCGCTGTATTCCGTTATTTGCGATTCTAATTGTACTGTATCTGTATCGTATGTTAAAAAAGAAAAAGGAATAAAGACGAAATAAAGACGATTTATCATTACTATCGATATTATTATATTCTATCTAGAGACGTGGCAGCGTCCCGACGCCAAATACAGGACAGACACCCTGTATATGTCGACTGTCGCTACCGCTATCATTTACTCGAGAAACGGCTAATCCAAACTAACCTGAAACTTATTTCATCATTAATATCTCATCACGTCTGCAATATTTTCTAAATTTAAAGGCATTTTTCTTATGTAAACCGCATATAAGCTTTCGAATAAGACCAATTTCAATAATTATCGTATACAATAGAATATATATAGTGTATACTAGAAAACTAGATAAGCTTTGCTGGCTGCAACGCGTTTTATCTTATATATATATAGTAAATATATCTAGAGACGCGGCAGCGTCTCGACGCCAAGTACAGGAAAGACACCCTGTATATGTCGACTGTCGCTACCGCTATCATTTACTCGAGAAACGGCTAATCCAACCTAACCTGAAACTTATTTCATTAATATCTCATGACGCCTGAAATATTTTCTAAATTTAAAGGCATTTTTCTTATGTAAACCGCATATAAGCTTTCGAATAAGACCAAATTTGAATAAAATCTGTCCACGCATGACAGAGATATCATAATATCGTCTCATGGATCTGTCAGAAACGGTAAGGTTTTTCTTCTGATTCTTCTTCTGATTCTGATTCTTCAACCCAAATTTTCGTCAACATAATACGTATACGCGTTACACGCACACCTTCAGCCAAAAGAAACTAGTGTATGTATGAGATCGGCGTCCGCCATTGTACATATACCTATGTTTATAACCTACCAAGTGTCAAACCGTCATAACCTGCCAAGTGTCAAATAATGTAAGTGATCCAAATTTGAAATGTCAGGAGCTTTTACACTAAATAGGAGACTGAATTATTGTCTCAATTAACAATGTAAGTCGCCAAAATTTTTTTAATAGATTTCTTATGTAGAGTCGCAGACTTGGAAGTTGCCCGGAGAAGTTGTCGACAAAGAAGTATCTTCTTTCGCATAAGTTTCTGGAAATTTGTACCATGCATGTACAAAATAATATATTGTAGTAAAAAATTGCATTGCATTTAAATTGCCAGATACTTGTATTTTTGTATATACCAGCAATTTAGTTTTTATGTAAAGCTTATTATATTATAGAAACGCAGGGGACGCACAGGACTTCGATAAAAATGAAGGGGACGCACAGGCTTGGATAGTAGAATTGAAGGGGACGCACAGTCTTGGATGGATAGAAATGAAGAGAATGCACAGGCTTGGAGGTTGTCCGGAGAAGATTAGATAGAGCATCTTGTTTCGCACAAGTTTCTGGAAATTTGTCAAATAAGGTAAATCGACAAAACTTGTCAAATTAGCGTAGCATTAAGAATTAAGATTAAGAATATTATGGCGTACCGCTTGCAATGTAGAGTCAGTCACATTAGTCAAGAAAGTACGTTGAAAATACATCTCCCTTGATACTTTCCAATCTTTTGTGAAAGACATTCGTAAAACTCTAATTAATCATACGCTGTCACCTCCTTTAGACACATTATGCAGTCTCTACAATTGCTATAGCAAAAGGCCACTCTATTTCTATATTTCTATATATATATAAATTCTACGTTAAGTCGTATAATTAAAAAAAAATGTGGCTTTCATATATTTACAGATAATCGAAGCAGAAGATGGTGCACTGTGATCTACGCCAGAATATGTACGCACAAATTTGCAGGTAGGGTTTTGCATACGTAATTATTCATTCAATGATCTTGAGCATGTGTGATAAATTATAAATAATTAATAAATGTGTCCTATTTTTCAGTTAACGATGCAGACGAAGAGAATTATTTCAACAGCTGAAAGGGAAAGTTACTGAAAATGAAATAAATGTAAATAAAAAGAGTGAATAAAAACAGTTCAATGTTAAATACGTTCAGCGCCAAAGGCTGCTTTCAGCGCCATAAGCTGCTTTGCGCATTATGTACTGTACACAAAGTACTATACATATAAAATACATATAGATCAGCAATACAGTGCGCATGGTTTCATTTCGTGGTTGTTAAACTTACGTAGAATTTATCCTTAATCAAAAAATAAATAAAGTACACTCGCTGAGCTGCTTTGCGCTATTACGACTATTCCAAGTATATACCTTATCCTCTAACGTCACTAGATAGGCTGCAGGGCGCCATAAACACGTAAACGTGTGACGAAGATAGATCAGAATTTATAATTTATTGGGATTTCCTTACTTTTTCCTTATTTTTAGGACACGTGGCAGTCAACTTCAAAAAAGTAAAAAAATTACGCAAAGTACATGAATTATCTTTGTAAAAAAAAGTGAGATCCCCATAAAAAAACTTTATAAAAGTAAAAAAAGTTACGCTAAGTACATGAATTATCTTTGTAAAAAGAAGTGGGATCCCCATAAAAAACTTTCAAAAAGTAAAAAAATTACGCCAAGTACATGAAACAAATAAATTACAAAAAATAAAAGAAAATAATATAAATCACAAAAAATAAAAGATAATAATATAAATCACAAAAAAAAGAAGAAAATATATAATATCACAAAAAATAGAAGATAATAATATAAATCCCCCCAAAAATAGAAGAAAATATACAATATAAAAAAAGATGTGAAATCAAAATGAGCTGCAAGTACATAAAGGTGCTTTCCAACTGCCCTTAAGATGACACAACTACATAGACACAGCTAAAATGCTGTGTGCATACATTCCATTACTCATATCGCGGACATTTTAATTAACCCATCAAAAAGATTCCCAATTAAAAACATTGTCGTAAATTAGTTAATAGCTTTACAAAATTAATATACAAAATTGCGCCTATTATAACAATGGCTACTTATACAAAAAAATGTATTAAATAATATTAAGCAGATATATTTTAATACGAATAAATATTTTATTTTATTCAAAATACTTGGCGCTGCGAAACCGAAAAAATATCAATTGTCTCAGTATTAATTAATAATTTACAATAACTCCCGTACAATCTAAAATACATAAACATATACATATTACAAATGCAGTCAGATTTATTCTACATATATTTAACTGTAATATCACGTAGCATATGCACACGCACACATACACACATTCACGAACGCACGCACAAGAAAGAAAGAAAAAGATTAAAGCAATTTATACATATGTATTCAGTTTAGCAACACCAATTCGGTGAGCAGCGCCAAGTATTTTGAATAAAATAAAATATTTATTCGTATTAAAATATATCTGCTTAATATTATTTAATACATTTTTTTGTATAAGTAGCCATTGTTATAATAGGCGCAATTTTGTATATTAATTTTGTAAAGCTATTAATTAATTTACGACAATGTTTTTAATTGGGAATCTTTTTGATGGGTTAATTAAAATGTCCGCGATATGAGTAATGGAATGTATGCACACAGCATTTTAGCTGTGTCTATGTAGTTGTGTCATCTTAAGGGCAGTTGGAAAGCACCTTTATGTACTTGCAGCTCATTTTGATTTCACATCTTTTTTTTATTTTGTAATTATCTTCTATTTTTTTTATTTGTTTGATTTCGTTTACTTGGCGTAATTTTTTTACTTTCTTGAAGTTTTTATGGGGATCTCGCTTCTTTTTACCCGACTGCGGCACGCAAACGAGCGTATTGTGTTTATCAGACTATGTATGTATGTCCATGTTACGCTCTAGAGCCTGTACGGATACACCGATTTGGACAAATGAGGTGTCTTATGAATGGTCTTTGTGACGTCCCACTATTTTTCGCGCGGTATTTTAACACCACTTCCTCACAAATCAATCCACAACTCCATCAAAAACCCTCATACTCAAGCAATACCCCCTCTTTCAAACCCAACCGATCGTTTAGACGATATACCTTAGTGGTCCCTATCTCTAAACGGTCAATCCAGATACCAGACCGTTTGGACGATGCACCTTAGCGGTCCCCATCTCGAAGCGGTCAATACATAATCGCTGATCGCCTTGACGATGTACCTTAGCGGTCCCCATCTCAAGATGGTCAGCGACGACCTCCAAACCGCCTATTCGCCATATGAGGCATGAAAACTTCCTTCCAAATCTACGTTTAAACAAACCCCTCATCCTTAAAACCCTCTTCCAAATCGAGACTACGTCTCACGCCCTTACTATGATCACAGAAGTCAATACACCGTTTACCCCATTCCTATACGACCTCCTAAACTCCACCAAATGGGTTGAGTATTTCGCTTCAAAGCCCCATGCAAAAACCCTAGAAATGTTACTGCGACGCAAATGTACAAACGTGATCAACACGTGATTGTAATTACGACGCATTTGGCGTACGTGACATAAATACATCTATTAATAGCCATACCGTTTACAAAAACCCCCAAAATCTACTGCGTCTTGTTCCGAAATCTGTCAAGGTCTTTACCGCGCGAACCCCCGCAGTACTCCTGGAAGATCATATAAATACGAAGGATCGAGAGCTCATAACGCTCTTTTGTCAACAGACTATCGAATAGATCAGAGTATTATTTAACCAGTGTTAACTATTCTAATCAGTGCTCTACGACAATCACTGTAAGTCATTATTATATACCATCATTATAGTGCATATCACCCCATACCATATTATTATTTATCAACGCTTATAGCTTATTATTATATTCTTTCGTTTATGCTTATCGCTTACTTACTATTATATTCTTTCATTTATGCTTATTGCTTACTTACTATTATATTCTTTCATTTATGCTTATATCGCCATTCATATTCATAACTCATATTATAAATGTTGCGCGTGTGAATACAAAATCTTCCCACGCATTGTTAAACCCACTCTAACAAAGCTAATAAACCGCTTTGTTATCAATCATGTTTCGAGTTATTGTGCGTATCCTCAAATCATAAGGCTTCCCCACGAAACCAAGCTGCCGCAACAGCTGATTCGCGAGAGCTCTCCCAGTATTTACAAACACACTGCAGCACGAACCGTGCTATTCTTAGGAAAACTAAGTGTGGTTTCTTTAGTACGAATGCAACGGTAAATCCTATTACCAAACCAAAACAAAACAAGAGTGCTAACGGGTGTCATTACCGGAGGGATTACAGTCCAAACCTTCCCTGGTCGTTCAGAGCTACGAATCTGGCATTCGCGCCTGAATCCCTACTCTCCGCAGTGCCACGAATCTGGCATTCGCGCCTGCATCCTACCCTCCGCAGCGCCACGAATCTGGCATTCGCGCCTGCATCCTACTCTCCGCAGTGCCACGAATCTGGCATTCGCACCTGCATCCCTTCGAACATTCAGTGCCACGAATCTGGCATTCGCGCCTGAATTCCTACTCTCCGCAGTGCCACGAATCTGGCATTCGCGCCTGCATCCTACTCTCCGCAGTGCCACGAATCTGGCATTCGCGCCTGCATCCCTTCGAACATTCAGTGCCACGAATCTGGCATTCGCGCCTGAATTCCTGCTCTCCGCAGTGCCACGAATCTGGCATTCGCGCCTGCATCCTACTCTCCGCAGTGCCACGAATCTGGCATTCGCGCCTGCATCCCTTCGAACATTCAGTGCCACGAATCTGGCATTCGCGCCTGAATTCCTACTCTCCGCAGTGCCACGAATCTGGCATTCGCGCCTGCATCCTACTCTCCGCAGTGCCACGAATCTGGCATTCGCGCCTGCATTCCCTTCGAATAAAACCCCTCATGTCATTCTCCCAAAGACCTTCACCCGGGACGTGACATATTTTTGGTGACAGCGGTGGGATCCGTTCATTGATAATAGAAATAGAGTCTCTATTATACGGCACCCACAAAGGCCTATTAAAATGTGCATTAAAAACCCACTTCGTGGCGCATTAAATTACCGCAGCCGCAGATTACAAATTTTAACGGCACATATGCGGTGGTTGATCTGTGTCTCCGGGAAAATTGCTACTACTTACGAAGGAGACGACATTTGTTCGACCTGCTATGAAGTAGATCTAACAAATGTAGAAACTCTATATCAAGTTCATTATTATCAGACGCCGACAGTTTCTCCCAATTGCTCGTGGTGTAATTCCGCTCTGTTTCAAATCTGCCCCGTGAGCAGTTGTGTAGTGTGTTCGGATTGGTATCTCCTAGTTAGTGAGAGCCACCGAGAATTTGATAACCAAATGAACATAGAACATCCCGAATTTTAAAATAACTGCTAATGTAGCAATATAACTTTGTACACTAGAGAGGTGGGACGGCTGAATACCGTTAACAGAAAATTTGATCCTCTGTACGCACGTTACCCTCTACTTCCTATACCTAGTATGCGTAACAGATTCCTACGACGCCAACTATCAAACCTGTACCGCCAATTTATAAATCAATTGGCATACACTAATGAACTGACCTGTGCTTCGGGCGGTGTAGCAACGACCACGGGAGGCTACAAAATTTGCCTAGACTGGTTTGATCTGGATCCGAGTGAAGTAAACGAAATCGATCAGGAACATTTTTATACATCTACTAATACATTCCCAAAGTGCCCTCGTTGCAAAAACCCCTTACAAACGCGTCCCTTAAGTAGTTGCTCCGAGTGCACCGAACGTTTTCTCCTCTTGAACAGGAACCATTACGGGTTGGTAATTATTGGTTCCCGGGATAGAACTCACTAAGCTCGAAAAACGGCTACCGGACGCCCAAAATTTAATCGGTCATTTTTTTGAACAAATAGAATCTAAACGATTTTAACATGTCCGATTACGACGAAACTGATGAGCCTTACGCAATAAACCAAGGCGCGGGCTCTTCCATGAACCCTATAGACACCGCGACTACCGAATTATTAGGGAAAATTGAAATACTAAAGCAACAAGGAGCAGTAATCGAAAATTTACACACGAAATTTGTCGAACCCAAAATGAATTCGGGCGTAGTTACCAAATCTGACGGCGTCACGTTGGAAGGTCTCGCCGAACAGGTAAAACTTATACTACAGACAATGGAAAAACCTCCTACACCCCCACCATCCGCGAATAAATTTGCCACGCCGGGTTCTTCCCGTTTTGATAGAAAACCCGTGTTAAGATATAATAAGGAACCTGAGACACTGACTCGTGACCATGTTCCGGACCGGGATCCATTGTACCAGATCAGATTAAAAGACGCGATAGAAACCGTGCCAAAATTTAACGGCCATAACATGTCCGTTCTGCAATTCGCGAGAGCTTGCAATAGGGCTAAGGCTCTGGTTCCCTCGCAAGCCGAACCCCAGCTAGCGAGGTTGTTGATAAACAAGCTGCAAGACCACGCGTACTTGGCGGTTGAGGATCGGGTCTTCGAAACCGTAAATGACCTAATTAAACAACTTAAACGCACTTTCTCCCCTGCCGAGACATCGGACCACTACCGAGGGGAACTCGCTAATATTATTAAGGGAACCAACGAACACATGTTGGCATACATTTCACGCGTTAAAGACCTCCGATTCGCCATCATGGAGGAGAATAGAGAATATCGCCACGATTTCGCACAAACCCTAGACGTGGATCGCCTAACTTTGGACTCGTTCATTGATGGCCTTCCACCTCACGTAAGGACAATGTTATTACAACATAATTTCGAAACGCTCGAAGAAGCCTACGAGGCAGCCGTACTCGTGGATAAGAAGATGGACAGGGACCACCGAAGGTTTTCAGAACAGAAGGCACCTAAACTCGTATGCCAAGTTTGCAATAAGACAGGGCACGACGCACTGTCCTGTAGAAGCAACCAAGGTTTAAACTATAGACCGACCGAACGATATCCCCAAAACCGAGTAACAGGATATGGTAATCAAGCCCCTAATCCAATAGTCCCCTACTGGGACAAAACTCGACCTCCTCCCTCAAGACCTACGGAGTTGCGCATTTGTGCGTATTGTAAAAATCCCGGACATCTAATTTCGGAGTGCAGGAAACGCTTATTCAACCGCAACGAAAGGAACCCCGGAACCTTCCAGGAGCGAGACTCGGGAAACGTTCTGCCCCCACGGCCAACTATGGAGGCGTACCGTGGAACGGGCCAAACAGGAGCGCGTCCAATAACGACACAACCGGAATCGGGAATGCCAAACTTAGGATCGCCACCGCGTGGTTGAATACTGTTGGCGAAACCCCGTCCGTAATTATCCGATCTCCAGATTTCGAAAGAACTCCGGAACTAATGATTGACACAGGTTCCGAAGTGAATTTATTGAAAATTCACGCCGTAAAACAATCTCAAAATATAGATACAAACAAACAAGTACAACTTAGAGGCATTGCTAAGGACCTCGTTTCTACCCTCGGGACAATAAAAATAACCTTATTAGGCAACGACGTTACGTTCCACGTAGTTGAAAACGATTTCCCGATTAAACCACACGGGATATTAGGAACGGAATTCTTTATGGAACAAAATGCTTCAATACATTATTCGAAAAAACAGTTGGAATTCAACGGAAATTCCATTCCGTTTGTAAGCAGGGGTCAAGTCCTGCTACCCGCCAGGTCAAAACTTGTTTCTTTTATAAATGTATCAAATTCAGACATAAAAGAAGGATATTTACCTAGATTAGATTTAGGCACTGGGATTCACGCTGGTAATGCTCTTGTCCGTAATCAAGACGGCAAAGCATACTTACAAATAATAAATTCTAACGAAACGGACGTAACGGTCACTATACCTACTGTTGAATTGGAAGAATTCGAAATTGTGACTCCAGAACCCAAACAAAGACGACCAACAGAGACTAAGACGACTAAATGCGTCACTCCTACCCCAACCTTAACAAAAATCAAACCCCTTCATCCCCAGGACCCATTGATCCATCATTCGGAGATACGGTCGCTCTCATCCCCAAGGCATTATGTCGGAACAACCCTTCCCCTAGAATTCCAGGAGTCTCTTGCTATGGCGTCAGGTGAGGAAGAACCAACAATTTCTGAAAAATCCGCAACAAGGATGGAACAAGTGCTCGAACTAATTTCAACGGAACATATGAATCCGGAGGAAAAACTCCATGTCCAAGGAATTTTAAACAAATACCATGACCTTTTCCATCTACCAAATGAGAAGTTGGGTCATACGAACGCTATCCAGCATGGAATCCAGACCACAGACCCAGTGCCTATCCATACTAAACAATATCGCTTCCCTCCAGTACATAAGAAAGAAATCGAGAAGCAAGTACAAAAATTATTAGACCAAGAGATTATAAAGCCCTCATTATCACCTTACAATTCACCAATCTGGATTGTGTCTAAGAAACCAGGACCCGATGGAGAAATCCTATGGCGAATGGTACTCGATTTTAGGGACCTAAACAAAAAGACCGTTCCCGACGCTTACCCAATTCCTAATATCAACGAAATATTGGACCAATTGGGGGGAGCCAAATACTTTTCCGTGTTCGATCTTGCTTCGGGATTTCACCAAATACCTATGAAACCTGAAGATGCACATAAAACAGCTTTTTCCACGCCACATGGACACTATGAATTTAAAAGGATGCCATTCGGACTCTGTAACGCGCCAGCTACCTTCCAACGTCTAATGGATCATACCCTTACTGGACTCCAGGGCACCGAAATGTTCGTATATTTGGACGACATCGTCCTTTACGCAAGTTCCCTTACTGAGCACTTAATTAAATTTAAGAAACTTGCTCACCGTTTGCGAGAAGCGAAGCTCAAACTCCAGCCTTCCAAATGTAAGTTCCTACACAAGGAAGTCGCGTACTTAGGTCACATAATTACCGAGCAAGGGGTAAAACCCGATCAGGGGAAAATTGAAGCCGTCCGAAACTACCCGGCACCAAATACACCAAAAGGAATTAAACAATTCCTTGGACTAACCGGATATTATAGGAGGTTTATCCCGGAATTTTCCAAAATAGCTCGCCCGCTAACCAAACTATTAAAGAAAGACACAATATTTGAGTGGGGACCGTCCCAAAAGACGGCTTTTGACCATTTAAGGTTAGCATTACAAAAAGAACCTATCCTGCAATATCCAAATTTCGACCTGGAATTCCACGTTACCACCGATGCTTCCGAATTCGCTATAGGAGGAATATTGAGTCAGACTGCCAACGAAAAGGAATTACCGATCGCGTACGCCTCCCGTGTTCTGAATAAAGCAGAAACGAACTACTCAACAATAGAGAAAGAACTTTTAGCCATTGTATATTGCGTCAGATACTTTCGACCCTACCTATATGGACGGAAATTCATTTTATTTACTGACCATCAACCGTTGATTTGGCTACACAAGGTAAAAGACCCTACGTCGCGTCTCGTTAGGTGGCGGCTGAAATTAGCCGAATATGAATACGAAATCCGTTATCAACCAGGCAAAAGTAACAAGCTGGCCGATGCATTATCCCGCAATCCTCCCACAGTGGAGGCATATCCAGTACGACCACGAGAGGAAGCTGATGACGACTGGGAAGATCAGCCCCCGGCTAAACGAGGTCCCGGGAGGCCCCGACTCACCAAGCCATCGACTAGGCCCACGTATAAAACTCGCCCAAGAGCAAAACCTACCAGAGTACAGCCGCCCAGGAAGGTGCGCCAAAGGTTGACCAGTGCAGTAAACCCACCAGATCCGCTCTCGGTAGACCCGCCGGAACCAATGAGTAGCGAAGAAGATGAAGTAAGTCAAGAAGAAGAAACAGAGTTAGCGGACGCCCCTATTATTTCACCTCCACAATCGCCAACACCGCAGGAGGAAAACGACCTTGACCCCGAGATGGATTCCAACTCATCGGATGAATCAGACTCGGAATCTTCGATAATTGGATTAAACGACTCTTTAGACGCAGCATACGAAGCTGATCCCGAGCGAAATATCCAAATAATACCATTAATCAGTCGCGACCCATTGTTCTTACGAAAAGAAACGCTTGTTTTCTTCTTAAGCGTAGATGGAAAACCTTGCGACAACGGAGCGAAAGAACTACAAGAAACGGGAATCCTGACAATACCCGGCGATCTCCCACTGGGTAGGGCCCACGTAACTCACAAAAAGGGGCAAATCTTTATAGGGCTGGTTGTTAAAGAAACACAAAACACACCACTAACTATGACTACATGGGGCAAAGCCCTTTCCTACCTTAAATATACAGTACACGAGCTTCAAATACACTCCTTCAGTATAGCCAAAACATCGAACTTGGATCAATTAAGCTGGCAAAATATCATTACGGGTATCCTTGAAGCCGTCAACAAAGAGGACATCAGCGTCACCATATGTCTACAAGCAGTACGAATACCAGAGGAATCAGAACACCTAACCATTATTAAAGAAAATCACGCATCTGCCTTAGGCGGACACAAGGGAGTAACCAAAACGTATAACCGAATTCGACACCATTACTTTTGGAAAGGAATGAAAAAAGCCGTGGAGGACTATATTAGAACATGCGAGGACTGTCAGCGGAAGAAACTTGTCCGTGTTAAAACCAGGCAACCGATGATTCTAACTGACACGCCTGGACAAGCCTTCGACAAGATTGCGTTGGACATCGTAGGACCGTTACCTACCACGAGAGAAGGGAACACCTATATATTAACAATGCAAGACTTACTAACGAAATACTTCGTGTGCGTACCTCTTAAACACACCACATCACTAAAGGTTGCAGATGCGTTCATAAAGAAATTTATCTGTCAGTTCGGAGCTCCCAGAGCCATCCTCACCGACCAAGGAGCAAATTTCACTAGTAACTTCATGAAAGCTATCGCGAAAAAGTTTAAAATCGAACAATTCAGAACCACAGCTTTTCACCCACAGACTAACGGCTCTCTAGAACGATCGCATCTCGTCCTAACAGAATATTTGAAAATGTTTATAAGTAAGCACAGTGACTGGGACGAATGGACAGACTTGGCCGCGTTCTGTTATAATACCAGCGTCCACGAAGGCACTGGTTACACACCGCACGAGTTAGTGTTCGGGAAAATAGCTCGGGTACCCAGCCGAACAAGGATGCCCGAAGATTTTGAAAACGAAACTTATAATCATTACCTCTCAAGGCTAAACGCGAGGGTACAAGAACTGCAAACTGCCGCTGCAGAAAAATTAAAAGAATCTAAACTTCGTTACAAAAAATATTATGACCAACACATAAACGAACAGACCTTCCAACCGGGCGATTCCGTTTTCGTACTTATAGAACCACGCAAAGGAAAATTCGGGGACCAATACTCCGGTCCGCACACAATAATAGAGGTTATTCCCTCCCAAAACCTAAAGATATCATGGAAGGGCAAAACCCGAATAATACACGCGAACAAAGCGCGCCTTGGTCGCGTACGCGATAACCCCGGCTGATAATTACTAACAATTCATGTGTTAATACTCCAATTTCTTTATCTAGAAAAAAAAAACATGCTAAATCGATGGGGAAAAGGCAAGGTACCCAGGCCTGGACAAAAGGGGGGAGGAAAGGCCAGGCGCCTGTCTCACCTACGGTGGATGCGCCGAGAGGCGACCAGGGAGGGCCGAAGCATTTCGCCCCTCCTCCCAAGGGTCGTTTCCTCGGTCATCATCAGGGAGGCAGAACCGACTGTACCAGTCATCACACTCGATGACTCCCCCCCGCCAGCACCAACAATGCAGGAAGCCATGACCCCTCCGCCCCCGGATCGTCCTCCCTTACCCGCATCAGGCAGTAAGGAGGTACTCTTCCACCCTACCTCTCCCCCGCACCAAACTCCCCCTCCTCGAACCTCCACCTCCCTAGCTCCCTCCTTAATCCTTCCTTACCCAGGTGACGTTGAAGTCCTGGACACGGGGTCAGCCATCCGTATTCCGGACTATACGGAACTGACACCCGCGTTCCTAAGGTGGTTCAATGACCACTACCAAGATGGTTACGACCTAACGTTCATCCTGGACGATCCCTCCTTCCAATCCCGAGAATATTCCTTTCCCCCTTATTAATCCCTCCAAAATCCCCTTCCTTCCCTTAATCCTATCCTTACTTTGTATATAATCCCTTGTAAATGAACCTTTTTCTCCCATTTATTTCTTTTTTTTTTCACGCCAAACAGGCTTTATCTTTTGTTTTTTCCTTTTTTTTTTCACGCCAAACAGGCTTTATCTTTTGTTTTTCTTTTCCCCTTTTTCTCGCCAAACAGGCCTTATCTTTTGTTTTTCTTTCTTTCTTTTTTCTCGCCAAATAGGCCTTATATTTTGTTTTTTAAACCACCCAAACTTATGTTAAGAAATATAAAAATTTCTTCATATAAAGGGGGAGGTGTGATGTCCCACTATATTTCGCTCAAAATTTTTTTTTCTCATTCCAAGCCACCCGCCACTTATGTTAAGAAATGTAAAAATTTCTTCATATAAGGGGGGAGGTGTGACGTCCCACTATTTTTCGCGCGGTATTTTAACACCACTTCCTCACAAATCAATCCACAACTCCATCAAAAACCCTCATACTCAAGCAATACCCCCTCTTTCAAACCCAACCGATCGTTTAGACGATATACCTTAGTGGTCCCTATCTCTAAACGGTCAATCCAGATACCAGACCGTTTGGACGATGCACCTTAGCGGTCCCCATCTCGAAGCGGTCAATACATAATCGCTGATCGCCTTGACGATGTACCTTAGCGGTCCCCATCTCAAGATGGTCAGCGACGACCTCCAAACCGCCTATTCGCCATATGAGGCATGAAAACTTCCTTCCAAATCTACGTTTAAACAAACCCCTCATCCTTAAAACCCTCTTCCAAATCGAGACTACGTCTCACGCCCTTACTATGATCACAGAAGTCAATACACCGTTTACCCCATTCCTATACGACCTCCTAAACTCCACCAAATGGGTTGAGTATTTCGCTTCAAAGCCCCATGCAAAAACCCTAGAAATGTTACTGCGACGCAAATGTACAAACGTGATCAACACGTGATTGTAATTACGACGCATTTGGCGTACGTGACATAAATACATCTATTAATAGCCATACCGTTTACAAAAACCCCCAAAATCTACTGCGTCTTGTTCCGAAATCTGTCAAGGTCTTTACCGCGCGAACCCCCGCAGTACTCCTGGAAGATCATATAAATACGAAGGATCGAGAGCTCATAACGCTCTTTTGTCAACAGACTATCGAATAGATCAGAGTATTATTTAACCAGTGTTAACTATTCTAATCAGTGCTCTACGACAATCACTGTAAGTCATTATTATATACCATCATTATAGTGCATATCACCCCATACCATATTATTATTTATCAACGCTTATAGCTTATTATTATATTCTTTCGTTTATGCTTATCGCTTACTTACTATTATATTCTTTCATTTATGCTTATTGCTTACTTACTATTATATTCTTTCATTTATGCTTATATCGCCATTCATATTCATAACTCATATTATAAATGTTGCGCGTGTGAATACAAAATCTTCCCACGCATTGTTAAACCCACTCTAACAAAGCTAATAAACCGCTTTGTTATCAATCATGTTTCGAGTTATTGTGCGTATCCTCAAATCATAAGGCTTCCCCACGAAACCAAGCTGCCGCAACAGCTGATTCGCGAGAGCTCTCCCAGTATTTACAAACACACTGCAGCACGAACCGTGCTATTCTTAGGAAAACTAAGTGTGGTTTCTTTAGTACGAATGCAACGGTAAATCCTATTACCAAACCAAAACAAAACAAGAGTGCTAACGGGTGTCATTACCGGAGGGATTACAGTCCAAACCTTCCCTGGTCGTTCAGAGCTACGAATCTGGCATTCGCGCCTGAATCCCTACTCTCCGCAGTGCCACGAATCTGGCATTCGCGCCTGCATCCTACCCTCCGCAGCGCCACGAATCTGGCATTCGCGCCTGCATCCTACTCTCCGCAGTGCCACGAATCTGGCATTCGCACCTGCATCCCTTCGAACATTCAGTGCCACGAATCTGGCATTCGCGCCTGAATTCCTACTCTCCGCAGTGCCACGAATCTGGCATTCGCGCCTGCATCCTACTCTCCGCAGTGCCACGAATCTGGCATTCGCGCCTGCATCCCTTCGAACATTCAGTGCCACGAATCTGGCATTCGCGCCTGAATTCCTGCTCTCCGCAGTGCCACGAATCTGGCATTCGCGCCTGCATCCTACTCTCCGCAGTGCCACGAATCTGGCATTCGCGCCTGCATCCCTTCGAACATTCAGTGCCACGAATCTGGCATTCGCGCCTGAATTCCTACTCTCCGCAGTGCCACGAATCTGGCATTCGCGCCTGCATCCTACTCTCCGCAGTGCCACGAATCTGGCATTCGCGCCTGCATTCCCTTCGAATAAAACCCCTCATGTCATTCTCCCAAAGACCTTCACCCGGGACGTGACAGTCTTGACCTTCCGAATGTCATAGGCTATATAATTTTCAAAATTGTGAGATAAAAATAATGGGAACGGTAAATATTGACAAAAGGGGACCCAGTCCCAATGACGTTGTTGACCTTGACATATGTACACTACATATGTACCTGCGGTCCTTGCCACACAATATTGCTGAACATAACTAAAAAGTAAAAAATAAAAAACCCGACTGCTTAAAAAAACATTAAAAAAATTAAATTAATAAAAAAATTAAATTAAAAAGAGAACTAAAATGACAAAAACAAGTCTTGTAGCCTTTAGGGATTTTCAGGAACAAGGATATATTCTGTACAGACAAAATTTATTCGGATCAGGAAGGAATACATGGTTTGGTAGGACGGGGCTACAAATTTCAAAAAGCAGACTTTATGTCTCGTTGAGTTTTACAATTTCAAAATTCTATTGTGCAGACGGCACTTGGCTTTATTCTAATGAGGCATCCAGGAGTTACTCTGTACTCTCCCGTTCGGTTGGCGTCCAGGTATTATCGCCGAACTCTCCATACCGAACGGACGTCCAGGAATATTCTCCCGTACTCTCCTCTCTCAACGATCGGGTATTTAAGAAAGGGGCTTTGTACTATCGTGACTCTACTCTACTGAGGCGTCCAGGAGTTACTCTGTACTCTCCCGTTCGGTTGGCGTCCAGGTATTGTCGCCGAACTCTCCATACCGAACAGGCGTCCAGGAATAATCTCCCGTACTCTCCTCTCTATTCTACTGAGGCGTCCAGGAGTTCCATCTGTACTCTCCCGTTCGGTTGGCGTCCAGGTATTATCGCCGAACTCTCCATACCGAACGGGCGTCCAGGAATATTCTCCCGTACTCTCCTCTTTCTAATGAGATGCTCTGTACTCTCTCGACCGATGGGCGTCCAGGTATTATCGCCGTACTCTCCACATCGGTCGAGCGTCCAGGAACAGACTCTAGTGTGAATCCCTCCAGCAGGCGTCCAGGTATTATCGCCGAACTCTCCTGCCGGAGTCCCTAAGCTGTCCGAGAGCGGCCGTGTGTGTACCTCGTCCTCTCTCTCAGATCAGCTAAGAAGGAAAATGCCTTTGCGGGCCTCTAATTTATACCCAATCGTTGCTATCCGCGGCCGCAGAAATCAACAGACGCGTCGTTAAGCGCGGGTCTCGCGAGCCGCGGCTTCCGCGCCCGCACGCCTCTCCTCACGGGCGGCCTACAAGCGTGTTCGAGAAACGTCTCGATGATCAGGGTTTCTCAAAGCTCCTTTTCTGCATGCTACAGTCTCCCCCTCTGGACAGGAAATCGCCCCGATGAGTAGTCCAGGATCCTAGGTGGATAGGTCGTCTCTGGAACTGGGGCCGGCTTCCTCCTCCAGCCTCCTCTTTCGTGGCCGTCCACGCTTGCGGATTGGTACCACTGGTGCGGGCGTCTGGTCCCGTGGTCCAGTGTAAGGGCTGAGTGCTGAGTTGTGATGGAGCCCAATTACCACAGGTTCAGCTTCCCTGGTTTGCAGTTCGTAGGTGCTCACACCAACACGTCGTTTTACGACATATGGTCCATCTCGCCTCGGCGCCAGCTTGGCAGAGTAATGTTGATCCCGTTTACTGATTGGGTGGGTGGCTACCCAGACAAGGTCGCCTGGCTCGTACTCCGGTCCCTCGCGTCGGCGTTGGTCTGCATACTGCTTCCGTCGATCCTGGCGGTCTTCCTGCGTCTGCTGCGCCACTCGAAGGGTGTCGACGAGGGCGAGTAGTTTCGGGGTGATCTGTGGTAGGAAGGTTTCTCCTGCCACAATCGCCCTCAAGTCACGAGTCGTGTCATCTGGAGTCCGCAGCTCTCGCCCTCAAGTGAGGTGGGCCGCCGTATATCCAGTTGACTCGCATTTTGCCGAATTCATGGCAAAACGAATGGCGGGAAGTCGCTCGTCCCAGGTAGTATGATCATTTCGGACGTAGATCCCAAGTTGTGCTTTGAGGTCTCGGTTCTTCCTCTCCACTGGGTTTGCCTCCGGATGGTAGACAGGGGTGAGCGTCTGCTGAATTCCAAGGCAATGAGCGACTTGCTGCATTACCCCGCTGATGAATTGCGTACCGTTGTCGCTGATGATTCGGCGAGGTAACCCAAATCGTAGTAATACCTCGTTGATCAGGACCTCTGCACACGCCTCTGCTGTTGCCTGTTGTAATGGAAATAGTTCCACCCATCGAGAAGCGGTGTCCTCGACTATCAATATCCAGTGGTGATCCTTCTTTGTGACAGGTAGAGGGCCAAACAGGTCGACGGCCAGTACTTCAAATCGTCGTTGCATCACAGGTGTTTGAAGGAGTCCTGCTGGCTTGCGGTTGCCAGCTTTGTATCGTTGACATTCGATACATGAGCGAACGTATTCGCCGATTTCTCGAGCCATTCCGGGCCAGAAGTACCGGGTCACTATCCGGTGTAAGGTGTGCTGAATCCCATAGTGCCCTGCTGTAGGATCATCGTGGTATGACCTTAAGATGTCCTTCCTCTCGTGCGTCGGTACCACCAATTGTGCCTCTTCAGAGTCTATGTTAGGAGCGTATCGGTATAGTACGCTGTCGTTCAAGAAATAGCCTCGCGTTGTCCACTTCTTTACTGCATCCTCGTCTGCCGTGGATTCCAGTGCCTCGATGATCGTTCCCAGGTCATCATCTTTGAGCTGCTGTTCCCTCGTTGCCTCAGCTCCGCGGCTAGGCATATCCACTGCGACCCCGCCAATGTCCATCCTCTCGTCCTCGTCCCATGGTTCTATTGGGAGTCTGGAGAGCATGTCTGCTACCATATTGCAACGACCGGGAATATACTGGATCTTCGGGCAATAGGGTTGCAATAGCAATGCCCATCGCGCCAATCGTCCGCTTGGTGACTTTAATGTCATCAACCATTTTAAAGGTTGGTGATCGGATGCAATGGTTACGTCCGCACCCTCGATGTAGCCTCGAAACTTGTCTACTGCCCAGACAACGGCGAGGGCTTCACGCTCCGTAGTGGAATAGTTCTTCTCTGCTGGGGATAGTAGTCGGCTGGCATACTCCACCGGGTGCTCGGTCTCCTTCTCCCCCTGGAGAAGAACTGCTCCGATAGCGTAGCCGCTAGCGTCAGTCCGGAGGGTGTAGGGTTTAGTCTCATCGGCCGTCTGCAGGATTGGTGCGTTGGTGAGGGCCCCTTTTAAGTTGTCGAATGCTCGTTGTTGTTGCGACGACCATTCCCAGGTAGTCTTCTTCCGTGTTAGTCGGGTGAGTGGTTCTGCGATGCTGGCGAAGTTCGGTACAAATCGGCGGTACCAGGAACAAGTCTGTAAGAAAGATATTAGTTGTTTCAGGTTTGCTGGTGCTCTCATCTCTTGTATGGCTTTCGTCTTGTCGAGGTCTGGTTGAATTCCTTGGGAGGTGAGGATGTGGCCCAAATACTTGATGTTTTGGCTACAGAAACGACATTTCTCTCGATTCATCCGCAGTCCGAACTTTCGAAGCCTATCTAGTACAGCCTTCAAGTCGTCTAGGTGTTCGTCGAAAGTCGATGATAGAACCAACAAGTCGTCTAAGTAGACCAAGACGTTGCGTGATCCTAGGCCTGACTTTAGTCGGTCCATTAGACGCTGGAAGGTGGCTGGGGCATTCTTTAGCCCAAACGGCATGCGTTTGAACCTGTAGATTCCAAAGGGGGTGGTGAACGCTGTCTTGTCCCGATCTTCTGGCCATACGCCTATCTGCCAGTATCCTGACTGTAGATCCAGGGCGGACATGTAGCTGGTTTTCTTGGCTGCATGCAGCAAATCATCGATCCTAGGCAGTGGGTACGAATCGCTGACTGTGACATCATTCAGGCGTCGGTAATCGACACACACGCGAATGTTCCCGTTCTTCTTTGGTACCAGGACTACTGGTGCGGCCCAGGGTGATTCGCACTCTTCCACGATGTTGTAGTCCAGCATCTTCTTTAATTCCTTCCGTAGCATCTCCCTCTTCGCAGGTGGTAGACGATAAGGTGGTACGGCAATTGGGGCTTGGTCCCTCGTATTTATTCGGTGTATTGCCTCGGCCGTCGGTGGACCCTCTGCTAGGAAGAGGTCCCTGTTGGTTTTCAGGAATCCTTTGAGCATTTCCGTTTCTTGCGGCGTTGTGCCTACCGCCTCGTCCTCTCTTAGCTCCTCCACAACGATGACGGCGATGTCCGGCTGAGTTCGCTGGGTGGTTTCCAGGATTTGGGAAAACTGGGAACCGGATAGCTGGAGGGCCGCTGATGAAGGACTGGATTGGGATTCGTCGTGGTTCAGGGCCTGCTCTTTGGGCGCCATTTTGTAGCCTTTAGGGATTGTCAGGAACAAGGATATATTCTGTACAGACAAAATTTATTCGGATCAGGAAGGAATACATGGTTTGGTAGGACGGGGCTACAAATTTCAAAAAGCAGACTTTATGTCTCGTTGAGTTTTACAATTTCAAAATTCTATTGTGCAGACGGCACTTGGCTTTATTCTAATGAGGCGTCCAGGAGTTACTCTGTACTCTCCCGTTCGGTTGGCGTCCAGGTATTATCGCCGAACTCTCCATACCGAACAGACGTCCAGGAATATTCTCCCGTACTCTCCTCTCTCAACGATCGGGTATTTAAGAAAGGGGCTTTGTACTATCGTGACTCTACTCTACTGAGGCGTCCAGGAGTTACTCTGTACTCTCCCGTTCGGTTGGCGTCCAGGTATTGTCGCCGAACTCTCCATACCGAACAGGCGTCCAGGAATAATCTCCCGTACTCTCCTCTCTATTCTACTGAGGCGTCCAGGAGTTCCATCTGTACTCTCCCGTTCGGTTGGCGTCCAGGTATTATCGCCGAACTCTCCATACCGAACGGGCGTCCAGGAATATTCTCCCGTACTCTCCTCTTTCTAATGAGATGCTCTGTACTCTCTCGACCGATGGGCGTCCAGGTATTATCGCCGTACTCTCCACATCGGTCGAGCGTCCAGGAACAGACTCTAGTGTGAATCCCTCCAGCAGGCGTCCAGGTATTATCGCCGAACTCTCCTGCCGGAGTCCCTAAGCTGTCCGAGAGCGGCCGTGTGTGTACCTCGTCCTCTCTCTCAGATCAGCTAAGAAGGAAAATGCCTTTGCGGGCCTCTAATTTATACCCAATCGTTGCTATCCGCGGCCGCAGAAATCAACAGACGCGTCGTTAAGCGCGGGTCTCGCGAGCCGCGGCTTCCGCGCCCGCACGCCTCTCCTCACGGGCGGCCTACAAGCGTGTTCGAGAAACGTCTCGATGATCAGGGTTTCTCAAAGCTCCTTTTCTGCATGCTACAGTCTTAATTTATTTATACATGGTATATTAATTATCATAAATAGGATAATAATAAGATGACAATTTAAATTAACTCAATTGGCTGCAGGCGGAGGCCTTAAATATTTTGATGCAAATGATTTGATGTAATTACATTCGAACATTACATTACATTCAATATTGTGTATCGCTGTTCGCCCTAATTAGATTCGATGGGTTATTAACAACGCCAATAGTATTCCCCACACGGACAAAGAGAGAAACATATAATTTACACAACACACTGAAGTTGAAATGTCACTATATAAGCATGAATTTGCATTGATGTTGTCCATCTCTTTTAGTTATCAGCTTGAAGCACTTTCTTTAGTCATTGCGGTACATGCTTGGGGTAGAAGAGCATCGAAATATTTAAGGCCTCCGCCTGCAGCCAATTGAGTTAATTTAAATTGTCATCTTATTATTATCCTATTTATGATAATTAATATACCATGTATAAATAAATTAAGACTTGTTTTTGTCATTTCAGTTCTCTTTTTAATTTAATTTTTTTATTAATTTAATTTTTTAATGTTTTTTAAGCAGTCCGGTTTTTAATTTTTTTAATTTTTTTTACAAAGATAATTTGTATTGGGAATGACTTCTGATAATTATTAATATTATATTATCTTCTATTATTTGTGATTTATTTAATTTCATGTACTTGGCGTATTTTTTGTACTTTTTTGAAGTTTTTATGGGGATCTCACTTTTTTTTACAAAGATAATTTCCATAGATAATGATTTCAAATAATTTTTAATATCATATTATTACCGGGGCTGTGGGGGCCGTCAGTAACAAAAATAATCCCCATAATATATTTATATAATATCATAAATATTATAATAATTTTAAAGAAATAAATTTTTTATTTTATACATATACATGAAAAAGTGCTTGTTTCATTTGCTCGTGCAGCAGGGTTAGACTCTCTTTCAGCTGTTGAAATAATTCTCTTCGTCTGCATCGTTAACTGAAATAGGACACATTTACTAATTATTTATAAATTATCATACGTGCTCATATGTCAAGATAAGTGAATGAATAATTGCTTATGCAAAACCCTACCTTCAAATTTGTGCGTACATAGTCTGACGTAGATCACACTACATCATCTTCTGCTTCGATTATCTGTAAATATATGAAAGCCACATTTTTTTTAGTCATACGACTTAATGTAGAATTTATATAGAAATATAGAAATAGAGTGGCCTTTTGCTATAGTAAGTGTAGAGACTACATAATGTGTCCGAAGGAGGTGAGAGCGTATGGCAGAAAGTCTTGTTGCAGGAAATTTGAATTAAATGCTAATGCTAATAATTCAGCGAAAATGAACGAAGCGATCCAATATTTTTAACGCACAATTTATTGGTGTTAGAGTAATATTTATTTAGTATGTTTATTGGTGAATTGAAATATTGTTAATGGGAATCTAAAACATTAATGAATTAATGAAAAGCGGGGCAACTACTGTGGATTTTATATATTAAAGTATTACGAATGTCTTTCACAAAAGATTGAAAAGCATCAAGGGAGATGTGTTTTCAGCGTACTTTCTTCACTAATGTGACTTGTGTAACGTCCGATTGCCAGGGACAACTGAGCGTTACTGGTTCTCGAGAGGAGAGCGGCGTCCCCTCGAGTATAGGATAGGTGGGGTTTCGTTATTACAGAGTAAAGGAGTAAAATCCAACTTAAACTTTAACAATGGCTTATTTATTCAACAATAATTATACTTTAAGATAACAAATTAATATTAATTACAGCTATGATTATAATGTTTTTTGGTTTTTTATATTTTATGTATCTATATATATATATATATATGTGTGTCGAATTATGTACAAGTTATGTATATGTGTTGCAGTGTACAGCCGCTACCGTCTCCGGAGCGAGCTAATACTCTTGGCAACATCTGCAGTAAGAACAGCCGCTACCGTTTCCGGAGCGAGCTACTTACTTGTGGCAGAGTTTGAGCTCTACACTCTTATGACCTTGCTTTTACCAAGTGCACCAGCCGCTACCGTCTCCGGAGCGAGCTAAATGCCTTTTGTAAGAGCGAGGTTCTATAACCTTTGAATACACAACCGAAAAAGGAGCACCCGTATCTTATCCACTGAAGACCAGCCGCTACCGTCTCCGGAGCGAGCTAAATCTTACTGGCCAGACCTTAGCTACGTCTACGCTTGTGCACTCGCAGGCAGAGTCTTGACTGAACCACTGTGCTACGTACACCTCCTTTTACACCATAATTTTGGCGGGTTAGCGCACGCGCAGTGGTTTTCTCGCTTATTAACCTATATTTTAACTTATATTCTTAACGATGCTTATAATCAATTGTTTCTAGTGTGTTTTGCAATGTTCGTCTTTTTTACATTCGCTTAAATTATAATTTTGTATGTAAGAGTATGTATAGTGAGTCTACGCGTGTCGTAATATATCGCTGTTTTACCGACTGTCGGTAACACCGGGTTTGAGTCCGCGTGGGACGTTACACTTGCTTTACATTGCAAGCAGTCCACCATAATCTATTTTCATAATAATTCTTAATACTATGTGTTAGAACTCTTGGTAAAATACGGAATAATATATTTATTAACAATAAGTGATGGTACAATAGTGAAATACAACTCTGCTAAATATGTCTTTGCACCATGGAGGCCCTGTGCAGACTGAACGGAAAAACCGTCGCCTCCGCATCCTTCGCTGGGTTAACTGCGTCCCTAGAATCAAGACAAAGGGTCGCGGAAAAACCCCAGGCGTCAAGAGGCCCAAACGGTCTCCAACCGCTATCCTGCTTCTATGTGCGTGTAAATATCGTTGCATTCCAACACTATGTCTTTAGAGAAATTTTGTCGATTTACCTTATTTGACAAATTTCCAGAAACTTGTGCGACACAAGATGCTCTGTCTATCTATCTAATCTTCTCTGGACAACCTCCAAGCCTGCGCATTCCCTTCATTTCTAACCAACCAAGCCTGTGCGTCCCCTTCAATTCTACTATCCAAGCCTGTGCTTCTCCTTCATTTTTATGGAAGTCCTGTGCGTCCCATTCATTTCTATAATATAATAAGCTTTACATAAAAACTCTAAATTGCTGGTATATACAAAAATACAAGTATCTGGCAATTTAAATGGAATGCAATTTTTTACTACAATATATTATTTTGTACATGCATGGTCCAAATTTCCAGAGACTTATGCGAAAGAAGATACTTCTTTGTCGAACCTTCTCCGGACAACTTCCAAGTCTGCGTCTCTACTTAAGAAATCTATTAAAAAAATATTGGCGACTTACCTTGTTAATTGAGACAATAATTCAGTCTCCTATTTAGTGTAAAAGCTCCTGACATTTCAAAAAATTTGGACCACTTACATTATTTGACACTTGGCAGGTTATGACGGTTTGACACTTGGTAGGTTATAAAATTCAAAATAGTATAGATAGGTATATATATGTACAATGACGGACGACGATCCCTGCCGAATGATTCCGAGAGTCGACGAATCGACGAACGAAACATGTGTTTGTTCATCGGTGTGCGTGTAACGCGTATACGTTGTGATGTCCCACTATTTTTCGCGCGGTATTATAACGCCACTTCCTCGCAAATCAATCCACAGCCCCATATAAAAACCCCGGAAATGTTATTGCGACGCATATTTACCTTCGTGATCAACACGTGATCATTACTGCGACGCATATTTGGCGTACGTGCCATGGTGCACACCGCGCATACCCTTCACCCTAACCAGTACAAGACAAGGCCACATAAAACCCCTAAACACAAAATCTATTAATAAGTTATTGCGACGCATCTTCAAAGATAAGTCAAGGTGCATACCGCGCATACTCTTCACCCCTAACATTCTCGAAAATAGTATAAATACAAGGTCCCAAAAGGCCAGAGCTCTCTTCTGCGAAACTCTTCTAGTGAACACACTTCTAGTGAATCTCTTCTACGGAAACTTTCTCACGAAGTACCTCGTTTGTTTGACCATTTTACTGTGATTCTAAATAGTAAATTCAGTGTTCAACGAACTATTATACATCTACAACATCTATTGTAAGCGACATCAATTACTTATTTTCTACTACATATCATCTTCATACTATTGCTTTTCTTATCGTTATTGCTTTATTATCGTATTATCTTGCTTTATCATCTTATACTTATTGCTTTTACTAATTATTATTGCTTATTGCATTTCATATTAATAACACTTATTGCATTCCATATACTATTCTCTAGTATTAATCTTATGTATTTCATGTTCATACAAATACTACGCTATTGATAATCATTAATATAAATGTTCTTGTGTCGATGCTTAACGTCAAACGCATCATTATATATATATATATATATTTACCAAGTGCATTAAAAATAAACAACCGCTCTTGTTTCTGAAATAACGTTTCAAATCATTATAAAGATCCTCCAGCTACGAAACCCACCAAACCAAAACAAATCGGTGCAACAGCTGATTTCGGCTCGCGATACCCGAGCATACAGTTTCTTACGGTGTTTACACGGCGTACTTTCACATAGGCCGCGTACGGCCATATGTCTAGACGAATTTCTCGGAAATATTCCTTCTAACTAAGTGCAACGTTAAAATCCACCAAAACAAAAATAAAGTACTCTAACGGGTGTCAATACCGGAGGGATTACGGTCTAAACCTTCCCTGGTCGTTCAGTGATACGAATCTAGCATTCGCGCCTGAATCCTACACACCTTAGTGCCACGAATCACGTATTCGCGCCTAAAATTCCACTTCACCTTCAGAGCCACGAATCACGTATTCGCGCCTGAAATCCTACTCTTCGCAGTGCCACGAATCTGGCATTCGCGCCTGCATCCTACTCTCCGCAGCGCCACGAATCTGGCATTCGCGCCTGCATCCTACTCTCCGCAGTGCCACGAATCTGGCATTCGCGCCTGCATCCCTTCGAACATTCAGTGCCACGAATCTTGCATTCGCGCCTGAATTCCTACTCTCCGCAATGCCACGAATCTGGCATTCGCGCCTGCATCCTACTCTCCGCAGTGCCACGAATCTTGCATTCGCGCCTGAATTCCTACTTTCCGCAGTGCCACGAATCTGGCATTCGCGCCTGCATCCTACTCTCCGCAGTGCCACGAATCTGGCATTCGCGCCTGCATTTCGCTCAAATAAAACCCCATATGTCATTTTCCCCAAAGACCTTCACCCGGGAAGTGACAACGTATTATGTTTGACGAAAAAATTTCTTGGAGAATCAGAATCAGAAGAAAAACTTTACCGTTTCCGACTGATCCATGAGACGATATTATGATATCTCTGTCATGCGTGGACAGATTTTATTGAAATTTGGTCTTTTTCGAAAGCTTATATGCGGTTTACATAAGAAAAATGCCTTTAAATTTAGAAAATATTGCAGGCGTGATGAGATATTAATGAAATAAATTTCAGGATAGGTTGGAATAGCCGTTTCTCGAGTAAATGATAGCGGTAGCGACAGTCGACATATACAGGGTGTCTTTCCTGTACTTGGCGTCGAGACGCTACCGCGTCTCTAGATATATAAAATCCACAGTAGTTGCCACGCTTTTCATTAATTCATTAATGTTTTAGATTCCCATTAACAATATTTCAATTCACCAATAAACATACTAAATTAATATTATTCCAACTCCAATAAATTGTGCGTTAAAAGTATTGGATCGCTTCGTTCATTTTCGCTGAATTATTACCATTAGCATTTAATTCAAATTTCCTGCAACAAGACTTTCTGCCATACGCTCTCACCTCCTTCGGACATATTATGTAGTCTCTACACTTACTATAGCAAAAAGCCACTCTATTTCTATATTTCTATATAAATTCTACGTTAAGTCGTATGACTAAAAAAATGTGGCTTTCATATATTTACAGATAATCGAAGCAGAAGATGATGTAGTGTGATCTACGTCAGACTATGTACGAACAAATTTGAAAGTAGGGTTTTGCATACGCAATTATTCATTCACTTATCTTGACATATGAGCACGTATGATAATTTATAAATAATTAGCAAATGTGTCCTATTTCAGTTAACGATGCAGACGAAGAGAATTGTTTCAACAGCTGAAAGAGAATCTAACCCTGCTGCACGAGCAAATGAAATAAGCACTTTTTCATGTATATGTATAAAATAAAAAATTTATTTCATTAAAATTATTATAATATTTATGATATTATATAAATATATTATGGGGATTATTTTTATTACTGACGGCCCCCACGGCCCCGGTAATAATATGATATTAAAAATGATTTGAAGTCATTATCTATGGAAATTATCTTTGAAAAAAGAAGTGAGATCCCCATAAAAACTTCAAAAAAGTACAAAAAATACGCCAAGTAAACGAAATCAAACAAATAAAAAAAAATAGAAGATAATTACAAAATAAAAAAAGATGTGAAATCAAAATGAGCTGCAAGTACATACCCCTACAGCACACTTCGTTGCAGGAACGTTGCACAGCCGTTGCAGTACATTGCAATGTTGCCGTTTGGTTGCAGGTTGCATTGCAATATTCCTGCAACATTGTGGAAACATTGCCGTGCAATATTGCAATGGCCACGTTTGCGCAATGTTTCTGGAATATTGCGCACACATTGCCGTGGAATATTGCAATGGCTGCGTTTGTGCAATGTTTCTGGAATATTGCGCACACATTGCCGTGGAATATTGCGTACATACTGCCGCACAATATTCCCGGAATATTGCGCACACATTGCCGTGGAATATTGCGCACATACTGCAGTACAATACTCCCGGAATATTGCGCACACATTGGCGTGGAATATTGCGCACATACTGCAGTACAATACTCCCAGAATATTGCGCACACATTGGCGTGGAATATTGCGCACATACTGCAGTACAATACTCCCGAAATATTGCGCACACATTGCCGTGGAATATGGACTTACATATTTTCACTCCTCGCCTACGCAAAGCGTTCGTGAAATGCAAACACACGGAATACAGTCTTAAATACCACAGGAAACCTCCGGGGGAATATATGTGACCGTGAACAATATCTGACATAAGTAATTAATACAATTACTTAGTTAACACTATAAAGTTTAAACAAACTCATAAACTATATATAGCAACAAAAGATATATGTAAAAAAGTGTTTCATGTACCAATTACTGCCACTGTGCCTACTATTGCCATTTAATCTATTGTTCATAACAAAAACATCCCGCGATGTCGAGTGTAAATTTAGAAGTCCGTATTATTAGCGAACGCTGTAGGAACGGCCCCGTGGGCCGTTCAGGCAACATTCGTACATAAAACGGATTGACGCGGAGCGTTCGTGAAATACAAACACACGGAATACCGTCTTAAATACCACAGGAAACTTCCGGGGGAACATAGGCGACCATGGAAAGTATGTGATATTAATAATTAATAACATTACTTAATTATAACTATATACGGTTAAAGCAAAGTGTGAAACTGTAAACAGCGACAAAGGATATTTGTAAAAAAGAAATATTAGATGTCCTGTTTGCGATTCGAGCAGTAGTTACTTTCACCGCCGCTCTCATCTCACCGCAGCACCTCACGGGCAGCGGAACACGACGGCAGATCTACAATCGATCACCGAATCAGATCTGGCAGTCGGTGCGATCACCCAATCGGACCAGCCGTCCGCGCGATCACCCAATTAAAGCTCGCTTCCGCTTGACGCGTCTTTCAGAAGCTTCTGGAAGACACCAAGGCGGAAGCGTTCTTCGGGCTATTGTTCATCGATCTTGTTCACGCAGAGTACGTGTGTAGACGCGTCGGTTTTACGGAAACGTTTAACATGTAACTCGTGAATTCTCTCAGCTCAATCGTGCTCTACTGTGCTCAGTTAAAGTCTCCTTCTCAACCAATTCATTGCTCTCGTCTCAATTATCACGCGATCATCGGTTAAATCGCCGACGGCGTGTGACCGCGTGGTCGTGGTGCGCGGTACACTCTCAACTAGTTTGTATTATTAAGAGCTCAGCACAACGTGCATCGTCTCACTGCTCAAGTAATTCTCTCAGTGTGTTTTATAATAAAGACTACGATCATTTTTACTCAATATACTGTGTTGTGTGCACCTCTTCACTGTCGATCCCTAACCTCACTTTCACCAGCGTGCTCAACCTACATCCATTCGCAAACATGTCCCAAGTACTGCCAGTATCTCTACTATTGCCATTTAATCTATTGTTCATAACAAAAACGTCCCGCGTTGTCGAGTGTGTAACGTACCGCTCATACCGATACTCATTTTTTCATTTCTATTACTCTATATCAGTTATTATTGACACTTTATAAACTAATAGTATTAAGGATATATGCGAGCGACACACAATATGGCGGGAATCAGCGAATCAAGCGACGCGCAGCGCATGCGCATGACCGCCTAACTAACCGCGAATTTAGTGCCGCGAACGACACAAGCGCGCGTGCGCAGCCCGCGCGATAAACCGGACGCGGAATAAACTAAGTGCAGAGCGTGAACCGGCGGGAACCGGATGTTAATTATAATTGGTACGCGAGACCGGGCGACTAGCGATTGGCGAGAGTAAGGTATCGCCAAACAGTATAAATATGGGCCTGCCAGCAGCAGAGAGCAGACTTGGTTCTGCCACCGAACCAAGGACTGAGGCCGCTTTAGTTAGCCCCTCAGCTAGACGAAGTTTATCTAAGACTCATTCCTGACATCTTTTTTTTTTTTTTTTTTTGTGACGTGGAGAAATCCCTAACGGATACCCCGCCCCCCGGGGGAGGGACGGGGTTGTGTGGGACTTGCACCCACTAAAACTCCACGGTGGTCGTCCTCGGGCGCGGAGTCGCGCGCTCGAGGGGGAGGACTTTTTGCGGGAGCAAACTAACGATTCATCCGCTACCTCCCTCTCAGCGCAGTGCAAACTCCACGCTCAACAGCCCCGCGCGGCGGCGCGCGGCGTCTTCCCAAAACTCCGGCGACGCGAGACGGACCACGCCTCCGCGTCGCCACTTCTGGGGGGGTCGCATGATGTTGTGGAGGGGTGAGCGTGCCTCCCGGCACCCCCACCCCGCGACCCCCCGCGGTCGAGCAGTGACCCGGACGCGGAGGCGGCACTAGGTCATATGGTCAATTGACCGCCGTACTCACCCTGTACCTGCTCGACCGCCTTCCTCGGGAGCGCGCTAAAAACGGCGCCAATGGCGCGGCTCCGGGGGAGCAGCAGATGGTCGGCTGCTCCCCGTCATTCCTGACACCAAACTAAACCTTCCATTTCGAGGCCGCTTTAATTAGCCCCTCAAACCTTCCATTTCGAGGCCGCTTTAATTAGCCCCTCAAACCTTCCATTTCGAGGCCGCTTTAATTAGCCTCTCAACCTTCCATTTCGAGGCAGCTTTAATTAGCCCCTCAACCTTCCATTTCGAGGCCGCTTTAATTAGCCCCTCAACCTTCCAGTCCGAGGCCGCTTTAATTAGCCCCTCAAACTTCCATTCCGAGGCCGCTTTAATTAGCCCCTCAAACTTCCATTCCGAGGCCGCTTTAATTAGCCCCTCAAACCTTCCATTCCGAGGCCGCTTTAATTAGCCCCTCAAACCTTCCATTTCGAGGCCGCTTTAATTAGCCCCTCAACCCTTCCATTTCGAGGCCGCTTTAATTAGCCCCTCAAATTTCTATCCTAACCCTAGAATGCGTGGGCCAGCTAATAGGCACCAGAAGATACTGCCTAAATTCTACTTCCATCCTATAAAGCGTGGGCCAGCTGATAGGGAACAGGAAGCCGAATCTGAGAGAAGGAACTCTCTCGATATTCAACTAAACATTCAAATACCGACCTAGCGTCATTCTTATAATACACACCGACTTAGCGTCGTGACTTACGATTTAGTATCGTACCTTTATATCTTTAATATTAATTAACGTTTTAAGTACTATTATACTGACTTAGCGTCGCGCTTCTGTGTTCAATTAGAGATTAAGCATAATTTTCTTACACAACTATACGTTCTGTAATACCAACTTAGTGTCAAAACTCAAACGATATATTTTATTACCGACCGACACGTCGTTATATAATTATCTACCGTTCTGTTAACTATCGACTCCGTGTCACATTCTATCGATCATTTCGACCTAGCGTCAAAAACCTTTACTTGAATAAATGATCTTTGTTATTTCCTGTTAAAAGAAGGACTCTCGTTTCTTGAAATTCATTTCTTTATCGCACGCCACCCGAACCAATCCCACAATTCCACGAGTAACCGCTCTATTCGTGGAAGCACCTGTAACTCACGGCACAGTCTCGTTTGAGAACGTTACAGGTATAAAATTTTGGTGACAGCGGTGGGATAATAATTGCTTTAAACCGCAAACGTGTGGCAAGGGATAATATACTCTCCTAGCGAAGAACAAGACTCCGGCTCGAAGGACCAAAAAATGTTTAGAAAATATCGGATCAGCGCCGTTGGAATCTGCGATTTCTGGAACGTTCGGGAATCTTCGAGAGTGTTCTGCGTGACCGTCGCGTGTGACCTATAGGACAACAATGAGTCATCTCATAACTAGTCAACGTGACCTCAGCGGTCGAATCGCACGCGCGTTCGACAGTCTAAAGTAATTAGACGCTAACAATTGGACAAAGGCGAACGTATCTACTCGCTTGGGTGCCCTACGCAAAATTGGGCCAAGTTTGAGGCGCAGCTCGACAAATTGATCGCCATGTCCGCCGATCCTGACCTAGCAGGCGAACCGTATTCGAAGGAAGATCAGCCATCGGCGATGGAGGAGATTTTCTGGAACAGGAGGCCCTGCTGGTGGAGAAGTTGGAGGAGCTCACCAACTTGGAGCAGGTCGCGAAGCAGCATGGAAAGTGCTAGAAGATCGGTATGCTAACCAGCGGTTAGCGGTCAAAGCATTAATGGCGACCATCTTCAATTTGCCCATGCTTACCCGAGAGTCAGGGCCTGACCTCTAACGGGTTTACTACACCTTGTGCGACTTCGTCACGGCTCTCGCTACCCTCAACAGGCCCTACGACACCACCGGCGATTGGCTCGTTCACGTGGTGGCTGAGCGGCTGGATCCCCAATCTCGGCGAGAATGGGAGACCCTCATCGCACGGACAAAACTCCTCCGACTTTCATCGAGATGAGGACTTCTTGGAAGGGAGGGTTAACACCGTCGAGGCACTGGAGGAGAGCAGCAAGGGCCAGGGCGGACGTCCTCCTCGACCGACGCACACCGCGTAATTGGCAACGCTCTGCTGGCCGCTCCTGAACGCCGCTCGACGACATCCCGCGGTCGCGTCGGCTGCTTGTTGATGTCGAGGCTACCGCAATGCTGGCGCAGCTGACCTAAGGAAAATTTGCTATCCCTATAGGCCCGCTGCAAAGGGAGCACGGCCAAGCGAGCTGGACTCGGTTTAAGCTAATAATCGTCTCGCGTAGAATTTAAGCGTTTGTTTATATATTTTTTTCTTACCTGTTTAGATTAGCAGGGAGATCACGATTGCTACTACCCGTGCGTTTGCTGCCGGGAGTTCACTGGAATGTTGCTGCTCGCGTGTGTTTGCTACCGCGAGATAAACTGCGTCAACGCTGCGGCGTTGAACGACGCCTCCACACGAGCCCAGCGGCGCCGTTGCCGCGCGATCGGGCTATGCCATGTCTACGCCATAACGACCATCTTGGAAACTATTCATCGGGCCGATGAATGGCGGGAGGAAATGTTAAGAGAATTCTGCATCTTAACGCCATCTCCCAGGCGTATCGTTAATTAGATAATGGCACCGGTCCGCTGACTCATGTGGAGCGCCGAAAACGGCCCCTTCCATCGCCTTACAACCGATGGAAGGGGGACTGCTTCTGCCTTCCCGGAAATCGGGCTGATTTCCTGGATCTCGTTCTGTACACGACACTTGTCGACGAGCCGTCTTCAAAGTCACTTTGCTTATCGCTGCTTTAATTTTGCTGTGCTTAGGGATTCGGGCCGAATACACGTGCTTTGTTCATCCGCTGGTTTCGCGTTGTAAAGGGCATCGGGCCGAGCCCACGTGCATCGCGCTGCTTATTCAAAAAACCCTACCGCGTAGGAGCATGCCTACCGACGGAGCAACCGGTAGTGCCCCAACTCACGTAGACGCAGTTGTAGAAGAATTACAACGCCTACAAATTAGTCAAGATAGTTCGCGTCAACCGCATACTAGAATTCGCGATGCCGCGGACACGGTTCTAGCTTTCGACGGACGAAACATTACGATTCATCAATTTACAAAATGCTGTAGAAACGCGAAAAATATGATCGCGCCGAACGCCGAATATGGCTTAGTACAACTAATCAAATGTAAATTATTCGGGCAAGCCTCTCGAGTTATACTAAACGGGGATTATAATACTATAGAGGAAGTAATTAAGGTCCTCAACGCTCGTTTCGCACCACTCCATACTTCAATTCAATTATATGGAGAAATGTCAAAAATCGCTCCGATACCAAATGAAGCAACTGTTGATTATAGCAGTCGAGTGTAACGTTCGGCTGTCCGGGGACAACTGAGCGTCGAGGTCCCTGACGGGAGAGCGGCGTCCCCTCAAGTATAGGATAGGTGGGGGTTCTACTCTACAGATTAAAGATTAAAATCTATGGCTTCTAAACTTAACAATACTTATTTATTCAGTTACACTTAGTTTAAATAACAATAATGAAATAATAACTAATTAATATTGCTTACAGACTACGAGTAAATATTCTTATTTTTGGGTTTTTCTATGTTTTTTTTGTATTTAATATGTTAATTAATATGTATGAATATATGTATGTATGTATTGAGATATGTCGCAGTGTACGGCCGCTACCGTCCCCGGGGCGAGCTCGTACTCTTGGCAACGTCTGCTGCAAGAAGGCCGCTACCGTTTCCGGGGCGAGCACACTTCTGTCGGCAGAGTTCTACTCTTACGTCGATTCGCGTATTACAGTGCACGGCCGCTACCGTCTCCGGGGCGAGCTCAATACTCTGTAATACTAGCTGCAAGACGGCCGCTACCGTTTCCGGGGCGAGCTCGTACTCTTAGCTATGTCTGCTGCTAGAAGGCCGCTACCGTCTCCGGTGCGAGCACACTTCTGTTGGCAGAACTTTCGAATGAACCGCGTAGCTGCGTGCGCCTCCTTTTATACTGAGAAATTGGCGGGCTGGCGCATGCGCAGTGGGTCGCTGTTTGTTATTTTGTGTTTTACTCACTTATTATATAATATTATGTTTTGCGTTTTTACTAATACTTATAATTAATTATTCCTAATGTTCTTATAATAATTATTCTTCTAACATTTATCTAAATCATAAATTATACATAAAAGTCTTATAATACGTTTACGCGGTAATAGAAAATAGGTTACATGGTAATAGAGATTGGTTCCTACTTTACCGACAGTCGGTTTCTAATGGTTTGAGTCCCCGTGGGACGTTACACCTCCCCCCCCCCTGGGGGATCTCTCGTCCTCGAGAGATTGGAACGGAGGTGGGGAATGGAATGGACATTTGATTTTTATGTGTATATATGGGAATATTTATTTATGTTTCCCTTAAATAATAATTATTTTGGCCTATATGGGTTGGCTGCTCCAGTGCCAAATAACCCAAGAAGTCGCCATATTCGTCGTCTTGGGTCCTCTTTCGGTAGAGCCCTGTACATTTCCCAGTCTGGGTCAGGAATATCGATAGGGTTTAATCGTGGCCATTTCCGGGCTGGTACCTCCGGTATTTTGAATTCCGGGGTGTTCGGAAATATGAAATCCGGGGTCTTCGGAAATTCCGGAGTTGTCGGAAGAGCGAAGTCCGGATGAGTATTAGGTGGTGACTATATAGGAAAGGTTTTGTTAGTTTAGAAAAAATTTCATGGTTAAAAAGAGGTTTTACCAGTTTTTCCGGGCTTTGCGGAAGCGGGGTAATTAATGGGGGTATGGGAACCATCTCCATAAATATTCGGTCTAATTCTGGTTTAATTTTTGATTCTCTGGAATGTCGACTGCCCGATCGCTTTGGCATTTTAACACCGTCTGAAGTGTAGCGCAGACGCGAGTTTGAACGGAACAATTCTTTTTGGCGCCCTCTAGCGGACTTTTCAAGAATTAAATTTGTGTGCAACTATGTTGCCTATGCATTTATATTCGTCTGCTACTTAGTGTCTATTTTTTCCCTTAATTTATAGGTTTTAGGTTAAGTTTCATTTGTTTTATGTAGAAAAATAGAATGTATTTATTGAGATGAATGATAGATGACGGTGTGAGTATTTATTACATTCTGTGTGTGTGTGTAGTGTGTAGCTGTAAAGTGTAATGTAGAATGAGATGAATGATGAATATAAAATAGTAAAATATAAAAAAAAGTGTGTGTATTAATTACATTTTGGATGTGTGTGGGGCGTGTATATGTTGAGTGTGGTGTGTGATATATATATACTTTAAAGATTTAGTGCATCTTTGCATTCCCTGCATTCCTGCACTGGTTGTGCCACGTATAATATTCTTCGACAAATACGGCAAATTCGCCAACGTCGTAGGTTGTACTTTGAGTATAAATGTGTTGCCAATGCATCCTCCTCCTCGATCTCCACTCTCTGTGTGCACATGACACAAATTACAGAGTGTTTATAATAAAAAACATCCCTGTCGTATACTTTTTTCAAGCACACAGGTCCTGACCTTTTAGGTGTATATATGTGTATTTCGTGCTTCGTATATACTTTTGTTACAATGGAGAAATCCTTTGTTCGCACCTCCTTATATAGCCTCCCATGCAGGGTTGCAACTTTTTATGGTAAATTCGCCTGTTTTACGAGGTTCTTATGGACGATCCTAGTTTGTTTCGAATTAATTTCTATTTTTAAATTGCTTTTCTCCAGGATTTCAATGATCCGGTAGGGTCCGCTGTATTCTGGTCCCAATTTTTCCTTTCTTGGTTGCAATAACCATACGTAATCCCCTATTTTGTAGTTTTGTGGTTGAATCTTCCGGTCGTAATAATGTTTCTGGCGAACTTTTGACTCTTCCAGGTTTTTTCGCGCCATTTGTCGGATGTGATATAGTTTATCTATCAACTTGTCGACATAGTCCGGATACGTTTTAATGTTGTCTGTTGAGGGAATACTGGAAGGAAGTCGTGCTTTTCTTCCGAAAACAAGTTCGTGAGGCGTAAATTTCGTGCCTTCGTGAGTGCTAGTATTATACGAGAACATTGCTTGAGGTAACCACTGATCCCATTGCTTTTCTTTTGATACATAATGTCGTAGGTATTCGACGAGGACATGGTGACTTCTCTCCAAAGATCCATTAGACTGAGGATGAAATGCAGAGGTTCGATACTGTTTGATGTGAAATGCTCTAGCAAATTTCTTCATGAGGGCACTCATAAAATTTGGTCCCTGATCAGTAAGGATTGCTTTAGGACTTCCAAATTTAGAGATGAAATGCTCTGTAAATGCCTTAGCTATGTCCTCTGAGGTAACACTTGCCAATGGAATAGCGAGAGAATATTTAGTCATGTTGTCCTGGATAGTAAGTATGTAACTATTTCCTATATTTGTGAAAGGTAGTGGTCCTACTATGTCCATAGAAATCTTATCAAAAGCATCGACAGGTGTGTCTGTTAGTATCATGGGTTCCTTGTTCTTTACTCGTACCAGTTTAGTTTTCTGGCATTCCAAGCAAGTCTTTATAAACTGTGTTATCTCGTACTTCATATTCTTCCAGTAGTATTTACTTCTTATGCGATGATATGTCTTAGTTATTCCCTTATGTCCGCCTATAGGTGACTGATGGTTCTCCTGGATGATCTGCTGTCTATCTTGTACAGGAGGTGTTAGAAGGGTGCCTTTGCAGAAGATGAATTGGATATCTTCTTGTATGAATATTAGTTCTCTTAAATTTCGTAATTGATTTAATAAAATTTTATCCTCTTCTGATGAGATGTATACTTTTGTGGCTTTTCAGATACCAGGTATGTATGAAGTGACCTCAGCGAGTTGTATACGTCTTCTTCTGTTGGATGTTCTGGTGTGATGAGTCCAAGGATTGTGTGCTTCCCTTCCTTAATTTTTACTAACTCCAATTCTTAATGGTTGCGGAATTTTGTGAGGTTTTATATACTTTTCTTTATATAATTTCCCTCCTGATGGTCCGATTGGCCTGCCTTGTGGATTTATGAATGTTACTATGTATCCTTTGCCCATCCATAAGTGATCTTCCACCTCTGTATTTTGGTTTTTAACAGGAATATTTGATACTATCCTTGGTTTGGCTGGTGTGGGTTGTTTGTGTCGTGGAGAATGTGGGGGAAGAGATAGTAATGGTGGAGGATGAGAGGATGGTGGAGGAGGAGTAAGTATCCTTCCTTTCCTTATCGTTATTGGCGTTATGGGGCCTGTGTCCGTGCTGGATTTTAATTTTGGTTTCTTCTTTTTAGGTGCATGGTGAGTGTTCTTTTCTGAAGTTGACTTTGCGTCAATCTTGGGAGGATCCTTATAATTGTGTTTGGGTATTACGACTGTTTCATCAATTTCTTCTATTAGATCCTCTTCTTTCTTGACGCGAGGTTTCTTGATTAGAGGGGGTTTATAGGGTGTCACGACTTGCGGGGGTCCGTGTATTTGGACTTGGGGCGTCACGACTTGCGGGGATGCGTGTATTTGGACTTGGAGGGCCGCGTGTATTTCTACGGGTACGGAGATTTGATGAGGCGCGTATCGAGGGGATGTATGCATTTTCGTTTCAACATTCCGTTTTTTAGTCCCGGGACGAGAGGAGGAGGTGTTCGTACTTTGCTTTTTCCGTTTTAATTTTTTCCGCTTGAATTTTAACGCATCGCTTTCGTCATATGAAGAGGAATCAGTTTCTGAGGAGCTAATTATTACTTGTTTGTGTGGAGCTGGATTTCCAGAGGTTGATGCTGTAGTTTCCCTTTGTCGGGTTGGAAATTGATGAAATTCTTTTAATTTTTTGTTCTCGTGTGAATTTGTGTCCGAGTGAGCTCTTTTCGCGTGTAATAGTAGTGAAATCGGATTCCTAGCCAGGCTTGGGATTTAAGTGATCTTTTCGGCCGAGTTTCAGAGGCGACGCCTCCTTTCTCTCGCCGCGCGTCTTGGCCCCCGCGGCGGCCCAGAAGCCTCGAGCGCCTCAGGCCCGTGCCGTATGAACCGCGCGTGGCGCATTGGGGCGACACCCGTATTAATCGGTTTCCACATCACCCATGGGGTACTATTATCGATGCGTTTTTTTTTGTCAGTGGTATCCCCTGTAGGCCTATTCCACTGTGCCGCGTGATAAAAAATAGAGTGGAAAAGCGCGTTTTATTATCAAAATTTTAAACATGTTTGGGAAAACTAGATTTTCGCGCACGTATCGACAATTTAGATTTAGATTTACCCAGCACGTCGAAACGTGCGCGAAAATCTAGTTTTCCCAAACATGTTTAAAATTTTGATAATAAAACGCGCTTTTCCACTCTATTTTTTATCACGCGGCACAGCGGAATAGGCCTACATGGGATACCACTGACAAAAAAAACGCATCGATAATAGTACCCCATGGCTGATGTGGAAACCTATTGATACGGGTGTCGCCCCAATGCGCCACGCGCGGTTCATACGGCACGGGCCTGAGGCGCTCGAGGCTTCTGGGCCGCCGCGGGGGCCAAGACGCGCGGCGGGAGAAAGGAGGCGTCGCCTCTGAAACTCGGCCGAAAAGATCACTTAAATCCCAAGCCTGTCCTAAACAATGCGTCCGCGTTTGTGTTGTATTTCCCTGGTTTATATAAAATTTTATAGTCGCATTCTGCTAATCTAATTTTCCTGCGCATTAATCGAGATGTACGATTAGAGAGATTCTGAAGTCATTCTAATGGTTTATGGTCTGTTATTAGATAAAATTTTCGTCCGTAAACGTAAGGTCTGAAGTGAAAAACTGCGTATATTATTGCCAATAATTCCCGTTCTGTAGGAGAATATCGTGTTTCGGCGTCGTTTAAAACGCGAGATGCGTAAGCTACCGGTAAATCTTTTCCTATTTCCCCTTGACTAAGAACCGCACCTACAGCAATACCTGAGGCGTCTGTCGTGATGTTGAATACTTTATCGAAGTCCGGGAATTGTAAGGTGGGTTCCTTGCAGAGAGCTTCCCGTAAGGTTTCAAATGCTTTCTGCTGTTTGTAGGTCCACTCGAATTGGTAATTCTTCCTAGTGAGATTAGAAAGTGGTCTTGCAATTTTTGAAAAATCTTTTATAAATTGCCTATAATATCCGCTTAGTCCCAGGAATTGTTTGACGTTTTTGACTGTAGTAGGTGTTGAAAATTCCTTTACAGCTATTACTTTCTTCGGGTCAGGTTTGACTCCGTCCTCTCCTATTATGTGTCCCAAGTATGATACTTCTTTCTTCAAAAATTCGCATTTGTCCGGTTGAAGGTGGAAATCCGATTCTCTTAATCTGTTCATTAGTCGTTTAAATTTAGTTGCGTGTTCTTTTAATGTACTGGCGTATATAACGATATCGTCTAGATATACGAAAAGCTCTATTCCTTGAAGCCCAGTTAAGACCTGGTCCATTAGTCTCTGGAATGTGGCTGGTGCATTTTTAAGTCCAAATGGCATTCTAGTGAATTCGTTGGAAATCGTAGTGCCCGTAAATTGTAGAGAATGCTGTTTTATGTCGATCGTCTGGATGCATTGGAATTTGATGAAATCCAGATGCAAGATCAAATACCGAAAAATACTTTGCACTTCCTAACTGATCTAGTATGTCAGTTATATTTGCCAGAGGATAAGCATCTCCAATTGTTAGTTCGTTTAATTTTCTAAAGTCAATTACGACTCTGGACTTTTTATTTCCTTGAGCGTCTTCTTTCTTGGGTACAATCCAAATCGATGAATTATAAGGTGAAGATGATGACTGTATGATTCCTTTTTCAAGCAATTCTTTAGTCTGTATTCTAACTTCTTCCTTATATGCTTGGGGATACCTGTATTATTTTGTAAAAACAGGAACGTTGTTTTCTGTAATAATTCTATGGTATGTTTTGTTTGTCGCTTCCAGTTTTTCCCCTGGAAGGTAGAATCTATCTGCATGTTCCTTTATTAGTTGTTCGACGCTGGCCCGTTCTTCCGAGTTTAGGTGATCCAATCGTAATAATTGTAGTAATTGGTGTGTTCTGTCAGTTCTTTTATATGTGGTTGTCGTTTCTTCTTCTGCAGGTATTTCTTCAAATTCTTCTAATTCGACTGATGGTACTGGAATTTTGATGTCCTTTGTAGATGTGTTTATAGCAAAAAGATATGCTACACCGTTGTTATTCGAAACCAGTGCGTTTCCCATGTGTATATTAGGGTGGATATTAATTTTTGGGATATATCCTGTTTTAGATTGTGTATTAAGCACCCGCACATATATTTGGCTTCGTGCTCTTGCTGGTATCGTAATCATTTCTGGATCGATAAATGGAATAATTTCCATTCCAATTGTTATCTCTGACTTCATGTAGTCGATGGTTGCTCCATTTGTTTGGAAGAATTCCGTACCTAGTATTCCATCTTGTTTAATAGGGAGATCCTCCACAACATGGATAATAATTTCTGTGTTTAAAGTCCTTATTTTGATATATCCTATTGTGCTGAGTAGGCCGTCCGTAATACCATTGAGGTCGAACAAGGTGTCCGTGTATATTGATATGTTCGGTGAAACAGCACTTCTCTTGATGACATTTAGATCGGATCCAGTGTCGATCATCAACGTTGCGTGGTTCTCGCTGAATCCTACATCAGAAAGAAGGATGCTAGGAGGTTTTCTTATTTGCTCCGTTTTTAATCTAAGTATGGCCTGCCTACGTACCATACGGGGTTGTTTTTCTTCTCTTTCCTTTCTATCGAAGTATATCTTCTTTCTACATTGGTCTATTGTGTGGCCTCTAAATTTGCAATATTCGCAGAATACTTCTGGTTTCTGTATTCTTTCTGCATAACTTTTACTTCTGCATTCTTGTATCGTGTGACCTGGTCTTTTGCAGTAATCGCAGTACACATTGGATTGAGGAGCTCTGTTCGTGTAACCTTGGCTTCTACAATCTCGTGTTGTGTGACCTGGCCTTCGGCAATTATCACAGTATACGGTAGATTGAGGGGCTCTATTCGTGTAACTTCGGCTCCTACAATCTTGCGTCATGTGACCTGGCCTTCGGCAGAAGTCACAGAATGTATCGTTCCACGGGCCGTTTCGTGCTCCGTTTTGTGCTCCGTTTCGGCTCCTACATTCTTGCGTTGTATGTCCTGTTCTATGACATTGTTGACAGGTTTTTTGCTGCCAGTTGGTTCGTGAGATTCGGCTGCTATAAGCAGTAGCAATATGGCCGTATCCAAGGCAATTCGCACACTGGTCAGTCGGTGGTATTCCTGCTGCTTCTCTTGTTCGTAGTTGGTTTTCATTATGTTCCGCTTCTGCTTTAATGGCGACATTGATAGCGCAGTCAAGATTGCTGAAGGTGTGGTCATATATTCTATTATGAATTTCCGTTTTGAGTCCCGTTAGAAAGGCTTTAATGGCGTTTTGTTCCGCGTTTGTATTAAATTGATTTACATGAGTCGGTACCTCTATTGCATTGCAATGTTTAATCTGAAGTAAGAGGTTGGATACGCGACTGCTGTAATCTACCGTCGTTTAATTATATAGTTGTGCAATTTTCGATAATTCGCCATATAATTGTATTGAAGTATGTAATGGAGCAAATCGTGACTCTAATACCGAAATGAGATCATCGATTGAATTATAGTCTCCGCTTAATACTACTCTAGAATCTTGTCCGAAAAGCTTATTCTTTATAAGTTGTACTAATCCATACTCTGCGTTCGGATTAACCATGCGCCGTGCATGTCGGCAGCTTTTTATAAATTGGTGTATCGGTATGTTTCTACCGTCGAAAGAGGGGACTGTGTCCGCAGTGTCGCGTAGGCTAATATGTGGTAATTGAGAATATGTACTCGTAGATGTATTCATATTAATCTGTGGATTTGAAGGTCCTGGAGCGTCTACTGTAATATTTCCTGGAGTTTCTGTAGTCTCCTCAGTTTGAGTTTCCGTATTTATTGTGAGGTTAGCCATTGCTTCTCCAATTGTGTTAGGCATTGTGGAGTTTTAAAGCCTCTGTAAAATTTAGAGAAAGAAAAATTTCTTGGAAAATACTCACTTATGGAGTGATTTCACTAACGAAATAGTTCTTCAAATTGAATTTATTCTCTAAACGAATGAGAAATCCCACCGCTGTCACCAAAAAATATCCGACCTGTAACGTTCGGCTGTTCAGGAACAACTGACGTGAGGTCCCTGAGGGGAGAGCGGCGTCCCCTCAAGTATAGGATAGGTGGGGGTTCTATTCTACAGACTAAAGATTTAAATCTAAGGCTTTTAAACTCAACAATACTTATTTATTTAATAAAACTTACTCTAATAACAATAACGATAAATTAATATTGCTTACAACTATGAGTAATATTCTTATTTTTGGATTTTATGTGTTTTTTATGTTTAATACGCTAGTTAATATGTAATATATGTATTGTGTTATGTACTTCCGCAGTAAGATCGGTCTGCTGCCGTTTCCGGAGCGGGTCCCAATTCTTTTGGCAGAGTTTTTAGTCTAGGCTTCTGCAGTAAGATCGGTCTGCTGCCGTTTCCGGAGCGGGTCCCAATTCTTTTGGCAGAGTTTTTATTCGAGGGTTCTGTAGACTTTGCCTTCGCTAAGCGGTTAAGCTGCTACCTACTAATAGGAGCAACGCTTGAAACCTCCGTGAAGACAAAGTTCTCAACCTTCAAATGGTAGGTCCAAAGAGGAGCACCCGTACCTTTTTAACACTGAGAACCAGTCGCTACCGTTTCCGGAGCGTGCTGAAATTCTGCTGGATGGTACTTAAGCTGCCTCCAGGCACTAGCATTCGTTGGTCGCAAGAACGTATTCGAATGAGCGCGCCCTGTGCTGCGCGCGTCACCTTTTATACCCGAGAATTGGCGGGCTGGCGCATGCGCAGTAAGTCGCTGTTTGTTATTTCGTGTTTTGCTTGCTTATTACTTATTATTTTGTCTTGCGCTTTAACTAATACTTATAATTAATTATTCTTAACATTTCTATAATATTTGTTTCTCTAATATTTGCTTAAATTATAAATTATGTACAAAAGTCTTTACAATGCGTTTGCGTGGTAATGGAATACAGTTGTATGGTAATGAAGATCGGTTCTGTTTTACCGACAGTCGGTTTTTACCGGTTTGAGTCCCCGTGGGACGTTACACTCGACATCGCGGGACGTTTTTGTTATGAACAATAGATTAAATGGCAATAGTAGAGACACTGGGGACATCTAATATTTCTTTTTTACAAATATCCTTTGTCGTTGTTTACAGTTTCACACTTTGCTTCAACCGTATATAGTTATAATTAAGTAATGTTATTAATTATTAATATCACATACTTTCCATGGTCGCCTATGTTCCCCCGGAGGTTTCCTGTGGTATTTAAGAATATATTCCGCGTGTTTGTATTTCAGGAACGCTCCGCGTCAATCCGTTTTATGTACGAATGTTGCCTGAACGTCCCACCGGGCCGTTCCTACAGCGTTCGCCAATAATACGGACTTCTAAATTTACACTCGACATCGCGGGACGTTTTTGTTATGAACAATAGATTAAATGGCAATAGTAAAGACACTGGCAGTACTGGGGACATCTAATATTTCTTTTTTACAAATATCTTTTGTCGCTATTTACAGTTTCACACTTTGCTTCAACCGTATGTAGTTATAATTAAGTAATGTTATTAATTATTAATATTACATACTTTCCATGGTCGCCTATGTTACCCCAGAGGTTTCCTGTGGTATTTAAGAATATATTCCGCGTGTTTGTATTTCAGGAACGCTCAGCGTCAATCCGTTTTATGTACGAATGTTGCCTGAACGTCCCACCGGGCCGTTCCTACAGCGTTCGCCAATAATACGGCCTTCTAAATTTACACTCGACATCGCGGGACATTTTTGTTATGAACAATAGATTAAATGGCAATAGTAGGCACAGTGGCAGTGATTGGTACATGAAACACTTTTTTACAAATATCGTTTGTTGCTATATATAGTTTATGAGTTTGTTTAAACTTTATAGTTTTAACTAAGTAATTGTATTAATTACTTATGTCAGATATTGTTCACGGTCGCATATATTCCCCCGGAGGTTTCCTGTGGTATTTAAGACTGTATTCCGTGTGTTTGCATTTCACGAACGCTTTGCGTAGGCGAGGAGTGAAAATATGTAAGTCCATATTCCACGGCAATGTGTGCGCAATATTTCGGGAGTATTGTACTGCAGTATGTGCGCAATATTCCACGCCAATGTGTGCGCAGTATTCCGGGAGTATTGTACTGCAGTATGTGCGCAATATTCCACGGCAATGTGTGCGCAATATTCCGGGAATATTGTGCGGCAGTATGTACGCAATATTCCACGGCAATGTGTGCGCAATATTCCAGAAACATTGCACAAACATGGCGATTGCAATATTGCACGGCAATGTTTCCACAATGATGTAGGAATATTGCAATGCAACCTGCAACCAAACGGCAACATTGCAATGTACTGCAACGGCTGTGCAACGTTCCTGCAACGAAGTGTGCTGTAGGGGTTATAGAAATAAAGGGGACGCACAGGACTTGGATAAAAATGAAGGGGACGGACAGGCTTGGTAGTTGTCCGGAGACGATTAGATAGATAGACAGAGCATCTTGTTTCGCACAAGTTTCTGGAAATTTGTCAAATAAGGTAAATCTACAAAATTTGTCAAACGACATAGCATTAAGAATTATTAAGAAAATAGATTATGGTGGACTGCTTGCAATGTAGAGCAAGTCACATTAGTGAAGAAAGTACGCTGAAAACACATCTCCCTTGATGCTTTTCAATCTTTTGTGAAGGACATTCGTAATACTTTAATCCCCATAAAAACTTCAAGAAGGTAAAAAAATTACGCCATGTAGACGAAATCAAACAAATAAAAAAAATAGAAGATAATTACAAAATAAAAAAATGATGTGAAATCAAAATGAGTTGCAAGTACATAAAGGTGCTTTCCCGCTGCGTGCAAAGACGGCACTGTGTAACGCAATGTAAGATTCGGTGATTTCCACCTGTGCTTAATAATATTAAGCAGATATATTTCTATAAAAATAAATATTTCAATACCAATAAATATTTTATTCAAAATACTTGGCGCTGCGCCTCGAATTGGTGTTGCTAAACTGAATAAATATGTATAAATTGCATTAATCTTTCCTTTTTTCCTGTGAGTGCGTTCGTAATGTATTTTAGATTGTAAGTGAGTTATTGTAAATTATTAATTTACTATTAATAAGACAATTAACATTTCTTCGGTTTCGCAGCACCAAGTATTTTGAATAAAATATTTATTGGTATTGAAATATTTATTTCGATAGAAATATATCTGCTTAATATTATTAAGGGGGTAGACACGTCACGTGACCTGGCCGATTCGGCAGGTCGGTATCACAGCAGGTTTTTTCTGCACAGAAATGGTAACACCGATAGATCGACGACTGCCCGGTGAACGCGAGAGGGAGCTGTTTGCTATTTCCGTATTCTATTCTGAATAAGGAAATAAATTCCTTGCTGTTGCGTTGTACTTGTAAATATTTAAACGGAAGGTCTGCTGGTAGAGCAAACGTAGACAATTCATTTAATTACTTAAAATGTACTTATGCTATAATATGTTACGTTGGCCGTAAGGAGTTATAAGTGAAAAGAAAAAATAGATGAGCGGATGTCCCCAGAAAACGAAGTTTGTTATGTTAGGTTAGACATTTTTTATTAGCAAAACGCTGAAGCAAAACATGAAAGTTATACACTTATTATAAGATAATTAAACGTCCCATGCAGAAAGCAGTTATTGAACAAACATTATATATAAAATTGAGTTGGTGCAATAGTGACTTTAGATTGCAATTGCTTATTCGATGGTTTTTCATATGCGCTAATACACTCGCCGCTGGTATTGCGATGTTGTCATCGATTATACAGAAACAGAATTTGTTTATTTTTCATCGCATCAATATGAAAGTGACATCAATGGATTCCTCGCATTCTCCCGATTAAATTGACAGAAAAATATTTAAATCTGACAATTTTTAACGAAATAGGCTTTCAATTCTGCAAACAAATATTTCACGTAATTTCCTTAATTATGATCCGTGTTATATCATTTTTAGGGCCAATTTGATCGAGAAAGCATAAGGAATTGATTGACGTAAAGAGATTTCGTAAAGATCGGATTAGAAATTGCAAAACTTCAGATTCATCAGTGCTTAGTGCGCAACATTATATGGCCCCGCTGGTTTCGAGCGTCGAAGCCGATGAAACTCAGCGAGACACATGATTGCTGGCGAGCATCGCGTTTGACGACTCTGGCTAAAGAATCACCTTGTACAAATGCTAAGAAACGATAGTGTGAAGTGGCGGCGCGTTTCAATTGCACATTGGCAATACCGTAGATTCTAGGGCCTATAATATTAGCTCCGCGTTAGGATGTTCTTAATCAGAGTACTGCATTAATGAATTAAAAAATAAATGAATTGGTCAATTAGTTAAAATTAATGAACTGTGCATGATTTTAATGACGCCTAATTTAATGGCACTTACAAACTGAATTACTAATTGTAATTAAAATAATACTTTTTGACGCGCAACATGAAACCGCGCACGCAAATGGTTGCGCGTATTGTCGAAAGCATCAGAAATAATATGTACAGTCTTCCAATTGTTGAGAAGCCTTTGGGCTCAGATTATCGGGAAAGACCTACCCACCCCACTGTTTTGCTTTCTCGCTGCGAGCAAGGACCTTCGGGCCCTAGTAGACCGCCCGTTGACAGTCGAGAGCAATAAAACCGACGAGCTAGATAAAATACCCAGTACAGAAAAATAAAATGTTCATGTTTTTGATAAGTGTTGATGAAAGTATTACCGATGGATTTTTTAGGATTTCCCGATGAAAATGATATCAAACATGGTGCAATTCGGCCATTTTTTAGTGAACGTAGAGTGTGTCCTAATCATGTAATCATAAGAAAAAATAACATTTCAATAGGTACATGCATGAAACTCTGAGATCAGGAATTCCAAACCAAATGGGGCATATATAAGAACTGGCGAAATTCAACAATACTTCATCGTCTAAATTTTACAATTAAAGTATTTATTTGACGTGAATATAAAGTCGGTCAGCAAAGTCTTTTTCGATTTGAGTTCTGTAGAAGGCTGATTTTCCTTCGCCATCGAAAGTCCACTCTTGTCCCTCTCGCTGGCAATCATGCGACTCGCTGAGTTTCGTGTGCTTCGGCGCTCGAAACCAGTGGGGCCATACAATGTTGCGCACTAAGCAGTGACGAATCTGCAGTTATGCATTTCTAATCAGATCTTTGCGAAAGTGACGTCAATCGATTCCTCATATTTTCTCGATCAAATTGGCCCCAAAAATGATATAATTCGAACCATAATTACGGAAATTACGTGAAAAATTTGTTTATAGAAGTGAAAGCCTGTTTCGATAAAAATAATCAGATTTAAATAATTTTCTGTCAATTTAATCGGGAGAATGCGAGGAATCCATTGATGTCACTTTCATATTGATGCGATGAAAAATAAACAAATTCTGCTTGTGTATAATCGATGACGCATCGCCGAGCAACGGCGATCTCGCGCGGCTCGGGCCACAAAGGTTTTCGTCGGCATTCGAGCTTCTAAGGTCGTATTCAGATACATATATTGGCCGGTGAGTTTCGTGAGGAGTATTCTCCCACCATACCGCTGTCCTGCCTCGGTGCTCCTTTTCTCAACGTTTTCTGACTCGCTCTCGCCTTCGTAGAACAAGAGTGGGCCAGAAGTGGTAGAGATTGCGCCAAGCACCTGACGTGTAGGCCAACCGAATTCTAAGCGTAGAAATACAAACATCAGAATAGGTGTGCGTTAGCTCCGAAAAATTCAGAAGTTTTATGGTCAGAACATTCATTCTTTCTCGATAGCTTCATCTCATATTGGTCTACGCATAACTTCGTAATCTTAGAGCATATAGTAGGTATACATGGAGGTCTCATGATCTCTTGTCTCCTGTGGATCCAATTGCCGACCAACATCGTGCGAGAGAGAAAGACATCGTGCGAGCGAGAGAATGTATACTTCACTCTCTCGCACCAGTTCGCACGATGTCTTTCTCTCTCGCACCATGTTGGCGACAGTTTCAAGCTTTCGATGAGACCTCCAAGTATGTATATATGCTCTAAGTTCGTAACGCACACAACTATTACGCTAAGAATAAATAACAGCCACACAAGCAGCATTCCCGTTACCCCGCCATACCCTTCGGGGGCCCAGCAACTCCAACTGATAAATCCACGATCGTCAGACCGGCCAATATATCTGAATACGAACTTAGGATAAAGATATAATGAAAGAAGAAAAATTATTCGAAGCCCAAGATGAAAAACCTTCGAATAAACAATGGGAACTAATCAATACCCGAACCTATATAGAATTTTAGATTTAGGGTACACACCCCTCCCCCAAACCTCGTGTCGATCAGCCACTGGGGCCATTCGGAAGTATATCCTTTTATTTAAATAATGCCCATCTCTGCATTGGACCGTAAAGAATTACAAAAAAATCAGGGAGTCAACTGTTGACCGGTTTGGAGACTTTTCCTTATTACATGTTTTATACAATAGTCAGAAGAATAAAAAAGAGTAATAATAAGAGCAATAATTATAAATAAGTGCTGTAACTTCCACATTCTGAAATATGATATCAGTAAATCAGTATTTCCAGTATTAGTAAAAATGTTCCAATCTCTCTTTTTTTACCTTGAATAATGTGGCCATATAATTATAACATAAATTCGACAGCGATTTCAAGTGATGTATGTGTCACGGTAAAGGCGTTAATTTAGTAAATGTATACAGTTCCCAGCAGTTCCTAGTAAATGTATGCCTAAAATGCATATAACCTAACCTCTAATCGTACGAAAATGTATACATTGACTGCATCACGCTTTTACTGTGGCACATGTATCCAGCTAACGCTTCAGTTTTGCTATTCAGTTTCCACGCTGGCAGTCCTCCCGAGTAGGCGCCATCTCGTATCCACTAGCTGAACTAAATTTGTCACGTGACTTGCTCTGCTTATCGCCAATATGGCGGAAATCGTATTTGGGAATGCAGTCACGCGGATACGTTGTTTGTCCTTATATGAGCACATTTTGGGCTGGGTGAGGTCTCATTCGAAAGAGGAAGACTCGATACAGCGCGCTCTGGTCATCGTTTGAGTCACAAAACACTTTTTTTTTCAACGTTTGCTCTACTTTGTACACTCATATTATTAGATAATAACACAATCTCGTCGAACCATGACCAGAGCGCGCTGCACTGAACCTTCCTCTTTCGAATGAGACCTCACCCAGCCCCAAATGTGCTCATATAAAGACAAACAACGTATCCTATAAAACCCATATTTCGGGCCAATTTGTGTCGATTACAGAGCGCTGTTTTACCCGTGTCTACCCCCTTAAGCACAGGTGGAAAGCACCGAATCTTACATTGCGTTACACAGTGTCGTCCTTGCACGCAGCGGGAAAGCACCTGTACCCCTACAGCACACTTTGTTGCAGGAACGTCTCAGTGACGTCGCGCAGCAACATTTGGAACATTACTCGAAATGTTCCCGAAACGTTTCAAGCAAATTACTATGTCCGCCTTGTGTAACATTGCAGGAGATATTTCTGGAACGCAACGTTTCGGAGATTTTACAGATATTGTCATGCAATGTTTCGGAGATATTGCACAGCAATGGTCACGCAACGTTCGGGCAGTACGGCCAAAAATAAAAATATCAGTGCTACACTAAGGTACTGGTACTATATACCGTGTCTTTGATGGACGCGACGACATGAATGGCTGCAGAATCGTAGTAGTATAACGTCCGTGTGTTTTTCCTAAATAGAAAATTATTTTACCTCAGTGAAGATTCGAACCCATGACCCCGAGCACCGTAGACCAACACCTTACCGCTGCAGCTACAAATGTTGATTGAGGATATTGCTTACGTACTCGAACTTATACTCCTACCGTGCAACTCTTTAAACTCAAATTATTCAAAATCGAAGATTCGTTTGGACAAACCCCATTACATCTACCTAATCGTAGTGCCGGATATCTCACAACAAATTCATTTCGACGCTTGATGTTGTATCACGTTGATTCATATTCTATTATGAAATATCTTGCGTAGTACAACAAAAATTTTTTTTTTAGTTTTTAGCGCATTTTTAATACAATCGTTTAACATAATATTTTTTTATATATTTTTTTATTTTCTACTTTTTAATGTTTGTGGATTTACATTTCAGAGCTCAGTCTTCTTTACAAATATCTTTTATTGCTATATACAATTTAACAGTTTGCAATTGGATTAATTACTTATATCACATATTGTCCGTGTTCACATATATTCCCGTGGAGGTTGCCTGTGAAATATAACACTGTATTCTGTTTGTCGACATGTGTGATATAAGTAATTAATACAATTACTTAATTACCACTGTAGGGTTTAAACAAATTCATAAATCATATGCAGCAACAAAACATATATGTAAAAAAGTGTTACATGTCCCAAGTACTGCCAGTGTCTTTACTATTGCCATTTAATCTATTGTTCATAACAAAAATGTCCCGCGATGTCGAGTGTAAATTTAGAAGTCTGTATTATTGGCGAACGCTGTAGGAACGGCCCCGCGGGCCGTACAGGCAATATTCGTACATAAAACGGATTGACGCGGAGCGTTCGTGAAATACAAACACACGGAATACCGTCTTAAATACCACAGGAAACCTCCAGGGGAACATAGGGGACCATGAAAAGTATGTGATATTAATAATTAATAACAGTACTTAATTATAACTATATACGGTTGAAGCAAAGTGTGAAACTGTAAACAGCGACAAAGGATATTTGTAAAAAAGAAATATTAGATGTCCCAAGTACCTACTACCAGTGTCTTTACTATTGCCATTTAAGACTATATTCCGCGTGTTTGTATTTCAGGAACGCTCCGCGTCAATCCGTTTTATGTACGAATGTTGCCTGAACGGCCCACGGGGTCGTTCCTACAGCGTTCGCCAATAATACGGACTTCTAAATTTACACTTGTAACGTTCTCAAACGAGACTGTGCCGTGAGTTACAGGTGCTTCCACGAATAGAGCGGTTACTCGTGGAATTGTGGGATTGGTTCGGGTGGCGTGCGATAAAGAAATGAATTTCAAGAAACTAGAGTCTTTCTTTTAACAGTAAATAACAAAGATCATTTATTCAAGTAAAGGTTTTTGACGCTAGGTCGAAATAATCGATAGAATGTGACACGGAGTCGATAGTTAACAGAACGGTAGATAATTATATAACGACGTGTCGGTCGGTAATTGTTGCGTATTCGACGCGTCGAAGTTCGAACGGTCGAGAATTTGTTTAGGTTTAGACGCAATTTTGCTTATAAGCTAGTCGCTAAGCATAGCCGTTAAGATTTAACACAAGGTCACAGTCACATTGTATTTACAAAACGTTTGTACAGTATATTACACTTATGCCTAATTAAACCACAACGAACACTGAGTCTATTTTACAATAACGCGCAAGCACGCGAGAGCTAATGTTTGAACCGAGTAGTTCGCACAAGGGATTCCTGGAACGTTCCAGTGACGCGCAAGCACGCGAGAGCAAAGGTAGGACTGTCTGAGTTAGCGATTCTCAGAAGAAGAAGGGCGATCGCGGTGATGCATCGGCCGTTTCGCCGAGTTCCGACGTCAGCACCCCCACCGAACAGCTGTTCGCCCCGAGTAGGACGAGGACCGCACCGGCCAAACAAAGCAGTTTGGGCGATGAGGTGAGACAGCTGCCCAATTAGCTGAGGTGCGCGTCAACAGATGGCCCGACCGGTCGCATCACCGCGATCGTGCAGTCCGCGATCAGGTCGCGTTGGTGAACTCAAACCGCGCGCCGCATCGGCAGCGACTCAGCGCCGGCTTGGCCTGTGGCCGTTTGGGCCAATCCCAAACAGTAATAAAATATATCGTTTGAGTTTTGACACTAAGTCGGTATTACAGAACGTATAGTTGTGTAAGAAAATTATGCTTAATCTCTAATTGAACACAGAAGCGCGACGCTAAGTCAGTATAATAGTACTTAAAACGTTAATTAATATTAAATATATAACGGTACGATACTAAATCGTAAGTCACGACGCTAAGTCGGTGTGTATTATAAGAATGACGCTAGGTCGGTATTTGAATGTTTAGTTGAATATCGAGAGAGTTCCTTCTCTCAGATTCGGCTTCCTGTTGCCTATCAGCTGGCCCACGCTTTATAGGATGGAAGTAGAATTTAGGCAGTATCTTCTGGTGCCTATTAGCTGGCCCACGCTTTCTAGGGTTAGGATAGAAATTTGAGGGGCTAATTAAAGCGGCCTCGAAATGGACGGTTTGAGGGGCTAATTAAAGCGGCCTCGAAATGGAAGGTTTGAGGGGCTAATTAAAGCGGCCTCGGAATGGAAGGTTTGAGGGGCTAATTAAAGCGGCCTCGGAATGGAAGTTTTGAGGGGCTAATTAAAGCGGCCTCGGAATGGAAGTTTGAGGGGCTAATTAAAGCGGCCTCGGAATGGAAGGTTGAGGGGCTAATTAAAGCGGCCTCGGAATGGAAGGTTGAGGGGCTAATTAAAGCGGCCTCGAAATGGAAGGTTGAGGGGCTAATTAAAGCGGCCTCGAAATGGAAGGTTTGAGGGGCTAATTAAAGCGGCCTCGAAATGGAAGGTTTAGTTTGATGTCAGGAATGAGTCTTAGATAAACTTCGTCTAGCTGAGGGGCTAACTAAAGCGGCCTCAGTCCTTGGTTCGGTGGCAGAACCAAGTCTGCTCTCTGCTGCTGGCAGGCCCATATTTATACTGTTTGGCGATACCTTACTCTCGCCAATCGCTAGTCGCCCGGTCTCGCGTACCAATTATAATTAACATCCGGTTCCCGCCGGTTCCCGCCGGTTCCCGCCGGTTCCCGCCGGTTCCCGCCGGTTCACGCTCTGCACTTAGTTTATTCCGCGTCCGGTTTATCGCGCGGGCTGCGCACGCGCGCTTGTGTCGTTCGCGGCACTGAATTCGCGGTTAGTTAGGCGGTCATGCGCATGCGCTGCGTGTCGCTTGATTCGCTGATTCCCGCCATATTGTGTGTCGCTCGCATATATCCTTAATACTATTAGTTTATAAAGTGTCAATAATAACTGATATAGAGTAATAGAAATGAAAAAATGAGTATCGGTATCAGCGGTACGTTACATCTCGCCGCCCGGTTTTTCTCTCGTCTCGAGAGATGTAGATGCTGAGGTTTCCACTGCTTGGACCACTGGTTCGCGTGAAGACGTCTGGCTCTCCACCTCCGCTCTATTTCCTGGAATGTCCTCACGTCCTTGCTTGCCTTGACCATCGTTCCAGTTGTTGCGTGTGGTGCGTTCCCCGAGCCGCGAAATGTGATTTTGAAAATTTTGGCGGCGCTCCGCACACCTTGTTCGAACGTCTTTGAGTTGTCGCCAGTCCCGTCGTTGGGGGTGGCGCGTTTCGGATACCGAAGTGAAGAGTATTTTTCTACGCTCGCTGTTCGCATGGTTCGGAATTTTTGCTATAATATCGGTTACGGTATTTTGATTTTTACATTTCGTACAAGTCTCGATATATTGTTTAACGTCACGTTTCATATCCTGCCAATAATACATGTCCCTAATTCTTTCGTAGGTTTTCGTTACTCCGCTATGTCTTGCTACTGAGGATTCGTGATTCCGTTTAATTATTATTAATCTATCTTGTCCTGTGGGCAATTGCACAGTTCCATTGCAGATAGTGACGGCTAAGTTTGAATGCGAAAATATTGAATTGATTATGTTTCTAATACTTTGCCATGATATATTAGTTGTCTCTTTGGAGACACCTTCTTAATTTTCTTTTGTATTAACTTGTTATAAAAATTTCTGAATGCAGTATGGTATAATTGGTGTGTTGTTAGATTGGGTATTACTATTCCAAAGATGGTTTGATTTACTTCGGATAATTGTACTATGCTACCTGCCTTAAGGGGGGAGACTCAAGTAAACCGCTAAAAATAAGGTGATTTTCGGAGATTTTTTTGGGATATAAATACTTGATGAAACTTTCTGTAACTTTTTGTATATATTTGTTTGTATTTCAATGTAACAAGAAAAAAAATTAATTCCAATATGTCCGTTTTTTGAGGAGTTATTATGGTTGCTCTTCATGGCTTCGGCGTCGATGAGGGTAATCGGCGTGCAGTGTACAGCTTTTAGATTTTGTCCTGGGGTGAAAACGAAACGGAGTTTTCTATTTAGTTCCATTTCGAGTCGGAAGAATCAAAGCCAGCGAAAAAAAATGCAAAATTAATAATAATACGGAGCTCTGAAAAAAACAGCGATTTTTGCGTAAGATTTTCGTGTTAAATATGCAATAAACATAGTTTTAATAATTAATATCATAAATTAAAGTAATACGACCGGTGGGGAATTCAATTATGTAAATATGTGCACTGCGACAGCTCGATTGATCAAATATTTGTTAAGTTATGCTGCACGCCAATTTGAAAAACGTGGTTTCGAGAAAAACGCGTTTAAATTTTTCGGTTCAGAAAAGCCGATGTTTTTGGTAAGCTCTCTGACGCTAATCTGCGATTCCAGGCCCGTATAGTTGACCTTCTGTTTCTTATTTATACCTGAGCAAACATCTATCTATTATTACTCGGCTTACCTTCGAAGTTTATTGTGTGCAAAGGACGGACAATGAGCGAAAGGACGCAACGCGCGTTCCGGCGCGTACTTGCTAGCAGGTATAAGCCCGTCTCTAGCACTGTTAATACGCAGAATTTTATTCTGACACTTCTGGAGTATATTCTTGAGATGTAATAGCATTGATTTATGCAATAAAAAAAATCATTTTTTTTCGAAAGTTACTTGAGTCTCCCCCCTTAAATGAACGAGTTGATTTGAATGTAGGCATTTTATTTTCTATTAATTCTCTACCTGTACTTCCTATTGGATTCCCGTCCGTATCAATAAATATAGCTAGTGTTTCTCTCCTCATCCATAGATAATCGTTTATTTCTTTTATATTTGATTTGATCGGATTTTGACTAAGTATACCAGGTAGTTTCTTTTCCTCTGATTTACTGAATTTAAAGATTCTGTTTTGTGGGCATTTCGTAAATTGTTTGAAGTTACTTTCCTTGAAGGAAGTCTTAGTACCATGGAGGTACCCTACCTTATTATTCTTCGTGATTTCGGAATTTTTAGTTCGGATTTTCTGATGTGAATTTGATTTATGTACATACTCGGTTTTAAAATTTGGCTTTGGAATTTTAACCGGTATTTCGTATTTTGAACAGGCCGACGTGGTTTTATCATCACTTATAAACGGTAATATGTTATTCCCTATTTCAACCGCTAATTTTTGATAGGTGATTATCGCTCCATTTTTTTGGAAAAAGTCCGTTCCCAGTATGCCGTCTTGTTCGATGGGTAAGTTTTGGACTACGTGAATTTTTGCTACCGTATTTACAATTTTAGCATTAATATAACCTATGGTGACGAGATGACCTTGGGTTATTCCATTTAAATCATAAACAGCGTCTGTGTAAATTGGAATTTCGGGAGGAATAGAGTCTTGTTTGATTACACTTAAGTTAGCACCAGTGTCTATCATCATTAGGGCTTTGTTCTGACGGAATTCTGGTCTCGATAGAATTATGCTAGGTGCTTCCCTAATTTTTGTTGCTTGTAAGCTACGTATCGTTCGGCTTGGCACCGAGTTTTGTTGAGACGAGTTTAACATTTCTTGTCTAGGATTTTGAAATTCTTCACGACTTTGAATATTATTATTATAAATTCTTTTGCGTCACTGTTCGATCGTATGGCCTTGGTTTTTGCAATATCTACATTCGGTTTGTGACACCGGTCTCGACGCGGAATTACGCGGTGAGTTTACTTTCCTACATTCCTGAATGACATGACCTACTTTTCGGCACTTTTCACAATATTTGGATTCCCAACTGATTTGAGCTATCTGTCCTTCCGGGTATTTACTACTACAATCACTCGCTGAGTGACGGTACCCGAAACAATTCGTACATTGTTTGGAATGCGATAGTCCTTCCGCGAATTTGTATCTCATTATGTTTTCCTGATATTCGGCTTCGGCTTTGATAGCGGCACTAATGGCAGTGTCTAGGTCGGCGAATTCGACGGTTCGCATCCGTGCGTAGATTTCAGGTCTTAAACCTGTTAAGAATGCTCCGATTGAATTTACTTCCGCGGTTTGACTATACTGCGCGGCGTATTGGGGAACTTCTATTTCGTTGCAATGCTTGATTTGTAGGAGAATTCCAGACACTCGTGTAACGTCCCACGGGGACTCAAACCATTAGAAACCGACTGTCGGTAAAGTAGGAACCAATCTCTATTACCATGTAACCTATTTTCTATTACCGCGTAAACGTATTATAAGACTTTTATGTATAATTTATGATTTAGATAAATGTTAGAAGAATAATTATTATAAGAACATTAGGAATAATTAATTATAAGTATTAGTAAAAACGCAAAACATAATATTATATAATAAGTGAGTAAAACACAAAATAACAAACAGCGACCCACTGCGCATGCGCCAGCCCGCCAATTTCTCAGTATAAAAGGAGGCGCACGCAGCTACGCGGTTCATTCGAAAGCTCTGCCAACAGAAGTGTGCTCGCCCCGGAGACGGTAGCGGCCTTCTAGCAGCAGACGTTGCCAAGAGTACGAGCTCGCCCCGGAGACGGTAGCGGCTGTACACTGCGACATGTCTCAATACATACATACATATATTCATACATATTAAGTAACATATTAAATACAAAAAAAACATAGAAAAACCCAAAAATAAGAATATTTACTCGTAGTCTGTAAGCAATATTAATTAGTTATTATTTCATTATTGTTATTTAAACTAAGTGTTACTGAATAAATGAGTATTGTCAAGTTTAGAAGCCATAGATTTTAATCTTTAATCTGTAGAGTAGAACCCCCACCTATCCTATACTTGAGGGGACGCCGCTCTCCCCTCAGGGACCTCGACGCTCAGTTGTCCCCGGACAGCCGAACGTTACAGGTCGGATATTTTTGGTGACAGCGGTGGGATTTTTCATTCGTTTAGAGGATAAATTCAATTTGAAGAACTATTTCGTTAGTGAAATCACTCCATAAGTGAGTATTTTCCAAGAAATTTTTTCTTTCTCTAAATTTTACAGAGGCTTTAAAACTCCGCAATGCCTAATACAATTGGAGAAGCAATGGCTAACCTAACAATAAATCCGGAAACTCAAACTCAGGAGACTACGGAAACTCCAGAAATTATTACAGTAGACGCAAATGCTCCAGGACCTTCAAATCCACAAATTAATATGAATACATCTACGAATACATATCCTCATTTACCACATATTAGCTTACGCGATACCGCGGACACAGTCCCTTCGTTCGACGGTAGAAACATACCAATACACCAATTTATAAAAAGCTGCCGACATGCACGGCGCATGGTTAATCCGAACGCAGAGTATGGATTAGTACAACTTATAAAGAATAAGCTTTTCGGACAAGCTTCTAGAGTAGTATTAAGCGGAGACTATAATTCAATCGATGATCTCATTTCGGTATTAGAGTCACGATTTGCTCCATTACATACTTCAATACAATTATATGGCGAATTATCGAAAATTGCACAACTATATAATTAAACGACGGTAGATTACAGCAGTCGCGTATCCAACCTCTTACTTCAGATTAAACATTGCAATGCAATAGAGGTACCGACTCATGTAAATCAATTTAATACAAACGCGGAACAAAACGCCATTAAAGCCTTTCTAACGGGACTCAAAACGGAAATTCATAATAGAATATATGACCACACCTTCAGCAATCTTGACTGCGCTATCAATGTCGCCATTAAAGCAGAAGCGGAACATAATGAAAACCAACTACGAACAAGAGAAGCAGCAGGAATACCACCGACTGACCAGTGTGCGAATTGCCTTGGATACGGCCATATTGCTACTGCTTATAGCAGCCGAATCTCACGAACCAACTGGCAGCAAAAAACCTGTCAACAATGTCATAGAACAGGACATACAACGCAAGAATGTAGGAGCCGAAACGGAGCACAAAACGGAGCACGAAACGGCCCGTGGAACGATACATTCTGTGACTTCTGCCGAAGGCCAGGTCACATGACGCAAGATTGTAGGAGCCGAAGTTACACGAATAGAGCCCCTCAATCTACCGTATACTGTGATAATTGCCGAAGGCCAGGTCACACAACACGAGATTGTAGAAGCCAAGGTTACACGAACAGAGCTCCTCAATCCAATGTGTACTGCGATTACTGCAAAAGACCAGGTCACACGATACAAGAATGCAGAAGTAAAAGTTATGCAGAAAGAATACAGAAACCAGAAGTATTCTGCGAATATTGCAAATTTAGAGGCCACACAATAGACCAATGTAGAAAGAAGATATACTTCGATAGAAAGGAAAGAGAAGAAAAACAACCCCGTATGGTACGTAGGCAGGCCATACTTAGATTAAAAACGGAGCAAATAAGAAAACCTCCTAGCATCCTTCTTTCTGATGTAGGATTCAGCGAGAACCACGCAACGTTGATGATCGACACTGGATCCGATCTAAATGTCATCAAGAGAAGTGCTGTTTCACCGAACATATCAATATACACGGACACCTTGTTCGACCTCAATGGTATTACGGACGGCCTACTCAGCACAATAGGATATATCAAAATAAGGACTTTAAACACAGAAATTATTATCCATGTTGTGGAGGATCTCCCTATTAAACAAGATGGAATACTAGGTACGGAATTCTTCCAAACAAATGGAGCAACCATCGACTACATGAAGTCAGAGATAACAATTGGAATGGAAATTATTCCATTTATCGATCCAGAAATGATTACGATACCAGCAAGAGCACGAAGCCAAATATATGTGCGGGTGCTTAATACACAATCTAAAACAGGATATATCCCAAAAATTAATATCCACCCTAATATACACATGGGAAACGCACTGGTTTCGAATAACAACGGTGTAGCATATCTTTTTGCTATAAACACATCTACAAAGGACATCAAAATTCCAGTACCATCAGTCGAATTAGAAGAATTTGAAGAAATACCTGCAGAAGAAGAAACGACAACCACATATAAAAGAACTGACAGAACACACCAATTACTACAATTATTACGATTGGATCACCTAAACTCGGAAGAACGGGCCAGCGTCGAACAACTAATAAAGGAACATGCAGATAGATTCTACCTTCCAGGGGAAAAACTGGAAGCGACAAACAAAACATACCATAGAATTATTACAGAAAACAACGTTCCTGTTTTTACAAAATAATACAGGTATCCCCAAGCATATAAGGAAGAAGTTAGAATACAGACTAAAGAATTGCTTGAAAAAGGAATCATACAGTCATCATCTTCACCTTATAATTCATCGATTTGGATTGTACCCAAGAAAGAAGACGCTCAAGGAAATAAAAAGTCCAGAGTCGTAATTGACTTTAGAAAATTAAACGAACTAACAATTGGAGATGCTTATCCTCTGGCAAATATAACTGACATACTAGATCAGTTAGGAAGTGCAAAGTATTTTTCGGTATTTGATCTTGCATCTGGATTTCATCAAATTCCAATGCATCCAGACGATCGACATAAAACAGCATTCTCTACAATTTACGGGCACTACGATTTCCAACGAATTCACTAGAATGCCATTTGGACTTAAAAATGCACCAGCCACATTCCAGAGACTAATGGACCAGGTCTTAACTGGGCTTCAAGGAATAGAGCTTTTCGTATATCTAGACGATATCGTTATATACGCCAGTACATTAAAAGAACACGCAACTAAATTTAAACGACTAATGAACAGATTAAGAGAATCGGATTTCCACCTTCAACCGGACAAATGCGAATTTTTGAAGAAAGAAGTATCATACTTGGGACACATAATAGGAGAGGACGGAGTCAAACCTGACCCGAAGAAAGTAATAGCTGTAAAGGAATTTTCAACACCTACTACAGTCAAAAACGTCAAACAATTCCTGGGACTAAGCGGATATTATAGGCAATTTATAAAAGATTTTTCAAAAATTGCAAGACCACTTTCTAATCTCACTAGGAAGAATTACCAATTCGAGTGGACCTACAAACAGCAGAAAGCATTTGAAACCTTACGGGAAGCTCTCTGCAAGGAACCCACCTTACAATTCCCGGACTTCGATAAAGTATTCAACATCACGACAGACGCCTCAGGTATTGCTGTAGGTGCGGTTCTTAGTCAAGGGGAAATAGGAAAAGATTTACCGGTAGCTTACGCATCTCGCGTTTTAAACGACGCCGAAACACGATATTCTCCTACAGAACGGGAATTATTGGCAATAATATACGCAGTTTTTCACTTCAGACCTTACGTTTACGGACGAAAATTTTATCTAATAACAGACCATAAACCATTAGAATGACTTCAGAATCTCTCTAATCGTACATCTCGATTAATGCGCAGGAAAATTAGATTAGCAGAATACGACTATAAAATTTTATATAAACCAGGGAAATACAACACAAACGCGGACGCATTGTCTAGGACAGGCTTGGGATTTAAGTGATCTTTTCGGCCGAGTTTCAGAGGCGACGCCTCCTTTCTCCCGCCGCGCGTCTTGGCCCCCGCGGCGGCCCAGAAGCCTCGAGCGCCTCAGGCCCGTGCCGTATGAACCGCGCGTGGCGCATTGGGGCGACACCCGTATCAATAGGTTTCCACATCAGCCATGGGGTACTATTATCGATGCGTTTTTTTTGTCAGTGGTATCCCATGTAGGCCTATTCCGCTGTGCCGCGTGATAAAAAATAGAGTGGAAAAGCGCGTTTTATTATCAACATTTTAAACATGTTTGGGAAAACTAGATTTTCGCGCACGTTTCGACGTGCTGGGTAAATGTAAATCTAAATTGTCGATACGTGCGCGAAAATCTAGTTTTCCCAAACATGTTTAAAATTTTGATAATAAAGCGCGCTTTTCCACTCTATTTTTTATCACGCGGCACAGTGGAATAGGCCTACAGGGGATACCACTGACAAAAAAAAACGCATCGATAATAGTACCCCATGGGTGATGTGGAAACCGATTAATACGGGTGTCGCCCCAATGCGCCACGCGCGGTTCATACGGCACGGGCCTGAGGCGCTCGAGGCTTCTGGGCCGCCGCGGGGGCCAAGGCGCGCGGCGGGAGAAAGGAGGCGTCGCCTCTGAAACTCGGCCGAAAAGATCACTTAAATCCCAAGCCTGGTCTAGGAATCCGATTTCACTACTATTACACGCGAAAAGAGCTCACTCGGACACAAATTCACACGAGAACAAAAAATTAAAAGAATTTCATCCATTTCCAACCCGACAAAGGGAAACTACAGCATCAACCTCTGGAAATCCAGCTCCACACAAACAAGTAATAATTAGCTCCTCAGAAACTGATTCCTCTTCATATGACGAAAGCGATGCGTTAAAATTAAAGCGGAAAAAATTAAAACGGAAAAAGCAAAGTACGAACACCTCCTCCTCTCGTCCCGGGACTAAAAAACGGAATGTTGAAACGAAAATGCATACATCCCCTCGATACGCGCCTCATCAAATCTCCGTACCCGTAGAAATACACGCGGCCCTCCAAGTCCAAATACACGCACCCCCGCAAGTCGTGACGCCCCAAGTCCAAATACACGGACCCCCGCAAGTCGTGACACCCTATAAACCCCCTCTAATCAAGAAACCTCGCGTCAAGAAAGAAGAGGATCTAATAGAAGAAATTGATGAAACAGTCGTAATACCCAAACACAATTATAAGGATCCTCCCAAGATTGACGCAAAGTCAAGTTCAGAAAAGAACACTCACCATGCACCTAAAAAGAAGAAACCAAAATTAAAATCCAGCACGGACACAGGCCCCATAACGCCAATAACGATAAGGAAAGGAAGGATACTTACTCCTCCTCCACCATCCTCTCATCCTCCACCATTACTATCTCTTCCCCCACATTCTCCACGACACAAACAACCCACACCAGCTAAACCAAGAGTAGTATCAAATATTCCTGTCAAAAACCAAAATACAGAGGTGGAAGATCACTTATGGATGGGCAAAGGATACGTAGTGACATTCATAAACACACAAGGCAGGCCAATCGGACCATCAGGAGGAAAATTATATAAGGAAAAAAATATAAAACCTCACAAAATTCCACAACCATTAAGAATCGGAGAGTTAGTCAAAATCAAGGAAGGAAAGCATACAATCCTTGGACTCATCACACCAGAACATCCAACAGAAGAAGACGTATACAATTCGCTGAGGTCACTTCATACATACCTGGTATCTGAAAAAGCCACAAAAGTATACATCTCATCAGAAGAGTACAAAATTTTATTAAATCAATTACGACATTTAATAGAACTAATATTCCTACGAGAAGATATCCAATTCATCTTCTGCAAGGGCACCCTTCTGACACCTCCTGTACAAGATAGACACCAGATCATCCAGGAGAACCATCAGTCACCTATAGGCGGACACAAGGGAATTACAAAAACATATCATCGCATAAGAAGCAAATACTACTGGAAGAATATGAAATACGAAATAACACAGTTTATAAAGACTTGCTTGGAATGCCAGAAAACTAAACTAGTACGAGTAAAGAATAAGGAACCCATGATACTAACAGACACACCTGTCGATGCTTTTGATAAGATTTCTATGGACATAGTAGGATCACTACCTTTTACAAACATAGGAAACAGTTACATACTCACTATCCAAGACAACTTGACAAAATATTCTCTCGCTATTCCATTGACAAGCATTACCTCAGAGGACATAGCTAAGGCATTTACAGAACATTTCATCTGTAAATTTGGAAGTCCTAAAGCAATCCTTACTGATCAGGGACCAAATTTTATGAGTGCCCTCATGAAGAAATTTGCCAGAGCGTTTCACATTAAACAATATCGAACCTCTGCATTTCATCCACAATCTAATGGATCTTTGGAGAGAAGTCACCATGTCCTTATTGAATACCTACGACACTATGTATCAAAAGAAAAGCAATGGGATCAATGGTTACCTCAAGCAATGTTCTCGTATAATACAAGCACTCACGAAGGCACGAAATTTACGCCTCACGAACTTGTTTTCGGAAGAAAAGCACGTCTTCCTTCCAGTATTCCCTCAACGGACAACATCAAAACATATCCGGACTATGTCGACAAGTTGATAGATAAATTATATCACATCCGACAAATGGCGCGAAAAAATCTGGAAGAGTCAAAAGTTCGCCAGAAACATTACTACGATCGAAAGATCCAACCACAAACATACAAAATAGGGGACTACGTATGGTTATTGCAACCAAGAAAGGAAAAACTGGGACCGGAATACAGCGGACCCTACCGGATTATCGAAATCTTGGACAAAAGTAACTTAAAAATAGTAAGAAATTCAAAACAAACTAGGATCGTCCATAAAAACCGCGTAAAACAGGCGAATTTACCATAAAGTTGCAACCCTGCATGGGAAGCCTATATAAAGGGAGAACGAACAAAGGATTTCTCCATTACAACAAACTCATACCAAGTGACAAACGTATAACATACATAGTTGCAGAAAAATATAATTCCCGTAGAATCCGCTAGAAGGCACTGAAGCGTCAGTCCACAACATGTAATTTTAAATCCACGCCTGCGCAGCATTTAGTTCGCCATTACTCTTGCAAAATGCCGAAACGATCAGGCTCGCGCAAGTTGAAAGCGAAAAAGGGTAGAAGCGAATTAGAGGAAATATTCGCGGAAATGATCCCCATTCCTACATTAATCGTTCCACTCCCGAAATCTCCACAAAAATTGGTAATGTATTAATACCTTCCCCTTTTTATCAAAACCTAATAAAATCATTCCATTAAAGACGCGACCTCATACTCCTCCGGACCTGATACTTCCAAAGACACCGGAATATCCAACTACTCCAGACTTTGTTCTTCCGAGCACCCCAGAATTCAAGGTCCCGGAAGTCCCACCACGGAGATGGCCAGAATTAATCCCAATCCGGATACCCGATCCAGACTGGGAAACCTACAGGGCTCTGCCAAAAACAGACCCACGAAAAAAATTATGGAGACTCCTTGCTCTGTTCGGCTCAGGAGCGGCATGCCCGTATAAGCCTACCAAATAAATAATCTCACATATATAAATATAGGATTGTTCAATTCATTCCCCACCTCCGTTCCAATCTCTCGAGGACGAGAGATCCCCCAGGGGGGGAGGTGAAACGTCCCACGGGGACTCAAACCGGTAAAAACCGACTGTCGGTAAAACAGAACCGATCTTCATTACCATACAACTGTATTCCATTACCACGCAAACGCATTGTAAAGACTTTTGTACATAATTTATAATTTAAGCAAATATTAGAGAAACAAATATTATAGAAATGTTAAGAATAATTAATTATAAGTATTAGTTAAAGCGCAAGACAAAATAATAAGTAATAAGCAAGCAAAACACGAAATAACAAACAGCGACTCACTGCGCATGCGCCAGCCCGCCAATTCTCGGGTATAAAAGGTGACGCGCGCAGCACAGGGCGCGCTCATTCGAATACGTTCTTGCGACCAACGAATGCTAGTGCCTGGAAGCAGCTTAAGTACCATCCAGCAGAATTTCAGCACGCTCCGGAAACGGTAGCGACTGGTTCTCAGTGTTGAAACGGTACGGGTGCTCCTCTTTGGACCTACCATTTGAAGGTTGAGAACTTTGTCTTCACGGAGGTTTCAAGCGTTGCTCCTATTAGTAGGTAGCAGCTTAACCGCTTAGCGAAGGCAAAGTCTACAGAACCCTAGACTAAAAACTCTGCCAAAAGAATTGGGACCCGCTCCGGAAACGGCAGCAGACCGATCTTACTGCGGAAGTACATAACACAATACATATATTACATATTAACTAGCGTATTAAACATAAAAAACACATAAAATCCAAAAATAAGAATATTACTCATAGTTGTAAGCAATATTAATTTATCGTTATTGTTATTAGAGTAAGTTTTATTAAATAAATAAGTATTGTTGAGTTTAAAAGCCTTAGATTTAAATCTTTAGTCTGTAGAATAGAACCCCCACCTATCCTATACTTGAGGGGACGCCGCTCTCCCCTCAGGGACCTCACGTCAGTTGTTCCTGAACAGCCGAACGTTACACGAGTGTAAATTTAGAAGTCCGTATTATTGGCGAACGCTGTAGGAACGACCCCGTGGGCCGTTCAGGTAACATTCGTACATAAAACGGATTGACACGAAGCGTTCGTGAAATACAAACACACGGAATACCGTCTTAAATACCACAGGAAACCTCCAGGGGAACATAGGCGACCATGGAAAGTATGTGATATTAATAATTAATAACATTACTTAATTATAACTATATACGGTTGAAGCAAAGTGTGAAACTGTAAACAGCGACAAAAGATATTTGTATTAAAGAAATATTAGATGTCCCCAGTACTGCCAGTGTCTTTACTTTTGCCATTTAATCTATTGTTCATAACAAAAACGTCCCGCGATGTCGAGTGTAAATTTAGAAGTCCGTATTATTGGCGAACGCTGTAGGAACGGCCCGGTGGGACGTTCAGGCAACATTCGTACATAAAACGGATTGACGCGGAGCGTTCCTGAAATACAAACACGCGGAATATATTCTTAAATACCACAGGAAACCTCCGGGGGAACATAGGCGACCATGGAAAGTATGTGATATTAATAATTAATAACATTAGTCAATTATAACTATAAACGGTTGAAGCAAAGTGTGAAACTGTAAACAACGACAAAGGATATTTGTAAAAAAGAAATATTAGATGTCCCAAGTATTGCCAGTGTCTCTACTATTGCCATTTAATCTATTGTTCATAACAAGAACGTCCCGCGATGTCGCGTGTATATTTAGAAGTCCGTATTATTGGCGAACGCTGTAGGAACGACCCTGTAACGTTCGGCTGTCCGGGGACAACTGAGCGTCGACAGATCCCCGAGAGAAGAGCGGCGTCCCCTCGAGTGTAGGAAAGGTGGGGTTCTATTCTACAGTAAAAGAGTAATATCTACGGCTTTTTAAACTAAACAATACTTATTTATTTAATAACGTTTACTTTAATAATAACAATAATGAATTAATATAACTTACGATCTACGATTAAATATACTCTCTTTTTGGGTTTTTATGTTTTTCTGATTCTAATGCTACGTGATATTTGAATAAGTATATATATGTATATTGCAGAGCTCGGCCGCTGCCGTTTCCGGAGCGAAGCTCGAATACTCTTGGCAATTTCTGTAGTAAGATCGGCCGCTGCCGTTTCCGGAGCGAAGCTCGATTCTTTTGACAGAGTTCTTTTCTATGCTCTACAGACCTTGTTTTTACCAAGCACTTCGGCCGCTACCGTTTCCGGAGCGAAGCTCGATGGCTTTGCAAGAACGAGGTTCTATGACTTCAAATGAGCAAACCAAAGAGGAGCACCAGTAACTTTTATACACTGGAGATCCGCCGCTGCCGTTTCCGGAGCGAAGCTGAATCCCACTGGTTGAAACTTAAGCTGCCTCTAGGTTTGAGCATTCGTTCGTCACTTGAGCGTATTCGTAGCTTGAATGTCCCGCTGTGCTGCGTGCGCTTCTATTTATACTGAGAAATTGGCGGGCTGGCGCATGCGCAGTGAATCGCTATCTGTTATTTTACGTTTTGCTTGCTTATTACATATTATTTTGTCTTGCGCTTTTACTAATACTTATAATTAATTATTCCTAATATTCTTATAATAATTGTTTCTCTAATATTTATCTAAATCATTAATTATATATAAAAAGTCTTATAATATATTTACGCGGTAACAGAATATGGTTATACGGTAACGGAGTTCGGTTCCTACATTACCGACCGTCGGTATCTAACGGTTTAAGTCCCCGTGGGACGTTACACCTCCCCCCCTGGGGGATCTCTCGTCCTCGAGAGATTGGAACGGAGGTGGGGTATGGAATAGGCATTATATATATATTTATAGGATTATTTATTTATGTATTGGTTTATATGGCATTGCTGCCCCTGAACCAAATAGCGCGAGCAATCGCCACAATTTTTTTCTGGGGTCTGTTTTTGGCAAACTTCTGTATGTTTCCCAGTCCGGGTCTGGAATGTCCACCGGAATTAATATTGGCCATCTCCAAACTGGCACCTCCGGTATTTTGAATTCTGGAGTTTTCGGTAAGTTGAAATCCGGAGTTGTTGGATACTCCGGTGTTGTCGGGAGTATGAAGTCCGGAGGAGTATGAGGTGGCGACTGGATAGGATAGGTTTTGTTAGTTTAAAATTTATGTAATTAAATAACGGTTTTTACCATTTTTTCCGGGCTTCCCGGGAGTGGAGTTATAAAAGTGGGAATGGGGATCATTTCATGGAATATATCCTCCAATTCCTGTGTGTCTTTCTTATGTTTAGTGTGACGATTGCCGGAGCGTCGAGGCATTGTCGTAGCGTAATGGCAGACTGGTTGTTACGCATGCGCGGATTTTAAATTTTACTCGTTGGGTCTTATGTTTTTAGTGCCCTCTAGCGGAGTCTACGGGAATTATATTTTTCTGCAGCTATGTATGTTGCCTACGCAATCTATTCGTCTGCTACTTGGTATATATACATATTTTTTTTTTTTTTTTTTTTTTTTTTTTTCTTAGCAGCCGCGATGCGGTATGGGGCAGAGATATGAGGATGGAAAGAGAGGAAAGGGGTGGAGGGGTTGCAGGAGAGGTATTTGAGATGGGTGCTGGGGGTGGATTGGAATACTCCAGGATATATGGTGAGGGAGGAGTTGCGGAGGGATATGATGAAAGGAAGGGCGGGGATGAGGGCGTGGGCATATGAGAGGAGGTTAGAGGAGGGGCAGGGGGGGGGAGTTGGCGAGGGATTGTTGGGAGGAGCTGAAAGGTAGGGCGAGGAGGGGAAAGGTATTGGGGGGATGGGAGGAGGAAAGAAAGGGATTTTTTGAGGAGAGAGGGTGGACGGTGGAAGGAGTGGAATTGGTGAGGGAGAGGGGAGAATTGAGGGGGGAGGAGCTGGTTTGCAGGGGAAGAAGGAGAGAGGAGGCGGAAAGATGGGAAAAGATAAGTGAGTCCAGGTATAATAGGTGGTATGGAAGGATAAAAGGAGTGGGAGTGCCTGGATATTTGAAGAGGGGGTGGGGGGAGAATAGGTGGAGAAGAATGGCAAGGTACAGGTTGGGGAACGAGATGAGAGGTGGGAGGTATTGGGGGGAGGAGGAGGAGAGGAAGTGTAGGATGTGTGGGGGGGGGGAGGAAACGTGGGAGCACGTGTGGGAGGTGTGTACGGAATGGGGGAAGGAAAGGGGGTGGCAGGAAATGGTGAGTGAGGTATTGTGTGATGAGGGAAGTGGAGAGGAATGGATAAGGAGGGTGGAGGAAATGAGGGGGGTTGCAGTAGAAGAGTGGAAGAGCAAGGATTGTGAGAGAAAGGAGGCAAGCGGAAGCGGGGGTCAGAGGTTAGGGTGGGTAGGGGATGGAGAGGCGTGCGTGGCAGGGGAGGGAGAGCGAGAGAGCGAGTGGGAGAGCGGAGGGGCGAGCGGGGAAGCGAGCGGGGGAGCGAGCGGGCGAGCGGGCGAGCGGGCGAGCGGGCGAGCGAGCGTGCGAGCGGGATTGGGGGAAGTAGAGTTTAAGGTTTTTTTTTTTTTTAGGTTTAAGGATTAAATGTAAGAGTAGGTATAAGAATTGTAAACCCCAAGGGGAAACAATAAAGCATTACATATTTTTTCTTAGCTTTATGGGTTTTAGGTTAAGTTTCATTTGTTTTTGTTTTATATAGAAAAATATTATGTTTATTAAAAGGTAATGAGAGATGAAAGGTGTGGGTATTTATTACATTCTGTGTGTGTGTGTGTGTGTAGTGTGTAATTGTAGAGTGTGATGTAAAATGAAATGAATGATAATATAAAAGGGTAAAATATATATATAAAAAGGTGTGTGTGTTTAATACATTCTGGATGTGTGTGAGGCGTGTATATGTAGAGTGTAGTGTGGGTAATATTTGTAAATTAAAGGTTTAAAATGTTTGTGCATTCACCGCAACTCAGTACCGGTTGCGCGATGTATAGTATTCTACGGCAAAAATGGCATATTCGCCACCGCCGTAAGTTTCCCTTTGCCACCAGATGCCTTTCCAGAGGCTCCTCCTCCACTATATCTACACGTTGAGTGCACATAACGCAACTTATGTGGTTTTTATAGTAATATACGTTTCCGTCGTACACCTTCTTCAAACATATTTGGTCCGCCATATTTATATATATTTTTTTTTTTAAGAACTGTGTTTCGTCTGTATGCTTTGTTACAATGGAGAAATGCTTTGTCTGCACCTCCTTATATAGGTTCGTATGCAGGGTTGCAATTTCTTACGGTAAATTCGCCTGTTTTACGCGGTTCTTATGGACGATCCTAGTTTGTTTCGAATTTATTACTATTTTTAAGTTACTTTTGTCCAGGATTTCGATAATCCGGTAGGGTCCGCTGTATTCCGGTCCCAATTTTTCCTTTCTTGGTTGCAATAACCATACGTAATCCCCTACATTGTATGTTTGTGGTTGAATCTTCCGGTCGTAGTAATGTTTCTGGCGAATTTTTGACTCTTCTAGATTTCTTCGCGCCATTTGTCGGATGTGATATAACTTATCTATCAACTTGTCGACATAGTCCGGATATGTTTTAATGTTGTCCGTTGAGGGAATACTGGAAGGAAGACGTGCTTTTCTTCCGAAAACAAGTTCGTGAGGCGTAAATTTCGTGCCTTCGTGAGTGCTTGTATTATACGAGAACATTGCTTGAGGTAACCACTGATCCCATTGCTTTTCTTTTGATACATAGTGTCGTAGGTATTCGACAAGGACATGGTGACTTCTCTCCAAAGATCCATTAGATTGTGGATGAAATGCAGAGGTTCGATACTGTTTGATGTGAAACGCTCTGGCAAATTTCTTCATGAGGGCACTCATAAAATTTGGTCCCTGATCAGTAAGGATTGCTTTAGGACTTCCAAATTTACAGATGAAATGCTCTGTAAATGCCTTAGCTATATCCTCTGCGGTAATGCTTGTTAATGGAATAGCGAGAGAATATTTTGTCAAATTGTCCTGGATAGTGAGTATGTAACTGTTTCCTATGTCTGTAAAAGGTAGTGGTCCTACTATGTCCATAGAAATTTTGTCAAAAGCGTCGACAGGTGTATCTGTCAGTATCATGGGTTCCTTGTTTTTTACTCGTACAAGTTTAGTCTTTTGGCAATCCAAGCAAGTTTTTATAAATTGTGTTATCTCGTACTTCATATTCTTCCAGTAATATTTACTTCTTATACGATGATATGTTTTAGTTATTCCCTTGTGTCCGCCTATAGGTGACTGATGGTTCTCCTGGATGATCTGGTGTCTTTCTTGCACAGGAGGTGTTAGGAGGGTGCCTTTACAGAAGATGAATTGGATATCTTCTTGTACGAATATTAGTCCTATTAAATTTCGTAATTGATTTAATAAAATTTTATCCTCTTCTGATGAGATGTATACTTTTGTGGCTTTTTCAGATACCAGGTATGTATGAAGTGACCTCAGTGAATTGTATACGTCTTCTTCGGTTGGATGGTCTGATGTGATGAATCCAAGGATTGTGTGCTTCCCTTCCTTGATTTTTACTAACTCTCCAATTCTTAATGGTTGTGGAATTTTGTGAGGTTTTATATTCTTTTCTTTATATAATTTCCCTCCTGATGGTCCGATTGGCCTGCCTTGTGTGTTTATGAATGTCACTACGTATCCTTTGCCCATCCATAAGTGATCTTCCACCTCTGTACTTTGGTTTTTGACAGGAATATTTGATACTACTCTTGGTTTAGCTGGTGTGGGTTGTTTGTGACGTGGAGAATGTGGGGGAAGAGATAGTAATGGTGGAGGATGAGAGGATGGTGGTGGAGGAGTAAGTATCCTTCCTTTCCTTATCGTTATTGGTGTTATGGGACCTGTGTCCGTGCTGGATTTTGTTTTTAATTTCTTCTTTTTAGGTGTATGGTGAGTGTTCTTTTCTGAACTTGATTCCGCGTCTATTTTGGGAGGATCCTTATAATTATGTTTGGGTATTATGACTGTTTCGTCAATCTCTTCTATTGCATCCTCTTCTTTCTTGATGCGAGGTTTCTTGATGTGAGGGGGTTTATAGGTTTGGGGTGTCACGACTTGCGGGGGTGCGTGTATTGGACTTTGGGGAGATTTGTATGTTTGGGGTATCACGACTTGCGGGGGTGCGTGTATTTGGACTTGGGGGGTTACGACTTGCGGGGTGCGTGTATTTGGACTTGGGGGGTCACGACTTGCGGGGGTGCGTGTATTTGAATGGGAACGGAGATTTGATGAGGCGCGTAACGAGGGGGTGTATGCGTTTCCGCTTCAACATTCCGTTTCTTAGTCTCGGGACGAGAGGAGGAGGTGTTTGTGCTTTGTTTTTTCCGCTTTAATTTCTTTCGGCTTAAATTTAACGCATCGCTTTCGTCATATGAAGAGGAATCGATTTCTGATGAGTTAACTATTAATTGTTTATGTGGAGCTGGATTTCCAGAGGTTGATGCTGTAGTTTCCCTTTGTCGGGTTGGAAATTGGTGAAATTCTTTTAATTTTTTATTCTCGTGAGAATTTGTATCTGAATGGGCTCTTTTCGCGTGCAATGGTAGTGAAATCGGATTCCTAGACAATGCGTCCGCGTTTGTGTTGTATTTCCCGGGTTTATATAAAATTTTGTAATCATATTCCGCTAATCTAATTTTCCAGCGCATTAACCGACACGTAGGATTAGAAAGATTTTGAAGCCATTCTAATGGTTTATGGTCTGTTATTAGATAGAATTTCGTCCGTAAATGTAGGGTCTGAAGTGAAAAACTGCATATATTATCGCCAATAATTCCCGTTCTGTAGGAGAATATCGTGTTTCAGCATCATTTAAAACGCGAGATGCATAGGCTACTGGCAGATCTTTGCCTATTTCTCCTTGACTGAGAACCGCACCTACAGCAATACTTGAGGCATCTGTCGTGATGTTGAATACCTTGTCGAAGTCCGGGAATTGTGATATGGGTTCTTTGCAGAGAACTTCCCGTAAAGTTTCAAATGCCTTCTGTTGTTTGTAGGTCCACTCGAATTGGTAATTCTTCCCAGTGAGATTGGAAAGTGGTCTTGCAATTTTTGAAAAATCTTTTATGAATCGCCTATAATATCCGCTCAATCCCAGGAATTGTTTGACGTTCTTGACCGTAGTTGGTGTTGGAAATTCCTTTACTGCTATTACTTTCTTCGGGTCAGGTTTGACTCCGTCTTCTCCTATTATGTGTCCCAAGTACGAAACTTCTTTCTTCAAAAATTCGCATTTATCTGGTTGAAGGTGAAGATCTGCTCCTCTTAGTCTGTCCATTAGTCGTTTAAATTTAGTTGCATGTTCTTTTAATGTACTGGCGTATATGACAATATCGTCTAAATATACGAACAGCTCTATTCCTTGGAGCCCAGTCAAGACCTGGTCCATTAGTCTCTGGAAGGTGGCTGGTGCATTCTTAAGTCCAAATGGCATTCTGGTGAATTCGTAATGCCCGTAAATTGTGGAAAATGGTGTTTTATGTCGATCGTCTGGATGCATTGGAATTTGATGAAATCCAGATGCAAGATCGAATACAGAAAAGTACTTTGCACTTCCTAACTGATCTAGTATATCAGTTATATTTGGCAGAGGATAAGCATCTCCAATTGTTAGTTCATTTAATTTTCTAAAGACAATTACGACTCTGGACTTTTTATTTCCTTGAGCGTCTTCTTTTTTGGGTACAATCCAGATCGGTGAATTATAAGGTGAAGTTGATGACTGTATGATTCCTTTTTCAAGCAATTCTTTAGTCTGTTTTCTAACTTCTTCCTTATATGCTTGAGGATACCTGTATTGCTTTGTAAAAACAGGAACGTTGTTTTCTGTAATTATCCTGTGGTATGTTTTGTTTGTTGCTTCCAGTTTTTCCCCTGGAAGGTAGAATCTATCTGCATGTTCCTTTATTAGTTGTTCCACGCTGGCTCGTTCCTCTGAGTTTAGGTGGTCCAACCGTAATAATTGTAATAATTGGTGCGTTCTATCAGTTCTTTTGTATGCGGTTGTTGTTTCTTCTTCTGCAGGTATTTCTTCAAATTCTTCTAATTCAACGGATGGTACTGGAATTTTGATGTCCTTTGTGGATGTATTTATAGCAAAAAGAAATGCTACACTGTTGTTATTCGAAACTAGTGCATTTCCCATGTGTATGTTAGGGTAAATATTCATTTTTGGAATGTATCCTGTTTTGGATTGTGTATTAAGCACTCGCACATATATTTGACTTCGTGCTCTCGCTGGTATCGTAATCATTTCTGGATCGATAAATGGAATAATTTCCATTCCAATTATTATCTCTGACTTCATGTAGTCGATGGTTGCTCCATTTGTTTGGAAGAACAAAGTGTCCGTGTAGATTGGTATATTCGGTGAAACAGCTCTTCTCTTGATGACATTTAGATCGGATCCGGTGTCGATCATCAACGTTGCGTGGTTCTCGCTGAATCCTACATCAGAAAGAAGGATGCTAGGAGGTTTCCTTATTTGCTCCGTTTTTAATCGAAGTATGGCCTGCCTACGTACCATACGGGGTTGTTTTTCTTCTTTTTCCTTCCTATCGAAATATATCTTCTTTCTGCATTGGTCTATCGTATGTCCTCTAAATTTGCAATATTCGCAAAATATTTCTGGTCTCTGTACTCTTTCTGCATAACTTTTGCTTCGGCATTCTTGTATCGTGTGACCTGGTCTTTTACAGTAATCACAGTACACGTTGGATTGAGGAGCTCTGTTCGTGTAACTTTGGCTTCTACAATCTCGTGTTGTGTGACCTGGCCTTCGGCAATTATCATAGTATACGGTAGATTGAGGGGCTATATTCGTGTATCTTCGGCTCCTACAATCTTGCGTCATGTGACCTGGCCTTCGGCAGAAGTCACAGAATGTATCGTTCCATGGTCCGTTTCGTGCTCCGTTTTGTGCTCCGCTTCGGCTCCTACATTCTTGCGTTGTATGTCCCGTTCTGTTACATTGTTGACAGGTTTTTTGCTGCCAGTTGGTTCGTGATATTCGGCTGCTACAAGCAGTAGCAATATGGCCGTATTCGAGACAATTCGCACACTGGTCAGTCGGTGGTATTCCGGCTGCTTCTCTTGTTCGTAGTTGGTTTTCGTTATGTTCGGCCTCTGCTTTGATGGCGACATTGATAGCGCGGTCAAGATTGCTGAAGGTGTGGTCATATATTCTATTATGAATTTCCGTCTTGAGTCCCGTTAGAAAGGCTTTAATGGCGTTTTGTTCCGCGTTTGTATTAAATTGTTTTACATGAGTCGGTACCTCTGTTGCATTACAATGTTTAATCTGAAGTAAGAGATTGGATACGCGACTGCTGTAGTCTACCGTCGTTTCATTATGTAATTGTGCTATTTTCGATAATTCGCCATATAATTGTATTGAAGTATGTAATGGAGCAAATCGTGACTGTAATACCGAAATGAGATCATCGATTGAATTATAGTCTCCGCTTAATACTACTCTAGAAGCTTGTCCGAAAAGCTTATTTTTTATAAGTTGTACTAATCCATACTCTGCGTTCGGATTAACCATGCGCCGTGCATGTCGGCAGCTTTTTATAAATTGGTGTATCGGTATGTTTCTACCGTCGAAAGAGGGAACTGTGTCCGCAGTATCGCGTAAGCTAATGTGTGGTAATTGAGGATATGTACTCGTAGATGTATTCATATTAATCTGTGGATTTGAAGGTCCTGGAGTATTTACGGTGAAGTTTTAAAGCCTCTGTAAAATTTAGAGAAAGAAAAAAAAAATTTCTTGGAAAACACTCACTTATGGAGTGATTTCACTAACGAAATAGTTCTTCAAATTGAATTTATTCTCTAAGCGAATGAGAAATCCCACCGCTGTCACCGAAAATACTTCCGACCTGTAACGTTCGGCTGTCCGGGGACAACTGAGCGTCGACAGATCCCCGAGAGAAGAGCGGCGTCCCCTCGAGTGTAGGAAAGGTGGGGTTCTATTCTACAGTAAAAGAGTAATATCTACGGCTTTATAAACTAAACAATACTTATTTATTTAATAACGTTTACTTTAATAATAACAATAATGAATTAATATAACTTACGATCTACGATTAAATATACTCTCTTTTTCGGTTTTTATGTTTTTCTGATTCTAATGCTACGTGATATTTGAATAAGTATATATATGTATATTGCAGAGCTCGGCCGCTGCCGTTTCCGGAGCGAAGCTCGAATACTCTTGGCAATTTCTGTAGTAAGATCGGCCGCTGCCGTTCCCGGAGCGAAGCTCGATTCTTTTGACAGAGTTCTTTTCTATGCTCTACAGACCTTGTTTTTACCAAGCACTTCGGCCGCTACCGTTTCCGGAGCGAAGCTCGATGGCTTTGCAAGAACGAGGTTCTATGACTTCAAATGAGCAAACCAAAGAGGAGCACCAGTAACTTTTATACACTGGAGATCCGCCGCTGCCGTTTCCGGAGCGAAGCTGAATCCCACTGGTTGAAACTTAAGCTGCCTCTAGGTTTGAGCATTCGTTCGTCACTTGAACGTATTCGTAGCTTGAATGTCCCGCTGTGCTGCGTGCGCTTCTATTTATACTGAGAAATTGGCGGGCTGGCGCATGCGCAGTGAATCGCTATCTGTTATTTTACGTTTTGCTTGCTTATTACATATTATTTTGTCTTGCGCTTTTACTAATACTTATAATTAATTATTCCTAATATTCTTATAATAATTGTTTCTCTAATATTTATCTAAATCATTAATTATATATAAAAAGTCTTATAATATATTTACGCGGTAACAGAATATGGTTATACGGTAACGGAGTTCGGTTCCTACATTACCGACTGTCGGTATCTAACGGTTTAAGTCCCCGTGGGACGTTACAACCCCGTGGGCCGTTCAGGCATCATTCGTACATAAAACGGATTGACGCGGAGCGTTCCTGAAATACAAACACGCGGAATATATTCTTAAATACCACAGGAAACCTCCGGGGTAACATAGGCGACCATGGAAAGTATGTAATATTAATAATTAATAACATTACTTAATTATAACTACATACGGTTGAAGCAAAGTGTGAAACTGTAAATAGCGACAAAAGATATTTGTAAAAAAGAAATATTAGATGATCCCCAGTACTGCCAGTGTCTTTACTATTGCCATTTAATCTATTGTTCATAACAAAAACGTCCCGCGATGTCGAGTGTAAATTTAGTAGTCCGCATTATTGGCGAACGCTGTAGGAACGGCCCGGTCGTTCAGGAAACATTCGTACATAAAACGGATTGACGCGGAGCGTTCCTGAAATACAAACACGCGGAATATATTCTTAAATACCACAGGAAACCTCCGGGGGAACATAGCCGACCATGGAAAGTATGTGATATTAATAATTAATAACATTAGTTAATTATAACTATACAGGGTGTCCCAAAAATGTCGGAGTTCCTTGAAAGGGGTGACTCAGGGGGTGATTTGAAACGACTTTTTCCATAGCGAAAATATTGTCCGAAGCTTCGTTAAGGAGATATTAACAAAAAACCCCGACCAATCAGAGCGCGCGCCTTGCGCCCGAGCTCCCGCGGTAGGCGACTGCGCTTGTACTACGAACGTACGAACAAGCAAGTCGGCATGCATCGAAGGAAACCGCGTTACACAGTTTTTTTTTTAAAGCAGAACCTTAAATAAGAATTATTTGAAGTGAGAGGACAAGAAGTACGTAAATTTCGTTTTTAAGTAAGGCACAAACGAAAAGGTAATGTAACAGAAAATGCACAACTGATCGTAATTCGTTATTGAGGTAAAAATCCGTAGTTTAATAACGGCCAACACAACTAAATTTAAAAAATAATATTAGGTGTATGAATAAATTCTTTCCGACTGGAATTTCTATCGCGGTGGTATTCAGAAGCTGCCAGAAAAATGGCAAAAGGTAAATAACAATAATGGAAATTATTTCGATGATTGTTGTTTTCATATTTTTTAAATCAAACTATTATTGTACCCTAAAATCGGAAAGAATTTATTTCCACACCTAATAATCACCAAAAAATTAAATAAAACTCGCACTTTCGGACATTCCTTTCCTTGCTTTCCTTCCCTTTTCGGAAACCTGTGTCACTGGGTCACTGTACCGATCCTGGTTATCGGTGGACGAAAAGATTTATGGTTTGGTAGCGCCCAGTGCTCAGCTGATCACAGTGCGTCCGGGTTAATGTACCGAATATTCACTTCCCTGCACGGCTACTAACACTGATCACTGAATTTATTTTTCACGAAACGTGTTGTTCCTACGTTATAAAAATTGGTGGCCCCGAAAGGGGCCGATTACTGTTAATTACTGGGACGAGATTACTACTATTACCCAGCGAAAAGAACACTTGTGGCAGACGGTCTCGGGCTGTGCAGTCCGCTGCTGTGACGATTGGTCGAGTCACCTATTTGGGCACACTTTTAAAGACGGGGCACACGTATTTTGGTTATTGGCTGAAGTTGCCACATGCATTGTCGCACCGCGCGACGAATAGATCGAACGAAACACATCGAGACCGAGTGGGATAGAGCGATCTCACCGACGATCGTCAAAACAAAACAATAGCGTAGGCTACAGATCGCTCTATCCCACTCGGTCTCGATGTGTTTCGTTTGATCTCTTCGTCGCGCGGTGCGACAGCGGACTGCATAGCCCGAGACCGTCTGCCACGAGTCTTGTTTTCGCCGGGTAATAGTAGTAATCTCGCCTCAGTAATTAATAGTAATCGGCCCCATTCGGGGCCACCAATTTTAATAACGTAGGAACAACACGTTCCGTGACGGATAAATTCAGTGATCAGTGTTAGTAGCCGTGCAGGGAAGGGAATATTCGGTACATTAACCCGGACGCACTGTGATCAGCTGAGCACTGGGCGCTACCAAACCATAAATCTTTTCGTCCACCGATAACCAGGATCGGTACAGTGACCCAGGTTTCCGAAAAGGGAAGGAAAGCAAGGAAAGGAATGTCCGAAAGGGTGAGTTTTATTTAATTTATTGGTGATTATTAGGTGTGGAAATAAATTCTTTCCGATTTTAGGGTACAATAACAGTTCGATTGAAAAAATATGAAAACAACTTAATCATCGAAACAATTTCCATTATTGTTAATTACCTTTTGCCATTTTTCTGGCAGCTTATGAATACCACCGCGATAGAAATTCGATAGCTTTGTACTTATTATGTAAATCCAGTCGGAATGAATTTATTCATACACCTAATATCATTTTTTAATTTTAGTTGTGTTGACCGTTATTAAACTACGGATTTTTACTTCAATAACGAATTACGATCACTTGTCGTACATTTTCTGTTACATTACCTTTCCGTTTATGCCTTATTTAAAAACGAAATTTGCGTACTTCTTGTCGTCTCACTTCAAATAATTCTTATTTAAGATTCTGCTTTAAAAAAAAAACTGTGTAACGCGGTTTCCTTCGATGCATGCCGACTTGCTTGTTCGTACGTTCGTAGTACAAGCGCAGTCGCCTACCGCGTAGCCAATGCTACCGCGGGAGCTCGGGCGGAAGGCGCGCGCTCTGATTGGTCGGGGTTTTTTGTTAATATCTCCTTAACGAAGCTTCGGACAATATTTTCGCTAAGGAAAAAGTTGTTTCAAATCGCCCCCTGAGTCACCCCTGTAAAGGAAATCCGACATTTTTGGGACACCCTGTATGTACAATGACGGACGACGATCCCTGCCGAATGATCCCGAGAGTCGACGAATCAACGAACGATACATGTATTAGTTCCGTTTTGGCTGAAGGTGTGCGTGTAACGCGTATACGTATTATGTTGACGAAAATTTGATTGAAGGAGAATCAGAAGGAGAAGAAAATCTTACCGTTTCCGACTGATTCATGAGACGATATTATGATATCTCTGTCATGCGTGGACAGATTTTATTGAAATTTGGTCTTATTCGAAAGCTTATATGCGGTTTACATAAGAAAAATGCCTTTAAATTTAGAAAATATTGCAGGCGTGATGAGATATTAATGAAATAAATTTCAGGTTAGGTTTTAATAGCCGTTTCTCGAGTAAATGATAGCGGTAGCAACAGTCGACATATACAGGGTGTCTTTCCTGTACTTGGCGTCGAGACGCTACCGCGTCTCTAGATTCACATCACACAAGTTTTTTCAATGTTATCTATCTATACTTAAATCGCTTATTAAACGCCTGCATTGTCTCGCTTGTTTGGTGAGCAAATAAGAGAAAAGTTCGATAATTATATTAAAAATAAAAAGTTCGAATAAGGATAAGTTATATCTAACAGTTCCCTTCTTCTCCTCTATTTCCACCTAATATATTTGCCCCATGTGTAATTAAAGACAAAAGTATATAAATTATCTTACTTTCTTACTACGCGTCGCGTATTATTTCCTAATAAATATTAGAAAAACATTGCTCGTCGTGCAGCTTAAGGCACGTTACAATGGGATCCAAAAGTTCTTCGATTGCCGCGGAGCACAGTTCCGCAATACAACAATAGTTGAAATTGTATGGAAAAAAATATCGATTATGCTGTTTCATAATTATTTAAACATCCAGTTGAGATTTCACGTGAAAACCCGAATTTTATAAAACATTATTCATATTTTTGTTTATAATTTTTTTCTAATTGTTTAAACAATTGATAAAACCTTTACGATTTGGTAGATCTAATTGAAAGAAGTAACTTTTGTCTCGAAACTTTTTTTCTATCCCTTACAGTTCGCGAGTTATAACAGAAATTCGAAAAATAGCCGAATTTTCAGGGGTTAAATTCACCTCCTTAGAGTGATTTTGGGCAGCAAAAAAAAAACGTTGTAATCCGAAGGAAATCCCCTACATATCCACAAAGTTTCAGAATTTTTTGAATTTTCGGGTTCGGGATGTTCCGTAAGTCAGTTGCACAAAAAATTTTAGTTCTGTATGATGTAGCATCTATTCCCACTATAACAGAAAAAACAATCGTACACAAGATAAAATCATATCACAGTTCATACTACAATTTGAGGAAATCTTATAGCAGGGACAAAGAGAAACAAAATTATATGGATAGACTTGCAAAATTCAAGGAGGAAGCTGCAAAACTCTTCGACGTAGCATCCTGCAAGTGTCTAATGATTCTGAACTGCATCTGTGGAAAAAGTATTCGAAATTGTATTTGTAAAATTTCTATTAACTGTTGTTGTGACAGATAAAAAAAAATCCCACATTCTTGCGATTAAATTTATGTATGATCAAAGAAATGGAAGATTTGGAAGAATAGGACAAGTTGACAAAAATGAATCAGAAAATCGAACCAAAAGACTACTCAGGACACAGCAAGGCCTGTCTTGTTTTGGCGTAGCCCTGAACGGTAGTTCTTTTGAACAGACCTCAGAAGAAGTCAAAGAGCATAGCCCTGAACCTGAAGAAGAGACTGAAAATTACATTTTTGTCCCTTCGAAAAACCATAAACCTTCATCAGGTACACAGATGAGGATTGAACTCAAGTCGACTGCTTTAGTAAGCGACAGGTATGGAATTTCTGACAGGGCAACTGCGGCAATCGCTTCGAGTATTCTGAAAGATGTTGGGATTATAAATGAATCTGACAAGTCACTTGTTATTGACGAAACTAAAGTAAGGAGAGAAATGGAACGTTTGAGATCAAGCTTACAGGATAGTGCTGATATAATTCTTCGAGGTTTATATTTTGATGGCAGAAAAGATGAAACTTTGGTTGTTGAAACAATGCACTCGAAGAACTTTCGCGGAATAGTGAAGGAGGAACATATTTCATTAATTCAAGAGCCGGGGTCTAACTACATCAGTCATGTTTCTCCAAGGTCAAGTTCTGGGAGAAATATTACTGATAGTGTTATCTCACATCTAAAGGAATTAAAAATCTCCCTTGGGGACTTAGATGTTGGTTGTACTGGAACAGCAACTAATACTGGATGGAAGAACGGTATAATTCACAATATTGAAATGATTCTTAAAAGACTTCTCCAATGGATTATTTGCATGTTGCACTTCAATGAGCTTCCATTCAGACATTTATTTGAACATTTAGATGGTCAAACTACTGGTCCAAAATCGTTTTGTGGCCCTATTGGCAAGTGTCTTTTGAGCTGCGAAAACTTACCTGTTGTTAAATTTGAGAGCATTGACGCGAACGGGTTCTTTGCACATCCTGAAAACTTGCTCTTGACAATGGCGATGGATGAAAGAAGAAATATTGGAGAACTTGGCCTAAAAAGAATCATCGAGGCAAGAAAATCATCTTTTTTTTTTTTTTTTTTTGAGAGGGGGAAAATGCATTTATGCATACCCCGACATTTATTGTCGGGGTTATGTGGGACTCACCGCCTCAAAAGGCGGAATACCCACTAAAAACCCCCTCTGGTGTTCTCCACCGAGGGCCCCATGGTGGCACCCGAAACTTCTAGTGTAGTCCGTCAGGCGCCGCTTATCATGACGATCAGGCCCCTCCCGTCCATTTGATGCCCCAAATGGGGGGGAAAACCACCACCATGGTGGGTGGGTCAACCCTGTGTCAACAGGGGGGACCCTCCTCCACCTCCACACCCCAATAGGGCGCGTGTCGCGCGTATAAAGAACTTAAGCTAATTAAAACCAAGGTTAAAACTAAAATTAAATTCCGCGACGGTATTACGGGGCAGAACGGACCGGAGTGACAATGGTCCGACCGTAACCGCTAAAGACCCCGGTACACCAGGTAAAAACTTACGCTACCCTAACCTAAGATTAAAATAACATACATGTACCAGACCCACACAAATATGCCAGAAAGATGGGGGGGGGGGTGAACTCCACCCAAGCAGGCGTGGCCCTACCTCTTTCTCTTCCTGGCCGCTCTCCTCCGTGCGAGGGTCCTATTGGCAGCAGCCAACGCGGTTACCCTCGCTCGTTCCTCACGGAGGAGGCGATCCGCCTCCACTTAGCGATGGAGGACGTGGCAAGGCCGATGATCGTCTCGACCTCCACCGGGGCCCCCAAGCCCGTAGCCAGTACCCCGCGCTGGAGGGGGCATACTCCGGGCACGCAATGAGCACATGCTCAGCGTCGTCCCGGGGCGCCCCACAATCCAGGCACACCCCGGAGGGGGCCTTCCCAATCCTATGACGGAATTGCTGGAAGGCCCCATGCCCACTCAGAAGTTGCATCGACCAGTAGTAGGCAACTGCTGAGGGGCCCGAAGGGTCCACGAATGTGCTGACACTGGGGATCAGGCGCCTGACCCACCCTGTGGGGCGGGGGATTGGTCCCAGTCCCTCTGCCACTCCTCCATCGCCTCCGTCCCTCTCACTCAGTAGGGGCGGATTCCCGCGCACTGCCGGGTCCTCCCTATCCTTCGCCTTCAGGTAGAAGACTGTACAGCCCATCTTGGCCTTGATACACAGCGGCATTCTCCCTGCTAAAACACAGAGAGACGCAGCGGACACAGTCCTATATGCCGCCGTGCATCTAATCAAGGCCGAACGCTGAGCCCGGCGCAGGATAGCCCTGCTAGCCTCGGTCCTCGGCGAAACGGCCCAAACCGGGGCTCCGTACAGTATTACGGACTCCCACACCGAGTAATATAGTCTCCTTGCGTGGACGGATGGGCCATGGGTGTTAGGGAGGAGCGCTGAGAGCGCCCCCGAGACCCGATCCGCCCTTGCCGACACTTCCTCCAAATGAGGGCGGTACTTACGGAGGGAGTCAAAGACTACCCCCAGATACCCCACCTGGGCCGCCGTGGTGATGTTGGCGTCGAAGACCCTTAGACTTGTGACGAGTTAGAACCGGTGGGACGCGGGTCTTCCCCCACCACGCGCGCCTAGCGCGGCCGCGAGATGGCCGCGCGCCGAGCGGCGCTCTCGCTTGCAAAGTCGGCGCGCGACCGCCTATAAGCCAGCGCGACGGGCCCGTTCGGCAGAGTCAGCCACGAGCGGTACGAGCTAACGGTTGCGCCTCTCCCAGCGATCTCTTGCATACCACAAGCTGCATCACTGTGTATTTTTGGTTCCTATTACCTCCACGGCTCCCAAAGGACGGCGAGTTCGCTTACCTTTGGACGCAGGTCGACATCCACCGTCAATCTTAGGGACAGACTTTGTCTGCCCCGGAGGACATCCTACAGTCTCCGTATCGTCCGCGGGTTTTACCCACTGGACGGTCGGGCTCAAGGCTTCCCGGTCAGGGCCATTGGTGGAGATAACAGCCAGGGCACCAGAACGACCACTAACCCCTCCTACCTCCGCCGCCGAAACGCACCGACCCGCGCACCGCGACCGCGACCGCGCCGCGCCGACTACGCACACGAACGCGTCCGTGACCCGCCGCGCCTCCGCCGCCGATTACTGACGGGTTAGGTTAAGCCTTAGTATAAGCCGCACAGACCCTGTTAGCCAGCACAGACCTGGCCGGGTAACCCTGTACATTAGTAATAAGAATAAAGACCGTCCGGTAGCTAACCTCTCCGGAGCGAGGTTACAGACTGATCGTCTTCTCGATCCTCTTACCCGTCAGGAGGATAGCATCCGTTTTCTCTGCCGCCAGGGTGAGGCCGGTTCGTCTGAACCATTCCCCAATCCTGGGCAGGGACCTCTACCGAAACTGAAAATACCGGTATGATACCGGTATTTTTCGGTTCCATCTTCAAAACCTTTATAGAAACCGAAATACGCAAATACTGGTATGACGTCATACCGATACATGCAAATACCGGTATATTTACCTATATTTACCGTTAATTTTTTCGGTTTTCGGATTTTATTACAGTTTTCAAAATATTATTAGACAAGAATCTAAAATCAACATAGCAAAACCGATTGTACATGATATTGATATTGCTGTAATACTGAAGCTAATCATAAAATAACATGTGTAATGTGTTCGCAAGTGAAGAGGAAAGTGATGTTGAGACTGCCGGAATTCGGAAGGGAAACGTTGTATTATTTTCTTTTTTCTGCGGCCACGCTATAATGAAGCTACGAATCGCGACAGAGATTCGTCCACGTAGTGTATTTTTATTTTTCTTTGAGTGTGTGGCTCTTATGTAGTTTATCTGACCGGTCATCGCTCGCCGAGTCGTGCTCGCCAAGCCGAATTGCCGAACCTAGGCGAGCCCAGCCACGTTCCGTCTGATCGGTCATGGCTCGCCGAGTCGTGCTCGCCAAGCCGAATCGCTGAACCTGGACAAGCCGAGCCAGCTGGCCGAGCCACGTTCAATCTGATTCCACCTTCAGTCTGATACTCGAGCTTTGAGTTATTACACAAAAGTGACAGAAATTTTTTTCAAAGTTATTACTTATTAAGCATTGCCATTGTTTTGTTACTACATTATTAGTGTATTAGTTTATTAGTATTATTATTACTGTATATACATATAAAAAATGGGTCGCAAAAAAGTAAATGCTGTTCATAAATACTTCAAACATGATTCAACACGTAATAAATCAATGTGTTTAACCCTTCGGTGGGCGCGCTCTTCAAACTTGCATGAGTGGGCGCGTTGCGGCATTTACACCGCAATCGGAGTTCTCGTTGTTTTACTTCTAAATTTAGACAATTTTAGGTCTCACAGAAGAAAATCGAAATTACATTAGTTGCTTAATAAACACCTATATCTTATTTTTCTGTCCTCTAAAAAAAAAAAAAAAAAAAAAAAAACAACTTCCAAGTACGTAGCATGATGCAAAAATGTCCACTGGAAGAATCCTGAATTGGACATGGATCCAGTTTGAGCACTACATATGGTACAATACGAAATGTAAAATTTGCGGCTACCTGCCGCGGGCGCGCCCACCGAAGGGTTAATAAATTAGTGTGGTTGTGAAATTGCAGTAAGTTTTTTTATTTAGGGAAGTCCAAATTTGTAAGTATTCGAATATTATTGTATGACTCATATTTGCGTAATTTTAATTTTTAGGGAAAACACGGCACCAATTTGTTGACGCATTTATCTACCAATCATCCATCTGATTTCACTTCAGTTATGCTTTGCAATCAAAAGCGAAAAAATGAAGAAATAGAATCTGCAATTTCTAATAATAAAATTAAACGTATTAAACAAGACATATTAAATGAATGCGTACATTTAGTGACAGTACATGGACGGCCTTTTAGTCTAATCAATGATAGAGCATTTCAAAATATTATCAACATGCTTCCATCAACTTCCACTTTAAATATTTCATCTCAAGAAGTCCGTAATGAAGTTATACTGAAAGCGAACTTGTTTCGTAAACAACTTGAAGAAAAATTGAAAGGCAAACTATTATCATTAAAAATTGATTTAGCCACTTGTATGGATCGCTCATTTATGGGTATAAACATTCAGTATATAGAGGAAACAAAATTAGTTTTAAATACGTTAGCAGTAAAACAAGTTTATGATAGACACACTGCTGTAAATATTAAAGAAATTGTGAAAAATGTCCTGGTCACATACGGAATATCCCTAAATCAGATTTATTCTATTACAACCGATAACGGGTCAAATATGGTTAAACTTGTTGAACTCATAGGGAAGGATCAAATAGAATATAATAATAATAATAATAAAGACGATAGCGATGAAGACGAAACTGATAATACAAATATTAATGATAAGGACGACGAATTTGAATTTGAACTTTCGCTATCGGATGGTGAAGTCATTTCAAATTCTAATGAAGACGAAAACGCCGAAAAATTAGAAAAATATCAAGTTCGGTCTGTGCGTTGTGCAGCCCACACACTGCAATTAGCCGTATCGGATGTTTTAAAAGATGAAAAAATTACAGCGGCAATAAATGAAGCTAGGAGAGTGTGCAAAAAGTTGCGAACACCAGTAATAAGAAACATATTAAAGGCGTTGCGAAAGAATAAGCCAATTATTGACTGTCCAACACGATGGCATTCGACATTAGACATGTTGCAACGTCTTTTGCAGTTTAAAGAATATTGTAATGATAGGGGTACAAATAAAGACCAATATATAAATTTAGGAATATGGGGAGAAATTGAAGACTTAGTGCGTTCTTTAACACCAGCACGTATTGCCACAAAACGATTACAGGAAGAGCAGCTTGTGATTGGAGATTTTTATCGCACATGGACCCAATGTAAATTAGAAACGGCAAAGATTCATACTTCATATGCTAGCAGACTTGTTCAGACAATGGCAACTCGCGAAAAAATATTATTTAATAATGACGTCTTTTTAGCAGCTATATTCCTTGACGTACGTTTTAATATCATTTTAACGAAAGAACAAATAGTGAAAGCCCCTAACCATCTAGTACACACCTGGCAATACAAACAAAAATTGCAAAAAGAGCATCAGATGTTGTCTATTACCTGTGTTCCAAATACTTCAACTTCAACATGTGAAGATGAATATGAAGCAGATGACCTCGAACAAATTTTAAGAGACCTTGATAATACAAAACGCAGTGGTAATACATGTACTTACACGTTGCATATCATGAGTGTGCTTAGAAAATTGTTAGACTATCCTCGATTGGATTTTAAGGAAGATATTTTACAATTCTGGTATAAAAATAAAAATAATTTATACTCATTAGCCAAAATAACTTTAGCAGTGCCTCCAACTCAAGTGAGTGTCGAGAGATTATTCTCTTCCTTGAAATACGTATTATCATATTTGCGTTATAATTTATCTGACGACATTCTTGATGATATTTTAGTTGTTAGAGCTAATGCAAAAAATGTAAATTTATAGATTATAATAAAGACAAACATTCATTATAAACTACTGCGTATTTTCATACATTCTACACTTTTTTCAAATTTCTATGGATATTCTTCCGAATGGCCCCAGTGGCCGATCAAGGTGAGGTTTGGGGGGGGGGGTGATGAGGGTGTCTGAACCCTAATCTAAAATTGTAGCTTCGGGTATTTATTAGTTTCCGAAATATTAATAAAAAATTGTTAATTTTTTTGGAAAATTTATTTGGACGTTGGTGCAGGCCTCCCTATCCGGGAGCCATTCCGTCCCCCCATTTTCCACTTTTGAAATTTTGTAACCACAGTCGCATTTTTAGCATCGCCAAACTCACATCGGTTCGCTACCATGCTTTACGCGCCCGCGAGCGGGCGCGCGCCCCCCAGCCAATCTAACCAAACCAATACTAATACCCGCAACAAGTTGGAAAGTGGAATGTGTTATGTCAGTATAAGTCAACAGAAATATTGTTAAGATGGGGGACCGTGGTAAAGTGATTAAAAAAAATCGGTAAGGTATACCCTTTTATGCACAATTACTTCTGTATCTTTTGAACGCATTAATTGCTGAGGGTAAAATTTTATATTTGGGGTTGGTCCACACCCCTCGTAATACCTACCAAGTTTCATCTTGATCGGCCACCGGTTGGGGCTAGACCAGTGCGCGGGGCGCGGAAAGCACGACAGCGAACCGATGTGAGTTCGGCGATTCCAAAAACGTGACCGTGGTTGTAAAATTTCAAAAATGAAAAATAGGGAGGCCTGCACCAACGCCCAAAAAAATTTTCCAAAAAAATTAACAATTTTTTATTAATATGTCGGAAACTAATAAATACCCGAAGCTACAATTTTAGATTTAGGGTTCACACCCCCTCCCCTCCCCTCCCCCCAAACCTCGTACCGATCGGCCAATGGGGCCATTCGTAAGTTCAACCAAAAATATCTTATAAGCTTTAAATAATGGGTTACGGGGTTGAAAAAATTATCGGTAAACGTATAATAATATATTGATATTTTTATGAAAATATATTACGTTATGTCGGTGTTTTTAGTGTGCTGCATGGGCGAAAGAAGATCCGGAAAAATACCGGTATTTATTTCGGTTTCGGTACTTCAACGATTTCGGTATTCACCTATTTCGGTTCTATAACGGTTTCGGTACTCATCTATTTTGGTACGATATCGGTTTCGGTATAGCTTTGTTGACGTAATACCGGTATGATTTTCATACCGGTTTGAAGTCCCTGATCCTGGGCAGAGCGGAATACATTATCCCCCGGGCCTGGGAGACGTCGTCGGCTGCAATGAGGAGGGCGAGGTCGTCGGTATACGCAATAGCGCGAACCGACTTCCCCAACTCCAGCTCGGTGAGGAGTCCGTCGTACACCAAGTTCCAGAAAAAGGGTCCTAGAACGGACCCCTGTGGAACGCCCTCGAATATAACACGGACCACGGTGCCGTCATGGGAGTGCACCGTGATCCCTCTGTCCTTAAAATAATCCCCGAGGGTCGCCCGCGTGAATGGGTCCACCCCCCTTCTGTCCAATTCCCGACGGATGACGTCCCATTGCAGCGTATTAAACGCGTTGCGGACGTCAAAGGACAGAAGGAGACAGACCTTATTGCGAGCCCTGCAGGCTTCTGCGAACCTAGCGACTTCCGTCGCTGCCTGAACGGTGCCGACACCCCGCCGGAAACCAAACTGGTTTCGGTGGAAGGGGTCTCTGCCGAGCTGGACCTCCAGAATCTCCACGATAGTGTACTCCCAAACCTTTGATAGGGCTGGGAGGACGGAGATTGGCCTATATGCCCTCGGACAGAGAGGGTCTTTTCCCGGCTTTGGAATTAAAATGACTCTTGCCATTTTCCAAGAGGCCGGGACCCTTCCCCTTATCAGGGTATCGGTCACCATCTCACGCACCGCCTCAGGATCGGCCTTGGCCACACAGGCCACAACCTCGGACGGGACTCTGTCGAGTCCCGGAGCCTTTCTGGGCTTGATGCGTGACAGGGCCCTATCAATCAGGTCGGGCGTCACCTCGGGGATTGACCTAAAAAACGACGATATCGGGCGTTTAACACAACGCCCACCCGTCCCGGATGCTCGAGGGGGCGCGGGCCCAACCGCCGGTGGGGGGGAGTGAGGGCGGGGGCGCGGAGAGGTGGTAAACAGGGTGTCAGTCACCCTGCCCACCTGCTCGCGCGTTAAGACCATGTTAGGCCTCTTGCCCCCCAACCTCGCCATTACGATTTTGTACGGCTTCCCCCAAGGATCGTCATCAACAGTGCCGTAGAGCTCCCTCCAGAGGTTCTCCTTGGATCGCCAGATTAGGACTTGAACCATCCTTCTGGCCAAGGAGAATTCCCACCTAAGTTGTTCTAGACGGGGGGAGGAAGGATCAAGCTTCCTCCTCTTCCTCTGGAACGCTCTACGTGCCCTGTGCATGGCATGACGCGCCTCCGCGATCTCCGGCATCCACCAGCGATTAGGCTTACGCGTACCCCGTGGGAGGGACCTTTTCTTCAGGGTCCCCTCGCACACCCCATCCAGCACTCGCTGGAGCCTCTCCGCTCTTGTTTCCCCCCCCCCCCGGCCTCCAAATACAACGCCGCGGGAGAGGATGCCTGGGCGGAAGGCAGCTCAGGAGGATGGAGGGCCGGAGGATTCTCCTTCAGCGCCCGGTAGGTCTCCAGGACAGCGTCGGGGGACACATCCTTCATCGAATAGGGGGTCCAGTCTCCAAAAGGAGACCGGCGGGGGTGTCCAGGTTGTTAAGGACATGTAGGACATAGCGATGTTCTGACGCGGTATAATACCGCAGGACCTCGCTACGCCTCACCGTACCCGCTAGACCCCTGTCCATGGACATAACATCGATGAAGGAAGAGCCCCGACTGCTACAAAACGTAGCTTTATCCCGGAGCCTAACCGGGACCATCCCCATCCTGGCCAGCAGTCCCATAACCGCATGACGCCTCCTGTCCGCTACCTTTCCGCCCCATGCCGGGGACTTGACGTTATGGTCCCCTGCCATGACCACCCCCATACCTGGGGACATACGGGAGATCAATATTTCCTCCAGGTCCTCCAGGTATCTCAGGAACTAAGGGCCTTTCCTGCTCGGTCGGCAGTAACAGCTCACCACGACCGTGTTACCCACGATCGCGGTGGCCATCCCTTCAGCGGAGGCGGAGGGGGCAAGGGAAGCAAATCTTCCCTCAAATCCTGTAATCCATATCGCTGCGGCACCCGTGGCATCCCCTATCCACTCAGGTAAAACCCTGTATGGTTCGGAGATTACCACGAGATCGACCCCCAACTGGCAGGCATTCTGGATCAGCAAGTCCTGCGCCAGCCTGCACCTATTGAGGTTGATCTGGAGGATTTGGAACATTAAGTGGTCTTAGTGTTCCTCAGCCCCCCCCCCCCCGCCGCTGGTTTCCGCCTAATAGCTGGGCACGCTAGTGACACCGTCATGTGCGCCGCCCTCTGGCCCGAAAGGCCTGCCTCCGAGCAGATAATGCACTTCGCCACGCCCTTACAGTCTGCAATGGCGTGGTCGAGTGCCCCGCATTTCCTGCAAACCTCCTTGCCTTTCTGCACCGTGGTACACGCGGACGCCAGATCGCCCAGCCGAGGGCAGGCAAAACACCTAACCGACTTGGCCAGGGCCCTGGTCTGCACCACGGTCAGACCCGTCCTAAAACGGACGGAGTCTGAGCCCTTCGGGAGGAGGGTGGTGGGTACCTCCACCACCGCTGTTTGGGTCCCACTCGGGGTGATCCTAAGTGTACGGACCCATAATACGCTCTCCTCTATCTTAAGGGCTGCAGCTAGGTCCCTGAGGAGGCCTGGGGGGTCGACCATGGGGTCGATATCCCTAATTTCGAGGGCCGTCCTGTCCTGAAGCGGAGCCACCGTGATCTTACCGGCGGTCAGCCTGCCAAGCTGACCCGCCACCTCCGCGACGCTGGCCTTCGGGCCGAGTTCGAGGAGGACGTGACCAAGTCGGGTGCGCTTTACGGCCTTGACCGTATCCAGCGCCGCCCGCCCCATGGTCACCGTTGTCCGGTACGTATCAATATACGTCCCACCCTCCGGAACCCTGACCAGGACCGCCTCGGGTCTCGATCTCGGAGGCCTCTTCTTTTTCTTCGGCCGGGCCTGCTGCGCCTGTAGGGCCTGCTGCGCCTGTAGGGCCTGCGCCACCTGCGGGGCCATCGGGGCCTGCGAAGGCAACGGCCCGAGGCGCGGGGTGCCCTTCTTGGGGTGGTTGGGAGTATCCCCCAACTTCGCCCTAGAGGTCCCCTGGGTCCGCGGAGAGGGGCGGGGTGTACCCTTAGTAGGTTTCCCCGCCGTCATCGAAGGAGGGGCCTGCATCTGCAGAGCCACCTCTTATGGGGGGGGGGGGTTGTCCCGCCCCTTCCCCTTCTTCTTCTTTTCCCACTTTCGGACCTCCTGGAAGGGTTGCTCCGCAGGGGGTCCCACACTAAGGGCCTCATTCCCACCATGGGGGGTAGGCAAGAAAATCACCTCTGAAGCAAAATAAGCCGGTTCGTGACTTCTTCATTCCAACAATCAATTTTGCTGCGACAGATTATTCAGAAATTATCGACTGGAGCTCCATTAACTCTTCGCCATCTCTTTTACGTTATTTCTCAACTGAACACATTACATCACTGATAGAATCTGGATTTACTCCAAACTGGGATATCAAGAACTTCCCTTGTCATACCCAATCAGATGAGCGCTGTGTTAAGTTAGTGACGGAAGCAGCAGGAACAGTTGTTAGGTATAAAAACAGGGATGGTTTTATCCGGACTACGTTGATGTCCAGGGAAATCATGCCTTTCTTCACAAACAAGGCACAATTCAACGTGAAGAAGTAAAAGTCGTGAAAGACGTCGGCAATAAGTAGTATGTATGCCCTATGTGGTTGGTTTGTTGCGAAGGGCGTGGGTGGAACTCGAGGTGCAGTCACCTTCCCGTGGTGAGTTTTGAGTCGCGTTAGGTATTTAACTCGAGCCAAGAGCTGCACAGCTAATGAATTGTATGTATTTATGTGCTGAAATACTATTTTGTGATGTTCAACAGAGAAATATAGACAATTTTAAAAAATATACGGAAGTCGCGAAACTCGGTAAAAAATTAATAACTTTGACGGCGATGCGCGAGGGTCAAATATTGACCGATTTCAAAATTTTTTTTGGCCTCGATTTGTCTTCCCCAACGGCAAATTTTCCGCAATACGCTGTTTTGAGTTTCGAAAATTTGGGTTTTTCGGCCCACCCTAATGCGCAGTATCATTCAACTGAGCGAGTAAACCGAGTGTAGACCGCGAGCGGATCGACTGCGCATGCGTAGAACGTACGATCAACCGGACGCCGAATAAATCGAGTGTAGTGCACGAGTGGCGCGAACCGAATGTAAAATACGATTGGTGCGCGTAGTCACGCAATTAGTGATTGGCGCGGGCCAAGTTCCACAGATGGGTATAAATAAAGGCCCGCCAGCAGCAGTCAGCAGAGACTTTATGTTCAATTAGAGATACTATATCTTCTATATTAATTAACGGCTCAATTCTAATTACCGAAAGCGTCAAACTATCTTTATATTCCGTTCTACTGACTTAGCGTCGAACCCAAAATCGAACGATATTCTTTAATACCAACTAAGCGTCATTTTCGTTAACATTACATTCCGCCACACCGACTTAGCGTCGAAATCGATATCAAATGATATTTTTTATTACCGACCGATACGTCGTTACGTAATTACTTAACGATCTATTAATTTATCGTCATAGTTCACACGACTCCGTGTCGTATTATATATTCCATTTCGACCTAGTGTCAAAACCTTCTTGAATAAACTATTTTGTTACTTATTATTAAAAAAAGGACTCTCGTTTCGTGAAATTCATTTCTTTATCGCACGCCACCCGAACCAATCCCACAAATTCCACGGGTAAACCGCTCTACTTGTGGAATCTCCTGTAATTAACGGCAACGTCTCGTTGGAGAACGTTACACTCTTCACTGGTCGCGATCGAGGCGTTGAGTGTGTTTTCAATGCGGACGCGTTCTCGATCAATCGTGTCAGCGATTCGACGATGGGTCGCGTGCTCACCTCCACAGCCGCTTCCGTAGCCATTTTACCAATTTTCAAGGCCAAGCACTTTTTACGTATAACGTCGCTGACTTTGGCGATTTCCACCTTCGCATCCACACCCCGACGTTTCGTTCCTTTTTGGCATTTCGTTCCCTTTTTTCGATGACGTCGACGATGTTTTCGCGCATGCTTAACGTCTGCATTGCTTGAGGTCGTCATAGCTGTAGTAGTCGTAGGTTCGTTAGACATTTCGTGTTGCTCGATGAAAGACTCGCGGTTTACTGATGTCCGCGATACCATAGTTGCTCCTTAACATCCAAATCAGGTGACCAAACCGGGATAACATCGGCTTTGTGGATGATACGATCTCCACGGTAGACACCAACAGGACGAACGGCCTCCTGTATCTCAACAACTCCACAATCAACACGACGGCGAAGGTTTCTCACAGCCGAGATAGACATGGGGATAGGATCCATCGACGCAAGTCCAGACTTTGAGGCAAATCCACTCCAGGTAAAGTTGGAGAGAAAGCTCTTGGGCAGACGACCAGCCACACGAGTGAGTACATTACAATACGAATGCACATCACCAAGCAACTGCTGCGACCCATAGCCATCAGGCCATATCTGATCAGGGTTGCGTAATAACCATCCACCACCAACGGCATTCCAGCACGCGCCAGGGATTGGATTTAAGGAGTAGAAAGCGTTCCTGAAAGCAACAGGAGTTGCTGGAGTAGACAGAGCTACAACTACTTTCCTTATATTATCCGGATAAAGGTACACTGCTGCACTTTCTCCATCATCCGAGAATTTAAGCATGGGATATGAATGCCACGTATCTCTAGTCTGAATCTTACCGACCGCACACAAAATATTGTACGTTGATATCGGAACTTGTGACACATTGGCAACCACCTGTCTGAGCTCTTCTGACAACAGGAATGGTATCTTAACGTTACTTGAGACCATTTCATTTTGAACAAGAACTTGTGACGAAGTCACGTCACGCGCCGAGCAAGTGTACGGCACCGAGCCGATAAGCCGAGTTCGCGCCGCGGCCGCGAAACCGCGAGTTGTCTCGCGGTTGAAGATTTACGGCTTTGCAATATAAAGGCCGCGACGAGCGAATCTGATAGCTCTTGTACCGTATGTAGTAGTGGTAACGCTGCCGGACCGTACACCCAAGACGCTCATATTTTTGCTATCCATGAGGTGTGCACGCGACCATCGTCACGCTGTGCCGAAAACCAACCTCTATCCGAAATAGGCCGAAAGTAATCTTGCGCCCTACCTTGCTAGTGAGGTGTCTCCGCGCCCTATAGGCCAGAGCCCTATTGCACACTAGAACTCCGATATACGACTCCCATACGGACGCGCCTTTTAGGCCATCCAGGGTAGAACGTTCAAAACACTCCGCATCCTAAATCCCCCAGCTCGTCGCCAGCGCCGCCGCCGCGAGAATTACGCCGCCGCGATTTGTCGAGTCTCCGCAACCGCAAACGTTACGCGGAAAGAAATGTAAACAAAAGCACCATTTAGCTTGAATAAACATTGTTAATTGAGGCATTTGATGGAAAAAGGGCACATAGGCCTATGTGCCCTTTTTCCGTAAATCGGTTAAATCGACTCAGGTATATGTTATATATATATAATATATCAAGGACATTTCTTCTCCCACGTTTAAATTAGCTAAACGCTGTTTTGTTACGTAGCGTGAGCGACATGCAGCTACATAGTCGCTGACCGGTCGCGCTGCCGTGCTGTCTACTGTCTAGTCGTGCAATAGGGTAGATGTCCCAATTACTGCCAGTGTCCCAATTACTGCCACTTGATTTATTATACGTAATAAAAGCGTAACGTATAAAAAGAAAGGTACAAAAAATAATTATTATTAAATGGAGATTCTGATTTACATTAAAATAAAAAAATATATGTACTCATATGTACCTAGGACAAGATGATTTTTGAGGTGACAGTTATAGGTACACTAGGATCGCTCGCGAATTTTAATTAATTATTAATAAATTCTTCATATTTAATTCATAAAACTATTTTTTTTTAATGGAGGAGATGTTAAATAATATTATGTTTCAAACTGAAACAATTTTTAGGTTACACAACACGCGAAATAATTAAATGAACTGCGGTTATAATCTTAAGCTGGCAGTAATTGGGACATCTACCCTACGTTTGATTTTGTGTAAGCGAGGAACTATGGAAAGTGAGGCGTGTATCGAATCCGCAAGGAAAGAAGCGAATTTAGGAAAGATGAAAGTGATTTGTAAGACAGCTTGCTGCAAAAAATCGGAGAAATTAATACTTACTTAAAACATAACATTTTTTGTTTAGTTTTGCGCTTCATTTTGTATTTTTATTTAAGCGATGTATAAAAAATGGCCAACGAAGTATGTAAACAAAATTATATGTAAATAACTAAACAAAGAAGCAATTTTGTTACGAATTTACCCTATTTACGGAAAAGGGGCACATAAACCACTTGCATAAAACTATTAAATAAAGACACATATCATTTTTAAATCATGACTTCTGTTTACGAAACGTTTGAAGGATATGATACTACATCCTTAAAAAAATTGGATTTAATTGCATTACTTTTCATTAAGTTATACTATAATGAAAGCTTTGAAACCGATTTACTCGAAATGGCATTTTGGCGTATGTGCCCTTTTTCCATCAAATGCCTCAATTGTTTACAACGCTCTACTCATTCGTCGAACCTGGCCTTACCGACTGAGTCGGCATCATAACTCCTTCTCCGTCCCACCGGTAATTGTCTCGTAAACCGGAGACGGTCACAAACTGCGCAATATAGTTTGTAATATATAAGGCACATCGCTGAACGATACTATTGGTAGATAGTGCAGATCTCTTCGATTTGATGCCTATTCCAAGTGGTGCATAACCGTCTGTATTCGACTACCGTCGCAAAGCCCACGCCACGAGTGGCTACAGGCAACGGGACAACTCTTTTGCTTGCTATCACATTCATCTCGGTCAGGGATTTCTCAAGAAGAGAAGTCGAATCGTCGAAGAGGCCGAGCTTCTTTATCTTTTCCTCACGGCGAGCTTGAAGCTGTAAAGCTCCAACACGCTCACGAAATTGTTCGGTTTTCCTGTGATGTGAAGCTTTTCCTGTCTTTCCGTTCTTCCTTGCTTTAACCACAGGTCTTCCTCCCGCTAGGGGGACCTCGTGTACTTTGTCATCAGTATTCATCTTAGACTTCAGCTGCGTATTACTTGACACGCATTAAAAGTCAAGTCTACCCCCCCCCCCCTCCAACCCCCTTCCCTTCCACTCTACTCGCCTCGACCCCCAACGCAGGCGGTGCTCCGGCACTGTGGTGGGTGGGGCGTAATGGCGAAAGCCAACCTGCTGGGATCGACCTTATGCTGGCGGCTCTACCTCCTCGTGGTCCCCACTGGACAGCGGTGGGTAGCGCTGACTAAACGAGCCGCCGCCCTCCGGGGTAGATCCAACTTGTCCAATGATTCCTAACGGATGAGGGCAGGGTTTTTCCAAGTTCCATTTCGGCAGAACATCTACGCCACATTTCCCTTGGCAGTGTCTCGCGACGATAGTAGAATTTGCATACCCCATCTTACCAGCCAAATGCTCGTATGGGTACTTATACCCGAGGTAGAGCGCGCCCCATCTGAGCCAACACGGCTACACTAGTTGTCCACCATCTACAACGAACTCGTTAAATCCTCTTCGATACCGATCTTCGTACATAGAACTATCCTTATCGATCACCACGAAATCGTATCGTCGACGCCAACATCTGGCGCACAAGTCATTGAACAACTCGAACGTCATGTCTGTGTTCACGTGATCGTTGTACACGCGGCGCCAGTTCGTGCCATCTTGTTTGAACAGCATGAGAAAATTCGCGTTATCCCTGATCAAATGTTTAGGTATTCTAGCGTATGACTGACACAAATAAAAGCAATCCACGGTCGCGTGACGACCCATGGAGAAGTATTCGCGTATCGCGTTCTGTTCGTCGCACGCCACGTCGTCGAACACGAAGATCGAATCAGGCCGAGCGTCTCTCGGTGGAACGATCTCAGCGTTGTCCGAGTAGGGAAAGTATTTGATTCCGTCGACGAGCGACAACACCTGCTTGAGATATCGATACTTTGGCTGATGCAACGATTTCGAATACACGTACACGTTCTCGAAGCGTAAACCGTTCGGGCTCCCTTGCATGATCAGAAATAGGTTCGTTTTTCCGCACCCGGACGGACAAGTCACGCTCCGAACGCTGTTCGGTAACAGTGGGCCGTGCCTGTTTGTTCGACTCGCATCCGTATCATCCTCGAGCTGACTGTTTCGCGAATCGCATGTTCGCGACGTTTCTCAGGTACGTGCGCGCGCGAGTGCGACGAGGGACGACTAATTATATTCGTGGCACGAGTCGCGCAGGTCACTACCACTGTGATCGGTGGAGCGCGCGTATGCGTTTATTATTGTAGTAGCTATCGTAATTATTTTAACGTAGGTGTATGATCGCATCAACGATCGCGACGTCTCGTGAAGTAGGGAAGAATCAGAAGAAGATGAAGAAGAAGAAAACCGGATCGGGTCTCGTGAACGGTATCATAAACCGCTTACCGTTCGAACTACACGTTCTGGGTTATCAGTTCTGCGGACCGGGAACGCGTTTGCTAAAGCGATTGGCTTGTGGCGACGAAGGTGTGAAACCCCTGGATTTGGAAGGTTGACACGAGACAGATCGTGCGTTAGCCGAACGAGCGCGAGAACGAGTGTTCGCGAACGACGCGACCTTTGGCGAAAAAGCCGCATTTAAAATATTCTTCGGCCTTTCCTTTTTGAATTATCTCCAAAAACTCGATTTTTTATTAAGAAAACTAGCTTAGGAATTTCTTTTACACAAACAATAACGTCATATTCGGATTCAGCATCACCAAAAACATACAGATGCCAGGTTTTAGTCAATTATTCTTACATAAGAGAATTTTGCCGTTTTTCGCATACGCCTTGAGTCTATATTGAATGTTATTGATATCATGATTAAAGTAGGTCCATTGCAGATATAATTTTCAGGATTTCTTAGTTACTATGAGTACTTTAAAAATATATATTCCAAATCGGGAAACTCTATTCCTTATAAGTGAATGTTTACTTGTGAGACGACGACCAAGGAAAAAAACGCCAATCGACCGGGCTTGGGGCGGCGTATGCGGTTATAACGCGACGTCAGCGACAACAACAACAACCTATGACGAACCTGCAATTAGAGCGCGAGTGCGCCATTGTACCGTTCTTTCGAAGGGTGTTTATGCGAGACACGCTTCCCACGTGCGTACGAATCAACGAATGCGGTATCGCGAATCTGGATGAGAATTGAGGCGCCGGTTCGCACTAGATCGCGTACGCGAAACGCGGACCACGAGTACAATACTTTGATAGGTTTGGGAATCTGCGGCCTTCCGCGGAATTGATCTACTATTTCGGAAGCGGTACAACGATGACGTACAATCATGATTGTTTTCAACATTTCGATGAAGTGAATTGCGGCCGCTTATGCATTCAATTTTTACAGCCAAAGTCTATGGAATTATGGCCTGTATACTAATACTAATAATGATATAACTAAGGTATCGTTACAATTTATCCATGCGTAATGACAATCCACATCTTCAATAATAGAGATCTATAATATCGATAAATTGCTGAGTATTCGTTCGCACGCGTCACTTTCTCGCTCTCCGTCTCGCGAGTGCAATCGATATGTCGTTCACGCTCACATTAACGGGCCGTAGCAACGTGCTCACGGTAAACTATTTCCCACCGATAGATTTGAGCGATGGTCAATACGAATTAGGACTCGCAGACTTTCACACGATACCGAACATCAACTCGAGCAATGATAAATTCTACTTCGTCACCGACTACAACGCCGACAATAGCGTCGACGTCGTTCATGAATGCATTACGATCCCTCACGGTTCCTACCAATTAGACGCTATCGCCGAGCACCTTGTGACGTAGAGTCCCAGCGCGAGGGATCGAGCGCGCGGCGGTACGACCGGGAGTGAGCGAGAAGCCGAGCGCGCGCGGGCGACCGCGACCGAACATTACCGAGCCCGACCGAAGCACACCGGTCCCGCGACGCGTCAACGCTATGGCGCTCACTCCCCACCGCGCCGCTAGATCGCGTCGATTTCTCGCTGCTGGGAATTTCCGAGAATCGGGACATATGCCGCGACGATACCATGGCAAGGGAGTTCCAGTGGGGAGACGGACCCCCACCACCAGATCTGCCTGGATGTTGCCCGGTGCAAACCTTGGTGTGCAAGCCTCCGTATAACCGCCGATCGCCTGATCGTACTCCATCCTTATTCCTACTACCGACTCCGTTAAAGAGACGCTGGAAGTTGCCCGGTCTCTTTCCCGCTCCCGATTTGGACAGAGACGCCCGGATGCTGCCCGGTCTCTTCCAAATGTCGCTCCGTTAAAGAGACGCTGGAAGTTGCCCGGTCTCTCTCTCCCATACCGTCCCGATACGGAGACACTCCCGACGCGGACCGACCGCCCCCGTTCCGATAAGGGGACGCACCCGACGCGGACCGAACGCCGCTGTACCGCGAATCGCGCCGCTGACCCGCCGCTCGACAACGGCTTGACCGCGAGTAGTGCGGAGTATACATATCTATATCATTCTGTACATAGTGTAAATAGTAGCAAGAGTCAATAAATCAACTTTAGTCAACGATAGGAAGGAGTTAATAGAACCCTGGCTAACCGACTGAGATCATCCTTCCCTAGCTTACCTACCGGAGTGACGACCGTCACAACCTGAAGCAACGATTACTCGATCGACACCCCCGAAGTCGCGGTAACAGCGATGTCAATGAGAACGATGGCGACAAGTATCCTCTAATGCTAAGAGCTAACAACAACACCATGAAAAGCGAGCTGTACTGCTCGTTCGCCGTGGACTTTACGAAACCAGACAATCGTTGCTAGGATTTTTCCCGAATCGCGTTTTGTTACCGAGAACCTGGCACGAGTCCGACGTACCCGTGAACATTATAAACGTTAACGTAATCAGAGTAAATTGCAACCTCACTGCCGGCGCGTACAGCAACGATAAGCCGGTACACACGATCCATGAATTTTCGTGGAGAAGAAATAACGATTCGTTTGCACGTTCAACGAAGTCCGCGCGATAGGCTACCGTGACTGCACGTGTATGCGCGCGTGTGTAGTATGTTAGTGTTAGATCACACGTACGAATCATCAATCGTCGCTGCCGCTGCTACTCCTGCCGTCTCCGTCTCGCGTCATCGGCGCAACCCTTTATCGGCAGGCGAGAGTAGAAGCATAAAAGCGGGTGCAGAGATAAGAAGAGAACCGGTAAGAAGCATAAAGGTGGCATTTCCAATGTGCGGCTGGCCGCTCCGACGAGCGCCGCGCCGCAGGATTCTTCGTGCGGCCGCAGATGGTATCTAGAGACGCGGTAGCGTCTCGACGCCAAGTACAGGAAAGACACCCTGTATATGTCGACTGTCGCTACCGCTATCATTTACTCGTCGCCGGGCTATTCCAACCTAACCTGAAACTTATTTCATTAATATCTCATCACGCCTGCAATATTTTCTAAATTTAAAGGCATTTTTCTTATGTAAACCGTATATAAGCTTTCGAAAAAGACCAAATTTCAATAAAATATGTCCACGCATGACAGAAATATCATAATATCGTCTCATGAATCTGTCAGAAACGGTAAGATTTTTCTTCTGATTCTCCAGTCAAATTTTCGTCAACATAATACGTATACGCGTTACACGCACACCTTCAGCCAACAGAAACTAGTGTATGTATGATCGGCGTCCGCCATTATAACCTACCAAGTGTCATAGCTTTATAACGTACCAAGTATCAATCCGTCATAACCTGCCAAGTGTCAAATAAGGTAAGTTGTCCAAATTTGAAATGTCACGAGTTTTTACACTACATGGGAGACTGAATTATTGTCTCAATTAACAAGGTGGGTCGCCAAATTTTTTTAATAGATTTTTTATGTAGAGTCGCAGACTTGGAAGTTGTCCGGAGAAGGTTCGACAGAGAAGCATCTTCTTTCGCATAAGTTTCTGGAAATTTGTACCATGCATGTACAAAATATATATTATAACAAATTGCATTGCATTTAAATTGACAGATATTTTTGTTATACCAGCAAATTATTTTTAATTTAGAGTTTTTATGTAAAGCTTACAGAAATGAAGGGGACGCACAGGACTTAGATAAAAATGAAGGGGACGCACAGGCTTGGATAGAAATCAAGGGGACGCACAGGACTTGGATATAAAATTGAAGGGGACGCACAGGCTTGGAGGTTGTCCGGAGAAGATTAGATAGATAGACAGAGCATCTTGTTTCGCACAAGTTTCTGGAAATTTGTCAAATAAGGTAAATCTACAAAATTTGTCAAACGACGTAGCATTAAAAATTATTAAGAAAATAGATTATGGTGGACTGCTTGCAACGTAGAGAAAGTCACATTAGTGAAGAAAGTACGCTGAAAAACATCTCCCTTGATGCTTTTCAATATTTTGTGAAAGACATTCGTAAAACTCTAATTAATCATACGCTCTCACCTCCTTTAGACACATTATGCAGTCTCTACAATTGCTATAGCAAAAGGCCACTCTATTTCTATATTTCTATATATATATAAATTCTACGTTAAGTCGTATAATTAAAAAAAATGTGGCTTTCATATATTTACAGATAATCGAAGCAGAAGATGGTGCACTGTGATCTACGCCAGACTATGTACGCACAAATTTGCAGGTAGGGTTTTGCATACGTAATTATTCATTCAATGATCTTGAGCATGTGTGATAAATTATAAATAATTAATAAATGTGTCCTATTTTTCAGTTAACGATGCAGACGAAGAGTTGACAGATAATAGAAGCAGAAGGTGATGCGATCTACGCCAGATTATGTACGCACAAATTTGCAGGTAGGGTTTTGCATACGTAATTATTCATTCAATGATCTTGAGCATGTGTGATAAATTATAAATAATTAATAAATGTGTCCTATTTTTCAGTTAACGATGCAGACGAAAAGAATTATTTTAACAGCTGAAAGGAAAAGTTACTGAAAATGAAATAAATGTAAATAAAAAGAGTGAATAAAAACAGTTCAATGTTAAATACGTTCAGCGCCATAAGCTGCTTCGCGCATTATGTACTGTACACAAAGTACTATACATATAAAATACATATAGATCAGCAATACAGTGCGCATGGTTTCATTTCGTAGTTGTTAAACTTACGTAGAATTTATCCTTAATCAAAAAATAAATAAAGTACACTCGCTGAGCTGCTTTGCGCTATTACGAGTATTCCATGTATATACCTTATTCTCTAACGTCACTAGATAGGCTGCAGGCCGCCATAAACACGTAAACGTGTGACGAAGATAGATCAGAATTTATAATTTATTGGGATTTCCTTACTTTTTCCTTATTTTTAGCACACGTGGCAGTCAACTTCAAAAAAGTAAAAAAATTACGCCAAGTACATGAATTATCTTTGTAAAAAAAAGTGAGATCCCCATAAAAAACCTTCAAAAAGTAAAAAAATCACAAAAAATAAAAGATAATAATATAAATCACAAAAAAAATAGAAGAAAATATATAATATCACAAAAAAAGAAGATAAAAATATAAATCCCCAAAAAAATAGAAGAGAATATACAATATAAAAAAAGATGTGAAATCAAAATGAGCTGCAAGTACATAAAGGTGCTTTCCAACTGCCCTTAAGATGACACAACTACATAGACACAGCTAAAATGCTGTGTGCATACATTCCATTACTCATATCGCGGACATTTTAATTAACCCATCAAAAAGAATCCCAATTAAAAACATTGTCGTAAATTAATTAATAGCTTTACAAAATTAATATACAAAATTGCGCCTATTATAACAATGGCTACTTATACAAAAAAATGTATTAAATAATATTAAGCAGATATATTTTAATACGAATAAATATTTTATTTTATTCAAAATACTTGGCGCTGCGAAACCGAAAAAATGTTAATTGTCTTATTAATAGTAAATTAATAATTTACAATAACTCCCTTACAATCTAAAATACATAAACATATACATATTACAAATGCAGTCAGATTTATTCTACATATATTTAACTGTAATATCACGTAGCATATGCACACGCACACATACACACATTCACGAACGCACGCACAAGAAAGAAAGAAAAAGATTATAGCAATTTATACATATGTATTCAGTTTAGCAACACCAATTCGATGAGCAGCGCCAAGTATTTTGAATAAAATAAAATATTTATTCGTATTAAAATATATCTGCTTAATATTATTTAATACATTTTTTTGTATAAGTAGCCATTGTTATAATAGGCGCAATTTTGTATATTAATTTTGTAAAGCTATTAATTAATTTACGACAATGTTTTTAATTGGGATTCTTTTTGATGGGTTAATTAAAATGTCCGCGATATGAGTAATGGAATGTATGCACACAGCATTTTAGCTGTGTCTATGTAGTTGTGTCATCTTAAGGGCAGTTGGAAAGCACCTTTATGTACTTGCAGCTCATTTTGATTTCACATATTTTTTTATATTGTATATTTTCTTCTATTTTTGGGGGGATTTATATTATTATCTTCTTTTTTTGTGATATTATATATTTTCTTCTATTTTTTTTTGTGATTTATATTATTATCTTTTATTTTTTGTGATTTTTTTACTTTTTGAAAGTTTTTTATGGGGATTTCACTTCTTTTTACAAACATAATTCATATTTTCTTCTATTTTTTTGTGATTTATATTATTATCTTTTTTTTTGTGATTTTTTTACTTTTTGAAAGTTTTTTATGGGGATCTCACTTCTTTTTACAAAGTTTCCTATACCTAAGCGTCAACGCCAGGGTCCCTGGACGCGCCGCACTGGCCCTTTTGGAGCACTTGAGAAGGTCTATTGTTGTATGAGGTCTCGAGGACCGTCTTCGACACCGAATTTTATGGCTTTCGACCCACGAAGGGGTTGGAATACCATTAGGAAGTGATAAATGTCCAGGATTTTCGAATTTCTCATCAGATCTTTGCGAAAACGACGCGAATCGATTCCGTATGTTTCGCCGATGAAACTAACACCAAGAACGACGTAATTCGGAGCATAATGAAGGAAATTAGATGAAAAATTGGTTTTCATAATCGCCATTTAACTTCGTCAAAAATAGCCTCATTTAGCCAAATTTGGTACGATTTTCATCGGAGAAACATAAGGAATCCATCGGTGTTACTTCCCTGTCCATACGATAAAGAATAAAGAATTATTTTATTTCCGAAACAGGTATGAATCCTCGGCCGACCGCAGCGATTCGAGATCGGTACCCCGCAGTCGAAGGTGAACATGTGAAATATTCATTGCAGCGTATTAAGAAATTCTTTATTCTTTATCGTATCGATATCAAAGTAACACCAATGGATTCCTGGCGTTCTCCCAATTAAAATTATCCAAAATGTCATGCAAATCGGAGTACTTTTACACAAGCAATACAAATCATAACAGGAGTAGCTATTTTTTAACCACACTCTCTTATCGTATCGATATGGATGTGACACGAATGATTCCTGGCTCACCCTGGAGCCCGACGAGAGCGTAACTTATCCAAAACCATGATTAGATCGATGTAGATTCTGTGATCCGTACGGTAATCAAAATAATTGTGAAAACTTTGTTTTATGAAGACTGCTCGGATTCCGTGGTCCGAACAATGATCAGAAGGAGCACAGAACCTTGCTGATTGGCCAAATTTTCCTTGGAGAGGAGGGACCTTCCTTCTGTGAGTTCCCCGGTGTAGGAGGAACCCCCTCTCCCTTTTCACAACGTAGAGGATGAAAATTAGACATCTGCTTACCGAAAGTAGCCAGATTGATCAGGCAGAGTCTTGTCAGGATCGCGGTTTATGACCGTATTATCCCACGAGTCGGCGCGGCGGTTAACAACAGTACCTACGTGCGGGTCCGATGCCATCGTACGTACTACTCACCAGAGATGGGCAAAAAATTATTTCAAATAAAAAATTGAGTTCGACTAAAAGACGAAAATTTTATTCGAGACTCATGAATAAGACTAACCCGAGTCAATTTTTAATCGAAGCGCTCACGATTGAAATCATGGGGATTCAATCGTCAGTCATGATTGAACTACTTCAATCATGGGGATTCAATCGTTGGCCATGATTGAACTATTTCAATCATGGGGATTCAATCATGATTGGATGAACAGTGTTCTCGTATTCAATCGTAATTCAGTCGATTGTAGCTCGACTAAACTTGGCGAGCCTCGAGACTCGCGAGAGCCTTTGATCGATGCCGCGCGAAGCCCGAGCCGAGCGACATTGTATCGTTCACCCGTCTAAACTGGCGCCTGGAGTTGCTCGGCGATGTGACATCGATTATACGGAAAGTGAATTTCTTTATTTTTCATCGTATCAATATGAAAGTGGCACCAATGGATTCCTTGCATTCTCCCGATTAAACGGACAGAAAATATTTTTAATCGGACGCCTTTTAATGAAACGGGGCTTTCAATTCTGCAAATAAATTTTATGTATAGGGTAAGTGTGGGTATTACTGCGGATGCCCCGATTACTGCGGATATTCTATAACAGATCATATTTAATGTTGGAAAGTACATAATCTCTTGAAAATTATTGATAAATTTATTTTAAACTCTATAACAGATAATTATTAATAAATATGTACAGCAAAGTTATTATTAATCCTTTTATCGTAATTTGAAATTCGTCAAGGCGAAACTTCAGTCGATTCCCGATATGGCGGTCATGAACACCTACTTAAAAAACATTGATATTTTTGTTATTAACAGTAATACATGTAATGTAGCGTTATTGCTCGATAGAATAAGAGTTATTTTTCAGAAAAACAGTAAATCAGTCGTCTACATTTTAGTTTTAATTTTTGTTTCTCACCGCAGTATTAGGTACAGTACTTTACACCATACGCATTAAGCCGGGTCCAGACCTGAATGAGTATACGTTGAGCAGGCTGAGCGCGCACGAATATTCTGATGTGGACGGGTGAAACGGTAGCCCCTGACGCATGCTTCTACGTCTGAAAGGTTGAGCGTGGACGCATATGCTAGTGTGGACAGGTCATTCGTGGTGATTCGGCGCATGCGACCCGACTCGTGCATGCCGGCGAAGGCACATGGCCTGAGCCGACCGTTGTCGGTTTTCTTCCACAGATCAAAGGGAGTTTGAAGTGCATTGCGTTCAGCGTGGAAGATAGAGGCAGAATGTGATACTTTTCTAAAATCCTCGATGCCTCGGATTTTCATGATATTGAAATACATATATGGTAGTCCATATGAAATTAGGGAGGGTTAAGTCCTCATTTTTGCAGATTCGAAATTGTTTAAAAAATACAAATCTTCAAAGTTTCCTGGTTTCGGTGATTTTTACGAAACTCCTACAGAAATTATTGAAGGCATAGACTAAATAAATTTAATCCATTGCTAATATTGACATAAACAGATAATCAAAAATTTAAAAATTACATTTTGAATAATAATAATGCAATTAACATATGATAGACTTTAAAGCTCTATTTTACTGAATAATTTGTCTTTCTTTTCTTCACTACATCATGCATTGTTCTTAACCGGTTAACTGGCAATGTATCATATATGATCAAACAAAAATCTGGCCAATTCTGGCAATGTATCATATATGATCAAATGGAATAACTTTTTTGTTTTTCAATCGATTTGAATGAAACTTGGTATGTAGTGGTTTTTGGGGTCGCTGAATCTGAATTTCGCATCGGAATTGTAAAATTCAATATGGCAGACTCAAAATGGCCGAACCAAATTGGCTGACAAATATTAAAATACTATCGGGATATAGAAAAATTGTATATAGGGGTTTTTGGGGTCGCTGAATCTGAATTTAGCATTGGAATTTTAAATTTCAATATAGCAGACTCAAAATGGCGAACCAAAATGGCCGCCAAATATTAAAATACTACCGGGATATAGAAAAATTGTATATAGGGTTTTTTGGGGTCGCTGAATCTGAATTTGGCGTTGGAATTGTAAAATTCAATATGGCAGACTCAAAATGGCGAACCAAATTGGCCGCCAAATATCGAAATACTATCGGGATATAGAAAAATTGTATATAGGGGTTTTTGGGATCGCGGATAAAAAAAAAGCACTTGCGGTGGAATTTATGAATGAAGAATTCAGGTATAAAATTATTCGAAACTTTTTCACAGAAAATAAAAAAACTAAAAAATTAAACCCCTAAACCCTTATTTTTCAGGGGTTGGGGGTGGCATTGAAAAAAGTAACTGCTGCAATCGAATTATAGACAAGAAAACTTCACAAATAAAAAAAGGTTTAGTAAAGAATTGACAAACTCACCCCTAAATTCTATTTTTTTAGGGGTTAGGGGTGTCAGATGAAAAAAATTATCCCCGGAATCGGTTCAGCGACTCAAAAAACCCCTGTATACCAAATTTTGTGTGATTCACTTAATTATTCGATGGTACCAGTTTGGGCCCGAATAGTGAAAAGGACCGTGCCAGTTAACCGGTTAATTCATACAGCCAGGCCGACTCGCTGTCGTGTTAAAAAATCACACGAGATTACTCGGGGGGGGGGGGGGGCAGCAATAAGCCTCGTGGAGGGACGCAGGTAGAAAATGAGGTGTCCGGTGCACTGCGCGTGATCACGCCTGTGACGTCTTCCCTTCGAATTGGAGACTGATCTCTTATCTCTTCAGTATAAGCACGTGCTACAATATCAAAACAAAAGTACGTACTGACATATGCGCTGCGAGAAAACGTGGGTCATAAAGAGAAAATATTACTATGAAGAGGTGAAAACGTTGCGTCTGCAACGAATGCAAGTCCGATTGGTCATAATATAATCTCCCCCCTGCGCCTCACCCTTTCTCGCACTGCATACGCCTGTGCCTGATTTTGTTTTGATATTGGAGCGCGTGGTTACTCGAAAGATATGGGATCCGTCTTCAATTCGAGGAGAAGACGACGCAGGCGGGAACCAGGCGTCCCTCCAGCCTGCAGGTGGCGAATTGATGGTGGACAATACGTTTTAATTGCTATATTGGTGACATCTTTTTCATATGCATGAAAGTAATTGTAGTTTTAATATAATTATGAAACATACATTGGGAACACCGTTCCTCGAAAAGGGGGGACTTTCCTTCAGTGACTTCGTTCGTAGAGGAGGAACCCTCTCACCCTTGACGAAGTAGAGGAGGGAAATGGTTGCCAAAAACTTACCAGGGCCGATCGGCCGGACCGTTTCGCTAAGATCGCGGTTTATGGCCGTATTGTCCCGCTAGTCGGCGTGGCGATTAACAACAGTACCTACGTGCGGGTCCGAAGCCATCGTACGTACTACCCGGCGACAGAGCAATATACGGATTAACACGGACTGAACAATGTCTAAAATTCTTAAGGCTGCCGTCTCATCGGGCGTTGAATGTGTGCGTACGCTCACACAAGCTAGGAAAAACGTGTACGTATACGCGATGTAGTAAACAAACCGTTTCAACCAACTTACGTCGCGGAATCGGCAAGAAGGAAGCTTTTGCGGGTATAGTTGCCTCCAGTAGACATCCGTGCAGACGGGTCTGGTGCGTTTAAACGCTAATAAGCACCGTACGTTGAAATAATAATGAATTTATGACTCGAAAACTGACAGAATGAAGCTTCAAGGCTTCTCCGTCACCGGCGCTAGTGGTATATTCAAGCCACGTAGCATCAGCGTTATACGTATACGCGATGTAGTAAACAAACCGTTTCAACCAACTTACGTCGTGGAATCGGCAAGAAGGAAGCTTTTGCGGGTATAGTTGCCTCCAGTAGACATCCGTGCAGGCGGGTCTGGTGCGTTTGAACGCTAATAAGCACCGTACGTTGAAATAATAATGAATTTATGACTCGTGTACTGAGACAGACTCGAGAAATGACAGAATTATGCTTCAAGGATTCTCCGTCACCAGCGTTGATGGTATATTCGCGCTATGTACCATCAGAACCGGTGGAAGTCCAAGCTAGCCGATAAATGTAGGAAAGACATAGTTGCCGATACGTATTGAGAGTCGTATCGCGTTGTTGCCGCATTTCCCCTATTACTATTTTGTCGTCAAGAAGGCTTGAATGAATCACGGCGAAGCGGCTGGAGAACAGAGATGGGCAAAGATAATATCTGGATAAACTCAAATAAAAGATACTTTATGTTTATCCGTTATGAACCAAAGTGAATACATTCGACGACGAAAGATAATTTTTTTATTCGAAGAAGAATAATTTGTTTATTCGATCTTTAACCGTAGTTTATTCGACTTTTATTTGAAGGCTTCAAACAACTGTCGGCAGCGTGTTTACCCGAACCGGCGCGATCTCTCTTTGAGCCTGAAGACTTGGGCTGTTCGGCGGCAGCTTCTGATTTCGGTTCGAGAGGCATACAGCGTTGCTTGCGGTGGATTATGTATTAATAAATTGTAAAACGTGACGTTTTCACTATTTATTAACATACTGCTGAGATTGTCCAGATTAAAATGAGTTCAAGCACGGTATATTCTAGAACTGTACTTGGTAATTAAATATACGGTAACTGTACTCTTTGTTGACACTTTTATTTTCAGTCACAAATAATAAGCTTTTTATTAAAAAAATGTTTTTGACCAATACGCTGTTTGTACAGCGTGATTCTCTCGCTAGAGTCCTAAAGACAATGCCGCGAATATGCCGCGCCTCGCTGAGTTTCGTGGAAGTGACGAATTTCACGTTCTACATTTCGCATCAGATTTTTGCGAAAATGGCTTCAACCGATTCCGTCGTCCCGATGAAAGTGGCCCGAAACTAACATCGTTAAAAATAGTCCGATTTACATGATATTTGACACGATTTTAATCGGGAGAACGCCAGGAATTTACATTGTATCCCTTACGCATCCTACTGGACCTCGCCTTCCAAGACGGCGAGCGATGCCCAGTGTCCTTACAGAAATGCGAAGTTCAGAAGGGATATTGATACGCAAATTAGTATTGTTTCATAAATTATTGAAATAAACTATCAAATTAAAGAGACATTATCTTTATTTGTCGTCGAGTAAAAATAATCCAGAGTTAGTTTTATTTGAAACGCCACGTCAGTTTATTCGACGGGAATTCATCCGTCGGCCACAAATAATTTTTTTAATCGAAGGCCTTCATTCTTGAAGTCCCCCGAAGCTTGAGCCGAGCGACATTGTATCGCTCACCCGTCTAACCTGTCGCCTGGAGTTGCTCGGCGATGTATCATCGATTATGCAGAAACAGAATTTCTTTATTTTTCATCGTATCAATATGAAAGTGATTCTGCCGATTAAATTGACAGAAAATAATTTAAATCGGACTATTTTGAACGAAACGGGCTTTCAATTCTGCAAATAAATTTTATGTGTAATCTGATAGTTCAAATTGTGTCAAGTTTGGTATATTTCCATCTTTCCTTCTTACACTCCCGGACCTCTCTATCTTTCAGTATTGCTACGTTCAGCGAGGTTCTGACGCTGGACGTAGCTCTCGTGCCGTATTGCTTCAAGACTTCTCGATAGAAAGAGAGAACTCTGTGGCAACAGCGCGGCAGAGACAAAGAGAACAGACGATGTGGCAACTATGCGTCAAAAGTTCGTCTACCCAGAGTACCTGGAGATGTCATCTCTGTACAAGTTCTTTTTATCGACCGCAGTAGTTTCATTAGGGTCCGTTTGTTTACTGGGGCCGCTTCGATCGATTCGGACCATAACAAAAATGAGACGGCAGCCTTAAAGACCCCATAAAATCGATTGCCCTTTAGAAATCTGGCAAATAGATGTTGTCGAAACGTTCTTGGAAAAATAATAAATTACCCATCGTAAAGAATGAATGATTTTTTGCCTGCCTCTGAGCCCGCTTTTATCTCGACGCACGTGAGAAAAATGCCACCAATATAGCAACTACAAAGTATTATCCGCTATCAATACGCCTCCTGCAGAGACAGAGGAAGAAAATGTATTGCTCGCTGACTGCACGTGGTTCAAATTAAAGGCGGATCCCTTATCTCTGGAGTATAAACACGCGTTCACTTGAGACTCCCTAATTCCGTAGTTCCTACGTGTCGAACGTATATTTCTAGCGATCTTCTTCGCCACTTTCGACAGTCTCGTGGCTCGCGACAGCTAAGGACAGAAGGACAGAGAGTGTTTAGAGTAGTGCAGACGAAAGGTTTGCCTGCCATATGACACCGAGGAAGGGACCGCGGGACCCTCGACCAAAGGAAAGTCAGGCTCGCTGCGATGTTCGGGCTCTTCCCAGCCGATGTTGGTAAAGTCCCGCACCATCAAAGGAATGGCTCACCCACATGGGGTAAACAACTGTAGTGGTGCATCCCTGTCCCTCACACCACCATGACTTGTTGTCGTCCTTACAATTGGGGGTGTCAAGTAGTTTAAAGAAGCAAGACAAGGTGGTAATAAACGAAGAGTGTCCCACAGACCTTTCCAATGTATATACCTACGCCTACAGTTCGAAATGTCTACGGGACTCACGGAAGTATCACGTTATAACCTATACCACGGATTTATCCGAGTTTACCCTATGTTTGTTTTAACATGATACCGATTTCATGACCTTTCTACTTTCCAAACTGGTAAGATGTCTTGCGGGGGGGCCCAGGAAGAAAAATCAAACACATGGAGGGAAAAACTGTACGGGCTGCCTTGTCTGCCATACCTGGTACGGGGTACCAGGTGGCAACTCTTTGACACGCGTCGGTAGACAATCACTCTGTATTGGTAAACAGGATGACTCGGAGGGTTGAGCTGTATGTTTATTTAGCTAACTATGTATCACACCATCTTTACGACTGCGGAGTGGGCTAAGTTAAGCACAGTAGTTGGTGAAGAAAGACACAATGATACTTTCGACCCCTCCGCATGCATCATTCGTGCGCGCTCAGCCTGCTCAGCGTATACGCATTCAGGTCTGGACCCGGCTTTAGGGTGGACCTTAGTTACTCTTGTCGAAAAATAATTTTGAGATTTTTGGCGGGGACACCCCCTAGGATTGTGCCATTGGGAGAAAAAATAATGTGTGCAAATTTTGAAATCGATCGGGGATCGGGAAACCTCATCGCATTTGAAATTTATTTATTTTTGAAACTCGGTTTTCTCAATTGTAGTATATCGTTAATATACATTTTTATATATCGTTGAATTTGTCTTTTTATGCTGTTCAATAATATGGAATCAAAGTATAAGATCACTTAAAAAAAAACATCATGACCTAAAATCTCAAAAACCATAAAAAAAAATTATTTTTTCGTTGGCATTATATTTACGCTGTCAAACAGTACAACTTTCGTCCGAAATTTTTTTCATATAATTATAAATAACAGATTAAAGGGAAAAGTGCACTCGAAATTCACAAATTTTTGCAGATATTATTCTATTTATTTTAAAAACTAGGGGTCTAGAAGAAAATCTGACTAGTCCACGCGATGCAGCAGACATTTTTCCTCCAGAAAACATCAACAAAAGTGGTAAGCCACGTTTTGTTTTCCATACAGAAAACCACAGCGGCGGGCGTATCCATTGCCGCTCAGCGACAGAATCGCTGAGCCTTAGTTTTTAAAATAAATTGAAAGATATCTGCAAAAATTGGTACATTTCGGGTGCATTTTCCCTTTGATCGTTGTTTAAATATATTTAAATGGTAATAATGCAATAATAACTTATATCGTTGTATTCCGGAGGGTTGATAGAATACTTTGACGGTACAAGCAACCGAATAACTATTACTGTTTGAACACGAAAGATGTTCAAAGTTGAAAATTTGCATTTTTTTTAAAAACCAATTTTTCGAAAACTGAGGGTGATGGCGAAAAACGGTTTGCGAATTCGTATTCAGCGCACAAAAATCTATAAGAAACAGGTATTGAATGTTACAAGTCCAGATGGCTGTTGAATAGTTACAATTAAACTCTTCCATGAGTTTGACTTCTCGTTCGGCCGAATCGTTTACTGCTAAATTATTCACTATATTTAATCCAATATTATAATTGGGTTCATTTTCCCATTCTAGAGAATCCATATTTATAAAATCTGTTGAAACAGTGTATTCTTAATGAAAGTATCAGTTATTTCATAAAAATTTTGAAATCTGTTATTTATAAATATATGATAAAATTTCTTAGACAAAAGTTGTACTGTTTGAGAAGGTAAAAATAATGCCAACGAAAAAAGTTTATTCTGATGGTAAATTTATGAGATTTTAAGGTCATGATTATTTTTTTAAGTAATTTTATACTTTGATTCTAAATTGTTACAGAGCGTAAAAAGACAAATTCAACGATATATAAACATGTATATTAACGATATACTACATTCGAGAAAAATGAGTTACAAAAATAAAAAAATTTTAAATGCAATGAGGCACGGTTTCCCGTCCTCCGATCGATTTGAAATTTTGCACACATTATTTTTCCCCCCAATGACACAATCCTGGGGGGTGTCCCGAAAAACGTTTGAAAGTCGAAAAATATGGTCCACCCTAATACGCATGTATTACTGCGGACCGACGACTGCGCAATAGGGTGGACCTTATTTTTCGACCATCTTACTTTCTACAACTTTTGTCTGAAGAGTTTTTTCATATATCCATAAACGATAGAGATATTAAACATTTTTGATTTTCATTATAACGCTCCATTATACAGAAGAAAAGCAGTTCTAAGACTGGAAATAAGTTATTATAGCTATTATGTAAATTACGAATAGAAATGTCATCAAAGTATTACGTCCCAGACCTGCTGGTGGACGTTCGATAAGACCCAGCAGATCTTGCCCTAGACGCGACTGTGTTAACAAACACAGTGTTAAATGCGTCTCAAAAATTCAAATAGCCACAGAGGTATTTATTAGGGGTTCCTTTATATTAAAGTGCTTTAAAAATCCTTTGATAAATTCTTTTTTGTGACGTCAGGATACTGCTTTCTATATTCCATCACATTCTGCAGTATAAATTGTTTCCCCTCTTCATTTTTTGATAATATTTTGTTATATTCTTCTATAAGTTTAACGCCACGCTCAACGGTGTCATTTACCACTTTTAATCCGTTCACGATGTTTCGCCCAATTTGGAAAGCCTCGTCATCACTCCATGTAGAAGGGTCTTTTTAAAAAAATGTGGTAGGTATTAAAAACCTTTCAAAGAATCTTTTGGAATCAGGAGAAATAAAATGTTCCATTTTTATGTTGACTAATTGTTCCACATCCTTTGGAAGGATTTTATATTTTTTGCTGGAGTTTGCAATGCAAACCTTGAAAAACATCAAACAACCACGAGAAGAACTCCTAGAAAAAATGGTACATTTCGAGTTCCAGGAGTTTTTCATCACGCTCGATGGATGGCCAAGGCGATATATTGTATAAAAATATATTTATTTCGGAAAGAATTTATCTTGACTAGCTAAAAGGCCACTGGAATTCGCGACATTTGTATTTTCCTCGCCAATTTGTATTTAAAAGCGTGGATACAAGCTCCAGTCGCAACAGAAGCCCCGCGACAAGATTTGGAATTTGTAAACAATTGATCTACTTATCGTCAAATTGACGATACAATCAGCCGCACTGCAATAAACAAAATGATCAATCATTTCTGGTATTTGGCCACAGAAACTGCCGCATTATCATTTTTCGATAGTGCCATTGGGAATGACACTAAAATAAAAATGATAGAGGCAATAAATGCCAGTGTAGGCAGTGACGACAACGAATGCCTTAAAAAATATAAAATCCTTCCAAAGGATGTGGAACAATTAGTCAACAAAAAAATGGAACATTTTATTTCTCCTGATTCCAAAAGATTCTTTGAAAGGTTTTTAATACCTACCACATTTTTTTAAAAAGACCCTTCTACATGGGGTGATGACGAGGCTTTCGAACATCGTGAACGGATTAAAAGTGGTAAATGACGAGGAGAAACAATTTATACTGCAGAATGTGACGGAATATAGTATAGTATCCTGACGTCACAAAAGAGAATTTATGAAAGGATTTTTAAAGCATTTTTTATATAAAGGAACCCCTAATAAATACCTCTGTGGCTATTTGAATTTTTGAGACGCATTTAACACTGTGTTTGTTAACACAGTCGCGTCTAGGGCAAGATCTGCTCGGTCTTATCGAACGTCCACCAGCAGGTCTGGGACGCAATACTTTGATGACATTTCTATTTGTAACTTACATAATAGCTATAATAACTTATTTCCAGTCTTAGAACTGCTTTTCTTCTGTATAATGGAGCGTTATAATGAAAATCAAAAATTTTTAATATCTCCATCGTTTATGGATATATGAAAAAACTCTTCAGACAAAAGTTGTAGTATATAAAGAGGCGAATATAATGGAAGGAAATTTTTTTTCAAGGTCACTCTTTCGAGTTTTCAAGGTCACGGTCGCTTTTTTTTTTGTTAACAATCGTATATGCTGTGTATGTATTCTTAAACACAAAAAAAATACAAATTCAACGATATGTCATAATGTATATTTATGTCAAGGTTTAAAAAGTTCAAAAATTTCAAATTCGTGGCGCGTCCTTTTCCCGTGGTCCAATCGGGCTGAAATTTTTTCCAGATCATTTTCCCAATAAGTGTCACATTTCTGGGGTACGGGACCAAAAAAATCTCGCAAAATAATTTTCGTCAAGAGTAGCTAAGGTCCACCCTACTGCGCAACCAAATCTTTCTTCCGACCGTTTAACTTACGTGACCCTAACCTTCAGCGTGAGCAGCGGTGTGTGCATGGTGCGTCAGTTACAGTTGCAATTCTATAAAGATGCCAAAGAAAAATAAAAATGATAAAAATAAATCAGAAAATAAGAAAAAACTCACAAGGCTTTGTTATTCGAAAGAATATGTAGTTGTTGCACTCGAAGAAATACGTAATGGAAAACGAATGTCTGAAGTTTCTCGGAAATATAATATTCCAGAGAGTATAATAAGAGCAAAAAAAGTGAGCATTTATGCCAATAAGAAACCTGGGCCTGCACCTGTTCTCACCGCTGAGGATGAAGCAGATTTAGTGAATTGGATTGTTTACTGTTGTGAAAAAGGATTCCCCATAACAAAGGCTCAATTACTAGAAAGTGTTCGAGTAATTTGCGTTAACTTTAAGAGGAAGAATTCATTTGTTAACAACACGCCAGGTAGAAGTGGGTACGATGGATTTTTAAAGCGCCATCCAGACATTGTGCAACGAGTTTCTGAGAATTTTTTTTTCAATAGAGCAAAAGTCTCAGTACATAATTGGTTTAAAGAACTGTCTCAGCATTTTATTGATGAAGATATCATATCAATGGAAGCAAACAGAATTTTTAACTATGATGAAACAGGTATTAACAATAGTTAAGTAAAAAATAAATTTAGTTAATGTTGTTTCATTGATTTATAAAAAAATATGTATTATTCATAAGCATTCCGTTAAATCCAGCACCTTCTTCAGTGCTGGCGCCAAAAAGTCATAAAAATGTGTACAATATTGTTAACAATAAGGAAAAAGCAAATATAACTGTTCTAGTCATAGCCAGTGCTGCAAGAAATCTTGCTCCAACATTTGTACTATTTTCTGGGAAATCACTACCGGATAATGCTGCAGAAATGGCGCCTCCTGATTTTGCTTTTGGGTTTTCGGAAAATGGATGGATGTTGTCCCTGAATTTTTACAAATATATTGCAAACGCCTTTGAACCATGGTTGACCAAGAACAAAATAAAACGACCTGTAATATTGTACATTGATGGTCATTGTTCTCACATGACCTTGCATTTAAGCAGATTCTGTTCAGAGCATAACATAGTATTCATAGCCTTACATCCAAATGCAACACATATTATGCAGCCCTTAGATGTATCTCTTTTCCGGACTTTAAAAGCACACTGGGTGAAGAGTTGTCAAGCATTTTGTAAAGGTTTACATTGTGTTGGCATACACAAATATCAATTTGCCCCTTTAATAAAGACAACCTTAAACTGTATGAATATGGAAACTATTTTACAAAACGGATTTAGAAAATCTGGGTTATACCCTTTTGATGTAAATGCCATTGATTTTAGTAAAGTTATAAGACGGATGCCAGATTTATCTCCTGCATTAACAAATACATCTGAAGTTCCAAAAAGTGATAATGAAACTATAGAAAACAATTCTTTAAAAGTGTTTGAAAATTTCTTAACTGAAAGTCAAGTGGTATCATTCTTGTTAAATACAAGCCCTGTCTGGAGAGGTATAGAGAAAGATGAGGGACTCTTTGATATATGGTTCAAGTTATCCCACCCTATGGACAACTCATCAAACTTCCTGGATAGTCTACAAAATGACACAACGCTCAATGGATCAGAGTTTGGCAATGGAAGTGTTACCCGATACGAATTCAATCAAGTTAATGACAATAATAATGCCCTAAGAGTATTAAATACTAATGTAGAATCTACAACTAAGTTAGAAAACATACCAGTATGTAAATATTTAGTTCACTTAATCAATTAATTAGTTAATATTAAGACGAATTTCTACAGTAAGCTTTTTTACGCATGTACATAAAATAAATACTTATTATGAAATGTCAAAAATTTCTATGTATATCTACTTTTTACAAGCAAATTTTGTATAGGTAGGTATGGAAATTAATACGTATACGCTGGTTTTTTTTTTCAGATTAAGTCAAGCAACAGTGGTTGCACTGTAGATGAAGGCTGTGTTATATTAGAATTACATTTAGATTCAAATGGAAATATTTTAAATAACGACATTGTACAAAACAATGGTGTATGGTGGTAGAAAAAACAGCAGAAGAACCAATGAAACTCATCAGTGAACCTGAAAACTGCAAAGAATCAATTGAGGAGTCTGTGAAACCCGTTAACAAAGAATGTAACGAACACGTGAAAAAACCAAATGAAGATCCAACTACAATCACTTGCGTTTCTGTAGAACCACTTGATCTCACAAGCACAAACGGATCAAGGAACTAAAATTATGAAGAGAGAGAATCAAGTCACAAATCGCTACCAAATAATCCCTTGCATAATATTACAAATTTGAACAATCAAAAGTCACCAACTGGGTCAATACAAAAATTCTTGTATTGGCCAGATGACAATACAGGGTGTCCCAAAAATGTCGGTTTTCCTTGACAGGGGTGACTCAGGGGGTGATTTGAAACAACTTTTTACTTAGCGAAAATATTGTCCGAAGCTTCGTTAAGGAGATATTAAGCTAAAACCCCGACCAATCAGAGCGCGCTTTCCGCCCGAGCTCCCGCGGTAGCGTTGGCTACGCGGTAGGCGACCGCGCTTGTGCTACGAACGTACGAACAAGCAAGTCGGCATGCATCGAAGGAAACCGCGTTACACAGTTTTTTTTAAAGCAGAATCTTAAATAAGAATAATTTGAAGTGAGAGGACAAGAAGTACGTAAATTTCGTTTTTAAATAAGGCATAAACGAAAAGGTAACGTAACAGAAAATGTACGACAAGTAATCGTAATTCGTTATTTAGGTAAAAATCCGTAGTTTAACAGCGGCAAACACAACTAAATTTAAAAAATAATATTAGGTGTATGAATAAATTCTTTCTGACTGGAATTTCTATCGCGGTGGTATTCAGAAGGTGCCAGATAAATGGCAAAAGGTAATGAACAATAATGGAAATTATTGCGCTGATCGAGTTGTTTTCATATTTTTTAAATCGAACTGTTATTGTACCCTAAACTCGGAAAGAATTTATTTTCACACCATAATAATCACCGTAATAATCACCAATAAATTAAATAAAACTCACCCTTTCGGACATTCCTTTCCTTGCTTTCCTTCCCTTTTCGGAAACCTGTGTCACTAGGCCACTGTAACGACCCTGGTCATCGGCGTCCAGTGCTCAGCTGATCGCAGGGTAAATGTACCGAATATTCACTTCACTGCACGGCCACTAACACTGATCACTGAACCGATCCTGGTCATCGATGGACGAGCCCAGTGCACAGCTGGTTTCAGGTACACGACACCATCCAAGATTAATGTGCCGAATATTCACTTCACTGCACGGCTACTAACACTGATCACTGAATTTATTTTTCACGGAACGTGTCGTTCCTACGTTATAAAAATTGGTGGCCCCGAAAGGGGCCGATTGTTATCAATTGAGCCAGTGCTCGAAGTGCCCGCCCTCCGCGTCTATGCACGCCTCGGCACGTGCGATCAGCTGGTTCTGCACGGCCCGCAATGTTTGCGGTGTGATGTTGGCCACCGCACCGTGAATTCGCGCCACAATGTCGTCCAGTGAATCCACTGGCTGACGGTACACCTCATCCTGAAATGATTGTTGTGCGACAAATACAAAACGTAAGTAAAAACAGAATACAGTACTCCCTCGCCGAAGGGTTGGTTTGGCGTACACGATCTGGACTTTTCGCTATTCCCACCACTTCTGTCTCACTCTTGTCCGGCGAAGGTGAGAGCGAGTGAGGACGGTAGGAGCAGACGACGCGTTGATGTTTTGTCTCGCTCCCTCCTTCTGACGCCTGTCACTCCGTCCTTTGCGTGCGCGACGGTCGGAGACGAAATCATCGTAGAGACGAAAACGGCTTCCGCAAAAGTTGACGCAGGCCCGGCTCAAGTCTTTTTTGCGCCCAAGACGAACTTGTCAAATTGCGCCCTTATAATACATTTATTTGAGATTATTTGTGACTTTACTGTGAAAAATTAGGCAACTGCCTAGGGCATAAGATTGACAGGGGGCGCAAAATGGTCTTTTCATTGTTGACATTGTTGAAAATAAACTTTTAAATGAAATACTACAAATTGTACTGCAACTGTTTTAAACCACGAATAAAAATTCAGTGTAAGGTCATCAATAATCTCAAATAAATGTATTATAATACAGGGCTCAATTGGACAAGTTCGCCTACGGCGCAAAAAAGGCTCGTGCCGTGCCTGGCTATCTGACCGTGGCGCGCATGCGTCGAGCAGTCACGATTTCATCTGAGCGCTCGCGCCCGCCGCGCACGCCAAACTTTCCATCTCGCTCCCCCCTTCGGCCAGAAAGAAGGGAGAAACGAACATTCAGAATTAGGGCTCCGTTCACGATACGGGCTCAACGCCGGTCCCGACCAGCGAGCCCTCAGCGAGGAAATACTGTACCTATAAAAAAGTAAGAGCAATAATGAAATTACCTTCAGGTAGCCCCAGAAGAAAAAATCCAGTGGGGTCATATCCGGTGACCGTGGGGGCCACGCAACAGGACCACCGCGGCCGATCCACCTGTCCTGGGTGGTTTCATCAAGGTAGTCGCGGGCAATTATGGCGTAGTGAGGTCCAGCCCCGTCTTGCTGATAGACCATGTTCTGTCGGATGTCATTTGGAATATGGTTCATGAGATCCGGCAGTACATGTTCTAAAAACACTTTATACGCTGGGCCGTCCATCCTGTCCGGCAGCATGTACGGCCCAACGAGAAACTCACCACAAATGCCGGCCCATACATTAATCGACCAACGGACTTGGGCTGCGCGTGTCCGAAACGCTAGTGGATTCTCGTCGCTCTACACGTGCCGATTGTGGGAATTGAAGCACCCTTCCCTATTGAAGAGCGCTTCATCCGTCCACAATATGTACTTGCAGAACGACGGATTCCGCTGCACTTCTCCAACAGCCACACTGAATACTCAACCCGCTGGTCGCCATCCCCGGGGTGCAAATGTTGCACCCGTACATAGCTGTACGGATGCAACATGTTTTCCTGCAGTGTTCGGTGTACCGCCATTCTGCTGACACTAGAAGAAATGCATCGAAACCCCAAACGTGGGTACGATTAGACGCTTAGCGTCACGATTATACTCGACGGGGTCGCTGATGCCGCGAGGCAGCGACATCCGTCGACCCAGAGCCGCGCGGAACGTCGCGGTAGAGCAGGGGTGCACAGGGAGCCTTTTTCAGCGCCTAGCGGCAGGCGACCAGCCGTACGCCGTTACTAAGGGTAGAATCGGTGAAGCGAACTGCAGTAGTGTAGGTGCGGGCTCGTAGCCGCGTAGCGTAAGTATATATGCTTGGGTTCCTTACGGGGCCCCAGTGCAGAGCAGGTCCCGTAATATAATTCGGTGGGGTCATGAAATTTCCAAAACATTTGCTACTGCCGGTATTTCGTATGACTTGACGGTTCGATTCTACTCATAATAAAACATTTATTACTAATAATACTTATCTTTTCAGCGACACATAAAATAATTAGAAGGTTAATAATATAGAAATAAATAACTCGGACACAAGGAAATGAAATGAAATGAAATGAAATGAAATGAAATGAAATGAAATGAAATGAAATGAAATGAAATGAAATGAAATGAAATGAAATGAAATGAAATGAAATGAAATGAAATGAAATGAAATGAAATGAAATGAAATGAAATGAAATGAAATGAAATGAAATGAAATGAAATGAAATGAAATGAAATGAAATGAAATGAAATGAAATGAAATGAAATGAAATGAAATGAAATGAAATGAAATGAAATGAAATGAAATGAAATGAAATGAAATGAAATGAAATGAAATGAAATGAAATGAAATGAAATGAAATGAAATGAAATGAAATGAAATGAAATGAAATGAAATGAAATGAAATGAAATGAAATGAAATGAAATGAAATGAAATGAAATGAAATGAAATGAAATGAAATGAAATGAAATGAAATGAAATGAAATGAAATGAAATGAAATGAAATGAAATGAAATGAAATGAAATGAAATGAAATGAAATGAAATGAAATGAAATGAAATGAAATGAAATGAAATGAAATGAAATGAAATGAAATGAAATGAAATGAAATGAAATGAAATGAAATGAAATGAAATGAAATGAAATGAAATGAAATGAAATGAAATGAAATGAAATGAAATGAAATGAAATGAAATGAAATGAAATGAAATGAAATGAAATGAAATGAAATGAAATGAAATGAAATGAAATGAAATGAAATGAAATGAAATGAAATGAAATGAAATGAAATGAAATGAAATGAAATGAAATGAAATGAAATGAAATGAAATGAAATGAAATGAAATGAAATGAAATGAAATGAAATGAAATGAAATGAAATGAAATGAAATGAAATGAAATGAAATGAAATGAAATGAAATGAAATGAAATGAAATGAAATGAAATGAAATGAAATGAAATGAAATGAAATGAAATGAAATGAAATGAAATGAAATGAAATGAAATGAAATGAAATGAAATGAAATGAAATGAAATGAAATGAAATGAAATGAAATGAAATGAAATGAAATGAAATGAAATGAAATGAAATGAAATGAAATGAAATGAAATGAAATGAAATGAAATGAAATGAAATGAAATGAAATGAAATGAAATGAAATGAAATGAAATGAAATGAAATGAAATGAAATGAAATGAAATGAAATGAAATGAAATGAAATGAAATGAAATGAAATGAAATGAAATGAAATGAAATGAAATGAAATGAAATGAAATGAAATGAAATGAAATGAAATGAAATGAAATGAAATGAAATGAAATGAAATGAAATGAAATGAAATGAAATGAAATGAAATGAAATGAAATGAAATGAAATGAAATGAAATGAAATGAAATGAAATGAAATGAAATGAAATGAAATGAAATGAAATGAAATGAAATGAAATGAAATGAAATGAAATGAAATGAAATGAAATGAAATGAAATGAAATGAAATGAAATGAAATGAAATGAAATGAAATGAAATGAAATGAAATGAAATGAAATGAAATGAAATGAAATGAAATGAAATGAAATGAAATGAAATGAAATGAAATGAAATGAAATGAAATGAAATGAAATGAAATGAAATGAAATGAAATGAAATGAAATGAAATGAAATGAAATGAAATGAAATGAAATGAAATGAAATGAAATGAAATGAAATGAAATGAAATGAAATGAAATGAAATGAAATGAAATGAAATGAAATGAAATGAAATGAAATGAAATGAAATGAAATGAAATGAAATGAAATGAAATGAAATGAAATGAAATGAAATGAAATGAAATGAAATGAAATGAAATGAAATGAAATGAAATGAAATGAAATGAAATGAAATGAAATGAAATGAAATGAAATGAAATGAAATGAAATGAAATGAAATGAAATGAAATGAAATGAAATGAAATGAAATGAAATGAAATGAAATGAAATGAAATGAAATGAAATGAAATGAAATGAAATGAAATGAAATGAAATGAAATGAAATGAAATGAAATGAAATGAAATGAAATGAAATGAAATGAAATGAAATGAAATGAAATGAAATGAAATGAAATGAAATGAAATGAAATGAAATGAAATGAAATGAAATGAAATGAAATGAAATGAAATGAAATGAAATGAAATGAAATGAAATGAAATGAAATGAAATGAAATGAAATGAAATGAAATGAAATGAAATGAAATGAAATGAAATGAAATGAAATGAAATGAAATGAAATGAAATGAAATGAAATGAAATGAAATGAAATGAAATGAAATGAAATGAAATGAAATGAAATGAAATGAAATGAAATGAAATGAAATGAAATGAAATGAAATGAAATGAAATGAAATGAAATGAAATGAAATGAAATGAAATGAAATGAAATGAAATGAAATGAAATGAAATGAAATGAAATGAAATGAAATGAAATGAAATGAAATGAAATGAAATGAAATGAAATGAAATGAAATGAAATGAAATGAAATGAAATGAAATGAAATGAAATGAAATGAAATGAAATGAAATGAAATGAAATGAAATGAAATGAAATGAAATGAAATGAAATGAAATGAAATGAAATGAAATGAAATGAAATGAAATGAAATGAAATGAAATGAAATGAAATGAAATGAAATGAAATGAAATGAAATGAAATGAAATGAAATGAAATGAAATGAAATGAAATGAAATGAAATGAAATGAAATGAAATGAAATGAAATGAAATGAAATGAAATGAAATGAAATGAAATGAAATGAAATGAAATGAAATGAAATGAAATGAAATGAAATGAAATGAAATGAAATGAAATGAAATGAAATGAAATGAAATGAAATGAAATGAAATGAAATGAAATGAAATGAAATGAAATGAAATGAAATGAAATGAAATGAAATGAAATGAAATGAAATGAAATGAAATGAAATGAAATGAAATGAAATGAAATGAAATGAAATGAAATGAAATGAAATGAAATGAAATGAAATGAAATGAAATGAAATGAAATGAAATGAAATGAAATGAAATGAAATGAAATGAAATGAAATGAAATGAAATGAAATGAAATGAAATGAAATGAAATGAAATGAAATGAAATAAAATAAAAATAGAACAAAATATATAATGATGATGATGATGATGATGATGATGATGATAATGATAATTACTATTGGGGTGGTGATGGTGGGGGTGTGAAAAACCCCTCGGGCCACAGAGAAGGCGGAGATGGTGGTGACACCGGCGGCGTAAACAGCCCGAGGGGCCACTCAGGGGGTTCTATAGATGATGATGACGATGCTGATGTTGGTGTTGATGTATAAGGGGCAGAGGGAGTGGATGGTGGCCACCAGGGCGGCGTATCAAGTGATGTGGATGTGGATGTTGATGACGATGAGCCAATCGCCGCCGCCATCGATGATGGTGAGGGGGGCCTCATCGCCACAGATGGTGATCGTCGCAACCGCCCCACATCTATCCAAGGTGGAGACGGCGGCGACGATGTCGGGGGTGGCGATGAGGGTCGCGGTCGCCTCAGCTGCAGGGGCCCCATTCGTCTATATGGCACCCACGGGCGCTGCAGCCGAGTCGCCATCGATGAGCTGACAACCATGCCAGATTGCCGTCGCATGTTCGGCTCTCGGGGAGGTACCACCGGAGATACTGTTACGTCCCGAAACTTCAAAATTTTTTTTAAATCATTGATTAGTTGTGTTTTTCCTTTGTCAGAGGGCAGAGTGCTTCGACAACGCTTAGCGTTCTGGGAAATCCCTAATCGAGCGCACTTCTGCTTACTGTATTTTATCAGTGAAAACGGATACTCGGTACTAGGAACGTCGTCGTCGCCGCGACGTTTAGTCGCTGCGTTGTACCCTGAACGTGGGACTGTGCTGAGGCATCAGCGTAGTTCTCAGTAGTTCGTTCAAAATGAGCAGTGGTTCTCATACCTCGCGACACTGATTAAATGTAAGCGGCGGGGGTGTGTCTTGACAATGCATCTAGCATTCTGGTTTAACCTAATCGAGCGCATCTCCGACCGGCGAATCGTCGCATCGAGGAAAAGGAGTGATCTGAGTGTGAGAAGCGTGAGGATGAGAGTCACCCTGTTCTACGCCGGTAGCGCATAGGTGAAAAGTATGGAAGAATGAAAGTGAGAACATCTAATGAAATCATGCGACGGTTACTGGGGCATGATTGGGACTGCAGCGTCAGCTTTTCTGAGCGGGCCTCGCGGCCGGACGCTCTCGGGGGCGCGAAGCTGAAGTCACTCTTTGTCGTACAGTCGCGGAGAGCGTGACAAGGTGTCCGTGGATCGTAATTTATTTTATCTTAACTCAAGTTCCGTTTCGAGCCAGAGATTCCAACGTTTATAGTGAATGGACTCATTCTTTCCACGTTAAAAAGTGTTGTTTAACTTCATCGTGTTTTTTTTTATTTTCAATTTTATAAATCTGCGTTTTACATTCGCTTAATAACCTTGTTTAATATCCTGTATTGCGTTGGGATCAACCTTCTGTTAGATCTCATCCCCTTTTGTGCTTTGAGCTATATTATTTATCACTTTTAAATTGTTATCGCAAGTATTGTGAGTGTGAGTGTGATTTTCTTGTTCTCAGGCATAGAACAGGTGTTTTTTTATAAAGCATAACCAAAAAGGAATTTCAAACGTTGTAAAAATTTAAACGATATAGCTGGTGAGTGCGCATTTCTTTTCCTTAAAATATTGTAATCGAAATAACGATTGGCGAGCGTAAACTCATGTAAAAGAAATATTATTCATGTTCTATTGCCAATTGGTGAATGCAGAGGTAACGGAGAGTCAATATTGGCTTTAGCCAATATTTTGGGATTTCCCTTGGCTCTTTAGTCTTCTTAACGCCAAGAAAAGAAGAAGAATAAAAATATAATTATTCGCACTTGAACCTTACATTTGAGCAGAAGTTATTTAATGATAAACTAACCAAATCCTCACAATAACCCAGTGCGGGGCCTGTATAGGACTAGATCTTGGATTCCCGATACCAAACAAAATTCTTTAAATTCTTAAATAATAATTTGTACTGTAACGCGCATAACATCCTTCCGATTAGACTGATTTAGACAGTAATTACTCGGACTCCACGCTTACCTCGTAACCGCGTTACAATACAATCTCCTCCAGAGGTACCCTCCCCGACATGATACATGCCAGCAATCGCAACCGCTCCAGCAATAATTGATTATCCTAGAACACAAACACCAGTATAAGAATAATACATCAAAATACACACACACACATCACACACACACACACACACACAACACGCACGCACGCACGCACATGGACACCAATGCAATGTATTACATACCACTGAAGGGAGCGGCGGCGAAAGCGATGGCGATGGTGTTCTGGATAGCGATGGCGATGGCGACCGCGACAGCGATGGCGACGACGATGATGATGATAACTGTGGCGGTAATTGCTAAAACACAGAAAACCCGCGATATAATATTAGTATGATTTAATCTCACACGATTTAAACGGTTAAATGTGATGAAATATTAAAAATATTGATATGTACATACCTCTGGATTGTGTTGGCACGGTTCAGAGTCCCACTCGGGAGCAATTCTTTTGAATCCCATGGTGCGGTACCACATTCAAATGACAACTAGGCTCGCAGCATCTTCAAGCTCTTGCGTAAAGAAACTCTTCCAAGCTCACGCATGCAAAAACCCCCACCATCATGAAATCGAGAAGTGCATATCTTTGCAAAGTAAGATGTTGTTGTTCTCCACCTCAAGTTTCTTCTCTTGTTGTTCTCCACCTCAAGTTTCTTCTCTTGTTGTTCTCCACCTCAAGTTTCTTCTCTTGTTGTTCTCCACCTCAAGTTTCTTCTCCACCTTCAGTTTCTTCTTCATTGGTAATCCTCTCAATATTTACACGCATCTTCTTCGAATTCTTCTTTGGACACATTATTCGACTAGATCATACCACTCTGAACATGTATTGAACATGTATCGAACTTGTATGGTACCACTCTGAACATGTATTGAACGTGTATGATACCACTCTGAACGTGTATCGTACCACTTCTAAATAATTACAACTACCGTCTTAATCTATCGTACATCATATTAAGGAGGTTGGGTTTGGAAAGGGTGAAGAAAAAAAACATTTATGCATTAAAAATTGATTATATTTATTTATGAATTTCCATCTGATGTTTAGACCACCAGTTGAATATTTTAAATACATTTTGCAAAGCACAATGCTTTACATGTCTACAGCATCGCAAAGTATTAACTACATTTAGCTTATTTAGAGATTTGATAGCATCGTAGTCAATGTCCAACGTCTCAATGATCACGTTCGCTCTCGCATTTTCATCGAGGAAATCCGCAAGCCAACCACATTTCTGCAGCCCTTTAACATATACGATATGGGATGCGTCATCTTCTTCATCGACAGCATCAGCTATAGCTTTCGTAATTAGCTGTTTAGCCATACTGTATGGAACGTCTCCATCATCCCACCGTAGCCCATGATGTTTTGCAACCAACCATCGGATGCTTGATTTGTCGGATTTTGTAAGAAGATATTGAGGCATCGAACTCCCAAAAATATAGTGCGAGAGAATTGTTCCCATTCGTAGGATAGCCACTTCCTTGACAACAAATCTTCCATCAACGATGAATCCTTGCAGATCAACAAATGTTTGTACAACCATTGTCGATATAATTTTAGAGGTCTGCTCGCTTCCAAGACAGATGAGAGAATGCAATCTTTCTCATAAAGCATCTCGATTTTTACGATGAAATTGTTGTACGAATTTGATACAGGAGAGGGCGGGCAAGTTGTATGGCAATTTAATTTATTTTGCGCACAACATTTGTTAGCGGATTGTATTCAACCACCCGGTCGTGCAGAATCAGACAGTAGGCTGTAGTATTTGCAGGTACATTCTCTTTACACTCAAATTCTATGCGCACGTCCACGGTGCCATTCTTGATCGACTCATTTTGTCGCGAGCAATCAATCACCACGAGAGGACCAAATTGTAAAAATTCAGCCACAGTAAATAACGCCTCGTTGCAACTATGTCCATAATACGATTTACGGAAATGTGTATACATGTGAAACAAGATGGCGTGCTTATTCTTGTCAAAGTCCAAGTTCAAGTCATCATATGGATAAAAATCCGAGTTGAGAAAAAGTTTTACATTAGTCAATTTGCAATTGTTAAACTTAGTAACATCTTCGGTCATCACATTCTTTCGAGCAGTCTGTAGAGTAGTTTCGAGTAGTCGTTGCTACGTGAATATGCAATATCGTGTTCGCGACACGCTGCGTCCAACGGATTGATGCCTTGATCCCCTCTAGCCAATCGTTTTGCCAGATGAGTTCCTGGACCGCAAAACTGGTATCCTGGGATATGTAATTCGATAGGTAGCGCGTTTATCGCCCGATTTAACAAACCACGACCTTTCTTTACTCTCGTTGGCGACATTCGTCACAGTTTTTAATCAATGGGGCTGGACCGTCGATATGCGTTCGCTGCCAAGGGCGATTATAATGTTCAAGACACCGACGATACTGCTGAACCTCAGGATCGGCTTTTATATGCTCGGGGAGTCTGTCCCACAACTGATCAATGTGTCTGCCAAACTCTCGCAGTAGAATAATCTTTGATAGATGAAATTGGCTACTTTACGTTTTCGAATAACAGTGATGTCATCCCACCGAGCGAATCGCTTCCGAATTCCATTTTTATCTTTGATGATGTGGCATGTGACAAGCAAGATACGATAAGGGAATACTTTGCAATGGGGCGCCACTCGAACGTTGACTGTTTCTATCTCTGTCAGACGTATGCAAAGATTCCAAAACATCTTATACGCGACAATGCGAATCTATTGATTCTGTTTAAGCAGGATGGTACCAACTTGAAACATGTGTACAACGACCACGTAAACACTGATATGTCTTACGAGGATTTCTGCGCGTTGTGTCGTAATTGTTGGCAACGGGAGTATGGTTCCGCGGTAATAGACAAGGATAGCGCGATGTCCAAAGGACGTTATAGAAAGGGATTTAACGAGTTTGCGATACCGTGAGATTGTCAATTGTTGTCAACACGTCGGTGGGGAAAGCAACGTCTGCGGTACAACGATGATTGATATCGATAGTCTGGAGATTAAGGATCGTGAGAGAATAGCGAAGGAAATTGCAAAAACCAGCGAATCCATTCGCAAGAAGCATCAGGCTTTGAAGACTGGCAAGATGGAGGAAGATATTGCGTTGGAGAGATATTTTAAACCTATTGTCGAACCCCTAAAACATATTGTGGAAAATACTACAGCGACAGAAGCTGACACGTCACCGTTGATGAGCACATATGTCGATGGGAATGAAACATTAACACCTAAAACAAAAATCCATCCGAAAGGGAACACATCACGCAAGACAAAGAGGAAACCACACATGTCATCGGAAAAATTACTCGTAACCTCTACACCAGTTCAATCGAAGCGGAAACGGCAGAATGTTGCATCAAACGATTCCTCGATTCCTTCGACACCAATAAATACATTTCTCGATGTGCAATCGCTCACAACCAATGATGAAGACGTTTTCGAAACTAGTCCCGATGTGTCGTTTGCAACATCTATTAGACATCAACTTCAAACATCCGAGGGACAAGAAACGTTTCGCAGCCAGTTCGGTCCGCTGGGGCAAAAATACATGAGCGCAATCTTAAGTGGTGATAGGGATACAACCATGGACTATGTGTATGGCGTATACTTTGGCGGTAGTGGAACGATGCTTGGGGATAAGGCTTTCGATATAGCAAGGATGATAATATAATCATCGATGGTGTAAGATATGGAGGAACACCTGGTCTTTACGAACTGATTTTCAAGAGAATTCCCGACGATACCACATACACCGATGCTGATAAACAAAAATACAAAAGCATACTGCTGGCGACGAATGCTCACAGACGCGATCATAACGCTCAAAATCCCATATTGGGCAACAAAGGATGTAAATACAAACATGTAATTGCACCGCTACTCCCCCGTGTATCGACTAGTAGGACAGGGAAAGGTCTGACGACACCGAGAGTCATGGTTGTAAGCGATAACAAGATCGATTATGTGCACTGGGACGATCCCAACGAGTTGGTGGAGCGATTCCGTTTGCTGGAAGCATCGCGTCAGGCGGGTAATAACTCGCACGACAATGAAATTCTATCGATTATCGAGGAACTCCGCGAGGTAGGCCTCATTATAAATTAAGCTGCGCACCGATAATGTGCATTGTATGCATCGAGATGCCGATCAACAAATTTGGGGTATCGCTCGAGAAGAGTGGGGCAGCTAGAATGGACTATTACAAATGGAGCGGTGTGCTTCGAAATTATATGCGAGATAACGCTCTTTGCATGATCGGTGCTGACTTTGATACAAAATCATGCAAGATACGGCATGTAGCGCAGCCCACAGCTGACAGCGATGCTGTCAATAAACTATACATGGAAAAGAGCATTAAACTTTTGAGAGAGCAGCAGGAAGAATTAGAGAGGAAGCTGGTTGTGTTTCAGAGAGATATGCTGACATTGCAAAACAGCATTCAAAAGATAACGCAGGCGTCGAATTCTATCCCACAGCAGCGCTGCGAAGGAGAATCATGCGAGACGATTGAACTTGTCCAGAATTACCTCGAGGCGGTGGAGGACACATAATGCACATACACAATAATTACCGAACCATTCGTGTCAGGCACCTCTGCGATCAAACATGCAACCATTATCAAAATCCAAGAGTAAAGAAGAAAACCATGGCCACAAGAAGCGGCAGCTTGTTGAGGAATTGCATGCACCAGCTCGAAGACATTTCCCACGGAGGCGTGTCATAGTGCATGGATACGATGATCTGTGGCAAGCTGATGTTGTAGAAATGCGCCCATACTCGCGATTCAACCAAGGTCACCACTACATACTCACCGTCATCGATGTGCTGAGCAAGTATGCATGGGCATTGCCGCTCAAGACTAAAAGTGGTGCAGAGGTGACTAAAGCGTTTGCAAAGATATTTAGAGATCGATATCCAAAAAATTTGCAAACCGATCAAGGAAAAGAATTTTACAACACCGATGTGCAGAAACTCTTGGCAAAGCATGACATTAATCATTATTCGACGTATTCGGTGATGAAGGCCTCCGTCGTAGAACGTTTCAATCGAACTTTGAAGAACAATATGTGGAAACTGTTTACGCTCAATGGAACCTATAAATGGATCGATGCGCTACCGCGTCTACTTTCAGAATATAACGCACGAAAACATAGAACCATCAAAATGTGTCCTCGCGATGTTACCCCTGCGATCGCCGATAAGCTGCTAGCCACCATATACAGCAACATAAAGATTGCTGCTCCAGCGAGATTCAAATTGGGCGAGTTTGTGCGTGTGAGCAAATTCGAAACCATATCCCGATAAAGGCTATACACCGAATTGGACAACGGAGGTGTTCAAGATAGCGAAAGTACAGACAACTAATCCTGCGACGTATCTGCTCATCGATTCCTGTGGAAAACCTGTTGCTGGAGGATTCTATGAATACGAGCTGCAACGCGTCACCGATCCTGATGTATATCTAGTGGAAAAAGTGTTGCGTAGGAAGGGGGATAAGGTATACGTTAAGTGGTTGGGGTTTGATAAATCAGACAATTCATGGATAGTGAAAAATAATGTATTGTAAAATAATAATACATGGTTCAATAAATACAATGATATACATATACATATCTAAATGTGCATACAATATACAATGATACATATGCAATAATTCCACTATTTATAATAATTTCCATACATGTTATATTATACAATAAATACAAAATAATTTTCTATTTTACATCGATATTTTTACAATGGAATTTTGTAATGATCCAGGGCAGAGTGTCGATCGAATCAGGTACGATATGCCGCTTGTCGTCGTGTGGACTTAGAGCGATTTTGGATTCCGAAATGGTGTACACTTTGTGCAATTTAGACCGTATGCATGATTGTCTGCGAACCATTTCGATCTCCCTTTGCAAACACTGCGCGTAGTCGTCGAAAGTTATCGTTCTGGCTATGACGTTGGTCTTGACGCCTTTCGCCTTTTTTGTATCTTTTTTACCGACTACGCGAAGTGCATACATTTTCGCTCTAAGACCTACGAATTCAGTCATTATCGCACCATTATTTTCATCCTTCATCAACCCTGGAACCTTCTTATTTAAGCACGGCATATTATATGGATTGTTGATAGGATAATCGGATGTGTCAAATCTATCGATATTGTATTTCATAGTTTCATAGATATCTTCGCACTGAATATGATAAATGAGGCTGTCTGTGTCTGTGTATAGAATTTTACAATTTTGTCTGTGCAGGGGAGACATGTACTCATGATGAAATTCATACAAACAAATTTTTGATATGTCCAGAATGCACATACCCACATATATCGGTTTGTTGAATTTCACCTCGACTTTTCGCAATTCAACAGCTATTAAATTTTCCGAAAATACACTTCTGCTGTGGAAATTCGGTTTAGCGATCATTGCCTCCGCGCCATATCGTCCATCCCATTGTGTTAAAAGTTTTACATCCACGTGATTTCGCACGTTTTCCATAGTTTTACCAAATACCGCGTTGTTCATCAATTTGTATAAATTTTTTTCAAAATCGTTTTCGCGCCTGTTCTGAACCGTGTATTTAGTTCGATGTAATCGCGGAGCCAGGGAGATTGCGCGAATTGAAGCACGCGGTGTATCTTTGTAATACGAAGACCGTGACGTGTACACTGCTGCAGGTTGCGATAATGGATAATGTAACGCTGCTTATCGTATAATGTCGCGAGTAACTTTTCCTGTCTGCTGCCTGGCGGTTTGGCACGCGTCGGGCAGAATGGTAGATCAGCATGAGCGTCGTGCAGACGTTGCGGATATTCTAGATCTACCTCGAGAATGTATCCTGTGGGCGAATCGATAGCGATTGAAGACACATCAAAATTTGCAACATCTTCAACCCATTGAAATTGGCCATATGGTAGGGCCTGACACATTGCCCATCCATACAAATTGTTTACGTCAAAGTACATCAAGTATGATGATTGTTCCGATGCGTCGTAAGATGGCATGTACTTGTTATTGGCATGTGCATATCTTCCAGAACATTGACTTAAACCCCCACGTATACCACGTTCGATAAACATGACCATATCGATATCAGTGAGCAATTCGAATGTAATTTTGGTATGTTTTAGCATGGCATCCCATGTGAAACCAGGTAATGTATAATAATGCGCTGAATCTAATCCATAACTCTTGATACAACTTTCGCGAAAATTTTCAAAAATATCTGCCAGTAACAAGACATCTGTTTTCAAATACAAGTCGCTGTATTCGCCCAATGTTTTAATCCCGAAACGCTGCCAAACAGTCTCAGCGTGTGCGTAATCGCTCTCGGATACAGTCTCACCCGTTAACGAACTGTAGAATGACTCGCGCGGTGGTAAGCATGGATCCTGCAGCTTGTCCACACAATCGAGATATTCGTATGGAAAGACACCCTTTCGCGTTAATAAATTGAAATCTTCAGTGGACAATGTTTCAAATTGGGATCGTAAAATTTTTAATTTATTTGTGCTAAGAAAAGATGCTAATTTGTTGAGACTGGTATTGAGAAATTTGTATGAATCGATGAATCGCAATTTAATACAATTTCGTGGGTCTGAATCAACCTGATCTTCGACATTTTTTGTGAAAGAAATATACTTTTCCTTAGTTATAGGCAATACGTCAACACGACCTTTGAAAGCGGTAGATATTTCTTCGATAATGAAATGTGAATCATAGCCGGATAAATTATGAAAAACTATGGGGATGTAAAACGCATTTTTATATTTTAAATTGCACTCCGAATGTGCAGGTCCTCTAAACCGTCCGGATATATGGCAATGATCGCGAACTCGTTTATCACCAGCTTCAAATGGCTCTTCGCAAATATGACAATGTGACGCATTGCGAAATGTCGCCCACTGGTCTTTCGTCAAGTTTTCCATGGAAGCATTATTGGCTAGAATGGGCTTGGCAAAATTTGAAAAATTTTTTAATTCGTCGACGAACCATGAAATACAATTCACATCGCGGCGACATCGATATATCGACAGTGATGTATCATACGAACAATGCATATAATATGCAATGCTATGCACTTTATGGTGTTGATATGTGTGTAATTTATCATCACCCATTCGATTATCCCCCGTTTTCTCGATGATGCATTCGAGATCTGCATAAACCACGAAAGGGAGCCGCTCCTTCATGCAGTGGTTCTTAAAACTGAGCAAGTTGTTGTCTTCGCTGGGCAGCAGAATTGCACAATCATTCATTTTTCCACAGTCTAGCGAATGCATCTCCAACTTCTCGGCGGATCCAAAGTAATGCAGACATCTGCAAAAACCAAATTTTTTTCTTTAATTTTTTCGCGACATTTCAACATTTCAACATTTCGCAAGTTTATATACATACCGATCACAGATGAATTTCTTTTTCCCATGCTTGCTCAGCTGCATGCTCACCAGTCTGGACAAGTCCTTGATTAGTACAAAGTGCCCTACATCCCCATGCTCTTTATTTGGTGTGTAGAGCAGATTGACATGTCGATCCCTCTTGCAGCTGGTGAGATGCAGCGGAAACACTGCGACAATTATCTTCTCGGTCTTCTTCTCCAATCGCTCCTCGAAGCTGTACACATTGACCGAGATGTTGTTCAGCTGTTCAAACTTCCCAATCTGTTTCATGGACATTGGAAATTCAATGCCATGGAGATTTAATATGGTGTCATAATTGGGGTATGAACTTGGACGATCAACATGTCTTTCGATAGGATGTAGTGCGGCAACCACTGCCCACGCGAAACAGGCGTTGTCTGAGGATTGTATGCTAATCGTCGCTTTCTTCAGCAATAATTCTCGTGGCAACTTGTGGTGACACCCCGCATGCAGTGAATTATACTTGTTGACATTGACAGTTAGATTGAGGATTCTCGTCAATGCCCATCCACTGTCGCGTTCCTGGAACTCTTCCAGCGATGACAGGGTGGGTTCAATGACACATCGCTGGTACCACTCATGTAGATCAGATGTACCGAAGAGTTCACAGTTTCGGGTATTGATGCTTTTACAAGCATGCTTGTCCCCCGCAACAAATTCACCGTTGAACATTGTATTCACTTTGAGGTTCAGATGTTTCCTCAAAGCATCTCGTACATGTTCCAACACAATGGTCTCCGCATCCTTGAGGAAGTTGCGCGGTTCGATGTAGTTGGAATTTAGCACGACACCAGTTAATATGCGGCTTTCGAATGCCGTGTCTATTTCACGCCATGAAAGTCCTGTGCTCGAATGCCCGGCACCTTCATGCATGAAACGTCGACGCAACGATAGCTTCAGTCCTTCGAGTCGCGCGATTTGAGCAACCAATGATTGCCGAACACCAATCGATAATCGAGGACGTTTTACTCGGCTGTGTTCTTCCAACGATTCGATACACTCATTACATCGTTCTTCCCACGTGAGGTATTCTTCCCGTGAAATCAATCGTTCAGATTGATCTGACAATTGGCGTTCTACTTGCGCGAATTCTTCCATGATCATAGATGGAGTGTAAATGTAATGTCTTTTTCTATGCAACACGATGCAACGATTTGAGGCTTTGTGCAGAGTAGAGCATGCTTTTATAGCTTGTGCAGCGATTTGGCATCTCTGTTGAACTCTTTCTGTGTTTCTCCCTCGAATGCATTGCATGCAAAAACGAAGATTCTATGTGACACACGTATGACGAATTAGTGTGCAAAAAATCATCCAACACAGTTTCTACCAACATCGCATAATTCTAAGATTCGACGCTTCCAAAAGTATTATATTACATTCGACACGTGTCAAGTCTTCCATCCTCCTTCTGTGACACACGTATGACGAATTAGTGTGCAAAAAAAAAATCATCCGACACAGTTTCTAGCAACATCGCATAATTCTAAGATTCGACGCTTCCAAAAGTATTATATTACATTCAACACGTGTCGAAACTTTTAATCTTGAGGATGGGGCTGAAATTGCAATCATGTGATATGCTATGATGTTCTCCCTCGAATGCATTGCATGCAAAAAACTGATGACCCATCCCAGCATTTTATGGAGGGGGGCACCTCTATTTAATCCAGCTCCTCGTGCGGTATTACATTAATCGCTCAGTAGCTCTCCAGTGACGTTCGACATATACAAACCCAGTGCTCCAAAAAAAAATGTATAACGCTAGTGTTGGGAATTATTACACTCCAATAATTGCAGATGATAATGCATGTTCAAACATTACGACTACATCTAACAGGTATGATATAATTTTTTTCATATCCTCTCATGATTTTTAGTTGTGTTTTGTCGATAGTAGTGATCATTTTCATAGCTTTTATTGTTCTTTTTAGCTCCCATTACACAGCTCGCATCATGGTTAGAAGATATGCGCTAACATCTACAGCATATAAGTACCTGGAAATCGGAATCTGTGTGCGTCCTATAACACAAGTAGAAATCGTTCTCGGCGACAATCGAGGGAATCAGTTGGTATTGTCTATTCCAACATGGAAAGGATTAATTGAAAAACGTACCGACATCGAGCAGCGCATGCGGTCAAGCGGATCATCACTATGGATTAATGATTTGGCGGTGGAATTTTGTATAATGTATAATTCGCAAATGGTAAAGATGATGCGATATAATAAGTCGCTATATTTCAAACCTGCCACATTAATCTGTTTATTTAATCTCGAGCGCTGTATCAATCATGTATATATGCAGCTTTATGAAACTATACATTATGTCGATACGAAGTTTTCAAATTTTGTGAGCGTGTCACAGCGGTGCGATGCTGTCGATGAAACTTTAGACTCATGCTGTGCTGCTAAAGCTATATGCGATAGTGAATATTTTGATGATAAATCTCTTGTTGATTGCGAACTGCTGGCGTGTGCCTTGAATGATATTATCGATGTCGCTCGCAGCAAATCGATACGACGTTTTCAAATTTTGTGAGCGTGTTACAGCGGTGTGATGTTGATGAAACATTATCATTATCATCATCATCATCATCATCATCATCATCATCATCATCATTATATATTTTGTTCTATTTTTATTTTATTTTATTTTATTTTATTTTATTTTATGTAACAATATATAATTTCTGAAACATATATTACTTCTCAATTTTATTTACTTGTCATCCATCCTCCTTCTTTCCTCTTCGCATAATTTTAAAGCAAACGCCGCATAATTCTATCTATTATTCGTACGTTCTTCGCATCGCGAAAATAACATCCTGCACGACTGCTTCAGAGGCGTCAAATTACGCGTAATCGCGCGATACGCTGTGATGTTAAATCGGAACGCTTTAAAATGCAGCATATTTGTTTGAAAAAAATTTATTTACTCGTCATCCATCCTCCTTCTTTCCTCTTCACATAATTTTAAAACCAAACAAATATGTATCATGCATTCTTCGCACTGTGAAGAAATGGTATCGTCTCGCGCGACTGCATCAGAAGAGTCAAATTACATGCGTTATCGCGCGAGATGATACCATTTTCACAGTGTTATGACTGCATGATGCATATTTGTTTGCTAGAGTAATCCCAGAAATTTTTAGAAGGAGGGGACGACCCTCTGAAAATTTTCCAACAGTGGGTCAAATTTTTAGAGGGAGGGGACGACCCTCTGAAAATTTTCCAACAGTGGGTCAGGTCTGGAGAGGTCTCCGCGGCGGCTCGGCCCGGACTGATCCCCACCACGATTACAACTTCCCCCACTCCGCGGTTCGTGCGCGCGCAACCGGTCTTCCACTCCCCAGCTCTCCCCGCGCCCATAGTTCCCTCCGCCGCATTCCCCCGCGCGCCCTCACCCCCCCCGCCCCCGCGCTCCCCTCAGAGGACCTGGGTTAGAATCGGCTTTGCCTTACTACTCAATGTTTTTATAAAAATGTAAAATATTTATTTTATTATCAAATTTTTCCCGCATTGTTGGATCTAATCTTAAATTTTTGATATCAGGCTGCAATTGCGGTGATACTGTTTCGAAATCTATTGTAAATGGGGAAATAATTAAATTTAATTCTTTTTCGATATTGTCCAGGTCCACGTACCGTTCCGTAAACTCGTCACCCAAATTACGTAACGCAGTTTGATACAGATCAAATTCGGTATCCTGTGTGACTTGGGATTCTAGTTTTGGGAAGTTGCTAAGGTCTTTTTCGGCTAATTCTGCCTTCCATATTTCAATTTCTAATTTGAACTCACTAATCAGATTATAATACTCATAAATTTCTCGATCTTTCCCCTGTAATTGTCTATTTAATTTATTCAAGTGGTCTGCCACATCTGAAAAAATCCCAACACAGTCAATCTGCATTACGTAATTCGGGTGTGGAATATCCTTCCATTTCGAGAAAAAGGGAAATAGCATCTCGGATGTGGAAGAATCTGTCTAAAGTATTTCCGCGGCTAAGCCACCGCACTTCTGTGTACAATGGTATTTCACCGTAGTCCGAGTGCAAACCTTTCAAAAACGATTTAAAGTTTCGCCGCCTCAAACTGTTCGTTCGGATGTAATTAGTAATTTGTATAACTACGGACATTACATGCTCCATCTCGATACTCTTTGCACATTAGTTTTGCTGATGTATGGTACAGTGTCTAGCTGGAAGGATCGGAAAGAGCGTCCCGCCAGGGTCGCAGTTTATGACGGTATTGCCTCGCGAATCGGCAGTGGACAAGGTACCACCAGCCGACAGAACAATATACGGATTAACTCGGAGCGAAGGAGGTCGAAATACCTGAGAAAAACGGTACGTTGTTGATTGGCCCTTCTCCACATCTGGCAGCCAAATGTTTTCCGACAAACGCCTCGAAAACAGCCCATTATCTAGTTGTAAAGGAATAAATGAATTGTGTTTCGAAAAATACGAAATTGGCGGCTGTAAACGATCAAATGAATTTTCGCTTCGCTTTGGGCCGACCTTTTGCCTATAAGACGGGACAGTCCCGCTTTTCTTTCAGTGCTGCGTGGTTTGCCAAGCGCGCGTTTACATTTTCAAACTTCCTAGCTGTCACTGGATAATCGGTCCTAAGTACGTTGTGGAAAATAAGTGTGACATATATAGTGGAAATGCCGTCCACATCGAAGCGAGAAGCTGTAGGTGCGCTGGTCGCCTTTAACAGGAAGTGGGAGGAAGCATGGCTGTTCGTAGAGCATAAAGGTGGTGCAAAATGTCTTGTTTGTGGCAAGATATTAACACAGGCAAAACAATTTAATTTGAAGCGGCACTATACTCGAATTCATGCCACTGCCTACAAACAATTCACACGTGAGCAACGTCTGCAAAACCAAGGATAGAATATTTAGCAAGGGAGAAACTTTTAAGTAATTTAAACAAATAGATCATTTTTGCAATCTTACCCCGTGACGAGGTAATAAGAAATCTAAAATGCATAAAATAAATTATAATAAAAAAATTTTACAGACAAGCTTCTATTAAAATGTACTAAAAAAGAAAAAAAATTTGATGCCGGCCTAAATGACTGCCTCACAAGAATTCTCTCATATAACCAAAAACAGCGTGGGGCGTAAAATTTAATATTAAAGGTTATACAAAAACTAATTGCTAAACAACATAATTTTGTATTGACTTTTAATCTGGTTAGATCTCAGGGCAGACTTTGAATTGAGGAATTAGACTGCTTGCAATAGAGTGGAAAAAACGTGCAACAAGTGTCAAAAATATTTTTTCTTTCTTAGTACATTTGAATAAAAGCTTGTCTTTAAAATTATTTTTTTATTATAATTTATTTATAATTATATGTTGTCAGTGTGATTTGACTTACATACTCCATCTCGTATTCTTCATGAATACTGCGTGTATTGTTCAGTATATACAGGGTGTCCCAGAATTGAGGGACATTCCGGAACATGCAATATCCTGATGCAAAAAGACATCGAAAAGTCCTTAGCCGTTTTGGGATCCGGGGTTTCGTTTTCGAGATATTAACAAAAAACCCCGACCAATCAGAGCGCGCGCCTTTCGCTGGAGGTCCCGCGCTAGCGTGGCCGCGCGCCGGGCCGCGCTGCGACTACGAACAAGCAAGGCGGCATGCATCGAAGGAAATTGCGTAGAATGGTAAATGAAAAAGACGTAACAAAAAAATCCAACCTTTTGCCATGGTTTGTTTGCCATTTAAAGTGAATAATGAATAAAGGATAAATGGATGAAAATCATGTGTAACGTAAAGAAACGAATACAATTTTTTTTTTTAGAAAAATCGAAAATAATAATTATTTTGAGTGAGGGGATAAGGAGCACGTAAATTTCCTTTTTTTAATAACGTACAAACGAAAAGGTAATGCAACAGGGAACGAACGAAAAGTGATCGTAGTTCGTTATTGTGATAAAAATCCGTAGTTGAATAACGGCCAACACTGTTGTTGATAATGAATAAGTTGGTTTAAAAACTCGGAAGAAAAATTTACGTACGGAAATTTGGAGAATTATCTCCGGAAATGAGCCGTAGCCTGCGTTAAATTTAAAAAATAATAGTCGGCAATAATGTAACTAAAACTCACCCTTTCGGAAATTCACCTCAGCTTAAAAACCTGGGTGACTAGATCACTGAATCGATCCTGGTCATCGCCGAGTGCACAGCTGATCTCAGGTACACGACACCATCCAAAGTTAAGGGTGGCAACGTCAAGTGCGTCCGGGTTAATGCACCGAATATTCACTTCACTGCACGGCTACTAACACTGATCACTTAATTTATTTTTCATGGAACGTGTTGTTGCTACGTTATAAAAATTGGTGGAAATGAATTTTTACTTGGCGTTCGGAGCCGTGGGTAATTCCCGCGCAAATTCTCACGCTGCAGCACTTGCGTCCTCGTTGTTCGTACCCACAGAACATCGCGTAATACTCTCGAGCAGAGAACATTTGTCTGCGACGCGATTGCTAACTGCTGACTGACAAGATTTTTTCCAAGCGACTTCTTCTACCCCCAAATAGTTTCTCTCGTTCCATTATGAGTTGACCCCCACCAGGCCAAGAGGCTTCAGGTAAAAAGAAGCCAGCACATTTTCGGAACACACGTGTTTTGCACAAGTGCAACGAAAACTTTCACAAAAGCCCGCGCTCCGTCCTTCTACTGCCAATGTACCCATTGCTTCGAGATAGAAAACAGACACCACGTGTATCGGTTCGAAAGGGTCCGAAGAGAAGAGAAACAGAAAGTCTTCGAGTTGCTATAAAGAAAAAAATCCTGCTTCCTGTTTCCCTTTTCCGATACCCTGAGTTCACGTCTGCTACGAGGCGGAACCAAGTAAGTCATAAATTATCCGAAACTGTAGGAAACCGTTCTCTACCGCCGACTTGCGGGACAATACGGTCATAAACCGCGACCCTGGCGAAATGCTCTGGCTGATCAGCCTGATTAATTTTGGAGAACTAGAAATTACAGAGTATTATCCAGCATCAATACGTCTCGCGGAGAGACACAGGAAAAGAAGGGATAGTCCGCTGACTGCGCGTAGTCCCGCCTGCTTCGTCCTACCCTCAAATTAAAGACGTATCCCTTATCTCTCGAGTATAAACACGTGCTCGAATTTCAAAACACAAGCACGCGTCGACGTATTCGGTGCGAGAGACTGTGGGCTTGAGGTCCGATTGGCCCCAAACTAACCAATCTGCCCTGCATCCCTCCCAAACGGCCACTGTCCTGAAGAGGCCCTCTTCACAGCGATATCTCCTCCACAAGGCCCACCTTCTCTCGCACGGAATACGTCGACGCATGCTTTTGTTTGGAAATTCGAGCGCGTGTTTAGACACGAGAGATAAGCAGGCCCGATTGGTTAGTTCAGGACCAATCTCCTCCCCAAGGCCCACCTTCTCTCGAACGGAATACGTCGACGCATGCTTTTGTTTGGAAATTCGAGCGCGTGTTTAGACACGAGAGATAAGTAGGCCCAAATGGCTAGTTCAGGACCAATCGAACTTCAAGCCCGCCTTCTCTCGCACGGAATACGTCAACGCGTATTGTCCCTGAATTGGGGGCAACCCGGGACATGTATTATCCTGATGCCAGAAGACATCGAAATGTCCTTTACCGTTTCACGTCGAGGTCACGGTTGTAAAAATCAGAAAAAGTACTACCACATTCGCTGATATGTTTTCTGTAAATTAAGCTTATTTCTAGAGTAATGCAGCTGATATTAACGTCGCAGTAACCTGTTAAAGGCAATGGTGCGCCCCGTCTCAGGTAAAGCAACCGCGCGCGATTACAGTCAGCTGACCGTACCGCTACCACCCCACATTTCTTCAGTGAGGTCAAAAAACAGATCGACAAAATTGCAGGAGAATTTTACTAACCCACTCTTGGCCAATGATACTGTTTTTATAATAATCTGATTTATAAGTTCCAGCTTGTCCTTATCTTGATTATTTGTTGAAAAAGTGTCATTGCTCAACGGAAACCACGAGAAGGTTATCCCTTCTTTTCCTGTGTCTCTCCGCGAGACGTATTGATGCTGGATAATACTCTGTAATTTCTAGTTCTCCAAAATTAATCAGGCTGATCAGCCAGAGCATTTCGCCAGGGTCGCGGTTTATGACCGTATTGTCCCGCAAGTCGGCGGTAGAGAACGGTTTCCTACAGTTTCGGATAATTTATGACTTACTTGGTTCCGCCTCGTAGCAGACGTGAACTCAGGGTATCGGAAAAGGGAAACAGGAAGCAGGATTTTTTTCTTTATAGCAACTCGAAGACTTTCTGTTTCTCTTCTCTTCGGACCCTTTCGAACCGATACACGTGGTGTCTGTTTTCTATCTCGAAGCAATGGGTACATTGGCAGTAGAAGGACGGAGCGCGGGCTTTTGTGAAAGTTTTCGTTGCACTTGTGCAAAACACGTGTGTTCCGAAAATGTGCTGGCTTCTTTTTACCTGAAGCCTCTTGGCCTGGTGGGGGTCAACTCATAATGGAACGAGAGAAACTATTTGGGGGTAGAAGAAGTCGCTTGGAAAAAATCTTGTCAGTCAGCAGTTAGCAATCGCGTCGCAGACAAATGTTCTCTGCTCGAGAGTATTACGCGATGTTCTGTGTGTACGAACAACGAGGACGCAAGTGCTGCAGCGTGAGAATTTGCGCGGGAATTACCCACGGCTCCGAACGCCAAGTAAAAATTCATTTCCACCAATTTTTATAACGTAGCAACAACACGTTCCATGAAAAATAAATTAAGTGATCAGTGTTAGTAGCCGTGCAGTGAAGTGAATATTCGGTGCATTAACCCGGACGCACTTGACGTTGCCACCCTTAACTTTGGATGGTGTCGTGTACCTGAGATCAGCTGTGCACTCGGCGATGACCAGGATCGATTCAGTGATCTAGTCACCCAGGTTTTTAAGCTGAGGTGAATTTCCGAAAGGGTGAGTTTTAGTTACATTATTGCCGACTATTATTTTTTAAATTTAACGCAGGCTACGGCTCATTTCCGGAGATAATTCTCCAAATTTCCGTACGTAAATTTTTCTTCCGAGTTTTTAAACCAACTTATTCATTATCAACAACAGTGTTGGCCGTTATTCAACTACGGATTTTTATCACAATAACGAACTACGATCACTTTTCGTTCGTTCCCTGTTGCATTACCTTTTCGTTTGTACGTTATTAAAAAAAGGAAATTTACGTGCTCCTTATCCCCTCACTCAAAATAATTATTATTTTCGATTTTTCTAAAAAAAAAAATTGTATTCGTTTCGTTACGTTACACATGATTTTCATCCATTTATCCTTTATTCATTATTCACTTTAAATGGCAAACAAACCATGGCAAAAGGTTGGATTTGTTTGTTACGTCTTTTTCATTTACCATTCTACGCAATTTCCTTCGATGCATGCCGCCTTGCTTGTTCGTAGTCGCAGCGCGGCCCGGCGCGCGGCCACGCTAGCGCGGGACCTCCAGCGAAAGGCGCGCGCTCTGATTGGTCGGGGTTTTTTGTTAATATCTCGAAAACGAAACCCCGGATCCCAAAACGGCTAAGGACTTTTCGATGTCTTTTTGCATCAGGATATTGCATGTTCCGGGATGTCCCTCAATTCTGGGACACCCTGTATACATAATCTATGTTCTACTCTTTGTATATTTAAAAACGACTTTGTATATTTTTCTCTTCCGTCATTATTACAGACTGTCCCTTACTTAGCTTTATGCTTTATTGCAACTAAATGGTGTTTCCCGTTAAATAAATAAATAAATAAATAAATAAACTGTAAGTTTTTCTACCTGATTTCAATACCCAGGGTACTCAGGTGCCCATCTGTAAAAATATGAGTTGTACCTGCAGTTGTTGAATAAATTATAATTGATAAATTGTTAACATGCCTACAGGAATGATTTAATAAATAAAACCGATTGTTTACATATTTAAAATTGTATGGAAATTATTACACCAGGTAACAACCAAACCAATTACACATTACCTGTAAATAATTTACGCATTTACACAGTATTTGCTGAAAAAACACAGCCCCTTCGTTATATTCCGCACTAAATTTCACGAATAACTTACTTAACACAAAATAATTATTAATCCAAAAATCGCTCTAACAACTACCTCCTCGCATCATGCTCTCCTGCTTACCGCTACAGAGAGCGAAAAAGTATCATCTATCTCTATCCTTCTCGCACACGCTCCCCCTCTCTCTCGCTCTCTACTCCCAGAGCTATTTGCGCTTCAAATAATTTTTTTCAAATACAAATGTGTTACGTCCTGAAGGGACAGCCTGTAAATCACCCCGAGCGGCTGGAGTGACTTACCGGGTTCTTGCTCCGTCAAAGGGCTAAGGCCCACCTTGACTATACTTACCGGGGGTAGAAAGGAAGAAAGGGGTTGAAATAATAGAGTAGAAAGGATATAAGGGGAAACGAGAAATAAATGTATTGTTACAAGATTAGCTTATCCTACCTCGAGACAGCGCTTCGTCTCGGCTGTCGCTCGCTGTGTCGCGCGGCACGCTTGCCGTCTTGCGTTTCGGACGCTCGCCGTGTCGCTGACCCAAGGGTAGGTCGTGGTCGCTCGTTCGTCACTCGGGTGTCGGCGGCCTGATGCCCGTCGTACCGCACTGACTCTATCCGTCGTATCTCGTCGCGGTCCTACGTCGGTCACGATTTACACTCGAGGGCACTCCCGGCTAGGCCGTTTCCTGTATGTCGGATGGAGTTACCCTTTTCGCGGATTACTATCGGCCGATCGCGCTTCGCGGAATCTACGCGGAGACGTGGTTACGGTATCTAGACGGTCCTCTGATCCGTCGCGACTCCCTAGCTCGAGCTCTCGAATACGAATCCCAATTTTGCGGCTCTCGATCGCGGGCCGAACCTCGCACGGTCCCCGCGAATGGGGAGAACTGCCCCGTCGGCAGCTGCCGATTGCCACACGAATTCCCCGATTATTTCCCAATAATCGGGGCCCGGGCCGAGCGCGGTCGTTGTCCTCCTCGCTGCCTTCGCGGGCTCAGCACCGCGCGATTGCTACACGCGGGGCGATTCCGCTGAATCGCCTTTGCGAAATAAAAGCGACGCGTGGACAGCAAGCACGGGATGGACCTGAAGGGCCCATGTAACAAATGCATGGAAAGACGACAAAATTATTTGAAGGTTAAAATGAATTCCGTCAAACGAGAAAAATATTTGTGGCCGTCGGATAACTTCACGTCAAGCGAGAAAATTATTTGTGGCCAACGGATATATTCACGTCGAACGAAAGAAATTATTTGTGACGTTTCAAATGAAAGTACCTCTCGCTTATTTTTATTTGAAATAAAAATAACTCTGGGTTATTTTTATTTGATGAGTCTCGAATAAAATTTTTGTCCTTTAGTCGAAATCAATTTTTTATTTGAAATAATTTTTTGCCCATCTGTGTGTCAACTATATTGTTGGGTTTACGCTCGCATGTGCGAGCGGATACGGGTGCGTCACCCGCCGAGTTCTTGTTTGGTGCGACGATTCGCCTTCCCGGGGAGTTTTTCTTGCCGGAGGATCTCACGCCGAATCCTAAGATATTTATCGAGGAGTTTAGAGAATTTATGCGCCAGGTTCGGCCGGTACCCGTAGTGCATAATCACAGAAAACGCGCGTTCTTTTATAAAGATCTTAAGACGTGCACCCATGTGTTTCTGAGAAACATGGCTAAGAAATCTTTAGAAAGGCCGTATTCAGGCCCTCATAAAGTTGAAGAACGTGTGTCAGATGCGGTCTACCGTATCATCGTAAATGGCACGGCACGTAGTGTGTCGACAGAGCTGTTAAAGCCAGCGTTTTTCATGTTGGATGATCAGGATGAGGCGCCGCCAAATAACGCGGGTCCGTCTGCCGTCGTACCGTCGAATGCGTCGCAGCGCCCTGTTCTCAGGACATATGCGCGAAAAAAGGTCGCGTTCGCGCCCGGTACAGAACCATCCACATAATTGTACTCCTTGCCACTTTCGCTGTGCTGCGCAGCACGATGTATATAGTGTACAGGGTGTAAACGGTATACGTAGCAATATTTTAGGGGGTGGTAGGGGAGGTCCAATGGAACATAAAAGTCCTATGATATAATGTCCGATCGGTCTCCATCTTACAGTAATAATGCCTCAAAGTTAACATTTCTATATGCTAAACTAATAGTCGCAGGATTCCATAATTTTGCACATACATTGGAGACCACCAGTAGAGTAAAATTGTCTGAATACATTTTGTTGTATCTCGTATAGTTTAGCTGTTATAAACGTTTAAACATCGGAGATGTTTGTGGAAAAGATCGTCGCTACACGCACACAGATGAGCCGTAGCACAAAGACCGCCCGTTGTGAGCTGTTCAAGATGACCCAGTAACCAAGTCACTACGGGCCCCTTACACTAGCCGTCCCATTGAGGATCTGTTTGGAGTAGCGGAGGCACTTAGGGTCGTCAGCTAGAAAATAAGAAACAAGTGAACGAAAACTCTACACGTGTTCTTAGGCCAGGCGCGCAGTGGTGGCAATTTGTTGCGTGACAGTTTTAATGCTCACGAAAAATGCATTGATTTACATGGAAGTAAACTTCTTTGACGACGTGACTACAAAACGTGTTGTTTTTTTTTTCAGGAAGTAATAAAACTGTTTCTTTCCTTTTAGTGTGACTAAACTGTCACGCAACAAGCTACTGTCAATGCGTGGCTACCCTGATCTGAATGTGTAGTAAAGAAATACAAATTTCGCTACCTACATTTATTTACAAAAGATGCTCGAAATGGTTGCCGTTTGCATCCAGACACGCCTGACACCGACGCAACCAATTGTCGCGAACGCGGGCGAATATTCCAGGCTGCTCGCGTATAACGTTACCAGTATGAAATACTCTATCTCGCAATTCCTCTAAGGTTTCAAATTCGGTGTCGACGTACACTAATGCTTTCATGTGGCCCCATACGTAAAAATCCATTGGATTTAAATCTGGGCTTCTTGGCGGCCACGCAACCGCACCATTCCGTGCAATTACGCGGTTCCCCCATATTCGGCCTATAGCTGGTATAGCTCTACCCATATGGGCTGGGGCGCGTCATGAAGAAACCACATATTTCTTCGGGTGGCCAGGCAAATATCTTTTAGCAGAAGTGGCAAATCCCGTCGAAGAAATCTAGCATATTTTGCGCTATCTAGACGCGCCGGCAAAATATGCGGTCCGAGGAGATGATCGCCTACTACCCCAGCCCATATGTTTAGCCTCAGCTCGTGCTGGAAGTGCCCCGTTACAACATTGTGGGGATTCATGGGTTCCCACGCGTGGGAATTGCGAAAATTCAATATTCCGGAACGTGTGAACGTTGACTCATCTGCTGCGAGTATGATCGCCGGAAAATGGCCATCCTCTTCCACTCTATCGAGGAACCACCGGCAGAAAGTCCGCCGTCTCTCAAAATCCTTCGGTAATAAATTTTGCACCCGTTGTGAGTGGTAAGGGTATAAACCTGTGGGATTTTGGATTAATAATTCTTTAATTAGTGGTAGTTCGTGTTATTAATGAAATATGCGAAAACAAAAGATAAAATAATAAGTATCTAATCATTAGTCGGTAGCCAGGATAACGTCCGTGACTCAGGTATTAAAGGCATCCCCCGGTTAAATCGCGCGAAAACATAGGTGACTTTTATGATATTTTGTAGAAAATGGTATACAATGTATGAGTCTAAAACTTTTTGCACTTTATTCTGCTACAAATCAGAGTTGGGCAAAATGTAATGTAATTACAAATTACGATTGAAATGTAATTGTGTAATTCAATTACAGATTACTTTCTGTAATCGTTAATTTAGTTGACCACAATTACAATTGTAATTGTAATTGTAAGTGTGCAGGACAATTACATCTAATTGCTATTACTTTTTAATCGGAATTACTCTGTAATTGTAATGAAAGGAATTACACTTGTAATTGATTATGCTCAACTCTGCTTTAGACACGATCATCCAAATTAAAAAACCAAAGATATTCCTTAATTACACATGTGTGGTTATCGCGTTATCTTCGGGGAGTGTTAAGGAACAACTGGGCGATGATGGCTAAATGGTTAAACGGTAGAGTCCCTGAAACATGGGGTTTTCTCATACAAAAATGTTTCTTAAAAAAAGTTGACTGTAGGAATATTCGCAATAGAGGGTAGCACGGAAGGCAATGTAAGTACGAGTAGAATCCTATTGAGTGAGCGCCCCATTTTCCATGCGTTTATTCGTTTAAAACAACGCACGCCGCTCACGCACGCCGCTCACGCACGCCGCTCACGCACGCCGCTTACGCACACACGCACACGCACAAACAAACACCTATTTTAAGGCGTCACACTGTTAATCCCCCTGAACTGCATGTAAAATCTTTACCGTCAGGAATTTCGTCCTAAAATTATACCTGATCATTCTTGAGATGTTGTGGAATGGAAATATGCAAAAAATTGATTTTTTCACCGGGGGGTGCACTTAATAAAAATTTGGCGATACATTTAGTGAAGAATTTACAGCTACAATGAAATGTGAATTTAAAGTAAGAATAGGTAAATTTATAAAGAAATGTCACTTTACACAACTAAACTCCTACAAACCTTCATCACGCAATGTGCGATGGACATACGTATGGGAGAGTCCCATTTCTCGAGCAATACTCCTCGTACTGCGGGCAGAGTTATTATGAATATGTTCAAGGATTTTGACTTCCCTGTCGATATTCCTTCTTGGCCCTCTTCCTTCGATGCGAGGGAAAAAGGAACTCGTAGTGTGCAATGTTTCACACAAATTGACGATAAACTGCCGGGATGGTTGTCGCAGATGAGGATACCGTGCCGCGTATAATTGCTTCGCACCTAATGAGCTGCAGTTAGTCTCCCCATACATGATAATCATGTTAAACATTTCGTTGCACGAATACCCCGCATGCTTGACAAAATCACTTTCACACTTTTTCACTTAAAAGGAATTCGCGAGCACGTGTCGCGCGATCAGCGATTTCGCACGGATGGTGTCACCAAAATGGAAACGTCTTGTTAGGTTTCGGAGACCGAGTGTGGTGACTGCTGTGTCTTGACTGAGTTTTCTGCGTTTTCCATGGCCAAAGAAAACACCAACGTGGAACATGGTCGCAGAGGTAGTGATTTCCTTAGCCAATCAGGGTTGGTGAGGGACTTCGTGTGAACCCTGATTGGCAGTTCGGCGGCGGATACCTGCTAGTGGAAGTGTGTTTTTCTGACGCGCGGAAAACACGGACATCCGGATTGTACGTAAAGGGCTGGTAGTCTTACGACCCCCTAGACCTTTCACCGCGAGTGGCCAGAGTCGCGTACCCGACCTTGGAGTCCTTTAAAACGGTCACGCGTTTATGACGCGACCCTGACGAAACGCTTTAGCCGATCAGCTAAATATGCCAGATGTGAGAAACATGCCACCAATATAGCAATAAAAAAGGATTATCCATCATCAATACGCCTCGCGTTCAGACACAGGATAGAGGGGGGTAGTCCGCTGACAGCGCGTGGGCCCTCCTGCTTCGTCCTCCCTTCAAATTAAAGATTTATCTCTGGAGTATAAACACGTGCTCGAATATAAAAACAAAAGCACGCGTTGACGTATTCCGTGCGAGAGAAGGTGGGCCTTGGGGAGGAGAAATTCCTGTGAAGCCTCCTCAAGACAGTGGCCATTTGGGAGGGATGCAGGGCAGATTGGTTAGGTTGGGACCAATCGGACTTAAAGGCCACCTTCTCTCGAACGGAATACGTCGACGCCTGCTTTTGTTTGGAAATTCGAGCGCGTGTTAACACTCGAGAGATAAGGGATCCGTCTTTAATTTGAAGGGAGGACGAAGCAAGCGGCACCACCAATCAATCACGGCAAGAACGCTAGCTTCTTTCCGGAAGATATGAACATTGACTTTTCGGAAGATATGAACATTAATACTGTCGACAATCAAGAACGTGGCGCGGTCTTTAAGAATTTTAGACATTCCTCGGCCTGAGTTAATCGGTATATTGCTGTATCGATGGGTAGTACATGCGATGACTTCGGACCCGCATGTACCGTTGTCGTTCGCCGACTCGTGGGGCAATACGGTTATAAACCGTGACCCTGACGAACCGCTTTAGCCGGTCAGCTTAATTATTTTTCGAAACACCAATATATCAATAAAAAAGGATTATTCACCATCAATACCTACGCCTCGCGTTCGGACACAGGAAAATATGGGTTATTATCGCCGGAAATAAGTCATAGCCTGCGTTAAATTTAAATACTAATAATCACCAATAAACTAACTAAAACTCAACCTTTCAGAAATTCACCTGCAGCTTGAAAACCTGCGTCACTACAGGGTGATTCTGGAGCTCCGCCGGACAATGGATGCCCCCAGGTACCCCGTGGCGAGGACAAGCCCCCGCAGTGCCTCGCCGAATTTTATGGGGTTGGAGTGCCTATTAAGAAGTTAGAAATCTTCGATTTCCGCATTTCTCACCAGATCTTTGCGAAAACGACGCCAATTGATTCCTTATGTTTTTCCGATGAAAATCATACCAAGTTTCATGTAAATCGGACTATTATTAACGAAATTAGCTTGAGGTTATGGAAATTAATTTTTCATGCAATTTCCTTAATTATTTTCCGAATTACGTCGTTCTTGGGGGCATTTTCATCGGCGAAACATAAGGAATCAATTGGCGTCGTTTTCGCAAAGATCTGATGAGAAATGCCGAAATCGAAGATTTCTAACTTCTTAATAGGCACTCCAACTAAGGCTGTTCGAGTACTCGAAAAAAGCGAGCCGAGCCGAGCCGAGTACCCGTAAAAACCGAGTGGCTCGAAAGAACCGAGCGGCTCGGTAAAACCGAGTAGCTCGAATTTTTTCGAGCAGCCCGAAAGAACCGAGAAGCTCGAATTTTTTCGAGCGGCTCGAATATACTTGGAGCAGATCGAAATTTTCGAGCAGACCGACTGTGTCGAGTAGCTTGAAACTTGAAGCTTCAAAGTTTCGGGCAATACGAATGTTTCGATAATTTTAGGTTACGTTTATCTACTGGAATGTAAATAATGGTTCTCAATAGGTAACGTGAATAATTAAAATGTAAGCTGTAAATGGAAATATTCTGTAACTTTTGAAAATAAGTACTAAATTCATATCTTTCTTTTTTTCATTTTTTTCGTGTATTTATAAACGTATTCCTACACTTCCCTTTATGTTATCTTTGTTCTCTTCTAACTTTTTATTTTTTTCTTACTTTTTTACCTTCTTCGTATGGGTTTTACTTCTGTCGCGCCATTGTTAACACAGGGCGTTACCCGCTCAAAAATAAATAAATGAATAAATAATTAAATAAATATAAATAAGCGTAATTACAAAGAATCGTGAAGTACTTGTAAACATTTGAATATGTAAACCTTGCATTATTAATTTTTCAATTTCTCATTTTTTATTTAATTAATGCAAGATCGCAATACCAATCTGCTTGGAACTAAAACAGCGCCGTTCAGGAGTTGCCGCGTAGGGCAACTTGTCAGACAGCCCGGGGCAAACACTTGCTGGCGGCGCGAAAGCCACGCCTCCCCGGGCAATACGGTACAGATGCCTAGGATGAATAAGGACCGTCGCCTCCCTACGCATCTACGAGCCTGTACTCCCGCCACAACCATTCCTCCCCACTCCGCTCTAACGATAGCTGACGTCACTGCCCCGAGCTTTGCTCGCAGCGTTTGCCCCGGGCAAATGCGGCTGCCCATGCCCTGAAAACGGTAGCCTGACCGGCGCTGAACTAAAAGAACGTATGAAATCACGACAGATAATAAGCATAGAATAATTATGTTTTAATAATATGTATAGTATTTACAGTATTTTACTCAATTGAATTGTACAGTATTATTTTTCTAAATTTGCGCTTAAAAAACACATTTGTTCCGTTTTCTCCAACAAGAGAGACGCTCTTTTTTCGTCATTTATACTTGTGCCAAGTGAGAACAGCCTCTCACGGTAGGCCTGCGTCGCAGGTATGCCCAAAAAATTTTTGGCAACGGGAGCCAGAAGCGGGAAGCGGGCTGCATTCTCCCTCCACCAATTTATAATACAAGTGTCATTTGGTACAATTTTGTCCTCCATGTACACCTTGATTTCCTTGTGAAGTGCTGTGCCCGCGTTATCGTTTGTTTCCTCCTCCTCTCTAAGGATACCTTCGAAAAAAGCAAACAGACTCCCCGAAGGCGATGATTCTGCAGTAAAAACAAAATATATAACGTACCGACGTGCGTTACGAAAAGTAGCACGTTTCAATTTTCTTACGAAAAGTAGCACGTTTGCCTTCGTTCTCACGAAAACTATCACGTTTCGGTGTTCGCTGCGAAAACTATCACGTTTCGGTTTTCGCTACGAAAACTAGCACGTTTGAGCGGTTTGCCACGAAAAATAACATGTTTCGTCTTTCGCTGCGAAAACTAGCACGTTACAGTGGTTTGCCACGAAAAGTAGCATGTTCGCGTTTACCCCGCGTTCGCAATTCCCGCACCCTCCCTTACTTAAATTATGTAGATTAAAATTTTCATATGTGTTGTCTTTTGGAGATTAGATGGAATTATTATTTATTAAACAATATTTTCAACAGTTGAATTCTTTTAAACTGCCCATGCGCTGAAACGCGATAGTTTCTGCCAGGGCTTGAAACGGTTCCGAAAATAACTGTTTAAAACTGTTATATAAAGGTTCTGATTAAAACGGTTATGGAGAACCTTTATTCCGAATAACTGTTATGAAGAACCGAAATTTCCAACTATTATCTGTTTCGGTTACGGTTCTTATTTCCCTCCTCATACCCGTTCCATAACCGTTATTATTTCGGTTCTATATCGGTTCTCGGTTACGGTTCTTATTTCCCTCTTCATATCGGTTCCATAACCGTTATTATTTCGGTTCTATATCGGTTCTGAAACGGTTCTACATAGAACCGAAATAATAACGGTTATGGAACCGATATGAGGAGGGAAATAAGAACCGTAACCGAAACAGATAATAGTTGGACATTTCGGTTCTTCATAACAGTTATTCGGAATAAAGGTTCTCCATAACCGTTTGCAGAACCGAAATCGATATTATAACAGTTTTCAAGCCCTGGTTTCTGCAGTCTGCAGTATAATCCAAAACGAGCTATTCTTCGTGGCCAAACCGGATAATATGTTAGTTTTCGCCATAAATTCCCAAACGTGCTATTATTCGTGGCGAAACAGTATAACGTGCTAGTTTTCGTCGCAACAGTACGAAATGTGCTATTCTTCGTGGCGAGGCAGTCAAATGTGTTAGTCTTCGCGGCAGAAGACCAAACGTGCTAATATTCGTCAGAAACGATGGAACGTGCTTCTTTTCGTGGCAAACCAAAACGTGCTACTTTTCGTAAGAAAATTGAAACGTGCTACTTTTCGTAAGAAAATTGAAACGTGCTACTTTTCGTAACGCACGTCGATACAACATTCAACACAATATGTAATAATCTGCTTATTGTTTTACACCCAATTGACGGTTGGCTTGGTGGTACACTTGTACCATGCTCGTCGCTTACATCGAGGTAGTCGGTCGCAATTAGCTGCAGTAAACTGTGAGCCGCTTCTTTTTTTTCTCCCGCCAATAATCGGTCCTTAATACGAGGGTCCATGACCATTGCAACGATTAAAGGATTGCAACCCTCTATAAAATTGAATCTAGTGTTTAAGTGTAGTAATAAATTATTTTTGACTTCTTTTGGCGGCGTATCGTTATTCTGTGTGGTGTGTGTTAATTCGTGTCGTAAACCGTGTATAGTGGGAATGTATCTGGGTAATGTTGGTGCATTTTCAACTGTTAATATGAGGGTTGCTTCTTTGAATATTTTCAAAGATTTGCAATAATCATTGATCATGGACCACTCGCAGCTGTTGATATTGTTCGGCATCCACGGCTCACCAAGAACTGCATTTATTGAACTTTGTACCTGGAGTAAGCGATGTAACATATCAAATTGGGAGTTCCACCTCGTCTCCACATTGCCAATCAATTTCAGAGGTTCGCAATCGAGAGAGTCTCTTTGCTGCTGTTTCCTGAGTTTGTCGGTCGCCGATGCTGATCGGTGGAAAAATGACACGATGCCTTTGCATTTTTTTAATATTCGCACCAATTCTTTGGAGTCCTCAATTGCATCTTTAATTACCAACTGAAAAGAACTCGTTGCATTAAATATGGTATGTTGACGATTTATTATGTATTTTTACATTTAATTATTTCTCATTTTTTCTTTACCTGCAGAGTGTGAGCGAAGCAAGGAATACGCTCCCACGCACGGCCCAATCTTATGGTCTTCACTATTGTGGGGTTTTCTAAAAAAGTGTGTTTACTCAAGATATATATATATCAAAATAATAAAACAGTTTATTGATAAATAGATGTAATGATAAGTAAACTTAGAACTAAAGCGTGATCAACTAGATCATCTTCCCGCAATACGGACGACACGAACCGCTCTCCACCAAGTCTCTACCTAATCTCGTCCTTTCGCACCGCTGACCCGACGGTCCCCAATTTCCCCGCATCCCCGCGCCATACTCCTTGGAAAAGCCACCCAGTGCGTAGGGCACTTGACTTCCAGGAACACTGACGCCTTGCATCCCATCAATACGTCCGCACTCTGCCTATCGCTCGACTGCCCCGGCAATCTCCGAAACAGTTCTTACAATAAACGAAAAGGCTTCAATAGTCATCGCACTCATCCGCTAACCTTAACGGAAATGTCCATCCACACCACACTCGCCCATCCTGACTGGACATATGACCTCATATGTCACTTTCACTTTCCTCACTCGAAGAAACGTCACTGATATTTGAAATCCACGGCTTGAGATTATCAGCAGACGTGGACGTCTGCTGCGGCCCCTCACCATCACCCACTTTCCTTACAATATATCTGTCATTGTGCAACACTTTAACAATTTCATACGGGCCCAAGTATTTTGACGCGAACTTCATTCCCGGTCCTATCTGCGTCCTCTTTACAGCCACTAAGTCGTCCCCACGGTAACGATGCGCTTCTTTCCTTTTCTTATTATAGTTTTTAGCATTCTCCTGTTGTATCTTCAATATATTTGATCGTGCATGCTCCCGCAACTTGTCGCGATCTTCTCGAAATACAGTTATCCACTCCGTCTCTATCATTTCCCGAATTTCTGGGTCGTCTTTAACTCTCATCCTTGTCCCAAACAGTACATCAAAAGGAGTCGTACCCGTACTCCTACTTGGGGTTGCATTCATACATTGCTGCGCTATACTTACATATTTGTGCCACTCTGCTGGTTTAGGCGCCGATAATTTTGTGATTATCGCGATTCGGCCGCTGTTGCCTTACCGCTCGCGTAATATACAGGGTGTAACTTATCGCCGTTTTCCTCTCGTTGCAATAAAATTGCGCCATACCCGTGCATCGAGGCATCAGTGTGAAGCTCAGTCTCTGCATTCGATCTGTATAAACTTAACACCGGCTTTGTACTTAGAATTTCCTTCAACTGTTCGAACGCAAATCTTTCTCTCTCGTCAAATACAAATTCTGCATCGGCTCTTAGCAAATCCGACAACGGTCGCGCTATTGAAGAATAACTTGGGATAAATTTACGAAAGTATCCGGTTAACCCCAAAAAACTCTGGACCTGCTTTATGGTTTTCGGCGGAGGAAACTTCATAACAGCCTCACTCTTTCGCTCCGACGGACGTATGGTTCCCTTCTCAACTATGTACCCCAAAAATTCTATTCTAGTCTGTAAAAAGCTACACTTCTGCCAATTAATATTTAATCCGAACCGCGCCGCAACACTCAACACCCTTTTGAGATTTTCCATCCCAACTTCGCGATCTGAGGAGGGTATTATCAAATCGTCCATATAAGTTAAGACAATCTTCGCATTAATTAGTTCTCTGAATACCGCGTTTATGAATTTCTGAAAAACTGCAGGTGAATTGCACAATCCGAAGGGCATGTACAAAAACTCGTATTGCCCATCAGGCACTATGAACGCTGTGTACTTCCTACTCCCCGGTTCGACAGGTACGTGAAAGAATCCATTTTTAAGATCGGGTGTACTAAAAATACTAGCGCCCTGCAACGCATCTATCTGATCGTCAATCAATGGGAGAGGGTATCGGTCTTTAATGATCAGTAAATTTACTTTTCGGAAATCTATGCAAAGTCTAGTGCCTTTTTTCTTTTTGACCAGCACTACTGGACTCGCATACTCGGAAAGAGATGGTCGTATAATTCCGTCGCGAAGCCACTCACTAATATGCCTATTTACCTCATCTTTCTCAGAAGGAGATAAACGTCTAGCTCGTTGATAAACCGGCTTATCCTCTCTAAGAACTAGATTCATCGTCACATCCACCTCACAGTCTTTTTTTGGTGTGTAATCATCAATCATTCTTATGATGGCTCTTCTATCTTCATCGCATGCTATGTTTGACAAATCTATTTCGTTAACCTCATGAATGCAATTGATCTTGTAAATATCCGGTATAGCATCTGCTCTAGGCCCTTGCGGCTTGCGTATTGTAATTTTTCCCCCGGTAATGATCACATCTACAGTGTCTAAGAAATCTGTCCCTATTAAAAGCCCGTGTCTCATCAGCGTATCCGACACCACGCAAATCCTGATTGGATAACAATCACCGTCTACTTCCATCTCCGTTCGAAACTCGCCTAACGTTTCATTATCATCCGATCCGACTCCGCGGAATTTAATTTCACGCTGTAGTAATTTTGGCGATCCTATCTTAACATATTGATCCGCACGCATCAATGTGAGATCGCTCGCAGTGTCAATTAACGCCGCTATCGTTTTGTCACCTAAGCCCACGTCTTTATAATACTTACTCCGCGCAGATCGAGAAACATCGCATGTATCCTTTACAACCGCGGCTTTTTTCGGACACCTCGCCGCAATGTGCCCAAACTCTCTACATTCAAAACATCTCATACCCTTACCTTTCACAGGACACACACCACTCCAATGATCTTTCGCGCCACAGAAAAAGCATCTCTTAATGTCTCTAGATGGCTCTTCACTTCGAAATCGCGCAAACCTGCTATCCGTCTTCGGCTGATACCCACTGGTTGATCGGTAACTACTGCCTGACTGCTGTCCACCAGCTGACCGGTAGCCACTGCTTGGCTGCTGTCCGCTGCTTGGCCGGTAACCGCTGCTTGGCTGCTGCCCGCTGCCTGGCTGGTAACCGCTGCTTGGCTGCTGCAGTACTCTTCCCCGCAATGACACCTTTTCAAACGCTTTTAAGAACGAATCCCTAGTCCGATGTCCTTGTACATTCGCCTGGTCCCGCAAAGATTAATCGGGGATCCCAGCGATGAGATAATCTAACATTTCGTCGTCATCCATATAGAGACGATTGGCCATGATGATCTTCTCGTGAAAATACTCGGAGAATGTTTCGTCACGTCTCCAACTACGCTCCTGGAATCGGTCCCTGATCACCATCTTACTTGATTGTAGGTAGAACATACGGCTCAACTCGCCCATCAGGCCGTCGACCGTCATACGAAGATATTCGCTTCTCGAATGGAACCACTCCAGCGCCTTTCCCTTAAGACGCTGTACAATTATCGCTTTTGCCACATCCTCGGTTAAACTATACGTCGTTCTCAAAAATTGTACCCTTTCGGCCCACACTTCATACAATTCGCTGCTTCCATCGTAGTACCCCAACAAATCCGCGATCGCCTTCATCTTAAGATGCGATGGTACCACTGTCGGACTCTGGGGCGTCGCCGCCGTTAAAAGTTGTGGCGTCACTGCCATTGAAAGTTGCGGTGTCGCTGTCATTGGAATTTCCGGCACTGCCGAAACCCCAACCACCGGTTCTCTTCCCGCTGGTTCCGCAGGACGGCTAAGACTTGCATTCTGCATCTTTAGCTGCTCAATCTCCCGACGAGCCAGCTCCAACTCTCTCTCTGCCACAGCTACTTCCCTGCGAGACACGATGATTTCCCGCTGCATCACCAAAATACTCTCCGCTGTCATGTTCGCCACATTCGCCTCGTGTCCCGTTTCTTCCACGTGATGCACGGTATCATCCGTATCCGAAGATCTCATCCACTCACCCTCTGGATCAGCTTCCATTAATCTATTTATCAACTCGGCTTTCACTCCCGAGGTGTTCAAGCCCAAACGACGCAATTTATCCTTCAACTCAACCACCGAAAAGTCACTCGCGCTTCGGTCCGTAATACCCATCTTACTGTTACTCTTAACACCAGTCTCACTTCCCACAAAAGTTTCCACAAAACACACTTTAACCCCGATCCGCTATTGTTCCCACTCTATACAACACAACACTGTCTTCCAACACACACGCGACTTGCTTAATCCCGACTTGCTTTATCCCGACTTGCTTTATCCCGACTTGCTTTATCCCGGACGAGCCCCCAATTGTGGGGTATTCTAAAAAAGTGTGTTTACTCAAGATATATATATATATATCAGAATAATAAAACAGTTTATTGATAAATAGATGTAATGATAAGTAAACTTAGAACTAAAGCGTGATCAACTAGATCATCTTCCCGCAATACGGACGACACGAACCGCTCTCCACCAAGTCTCTACCTAATCTCGTCCTTTCGCACCGCTGACCCGACGGTCCCCAATTTCCCCGCATCCCCGCGCCATACTCCTTGGAAAAGCCACCCAGTGCGTAGGGCACTTGACTTCCAGGAACACTGACGCCTTGCATCCCATCAATACGTCCGCACTCTGCCTATCGCTCGACTGCCCCGGCAATCTCCGAAACAGTTCTTACAATAAACGAAAAGGCTTCAATAGTCATCGCACTCATCCGCTAACCTTAACGGAAATGTCCATCCACACCACACTATGTTGGCCGCGTAGTCTGTGACAAAAAAAATCTTTACATGACTTTTATCCAGGCCCCATTCAACAATACTGGTTTGCAGTAGGCTTTGCAAATTCTCGCTTGTGTGTGCTTTTGGCATGCAGTATAGAGGGTGTCCCAAAAATGCTGCGGTTCCTTAAAGGGGGGTGATTGCAAACAACTTTTTCCTTTGCGAAAATGCCCTCCGAGGTTTCGTTAACGAGATATTAATAAAAAGCACCGACCAATCAGAGCGCGAGCCTTCCACTGGAGCTCCCGCGCTAGCGTGGCCGCGCGCCGGGCCGCGCTGCGACTACGAACAAGCAAGGCGGCATGCATCGAAGGAAATTGCGTAGAATGGCAAATGAAAAAGACGTAACAAAAAAATCGAACCTTTTGCGACCCTTAACTTTGAGTAGTGTCGTATACCTGGGATCAGCTGTGCACTGGGCTCGTCCATCGATGACCAGGATCGGTTCAGTGACCCAGTGGGAGGCGCCCTTTTCAGGGCGCCTCGGGAAGGAGGCGGCCTTAGCCGCGAGTTGCCGTCGGCGTCGCGTGCTTTTGTTTTGAAATTCGAGCGCGTGTTTAGTCACGAGAGATAAGCAGGCCCGATTGGTTAGTTTGGGGCCAATGAGACTTCAAGCCCACAATCTCTCGCACCGAATACGTCGACGCGTGCTTGTGTTTTGAAATACGAGCGCGTGTTTATACTCGAGAGATAAGGGATCCGTCTTTAATTTGAGGGTAGGACGAAGCAGGCGGGACTACGCGCAGTCAGCGGACTACCCTTCTTTTCCTGTGTCTCTCCGCGAGACGTAATTTCTAGTCCTCCAAAATTAATCAGGCTGATCAGCCAGAGCATTTCGCCAGGGTCGCGGTTTATGACCGTATTGTCCCGCAAGTCGGCGGTAGGGAACGGTTTCCTACAGTTTCGGATAATTTATGACTTAATTGGTTCCGCTTCTCTTCCCTTCCGACCCTTTCGAACCGATACACGTGGTGTCTGTTTTCTATCTCGAAGCAATGGGTACATTGGCAGTAGAAGGACGGAGCGCGGGCTTTTGTGAAAGTGTAGGATGGTTCGTTCGTTGCACTTCTGCAAAACACGTGTGTCTCGAAAATGTGCTGGCTTCTTTTTACCTGAAGCATCTTGTCCTGGTGGGAGTTAACTCATAATGGAACGAGAGAAATTACTTGGGGTCGAGGAAATTTCTTGGAAAAAATCCTGTCATTCAGTTTGCAATCGCGTCAGAGAAGTGTTTTCTACACAAGAGTATTACGCGTTGTTCTGAGCATAAACCCAGAACAACGGAGACGCAATTACTGCTGTACGAGCATTTGGGCGGCCATGTCTGCGGCACCGGACGCCAAGTGAAAATTCATTTTCACCAATTTTTATAAGGTACGAACAACACGTTCCGTGAAAAATAAATTAAGTGATCAGTGTTAGTAACCGTGCAGTGAAGTGAATATTCCGTATCTACATTAACCCGATCGCACTTGACGTTGCGACCCTTTTACTTTGGTTGGTGTCGCATACCTGGGACCAGCTGTGCACTGGACGCATCCGTCGCTGACCAGGACCAGTTCGGTGACCTAGTGACGCAGGTTTTCAAACTGCAGGTGAATTTCCGGAAGGGTGAGTTTTAGTTACTTTATTGGTGATTATTAGTTATTAAATTTAACGCAGGCTACGGCTTATTTCCGGCGATAATTCTCTAAATTTCCGTACCTAAATTTTGTCTTCGGAGGTTTTAAACAGACTTATTCATTATCAGCAACAGTGTTGGCCGTTATTAAACTACGGATTCTTATCACAATAACGGACTACGATCACGTTTTGTTTACTTCCTGTTACATTACTTTTTTGTTTATGCGATATTTGAAAACGAAATTTACGTATTTCTTGTCCTCTCACTTCAAATAATTATTATTTTCGATTCTGTTTTAAAAAAAATGTGTATTCATTTTTTTACGTTTGACATGATGTTCCTCGATTTATCTTTAACTCGTAATTCACTTTAAATGACAACCAAACGATGACGAAAGGTATCGATTGCCGTCGTTTTCGCAGAGATCTGATGAGAAATGCGGAGCTGAAAGAGTTTGGTTCTTAATAGGTATTCAAACTCCTTCGAGGGCCGAAAGCCATAAACTTGCGGTGAAGTATCGCGGGGTGTTGTCTTCGCCACGGGATACGATGCGGCATCTCCTTGAGTCGAGTCGCTGGAGGAAACTCTTAAGAGTCTTTCCTTCCGAAAAACACACCACTTTGGGAATTACATGAAAGATCAGAAGTCAACACCCTGTTTCAGTGTGTTGGTCTCACCAATATGCGCGAGCTACTATCCATTTCAAACGCATGGTGCAAACTTTAGGGCATTATTACTGTAAAATGGAGACAGATCGGACACTATGTCATAGGACTTTTATGTTCCATTGGACCTCCCCTACCACCCCCTAAAATATTGCTACGTATACCGTTTACACCCTGTATATTATTGTATATAATGTTTTATAATATTTTTATTTATTTTTTTTAGTTTTGTGCAATGTAGCATAGCAAGTCGTGCAGTTAACGGCGTTTGCACTCGGGGGAGTGTGTGGGGATCGAGCTACCCCCTCCTAGCGGACTGTGCAGGAGTGTGGATCGTCGAGCTCGTGCGAGCGTTCCCGTGCGGACTCGCCCCAGTCTGCTTGAACTAGCCTTCGGAGACGTGTAATTCAGCACGTTCTCTTGTAGCGTGACCACCACGTGTTCTGTGTAACGGTCAGTCGTATAATTACGACATTGATAGTTTTGTTGGCTGTTGCCCGTAGGGCACTGATTATATCCAGCCTAAGGAACGGGGCTATCTGGTTTACTGCTCGTGGTCGAGCAGTGTCACGTGCACAAAGTGTGTTCACACGCGACATTAAAATAAACCCTTTGGGTAAGCCATGTGCATCTTCTGTTCTTTCTTCCTCAACCTTAAATACGTGTGCGGCCGTAGGACCGCCGGAAGGAAGTAGATAGTAATTCTCTTTCCCATTTACCACCACTCGTAATCTCTAAATTCTACAGTACCACAGACGAGGTATAGAATAGACCTATCACCTTATGGATGTTCGTGTCACGACCCAAACTGTGTTACCGACCCATAATTTCAGGACTGAATTCAGCGGCCTCTGTTCATGAACAGCGTCCAACTCAGCAACTACACTGAAATGTGTTGGAATTTTAAAAGGTGTGTGCGTGCTTGTATACGTGTGACTCGTTTAGAGTGAGAGTTTGACATAGAGGGCGGGCTTTCGCTACGCTACGCTTTAGCTCGGTTGTCAACGACTCACGCGGATTTCTCTTCGAAAGTCTATTTCGGGGATCATGAGACTATAGGGCGCCAAAATATGGTACTTCTTCAGAGCTTATACAAGCTATAAATTGCAAGATGACATTGATTGTTAGTATTTTACGTGTAGTAGAACACTTAACTAACATTTTCACGTGTCGTACGCCGAAATATATTAAAAATTGACGCTGTTACTGACATTCCCGTAAATCTCTGCAGTCCGCGCGTGTCTAAATAGACTGTGCCCATCCTACGACACGTAAAAATCATTGAAAATAATGAATTTATACGTTTTTGTAAAATTTATATTCGTAGTTTTTGGCACCCGAGCCGCGTCGTTCGAACGCTTATACACCTAAGAACCAATCAGGGTCGTAAAAAATGAGAAACCGAGAATGCGTGAAACAGCGCACCAACAAAAGACCTTCAACCGATAGTGGGGCAAATTGGGGTATTTTTAATTATAAATACAACATTAGAATTACAGGGATCCCCGGGTTGAGCGAAAATCGCGCTTCTGTCAATAATGCAGTTGAAACGCGTGCCGCTTCACGTGATACTTTGCAAACATTTATATAGGAACATCCGTTAAAACTGCAACCTACGTGCGCACGAATAAACGAAAATGTCAACACCGTCTCACGGACGTAGTCCACTACTACCATTTACCGGCCCGGGGTTCGGAGGGTTTCCAGCGACCGCTGGACAGCGGTGATGACCGAGCTTCAAAAATTTTAGGATGGTCCCTTTCAAATTAACGTCGCAAAGAGCTGTGCGGAATTTTTCGGCCCAGGTAAGCGAGCCGAGCGCTCCGCTTTTATGATCGGTTTACCACTCGCACCCCAGATTACTCTAATGAGGTTTGAAAACAATGTCGACTGGTCTCGTACACGTCTAAATTTAAAATTTTTTAGCTACGACAGGGTTGACCGCGGCGCTATACCCCTGTACGGAGAGATTTTTCGCCACCTGCGTGTAAAAGCCATAATAATGGCGCATCCAAAAAATAGTATTCCGATATCTTTCATTGTTCACAAGTTATACGAAAAAGGCCCCAAATTCTTCAACCCGGGCCGGGAAATTTCAAATAGCTCTTTGCGACGTTAATTTGAAAGAGATCATCGTAAAATTTTCGAAGCTCGGGCATCCAGCGGTCGCTGGAAACCCTCCGAACGCGGGGCTTGTGAATGATTGTAGTGGACTGCGTCCGTGAGGCGGTGTTGACATTTTCGTCTGTTCCCGCGCGCGTAGGTTCCAGTTTTAACGGATGATCCTGTAGACCTTCTATACCTGTTATTGCGGCGATTAGTACCGCGCCACATTTAGACCTAGTGTACCTATGCTGGCTATTCAGAGGACATCTTAGCGTCGTATGCCACAGTGCAATTACCCAAAACATCATAATAATTTATAACATCTTCGACGACATATTCTCGAAGACGCGATTTTGCACAGTATAGGAGTAAACTACGCATATAATAATAGTTATTATACGGCTAAACGTAAAAAATTCAAAATATCCGCATTTGTTATACTGGTCCATAATTTACTTGAAATTTGCCACCAATGTTCATAAAGATATCCGGATAAATTATTGTTCACACATGCGCTCCATACACATCGTTGAGCGCATTTTGAAATGCATAACAAAAAATATACAATAGTTCCATTTAAAAAGAAATTACGATGATATTGAAATCTCTGTAAATAATAGTTCAAACGTAAATCCTAATATTCTATTCAGTTTCCTCCATCAAATAAAAAAAAACTTTAATATGAAACATTTTTTTCGCTATTTCAATAGTTAGAAAAAGAATAGCGTGTATACGAACAAATCGGACATACTGTATAAACTTACTGAAAAATCAGTTAACTTTTCGCCAGAAAAATGGACAAATAAATGTTAATTGTTAGTATATAGTTTAAACAAATAAATTTTTCGTATAGCTATGGAGGAGAATGAATTCCCTTTTCAAACAATATGTATCAAATATTTTTGGCTACTCTACAGACTTGCACAGTTGCACCATATCGGTGTGTACGGGTTTGATATGTTACTCTTAAATAATATTATACGGCAGAAGGATATTATTATTAATTATTATTGTTATTACTATATGTCTGTATGATATTGTTATGTCTCGCGTTCGGCATAATAGGAAATGAATGTATAACAAGAACAATAACACATGTAACTAGAACAATATGGAATACAAGGAATGTAATGTAATTCGGAAGAGGATCTCGATACACGTCTGCTCGCAATGGCGTCTGCTGATCAAGTCAAGGGTTGACAGGCGATCGATCCGATCGCCTTCTTCTCGCTGTCCTCTTGTCTCGGTCGCGAGCACCAGCGGGCCATGGAATTCCATCCATAGGGTGCTCGCAACAATATCGTATAGACCATCATTAATGTATGCGCAAACGCATGATGTATGGGTGGGGTTCAGCAACAGGTACTCTTAAAAAAAAACATTAAAGCACTCTTTTTAGAAATTACGTTATTGCGAACGAATAAAATTTGTTTTGCGTTAAATAAACCCGAATAGGACAACAAGGTTAAAAGGCGAATGTGATATCGTTTTATTTTGATTCTCCTTTCTCTTCCGTTTAACGGAATATGTTCATAAGACGATCTTTAACTTGTTACTCTAACAGAAACATTTGTAAATCGCGGGCTTCGACTCTCAAAAAATGACCTAGTTTTACCCGTACTGAATTCTAATTCATACCACGTGTAGCGTTACAATCTGTTTCGGGACTTCATCGGTAACGTTGCATGCGACACTAAAATGGTAAGGGGGTCCTAGGACCTCCCAAACCGGTGACAGAAAATTACATTGGGTGATAGGTCTTTTTTTTTTTTTTTTTTTTTGAAGTGGAGAAATCCCTAACGGATACCCCGCCCCCCCCCCCGGGGGAGGGACGGGGTTATGTGGGACTTGCACCCACTAAAACTCCACGGTGGTCGTCCTCGGGCGCGGAGTCGCGCGCTCGAGGGGGAGGACTTTTTGCGGGAGCAAACTAGCGATTCATCCGCTACCTCCCTCTCAGCGCAGTGCAAACTCCGCGCTCAACAGCCCCGCGCGGCAACGCGCGGGGTCTTCCCAAAACTGGGTGATAGGTCTATTCTATACCTGGTCTGTGACAGTACTAAAAATCTAGGAAATTTATCAACGCATGCCCAAATATCGACGTGGATCCAAAGTACCTTAAACATCCAATAGATGGCGCCAATACGAAATGCGCGCGACGCCATCTTGAAATTTTCAAAATCCTCCCCCTCCCCTGTGACGTTATCCCCCTCACCAACGAACTCGACCGCCATTTTGAAATTTGAAAATCCCCCTCCCCTGTGACGTCATCCCCCTCATCGACGAACTCAACCGCCATCTTGAAATTTGAAAAATCCCCTCCCCTGTGGCGTCATCCCCCTCACCCACGAACGTGGTACCCCCTCACTTACGAGCGTGGTACCCCCCTCTCCACCTCACCCCCTCGCCCACGCCGAAGAGCGCGCGGTACCCCCCCTCCCCGCCCCGCCTCACCCCTCGAGCACCTTGGTCTGGAATCGGCATAGCCTAACTACTCCCGGGCAACAACCGAGCGCGGGACTGGTTACGTTGCTAACCACAGCATGGGTTGCGGGAGAACTGCACGAGTGTGCGGCCGTCCATGCAGGCTCGTACCACCACGCAGTTCTCTCACAAATTTCGCAACGGGTAGCAATGGAACAGTCCCGCGCTCGGCTGTTACCCGGGTCCCAGAAATTCAGGAGGTATTTGCACCCGATGGGGCAGGCCTGCTATAGAGGATTCTACGTTCCGCGAATATTTGTCACACTCGGCTGTCGCGAAACGAATTACAATATGTATTATAAATACGAAAAGCGCCGATGCATTATAGTCCCGCACGCGAGTCGAGCTGAAAGACGGAGCGAGACAAAGTATCATGCTTTCTCTCTTTCGTAGCCGACGGCAACTTCGTGCCAACTGTTTCGTTCCCTCTCGCTCGGCTCTTGGGTTTTCTCACTCGCGGCATCGGCCGCACGGAATAGTGTCTGCATCGCGTTGTTGTCCCGCCGCCAGCCCCGTTCTTCGGGACTATTACGACGAATTACTGTATATCGCTTCGATCGGTAAGAATTCGAAGTGACGATTCGCCGAAAAGAAAATAGTGTTAACGCTTAGTCGAAAGAAAATAGTAATTGACGCTTAGTCGAAAGAAAATAGTAATTGACGCTTAGTTGAAAAGAAATAATAATGGACGCTTGGTCGTAAAGAAATAGTAATAGACGTTTGGTCGAAAAGAAAATAAAGTTTAACGCTTTGTCGGAAAGAAATATAAAGATAGAGATACGTGACTAAATCGTTATTTGAACATAAGTCCCGACACTATGTCGGTATATAATATAATTTATTATTATTATTATTATTATTATTATTATTGTTGTTGTTGTTGTTCTCGTTCTCGTTCTCGTTCTCGTTCTCGTTCTCGTTCTCGTTCTCGTTCTCGGTCTCGGTCTCGGTCTCGTTCTCGGTCTCGCCCTCGCCCTCGCCCTCGCCCTCGCCCTCGCCCTCGCCCTCGCCCTCGCCCTCGCCCTCGCCCTCGCCCTCGCCCTCGCCCTCGCCCTCGCCCTCGCCCTCGCCCTCGCCCTCGCCCTCGCCCTCGCCCTCGCCCTCGCCCTCGCCCTCGCCCTCGCCCTCGCCCTCGCCCTCGCCCTCGCCCTCGCCCTCGCCCTCGCCCTCGCCCTCGCCCTCGCCCTCGCCCTCGCCCTCGCCCTCGCCCTCGCCCTCGCCCTCGCCCTCGCCCTCGCCCTCGCCCTCGCCATCGCCATCGCCATCGCCATCGCCATCGCCATCGCCATCGCCATCGCCATCGCCATCGCCATCGCCATCGCCATCGCCATCGCCATCGCCATCGCCATCGCCATCGCCATCGCCATCGCCATCGCCATCGCCATCGCCATCGCCATCGCCATCGCCATCGCCATCGCCATCGCCATCGCCATCGCCATCGCCATCGCCATCGCCATCGCCATCGCCATCGCCATCGCCATCGCCATCGCCATCGCCATCGCCATCGCCATCGCCATCGCCATCGCCATCGCCATCGCCATCGCCATCATTATCATTATCATTATCATTATCATTATCATTATCATTATTATTATTATTATTATTATTATTATTATTATTATTATTATTATTATTATTATTCAGTTTACGGGAAATACCCATGGTTTACAAAAACAAGACAGGTGCAAATTACAGAGTCTGAACAGTAAATAAATTAGCCAATAATAAGTAGATACGCAGGCTAACTAACTAAACTTAAACGATTAACTAAGTACTTAGTAAGTACCACCGTATGAGTTGCTTACAATCCTATATAATAACGTCCTTACCAAAGTCAGGGACCCCAGAAAGGGATCAGTGCCACTAAAGTCATGATTCGCAATAATCATTGCCCTGTTAATAGGGTCGATCGCGTAATGCCGATATTTCGGAAGCCTCGAAGCAAACCGAGGCCTAGACCGCATGTTCCTCGCCGAAGCATTGAAGGTCACTAAGGCAAGCAAGTCCGGACAACTTATGTGGCCATTGATAATTTTGTATAGAAAAATCATGTCCGCAATGTGCCTATGCTCCTCCAGAGTGACCATCTTAAGGGATGCAAGTGCCGGGCCATAGTCATGGTCGGCTCTATCCATAGGATTACCTAGGACGCGAGTGACAAACCTCAAAAATTTATGTTGCACCCTTTCGACCAATTTAATAAAATTCGCATGCCTAGGACCCCAGATGCTTTAGGCATATTCAACACAGGGATCGGCTGACTCCAGCTCTCGCTGACACGTACAGGAGCGGTGGTAATGTGTGCGTGAATTGACGACAACGTGAAGCGAATGTGACGTCACATGCTTTTACGTCACTACAACGTTGACTCGCTGCTAGCGTAGCTTCGGCCGACTCTAGCTCGCGTAGCTGGAGTCAATTCACGCACACATTACCACCGCTGCTGTACGTGTCAGCGAGAGCTGGAGTCAGCCGATCCCTGATTCAACATGAGGCCTAACAAGGGCCACATATAACAACTCCAGAGACTCTCTGTCTCTGAAGTGTTTTTACAAATCTGGAGATGAAGCCTAATGCCTCGTTCACATTAGTCAAGTTTACTTTTTTTTTTTTTTTTTATCGTGGAGAAATCCCTAACGGATACCCCGCCCCCCGGGGGAGGGACGGGGTTATGTGGGGCTTGCACCCACTAAAACTCCACGGTGGTCGTCCTCGGGCGCGGAGTCGCACGCTCGAGGGGGAGGACTTCTGCGAGAGCAAACTAGCGATACATTCGCTTGCCGCCCCCTCAGCGCAAATGCTGGCTCCGCGCTCAACAACCCCGCGCGGCAACGCGCGGGGTCTTCCCAAAACTCCGGCGACGCGAGACGGACCACGCGGCCGCGTCGCCACTTCTGGGGGGGTCGCACGATGTGGTGGAGGGGTGAGCGTGCCCCCCGGCACTCCCACCCCGCGACCCCCCGCGGTCGAGCAGTGACCCGGACGCGGCCCGAAGGGTCGCGGCCGGGCGGGGAGGCGGCACTTGGTCATATGGTCAATTGACCGCCGCACTCACCCTTTACCTGCTCGACCGCCTTCCTCGGGAGCGCGCTAAAAACGGCACCAATGGCGCGGCTCCCGGGGGAGCAGCAGATGGTCGGCTGCTCCCCGGGGGGCCCTCTGACACGAGGACCCCCCCTGTTCGTAACTCCGCCGTCGCGCGTCGCGCCCTGCCACGACGCGACGCCGACGGCAACTCGCGGCTAAGGCCGCCTCCTTCCCGAGGCGCCCTGAAAAGGGCGCCTCCGACCCGGGGTTGATGCCGACGGGGAGCGGGGGTGACGCACTAAATTACGTCACCGCCCTACCTCCCCCGGCCCCGGGTCATCTCCTCCTCCCGATCCTACCGGATCTCCGAGGGGCGGCTACGCGGGACGGATGCCCGGTGCGGATCCTGTCCCGCTCCGCCTCCTCCTTCTTCAACATTACCGCCTCCGAAAATGCGGAGACGGCCTTCCAGCACTCCCGATCTCCCGCCATCCGACGCACGACCGTCGGTAGCGAGAGATCGGGACCCAGCCGCGACTCGAGGACACGCCGCTCGTCCGACCACGACCGGCAAACCGCCAGCGTGTGGTCGGCCGTGTCCTCATCGCCCGAGTCGCAGCTGAAACACTGCGACGACTCCTCCCGCCCTATGCGACACAGATAATTGCCGAAGCATCCAACTCCGGTCAATATCTGCGTCAGACGGAAGGTGAGCCTGCCGTACCCACGCCCCACCCATTCGTTCATGATGGGTAGGAGCGCCCCGACAACGCGGCCCTCCCGATGTCGCGGGAGGGCTAACCACTCGAGCCACTTGGCTCCCATGCGTTGTCGGGCCTGGCCCCGCACCACTTCTGGTCCGATGGCATTCGGGTCCCCAGCTTCGCGGAGATCATGGACGGTGGAATAAACCTCCGCCTCCATCTCCGCGAGCAGATGGAATGGGGGGGACCCAGCCAGAGCGGACAGCTCGGCGTGTGACACCGTGCGATACGCTCGCACGGCTCGGAGGACTGCGCGGCGATGAACTCTGGCCAAGAGTTCACGCCCAACGCGGCAGTCCTCCAGGTCGCCGGCCCATATAGGCGCGCCATACAGCGCCATGGACCGAACGACCGTCACATAGAGTCGCCGAACTCCCTCGTGTGGTCCACCCAGGTTGGGCATGATTCGCCCGAAGGCAAATACCTGCTTCTCCAACCTGGGGGCGAGGGTTTTGAAGTGGCGCGTGAATCGCCAGTAGGTATCCAGGGTCAGACCGAGATACTTCATCGAACGTCCGACCCTGATGCAGGCATCCCCGATCCTCAGGGACGCTCTGTTGGGGACACCGCTCCCAACCCTGTCCGCGAGCCACATCGCCTCGGTTTTGTCCAAGGCGACTCGCAGACCAAGCGTCCCGATCGAGGTGATGACGCGTCGCAGCGTTTCCTCGGCGAGGCTTATCGCCTCCTTCCAGTTCTGCCCGGCAGCTACCACCAGGGTGTCGTCGGCGTAACATACCAACGACACCCTTAGCGATGGCAGCTCGACCCGCAGTACCGCGTCGTATGCGAGTATCCACAACAGGGGCCCTAGCACGGAACCCTGCGGGACTCCGCGGTACACGAGAGTCACCCCGTCGCCCTCCTGGCCGACGTACGTCACCACACGGCCGCGGAGAAAGTCCCAGATCAGGCGGCGAAGGTAGAGCGGGACGTTATGATAGAGCAACGCCCGCTCGATCGCCGCCCAGGAGACGGTGTTAAACGCGTTGGCGATGTCTAGTGACACCGCCACGCTGACACCGCCTCCCTCGGCCGCCCGGCGCGACAGCGACCGTACCATCTTAATGGCGTCGATGGTCGATCGCTGCCGCCTAAAGCCGTATTGGCGGTCGGATAGATCTGGGCCCACGGCCTCTAGGTGATCGCACAGGCGGGCAGCTATAACTCTCTCGAGCAGCTTGCCCGCCTCGTCCAGGAGGCATATCGGCCTGTACGCCGAGGGTGACTCAGCGGGTCTTCCGGGCTTGCGAAGGAGGACTAGCCTCGCCTCCTTCCAAGCAGGGGGGAATCTACCGGTCCTCAGAGCGGCGTTAAATATCCGCTTGAGGCCGGCTCCTAGGGCGCCCATAGTGCAGGCCAGCACTCGCCCGGGCACACCGTCGGGACCAGGAGCCGCGTTCCGCTTGCGCATTCGCGCCACAGCGGTCGCGAGCTCCTCGTCGCTAACCCCAGGGGCGTCGGAGGTATCCGCGCCCCTGCTCAACCAAGGATCCCCGGACTCGTCGGCGCCACCCTCCCCGTGCACCGGGGGAGGGGGGAATAGCGCCTCTAGAACCTGGTCTAGGAGCCGGGGATCGAGGCCCTCTGTGACGGGGGGCGCCCAGGGTCCGAGCTTGATGCTCACGGCCCTGTACGGACGCCCCCAAGGGTCCTCGTTGAGGGTAGCGACGAACTCCCGACAGGAATCGTCTTTCGCCCGGGCAATAGCTCCTCGAAGTTCGTGTCGCGCCGCCGCAAAGGCGTGGCGCAACTCGAGGAGCTGCTCCTCCGAGACCCGTCGTCGGTCTTGACGACGGGCCTTGGTGTACCGGCGCCTAGCCACGAGATTCGCCGCGCGGAGTTGCGCGATCTCTGGCGACCACCAGTACACCGCCTTCCGACCCCCGCCCGGCGGCCCGGCCCGCGGCATTGACGCGTCGCAGACCGACTGCAACGCGCCGCGGAACCAGAGCGCGCCGGCGGCGGGATCGTCCAGCACGTCATCCGGCATTGGAGGCCAGGCGACGACGGAGGAGGCTAGTGCGGCCTGCTCAGCATCAAGCTGTTTGAGCGCCCAACGCGGTGGGTGTCTGCCGACTCGGGGACGCGGCGGGGGGGCGGAGGTGGCCAGCATCACGTACATATGATCCGACGCTGGCTCACAATCCTCCGCCACCCAGCAGTCCGACGTCTTAGCGGCGGCCGCGGGGTTAACCCAGGTCAAGTCGATAATCGACTCGCCCCGCGGGCCGCGGAACGTCGTGACTGCATGGGGGTTCTTCAACGAGAACCCCATCGCCGTCGTCCACTCGAGGAGCACCTCGCCCCTGGAGTCCGTTCTGGGGGCGCCCCACTCGGAAGCGTGGGCGTTGAAGTCCCCCAGAAGTATGACCGGCTGAGCTCTGAGGGGGGCGAGAAAAGCCCCCAACTCGTGGAGCCGGTCCTCGAACTCCGGGACGGAAAACCTCGGCGCAAGGTAAACACCCACCGCGAGGAATTCCCCCCATCTCGCAGCCATCCATCCCCTGCCGTGTCGGGCGATCGAGCACGGCAGGGATCCGCGATGCACGTCCCACATCATCGCCACCTGCCGATCCGGGTTCGTGGACCGAAAACATCGGTCCACAAGCGGATACGGTTCGGTGGCGATGACCAGCCCGACCCCCATCTCTATGCAAGCCTGCGTAAGCAGGTCGTGCGCTCGCATAGAGTGGTTTAAGTTGGCGAGCAGGATCGGCGGGCCGCGAGGCATTACAAAGCCTTGTCAGCGGCCTCCGCCGGCTCCTGCTCAGGTCGGGCTGCAACTCCCGATGACTCGGGTGCCCTGTCTGCACTCTCCGCGGCGGGGGGCAGAGCCCCCCCACCGTATGACGCGGCGACCGACTGCGCGAGGAGTAGTGCCTCCTCGGCGTCGATCGCCGTCTCCGCCCCCCCGGTTGTTAGCACGGGCGGAGTCGCCTTCCCGGCCTTTAAAAAGGCCGCTCTCCCCTCGGGTCGAGGACCGCTGAGGGGGAGCACTGGACTGCCCCCCCTCTCCTTCTTCTTTCTCGACCCCTTGCGGGGAGAACCCCCGGGCGAAGACGGCATCGAGTGCGACGAGGCACCCGGATCCTCCTGGGCCTTCCGCTTGCCCGCGCCGGACTTGGCCGCCGAGGTGGAGACCAGAGCACTGGTCTCCATATTCACGGCGGGCGCGGCGGGGCAAGCCACCGCGGAAGCGGACGCGGGCGTGGGTGGGGGCGAAATTACTCGAGGCGCCGCCGGCGCGGGGGGAGCAACCCCCTCGGGAACCCCGCCGCCCTTCTTCTTCTTGCCCCTCCCTGACACAGGGAGAGGGCGGCAGGCCGGGCCACCCATTCGGTGCCCGGCCGGCAAACCCGCGCTGGTGCATAGGGGGCAGCAAGGGACGGCGACGCACAGTCGCGCCGTGTGTCCCGCTACCCCGCACCTGTAGCAGAGGAGGCGCCTGTCCTCCGGGCTGGAGCACTTGGCCTGTGCGTGGCCGTACTCCAGGCACCGGAAGCACTGCAGCCTCCTCTGTGCGAGCGGCGTCACTCGCGCGGCAAGGGAATTTATGACAATTTTCCCTGCCTTAACGAGTACTGACGCCGCCGCCGCGGGCGCGCGGACCCATGCGGAGAACAGCCCCGCTGGATCCCGCCGCTTGTCGCCGACCGACACATCAGCCGGCGCACACCCCCCCTGCGTCGCGATGGTGGCGCGGATGGCGTCCTCGGACGCCAACTCCGTGAGGCCGCCGACGCGAAACTCAGCCATCCTCTGGGGGCAGTGGACCTTGATGCCACTGTCCCCCAGTTGCTCCACGAGCTTGGCCTTCAGCGCCGCGGCCTTGGCCGGGCCCTGGGCCCCCGGGATTTCTAGCACTAGGCCCCCGGTTACGGCGCGCCTCGGTCGCATCGCTGCGATGCCGAGGTCGGCGACCTTAATGGCCGCCATTGCGCCGGCGACCCGCGCAGAGAAATCCTTCTCCCCCCCAGCCGGAGCGGTGATCGCCACCGCCGCGGATCTGGGGGCGCGCGGGAGCGCCCGACCGCTGGGGAGCCGGCGCCACTGCGCCCCTCCCCCGCACCACCATCTCGGCGCTGCCACCCGCAGCCGCCTTCGCCACCCTCTTAGCCTTTCGGCCTACAACCTGGGCCCACGTGCCCTGCGGGGCCGCGGGTGCACCAGGCGCCCGGGTCGGAGCGACCGACACCGGCGCCGGCGCAACCGCCACCGCTTTCTTCACGCCCGGCCGCGTTGCCGGAGGGGGAGCACCAACCCCCCCCACCGCCGCGGCTCGCGTCGCCGTGGTCCCCGATGCTGCGGGGGCGGTTGGCGCCGCCCTCCGCTTCTTGCGCCCCTTAGTGGGCGCGGGAGTCGGGGGAGCCGGAACGGGCGCGGTCCTCCCCACGCCGGGGGAGGCAGACGCGGGGGGAGGGTGAACACCTGTCCCCGGTCCGCCCGCGGGCAAGCGCGCCGGACTGCCGGCGAGACGTCGCTTCTGTCCCCTCTTCTTGGGGGGCGGAGCCGCGGCAATCGCCGCAAAAGACCGCCCGCCGCCGGTCCTGGCCCATATCTGGGCAAGAGCGGACGGCGGGTCGGCCGGTCTCGGCGCCGGTGTCGGCGTCAGCGTCGGCGCCGGTGCCGGTCCTCCTCGACCGAGCACCTTGCCTAGGTGGAGGAGGCGGCCATCCACCCTCCTCTCCAACTCCTCCATCCGGCGCAACACGGCGTCCCAGGGCTGCTCAGCGGCCACGGAGTCGGCGTCACGGGTGGAGTTCACAGGGGGATGACGGGGGGACACCGCCCTCCTCCTTTTCTTCGCTTTCCCCGGTGCATCTCGCAGGGGGGAGGACCTGGCCGCATCCGACGGACCCGGCACTGGAGCCACCTCCACCTGGACGCACGAGTCCGTCCAAGGGGGCAGGCACGAGGGCAGGAGCTCCGCACGCGTGGGGAGGGGCACGGCGGGACGGAACGCCAGAGTTTCTGACTCCGCCACGTCCACGCCGGCCATTGACGCGCGCGCCGCCAGGCGCGCGTATTTCCCCCGCAGGAATTCGAGCTCCCGCTCCTTCACGTGGAGGGTCTCCCCCAACGTGTGTGCCTGATCCGTCAGGGCTCTATTCTGCGTGGCGAGCTTCACAGATCTTCGCTCCCACGCACCCTGACGGTACACCACCTCCCGCGCCGGTTTATCCGGGTTCTCCCCACGCTCGGCCCTTCCGGTCAACTCGGCCGCCACGGCCGACGCGCGACGGATGGCGATCCTGATCGCCCGCGCGTCGGTCGTTTTTAGGTTTCTCGCCGCGCTAATAGTCGCGGCGACCGAGTCCAACTCCTCCTGGGCCCGCCCAGCGAGACCGCTCACCGGCAGCGTCTCGGCCCAGTTTCTGAGCTCGGTGCGACTCGGAAGGGCCTTCATCCCCGGTCCTAATCGAACCGGGTTCGTCCAAACGCCGGGCTTCCGTCCCCTCTTACCGGGGACGAAGCCCGGCCTCCGGCCGGCGTCGGTGTCGTCGCCGCTGCCGCCCCCCCCCCCGGTCGAAACATCGACCTCCATCCCGGACCCAACATTCCTCCCCAAGGGTCCTCGGGGCCCGGGAACCCCGGTATCCCCGCTCCCCCCTGAATCGCTATCAGAGGAGAGGACAAGTGCGTCGTCGGCATCGGCCGCGGCGCCGGCGGGAGGCAGCATCTCGTCGCAGCGCTGGAGCGTCACCCGCGCCTCTTCCAGCACTGTCGCAGTAGGGTACTGCGACATTGGATGCAGCGGCGACGTCCGCGCCAACGCGACGGGGGCCCCCGTTGAGCTCCTCCCAGGGACCAGGGTAACACCGTTCCCATCGAGTCGACTGATCAATTCGGCCACCTCACGACACACTTCAAGCGTGCCACCCGCTCCAGTTGGTGGCCGAACCTCGACTACGCTCCTCACGTATGGGACGCCTCGCGTGGTGGGAGGCGTCGGCAACGGCGCACCCCCGGCAGTCCCCCTACTCCCAAAAACTGTGCCAGAGCGCAGCGTCCTCAAAATTGGGGAGACGCAGCGCGCCTCCCCGACTGCGGAGGGGTGTTCCCCCGCTTCTGCCGCGGAGCGCTCGCCGCAGGAAGCGGCTGGCATGCCGCCCCTGCTCGTCGCTCTCTCCAAAGCTCCCTCCTCCCACAGACTAGCCACCCGCGTAACCGCAGGTGGTAGCCCGTCCAGTGCTGGTGTGGCCGGTGACCCGCTTACAGCGATCGAACACCGGTCCACTATCGACGAAGAACGGTCGTCGGCCGTTGGCGTTGGTACCCGGACGCCTCCCGGGAGTGTTTGTAGGACACTGTCCTGATCTATGTTTCCTTCCATGTAGGTCCCACGCAGAACCGCTTAGGAAGGTCGCACAACAGTAGAGGCGGCCTGCCGTTGTGAAGCCTGTACCCGGGCCCCTAAGGGCGCGGGCTACAGCTGGAGGCGGCAGTACTCCAGCCGGATCGCGGTTAGGTGGAGCATACCCGCTCCACCCACGTGCCCCTCAGACAGGAGGGAACACGTCCCCCGGCACCACCGCTGGGGCTCAGGGTTGGGGGTTTTATTATAGAGGTTTTTCCTTACCTCGCGGCCCGGCCGCTTAAGGCAAGACCTCCGGTCCGTGCGGCTTCGCGTACCCTCGGGAGGTGCCTTCCCGAGGGGTCGTTGTTCCACCGCGCGGGCTACGGATCTCCCGGAAGCGATACGCTTCCAGGCTTCCCCACTAAGGCGGGGGTGGCACCATAACCCCGGAGACACCCGGGGTTACTGTCCGACCCTTGGCGGGAGGCGTCCCGCCAGGGAGGACACCCTCCGGATAAATCCGAAGGGAACGCAAGTTGCCATGTCCGCGTCCGCGTCCCCCAACGAGACTACGTCTCGCGGGGACCCCGGGAGCACCGACTTGGAGGTGCGGTACATGGACTTTCCCCGGTCGGGCCCCCAACTTCGTCCAAATTCTCCGCTCCGGGCTGGTCCTGGATCCTCCCCACGCGGCCCGAAGGCCCGGGGGTACCACCAGAACCGGCAACCCGGTTGAGAGAACATGGAACCCATCGGGGTTCCCCAACGGCCATACGCCGGCAAGCCGACGGCCGAAGGGGTGCCGTTCCAGGGCATCCAGATCGTGCAATGATGGCCAGAATCCTCCCGTGAACGGCGCAATGCCAGGACACGGGCACGGCACATCCGATCTGGATACTTCGCTCCCTAGTCAAGTTTACTGGCTTCAAGTGACTTGAACCAGTAAACTTGACTTTTTTTTTTTTTTTTTTTATCGTGGAGAAATCCCTAACGGATACCCCGCCCCCCGGGGGAGGGACGGGGTTATGTGGGGCTTGCACCCACTAAAACTCCACGGTGGTCGTCCTCGGGCGCGGAGTCGCACGCTCGAGGGGGAGGACTTCTGCGAGAGCAAACTAGCGATACATTCGCTTGCCCCCCCCCCCTCAGCGCAAATGCTGGCTCCGCGCTCAACAACTCCGCGCGGCAACGGCCGGGCGGGGAGGCGGCACTTGGTCATATGGTCAATTGACCGCCGCACTCACCCTTTACCTGCTCGACCGCCTTCCTCGGGAGCGCGCTAAAAACGGCACCAATGGCGCGGCTCCCGGGGGAGCAGCAGATGGTCGGCTGCTCCCCGGGGGGCCCTCTGACACGAGGACCCCCCCTGTTCGTAACTCCGCCGTCGCGCGTCGCGCCCTCCCACGACGCGACGCCGACGGCAACTCGCGGCTAAGGCCGCCTCCTTCCCGAGGCGCCCTGAAAAGGGCGCCTCCGACCCGGGGTTGATGCCGACGGGGAGCGGGGGTGACGCACTAAATTACGTCACCGCCCTACCTCCCCCGGCCCCGGGTCATCTCCTCCTCCCGATCCTACCGGATCTCCGAGGGGCGGCTACGCGGGACGGATGCCCGGTGCGGATCCTGTCCCGCTCCGCCTCCGCAAATGCGGAGACGGCCTTCCAGCACTCCCGATCTCCCGCCATCCGACGCACGACCGTCGGTAGCGAGAGATCGGGACCCAGCCGCGACTCGAGGACACGCCGCTCGTCCGACCACGACCGGCAAACCGCCAGCGTGTGGTCGGGCGTGTCCTCATCGCCCGAGTCGCAGCTGAAACACTGCGACGACTCCTCCCGCCCTATGCGACACAGATAATTGCCAAAGCATCCAACTCCGGTCAATATCTGCGTCAGGCGGAAGGTGAGCCTGCCGTACCCACGCCCCACCCATTCGTTCATGATGGGTAGGAGCGCCCCGACAACGCGGCCCTCCCGATGTCGCGGCAGGGCTAACCACTCGAGCCACTTGGCTCCCATGCGTTGTCGGGCCTGGCCCCGCACCACTTCTGGTCCGATGGCATTCGGGTCCCCAGCTTCGCGGAGATCATGGACGGTGGAATAAACCTCCGCCTCCATCTCCGCGAGCAGATGGAATGGGGGGGGACCCAGCCAGAGCGGACAGCTCGGCGTGTGACACCGTGCGATACGCTCGCACGGCTCGGAGGACTGCGCGGCGATGAACTCTGGCCAAGAGTTCACGCCCAACGCGGCAGTCCTCCAGGTCGCCGGCCCATATAGGCGCGCCATACAGCGCCATGGACCGAACGACCGTCACATAGAGTCGCCGAACTCCCTCGTGTGGTCCACCCAGGTTGGGCATGATTCGCCCGAAGGCAAATACCTGCTTCTCCAACCTGGGGGCGAGGGTTTTGAAGTGGCGCGTGAATCGCCAGTAGGTATCCAGGGTCAGACCGAGATACTTCATCGAACGTCCGACCCTGATGCAGGCATCCCCGATCCTCAGGGACGCTCTGTTGGGGACACCGCTCCCAACCCTGTCCGCGAGCCACATCGCCTCGGTTTTGTCCAAGGCGACTCGCAGACCAAGCGTCCCGATCGAGGTGATGACGCGTCGCAGCGTTTCCTCGGCGAGGCTTATCGCCTCCTTACAGTTCTGCCCGGCAGCTACCACCAGGGTGTCGTCGGCGTAACATACCAACGACACCCTTAGCGATGGCAGCTCGACCCGCAGTACCGCGTCGTATGCGAGTATCCACAACAGGGGCCCTAGCACGGAACCCTGCGGGACTCCGCGGTACACGAGAATCACCCCGTCGCCCTCCTGGCCGACGTACGTCACCACACGGCCGCGGAGAAAGTCCCAGATCAGGCGGCGAAGGTAGAGCGGGACGTTATGATAGAGCAACGCCCGCTCGATCGCCGCCCAGGAGACGGTGTTAAACGCGTTGGCGATGTCTAGTGACACCGCCACGCTGACACCGCCTCCCTCGGTCGCCCGGCGCGACAGCGACCGTACCATCTTAATGGCGTCGATGGTCGATCGCTGCCGCCTAAAGCCGTATTGGCGGTCGGATAGATCTGGGCCCACGGCCTCTAGGTGATCGCACAGGCGGGCAGCTATAACTCTCTCGAGCAGCTTGCCCGCCTCGTCCAGGAGGCATATCGGCCTGTACGCCGAGGGTGACTCAGCGGGTCTTCCGGGCTTGCGAAGGAGGACTAGCCTCGCCTCCTTCCAAGCAGGGGGGAATCTACCGGTCCTCAGAGCGGCGTTAAATATCCGCTTGAGGCCGGCTCCTAGGGCGCCCATAGTGCAGGCCAGCACTCGCCCGGGCACACCGTCGGGACCAGGAGCCGCGTTCCGCTTGCGCATTCGCGCCACAGCGGTCGCGAGCTCCTCGTCGCTAACCCCAGGGGCGTCGGAGGTATCCGCGCCCCTGCTCAACCAAGGATCCCCGGACTCGTCGGCGCCACCCTCCCCGTGCACCGGGGGAGGGGGGAATAGCGCCTCTAGAACCTGGTCTAGGAGCCGGGGATCGAGGCCCTCTGTGACGGGGGGCGCCCAGGGTCCGAGCTTGATGCTCACGGCCCTGTACGGACGCCCCCAAGGGTCCTCGTTGAGGGTAGCGACGAACTCCCGACAGGAATCGTCTTTCGCCCGGACAATAGCTCCTCGAAGTTCGTGTCGCGCCGCCGCAAAGGCGTGGCGCAACTCGAGGAGCTGCTCCTCCGAGACCCGTCGTCGGTCTTGACGACGGGCCTTGGTGTACCGGCGCCTAGCCACGAGATTCGCCGCGCGGAGTTGCGCGATCTCTGGCGACCACCAGTACACCGCCTTCCGACCCCCGCCCGGCGGCCCGGCCCGCGGCATTGACGCGTCGCAGACCGACTGCAACGCGCCGCGGAACCAGAGCGCGCCGGCGGCGGGATCGTCCAGCACGTCACTCGGCATTGGAGGCCAGGCGACGACGGAGGAGGCTAGTGCGGCCTGCTCAGCATCAAGCTGTTTGAGCGCCCAACGCGGTGGGTGGCTGCCGACTCGGGGACGCGGCGGGGGGGGGGCGGAGGTGGCCAGCATCACGTACATATGATCCGACGCTGGCTCACAATCCTCCGCCACCCAGCAGTCCGACGTCTTAGCGGCGGCCGCGGGGTTAACCCAGATCAAGTCGATAATCGACTCGCCCCGCGGGCCGCGGAACGTCGTGACTGCATGGGGGTTCTTCAACGAGAACCCCATCGCCGTCGTCCACTCGAGGAGCACCTCGCCCCTGGAGTCCGTTCTGGGGGCGCCCCACTCGGAAGCGTGGGCGTTGAAGTCCCCCAGAAGTATGACCGGCTGAGCTCTGAGGGGGGCGAGAAAAGCCCCCAACTCGTGCAGCCGGTCCTCGAACTCCGGGACGGAAAACCTCGGCGCAAGGTAAACACCCACCGCGAGGAATTCCCCCCATCTCGCGGCCATCCATCCCCTGCCGTGTCGGGCGATCGAGCACGGCAGGGATCCGCGATGCACGTCCCACATCATCGCCACCTGCCGATCCGGGTTCGTGGACCGAAAACATCGGTCCACAAGCGGATACGGTTCGGTGGCGATGACCAGCCCGACCCCCATCTCTATGCAAGCCTGCGTAAGCAGGTCGTGCGCTCGCATAGAGTGGTTTAAGTTGGCGAGCAGGATCGGCGGGCCGCGAGGCATTACAAAGCCTTGTCAGCGGCCTCCGCCGGCTCCTGCTCAGGTCGGGCTGCAACTCCCGATGACTCGGGTGCCCCGTCTGCACTCTCCGCGGCGGGGGGCAGAGCCCCCCCACCGTATGACGCGGCGACCGACTGCGCGAGGAGTAGTGCCTCCTCGGCGTCGATCGCCGTGTCCGCCCCCCCCCCGGTTGTTAGCACGGGCGGAGTCGCCTTCCCGGCCTTTAAAAAGGCCGCTCTCCCCTCGGGTCGAGGACCGCTGAGGGGGAGCACTGGGCTGCCCCCCCTCTCCTTCTTCTTTCTCGACCCCTTGCGGGGAGAACCCCCGGGCGAAGACGGCATCGAGTGCGACGAGGCACCCGGATCCTCCTGGGCCTTCCGCTTGCCCGCGCCGGACTTGGCCGCCGAGGTGGAGACCAGAGCACTGGTCTCCATATTCACGGCGGGCGCGGCGGGGCAAGCCACCGCGGAAGCGGACGCGGGCGTGGGTGGGGGCGAAATTACTCGAGGCGCCGCCGGCGCGGGGGGAGCAACCCCCCCGGGAACCCCGCCGCCCTTCTTCTTCTTGCCCCTCCCTGACACAGGGAGAGGGCGGCAGGCCGGGCCACCCATTCGGTGCCCGGCCGAGTAAACTTGACTAATGTGAACCTGTCATTCACTTGACTTGAAATGTCTTTTTAACTTTCTTTCAAGTTTTCTTTGCCTGCAAAGTTTCAAGGCAATTGGATTGGCGGTTATAACCTGACTGTAAGCTGTCAAAATTTGAAGTAGATTGCATAGTCAAGGTAGCGTTTGACGAACGAAACATGTGTTAGTTTCGTTTTGGCTGAAGGTGTGCGTGTAACGCGTATACCAGTCGGCTTACCATCGTGACTCTTGTACACACGTTCACACTATTCCAGTTGTATTTCAAGGCAAGAAAAGTTGGAACACTCTCTACTTCGCTTGAAACTTGAAAGGATATTTCAAGTGAAGTGAATAACAGGTTCACATTATCAAATTTAATTATTTCTAGCGACTTGAAGTTAGTAAACTTGACTAATGTTAACGAATATTTCGCGTAAAACTTGAAAGAAAGTTAAAAAGATATTTCAAGTCAAGTGAATGACAGGTTCGCATTAGTCAAGTTTACTGCTTCCAGTCACTTGAAGCCAGTAAACTTGACTAATCTGAACGAGGCATAAGGTTCTCAATGCCATACTAGTACAGCGCACGTAGTGAGGCCTAAAGTCAAAGCAAGGTGTAATGCAAAGCCCAAGATCAATGACTTCGGAAACTTCACTAAGCTCAATGTTATTCAATTTGTACGCATGATTAACACAGGATCTCGCACAGGAGGCCCTAAGCACAACACACTTCCCAATGTTCAACCGCATTCTGTTAACAGTACACCATTGCTCTAACCTTAGTAGATCACTTTCCATACTGTAAGCATCCTCAATTCCACGGATAACTCTGAACAATTTCAGATCGTCCGCATAGAGCAGGAAATTAGAATCCGAAAGCACCTCAGCAATATCATTGATAAATACATTAAACAGCAGGGGACCGAGATGCGACCCCTGAGGGACGCCCGAGGTGACACTAATCGGAGAGGAAAGACTATTTGACATGTTAACAATTTGTACACGCCCCGAAAGATAGCTTTCGAACCAAGTTAAAAGAGGTCCACAGAACCCCCACGAAACAAGTTTGTGAAGCAGCACGGAGTGATCGACAGTATCAAAGGCTTTCTGAAAATCGGTATACACTGTGTCAACCTGCAGGTCCTCATCAAGGGCCCTGGAGACAAACCTATGGTACACCGCGAGATTGGTAGATGTAGAGCGTTTCGGGACGAAACCATGCTGTTCACCGCATAAGAAGCTACTCAGTTGAGAGGATAGCATATCGGTGACTATCTCTTCGAATACATTGGGCAATACCGATAACTTGCTAATGAGCCGATAGTTGTTAACATCAGAATGAACACCGGCCAAGACAGGAGTAACGAGGCTAGACTTCCACTGCGAGGGAGAAACTCCACTAGTTAGTGAGGCATTAAAAATATTCCAGAGAGGCCTCGAAAGAATAAAGCTACAATGTTTGAAGAACAGAGGTGGAATGCCGTCAGCACCCGGACCCTTACTTGCATCCAGACCGTTAAGCTTGGAGAAAATGCCCCGATGGAAATAGTAAGACCATTCAGCGTTAAGTTGTTATAGGAAGTATGGTTCATATCAGAGATGGGCATTATTTAAATAAAAAATTATATAAATAACTTTTTAAATAAAAGAGACTTTATCTGTATGTGTCATAAATAAAAATCACCCAGAATTATTTATTATTTGAAGCGCCATAAATAAAATTTTCAATCGATGAGAATTTATCGGAAGGTCCATAAATAAAATTTTCAATCGACGGAAATTCATCGGAAGCGCATAAATAAAATTTGAAATCGACGGGAATCCATCCGTAGCTTCGGCCAATTTTCTCACTTTCATTTATATTTGTAGCGGAGAAGCATAAATAACTCTGGGCGTCGCTTGGAGGCCCTTGGGCCTCAAGCGCCTTTGCTCGAAGCCGCCGGGTCCTCGAGGCGAGTGACATTGTATTGTTCACCCGTCTAATCTGCAGCGCGGAGTTGCTCGGCGACGTGTCATTGATTATACAGAAACGGAATTTCTTTATTTTTCATCGTATCAATATGAAAGTGGCACCAATGGAATCCTTGCATTCTCCCGATTAAATTGATAAAAAAATTAATGTTATGCAAATTAATTTTATGCGTAATATCGTTAATTGAGGCAGTGAGAGCAAACAACGGACTAACCCACATTCTTCTCGAAATTGAGTTAGTAGCAATAACGTATTCCAATATTTCCAATAGGCTCTACTAATCATATAAAATAGGCAAAAGATTTTTTTTTTATGTGGGTTGGTCCGTTGTCGCTCTTACTGCTTCAATTATAGTTAAAATTTTGTCAGGTGTGGTATCACTTTCATCGGAAAAGCACAAGGTGTTACTTTCATACAGATCTAATGACGAATGCGGAATTTCAGATTTTTCCGTTCTTACATAATGGCTAGTGCAATCACTACTATCCTTGTCTTTTATGGCCCTGTGGTTCTTGACTGTCGAGCGCTCCCTTCTTAAGGTCGAGTTTTCTAGCCGCGGTCTGCGGCGGCCCCACTAGTGCAATGGAGAAGTATGCATCTGTGTCTTCGTTGCGCTAGTGGGACCGCCGCCGCCGACCGCGGCTATCACTGAGCGGTCTATCACAGCTCTCTTACCAAAAGGCATAGCCTTCCCCATTCACGTGGCCTGATTCTCCAGAAACAGATTCCCTATTGTTTTGAAATACGACGTCAGGCCGCTTGCCATATCTAAACCATCCCTTCATTAAAAAAGCAATACTTCGATACCCGATAGTTGGAAGACCCAAAACGGGCGTCAGTCATCGCATGACGCCAGGACTGTTTAATCTCATGCACCCCCATTCAGGAAAACACGTAGCCTAAGTCTCAGTCATAAACCATCGAAGGCCGTACAGTGGGCCATCCGCCCTCGGAGTAAGGGCGGAGTAAGGAAGTAAGTGAACAGAGTTAATGGGTAAAAAAGTGAAAGTAGGAAAGGTCGTGGACAGGAATAACCTAAGGGTTGATGCGTACCAGTGACTCGAATGCTTTATGGCTCTGTTTTCGCTACAACGTTTCTAACATGCAATTAAATTATGCGTCATTAAAATCATGCACAACTCATTAATTGAAACTAAGTAGTTGCTATCGATGCGAAACTCTGGTCAAGAACATCGCAATACGGAGCTAATATTCCAGGCCGTAGAATCGACGGTATTGTCAATGTTGCAGTTGAAAGTGTAGACACTCGTACCTGACCATGTTAAGACCTGGGACGATATTACGTATAAAATTAGTTTGCAGGATTGAAAGCCCGTTTCGTTAAAACTGGCCCGATTTAAATATTTTTTTATCAATTTAATCGGGAGAATGCAAGGAATCCATTGGTGTCACTTTCATATTGATACGATGAAAAATAAAGAAATTCCGTTTCTGTATAATCAATGACACGTCGCCGAGCAACTCCGCGCTGCAGATTAGACGGGTGAACGATACAATGTCACTCGCCTCGAGGACCCGGCGGCTTCGAGCAAAGGCGCTTGAGGCCAAAGGGCCTCCAAGCGACGCCCAGAGTTATTTATGCTTCTCCGCTACAAATATAAATGAAAGTGAGAAAATTGGCCGAAGCTACGGATGGATTCCCGTCGATTTCAAATTTTATTTATGCGCTTCCGATGAATTTCCGTCGATTTCAAATTTTATTTATGGACCTTCCGATAAATTCTCATCGATTGAAAATTTTATTTATGGCGCTTCAAATAATAAATAATTCTGGGAATTTTTCTTTGCTGAGTTTCAAATAAATTTTCTGCCTTTTATTCAAACACAATTTTTTATTTAAAATAATTTTCTGCCCATCTCTGGTTCATATCCATATTCAAGGTCGTTGTCTGCCCAACAGGAGATGTATAAATAGAGCCAAAGTAGGTAACCAAGAGATCGGCGATTGCAGAATCCGACGAGGCTGTAATACCTTTATGATGCATGGAGCTGGGAAGCCCACGGTCGCCACGTTTAGCCTTAACGAAGCCCCAGAAACTTCTAACATTAAATCGTATAGAGTTTTCGACCCCATCAACATACGCACGATAATCGCTTTTAGTAAGTAATTTGCCATGAGATCGAAGATCCGAAAACAACAGATAGTCGCTGAGAGAGTTGGAAGTTTTGTAGGCTTTGTGCGCTCTCTTCTTATTCTGAATGAGAAATCTCAGACGTGCCGAAAACCACCGGGGATAGAGAGATCGTTTATAAACCCTTACGGGCACGAAGGCAGTAATAACATCATTAAAATCGGAATAAAGACGGTCCACCGCGGTATCCGGGTTAATCCCTCTAAACTGGGCATCCCAGTCAATAGCATTTAGGTGATTAATTATACTAGGGTAATCGGCACGTTTGAAATCAAACTAAGTGACACTGTCACAGCTATGGTCGGTAGACGCGAATAAACCATTTAATCGCACTCTCAGTGATGGATGATACAGATCGGGGGGGGGGGTTAGGAAATCCACGGCATTATCAATAGCAACATCCATTTCATTAACAAAGATTAGGTCTAACAAACAATCACGGGAGTTAAAAATATTGTTCGTCTGAGCCAGTCCATAGTAGCTGTAACCTTCTAGGAGGAGGTCAATGGCCGTCGATTGAAGAGAAGAAATACCCGGTTTCTTCGAACAGAATGAGCCGGGGACAATAGGCTAGACTACACGGGGGAGGTTAAAATCCCCCATAATACAGATAGCGTCATCACTAAAGTTGTGAAAAATCTCAGAGACACAGCCGACGTGGCTCTCATAGAGATCCGGATGAGAGGGTGGCGGGAGATATAACGCCCCAAAAATTATGTGTTTAGTATGGAGGCGCACTCTTACGAAGACCTGTTCCAGATCATGACAAATGGGGTTAATCTCCAGATGAGGCAACGAGTTTCTGATTGCAATAAGGACACCTCCTCCTCTCGAGAAATAAATAGTAAGGGAGGATCTATCCGACCGGAATACATTAAAATTAGTAAGACCCAGCGCAGGCGAAGAGATAGACGAGTTTAGCCAGGTTTCGACAAAAATAAGAACATCATATCGGACGGCGGCGCACAATATCGCAGTTTTTAACTCATCTAGCTTAGTTCTCAGACCACGCACATTTTGATAGTAGACCATGGGGCAGTTTTATGGTTTTTTGGGGCAGGGTCCCGGGTCCTTTTGTTCTCAACGATGGTCGGCACTCCACGGACGTATCGGATGGTCCAATTCGTCTCTCCTCGCTGATGTAGTCCCCGCAGTCTCGTTCGAAGCTGGTCAAGTGCCTGACGCTGCGCCCTCGTCTTATCCTCGGTGATTTTTCAAGGCCCAGTATAGCGGAACTTGCCTCTCAAGATTCCGATGACCGCCTCAGGTGACTTAAGACCAACACACAGGGGTCTAGGGGCTGAGCTATTACGTTTCCCGAGTCTAAGGAGCGTTACATCCCCATAGTCAGAAGACTGGATCTGGCCCAGTATGGTTTTGACACCATCAAGGTCTTGGGACCGAGAAAGGTCAGGCGAGGAATTAGACATGGATAATAAGGTTCTTCGCCCTGGCCTGCCTGTCGTTTAATTCGGCTATGATCCCATCCGTCGCCATGGGACTCGTTAACAGCGGACCAGTCATGTCCGATGAATTGTGCTCAAGAAGACGTACCCGCTCGTCCTGATCGCTTGTTTTTTATTTAAGGTTAGCGAGCTCCATCCTAATGCTGGATACAATTTCTTGGCGAAAATTGTCGAACTCGCCCCTTATTAGCTCTCTCATTATGTCCTTGAGCGTATTAACAGTTGGAAAATAAGGTTGCGACGTTACCGACTGGGAAGCCGTGACCACAGACCAGGTATAGAATAGACCTATCACCCAGTTTTGGGAAGACCCCGCGCGTTGCCGCGCGGGGCTGTTGAGCGCGGAGTTTGCACTGCGCTGAGAGGGAGGTAGCGGATGAATCGCTAGTTTGCTCCCGCAAAAAGTCCTCCCCCTCGAGCGCGCGACTCCGCGCCCGAGGACGACCACCGTGGAGTTTTAGTGGGTGCAAGTCCCACATAACCCCGTCCCTCCCCCGGGGGGCGGGGTATCCGTCAGGGATTTCTCCACGTCAAAAAAAAAAAAAAAAAAAAAAAAGACCTATCACCCAATGTAATTTTCTGTCACCGGTTTGGGGGGTCCTGGGACCCCCTTACCATTTTAGTATCGCATGCAACGTTACTGGTGAAGTCCCGAAACAGATTGTAACGCTACGCGTGGTAGGAATTAGAATTCAGCACGGGTAAAACTAGGTCATTTTTTGAGTGTCGAAGCCCGCGATTTACAAAGAGTAACAAGTTAAAGATCGTCTTATGAACATATTCCGTTAAACGGAAGAGAAAGGAGAATCAAAATAAAACGATATCACATTCGCCTTTTAACCTTGTTGTCCTATTCGGGTTTATTTAACGCAAAACAAATTTTATTCGCTCGCAATAACGTAATTTCTAAAAAGAGTGCTTTAATGTTTTTTTTTTAAGAGCACCTGTTGCTGAACCCCACCCATACATCATGTGTTTGCGCATACATTAATGATGGTCTATACGATATCATACAGACATATAGTAATAACAATAATAATTAATAATAATATCCTTCTGCCGTATAATATGATTTAAGAGTAACATATCAAACCCGTACACACCGATATGGTGCAACTTTGCAAGTCTGTAGAGTAGCCAAAAATATTTGATACATATTTTTTGAAAAGGGAATTCATTCTCCTCCATAGCTATATGAAAAATTTATTTGTTTAAACTATATACTAACAATTAACATTTATTTGTCCATTTTTCTGGCGAAAAGTTAACTGATTTTTCAGTAAATTTATACAGTATGTCCGATTTGTTCGTATACAAGCTATTCTTTTTCTAACTATTGAAATAGCGAAAAAAATGTTTCATATTAAAGTTTTTTTTTATTTGATGGAGGAAACTGAATAGAATATTAGGATTTACGTTTGAACTATTATTTACAGAGATTTCAATATCATCGTAATTTCTTTTTAAATGGAACTATTGTATATTTTTTGTTATGCATTTCAAAACGCGCTCAACGATGTGTATGGAGCGCATGTGTGAACAATAATTTATCCGGATATCTTTATGAACATTGGTGGCAAATTTCAAGTAAATTATGGACCAGTATAACAAATGCGGATATTTTGGATTTTTTACGTTTAGCCGTATAATAACTATTATTATATGCGTAGTTTACTCCTATACTGTGCAAAATCGCGTCTTCGAGAATATGTCGTCGAAGATGTTATAAATTATTATGATGTTTTGGGTAATTGCACTGTGGCATACGACGCTAAGATGTCCTCTGAATAGCCAGCATAGGTACACTAGGTCTAAATGTGGCGCGGTACTAATCCCCGCAATAACAGGTATAGAAGGTCTACAGCAGGCCTTCCCAAGTAGGGGAAATCTGCTCCCAAAACAGATGTTTCGGTTCTCCCTCCAACGCTGCGCCTTAGCTGCTAAGGCCACAAAGGTGGGACGAGTTCTGCTACCCTCTCTCCGAGGGCACAGTAACGTCGCTGGGAAGCATGTTGGGCGCTTTAGGGCGAAAGTACCAAATGTGTCAAATTTTTATAGGAAATTTCATAATGACTTAAAAATAGTAGGAAAAATTAAAATTTAAACTAGCATTTCAAAATGACGTAAAAAGAATTTAAAAAAATGTATTACATGCAACGATACAGTAATACAATAATCGTAGTGATGTCTTTTCATTAGAAAATATATTCCTTTTTATAAAAATACAAGTAGTAGTTATTTTCTAAATTTTCGTACAATACATAAATACCTACATTTTATATTTTAAACAACTTTCGTACAATGCAAATGTGTTATACATTTAAAGTTAAACTTTAACTGACATGGACGTCAATATTTATAATCTGACAGAGGAAAAATGGCAGAAACGTTTCTCGCGGAAACGTAAAGCCTAAAAATATTATTGTATGTACATATATGTAAAAAGTAAAACGGTATAATATTATGTGAATTTTATATTAATTTTGTTAAATTTCATATTGTAAGCGTTGATATTTAATTCAAAACTATTATGGAATAAAATTATATTATACACAAAATGTGTATAAAATGCATATTTCTATAACATGTATATAATATGTATATATTGAACAAAAATTTATAAAATAAGTAGTGATTGCATTTTCATAAAACTGAATAAAATGTATAACACATTTGCATTGTACGAAAGTTGTTTGAAATATAAAATGTAGGTATTTATGTATTGTACGAAAATTTAGAAAATAACTACTACTTGTATTTTTATAAAAATGAATATATTTTTCTAATGAAACGACATCACTACGATTATTGTATTACTGTATCGTTGTATGTAATACATTTTTTTAAATTCTTTTTACGTCATTTTGAAATGCTAGTTTAAATTTTAATTTTTCCTACTATTTTTAAGTCATTATGAAATTTCCTAATAAAATTTGATACATTTAGTACTTTCGCCCTAAATCGCCCAACATGCTTCCCAGCGACGTTACTGTGCCCTCGGAGAGAGGGTAGCAGAACTCGTCCCACCTTAGCGGCCTTAGCAGCTAAGGCGCAGCGTTGGAGGGAGAACCGAAACATCTGTTTTGGGAGCAGATTTCCCCTACTTGGGAAGGCCTGTTCTACAGGATCATCCGTTAAAACTGGACCCTACGCGCGCGGGAACAGACGAAAATGTCAACACCGCCTCACGGACGCAGTCCACTACAATCATTCACCGGCCCCCCGTTCGGAGGGTTTCCAGCGACCGCTGGATGCCCGAGCTTCGAAAATTTTAGGATGGTCTCTTTCAAATTAACGTCGCAAAGAGCTATTTGAAATTTCCCGGCCCGGGTTGAAGAATTTGGGGCCTTTTTCGTATTACTTGTGAACAATAAAAGATATCGGAATGCAATTTGCGCCGAAACATGAGGAAAAATTATTCCTTGCTAAAGATGGATAATTTAAAATATTTTACGTTTACTTATTTTTTCTTTTATCAATTTTTTAACCATAATATTGTTGTGAAAAGCTTTTGCAAACTGTTTATTTGATACTGTATTTAATGCTCTTTTTAAAATTCATGGTGTTGATAAACAATAGGCTACTTAGTTGTTTCTGTATCATTACTTTTATAAATTGAGAAATTAAATTTTTATTCAATTATGTGTTAATTCTGCAAACCTCAGAATCAATTGTTCTGTTTTTTTTTATTATAATTTTATGCTTAATGCAGTGCATGCATAGATCAGACGTATCGGGAAACTAATGGGACGTGTCTTTGATTGTAGCGGTGTTGAATTCTTTTCTACAATTTTTGTGTCTGAATGTTTTAACCTTTTAGCTACTCAACGCCACGACTATAGCGGGTTCCGTTAATGTCATTTTCTGGATGCGCCATTATTATAGCTTTTACACGCAGGTGGCGAAAAATCTCTCCGTACAGGGGTATAGCGCCGCGGTCAACCCTGTCGTAGCTAAAAAATTTTAAATTTAGACGTGTACGAGACCAGTCGACATTGTTTTCAAACCTCATTAGAGTAATCTGGGGTGCGAGTGGTAAACCGATCATAAAAGCGGAGCGCTCGGCTCGCTTACCTGGGCCGAAAAATTCCGCACAGCTCTTTGCGACGTTAATTTGAAAGGGACCATCCTAAAATTTTCGAAGCTCGGTCATCACCGCTGTCCAGCGGTCGCTGGAAACCCTCCGAACGCCGGGCCGGTGAATGGTTGTAGTGGACTGCGTCCGTGAGGCGGTGTTGACATTTTCGTTTATTCGCGCGCACGTAGGTTGCAGTTTTAACGGATGTTCCTGTACTTATAAATGTTTGCAAAGAATCACGTGAAGCGGCACGCGTTTCAACTGCATTATTGACAGAAGCGCGCTTTTCGCTCAACCCGGGGATCCCTGTAATTCTAATGTCGTATTTATAATTAAAAATACCCCAATTTGCCCCACCATCGGTTGAGGGTCTTTTGTTGGTGCGCTGTTTCACGCATTCTCGGTTTCTCCTTTTTTACGACCCTGATGGGTTCTTAGGTGTATGTATAAGCGTTCGAACGACGCGGCTCGGGTGCCAAAAACTACGAATATAAATTTTACAAAAACGTATCAATTCATTATTTTCAATGATTTTTACGTGTCGTAGGATGGGCACAGTCTATTTAGACAGGGGGGCGGTGTGGGCGTGGCGGTGTCACTGGACATCACGAGGGGGTTCGGCGGCTATATGTGACGGTCCTCCGGTCCATGGCGCTGTACGGCGCGTCTATATGGGCCGGCGACCTGGAGGACTGCCGCGTCGGCCGTGAGCTCTTGGCAAGGGTTCACCGCCAGGCGGTCCTCCGATCCGTGCGAGCGTATCGCACGGTGTCACACGCCGAACTCTCCGCTTTGGCTGGGTCCCCCCCATTCCACCTGCTCGCGGAGATGGAGGCGGAAGTTTATTCCGCCGTCCGTGATCTCCGCGACGCTGGGGGCCCGAATGCCGGCGGACATGAAGTGGTGCGGGGCCAGGCCCGGCAACGCATGGTGGCCAAATGGCACCAGTGGTTGGCCCTCCCGAAATATCGGGAGGGTCGCGTTGTCGGGGCGCTTCTGCCCATTCTGGACGAATGGGTGGGGCGCGGGTATGGCAGGCTGACCTTCCGCCTGACGCAGGTCATAACAGGTGTCGGTTGCTTCGGCACATACCTGCGTCGCATAGGGCGGGAGGAGTCGTCGCAGTGCTTCAGCTGCGACTCGGGCGACGAGGACACGGCCGACCACGCCCTGGCTAGATGCCGGGAGTGGGTGGACGATCGGCGTGTCCTCGAGGCGCAGCTGGGCCCCGATCTCTCGCTACCGACGGTCGTGCGTCGGATGGCGGGAGACCGGGAGTATTGGAGGGCCGTCTCCGCTTTTGCGGAGGCGGTGATGGAAGAGAAGGAGGAGGCCGAGCGGGACCGGATCCGCACCGGGCATCCGTCCCGCATAGCCGCCCCTCGGAGTGCCGGAAGCAGGAGGGGAAGGAGATGACCCGGGGCCGGGGGAGGTAGGGCGGTGACGTGGTTTCGTGCATCACCCCCGCTCCCCGTCGGCATTACCTCGGGTCGGAGGCGCCCTTTTCAGGGCGCCTCGGGAAGGAGGCGGCCTTAGCCGCGAGTTGCCGTCGGCGTCGCGTCGTGGCAGGGCGCGACGCGCGACGGCGGAGATACGATCAGGGGGGGTCCTCGTGTCAAAGCCCCCCCCCCCCCTCCGGGGAGCAGCCGACCATCTGCTGCTCCCCCGGGAGCCGCGCCATTGGCGCCGTTTTTAGCGCGCTCCCGAGGAAGGCGGTCGAGCAGGTACAGGGTGAGTGCGGCGGTCAATTGACGATATGACCTAGTGCCGCCTCCCCGTCCGGCCGCGACCTTTCGGGCCGCGTCCGGGTCACTGCTCGACCGCGGGGGGTCGCGGGGTGGGGGTGCCGGGGGGCACGCTCACCCCTCCACAACATCATGCGACCCCCCCAGAAGTGGCGACGCGGGCGCGTGGTCCGTCTCGCGTCGCCGGAGTTTTGGGAAGACCCCGCGCGTTGCCGCGCGGGGCTGTTGAGCGCGGAGTTTGCAGTGCGCTGAGAGGGAGGTAGCGGATGAATCGCTAGTTTGCTCCCGCAAAAACGACTCCGCGCCCGAGGACGACCACCGTGGAGTTTTAGTGGGTGCAAGTCCCACATAATCCCGTCCCTCCCCCGGGGGCGGGGTATCCGTTAGGGATTTCTCCACGTCAAAAAAAAAAAAAAAAAGTCTATTTAGACACGCCCGGACTGCAGAGATTTGCGGGAATGTCAGTAACAGCGTCAATTTTTAATATTTTTCGGCGTACGACACGTGAAAATGTTAGTTAAGTGTTCCACTACACGTAAAATACTAACAATCAATGTCATCTTGCAATTTATAGCTTGTATAAGCTCTGAAGAAGTACCATATTTTGGCGTTTGAGTCATTGACAACCAAGCTAAAGCGTAGCGTAGCAAAAGCCCGCCCTCTATGTCAAATTCTCACTCTAAACGAGTCACACGTATACAAGCACGCACACACCTTTTAAAATTTCAACACATTTCAGTGTAGTTGCTGAGTTGGACGCTGTTCATGAACAGAGGCCGCTGAATTCAGTCCTGAAATTATGGGTCGGTAACACAGTTTGGGTGGTGACACGAACATCCATATGGTGATAGGTCTATTCTATACCTCGTCTGTGCCGTGACGTTGGCATCAACAACAACTGTTCCAGATGTACACGGGCGACAGCTCAAAAGCATGCCGTTATGACAATCAGGATGAGATACGATGTCACAATGTGCGCAGGTAACTGGATTGGCCACAGCCGTTCCACATCCTTTACACTTTCTGGTCGGAGGACCCATGGAACGCAATTTAGACCACTGGGCTCAGAAATGCAGGGCCCATAACGACAGATTGGTCAAATTATCAGGCAGTCCCGAGGAAGAGAGCACAGATAAAAAAATTTTGTTCCAATGCAGCAGTAAATCGAATTACCAAGCCATAAATACTAACCACCTGTGCTCTAACGGGTGTGACACTGGTGCGCGATTACCGCTTAACCTTCCCTGGTTGATTTGCGCTACGAAGCTGGTCTTCGTGCCTAGAACTCCCATCTCCCTTTGTGCTACGAAGCTGGTCTTCGTGCCTAAACTCCCATCTCCCCTTGTGCTACGAAGCTGGTCTTCGTGCCTAAACTTCCATCTTCCCTGGGTGCTACGAAGCTGGTCTTCGTGCCTAACCTTTCCCATTCCATCCTATATTGTCACTGTCTTAACCACCGCCACCCAGGACGTGACACAACTACGAGACAGGAGTAAACTGCGAGGGCCTAACCTATATGATCCTACTGCCTTTGTGGCTGAGGCTATACATTTGCCTTATGAAGATGCTATTCCATGTGAAGGAGCAAATAAATGGAAACTAGCAATGAAAGAAGAGATAGCTGCTCTGCGAGAAAATAGAACCTGAAAGCTGGAAACACAGCCGCCCGGAACACAAGCGATTGGATGCAAGTGGGTCTATGCCATTAAGACAAATGAAAAAGGTAAAAGAGAGAGGTATAAGGCACGCTTGGTGGCAAAAGGGTATGCTCAGCGTGAGGGCATTGATTATTCGGACACATTTGCACCGGTGGTCCGATATGAGTCGATCCGAATACTTTTGGCCATGGCAGCGAGGGACGACTGAGAAATATCTAAGTTTGACGTCAAAACAGCGTTTCTCCACGGGGACCTCGAAGAAAAGTTGTACATGGATCAACCCCAAGGTTTTGAAAATTCAGAGCAGTCTCAATTAGTTTGCAAATTGCAGCGAAGTTTGTATGGACTAAAACAGTCTCCACGATGCTGGAATTCAAAGTTTGTTGGATTCTTAGAAATGTCCAACTTTCAGCACTACGAGAGCGATAAGTGCATTTTTAGTGGAACAGTAAATAAAGTAGTAGTGTTTTTAGCAATGTATGTTGACGATGGGCTGTTGCTCTCGAAATCGCAAGCTGCATTAGATGAGGTGTTGGAATATTTGCAGGGAGCGTTTGAAATTACGATTGAGCATGCGAATCAATTCGTCCGTCTTGAAATTTCACGTGATCGTGCAAATCGCACTATAAATATTAGTCAATCGGTTTATATAAATAGAATATTGAAGAAATTCAATATGGAAGAAGCGTACCCTTCAAGTATTCTTGCGGAACCGGGACTGCATTTAAGTAGAATTCAGTCTCCTAAAAGCGAAAATTGTTATTTGAATATGCGTAATATACCATATCGAGCAGCAGTTGGCTCGCTTCTCTTCGCCGCAAGAGTTAGCCGTCCAGATATAGAATATGCTGTAATTCATGTAAGTCAGTTCGCAACAAATTATGGGCACGAACATTGGCATGCGGTAAAGAAAACCTTGCGTTACTTAAAAGGTGCAATAGACTATGGAATAGTTTATGGGAGAAAAGGGTCTGGAGGTGAATTAACTGGGTTTACAGACGCGGACTACGCTGGTTGTCTGGATACAAGGAGGTCCACTAGCGGTTTTGTGTTTCTTTTAAACGGTGCCCGTGTAACTTGGTCTAGTCAAAGACAACCCGTAGTCTCACTTTCAACCACTGAAAAGCGATTTGGCTGCGTAGAATAGTATTAGAATTAGGACTAAGATGTGAAGCTGTAAGATTGTATGTTGATAACCAATCGGCTATCAAATTTGCCAATAATCCGGAGTATCATAAAAGGTCGAAATACATAGATGTGCGATATCACTTTGTACGAGAAGTGAGTGAGCGAGGTGAAATTGATATTCAATATGTCCGAACTAACGAGCAAATGGCGGATATTTTTACGAAGCCGTTAGCTAAACAACAATTCTGTTATTTGCGTCAAAGTATGAATATGGTTGGCAAAACCGAATAAGTGGGAGTGTTAGAATTGTTACACCCGGTGTATTCGGCTTTACCATGTAGTGTGGTCAGCAACAGGAGATGCTGCGGTTTTGTTTAATGACTGAGGCGTTGTCGCCGTCGTTCTTTTTGTTTTAACGTAGCAGTCTTCGCGTACCTTTCATAAACGGCGTGCCACGCGTGAATCCTGATTACATTTCTATTCATCATCTATATTTTAATAAACATTTATTGCTATATTCCCAACAATTGTGCGTGGCAGGTTGTTTTATTCAATAACCCCAACATACAGGTTCCACGATTGGAAACTCATCGCGATCGAGCGGCCGCTTTCCGGGATACGCAGCATCGATAGTTTGTTCACTTCCTCCAAAGCGACGTGGGGCATACATCACTGCACCTTGCGTATCTCTAGTTTCGGCCTCGCAGTGGCGGAGGTACCGTCCATCGCGTTTGTATCGACTCGCGATCGAGTAAGGATCGGCTCGTGCCGCGCGTTCATCACGATGTGTTTGTAATCCCCGCAGAATACTAATAACACGTTCAGGGGTACGCAGAAATTGAAAGCGCCCGAATGAAAAATGTCTTCATCGTATAATACGATGGTATGATCCTAACCGGCATTCGCAACCACTTTGCTTCTATCGACTGACAACTAAATGTAATTTTTCAACGCGGTAGCGACCCGCGGATTTCGGCAACGATCGATCTCGACACCGTTCAATTCGTATCTAATCTCATCGAACATGAACGCGGCGCAATTGCTGTCGAGAACAGCGTTCGCGGACCTTGCCTGACTTTCCGTATCCTACGCCGCCAACGTGCCACGACATTCGATGTAGAGAAAACTTTCGCACGGAAGCGTGTACAGATCTTGCTGCTGTATGGGGATTCTTATCTAGTCGCTATTGTCGAACGTCGTGTTGGCGTACGGATTATACGTGTGTAACTCGATCTTCGTGATACGATTGTCGAAGGTTGGCGTATTCGCCACGTCCAGAATAATAGACATCGTGCTTGCGTGTCACTCTCTCTCCGCTTGTCTAATAGACGACGGTGAATCCTAGCGATCGAAGGAAACGCGCGTTTCGACGAGTTAACGGCTTTCTTAAGGTGGCATTTCCAATGTGCGGCTCGCCGCTCCGGCAACTGGCGGAGCGCCGCAGTACACTGGTGCAATGGAAAAACATACATCTGTTTTTCTATCTGCGATTTCGACCGCATGCGGCTGCGGCTGATGGCTACAGTCTATGCGTGTCTGCTCCAGGAGCAGCCTAGGCTGCTGGAGACGTAACACAATGGGATGAGTGTCTGTTTTCCGCCATAATGGCAGAATCTCCTAGCTGCGCGACGGCCTGCGGCTTCCAGTCGCTGGACTCCTCGAGAAGCAGTCTAGCGACTGGCCGCACTGCGGCGGTCCATCGCCACAATGGGACAGAATCCCCAGAAATAAGGAAACAAGTCAGAATTCAAAAGTTATGGAATTATGTATTTTTATATATTTTTTGTAACCTAATAATATCAGCTCTTAAAAAAGGTAAAAATATCGTGATGGCTACTTCTGATGTATGTGTAACCACGTGTCAAAGTTTGTATGTTTTTTGTGCAGAATTTTAAATCGTGTCTTTTAAATTTTGGTGATATAAAAGGAAAATATTTTTTGGGGACCGAAATGAGTAGTACTTATCGATTCTGCAAAGTAATAGCACATAGTTAGTTACATATAGTTATTTTTCCTTAAGAAACCCATTGAAAAAATATCAGTAATTATTGGCTTTTTAGTTACTTTCCGGGAACTTCCAAGCAAATTTATTTTCTGTTGTATAATCAACATATATGTATTTGTCTTTGCAATTGCGTAAAAAACATTTTGCAATATTTGTCAATAATGAAGTAATTACCTGTATTTTATATCGTACAGTGGGGCTGGATCCCAAGAAATAGGGGGAAAATGCAACATTCCCTTTTTCGCACTGAAAATGCCGAATATTATTAATGAAGTTCATAAAAAGAGTGTTAATATACAACTCATACGAAGGTTTGACGTTATCAAGAGACACAGTAGTGTCTCGCGCCAAGTATATTGTTGAGCGTTAATTTCACCAAAGCACCAGGGACGCACAAGGATGCCTTGTCCTTCTCGACAGCACATCTGCTAAACATTCGGTTTGTCAGTCCGCGCGTCGTATACCTACTTGATACGAGGGATGTAAACACGTAGCGTCACGGTACTTCTAAAACTTCAGGCGATCTACCTGCGTCACGGCCAAAGGGTCTCCAGACAGCCGCGATAATAAACAGATGGCCGCGCGACCAACGGCTCACGGGGCTGATTTATTTGTTAAGGTTTCCCTTTCCTGTACACGTTTCCTCGAACCATTTCCACATCACGATTCACCAATAGTTTAGTTTCGACCACTTCTTCTTGTTCTAAGACACACCCTCTGAGGGAGGATCTATAGTCTTCCTGCGTGAAGCCAGGCTCCTCCGCGTTAGAAGCCAACAAAACTTCAAGCGTGTTCAATTGACACCACTTTCTGTACAATACAGGGCTATCTCAAATACAATAAAGCATACGTTGTTACTTGTTAATCGGGTGTCTCAGTTTATTAAAGGACACACCTGTCATTCAGGTTTTAATCCAGTGAGCTCTTGTGACCATAAGACGTCGCAAGAGTAAGTGACATTGCGTTGAGGAGATTTACGACCTCCAGCAGAATCGACGCAGTGTTCGCTACATTTTGGTCCTTCGAGCCGGATCCAGTGCCAGAGGAGCACTGATCCGCATAATCAATAACATTATACAAGTGCTGTGAACGTGATTAGTGCATTATGCACGCCAACAACAAGGAGGTCAGCTTCTGAGGTCCAGTTGCGCAAGAGCGACTTCAACATTAAGGAGTCCGGTAGCTGAGATCCAGGGCTACATCAAGTTGCAGAGTCGCAGAGGTCCTCGGAAGAAGGAACGCTACCTGATCCATTGTGGGTCAATAAATACAGCAGTTTGCGGGCGCGACGAGATACCAGCTTGGACATCAGCCGTAACCAACAGCGGTCCGTCGGTCAGCAGCTCATCTACAACGCCAAGTCCAGCATTGCATCGGAGGGGTCCAGGGACGTCAGTACCGTGAGTTGGGCGTTTGTTTTTTGAGTCCTTCCCTGAATTCTTTTCCGAATCTTAATATCTTATATCCGTATCTCCATCATCGAACAAATAAAAAGAAACCGCAACATGGCGCCTAGTGTAGAAGAACGTATTAAAACTTTAAAGTTACGGCGCGAAGCTTTCAAGTTAGAGTTAGAGAACTTTAGGCTTGTGCTAGATGGGTACGAATCCGGAATGTCTGGTAGTGAGATCAAAGTGCAGTCCAACGAGATCGAGGCGGAATACGCGACCTTTTGCAAGACTCAGATTGAATTAGATGCAGCAGATGAAACAGGGGATTATATGCGTGAACGAGTTTCAATAAAAAACATGTTTGGCACTTGTAAGGCGCGTGCCATAGATATCTTAGATCTCGTGAAGTCTACCGCACAATCATTAGGCACGGTAGCGAGAGATGCGGTCGGAGTCGAAGCGCCTATTAGTCGAGCATCACCACATTCGCCTACTGAGTCTATAGATAGCGAGATATATTTGCCAAAAATCAATCTGCCAGTGTTTGCTGGAGCATACGAGGAGTGGCCTGGATTCTCTGATCAGTTTCGTTCGTCGATACAAGAGAATCCGAAGATCAACGATTGTAAAAAACTAATGTACTTGCGGTCGTGCCTAAAGGACGAAGCCGCTAAAACGATAGAATCAGTAGGGAATTCGGCAAACAATTACAGAGTCGCGTGGGATTTGTTAGAGAACCGCTATAATCAACCGGCTGTCATAGTCGCCAATCATTTAAAAGCACTGTTTGATACTTCACCATTAGTCAAATCATCTTATAGCGAATTGAGAGTGTTTGTAAACCGTGTGGAAGAGCATTATCGCTCGTTAAAATCAATAGAACAACCGACCATTGATACACTGCTTATCTATATGCTCATGTCCAAATTGGATACAGAGACAGTGTTAAAATGGAAGGAACAGAACAACAACACTCCCTTTCCAACGATGGATGAATTGTTTCGGTTTTTACACGACCGATGCAAGGTGATTGAGCCTGTAGGTACACCGGAAGCCTCAAGCTCGTCCCCACCTCAAGCGCAGGGTAATAATCGTAGCAGGTATTCCCAGTCAAACCGCAATAAACCGCCTATGCGAGAATTACGGTCAAATACGGTATTGGCCACGCAGACGACACCATTCTGTAACTTTTGTAGAGGATCTCATGTTTCTCAGAATTGTGAGCAATTCATTAAGCTATCGGTACCAGAGCGATCAAAATTAGTAAAGGAAAGGCAATTTTGTTTTAACTGCCTGCGTCGAAATCATATGGTGAACAATTGCCAAGCAACTACCTGCCGTCGGTGCCAGAACCGACACCATACGCTGTTGCACGCGGAGCCGACGCCTATACCACCGGCCGTGCAGGTAAATAATACCTGTGCCGCATTCAAGGGTCGGCCGAAAATAATCTTTGCTACCGCGATTGTTGATATCGTAAACGGGTCCGGGAAAACCCATAGCTGCCGCGTAGTATTAGATTCGTGTGCAGATTCACATTTTCTATCTGAACGCGCATGCAAACGGATTGGGTTGCGCACTCAACCAATTGTTGTTCCTCTCCGTGGGACGAATGCGATGTCATCTGAGATCAATCAAATAACACAAGCACAAGTCAAATCACGTAACACGGGATACAAGTTCAATGTGAACTTTTTAGTGGCTAAGGAGGTTTCACAACCGCTGCCACAGGATGTGATTTACAGAGAAGCATTAGAAATTCCTGCTGGAATACATTTAGCTGACCCTACGTTTCACTTGTCTGGCGAGATAGACGGGATTATCGGGGGAGAATATTTCTGGGATCTCATGAGCGTGGGACGCATAGCACTAGCGGACCCAAACGCAAAATTGCAAAAAACACTATTGGGTTGGATTGTCGTTGGAAAAACCAGCCAATCAGACCAGTCAATTGCCATTTGACTGTCGAAGCACTTCATGCTGATATCACGAAGTTTTGGAATCTCGAAGAATGCCCTTCGGGTAAAATATGTTCGCCCGAAGAACAAGCATGTGAGAAGCATTACGCTTCACACACGAGTCGCGATCCTACGAGTGGAAGGTACACAGTGAGTCTGCCTTTTAATGGTAACAAAGACAAGTTAGGCGAAACATACCATATGGCAATGAAACGGTTTCTCAGTCTGGAGCGGTCTCTGAATAGAAATCTAGAGAGGAAATCACAATACGTTGCTTTCCTAAAGGAATACGAACAACTTAATCATATGACTGAAACCGTAGACGACGTTAACACCGGTTGTTATTTACCGCACCACCCAGTCATAAAGACAGACAGCGTCACGACTAAAATCCGAGTGGTGTTCGATGCATCTGCACATTCGTCGTCAGGTGTAACATTAAACAATACGTTAATGGTAGGACCCACTATTCAGCAAGATCTAGTTAGTTTAGTCACGCGTTTTCGAGTGCATAAATATGTTCTGACCGCGGACATTGCAAAGATGTATAGACAAGTAGATTTGAACATAGCTGATAGAAATTATCACAAAATTCTTTGGCGCGAAAATGTCATGAATCCAATTAAAACGTATCAGCTGAATACTGTTACGTATGGAACCGCTTCAGCTCCGTTTTTGGCAATTCGAACAGTGCATCAGCTCGCACACGATGAGGGTAACGCGCATCCACTCGCCGCGAAGGTGTTATTAAATGATTTCTACGTGGATGACGTTTTGACTGGGGCACAGAGTTTTGATGAGGCGTTGCTCTTAAGGGATGATTTAATTAACGTAACAGCAAAAGGGGGTTTTCAACTGCGGCAATGGTTGTCAAACGAACTGCGGTTAATAGAATCGTTAGGAAATACTGATCGTAGTGATCATATGGTTTTAGATGCCACGGATGGCAAGAAAACATTGGGTTTATTTTGGAAAGCCAGGCAGGACAGTTTAGGCTATATCATAAAGGACGTGAAACCGTTGAAAAGGGTTACTAAACGAACTATTTTATCTCGAATCGCACAGCTGTTTGACCCACTCGGACTAGTGGGTCCGGTGATCGTGCAAGCAAAACTAATAATGCAGGCCCTTTGGAAGTGTCACCTCGATTGGGATGAGTCGGTCCCAGTGGATATTCACAGCGCATGGGTCACTTTTGAGTCTCAACTGAGGTCACTTGAGGAATTGGTTATTCCTCGACGTGTTATAGCCGATAATTACAAAATCCTTCAATTGCACGGGTTTTGTGATGCAAGCGAGAGAGCGTACGGAGCTTGTATATATATTAGGACTACGGATGCCAAGTTTAACTCGGGAGTACGGCTAGTTTCGTCAAGATCTAGGGTGGCACCATTAAAAGTGCAATCATTGCCTAGGTTGGAGCTGTGTGCTGCAGTATTACTCGCGAAATTGTATCGTGCTATTGCTAAGGCAATTAATATGTCTTTTGAGAAAATAATGTTTTGGTCGGATTCTACGATCACGTTGCATTGGATAAATGCTGCACCACACACGCTCAAGCAGTTTGTTGCCAATCGCGTGAGTCAAATACAGCAATATACTAGCCCAGATCAATGGTCTCACGTACCGTCGCAGGACAATGCTGCGGATATACTTTCACGGGGAGCCAGTGTTCCTGAATTTCTTGCATCGAACATATGGTTCAGTGGGCCTCAGTGGTTATCTCAGGTAGAGGACACGTGGCCGCATTCTGATTTGCAACCAATTGATATTCCCGAGAAGAGGAGGGTAGTAGTGTTGAGTGCCGCAACCCACTTTGAGATTCAATTCTTGGAAAAGTATTCGTCGTTTGTTATGGTAACCCGGGTTGTTGCGTATTGCTTGAGATTTTATAACAATGCACACACAAAAGTAAAGCAGATAGGTCCACTGACGTTGGACGAGTTACAGCAGGCACGAGTGCGGATCCTGAAATTGTTGCAGGGTGTAGTGTTTTCGAAGGAGTTACACGATCTCAAGGCCAATTTAGCATCTAGTCGCGTCAATCGCTTTAGAGCATTATGTCCGTTCGTCGATAGCAATGGGCTTTTAAGAGTAGGGGGGAGGCTGGAGAAGTCAAATTTACCCTATTCGGCAAAACATCCTGTGTTGTTACCCCAGAACCACCATTTAACCAGTTTGCTTATACGAGAGGCGCACGTTGCCCATGGGCATATTGGGGCGCAGGGTACGCTGCATGCGGTACGACAAAGGTATTGGCCTGTGAATGGATTGGTCGTGGTGAAGTCCGTGCTTCGGAAGTGTACTACCTGTCAGAAATTGACACCTGTAACATTTCAATACCCAATGGGACAACTTCCGAGGGACAGAGTCACCTTCCAGCGACCATTCTTGATAGCCGGTGTTGATTATTGCGGTCCACTCTTTATAAAAGAGAAGAAACATCGAAATACGAAGAAAATCAAGGTTTACGTGGGCGTTTTTGTGTGCTTCAGCACAAGGGCAGTTCACATAGAAGTGGTAGGCGATTTGACATCTGACGCGTTTCTTGCAGCCTTAAAACGTTTTTTCGCTAGGCGAGGAAGAAGCACCGATATATACAGCGACAATGGCACTAACTTTGTAGGTGCTAATCATGAGTTGCAAAAGGTCCGAAAAATGATTCTGTCAGACGAACATAATGATCATGTTCAGAAATTTCTTTTAGACCAACACGTTCGTTGGCATTTCATTCCTCCCCGTAGCCCGCACTTTGGAGGGTTATGGGAAGCGGCAGTTAAGTCGGTAAAGCACCATCTTACACGCATTCTAGGCAACACGTTGCTCACGTTCGAGGAATTAGTTACTTGTTTGACGGAAATCGAGGCGATTCTTAATTCCCGACCATTGACTCCTTTATCATCTGATCCCAATGATTTAACACCCTTGACTCCCGGTCATTTCCTGATTGGGGACTCATTAACAAGCACTCCCGAGTGCGACCTCACTGGCATCAAAACAGGTCGTCTGTCCTCCTGGCAACATGTGCAGCAGCTTCGCCAGCATTTCTGGCATAGATGGTACAAGGACTACCTGAACGCATTGTCAGTCAGGAAGAAATGGCATGGAGACCAGGTACCGGCCATAACCGAAGGTACGCTGGTTATTTTGAAGGAGGACAATTCACCACCATTACACTGGCCCATGGGACGCATCATTGCATTACATCCCGGTGAGGATGATATCGTTCGTGTGGTGACCGTAAAGACTATAAACGGAATATATAAGCGTAGTGTTAAGAAACTAGCTCCGTTGTTGTTGGAGGAGTAATGATTAAGTATAATCATACGTGGATTTTTTTGTCGTTTTTATATGCATATGTTTAGTGTAACTTACTGCGAAGTACAATAAGTAAGCATCTATGTAATACTCTCAAGTTTTTTTTTTGTATTTAATCTAATAAGCTTACTTGATAAATTATAGGCGTCACACTTTAATGCTGTACCCATATACATAGTTCGCGTAACGATGCTCTTATCATTGTACAAGACACAGCAAAACGTGACATTTATATTCAGTTGCGTAGGCTTAGCATCTTAATTTTGTTTTATTATTAAACGTGGCCGTTCAAAAGGGGGCGGTATGTTGAGCGTTAATTTCACCAAAGCACCAGGGACGCACAAGGATGCCTTGTCCTTCTCGACAGCACATCTGCTAAACATTCGGTTTGTCAGTCCGCGCGTCGTATACCTACTTGATACGAGGGATGTAAACACGTAGCGTCACGGTACTTCTAAAACTTCAGGCGATCTACCTGCGTCACGGCCAAAGGGTCTCCAGACAGCCGCGATAATAAACAGATGGCCGCGCGACCAACGGCTCACGGGGCTGATTTATTTGTTAAGGTTTCCCTTTCCTGTACACGTTTCCTCGAACCATTTCCACATCACGATTCACCAATAGTTTAGTTTCGACCACTTCTTCTTGTTCTAAGACACACCCTCTGAGGGAGGATCTATAGTCTTCCTGCGTGAAGCCAGGCTCCTCCGCGTTAGAAGCCAACAAAACTCCAAGCGTGTTCAATTGACACCACTTTCTGTACAATACAGGGCTATCTCAAATACAATAAAGCATACGTTGTTACTTGTTAATCGGGTGTCTCAGTTTATTAAAGGACACACCTGTCATTCAGGTTTTAATCCAGTGAGCTCTTGTGACCATAAGACGTCGCAAGAGTAAGTGACATTGCGTTGAGGAGATTTACGACCTCCAGCAGAATCGACGCAGTGCTCGCTACATATATATAGGTATATGCGCAGCGCGAGACACTCCCATGGCTATATAACGCCGAGCGGTTTTTGGAAGAACCCTGTTGCGGCCGCGCGCAACGGCCGTATTTGAACGCGCGCCCGCGGTGGCATAAACACAGCTGTTGAGCCGTCGCGGCGCGTTTGAAGTGTTTTGACCGCTAACGGGCTAGAGCCGCGCTCGCCCGGCGACAGTTAGTTCTCGGAACAACATCGCCGAGACACGATCCGTGACACGCACCTTGCGATTAGTTCCAAATATTGCGCCCAGTTTTGCGCCCCGCATTGTTACGGACATTGGCGATCGTTCGCCTTGCGCCCCCGCGCGTGCATTCATGTTCTTGGTGTGCCGTCATCTTTGTTTGTGGAGTTTTTGTATGTGTACGACGTTCGTCACGGACCGACGACCACGTAATTAAAGAAGGTGTTTCGTCCGACGAACGTGTCGTTCTTTCCACCTGCTCGCCTTCCCACCGAGTCGCGTCAGCGCCGAGAATCCGCTCCGCTCTTCGCGGAAACAAACCCTGAGATTACCGAATCTCAATAACGGCTGATCCGATTAAGTTTTGAATGGTCTTAATGGATATCTTGGGTTTGATTTACATCAGAAAAGTGTCTTCGTTTTGTTCCTACGTGCCTTATGAGCTGAGATATTTCGATGCAAAGTTGCAATTTGCCGAATTTTATGTTAAGAGATTTTCTCCATCGTCAAGTGTGGGCAAGAGGGGAACATGGAATGGAGAGGAAATGTCTCCAATATGCACGTTGTTCATTCGATGAAGGTTTCGGCACTTTCGGCCAATCGCGTAACAAACACGATTTGTTGTCGCGTGACAGCCAGACAGAGAGCACATCTGTCAAGGTAAACGTAACCTAGCTAGTGTCAAACCATCATAACCTGCCAAGTGTCAAAGTAAGTAGTCAACATTTTTCAAATGTCACGGGTTTTTACACCATATAGGACACTGAATTATTGTCCCAATTAACAAGGTAAGTCGCAAAACTTTTTTAATACATTTTTTATGTAGAGCTTCTAGAAACAAAGGGGACGCACAGACTTGGAAGTTGCCTGGAGAAGGTTCGACAGAGAAATATCTTCTTTCGCACAAGTTTCTAGAAATTTATACCAGGCATGTACAAAATAATAATATATTGTAACAAATTGCATTTAAATTGCCAGATATTTTTATACCAGTAAGCCATTTTTAATTTAGAGTTTCTACAGGATGATTCTGGAGCTCCGCCCGACAATGGATGCGTCCTGGTACCCCGTGGCGAGGTCAAGCCCCCGCAGTGCCCCACTGAATTTTAGGGCTTTCGACCCTCGAAGGGGTTGGAATGCCTATTAAGAAGTGAGAAATCTTCAACTTCCGCACTTCTCATCAGATCTTTGCGAAAACGACGCCAATTGATTCCTTATATTTCGCCGATGAAACTGACACCAAGAACGACGTAATTCGGAAAATAATGAAGGAAATTCCATGAAAAATTAATTTCCATAACCTCAAGCTAACTTCGTTAATAATAGTCCGATTTACAAGAAATTTGGTATGATTTTCATCGGAAAAATATATGGAATCCATCGGCATCACTTCCATATCGATACGAGAAAGAATAAAGAATTATTTTTTTCTGAAACAGGTATGAAATCCTCGGTCGACCCCGGCAAATCGTGGTCTACTCCCCGCAGTTGAAGGTGAAAACGTGAAATATTCATTTCAGCGTATTAAAAAATTCTTTATTCTTTAGCGTATCGAAATGGAAGTTACACCAATAGATTCCTTATGTTTTTCTGATGAAAATCATACCAAATGTCATGTAAATCGGACTACTTTTACATTAGGAATACAAATTGCTTGTGTAAAAGTAGTCTGATTTACATGATATTTGGTATGATTTTCATCACATTGGCATGAATCAGATAACGGATCACATGAACAGTGTACAGGAAATTATATTATGTTTAAGAATGAATTAATATTGACGAAAGATATAGTCATTAATCGTTTACTATTATTTTCATTGCAAGGTGATAAAATAGTCAAAGCAATACGTAAATTTAATATATGTACTATTCCCACAACCAAAGTATTGATAGCTAGACAATCATATAAAGTTATGAATGCTATATTTCATAGTGGTTCATGTATTGAGGATGGCCATTACACCAGCATATGTAAAGAAGAAGGAATGACTAGTAGTTGGATTGAAGCTGATGACGTGCAAATTAAAAAAAGGGCAATGGCCCAGAGGCGCTAAAGATCTTTATATTTTGTTCTTACAAAAAAATGATAGTAAATAAATAAGCCAATTGCGCCAATTAGATAATTGGTCATCAATAAAACTACAAAATGTGTGAAACCCCCACAAAATTACCTTTTTTAAAAAAAGGTACAAAAAAGAGCGCCAAGTATATAACCCATTCAAAAAGAATCGCATTTAAAAACATTGTCGTAAATTAATATAAATTTATTAATGGGCTATATTTTTTAACTTTACAAAAGTAATGATAGACTATAATTGCGCCAATTATCACAATCACTATTTATACAAAGACAAAATGTATTAAATAATATTAAGCAGATATATTTTTATACAAATAAATATTTTAATACTTTTTTTAAAAAAGGTAATTTTGTGGGGTATCAAAATAACGTCAATAATTCCAATAAAACTGAAACAATTTGATAAATATACGTACTATGGAGAGTGCAGAAATATTTGTAAACCTGTATCCATATTATCACGGTACCAATATAGTAAATGGATATTGTTCACAAAGTGTTAATACATTTCTACGAAATTATACAATATTTGGGGAATCTTCCAATCGGCTAATTGGGTGAAGGGACCCAAGAAGCCAGAAATAAATATTTTAAGATGTATAGAAAAGATTGTACGCTCAAAATATTCTCATTGCAATACACACGAAGATGTTTTAAACTTTTTATCGACTTCTTCAGATCCAGTACTAGATAGTTTTCTAGGCATCTTTGCCAAAAAAAACCCAAAGACTTTTTTTTATAAAGTAGCTTGATACGGTTCGACATTTTGATTGGAAAAAATAGCATGACGAATTTTTTCTCTATTCTTGGGATTGCCGTCCACTGTCCGTTGGGACAAAAACGGGTTCAGAACCAAGCGAGAATTCATTCCTTGTTTACGATCGGTGATTTCATATTTTCCCAAGAACGTTTCGACAACATCTGTTTGCCAGCATTTCTAAAGTGCAATCAAGAACGTGGTGCCGTCTTTAAGAATTTTAGGCATTCTTCAGTCTGTCAATGAGTTAATCCGTATATTGCTCTGTCGGTGAGTAACAGAGATGGGCATTATTTAAATAACAAATTATTTAAATGACGTATCAAATAAAAGAGACATTAGTCTTATTCGTCATGAATAAGACTAACCCGAGTCAATTTTTAATCGAAGCGCCCATGATCGAAGTAGTTCAATCATGGGGTTTCAATCGTCGGCCATGATTGAAATACGTCAATCATGGGGATTCAATCGTTGGCCATGATTGAACTACCTTCAATCATGGGGATTCAATCGTCGGCCATGATTGAACTACCTTCAATCATGGGGATTCAACCATGATTGAATGAACAGTGTTCTCGTATTCAATCGTAATTCAGTCGATTGTAGCTCCACTAACCTTGGCGAGCCTCGGGACACGCGAGAGCCTTTGATTGATGCCGCGTGAGGCCCAAGCCGAGCGACATTGTATCGTTCACCCGTCTAAACTGGCGCCTGGAGTTGCTCAGCGATGTGTCATCGATTATACGGAAAGTGAATTTCTTTATTTTTCATCGTATCAATATGAAAGTGGCACCAATGGATTCCTTGTATTCTCCCGATTAAACGGACAGAAAATAATTTAAATCGGACTACTTTTAACGAAACTGGGCTTTCAATCCAATTCAAGGTCCCGACTTTAAACATCCGAAAAAAATACTACCATATTCGTTGAAGTCTTTTCTATAAAATAGGTCTATATGTTGTTGGTAACTTCTATATTGAACGTTAAAAATAGCGGTGCGCCCCGTTGCAGGTAAGCAAGCCGCGCGCTCCGCTACAGAATACCCTTGAAAGGGTCGATTTTAATGTGTAGACTGTGGACGCGCAACGAGGGATCTCGTGCAACATGAAGCCGCGTAAGCAAATTGTTGAAAATCCTTTGGGCTCGGATTATCAGGAAAGATCTACCCATCCCACTGTTTTGCTTTCTCGCTGCGAGCCCTAATAGACCGCCCGTTGACAGCCAAGAGCAATAAAACCGACAGGCCAGATAAAATACCCAGTACAGAAAAGGGCATGATTTTATTGACGCCTAACTTAAGCGGCCTGTAGACGCACAATATATGGAGCGTCTAGGGGCCACTTTAATTGTAAGGTAAACTCGGGTAAGTTCGTGGTACAGGTTACTCCGTGATACTTTTTCATTTATCTGTTACTCTAAATTGTCTGTCTCAATTTAGATGGAACAAACACTAACAGACAGCGTTGATCTTCTAGTTTGGTCCAAATTCCAAAATCATGCTCACTATCATTCTTTCTTTACCCAGGAGTCGAAAACATAAGTAAGACTCTTCAGTAGCGAATGCTCGACATGGATCGCCGAGAACCATGGGATCATAAAAGACAAGGATAGCACTAGCCATTAAAAACGGAAAAATGTGAAATTCTTCATCGGATCTGCACGGAAGTGACATCAATCGTCTTCTTGTGTTTTCCCGACAAAAATGATACCAAACCTGACATAATTTGAACTATGATTATTAACGATATTAGGGTAAGTGTGGGTATTACTGCGGACTTTTAAGGTAGGTTAGCTTTAGAACCCTCGATACGGCGTTCAAATGAATGAAAGTTCCTCCTTCTTTTTTTTTAAAGAAAGGTGGGACCTTAATAATTCCAAAAAAAATATGAGGGCGGGGTAATAAGCACAGTTAATTAAAAACACAGAGATTTGTCGATCAATGTCATTGCAGGAGTTACTGCGGACATGCATGTATTACTGCGTGCCTGTTACTAACGAAATACCAGTTACTGCGCATGTACAGGGTCATCGTTTAATCCTGCAACCCGCGCTCGTGCGAACTTGTAAAATGGCAACAGCGCCTCACGGACTAATTTCCACTACCACTACGGCCGATACTTCCGCCATCTATGAGCTGTTGATGAAAGCGTACGGTCTTTTAAATGCCAGTAGAGAGCGCAGGGTGCTTTTGGCTTTCGCCAGAGGATATTAGATTTGACGTAGCACACGGGGAAGAAAACGATAACCATTTTAAGAGTGCGATCGCACCGGTCCTGTTCTGCATGGAAATATCTATCTTTGCGACGGTCTAGCTGCGGTATTAGACCACGCTGACGCGATAGAGCCCCGGGTTGAAGAATTTGGTGCTTTTTTGTATAACTTTTGAACCATAAAAGATATCGGAATGCAATTTGCGCCGAAAGATGGGGAAAAATTATCCTCTCTTAATGATGAATAATTTAACATATTTTTGGTTCCCTTAATTTTTCTTTTATGAATATTTTGACCATAATTACTGTGAAAAGCGTTTGCAAACTGTTTATTTGATACTTTATTTAGTGCTCTTTATAAAATTCATGGGGCTGATAAACAATAGGCTGGTTGTTTCTGTATCATTACTTTCATAAATTGAGAAATTAAATTTTTATTCAATTATATATTGGTTCTGCAGGTCCCAGAATCTAATGTTCAAGCAAGAACGCGGAGCACCTACGTTCTTGGATTCTTAACGCGCGAGAATATTTCCTCACGCGATTTCTATCCTTTAATAGTAAATCGTAGTCTTAACTTGTAAAGTATGCGCGTCACAATAAACGAACTTTTATTAATAATTAAAGCCACACACACTATTTTTTAATTTAAGTAGCAACCGCACAAGTGCGCGGAGTAGAAATCGGCTAAGTAAATTAGATTGAGTAATATCGGAGCACCGATAGCTCTTTTCGAAAGCGTTAAGCAAAACACGGACGTGTTTCTCGGGGCGCGACTTACATGCGAGAGAGCGATCGCAGAAACGGCACGGGCCGGGCCACCGATTCGGGCGCCGACACCTAGCCAATCAACACGGCCCACGTCGGTGCCGCGAGACAAAGCTAATTAGGAGGGGAAGACAATGGCTAATTAGTCCAGGTGCCAGCCCCGAGATGGCCCGACCAGGCCTCACCGCGATCATCCAGCCGCGGCATAAGTAACAAAAGCGCGTTCGAAATATCGCGCTCTTTGCGGCAACGCGCACGGCCCCGATTGGCCGCATCGCCGCGGCCAATCCCAAACATTCCCGCCCGTCTCGTCATGTTCTGACGAAACAGACAGCTCGGCGCTCAGTGTAGTGAAGTAATATACAAGTGAACATGTGATTAAAATTTTGAAGACAGTAAAAGTGAAAAGGTAATTAAAACTAAAGGCAGTTACGCACAAGGAACGACGACGGATAATAATTAAGACGCTTGATTGGTCGAGGTGACCAGGTTATGTGGGTCACTGTCACCGACGGAGTCACTATGAGAGCTCCCAGCATCGGTCGCCGCGGTGGCAGCAAAAGGTAAGGGAATCAACTTATTTAGCGGACGCGTGAATTCGGACGTCGCCGTCTTAAGCGTAAGAACACGAGTAAGGCCATCGGGGCCCGGATGAGTTTTGAGGACTCGAGCCAGAGGCCATCGCGAGGGCGGCTGCAGTTCGTTTTTTATTAAGCACAGCTCGCCCTCTCGAATGGCCGTTCGAACGCGATTCCACTTACCCCGAGTCTGCAGTGTATTGAGGTAGTCCCGAGACCACAGGCGCCAGAAATGCTGCTGCATTTTCTGAACCAGCTGCCATCGGGACAGCCGATTGTCTGGGAGCTCCTCTAGGCTAGGTTCGGGTATCGCGGTGATCGCCCCACCGACCAAGAAATGGCCCGGCGTCAACGCGTCCAGATCGTCGGGATCGTCGGATAAAGGTACTAACGGTCTAGAATTTAAACACGCTTCGATCTCAGCGAGGAGCGTGGCCAGCTCCTCGTACGTCAGCCGATGCTGGCCAAGAACTCTCCGGAGGTGGTGTTTGACGGACTTCACCGCGGCCTCCCAGATCCCGCCGAAATGAGGCGCGGAAGGGGGGTTAAACTTCCACTCGATTCCCTCAGACGCCAGCTGATCCAGAAGTTGCCCGTTATGAGGGCTGACAGCTTGTAGAAGGACGCGCAGCTCCCTGTCTGCGCCGACGAACGCCGTACCGCAGTCGCTGTAGATCTGGGAGCAGAGGCCACGGCGGGAGGTCAGTCGTTTCAGGGCCGCCAAAAAGGCCTCCGTTGTTCCGTCCGACACCACCTCCAGATGCACGGCTTTGGTAGCTAAACATACAAATAGAGCGATATAACCCTTTCGCGCGTGCTGGCCGCGCCCTCGGCTAGATCGTATAAAGATTGGCCCTGCATAATCGACGCCCACGCGCAGGAACGGACGACAAGGGGTTACTCGAGGTGCAGGCAACATTCCCATCAGCTGGTCCGCGGTATTGCCTCTCCAGCGCACACAAGTGGGGCACCGGTGGATGCAGGATTTCACCAGATGACGACCTCGAAGAATCCAGCAATGTTGTCGAAGTGTGGAAAGGGTAAGTTGTACACCCCCATGCAAACAGCGCCGATGCGCTTCGGCGATCCACAGCGTGGCCAATGGTGATTCATCGGGAAGTATCACAGGGTGGCGTTGATTGTAGGTGATCCTTGAATAATGCAGCCGCCCGCCAACGCGTAAGGTGCCGTCCTCCTGATCCTTGAAGGGATTAAGTCGAAGCAAGCGACTTCGTCGAGGCAGCGGTTGGCGGCTTTGGAGAGCGACCAATTCCGAAGCGAATGCAGTAGCTTGCACGCCTCGGACCAGCCTAGTTTGGACAGCTTGTATTTCGCTGGCGGTAAGGTAAGTTGTCCTTTTCCCTCTGGACGCCGGGAGCCATCGACAGCACCACGCTGTAACTCGGAGCAGTCGACGGAAGCTTGAAAATCGATTTAAATGCAGGCTCACCTTGTCATCTGGAGCGCACTGGATGTGTAAGATTTGCCTTCGTTCAGCGTGAGGCATTTCGATGGGTCCGTCGATGGTGATGGGTCGCCCTTCTCTCGAGGCCAGCCAAGTCCGTCCAGTCCACCACAGGGGATGCTCGGTGAGTTCAATCGGCGTCAGCCCTCTGGACGCACAGTCGGCAGGATTCTCCTGGCCCGGTACATGGTGCCAATGAGCTTGCGGTAACGTTCGCTGAATGTCCGCTACTCGATTGGCGACGTAAGTTTGCCACCGACTGGACGGCGCTTGGACCCAACCTAAAACCACCAAGGCGTCCGTCCACAAGTGCACGCCGTCGATTCCGAGAGCCAATGGCTAATTAGTCCAGGTGCCAGCCCCGAGATGACCCGACCAGGCCTCACCGCGATCATCCAGCCGCGGCATAAGTAACAAAAGCGCGTTCGAAATATCGCGCTCTTTGCGGCAACGCGCACGGCCCCGATTGGCCGCATCGCCGCGGCCAATCCCAAACACTAATGTTTTGGTTTTCTTTTTTGATTTTATCTTTAACCAGGGATTCTTTTCTAACAGTCCCAAAAGTAACTTATATTTAAGAATTTTTTTCGAAAAAACTGTTCGGTGGGACGTCCCAGCCGCACCATGGGTCCGCGCCTGGTTAGTCTTCGCCAGCGCCGCTAGATGTCTAATCTTCTCACAAGTCCCAAACTCTAATCTCGTTCATATATATACAAGTTCCAACTTTATTCCTCTTAGTTCCCGTGTGTCTGGGGCAGGGGCCGTCAGCTGTAGCCCTACTGATGAGTCTGGCTGACGGTCCCAAGACGAAACACAAATCTTTCTTTTCCTCCTCGATCTTCAAAATGCCAATCCACCTGCCCCGCACAGTACTCCAAAAAGCGTGACCGGCCTGAGGCGATTACGGTTACGCCGGAGGCGACGGGGCAAGATCCCTTTACGTTCCGGAAATCACACACCATCGGTTTCGGACGTAACATCGGCATATTGGATTAAATTCGTTTGTGGTATAAGGAGGTATTTTTGAACTCCCAGAAAATATTTTTGATATGTCGACCCTTCTTATTATTTATTATTTACTCTGGAATCTTCTCTACCTCTTCAACGATGTAACTCCTTTTGGCGGGATATGTAGCACATGTCACAGTCATCTGATCAACCGATCATAAAAGCGGACCGCGCGGCTCGCTTACCTGAGCCGGGGAATTCCGAATAGCTGTTTGCGACGTTAATTTGAAAGAGACCATCCTAAAATTCTCGTAGCTCGGGCATCGCTGCTATGCAGCGGTCGCTGGCAGCTCTGAACGCCGAGCCGGTGCGAGAAGTGGCTTCGAGAAGTGTGCCTCCGTTTGAAAGTCGAACTTCGGTCACACATTTGCCATTTTACAAGTTCGCGCGAGCGCGGGTTGCAGCATTAAACGATGACCCTGTATTACTGCGGTCTTAGTAGAAATATCACTTGTAGATATAACAATTACTTAACTTCCTTTATTTACTAAAATCAGCAGGAATGAGTAATAATTTAAATCTTAATAATTATAAACGTGTTTATTAGGTACTATATAAAATTAAGTAATAATTGCAATGTTGTCAGGTACAAAAGTGTAAGAAATATCATTTCATGAATTATGACTAACTAATATTACTGTGATAGTGTATCACTTTAAAACAAACGTAAAATTAAAATTAATTAAAATTAAATAATTGAAAATTTTCTATTCTGTTTTTTTTTCAACATTTTTGTTTCTTCAACAACATTAACTGTTTAGTTTTGTTTCTTTTTTCGATTTCCTTTACTTTTTGTTGTTGTTTGCGATTCGAGCAATAGTTCCCATCACCACCGCTCTCATCTCACCGCAGCACCTCACGGGCAGCGGAACACGACGGCAGATCGACGATCGATGGCCGAATCAGATCTGGCCGTCGGCGCGCTCATCCAATCGGACCAGCCGTCCGCGCGCTCACCCAATCAAAGCTCACTTCCGCTTGGCGCGTCTTCCAGAAGCTTCTGGAAGACACCAAGGCGGAAGCTAGCTTCGGGCCATTGTTCACTCTCGTTCGTAACGTTCACCGAATCACACGTATCACGCACGTGATTATTGTTCTGTTCAAACGCGCAATCTCTCATTCTCACAAAGCTCACCGCTCATGTAAAGCGCTCTCGGCTCACCACGCGTGTTAATCCGCTCAACAAACTAGTTTTTGAATAAACGACGTGGCTAACGCTGAGTTGCTGTTGTTTGAATCAATTTCACCAACCCTAACCTAAAACCCCGGCTCGCGAAATAACATCTACTCGCGAACAGTTGTTGTTTAAATAGTTTTTGCCTCTCTTTTTCAATTTGTTTTTGTTCTGTTAAAAATTTTTCGTTTTCTTTCTTGATTCTAATTTTCTCCTTTCTATTTTCATTTTCATTTGCTTTTCGGTTTTTAGTTTCTTTTTTAGTGATGCCTCTTCAATCTTAATGCGATTTTCGTTCTGTTTAGTTTCTATAATCTGTTGCCACTGAGTCCCAGAGACAACAGAGGGAGTTTTACTTTAGTTACTGGACGGTTTTTATTTTTTGATTGTAATATACAGGGTGTCCCAAAAATGTCGGACTTCCTTGAAAGGGGTTACTCAGGGGGTGATTTGAAACAACTTTTTCCTTAGCGAAAATATTGTCCGAAGCTTCGTTAAGGAGATATTAAGCAAAAACCCCGACCAATCAGAGCGCGCGCCTTCCGCCTGAGTTCCCGCGGTAGCGTTGGCTACGAGGTAGGCGACCGCGCTTGTGCTACGAACGTACGAACAAGCAAGTCGGCATGCATCGAAGGAAACCGCGTTACACATTTTTTTTTTTAAAGCAGAATCTTAAATAAGAATAATTTGAAGTGAGAGGACAAGAAGTACGTAAATTTCGTTTTTAAATAAGGTCATAAACGAAAAGGTAACGTAACAGAAAATGTACGACAAGTGATCGTAATTCGTTATTGAGGAAAAAATCCGTAGTTTAACAACGGCCAACACAACTAAATTTAAAAAATAATATTAGGTGTATGAATAAATTCTTTCCGACTGGAATTTCTATCGCGGTGGTATTCAGAAGCTGCCAGAAAAATGGCAAAAGGTAATGAACAATAATGGAAATTATTGCGATGATCGAGTTGTTTTCATATTTTTTAAATCGAACTGTTATTGTACCCTAAACTCGGAAAGAATTTATTTTCACACCTAATAATCACCAATAAATTAAATAAAACTCACCCTTTCGGACATTCCTTTACTTGCTTTCCTTCCCTTTTCGGAAACCTGTGTCACTAGGCCACTGTACCGATCCTGGTCATCGGCGTCCAGTGCTCAGCTGATCGCAGGGTCAATGTACCGAATATTCACTTCACTGCACGGCCACTAACACTGATCACTGAACCGATCCTGGTCATCGATGGACGAGCCCAGTGCACAGCTGGTTTCAGGTACACGACACCATCCAAGATTAATGTGCCGAATATTTACTTCACTGCACGGCTACTAACACTGATCACTGAATTTATTTTTCACGGAACGTGTCGTTCCTACGTTATAAAAATTGGTGGCCCCGAAAGGGGCCGATTGTTATCAATTGAGCCAGTGCTCGAAGTGCCCGCCCTCCGCGTCTATGCACGCCTCGGCACGTGCGATCAGCTGGTTCTGCACGGCCCGCAATGTTTGCGGTGTGATGTTGGCCACCGCACCGTGAATTCGCGCCACAATGTCGTCCAGTGAATCCACTGGCTGACGGTACACCTCATCCTGAAATGATTGTTGTGCGACAAATACAAAACGTAAGTAAAAACAGAATACAGTACTCCCTCGCCGAAGGGTCGGTTTGGCGTACACGATCTGGACTTTTCGCTATTCCCACCACTTCTGTCTCACTCTTGTCCGGCGAAGGTGAGAGCGAGTGAGGACGGTAGGAGCAGACGACGCGTTGATGTTTTGTCTCGCTCCCTCCTTCTGACGCCTGTCACTCCGTCCTTTGCGTGCGCGACGGTCGGAGACGAAATCATCGTAGAGACGAAAACGGCTTCCGCGAAAGTTGACGCAGGCCCGGCTCAAGTCTTTTTTGCGCCCAAGACGAACTTGTCAAATTGCGCCCTTATAATACATTTATTTGAGATTATTTGTGACTTTACTGTGAAAAATTAGGCAACTGCCTAGGGCATAAGATTGACAGGGGGCGCAAAATGGTCTTTTCATTGTTGACATTGTTGAAAATAAATTTTTAAATGAAATACTACAAATTGTACTGCAACTGTTTTAAACCACGAATAAAAATTCAGTGTAAGGTCATCAATAATCTCAAATAAATGTATTATAATACAGGGCTCAATTGGACAAGTTCGCCTACGGCGCAAAAAAGGCTCGTGCCGTGCCTGGCTATCTGACCGTGGCGCGCATGCGTCGAGCAGTCACGATTTCATCTGAGCGCTCGCGCCCGCCGCGCACGCCAAACTTTCCATCTCGCTCCCCCCTTCGGCCAGAAAGAAGGGAGAAACGAACACTCAGAATTAGGGCTCCGTTCACGATACGGGCTCAACGCCGGTCCCGACCAGCGAGCCCTCAGCGAGGAAATACTGTACCTATAAAAAAGTAAGAGCAATAATGAAATTACCTTCAGGTAGCCCCAGAAGAAAAAATCCAGCGGGGTCATATCCGGTGACCGTGGGGGCCACGCAACAGGACAATTGTGTCGCGGGCAATTGTGGCGTAGTGAGGTCCAGCCCCGTCTTGCTGATAGACCATGTTCTGTCGGATGTCATTTGGAATATGGTTCATGAGATCCGGCAGAACATGTTCTAAAAACACTTTATACGCTAGGCCGTACATCCTGTCCGGAAGCATGTACGGTCCAACGATAAACTCACCACAAATGCCGGCCCATACATTAATCGACCAACGGACTTGGGCTACGCGTGTCCGAAGCGCTAGTGGATTCTCGTCGCTCCACACGTGCCGATTGTGGGAATTGAAGCACCCTTCCCTATTGAAAAGCGCTTCATCCGTCCACAATATGTACTTGCAGAACGACGGATTCCGCTGCACTTCTCCAACAGCCACACTGAATACTCAACCCGCTGGTCGCCATCCCCGGATTGCAAATGTTGCACCCGTACATAGCTGTACGGATGCAACATGTTTTCCTGCAGTGTTCGGTGTACCGCCATTCTGCTGACACTAGAAGAAATGCATCGAAACCCCAAACGTGGGTACGATTAGACGCTTAGCGTCACGATTATACTCGACGGGGTCGCTGATGCCGCGAGGCAGCGACATCCGTCGACCCAGAGCCGCGCGGAACGTCGCGGTAGAGCAGGGGTGCACAGGGAGCCTTTTTCAGCGCCTAGCGGCAGGCGACCAGCCGTACGCCGTTACTAAGGGTAGAATCGGTGAAGCGAACTGCAGTAGTGTAGGTGCGGGCTCGTAGCCGCGTAGCGTAAGTATATATGCTTGGGTTCCTTACGGGGCCCCAGTGCAGAGCAGGTCCCGTAATATAATTCGGTGGGGTCATGAAATTTCCAAAACATTTGCTACTGCCGGTATTTCGTATGACTTGACGGTTCGATTCTACTCATAATAAAACATTTATTACTAATAATACTTATCTTTTCAGCGACACATAAAATAATTAGAAGGTTAATAATATAGAAATAAATAACTCGGACACAAGGAAAACAAGTAGTTTTCAAGTAACGATATATATCATTTATAAAAGCTAGAGCATGATATATGAATAAATATATATACATATGTACAGTACGCATCTGGTGCTTATCATTGCACATAGTAATAGTCTTATAGGTGTAATATTATATACATAATAGTATGTATACAGGGTGTCCCAGAATTGAGGGACATCCCGGACCACGCAATATCCTGATGCAAAAAGACATCGAAAAGTCCTTAGCCGTTTTGGGATCCGGGGTTTCGTTTTCGAGATATTAACAAAAAACCCCGACCAATCAGAGCGCGCGCCTTCCGCCCGAGCTCCCGCGGTAGCGTGGCCGCGCGCCGGGCCGCGCTGCGACTACGAACAAGCAAGGCGGTATGCATCGAAGGAAATTGCGTAGAATGGCAAATGAAAAAGACGTAACAAAAAAATCGAACCTTTTGCCATGGTTTGTTTGCCATTTAAAGTGAATAATGAATAAAGGATAAATGATGGAAATCATGTGTAACGTAAAGAAACGAATACAAAGTTTTTTTTTAGAAGAATCGAAAATTATAATTATTTTGAGTGAGGGGATAAGGAGCACGTAAATTTCCTTTTTTTTAATAACGTACAAACGAAAAGGTAATGCAACAGGGAACGAACGAAAAGTGATCGTAGTTCGTTATTGTGATAAAAATCCGTAGTTGAATAACGGCCAACACTGTTGTTGATAATGAATAAGTTGGTTTAAAAACTCGGAAGAAAAATTTACGTACGGAAATTTGGAGAATTATCTCCGGAAATAAACCGTAGCCTGCGTTAAATTTAAAAAATAATAGTCGCCAATAATGTAACTAAAACTCACCCTTTCGGAAATTCACCTGCAGCTTAAAAACCTGAGTGACTAGGTCACTGAACCGATCCTGGTCATCGACAGACGCGCCGAGTGCACAGCTGATCGCAGGTACACGACACCATCAAAAGTTAAGGGTCGCAACGTCAAGTGCATCCGGGTTAATGTACCGAATATTCACTTCACTGCACGGCTACTAACACTGATCACTTAATTTATTTTTCATGGAACGTGTTGTTGCTACGTTATAAAAATTGGTGGAAATGAATTTTTACTTGGCGTTCGGAGCCGTGGGTAATTCCCGCGCAAATTCTCACGCTGCAGCACTTGCGTCCTAGTTGTTCGGGGGGTACACACGGAACATCGCGTAATACTCTTGAGCAGAGAACATTTGTCTGCGACGCGATTGCTGACTGCTGACTGACAAGATTTTTTCCAAGCGACTTCTACCCCCAAATAGTTTCTCTCGTTCCATTATGAGTTGACCCCCACCAGGCCAAGAGGCTTCAGGTAAAAAGAAGCCAGCACATTTTCGGAACACACGTGTTTTGCAGAAGAGCAACGAAAACTTTCACAAAAGCCCGCGCTCCGTCCTTCTACTGCCAATGTACCCATTGCTTCGAGATAGAAAACAGACACCACGTGTATCGGCTCGACAGGGTCCGAAGGGAAGAGACGCAGAAAGTCTTCGAGTTGCTATAAAGAAAAAAATCCTGCTTCCTGTTTCCCTTTTCCGATACACTGAGTTCACGTCTGCTACGAGGCGGAACCAACTAAGCAATAAATTACCCAAAACTGTAGGAAACCGTTGTCCACCGTCGACTAGCGGGACAATACGGTCATAAACCACGATCCTAGCGAAATGCTCTGACCGAATGTTTGGGAACTAGCAATTAAAAAGTATTATTCAGCATCAATACGGCTCGCGAAGAGACACAGGAAGAAAGAGAGCATGTAGTTCGCTGACTGCGCGTAGTCCCGCCTGGTTCGTCCTATCTTCAAATTAAAGACGTATCCCTTATCTCTCGAGTGTTAACACGCGCTCGTATTTCAAAACAAAAGCACGCGTCGACGTATTCCGTGCGAGAGAAGGTGGGCTTCAAGTCCGATTGGCCCTAATTTAACCAATCTGCCCTGCATCCCTCCCAAACGGCCACTGTCCTGAAGAGGCCCTCTTCACAGCGATATCTCCTCCCCAAGGCCCACCTTCTCTCCAACGGAATACGTCGACGCATGCTTTTGTTTTGAAATTCGAGCGCGTGTTTAGACACGAGAGATAAGCAGGCCCAAATGGTTAGTTCAGGACCAATCGAACTTCAAGCCCGCCTTCTCTCCAACGGAATACGTCGACGCGTGCTTTTGTTTGGAAATTCGAGCGCGTGTTTAGACACGAGAGATAAGTAGGCCCAAATGGTTAGTTCAGGACCAATCGAACTTCAAGCCCGCCTTCTCTCGTACGGAATACGTCAACGCGTATTCTCCCTGAATTGGGGGACAATCCGAGACATGTATTATCCTGATGCCAGAAGACATCGAAATGTCCTTTACCGTTTCACGTCGAGGTCGCGATTGTAAAAATCAGAAAAAGTACTACCACATTCGCTGATATGTTTTCTGTAAATTAAGCTTATTTCTAGAGTAATGCAGCTGATATTAACGTCGCAGTAAGCTGTTAAAGGCAATGGTGCGCCCCGTCTCAGGTAAAGCAACCGCGCGCGATTACAGTCAGCTGACCGTACCGCTACCACCCCACATTTCTTCAGTGAGGTCAAAAAACAGATCGACAGAATTGCAGGAGAATTTTACTAACCCACTCTTGGCCAATGATACTGTTTTTATAATAATCAGATTTATAAGTTATGAAAACGTTATGATCATTTCGTTATAAAATTTATTATGAGGCTAAGTCAGGAAACGTACCACGGGGGTGCTATTGACAGTGCGTTTCGTTTCTATCCTCTCCGCCCTTCGTTTCGTTCGTAAAACTCATTTCGTATACTAAGGGGTTAATCGGTATACTGCTTCATTATCGGGTGGGACAACATGGTGACCGGGGCGCACTGTTCTCGACCGTCGACTCAGGGAACAATACGGTCATAAACCGCGTCCTTCTTTAGACTACGTTGACGACCAACGCAGTTAATTTTTACGATTGGTCAGAAACAATGTCAAAGAAGTAATACAGAAGGTCCCCGAGCGTTAAAATCTATCCAGACTATGTCGCAGCCAACACAAGGCGCGAAGCGCCGCTTCTCGCTTGACTGTGAAGGTAAAGAGAATGTTTCGCCGGAAGCCCTTACGAGACCTAGGCAAATCAAAACGCCTAAATTGAATTCTCTACAGCTGGACAAATACTATAAACAGCTACGCAAAGAGAGTAACTGTGGCACCACATCACAGGTTAAGCCTAACCTTAATGTGGCACGCAAACACAATGCGTTATCTCCCACTACACTCTCCCAACAGATGGCAGGCACATCGCAAACTAAAACTTTGCTGAAGGAAGGTTGGGAAAAGCCCAAGAAAAACTACAAACAATCCGAAAAACCCACAGAAATAATTTCGTCGGATCTGGGTAACAATAAATTTAAGGTGCTTTCAGGCGACCTGTCAATGGACATTGAGGGTAACGAGCAGATAGGTACGCCAGCTAATAAAGCGAATAAGAAAACCCAAAAGCAACCGCCAATATATACCGTTAATACTAACATTAACACGCTGATTAATGGCATATTAAACTTAAAAGTTCCCAAATCAATGTTCAGGGTAAAAGAAGTAGATGCGAATAATCACATCATTCATGTGGATGGAACCAATAATTACTCAACAATTGTGGATAACCTACAAACCAGCAAAACACAGTATTTTACATACACGCCCAAAGAACAAAAACCCAAATCTGTAATCTTAAAAGGCATCAGAGGAGATTTCTCCGAAGACTATATTAAGCAAGAGATAATAGATTTGAAGACACCAGAACTCGAGATTATTAAAATATCAAAATTTATATTTAACAAGGAGCACCCCGAAAGATTTCACCACCTTCTCCAATTGTCACACAGCAGCAAGACCGCAGATCTTTTCAAAGTAAAGTCATTGGCATACCAAAAGATTAGTTGGGAACACCTCAGAAGACCCATGATCTTTCAATGTAAAAAGTGCCAGAGAATAGGGCATGCTAGTAAAAATTGCCAGCTGCATTACAGATGTGTGAAATGTGCAGGATCTCATGAATCTGGAGAATGTCAAATTAAAAAAGTAGACGAAAGATCCCAGTTAAAGTGCGCCAACTGTGGACAAGCAGGCCATCCAGCCTCATGCAAGGGATGTGCTTATATGAAATTTGCATTAGAGCAAAAAAGAAGTGCCGCGACAACAAAGAGGCTGACAACAGTACAAAAAATCAACAGTATCTCTGCCTCGATCAGGGAGAATACCTCCTACGCCCAAGCAACCGCTGGACTGAGCCAACGCAACATCATGCTAGCAAGAAAGCAACGGACACCTGCCCCACCAACACAGGACGATGACAACATAGTGACCCCCCAAGAGCAATCTCGCCTTTGGGATCGACATCAGGAGACAAGACCCCCTCCCTAGGTAGCAAAAACGAAATAGCAATGCTTGTAACATCGCAATTCAACACACTAGCCGCACAGGTGGCAGAGAACACACACAAAATTGATTATATACTCAGTACCTTAATGAAATAAGAAAAAAAATGTCCACACAGGTAAACAAAGCTAAACAGTTAAGAGTAGCAGCTATCAATGTCAATTCATTGATAGCGAATTATCGTAGGCTAGAACTATTGCAGTTCCTCGAGTCCTATAACCATGACATAATTTTCCTATCAGAAACAAAATTAAATAGTTCTCACGTAATCTCCTTCAAAGATTACGACCTCATTCGGAGGGATAGACCTAACTCTATTCAGGGGGGTGGAACTGCCATCCTGATTAGAAAGGGTCTAGCATTTGAAGAAGTCGACTATCCATCCTCATCCACGAATGAGATTATAGAATATGCTATAGCCAAAGTAAATATGAGTGGCAATAACAAAATGTACCTTATTAGTATTTATACGAGAAATGATAACAGAAGGTTATTTGTCGATGAGATTAATGACCTCTTTTATAAACTTAGGTTAAATGATAATAATAATTATTATATTATAGCTGGTGACCTTAACGCCCGGCGCAAAGCATGGGGTGACTGGGCTGAAAATCAACGTGGCAAATATATGCGTCAGTGGGAGAGTGAGCGGGATATCGATTATAAGCTGCGAATAATTGTACCGGCCTTTCCCACATTTAAACCGGTTCAGACGTTTCTCGACGTTTGCCTGGCAGACTCCAGACTGAATTGGCTTAATGACCTGGGTGGTAAGGCAAGGACCCTTCCCTATGACAGTGACCACGCTGCTCTATCTCTTTCGTTCGGGGTGCAAAATGATAGCTTTCCATTTGATGGGCAGGTGTCTATAAATCACACTTATATCTATAAAGGTGCCAGTTCACAAGGAAGTTATCGGAGTCATATGTGAATATCATACCGTCCAACAGTAACTTGACATTGGAAGAAATTGATAGACACCTACAAACGATAACCAATACAATTCTCGGTTGCATGGCCGAGACTATCCCCACATATAATCGTAGCAATAGTGTAAACAAATACCTAAATCACAGGATCAAAAATCTAAAAAAAACAAAAGCTATATAGTATCTCTATTGCACAAACTACACATAGTAGATCCATCCTCGCGTCTTCAAATAACGAAAAAAGCCAAAACCACATTGAAACGACTATCAAAAGCTCTGCAACGTGAATTTAAATTGGTTATAGAAAAATATTGGTCCAATGTCATTAAAAACATCGATTATAAAAAATCTGATAGCTTCCTTCCAAAGATCAACGCGATTTTCAGGCCCAAACAATTCGAGACCATTAAGGATATTCATATTGACTCAGATAACATCACCATCCTTACTAAAAGTGGCTGTAACCTACGGAACGTGCCAATTATGGAAAATAGCTACATTTTTACAGATCAGGCTGACAAACTTAACATTATAGGAGCTTATTACGAAACGATAAATTCACCGCGTTATCTCAATAACATCACCAGACTGAAAGAAATGGTAGACGCATCGGCGGGTTCATTAACACGTTGACTGCCCACCAAATCTGGAGGTGCTATGCTCGACGCCGAAAACGCCCCGATGGGAGTGTACTGTTTAAAGAAGGGATGGGGGCTATAGCGGTTTTACAGGGGCAAGAGGTACTCCGCTCGCTCCGCCTGTGATGTGACAGTTCAGCCAATAACAAAAATACGTGTGTTTTGTTTTTATGATTAGCTACGTTGTAAATTGATTTAACCTTTCAAAACCATCCAATCGGTGAAGTATCAAAACAAGCGACACTCCGATTGGCGTGCTCAGCATCGGCCTACGGTCAGCCCGTACCCGCCCGATTGCTCCGATCGGTGTAGACGGCGTTGGTCAAAGAACAAAGAACACGCCGATCGGTGTAGTGGGCAGTCAACGTGTTAAAAGAGAAATTTAATGCTGAGAGAGAGCTAGGTGTTTCGCTTGTACAATTTGATGAAGCAAATACGGCAGTCCGTCCAAACTTGTTGGAAGACGTATTACAGCCTTTCTGTGACCCTGAAACGATTATTTACATATTAAAACACTTGCCTAATAAGACTTCATGTGGAATCGACGGTATCCCTCCGATTGTTTTAAAACATTTATCCGGCGAAATAATACTGGACTTAACAATCATATTCAATAATGCTATTAATAGATGCTACTTTCCTAGAGCATGGAAATGTGCAAAGGTACTGCACATCCTTAAAAGGGGTAAAAACCCTAATGACCCTGCCAGCTACAGGCCAATTAGCTTAACACCATGCCTTAGCAAAGTGTATGAGGCAATTATAAATGACAAGCTTCTGGACCATTGCACCCAGAATAAAATAATACCTGATAGTCAGTTCGGTTTTAAACACCAACACTCTACCACCCATGCCATTCATAAACTGCTTGCAGATGTTAATGCGTATGCGGACAGGAGTCTGATCGTGGGCACAGCATTGCTAGACGTTGAGAAGGCGTTTGATTCCGTGTGGTTGAATGGCGTATTACATAAGCTCATAACCAAATTGTTTCCTTAATGGCTCACATTCCTTGTGTGGGATATGATAAGCGGTAAGTCCTTCATTACATGGGATGGCAAAAACTCATCTTCGCAGTCATTCCAAATAGAAGAGGGCCTTCAACAGGGCACTGTTAACTCACCAATTCTCTTTAATATATATTTAAGTGACCTCCCTAAGTTATTTGGCTTTAACGAGCCTGGATTTCCCAATCTGCTCATGTTTGCGGACGATATCGTTTGTATTTCGTATTATATTCTTATTATCTTATTTCTTATTATTTTATCATGTTGTTTGTTTATATATATTGTTGTATTTTTTTTTGTTGTTTGTATTTAAGGTCAGGCATAGTAACAGCATACTAGCTGCGCCTCGCCTTTTACTCCAGTAATAAAGACGTTTAATAATAATAATAATATCGTCGTATATCAGGCAAGCAAAAGAGCGAAAACCGTCCAAATAGGATTGGAAGAAACGGTGGATAAGATAATAAGATATCTTATGATGTGGAATCTCCGCATAAACCCTAATAAATGTGAGACCATACTAATCCGTAAACCCTTAGCTAACCTGTCAACTATAGCCAAAGCGGGAAGCAAAGATTTCAGTATCTCGGCGCTGGTTCCAGGTACGAATGATAGGACCACCATCCCACACAAAAAAGTGGTTAAGTACTTAGGGGTCCACATAGATTACCTACTGAGGGGTAACAAGCATACGGACACTCAAATTGAGAAAGCAAACAAAGCGTTCCTTGCTAATAGTAATGTCTTTAGAAATAAATATTTATCACCAAAGGCAAAGACCATCTTATATTTGTTATTAGTCAGACCTGTTCTCACTTATGCAGCACCCATCTGGTGGAACTTTAATCACACATCTGGTGAAAAAATTAGATGCCTTGAACGCAAATGTATTAGAGCTTGTTTAGGACTTTATAGATCACAAGCATCGGAATGGCAACATTTTGTCAGTAATAAAATTCTTTACGACAAAGCCGATATCCCTCGTATTGACTTGTTTACCCTCAAGCTTACCAGGGACTACTTCAGTAGACTACCGACTATCGATAATTCAAACACTAAGGATATTTCCGTACTAGATGTTACTGCGGCTTCCAGACAGCTAGTTACTGGATACGTAGCACCACAATCGTTAATGTATTGTGACCGTTTGGGACTAATCCAGAATAGTAATAATGTTCCGCTCATTTACCACTGGCGCAGAAATAAGGTCAATAAACGCATTGCGGTCGATCAGAATAAAAATATATATGATAAAGAGAAATACAGATTCTCAACAGTATTACGTGATAGAGACTTCTACGACTTTCGTAGGCTCAATTATAAACAATACTGGTGGCTTGACGATGGCTGTGCCGATATGGCGGAGCTCCGGGAACGTCGACAAGTCCGTTATTCGAACCAGTTAAATTGCTAAGCATCAAAATTTTCCCGGTGGGCATTCCATGTAAATAGATATTAATATTAATTAGATGTAAGTTTTTAGTTGTAAGTTATTCTATTAACTAACAGACTGATATCGGGGGTGTTTCTGGACATTTTTCTCCTCTAGTCCTTAGTTGTGTCTCGGCACATTAGACTGAGTCAGCAATAACATTGTACCTGAATTATAGTTATACTTTTCTTTAATTATAAGGATGTAAGTTTGTACCAAAGATTGTTGGGTTGCGAGTTTCGCATGCGACGAACAAGCAATCATACTATGTAAAGAAAATGATGGTGTTGTTTTTCTCTATGTTTGGATACCATATACATCTGATTGTTTTACATGTCTTTAATAAACATATTTCTTCAAGAAAAAAACAAAAGTTCCGTGGACACAACGGTAGTGCGTCAGATTGTCACGTGGGTGGCCGGGGTTCAAGTCCCCCCGTAACTCCTCCAATATATTCCTTTTTTTTTTTAACAATTTTTCCCGTGGTAATATATTTTGTGGATATTACCCTAGTAGCATTTTGGGTTGGCATACAGTTGGGCCACGCACATAATATTAGTTGGCCAACAGTTAGATTTGGCCAACTAATATTTTATTGTCAGGTTGGGTCAACAACAGATGGCCAAGATAGGCTACTATAGCCCTACTGTTGCCCAACTATTTATAGGTACTGCCTGGTCTGGTTTAGGTAAAAAAAAATTTTGCCGTGAGGAGGAATCGAACACGGGCTTTCCGCTTGCGAAGCAGCCGCTTTTTTTTTACTAATGTTTATTGTCAAACGATCGTACAGTGGATATGGTTGGCGACGAATAAACATAGAAAAAAGGCCATACAATTTAAATTATAATCCTACTGGTTCGCTCGCATGCGAAACTCATAGGAACTCGTTTAGTGTCCTTACTGACTAATTACTAACCTATATCATTACTTCCTAACAGGTACTGTTAAATCTATATTTACCGCACGCATTGTGCAGTGTGGGACACGGGGAAAAATGGTCTTTAATAAAAAAATAAAAAACCCCTGAACCAGTAATATACACTTATGACTAAGGTCTTATAGACTGGGAGCGAAGTATCCAGATCGGATGTGCCGTGCCCGTGTCCTGGCATTGCGCCGTTCACGGGAGGATTCTGGCCATCATTGCACGATCTGGATGCCCTGGAACGGCACCCCTTCGGCCGTCGGCTTGCCGGCGTATGGCCGTTGGGGAACCCCGATGGGTTCCATGTTCTCTCAACCGGGTTGCCGGTTCTGGTGGTACCCCCGGGCCTTCGGGCCGCGTGGGGAGGATCCAGGACCAGCCCGGAGCGGAGAATTTGGACGAAGTTGGGGGCCCGACCGGGGAAAGTCCATGTACCGCACCTCCAAGTCGGTGCTCCCGGGGTCCCCGCGAGACGTAGTCTCGTTGGGGGACGCGGACGCGGACATGGCAACTTGCGTTCCCTTCGGATTTATCCGGAGGGTGTCCTCCCTGGCGGGACGCCTCCCGCCAAGGGTCGGACAGTAACCCCGGGTGTCTCCGGGGTTATGGTGCCACCCCCGCCTTAGTGGGGAAGCCTGGAAGCGTATCGCTTCCGGGAGATCCGTAGCCCGCGCGGTGGAACAACGACCCCTCGGGAAGGCACCTCCCGAGGGTACGCGAAGCCGCACGGACCGGAGGTCTTGCCTTAACCGGCCGGGCCGCGAGGTAAGGAAAAACCTCTATAATAAAACCCCCAACCCTGAGCCCCAGCGGTGGTGCCGGGGGACGTGTTCCCTCCTGTCTGAGGGGCACGTGGGTGGAGCGGGTATGCTCCACCTAACCGCGATCCGGCTGGAGTACTGCCGCCTCCAGCTGTAGCCCGCGCCCTTAGGGGCCCGGGTACAGGCTTCACAACGGCAGGCCGCCTCTACTGTTGTGCGACCTTCCTAAGCGGTTCTGCGTGGGACCTACATGGAAGGAAACATAGATCAGGACAGTGTCCTACAAACACTCCCGGGAGGCGTCCGGGTACCAACGCCAACGGCCGACGACCGTTCTTCGTCGATAGTGGACCGGTGTTCGATCGCTGTAAGCGGGTCACCGGCCACACCAGCACTGGACGGGCTACCACCTGCGGTTACGCGGGTGGCTAGTCTGTGGGAGGAGGGAGCTTTGGAGAGAGCGACGAGCAGGGGCGGCATGCCAGCCGCTTCCTGCGGCGAGCGCTCCGCGGCAGAAGCGGGGGAACACCCCTCCGCAGTCGGGGAGGCGCGCTGCGTCTCCCCAATTTTGAGGACGCTGCGCTCTGGCACAGTTTTTGGGAGTAGGGGGACTGCCGGGGGTGCGCCGTTGCCGACGCCTCCCACCACGCGAGGCGTCCCATACGTGAGGAGCGTAGTCGAGGTTCGGCCACCAACTGGAGCGGGTGGCACGCTTGAAGTGTGTCGTGAGGTGGCCGAATTGATCAGTCGGCTCGATGGGAACGGTGTTACCCTGGTCCCTGGGAGGAGCTCAACGGGGGCCCCCGTCGCGTTGGCGCGGACGTCGCCGCTGCATCCAATGTCGCAGTACCCTACTGCGGCAGTGCTGGAAGAGGCGCGGGTGACGCTCCAGCGCTGCGACGAGATGCTGCCTCCCGCCGGCGCCGCGGCCGACGCCGACGACGCACTTGTCCTCTCCTCTGATAGCGATTCAGGGGGGAGCGGGGATACCGGGGTTCCCGGGCCCCGAGGACCCTTGGGGAGGAATGTTGGGTCCGGGATAGAGGTCGATGTTTCGACCGGGGGGGGGCGGCAGCGGCGACGACACCGACGCCGGCCGGAGGCCGGGCTTCGTCCCCGGTAAGAGGGGACGGAAGCCCGGCGTTTGGACGAACCCGGTTCGATTAGGACCGGGGATGAAGGCCCTTCCGAGTCGCACCGAGCTCAGAAACTGGGCCGAGACGCTGCCGGTGAGCGGTCTCGCTGGGCGGGCCCAGGAGGAGTTGGACTCGGTCGCCGCGACTATTAGCGCGGCGAGAAACCTAAAAACGACCGACGCGCGGGCGATCAGGATCGCCATCCGTCGCGCGTCGGCCGTGGCGGCCGAGTTGACCGGAAGGGCCGAGCGTGGGGAGAACCCGGATAAACCGGCGCGGGAGGTGGTGTACCGTCAGGGTGCGTGGGAGCGAAGATCTGTGAAGCTCGCCACGCAGAATAGAGCCCTGACGGATCAGGCACACACGTTGGGGGAGACCCTCCACGTGAAGGAGCGGGAGCTCGAATTCCTGCGAGGGAAATACGCGCGCCTGGCGGCGCGCGCGTCAATGGCCGGCGTGGACGTGGCGGAGTCAGAAACTCTGGCGTTCCGTCCCGCCGTGCCCCTCCCCACGCGTGCGGAGCTCCTGCCCTCGTGCCTGCCCCCTTGGACGGACTCGTGCGTCCAGGTGGAGGTGGCTCCAGTGCCGGGTCCGTCGGCTGCGGCCAGGTCCTCCCCCCCTGCGAGATGCACCGGGGAAAGCGAAGAAAAGGAGGAGGGCGGTGTCCCCCCGTCATCCCCCTGTGAACTCCACCCGTGACGCCGACTCCGTGGCCGCTGAGCAGCCCTGGGACGCCGTGTTGCGCCGGATGGAGGAGTTGGAGAGGAGGGTGGATGGCCGCCTCCTCCACCTAGGCAAGGTGCTCGGTCGAGGAGGACCGGCACCGGCGCCGACGCTGACGCCGACACCGGCGCCGAGACCGGCCGACCCGCCGTCCGCTCTTGCCCAGAAATGGGCCAGGACCGGCGGCGGGCGGTCTTTTGCGGCGGTTGCCGCGGCTCCGCCTCCCAAGAAGAGGGGACAGGAGCGACGTCTCGCCGGCAGTCCGGCGCGCTTGCCCGCGGGCGGACCGGGGACAGGTGTTCACCCTCCCCCTGCGTCTGCCTCCCCCGGCGTGGGGAAGACCGCGCCCGTTCCGGCTCCCCCGACTCCCGCGCCCACTAAGGGGCGCAAGAAGCGAAGGGCGGCGCCAACCGCCCCCGCAGCATCGGGGACCACGGCGACGCGAGCCGCGGCGGTGGGGGGGGGGGGGTTGGTGCTCCCCCTCCGGCAACGCGGCCGGGCGGCCCCGCTGTAAGGGCCGTCAAGAAAAAGAAAGCGGTGGCGGTTGCGCCGGCGCCGGTGTCGGTCGCTCCGACCCGGGCGCCTGGTGCACCCGCGGCCCCGCAGGGCACGTGGGCCCAGGTTGTAGGCCGAAAGGCTAAGAGGGCGGCGAAGGCGGCTGCGGGTGGCAGCGCCGAGATGGTGGTGCGGGGGAGGGGCGCAGTGGCGCCGGCTCCCCAGCGGTCGGGCGCTCCCGGGAGAGCCCCGGTTGCGATCCCGCGCGCCCCCAGATCCGCGGCGGTGGCGATCACCGCTCCGGCTGGGGGGGAGAAGGATTTCTCTGCGCGGGTCGCCGGCGCAATGGCGGCCATTAAGGTCGCCGACCTCGGCATCGCAGCGATGCGACCGAGGCGCGCCGTAACCGGGGGCCTAGTGCTAGAAATCCCGGGGGCCCAGGGCCCGGCCAAGGCCGCGGCGCTGAAGGCCAAGCTCGTGGAGCAACTGGGGGACAGTGGCATCAAGGTCCACTGCCCCCAGAGGATGGCTGAGTTTCGCGTCGGCGGCCTCACGGAGTTGGCGTCCGAGGACGCCATCCGCGCCACCATCGCGACGCAGGGGGGGTGTGCGCCGGCTGATGTGTCGGTCGGCGACAAGCGGCGGGATCCAGCGGGGCTGTTCTCCGCGTCAGTACTCGTTAAGGCAGGGAAAATTGTCATAAATTCCCTTGCCGCGCGAGTGACGCCGCTCGCACAGAGGAGGCTGCAGTGTTTCCGGTGCCTGGAGTACGGCCACGCACAGGCCAAGTGCTCCAGCCCGGAGGACAGGCGCCTCCTCTGCTACAGGTGCGGGGTAGCGGGACACACGGCGCGACTGTGCGTCGCCGTCCCTTGCTGCCCCCTATGCACCAGCGCGGGTTTGCCGGCCGGGCACCGAATGGGTGGCCCGGCCTGCCGCCCTCTCCCTGTGTCAGGGAAGGGCAAGAAGAAGAAGGGCGGCGGGGTTCCCGGGGGGGTTGCTCCCCCCGCGCCGGCGGCGCCCCGAGTGATTTCGCCCCCACCCACGCCCGCGTCCGCTTCCGCGGTGGCTTGCCCCGCCGCGCCCGCCATGAATATGGAGACCAGTGCTCTGGTCTCCACCTCGGCGGCCAAGTCCGGCGCGGGCAAGCGGAAGGCCCAGGAGGATCCGGGTGCCTCGTCGCACTCGATGCCGTCTTCGCCCGGGGGTTCTCCCCGCAAGGGATCGAGAAAGAAGAAGGAGAGGGGGGGCAGCCCAGTGCTCCCCCTCAGCGGTCCTCGACCCGAGGGGAGAGCGGCCTTTTTAAAGGCCGGGAAGGCGACTCCGCCCGTGCTAACAACCGGGGGGGGGGGGCGGAGACGGCGATCGACGCCGAGGAGGCACTACTCCTCGCGCAGTCGGTCGCCGCGTCATACGGTGGGGGGGCTCTGCCCCCCGCCGCGGAGAGTGCAGACGGGGCACCCGAGTCATCGGGAGTTGCAGCCCGATCTGAGCAGGAGCCGGCGGAGGCCGCTGACAAGGCTTTGTAATGCCTCGCGGCCCGCCGATCCTGCTCGCCAACTTAAACCACTCTATGCGAGCGCACGACTTGCTTACGCGGGCTTGCATAGAGATGGGGGTCGGGCTGGTTATCGCCACCGAACCGTATCCGCTTGTGGACCGATGTTTTCGGTCCACGAACCCGGATCGGCAGGTGGCGATGATGTGGGACGTGCATCGCGGATCCCTGCCGTGCTCGATCGCCCGACACGGCAGGGGATGGATGGCCGCGAGATGGGGGGAATTCCTCGCGGTGGGTGTTTACCTTGCGCCGAGGTTTTCCGTCCCGGAGTTCGAGGAGCGGCTGCACGAGTTGGGGGCTTTTCTCGCCCCCCTCAGAACTCAGCCGGTCATACTTCTGGGGGACTTCAACGCCCACGCTTCCGAGTGGGGCGCCCCCAGAACGGACTCCAGGGGCGAGGTGCTCCTCGAGTGGACGACGGCGATGGGGTTCTCGTTGAAGAACCCCCATGCAGTCACGACGTTCCGCGGCCCGCGGGGCGAGTCGATTATCGACTTGATCTGGGTTAACCCCGCGGCCGCCGCCAAGACGTCGGACTGCTGGGTGGCGGAGGATTGTGAGCCAGCGTCGGATCATATGTACGTGATGCTGGCCACCTCCGCCCCCCCCCCCGCCGCGTCACCGAGTGACACCGCGTTGGGCGCTCAAACAGCTTGATGCTGAGCAGGCCGCACTAGCCTCCTCCGTCGTCGCCTGGCCTCCAATGCCGGATGACGTGCTGGACGATCCCGCCGCCGGCGCGCTCTGGTTCCGCGGCGCGTTGCAGTCGGTCTGCGACGCGTCAATGCCGCGGGCCGGGCCGCCGGGCGGGGGTCGGAAGGCGGTGTACTGGTGGTCGCCAGAGATCGCGCAACTCCGCGCGGCGAATCTCGTGGCTAGGCGCCGGTACACCAAGGCCCGTCGTCAAGACCGACGACGGGTCTCGGAGGAGCAGCTCCTCGAGTTGCGCCACGCCTTTGCGGCGGCGCGACACGAACTTCGAGGAGCTATTGCCCGGGCGAAAGACGATTCCTGTCGGGAGTTCGTCGCTACCCTCAACGAGGACCCTTGGGGGCGTCCGTACAGGGCCGTGAGCATCAAGCTCGGACCCTGGGCGCCCCCCGTCACAGAGGGCCTCGATCCCCGGCTCCTAGACCAGGTTCTAGAGGCGCTATTCCCCCCTCCCCCGGTGCACGGGGAGGGTGGCGCCGACGAGTCCGGGGATCCTTGGTTGAGCAGGGGCGCGGATACCTCCGACGCCCCTGGGGTTAGCGACGAGGAGCTCGCGACCGCTGTGGCGCGAATGCGCAAGCGGAACGCGGCTCCTGGTCCCGACGGTGTGCCCGGGCGAGTGCTGGCCTGCACTATGGGCGCCCTAGGAGCCGGCCTCAAGCGGATATTTAACGCCGCTCTGAGGACCGGTAGATTCCCCCCTGCTTGGAAGGAGGCGAGGCTAGTCCTCCTTCGCAAGCCCGGAAGACCCGCTGAGTCACCCTCGGCGTACAGGCCGATATGCCTCCTGGACGAGGCGGGCAAGCTGCTCGAGAGAGTTATAGCTGCCCGCCTGTGCGATCACCTAGAGGCCGTGGGCCCAGATCTATCCGACCGCCAATACGGCTTTAGGCGGCAGCGATCGACCATCGACGCCATTAAGATGGTACGGTCGCGGTCGCGCCGGGCGGCCGAGGGAGGCGGGGTCAGCGTGGCGATGTCACTAGACATCGCCAACGCGTTTAACACCGTCTCCTGGGCGGCGATCGAGCGGGCGTTGCTCTATCATAACGTCCCGCTCTACCTTCGCCGCCTGATCTGGGACTTTCTCCGCGGCCGTGTGGTGACGTACGTCGGCCAGGAGGGCGACGGGGTGACTCTCGTGTACCGCGGAGTTCCGCAGGGGTCCGTGCTAGGGCCCCTGTTGTGGATACTCGCATACGAGGCGGTACTGCGGGTCGAGCTGCCATCGCTAAGGGTGTCGTTGGTATGTTACGCCGACGACACCCTGGTGGTAGCTGCCGGGCAGAACTGGAAGGAGGCGATAAGCCTCGCCGAGGAAACGCTGCGACGCGTCATCACCTCGATCGGGACGCTTGGTCTGCGAGTCGCCTTGGACAAAACCGAGGCGATGTGGCTCGCGGACAGGGTTGGGAGCGGTGTCCCCAACAGAGCGTCCCTGAGGATCGGGGATGCCTGCATCAGGGTCGGACGTTCGATGAAGTATCTCGGTCTGACCCTGGATACCTACTGGCGATTCACGCGCCACTTCAAAACCCTCGCCCCCAGGTTGGAGAATCAGGTATTCGCCTTCGGGCGAATCATGCCCAACCTGGGTGGACCACACGAGGGAGTTCGGCGACTCTATGTGACGGGAGTTCGGTCCATGACGCTGTTACGTCCTGAAGGAACAGCCTGTAAATCACCCCGAGCGGCTGGAGTGACTTACCGGGTTCTTGCTCTGTCAAAGGGCTAAGGCCCACCTTGACTATACTTACCGGGGGTAGAAAGGAAGAAAGGGGTTGAAATAATAGAGTAGTGTGGCGGCACGTGCAACGAGCACGCCGCCTCATTACGACCAGGCTTTCAGACTGGCCATCGGCGACATCAACGATATCGGCGACGCATCGAATTTCGGCGCTGATGCGTCGCGCTAAGATTGCAACTTGGGGGTTCTCGGAAAACGGCGAGGACCGTCGTCGATACGTTATTGTATAAACATCCTTTACGGCGCGAGAGACGACGGTCCCCGAAAGATCCGCGCCGAGAACCCACAAAAGGCAGTCGAGACAGAACCAGCGAACGGGACGGACGACACCGTTGCCTGTTCGACGTCATGAATAAAACTTCACAAGTATTACGATAAACCTGCAGTATTTCACTTTCCCGTCACCCACATAAATGGTGACCCCGACGTGATCTGTCGCGTAAAGGCAGATTAGTGTTTTCTATTGTGCAACGTTCGCGTAGTGTGGAACGTGGAAAGTGCGAACCTTTTGACTAAGTGAACCGACTGCGATGGTGGACCCCACGGACGATCCAGAGGCGGCCACCGCGATCAATCCGGGGACGGACTCCTCGAGCAGTCTGGAGATGTTCCCTGCGAACGACGCCGAGGCGACAACCGCCGCACCTCCACCGGCGGTAGCGCGTGTTTCCATTCGGGTCCCGCCGTTTTGGGAGAAGAACCCGACAACATGGTTCCGGCAACTCGAGTCGCAATTCGTCCTGTCGGGAATTACGCAGGATTCGACGAAATACCACTACGTTAGCGCGAATCTGGAGAATAAGTACGCGGACGTGGTGATCGACATTATCAATAACCCGCCGGCGACGGGTATGTACGATAAGTTGAAGACGGAACTGATTCGGCGATTATCGGACTCAAAGGAACAAAATATACGACGCCTGTTGGAACACGAGGAGATCGGCGACCGAAGGCCCTCGATTTTTCTAAGGAGGTTGCAGAACCTCGCGGGCGATACTGTCACGGATGGTTTTTTGAAGACCCTCTGGATGGGCCGCCTTCCGAGAGGGGTGCACGCCGTTCTCGTCACGCGACAGAGTGAGCCCCTGGACGAGCTCGCCGCCCTCGCCGACGCGGTAATGGAAGTAGCGCCGGGCGCCCAGGTCGCTGCCGCATCGAGGCCGAAAGACGATCTTCATGCGGAATTATCCGAACTTCGTCGCGAAATCACGGCCCTTCGCTTGGGCAGAGACAATTTCCGCCGGGCGCGTTCGAAGTCCCGAGGACGACGCCGCGGTGCCTCGCAATCGCGCGACCACAGTCGGGAGAACATCCCCGACGATGGTTTATGCTGGTACCACCGGAAGCTCGGGGCTCGCGCGAGAAAGTGCCGCGATCCATGCACGTTCGTGTCGGGAAACGGTCAGGCCGATCGTTAATGGCGGCAAGCGATTCCGAGCCTACCACCAACCGCCTATTCGTCACAGATCGCGATACTAAACTTACATTTATGGTGGATACCGGATCCGATCTGTGCGTTTTTCCGCGCTCGCGGGTGCGCGGGTTACGTGAGAAGTCCACGTACGAGCTTTACGCGGCAAACGGCTCAACGATTTCGACGTACGGGTGTGTCACTTTTCACCTAAATCTCGGGCTACGACGGGATTTTTCGTGGCGATTCGTCATCGCGGACGTCACGACACCCATCATCGGAGCGGATTTTCTGGGTTTCTACGGCCTCCTCGTCGATCTACGCTCCAAGAGACTAATCGACGGCGTCACTACGTTGTCCACGGTTGGGCGCGTCGTCGCAGGCCGTTCCGGTAGCGTTAAAGCAATAGCCGGAGAAACGAGATATCACGCGATTCTCGCCGAGTTCCCGGATGTCACGCGGCCGTCGGGAGGACATCGTAAAATTAAACACGCGACGTGTCACCACATTCGGACCACGCCTGGTCCACCCGTGTCCTGCAAACCTCGACGTCTAGCTCCCGACAAATTGAGGATTGCGAAAGCCGAATTCGAGAGAATGGTGAACGACGGAACGGCGCGCCGATCTGAGAGCTGCTGGTCGTCGGGCCTGCACATGGTTCTCAAGAAAACCAACGCAGTTCCCAAGAAAACCAACGCAGTTCCCAAAAGAATCAACGCAGTTCCCAAGAAGGTCAACGCAGTTCCCAAGAAGGTCAACGCGGTTCCCGAGGAAACCAACAAAGAGGATCCAGAGGAATGGCGACTGGTCGGTGATTATCGCGGGATGAACGCGAGGACAATTCCGGATAAATATCCTGTGCCGCACATCGAGGATTTCGCACAATGTTTGTCCGGCAAGACAATGTTCTCGACGGTCGATCTGGTGCGCGCATACAACCAGATCCCGGTGCATCCGGAGGATATACCGAAAACCGCGATCACGACACCGTTCGGGTTGTTCGAGTTCCCATACATGTCGTTTGGACTACGAAACGCGGCCCAGACTTTTCAGCGGTTCATGGACGAGGTGTTGCGTGGCTTCGAGTGGTGCTACGTGTACATCGACGACATCCTCGTGGCGTCCAGTTCCAACGAGGAACACGAGCGCCATTTGCGTGAATTGTTCGGTCGTCTGAGTGAGTACGGCGTATTGGTGAACTCGCGGAAGTGCGTTTTCGGTGCTCCAGAAGTGACTTTCCTGGGGTACGCGGTGTCTGCACAGGGCACTCGGCCGCTTCCGCAGAAGGTCGAAGCGATTCGAACCTTTCCGCGCCCGGAGACCGTCAAACAGCTGCGGCAGTTCTTGGGCATGCTGAATTTTTACCGACGGTTCGTGCCGGAGGCTGCCGGGACCCAGGCACCTCTCAACGCAGCCCTACAGGGGAACGTCAAGGGTCGAGCTCCCGTCGAGTGGACAGCGGACAGGATCGAGGCTTTCGACCGATGCAAGGAGAGCCTCGCACGTGCAGCCCTCCTGGCGCATCCCGATGTCACGCTGCCCCTGGCAATTTTTGCGGATGCTTCGGACTTTACGGTAGGCGCTGCGCTACAGCAGCGGTCGCGCGACGGATGGCAACCCTTAGCTTTCTTTACCAAGAAGCTAACGGGAGCCGAGCGGAATTACAGCCCATATGATCGGGAGCTTTTGGCGATATATAAAGCCGTCAGATTTTTCCGGCATATGATTGAGGGTCGCGTGTTCACGATTTTCACCGATCATAAGCCGCTGACTTTCGCGTTCGCACAGAAACCGGAGAAGCACACTCCGCGGCAGTTCCGTTACCTTGACTTGATCGGGCAATTTTCCACCGATGTCCGGCACGTGTCCGGTAAGGAAAACGTTGTTGCCGATGCGTTATCGCGGATCGCGGAGATATCGCCGGCGTTAGATTACGCGAAACTTGCCGAATCACAGCAATTGGACGAGGAATTGCACGCGCTCCTACGCTCAGATTCGTCCCTTGCCCTAAAGAAGGTCACGTTGCCCGGGACGAACATCGAATTATATTGCGATTCCGCGACCTCCTCGTTGCGACCGTTTGTTACGAAGCCATTCCGCCGTCAAGCGTTCGCGTCATTGCATGATCTCGCGCATCCTGGAGCTAAGGCAACCGCGAGACTCGTATCACAGCGTTTCGTGTGGCCGGGTATCCAAAAGGATAGCAAAACCTGGGCACGAGCGTGCGTACCGTGCCAGCGAGCGAAGACAAGCAGACACGTGTCTACTCCGGTCGGCCGATTCCAATCACCCTCGTCCCGTTTCGAACACTTACACGTGGACATCGTCGGTCCCTTGCCGATTTCGAAGGGTTACCGATATTGCGTAACATGCGTCGACCGTTTTACGCGATGGCCGGAGGCTTTCCCCGTCGAGGATATCACCGCTGAAACGGTGGCTTACGCGCTATTCTCCGGTTGGATTTCGAGGTTCGGAACACCTCAACGACTCACGACCGATCAGGGTCGACAGTTTGAATCGGCGTTGTTTCAGCAGTTGTCGCGCTTAATCGGCACACAGCACCTGCGCACGACCGCGTACCATCCCGCAGCGAACGGTATGGTGGAACGATTCCATCGGCAATTAAAAGCCGCGATTGTTTGCCACGCCGACACGGGATGGGCAGATTCACTGCCTGTCGTTCTCTTAGGCATTCGAGCTGTCTGGAAGGACGACATCCAAGCAACACCCGCGGAGATGATTTATGGCGAACCGATTCGCCTACCGGGTGAATTTTTAGCCGACTCGCGAGCCCCCATCGATGAGGGAGAGGCGTTCGTTTCGCGGCTTCGCCAGCATTTCCGTGGTCTACGACCGTCTCCGGCATCGCGCCACGGAGATAAAAAGACATTTATTTTTAAGGACTTGTCAACAGCGTCGCACGCGTTCGTGCGACACGGCGGAGTCAAGTGCTCCTTGCAACCGGCATACGACGGTCCATACGAAATAATCCAGCGACACTCGAAACACTTTAACATCCGTGTTAAAAACCGAGTGATTCCAGTGTCGTTGGACCGCTTGAAACCCGCGTACCTGCTGCGAGACGAAGAGCAGGACGAACCGCGGAGATCGACTCCGCAGGTGGTCCCCGCAGAGACCATTGCGGATAAAGCGACCGACCGAACGACACGGTCAGGAAGACGCGTACGATTCCCCGATCGCTACAACGCAAGTACGTATATGTTGGCGTAAACACGGAATCCGCGAACGCGTCCTAGTTGTAAGCATGTACATAGTAGTTAGTAAGGTGTATATATGTATATATGTATATGTGTGTATAGTAGTTATAAGTGCGAGCGCACCCTTAATTTCACCAAGGGGGGTGATGTGGCGGCACGTGCAACGAGCACGCCGCCTCATTACGACCAGGCTTTCAGTCTGGCCATCGGCGACATCAACGATATCGGCGACGCATCGAATTTCGGCGCTGATGCGTCGCGCTAAGATTGCAACTTGGGGGTTCTCGGAAAGCGGCGAGGACCGTCGTCGATACGTTATTGTATAAACATCCTTTACGGCGCGAGAGACGACGGTCCCCGAAAGATCCGCGCCGAGAACCCACAAAAGGCAGTCGAGACAGAACCAGCGAACGGGACGGACGACACCGTTGCCTGTTCGACGTCATGAATAAAACTTCACAAGTATTACGATAAACCTGCAGTATTTCACTTTCCCGTCACCCACAGTAGAAAGGATATAAGGGGAAACGAGAAATAAATGTATTGTTACAAGATTAGCTTATCCTACCTCGAGACAGCGCTTCGTCTCGGCTGTCGCTCGCTGTGTCGCGCGGCACGCTTGCCGTCTCGCGTTTCGGACGCTCGCCGTGTCGCTGACCCAAGGGTAGGTCGTGGTCGCTCGTTCGTCACTCGGGTGTCGGCGGCCTGATGCCCGTCGTACCGCACTGACTCTATCCGTCGTATCTCGTCGCGGTCCTACGTCGGTCACGATTTACACTCGAGGGCACTCCCGGCTAGGCCGTTTCCTGTATGTCGGATGGAGTTACCCTTTTCGCGGATTACTATCGGCCGATCGCGCTTCGCGGAATCTACGCGGAGACGTGGTTACGGTATCTAGACGGTCCTCTGATCCGTCGCGACTCCCTAGCTCGAGCTCTCGAATACGAATCCCAATTTTGCGGCTCTCGATCGCGGGCCGAACCTCGCACGGTCCCCGCGAATGGGGAGAACTGCCCCGTCGGCAGCTGCCGATTGCCACACGAATTCCCCAATTATTTCCCAATAATCGGGGCCCGGGCCGAGCGCGGTCGTTGTCCTCCTCGCTGCCTTCGCGGGCTCAGCACAGCGCGATTGCTACACGCGGGGCGATTCCGCTGAATCGCTTTTGCGAAATAAAAGCGACGCGTGGACAGCAAGCACGGGATGGACCTGAAGGGCCCATGTAACAGCGCTGTATGGCGCGCCTATATGGGCCGGCGATCTGGAGGACTGCCGCGTTGGGCGTGAACTCTTGGCAAGAGTTCATCGCCGCGCAGTCCTCGTATCGCACGGTGTCGCACGCCGAACTGTCCGCTCTGGCTGGGTCCCCCCCATTCCATCTGCTCGCGGAGATGGAGGCGGAGGTTTATTCCACCGTCCATGATCTCCGCGAAGCTGGGAACCCGAATGCCATCGGACCAGAAGTGGTGCGGGGCCAGGCCCGACAACGCATGGGAGCCAAGTGGCTCGAGTGGTTAGCCCTCCCGCGACATCGGGAGGGCCGCGTTGTCGGGGCGCTCCTACCCATCATGAACGAATGGGTGGGGCGTGGATACGGCAGGCTCATCTTCAGCCTGACGCAGATATTGACCGGAGTTGGACGCTTCGGCAATTATCTGCGTCGCATAGGGCGGGAGGAGTCGTCGCAGTATTTCAGCTGCGAATCGGGCGATGAGGACACGGGCGACCACACGCTGGCGGTTTGCCGGTCGGGGTCGGACGAGCGGCGTGTCCTCGAGTCGCGGCTGGGTCCCGATCTCTCGCTGCCGACGGTCGTGCGTCGGATGGCGGGAGATCGGGAGTGCTGGAAGGCCGTCTCCGCATTTGCGGAGGCGGTAATGTTGAAGAAGGAGGAGGCGGAGCGGGACAGGATCCGCACCGGGCATCCGTCCCGCGTAGCCGCCCCTCGGAGATGCGGTAGGATCAGGAGGAGGGGATGACCCGGGGCCGGGGGAGGTAGGGCGGTGACGTAATTTTGTGCGTCACCCCCGCTCCCCGTCGACATCAACCCCGGGTCGGTGTAGCCTCGGTGTAGCCAGTGCCACGAGTTGCCGTCGGCGTCGTGTCAGAGGCCCCCCCCCCCCCGGGGAGCAGCGGACCATCTGCTGCTCCCCCGGGAGCCGCGCCATTGGCGCCGTTTTTAGCGCGCTCCCGAGGACGGCGGTCGAGCAGGTAAAGGGTGAGTGCGGCGGTCAATTGACCATATGACCTAGTGCCGCCTCCCCGCACGGCCGCGACCCTTCGGGTTGTTGAGCGCGGAGCCAGCATTTGCGCTGAGGGGGGGGGGGGCAAGCGAATGTATCGCTAGTTTGCTCTCGCACAAGTCCTCCCCCTCGAGCGTGGGACTCCGCGCCCGAGGACGACCACCGTGGAGTTTTAGTGGGTGCAAGCCCCACATAACCCCGTCCCTCCCCCCCGGGGGGCGGTGTATCCGTTAGGGATTTCTCCACGTTAAACAAAAAAAAAAAAAAAAAGATGATTGCATTCTAATATTAACAATTTATATATAAACGCGTGAACAAAGAAAAATAAAACGATAGAATTTATAAAAATGACTGTCCATGTACTGATATGGATTTTCTAACCTTGTCGCAGTAGATGGACAGAATGGAATTAAACCTTTTGAAGTCGTTCTTTTTTAATAAACAAACAGTTTACACATTTACTTGTAGGTGTCTTATTTTTCTTTTTTTATTTAGTTGGCAAGCATTAAAAAAAATATACCGTACATCAATATACATGTAATGATCTAAATAGAGCCTTGGATGATATTAGAAAAGGAACGAGTGGATATATATTTTTACTTTGTGCCACTAAGAAAATGTTAAAAAGGTTACATATCCAATCCGGGACACTTTCCGAGACAGTTTTCAATGCGGGACAAACAATTCAAATTCGGGACAGTCTCACACGATCCGGGACGTCTGGCCACTTTAGGCTAGACATAACCTCACTTTATTTGCGGCCTGGGCCAATAACCTGTTGCACCGGTTTCTGGGAATGAAGACTCCATTTAGTTTTGATGAAAGAAACTATATTTTAACAAAAAATAACTAGGTATCTGCTATAGCTAATAAGTATTTTACTCGTCTAGCCAGACACCCGTCCATCTATTGGTTCTGAACTGTCCATCTGCTAGACCTATCGTCCATCTACTTGTAATACGGGCTACGTGTTTTCGCGAAGAGCGAATTTATAATGCCGGCGTTAGGGCAGCTCGTAAGGAAAGTATGACGGGTAGCCAACACACAGCAGGGGGACACGACACTGGTTTATTTCGTCATTCAGTGACTGCACTGATGTCGTACGGCACGGTTAAAAGTTCACTGACACAGACAACGAAGCACACAAATACAGGTAGCGGCGCATGGGCGCGTGGCGACAACGGGTTGCTGGTGGATAACTCCACGGAAAGCTAAACGGGCGCAATGGGCGCGAGCAAAATCTCGCAATCAAAACGGTGTTGTTGTCACGACGGTGCTGTTCTCAGAACTAACGGTCGCCGGGCGAGCGCTTCGCGATGATCGTTAGCGGTCAAAAACATTACAAAGGTGCCGCGGCTGACTCGTCAGCTGTTGTGATGAGTCACCGGGCCCACATTCGAATCGCGCGGCGCGACGCGTTGCTCGCGGCCGCAACACTATGAGTAGAATTTTCATAATTTTATCCTTAAGTACATTAATTTGTTTTCTTTAATTTTTTCTTTAAATTTGTACATTTTTACGTGCAAAGTTTTTGATTTTTGAAGTGAAACTTCCTTACGCACGGTAGACTGAATTGGCCTGATGCCGCTGAACGGCGAACGAATCGTCCCCGCGGTAGTGGAGGGGAACCGACGCGTAGTGGAGGGGGAACACCTACACAGCATTGCGGTATATGTAGCGTGGGTGATGACGCCGAGCCACACCATCGACGCCAATGTAGGTGTTCCCCCTCCACTACGGTGGAGATTTCCCTGATAGTCCTGCGCTGCACCCACTCCTTTGTTCTAACTCCAAATAATGCAATTCATTTACGATTCTTTACTTTTGTACTGTAATGATGTATATATGCAGGGCTCGGAATTTCGGATTTCGGAATATGGAAATACATGGCAGGGGCAGTCGACATTCATATACAGGGTGTCTTCCATGTATACAGGGTGTCTGTCATGTATACAGGGTGTCTTTCTTGTACTTGGCGTCGAGACGCTACCGCGTCTCTAGATCTGATACTGAATTTGGTGACAAAGGTCTCTCTCAATTGCCTATCATTTTGAGCGGCGATTTTAATGTAAACTTTGCTTCAAAGGAGGCACAACCTTTGATTGATTTTTTAGATCGTAAATTTAATATGAAAATGAATAATGATCGTAATGTATCCACCACTAAATCGGGAAGTACAATTGACGCTGTATTTGTTAGATATTTAGATAAATTACAATCAAATACATTCATTTCGTACTTTAGTTATCATAAGCCAATTGTCTCTTTTCTGAAATATGATTCTATGGAAACTTCGTAATAATAAAGCAAAAATATTTAATAAAATATGTATAATCATTGAGAATTATCTCACAAAACTAACCTATTTCTTACCCGGTGTGTATGTAGATTTTGCGCAAGTTTCCCTTCTGTAGTGTGTAGTGTAAAATACACGGCCCTTTTTTTTAATACAACAGATATTTCTAAGAAGCACCTTGATGTAAACATCGGAATCAGCTAAACTGTCCATCTATTGGCCTGCTTACCCTAGCACTGAGCGACCAGTGAAGGTTTAAACAGTAATCGCGCACCTGGGTGACACCCGTTAGAACACCCGTGTTTTATATTTAGACTAGGTAATTGGATTTACTGCTGCATTAATATAAGAAGCCACACGTAATATTTCCACGAAATATGTCTAGCCATATGGTCGTACAAAACCTATACCAAAGTACGCCTGGTAAACACTATAAGAAATCCCAGTGGTCGCGAACTGCGATCAGCTGTTGCAGTAGCCTGTTAGGATTTATATTCCCGTAATCGAAGGAGCAAGACAATATTTCGAAGCATGATTTAAAATAAGAACGTTTATTTATTTTGAGGCACGAAAATATGCCATGCACCATTAATGCGATAGCGGTTAGTTTGGTATAATAATGCGTTGGACATTAAGCATTAGCACATAACATTTATATAAACGATGATCAATAGCAATATATATGTATGAACATGAGATACATGAGTATTAGCAATAGACAATAATGTGAAATGCAATATGCAATTAGCAATGATTTCAATGTAATGCAATAAGCAACAGATAATAATATTTAGTTAAGTAGATAAAATATAAATGCACTAAGCGCTAGCAAAGACAATAATGTAAATCAATGAGTATTAATATAAAATGTGAAAGCGTAAGCAATACAAAATAATATATATGAAGATGATATGCAGTTGAACAATACTTAATCGTAATCGCTTACAGTCTGGTTGTAGATTAATAATCCTTCGGAGCACTGAATTTAGATTTATACCGTTCACTGAGGTCATCAGTTTAGATGCGGTTACTACAATTTGTTTCCTTAGAAGAGCTTCCGTAGAAGAGTTTCCGTAGAAGAGGGCTCCGGCCTCTGGGGCCCTTATATTTATGTGATTGGCCGGAATGTCAGGTATGAGGGGTATGCGCGGTATGCACCATGACTCATGTGCAAAATATGCGTTACATAATTGCGATGTGGTGATGACTCATGCTCGAAATATGCGTCGCAATAGAATGTTAGGGGTTCTTATTTGGGGCTTCCGAAAAGGGGTACTCAACTCATTGGATGGATTTTGGGTGTTTTAATTGGAAAGGGGCGATGGGGGGTTTGAATTAAGAGGGTTTTTTTTTGGGACGAGGGACTTGTTTAGATTTAAATGCGAGGGAGGAGATCGTGCCTCATAGGGCGAAGAGGGGAAAGGGATTTCGTAGTTGACCATCGCGAGATGGGGACCGCTAAGGTACATCGTCTAGATGGTCAGTGGTTGGGGAGAAGGGTTTGTGAGTTGAATGTTATAGATAGTGACGGAGTTGTGGGGTGATTTATAGGGAAGATGCTAGTTATGACCGCGCAAAAAATAGTGGGACGTCACACTACCCAAATTTTTTTCGATCTGGGAGCATAAAATATTAGTTAAATATATGTATTTTCAATTGGTAATAAAGATTTTTCGTAGAATGTTACATTTCATTATAAAAGAATGTTTTGAAAAAAGTCTTTATTTTCGACCGTCAAAGTGCCCCCCCCCCCCCTAATATTAGAAGAAAAGATTTTAATTTTGTTTTGGGCTAAATAATTTTCTGCGTTCTGTGTGAAGACTTGCTTGGCCTTCATTAACCTAAACTGCGGGCAATGTGGCCCAAAATTACATTTTCAAGAAAATATTATACACTCCTCACATTAATTAAGCAGGAAGCCTGGTGTAGCGGGGCGAAGAAGCGGATTTTTTTGCATAAATCAACAGTTGAACATCACGATAATATGTTCCCAAAGCCGTAAAACGAAATTCGAAAAATTAAAGCGGATATAGCCGGTTTTGCTACGGAGCACCAGCTTATCAGAAATCTTTAAATGCGAATTTCTCGAAACGACAGTTTTACAATTGGTGGACAATGTAGCTCCAAAAATATTCAACCAATCGATTTGACCTTGTGCACGGATATTTGTGAACATTTTCTTCGCAGAGCTTAGCTATTGGTATAATGATATTGTTTAAGTAAATAACTTTTTTTACACATTTAAGGCAAAGTTTCGTTGGAAAAAGTGAACCTTTCTTCAAGAGGCCGCTATTTGTTCAATTTTGCATCTTATATGTTATGAATTTATACAATTTGTGCGTGCACTCGTAAACTAAACAAAAATTGTTCGATTTTTAGTTTTAGATGAATACAGTAGACGCTACGTTGCCCGCAGTGGATCAATTGCGTCGCCAACGGACTGGGCATAAGCCAGTATAACTCTGTTATTTGCCGCTCTTTTTTAATAAATTTTTTTTATCTACCTTAATCTGATAATACAATATCCTGAAAGTTTCAGAAAGATCGATTAAATACTTTCTTTAAAAGAATCCCCGAGAAATGCCTCGATTTTCATCTAGTTACACCAGGCTCCCCCCTTAAAGGATTACCTCTGGGAGCCCGAAACATAGGTTCAAGTTCACATGGTCATAACTCCGGTAAAAATAGTCGCATCGGTATTTTAAAAATATGGTTTGAAAACGTGGAATCTCTATTTTCAGCTTCTTTTATCAGAGTTTAGATGCATGGCTTTTCGGCAATGTTACAGCGATATAAAGAGCACCGGATCAATTTTAAAAAATTTTCTTCAACTTTGCGATGTACACACATTCCATTTACACCAGTCGAAAGCGACCACTTTCCTGTGTAAGAACAGAGTAACTGATTTCTTATACGATTTTTTGGGCCGAGTTATTTAAAGTTTGAAATCGTTCTTTTTACTTTAGTTGCTTCTAGCAAGCGAACGGATCATCGTAGAACGTTCACGAAAAAAGCAATAGAAAGATCAGTCGATACAGTGAGGACGTGTTTACAAGCACCGCTCTGCGTGTGATCGTATGGTTCGACACGTGCCGTATCTTGCAAATTAGTCTTCCGCGCATAGTGAAATCTAAATTAACACTCCATTATAGTGACAAGTGTCTTATTACATTACTTACAACCTCTTAGAGGCCCTGCATCGTGTATCTGACTACAGGGACACGTGCTTTCCATTAACATAATGGACGCATTGTCAACTATAACGAAGCCATCCACTAAAGTCTGATTCTCAAGTATGGTCCAACAAGAAAGAGTTCCGACACGTGAACAAGCCATTATTCTTTACTCAATGGTAGGTCTTACAGTACAGGAGTACACAGTAGCTTTAGCTAAAATAATAAATCCAAAAGACATTCAATATGTGTCCCGCATATCGCACGGAAGAATATGTTTCTACCTAAGCAGCAAGGAGCTCGTGGACCAACTTGTTGACAACCACACAAAGGTTACGGTTGGAAGTAGCGCACTTGAAATGCGGCCTCTTATCTTAAAAGCTAAACGAATTATTATATCCAACGTTCAACCATGCATCCCGAGCTCAATTATCGAAAATGAACTAAAAAACCGGATATTACACCAGTTTCTCAAATAACTTCCGTTAGGGCTGGTATTTACCTCCCTGAACTGGGATACATACTGAGCTTTAGAAACCAAATGTATGTGAAACTAGATGATATTCCGAAGATTCCCCATCACATGCAAATCTCTCACCAAAACGTCAATTACTGGATTTACTTTTCGGCTGACAAATTGACGTGCTTCTATTGTAAGGAGGAAGGTCATCACGCAAAACACTGCAAAAACCTCGAACTAAATCCTACTCTACAGTCTGCAGATGTTCAGTCAGATATTAGAGAAATTGAGACCGTTATTCCCATCATCAATTCTCCAACAAACGACGAAAGCATTAAATGTCCAGCGAATAGTGAATTTCCACCCCTTCGGGCAACTCCTGGTATCAAGAGACCTCTTTCTACCTCCACGTCTACGCCTTCGAACCAAGAGGAGTGCATGAGCTCTGAAATGCAAATGCTACGCGGTATCACTGCAAAACCCAGTAAATTAAAGAAAAAGAAAGAACATTCTGTAAGTACGATTGATATTGTTCAGCAGCTTGAACCGACAAGAGTTTACCTTACTACATGCGCAAACAGATATCCGATTTCTTATGATAAGCTCCTTGGTGTAAGGTTCTCAAACAAGACTGAGCCGTTAGTTGCAGGCGATTCCACAAGTAGAGCGGTTTACCTGTGAAATTATGGGATTGATTCGGGTGGCGTGCAATTAAGAAATGAATTTCACAAACGAGAGTCCTTCTTTAACAAAAATTAACAGTGGATTTATTCAAGAATAAAGGTTTGACTCTAGGTCAAAAAGTGAATATATAATGTTTGAACAAAAATGTTAAGTATTATAATGAATCAACGTACAAGTCGATTTTAAAGAATACGTTTGATTTTGGTTTCGACGCTTGATCGGTAATAAAGAATACGTTTGATTACGGTTTCGACGCTTGATCGGTAATAAAGAATACGTTTGATTACGGTTTCAAACTAATAGGGTAACTAAGTACAGTTTAACTGTTTGGTATAATTGTTGGTATAATGATACGATACTAAATCGTATTTGAGCAATAAGTCGCTATACTTTGTTTAGATAATAATAATGACGCTAGGTCGATTTGGTATTATAATAAGAGTGTTTCTTCTGGTGCCTATGAGCTGGCCCACGCTTTCCAGGAAGGAAGCTGAGGGGCTAGTTAAAGCGACCTCGGAAAGGTTGAATGTAGGATTTTGAGGGGCTAGTTAAAGCGACCTCGGAAAGATTTTGAGGGGCTAGTGAAAGCGACCTCGAAGGAATTTGAGGGGCTAGTTAAAGCGACCTCGGAATTAGGTTGAATGCAGGATTTTGAGGGGCTAGTTAAAGCGACCTCGGAATTAGGTTGAATGTAGGTAGTCAGGACGTAGAATTTATATATACTTGTTGAGAGACTTTTATAAGCGGCGTGCTTATTGTTCGGTAGCAGAACTCAGTCTGAATCTAAGCTGCTGGCAGGCTCGTACTTATACGGTTCTGCGATACCTTGCTCCAGCCAATCACTAGTCGTTTGGACTAGTGCGCCAATTAGAAATGGGATCCGGTTCCCGCCGGTTCACGTACTACGCTCAGTTTATATGGCGTCCGGTTGGGTGCACCAATTAGAATTAGCTTCCGGTTCCCGCCGGCTCGCGTACTACGCTCAGTTCGTTCGGCGTCCGGTTAAACGCGCGGTCTGTGCGCGCGCGCCTGGGTTATTCGCGCGGCAGTGAGTTCGCGATTAGTTATGCGCATGCGTTGCGCGTCGCCTGGTTCGCTGTTTCCCGCCGGTTAATGGCGTCGCTCGCCCGCGTCATAAATGCTGGTTTACATTTTAGGTAAATAGAAGTATGATAGAATGACTATAATACTTAGTTAGAAAAGAGATAGTAAAAAATGTACGGCGGTTCGTAGCGGTACGTTACATCTCGCCGCCCGGTTTTTCTCTCGTCCCGAGAGATGTAGTTTTATGGATTTTAATTTGACGGACTACTCGTTAATGTGGAAGGTTTGATCTTCCACTTCTTCTTCCATACGTTGAAAAGTACTCACGTCTTCGCTTGGCTCGGACATCCCTCCTGTCGTGGTAGTTGGTACGTTCCCAGTGCCAAATAGAAATATGTATTTCCATGCGCGTTGTCGTGGATCTGAACGGGAGAGATTCTTATAAGGCTGCCAATCTATTTCTGGTATTGCGATTTCGCGCAATTTCCATAATATAGATGTTGATGGAGTTGGTGGCGTCGACGGCGTTGATAACCTTGATGGTGTTGATGACGGCGTTGATGGCGTTGATGATGTTGATGACGGCGTTGACGGCGTTGATGGCCTTGATGATGTTGATGACGGCGTTGACGGCGTTGATGGCCTTGATGATGTTGATGACGGCGTTGATGGCCTTGATGATGTTGATGACGACGTTGACGGCGTTGATGGCGTTGATGGCCTTGATGATGTTGATGACGGCGTTGACGGCGTTGATGGCCTTGTTGATTTTGATGGCGTTGACGGTGCTGACGGCGTTGATGATACTGTCAGGGTTCTAACGCGCTTTAACTTTTTGCCTGAACGGTTTGGCATGATAAACTCTAATACTAGATTTAACTGAAAATTGCTGGATAATGCTGACTGGTTGTTCAAAGTACTCGAGATCGAATGAAGCCTGGGTTACTACCTCCCTAAAAATAGTTATGATTCTCCTTACACGGTGCTATCCCCTTATTTACTTCATGTTCCCCTTATGTCTCGTGTCTTCTTTTATTAAGAATGCTTCTCTCTCTTACATTGTTTGGGGTACGGGATTCCGCGAAAGTTTGCTGTCTTACTCTATTTTATTGTTACTCTGTTTATCTAGTGTTCAGGAATGCGCGGTTTGTTTTTGTCGTTGTCCTATTGACCGCGGTATATACTATCCTTCTTTTGCTTATTGATAAAAGGTTTCTACGTAACACTAACGTTTTCGTTCGTTTGGTGAGGATTTGAAGGTAAGGGTTGAAAATAATTATGTTAGAATTGGAATATGTGGAAAACAAAGAATTTTATTCTGGCCGTGGTTGGCTCCGCTCGTGAGCCTCCAATACATTCAATGAGAGCCCAAAATCAAGGGCTTGCTGATTATTTTTACTAATGTGCGTGAACGTCTCCACGCAATCCGCACATTGCGCTACTACTCCCAAATTATGGATTTGTCGAGTGCAAATCATGCAATACTTGAAATTGATTACATTTCTGCGTAGAGTAAGTAGGTGTCGAGTCGCGGGGGTATAATATTGTGTTTCTTCAGCCTTTAGATTTCTATAACATGGATAGCATATCTTGCGGCGGTACAAGTCGCTGCAATCTGTCCGATATCCTTGCCACTTTGGTTTTAGGCAAACCATCCTGAGTAGCTTCAGGTATGGGTCCTCGTTGGCCTCGTCCTCACGAGGACGGTGAATAAACTTTTCCTCCGGCGATTTATTTGACATTTTCTGTACCGGCACACCACGTTTTTATTTTAATAATTTGTTTTTCTTTTAATTAGAGTTTATTCGCTTAATAAGTATGTATTTTCTGTTGTTCCTACCTTATTTTTCTTAATAGTTTTCTAAATTGACTCCTTCTTCTCTTTTCTTATTTTTTCTTCTTTAGGATGTGCGTCCTTTCACTTAGATGAACTATGTCTGAATGGTTCCGTGAGTACGGTCCCCTACCACTTTTTGGATTTGTATTTTTGCAAAATTTCTGGTGGATTACTGAAATATCCCTAGGGCCGCCATCTTTATTTGGCGTATAGGCCTTTTTAACTCTGTCCTGATGGACAACCTTAGTTCGACGGGGGCTCACAGCTATCTTTACATTGTTGTTCTTTAAGATTTCTACGATCGTGTATGGCCCAGTGTATTCGTCGCTAAATTTGTGCCTTTTTGGATTTAAAAGCATAACTTTCTCGCCTTTGTGATACTTAATTGATGATATTTTTCGATCGTAATAATATTTTTGGCGATATTTTGAGTTTTTTAGATTGTGTTGTCCCAATTCGCGAATATTGAACAGTTTAGTAACTAACCTATCAACAAAGTCTGTGTATGTTGCTAATGAATCGTTGGGTGTTAAACTTGATGGCTGTCTGGCCTTTCTACCGTATACTAATTCATGAGGGGTATATTTGGTGCCCTCGTGTATACTGTTATAAGAGAACATTGCTTGTGGTAACCACTGGTCCCATTGTTTTTCTTTGGTTATGTAATGCTTTAAATATTCAACCAAGACATGATGGCTTCTTTCCAGGGAACCGTTTGACTGTGGATGGAACGCTGAGGTTTTATACTGCCTGATGTTAAGAGTCCTTGCTAACTTTTGCATGAGAGAACTGACAAGTGAAGATCCTTGATCCGTGAGAATGGCTTTTGGGCATCCGAATTGACATATGAAATGTGTGGTGAATGCTTGAGCTATTTCCTCGCTTGTGAATGAGACTAACGGTACTGCTAGTGAGAATTTTGTTAAATTATCCTGAATGGTGAGTATATATGTTTTTCCTGCTTTTGTGAGTGGCAATGGTCCCACGATATCCATGGATATCTTGTCAAAAGCATCTAGTGGCGTATCTGTAATTACCATTGGTTCCTTAGTTTTAACTCGCACTAGTTTTTTCTTTTGACAACTTATACATGTTTTAATGTGTTGCCTCACGTCCTTTTTCATATTTGGCCAATGGTATAGGTTCCTTATTCTGTTATAGGTTTTGGTTACCCCTTTATGGCCTCCTACTGGTGACTCGTGGTTTTCCTTAATTATCATTAGGCGATCCCGTTCCGATGGCATTTGTATAATGCCATTACAGATTGTGATGCTGATATTTGTTTGTAAGAACCTTAGTGTGATCATTTGTTTTAATTTTTCCCATGATATATTAATTTCTGTTTTGGGTAATGAAATTTTGTTAATGTTTTCTTGTGTTAATTTGATATATAGGTTCCTAATCATGGTGTGGTAGGCTTCTTCAGTTGGTTGATCTGGCATTACCATTCCTAAAATGGTCCGTCCTGGCTTAAGAATTTCTATAACGTTTCCTGCCTGTAGTGGCAGAGGTAAGGTAATCTTGATTTGCTCCTTATTTAAAAACTCTGTACTTTCCTCGCCCAGTGGTTTGCCGTGTATAGTGATGAATATTCCCGCGGTTTCACGTCTAATCCATAAATGATCTGAGATTTCCTTGACCCTACCTTGAAGCAATTCTTGGTGAATTATTTTTGGTAATGTTTGCTGTTGTGGCAGGATTTGTTGTCGTGGTAATATTAGCTGTCGCCGTGATATCTGCTGTCGGGGCGGTATATGCTGACGGGGTGGTATTTGCTGTCGGGGCGGACCGATAAATGTTTTGAACTTATTAATTGAGTCTTTCTTTATTGTTACTGGAGATATTGGTCCTGTTAATGTTCCACTAGATTCTCTCGTACAATATTTCCTTCCCCTGATTGGTGGACTATTTGTCTTGCTGCTGCTACTATTGCTAGAGTTTATTTTGGGAGGCTCTCGATAAATGTGGCTTCCCGGCACTTCCTCGTTTTCTGTGATCTCCATTATTTGATCCCAATCTTTTTGCATAGTATCAATTTCCATGCTGTGTGGGCTGCGAGGGCGGTTAAGGGTGGTTGGTTTAGGGGCTGTCGGTGGATGACCGATTTGTCCAGGAGAAGGGTGAACCTCCACTGACACCTGAATGTCTTTTGCTGCCTCGGAACTACTGGTAGATACCTCCATTTCTGATCTCTCTTTTTCAGTAATTCCCCTTTTCTTTTCCACCGGTTGGTTTGATGATGTGGTAGTTGTGGTTCTAAATTTCCTTTTTAATTTCCTTTTTACCGTATACTGGGCTGGATTAAATTCGGATGACGATGATGAGGTCAATCCGTCTCCTCTTGGTTGTTTCGCGGGGTTTGGATTTGGAGATTCTGTAGCAGTGGCGGTTTGGGAACGCTCACGTTTCCTTTCCACTTGTAACGGGAGTGCGTTTACCGGATTCCGTGACAGTGCGTCTGCATTAGTATTGTACTTTCCTGGCTTGTATATTATTTTATAATTATATTCTGCTAGCTTAATTTTCCAGCGCATAAGTCTTGAGGTTGGATTAGCTAGAGTATGGAGCCATTCTAATGGTTTATGGTCCATGACCAGAGAAAAACGTTTACCGTATATGTACGTACGGAAATGCTGAACGGCGTAAATTAACGCGAGTAATTCGCGTTCGGTTGGAGCGTAGCGTGTTTCGGCGTCATTTAGTATTCTTGAGGCATAAGCTATTGGTAGATCTTTCCCAATTTCTCCTTGACTTAGAACTGCGCCTACTGCATAACCAGAGGCGTCTGTTGTTATAATAAAAGGTTTTTCAAAATCTGGATATTGAAGTATCGGTTCCTCGCATAATGCGTCTCGTAATGTTTCGAAAGCGGTTTGTTGTTTTATTGTCCACTCAAATCGGCGGTCTTTCCTAGTTAAGTCGGACAATGGTTTTGCAATTTTTGAAAAATTCTTAATAAATCTCCGGTAGTATCCGGCTAACCCAATAAATTGTCTTATGTTTTTCGCTGTTTTGGGTCGTGGGAATTGTTTAACTGCCTCTAGCTTCTTCGGGTCTGGCCTGACCCCTTCTTCGCTAATAATATGCCCTAAATAACACACTTCCCTTTTTAGGAACTCACATTTGTCCGGTTGCAAACATAGGTTTGCTTCTCTTAGCCGTTTCATTAGTCGTATAAATTTAGTCGCGTGTTCTTGAAGTGAGCTAGCATAAATTACTATGTCGTCCAGGTATACAAATAGTTCTATTCCCTGTAATCCAGTTAGTACTTGGTCCATCAGCCTTTGAAATGTCGCGGGGGCGTTTTTAAGACCGAAAGGCATTCGGTTAAATTGATAATGCCCATAGGGTGTTGAAAATGCTGTTTTATGTTTGTCTTCCGGATGCATTGGTATCTGATGGAACCCTGATGCTAAATCAAATACTGAAAAGTATTTTGCGCTGCCTAACTGATCTAATATTTCTACTATATTAGGTAAAGGGTACGCGTCGCCTATTGTTCTTTCGTTTAATTGACGGAAGTCTATTACTATTCTCCAGCGTTTATTTCCTTGACTGTCTTCTTTCTTGGTTACTACAAATAACGGTGAATTGTACGGAGAAGTTGAATGCTCAATTATTTTATTTTGTAGAAGTTCGTTCATCTGTTTATTGATCTCCTCCTTATGGACTTGGGGATAACGGTACTGTTTGATATTTATCGGTGCCTCATTTTCTGTAATTATTCTGTGTGAGACGGCATTTGTTGCTTCTAATTTATTTCCCGGGAGGTGGAATCTGTCAGCATACTGCTCGACTAAATCCTCGATATTAGCTCTTTCTTCTGGGTTTAGGTGATTTAGACGAAGCAGTTCTAGTACTTGGTTAACGTGGTCTGGAGATGCAGTTTCCCCTTCGAATTTTACTTCCTCGTATGGTTCTATTTCGACAGAAGGTATTTCTATCTTGATGTCCTTAGAGGATGTATTTATCGCGTATAAGTATCCTATTCCGTCATCGTTTGTGACTATGGCATTGCCCATTAGGATATTGGGGTGTACGTTTAATTTAGGAACGTATCCTGTTTTCAGGCCTGGATTTAAAATTTTTATTGGTATTTGATAACGCATTCGGCCCGGTATTGTTATTTCCCCGTCTTTAAATGGAAGTATTTCATTTCCTATTACGACACCAAGCCTAGAGTAGTCTATTGTTGCTCCGATTCCTCGGAAAAAATCTGTTCCCAAAATTCCATCCTGCGCGAGAGGCAGAGTCTTTACTACGTGGATTTCAACTACTGTGTCTAATATTTTTGTTTTTATGTATCCTAAAGTAGGTAGAGAACCCTCTGTTATTCCTCTTAGATCGTACACGACGTCGTTATAAATATGTGTTCCTGGAGATATGGCATCTTGTTTTATTACGCTTAAATCGGCTCCCGTGTCGATCATCATTAATACTTTGTTCTGCTTAAACTCTGAACTTGTCAATGCTATGCTGGGGCTCTCCCGATTGGTTGAAGTGTTAAGACGGCTTGCCTGCGTACGGGATTTTGAGAAGGATTTGACGATTCTTTGGGATTTAGTGAATTCTCGGATCTCCGCCTATCATTATACATGTACGTTACATTGGTTTCTTAGTAAGTACACACGGCAAATCTAATATTATCGAAATCGCACAAATGTACACAAATGACATGGCGGCTTTAGACGACATGTTGACAGACACATATAAATACCTAAATGATCGTTGTCTTAAAAGTAGAATTACGCGAATCAAAATAATTCTTAAATCCCCT